>OX638131.1:58291920-59776920 GCA_951804985.1 Dryomyza anilis
TAATATATAATATATAATATATAATATATAATATATAATATATAATATATAATATATAATATATAATATATAATATATAATATATAATATATAATATATAATATATAATATATAATATATAATATATAATATATAATATATAATATATAATATATAATATATAATATATAATATATAATATATAATATATAATATATAATATATAATATATAATATATAATATATAATATATAATATATAATATATAATATATAATATATAATATATAATATATAATATATAATATATAATATATAATATATAATATATAATATATAATATATAATATATAATATATAATATATAATATATAATATATAATATATAATATATAATATATAATATATAATATATAATATATAATATATAATATATAATATATAATATATAATATATAATATATAATATATAATATATAATATATAATATATAATATATAATATATAATATATAATATATAATATATAATATATAATATATAATATATAATATATAATATATAATATAATATATAATATATAATATATAATATATAATATATAATATATAATATATAATATATAATATATAATATATAATATATAATATATAATATATAATATATAATATATAATATATAATATATAATATATAATATATAATATATAATATATAATATATAATATATAATATATAATATATAATATATAATATATAATATATAATATATAATATATAATATATAATATATAATATATAATATATAATATATAATATATAATATATAATATATAATATATAATATATAATATATAATATATAATATATAATATATAATATATAATATATAATATATAATATATAATATATAATATATAATATATAATATATAATATATAATATATAATATATAATATATAATATATAATATATAATATATAATATATAATATATAATATATAATATATAATATATAATATATAATATATAATATATAATATATAATATATAATATATAATATATAATATATAATATATAATATATAATATATAATATATAATATATAATATATAATATATAATATATAATATATAATATATAATATATAATATATAATATATAATATATAATATATAATATATAATATATAATATATAATATATAATATATAATATATAATATATAATATATAATATATAATATATAATATATAATATATAATATATAATATATAATATATAATATATAATATATAATATATAATATATAATATATAATATATAATATATAATATATAAAATATACAGCTGTGTGAAAAATAATAGCAGCGCTCTCCCATAAATTATAAATTCCATTTTTAAGAAGTGTTGCGTAATAAGAACAATCAATTATTTTTATAATTTACATGTATTGGAATTATGTCATCTATTTCAATCTATTTCAAAAAATATGGTATCTTTTGTAAATGAGTCTTGAATTTTAGTGTGAAAAATAATAGCAGCGATACCAAATTTGTTACAAAATCCATTCTTTTCTTCAAAGTTTTTAAATTTAATATTTTTATTTATATTAGTTAGGCTAATTTGAAAAGTATTCTTAAATATTTGAAATATTTTGTGTGGCTTTGATTAAATATGGAACCTACATAACCTTGTTTTTGTAAATCGCGCAAATTCCTTAAAAATCCTTAAAATTTATTAATAGAGCTTTCAAAATTACACAGGATATGGTTTATTTCATAGCTAAAATGTTAACTAAAGCAAAAAAATTGTCTAAAACTACGAAGAAACACGTGTCTAAACGTAAAAAAAGTATCAAAAAATCACTTGTTTCAATATGATTTATGATTTAAGTAATCTTTTCTGTGAAATGTACCAAAGTGAAAAAAAATCTTGATATGCAATTTGAAAGATTAACATTTAGAGAACAACTCATAGAAGAAGTTCTTTCTGTAAGAAGTCATTAAGAACAATAATACACATCGGCAAATATTGATACATCTCGAGTTTGCACGTGTCTATCATAAGCGTAACATGATGTAACCACTAGCGTAACTTAGTATGATCCAATGAATCAAAATTGCCACGACTTATTCCTGGAATATCAGAATTACAAATTTTAATGCATTGGACAGTAGTAAATGCCGCAATTTTTAGACTAATGGTTCAGAGAGTTAGTCACGATTTTTAAATACTTTTAATTAGTATTTCAATATTTGCCGAGTTCTATAATTGTCCTTCAGGGCTCCTTTCATAAAAATCATATCTTTCGAATTGCATATCCATATTTTTTTTTTACTTTGGTACATTTCACAGAAAATGTTACTTAAATTATATGTAACATTCATACAAGTGATTTTTTGATACTATTTTTACGTTTAGGCACGTGTTTCGTATTTGTTGTCAAATTATTTGCTTCAGTTAACATTTTAGCTATGAAATAAACAATATCCTGTATTGAAAGCTCTGTAAAAAAAATTAAGGATTTTTAAGGATTTTTCGCGTTTTAGTAAAACATGGTTGTGTAGGTTCCATATTTAATCAAAGCAACACAAAATATTTCAAATATTCCACAGTACTGTTCAAATTTGCCTAACTAATATAATTACAAGTTATAAATTTAAAAAATTTGAAGAAAATAATGGATTTTGTAACAAATTTGGTATGGCTAAAATTCAAGACTCATTTACAAAAGGTACAATATTTTTTGAAATAGGTTAATAATATGGAAATATAAGACTGCATTGTAATGACATAATTCCAATACATGTAAATTATAAAAATAATTGATTGTTTTTATTACGCAACATTTTTAAAAAACGAATTTATAATTTATAGGAGAGCGCTGCTATTATTTTTCACACAGCTGTATAATCTACTTTCGTGATTTCAACAGAGGGACAGACAGACGGACATCGCTCAGGAGGTCATGCTGATCAAGAATATATATACTTTTCCATACCGGAGATGCTTCCTTCTGGGTGTTACAAACGGCGTTCCAAACTGAATATACCCTTTCACTCTTAATGTGGGGTATAAAAATGCCCACAATTAAAAACAAAGTTTCCGAGTGGCCTAATGAAACGTTTTTGAAGGGAAGTGTGGATCAGAGCGAGGATGAATTGCGTACCAAACGAGTGATCCTTATAACAGGGCAGGTATGCCCATTATAGGCTCAAACGTGCAACAGCGTGGGTATTGCGATATTTATATAACCTCAAAAATAAAATTAAACGTGAAACTGGCAGAACAGGTGAGCTTACATCCGCAGAACAACATTTTTCTGGCTTGGCACAGCGCAAGTCATTTGCGGTCCAGTACGAGTGACTGATCAGGAACAAAGTCGTGGAAAAGAGCAGCAGCATTCAGTCCCTCCGCGGGCGGTATAATAAGAGTTCGAAGACGGATTGAAAATGCCACGTTCTGCCAATTACTTCAAGACGGCCAATAATATTGCCGAAGGATCACCTACTAACGCCTTTTCTTATATCATCGAAAGCTTCGTCACTTAAACACCTCGATTGTGATTAGTGAGTTAAAACAACGATTCTGGATTTCGTCAATTCGCACAGTTGTCCGCGGCATTGAAACAAGCTGCACATCTTGCAAATTTCGTAAGACAAAGACATCAAACCGCAAATGGGTCAGCTACCGGTTGACCCCGTTAATCCATCCCTTAGTTATTTCGGACCCGTTATGATTGCTATAAATAAATGTCAATATAAACGCTGGGTGGCGGTGGCGTGCCTTACTGTCCAAGCGGTACATCTTGAGATCGCGACAGGTCTGTCGACGGACGCTTGTCTAATATGCATACGGAATTTTTTTAATCGCCGTGGAGTGCCGGATCAAATTATGGTACGACTTTTGTGTTGAAGATTTTATAGATGAAGGAAAAATGTTGGCTCAGCTCCGCATAAAAGTGTGGTTCAGCCGTCGGACCCAAGCGCCGGAGCGTTAGTCCAATCAGCTAAAAAATCGTTGTCAATTATGTTGAGAGAGAACACGTGTCAAAACTGGCAACGTTTTACGGACTGTTAATAGAAGCAGAAAACATCGTAAATTCCAGACCACTAACACATCTTCTTGTGAACCGCAGGAGCCCGAGCCTCACACACCTAATCACTTCATGCTAGGGTGTACCAATTACAATCGAAACTGTTATGCTTGCGAAAACAATGGCGAGTTCTACAAAATTTAAAAAATGTGTTCTGGAAGCAATGTATCCGGGAGTACCTCCCAGAGCTTACGAGGAGTCGAAGTGGTTTTTATTTTAGAGCGAGCCTTTAACCAGCAAACACCATGAAGGTTAAAATTATTATTAAGAATGATTATATAATTTTTGTTCTTTATAAGTAGAAAATTACTTACACAATTATATTAATTGAGTTTTTTTTTTGGAATGGAAGCCGTGAACAACATAACGTTTTTGAGAAAAATGCACTTTATATTTTTTTTAATTTTTCGCTGCATTTAAAAAACAATTTTTTATGTAAATACTGGTCAGCCATTGAATAAGAATTAAAACATTTATAGTCCATGAATAAATCAAGGAATGTTGTAGCTTTAAAACAATTTGAATATTATTCTTTAGAAATATGATATTAAGTACAATTTTATTATCCTTATTTAAAAATAAAAATTATAACTCGCAGTTAAATTTTTAAAATGCATATAAGACAAAAACTAGAAAATACACAGAAAAAGTAATACCATTGCCTTATTATCCTTACTATTATCAATGATTTAAAATATAAAGAATATTTGCGCCTTTACAAAAGGGCACAAATTAAAAATAATTGCTTAAATATTTCAAAAAATATAAAGATAAAGCGCAAACAGATAATCTGAGTAATTATTACGAAACGAAAAAAAAATCATTAAAGGAGCAAAGGGATCGCCACATCTACGACCCCCGTACATGGTTAGAATTGATGTGATTTGAATTTAAAATGGAATTTCTGAATTTCACTCTTTTTTTTTAATTATAAATTGAATAAGTGGGGGGGGACCTACAGTTTATTGCCGAATCCGAATGGCGGATGAGAGCTTTTCATAGGCAATGTTTTACTATCGTAGGTTAGCCATTTACTGCCGAGAGGTCGTGCGGTATAGAAAAATGTTTCTATGAAAAGATGTTGTTAGCCGCATCCGGGGACCTTTCGGCTCGCAGTCGAACGCACTAGCTACCGACGCTCCAAATATATTAAATTATTTGTTTGATAAATATATATTTTATACCTGACAACATGCTGGAATTCGGATAGTGCCGGGCCAATTGTAATACAGAAAACACAATTTATAACTTAATCTCTGTAGAATGTCTGGATTATAATTAGAGTCATCGCGCAATACTATGTAGTGAGTTGGGCTTACGGTGCCCTGCCGAACTGATTGCGATACTAAGAAAAAATCATACAGGTATTTTTGAGTTATAGTGTTGTCTACAACGGTTCCAGGTGAGGGATTTTCAGCATTTTGATTCTTCATCTAAAAAGAAAAAAATTATTATAATAATATTGTAAAAATATTTTTTAATTATTTTATTTATTATATTTAAGCCTCTGTTTTTTTTTTCATTGAGCCCTATCGTGAATAAAATATTCCTCGAAATTGAATTGTCCCCCTTGATGGAAAATAGGTATTATGAGCAATGTTTGAACAGAAAATCACGTTTCTCTAAAAAATAAAAAAAAATATATATAAAAGAAACATTTATCTTTCGTCTCAAAGAAATACGACACTTTTTATACTGGGAAATGAATTAATTAAAAACAAACACACAGAAAAAACTAGTTTATTACTGCAACGAATTCCTACCGAATTATTCAAATTCAGAAATTAATTTCTTTTATTTATTTTTATCGCTCTTTTTCCTAAATTTTCCAAAATGCGCCCCAACAAATTTTTTGCCGCCCTTTTTCATCAAATTGAGTGAAAATGAATATGCACAACTTTTAATAACAACAATAAAAACAGATCTGTTCTTCTACATTTGATAGTTGTATATAGATAAATAAACTAGACATCATATCGACGCCCCTACGAAAACTATTTTAAAAAAATTGTCTTACAAAAAAAGTATATATCACTTTTAAACTAATACAATTTCATTTATAATTAAATGACGAACATTATACCATGTATAAACCTTCGCACATTACCCATAAGCATTGTGTAGTGTATTTAGTTGCTTGTCTGGCTGTGCTCTGTTGTTCTATTCACACACACATGCAAACATTGTATATCATGCCGTTTTTTGATACCTAAGAAATAACATCTGCAATCCAGACAAATTGTACTTAGTTACTTTTTTTGATACCTAAGAACAAAATGTCTTAATATCTAGAAGAATTTGGCTTTGTTACTTTCAATAGAAAGGCATGCACACTAACAAACAGATGGCGACATCGCAACACAAAGCATACAAGCGAATATTACAGACAAAAAAAGACCGATGAAAACAAAAGCAGATACATGAATACATGTACCTTTTGCGAAGAATTCAGCAACAATTTTGCGTATTCTTTTTGGTTTTAAATAATCAATAAATTAACTTCTGAAATCAAGTAGAATAAAGTTTGTTTACTTTTTTGACAACTAAGTAATTTGCTTTATTAACATTCAGATGACAAATTCTTACCGACTCTTTCTCACACATTGCCTCAGTGAGCTGAATGATCTTCTGTCTCTTTCCAACACATTTCTTAGTGCGCTGAATTGTCTTGCGTCTCATTTACTCTTGCACAGTGGAGCAAATTGCATATTTTTGTAACAGTAAAAAGTGCTATACATATGGTGCATAGTCTAGATATAATTATTGACATGAATGTATATAGATATAAATTACGGTCAAAATGATAAAACTAAATTCACTCTGTCGAAAACTGACTCTGTAAATAACACTGTTCTACAAGGATTTTAATCTGGAATAAAACCTATCATTTCTGGTTGATTTTGGTCTCCTGATTCTTGCTGAGAATTTTCCCTATACGTCGAGATTTTTCACAAAATCGAGTCAATGTTGCAAAAAAAGGCCGTTTTTGGAACTTTATATAGAAAGTTGTCGCTCGATTTCGACATGTTACAAATGCAAAATTTTTCACAAAATAATACATGAACCTTGCCCTACGGATAATTGGCAAAAAAATCTGTGTCCAGATATTAGTTTTTGCAAAAAAATCAAAAAGAAATTTGTATTACCAAAAAAGTGTGTCTAAAGCTAAAAATAAGCATTGAAATTAAAATTAAAGACAAATTTTGATTTTTGTATATGGGTGTCCTATTGTCACTTACGTAACCAAAAAGATACATTTATTGTCAAATTAAACTAACAACATTTTTTAAAGATTTGAGTCCTCTGTTTCTAAAGTAGAATTTCCTCGACATTTTCAAAAATGTAAACATCTATAAAGCACATGTAATTCTATAAAGCACATGATTTCAGCTATTTTTTAAAACAATTCAAACAAACGCAAAATTCGATGACTTTTTGGTTTTTGTCTCGTCCGGAACGACAACTATTTAATCTATGTGATTTCATCTACCGTATAGAAATACTACTAGCACAAAAAAAACTCAAGTAAATTCATTAATTTTTCTTCGAGATATTAAAGATTTAAGTGTACGTATGTTCCGTCCGGAACCCCAGAAAATGCCCATATGTAATTTGTAAAATTAACATATCAAAACATTACTATATAATGGGCCATATTAATAAAAAAAGTAGTTACTTCAAAGCAAGCATACCATTTCTGATTAAATCTTTTTATTATGTTTCACAATTTTTAATGTAATTCGTCAGTCCAAAGATTTTATTAATGTCTATCGATTTCAAATTTTATATTTTCGAATTCGAAGACAATGCGGAACATTTTGACAAATCGGAGCATTTGCTACAAGTTTGAACAAAGTCGATGTTAATTAATATGACCCAATATGTCGGAGGCTCAGAAGGTTTGAATACAAGCCGAAACAGAAAAACTTGAGAAATACCAATCAGAATGCGATGAAATTTCGTCTCGACATGTTTTAGCCAAAAGTAGGAACTTAGTTTGAAAATGAACCAAATCGGTCAACGGACACTCCCACCTCCCATACAAAGTCACTTTTATATAACTCTTTAGGAACTTATAACTCGAAAAGTATTCAAGACAAAATTTAAAACCTTTTATTATAACTCACCTAAAAATATGTGGTCCAAAAATAGGCGTGATCCGCCCACATTTTTTTTACATTATTTTCCGGGTTTTGTGGACATTTTAACCGTAAATTATTATAGTCAAATATATGAAATATTAGCCTTACAACATTTTAAATATAGGCGTGATCTGCCCACTATTTTTCTAAATTTATTAGTTTATTAGTTTTTTATACTTTAATATATTTTTGTTAATTTATGGGGATAAAAGACGTAAATATCTGATATATGTATAATATTCTGAGAACTTTAAAATTAAGGTGTACAATTAAATATCTCACATTAATATTCCCACCAAAGGGTATTTCATAGTCGGGCCCGACCGACCATGTGACCGAACTTACCCATGTGACCTTACTTTCCCAACACGTTTTAATTAATTATTTTATATATTAATAGGAGCTTTAAAACAAATTTTAAAAGAGCATAATAAAGCTAAAAGTTCAAATTTAAATAGAAAACTTTAATCAATAATATACATTAATTACTTTTTAAGATAAGGACATCCAAAAACTTCAATCGCAAATATCTTAAAACTTACTTTTTCACATAACGCTCTTATTGCACCCAATTCAATTGTTATGAATTGCGCTCATTGAGGTATTCATATTCATTTTTAGAGGAAAAGCACGCAGCCCTACGTATGTGCCATTTATTCGCAGGTATCAGCGTGACTTAAAAATAAAAAAAAAACAGTTCACAAAAAGGAGCATAGGAATATAAAATAAAATGTAAGTAGTTAAAAAATAAATTAGTTTTAATAAAATAAAATAAAAAAGTAATATACATAATAAAATAAAAATAAATATTACAAAAATTAAAAAATAGTTTAAAAGTTAATAAATATCATGAATTTTTTATAAATATTATAAATGCATTCATTAATATTATTACGGTTTTATGAACGATTCATAAATTTGATGAATTTGGTCATTGGTTGAGTCGTTATGTCGAATTTATAAAATTGATGAACAAATTCATAAATAGTATGAACTTTTTTTTGTGTATTTTTGGAAATATCAAAACCATAATATATATTATATTTCTCGTCAAAAACAACAACCTTTTATTCTGAAATCTAAAAAATAACATTTATTTTCGTAAGGGAACAAACTATATAAGAGTTTTCGTAAGTGGCGTCGATATGTACATAAACTAGAAATGAACGAATACAATTAAGCTTTTAGACATCATCCTCTTTGAAATTGATCAAAATAGGAATGGTTTCTCATATTAAACTAATATTACAAATTTTTGTCTGACTTTTGTGGTTCCCGATATATGGCGGAAATGTGAAAAAAATCACTAAGTTGGGTTGTTAACGCAAAAGTTTAAATGATGTCAATTGAGGTTATCGTTTGAAAAGTATTATATGATATATGAATTATTTGTTTCCAAAGATTAAAGGTCATAACCCAATGATCCTAGATAACTCTTTAAAAATATATGTTGTTGCTGATTTTCTTCTTAACATTTGTGCCATATTTTATTGGTGTATTCTTATTGATTCATGAATAATAAATAAAAATGTGTAATCAAGTTAAATTAATCTCGCGATATTTTGGAAACATATTTATTTTTTCTATAAGCTACACAGCAGTTTACCTATAAATTTATTGGGAAAGTGATAACGAGGAAGTGCCACAGGCGCCTTTTTTTCAAAAGTTTGTACGATTTACATATTAACAATCACCTTTCATTTGCGTATGAGACAGAAGCTTAGTCTAACTCGCCGAAAATCGGAAATTTAAGTATGTTGCAGAAAGTTTAAAATTAAGTCATTTCATTAAAAACACTGTGCAACACCAAAAATATACAAAAACTCCGACCAATATTTTTGGATAGGTATCGAAAAGCAATGCATATCCTCATTTACAGAATGTCTATATCACTTCGAGTTTTTTTATTAATTTGCACTACTGTGTGCAAATTCGCATTTTCCTACCTTGAGTTACTTATGTAATTAAAACTCAGCATTTGCGGAAGTTATTTTAAAAGTGTTGAACACCAATACATTTAGCTTATCAAAACTTTTAAAAAGACCTGAGTTATAGGTCATTACACAACAAAACAATTCAAATTTAAATACATTTTTCAATTTTGAAAAATCGTTAAAAAATCATTTTGCAAGATAATCTACACATTTTTACAGTTATTAAAAGTAAATGTAATTACCTTATCAAAACTTTTGAATTTATGAAAATTCAACAAGAAACAACAAATTATGATCGATTAAATCATTCTCCTTTTAGTAATAAAATGTTTTAACCGAGACATTGCCACACTATATTTACCAAATCAAGTCAACTATGAGATTTAAAGCTCTTGGATTTTGGTTAAATTTTATTATGCAAATGTCAATTGAAATGTTTTGGTCAATTATTTTTTAATTTTTTCGGATAAACCTGAGATACAGTGATACAAAGTTACAAAAAATAGAACAAAACACTTTTGTGGTTGTTCATATTAAAATATATACTGATCGAGATATGCTATAAAACCCGTCGAGGTGTCATTTTAAAACTAATAAAATATGCTTTTGAAAAATTGAAGTTATATCTCCATTGCCTGGACATGTGGTAATTATCCTTGCACTTCAAAATGTATGTCCTTAAAAAGGACTCTTTTGAGAAATCTGAAAAATACTATATTTTGTATTGATTTACTATGAATATTCGTGCCAAACTTCAAGATGGTCATATAAAAAAATCCTAAATCAGATATATCCCATATTTAGAAAATTTTCGAAAAAATGGGCTATACAGAAAAATTAGATCAAGTTTGATGAAACTGACATCATATTCGGAATCGGCGTTAAAAATGCATTCAAAACTTGTTACATATTTTATTTTCCCAAAATTAGGGGACGAGAAATATTTCCATACATATAAATACATACTAATTTGGAAAATTTCATTGGTGTATTCTTATTGATTCATGAATAATAAATTAAAATGTGTAATCAAGTTAAATTAATCTCGCGATATTTTGGAAACATATTTATTTTTTCTATAAGCTACACAGCAGGTTTTCCAATTTTTTTTTCAAAAAATTGTGCGATTTACATATTAACAATCACCTTTCATTTGCGTATGGGACAAAAGCTTAGTCTTACTCGCCGAAAATCGGAAATTAAGATATGTTGCAGAAAGTTTAAAAATATGTCATTTCATTAATAACACGGTGCAACACCAAAAATATACAAAAACTCCGACCTATATTTTTGGATAGGTATCGAAAAGCAATGAATATCCTCCTCATTTACAGAATGTCTATATCACTTCGAGTTTTTTATTAATTTGCACTTCTGTGTGCAAATTCGCATTTTCCTACCTTGAGTTACTTATGTAATTAAAACTCAGCATTTGCGGAAGTTATTTTAAAGTGTTTAACATTTTGAAAAACTAATACATTTAGCTTATCCAAACTTTTAAAAAGACCTGAGTTATAGGTCATTGAAAAATCGTTAAAAAATCATTTTACAAGATAATCTGTTGTAATTTTAGTGTTGGATTTATTTTACATTTATTTAATTAAAAAACACTTTTTATTGTTTTAACACTTTTTATTGTTTCAACACTTTTATTAAATTTACTACCTCCACTTGAGGCTCACTAAACTACAATCTTTTAAATTGCAACGAAAGGTATTAACAATACCTTCGTTGCTAGCTTTTCTTAAATTCTATTCTCACTATGTTCTAGTGAGTTTTCACTTTCACTCAATTTTGGTGTACGTGACTTTTGAAGAAAGTCCGACTTGCAGTTTTTGGCTGACACCAATTGCGAAATATCAGAATTGTTGGCAATCGCTGCTTTGCTTATTTTAACATAGACCCAAAATTATGCAATGGAAAATTGTATTGCAAGCCTCTTGAAAGAGGTGTGGTCTAAGTAAAGCTTTAGCGCTTTGCCAAATTATTGCCAGCTTCTGTTAACTGTGCAAGCTAACCTGAAAGAGGTGTGGTCTAAGCAAAGCTTTAGCGCTTGCCAAATTATTATCATTGTTGCCAACGTGAAGCGTTGGGACAATGCTATGAACATGTTGCTATACAACATGAGTACAACATGATATAAAAACATGATGCGCTCAACATATGTAGAGAAACATCCAAAACTGAATGAATAGTGAAGAACCATCAACAAAAGAAAAATGAATGCGCTAATTCACAACATTCCTCCCCCCTTATGGAAAAAAAAAATTATTAATATTAGGATTAATGATAATTTTTTACAAAATGTCTTAAATATATTGTTGAAAATATAGAAATGATGTTTTCTTAGAGTTAATATTAAGATTAATAATATCAATGTTTTTCAAGATCAATCTTGAATATTGTTTTCTGCATCTTGTATCTGACAGTTGTAGTTTTATGATTAAAATTCAATCACTGCAATCTACTTGTGCTTGGTGTAACAACAAGTTTGCTCCTAGTGCATCCTTCGACGTCTTTCTTTTCTTTATTTGAATCTGCTTCACTTCTTCTTCTTCTTGATAACACCCAGAGCACCTTCCACATGTCCCCATTAAAGTCCCAAGACCCCAACGATCATCTATGATTCTCCAGCGATGTAGAGTGTTGGTCATTCTAAATAACAGTTTTTTTTTTTTGCACTCGGATATTATTTAAATGAATCTTTTACAAACAATAATTTTAATTTTGTTTTCAAGCTATTCCAAATATGTGGTGTCACACTACTGGTGTGGTACTAATTTATGTAATCTTAATATAATTTTCGTATAATATATAATTGTTCATGTAACATGGCGTGTGCTAAATGATTGATTTTAAAATACTTAAATTACTTGAAATATAGTGTGCACATTATATATTACTATTTAGTGTAGTACTAGCTTTTATTAACTTAGTGTAATTTTAGTGTAATTACGTATTTAGCCCAATGGCTAAAATCGTCGTCTTATATGCGGAGGGGGGACTCAATGCAGCAGACTCAATCCCCCTTCAATGCGTAAAATTAAAAAAAAAAAATCATATAATTTTTTTTGTTAATATATACGTACATAGAATATATTGCACATTAAATATATTGTATATACATGTATTTATAATTTTAAATTTTCTCAAAAATTGTTGAATTAATTATATATGTATATATATATATTTTTTTAATCTGATTAAATTTAGTTTTAAAAATTTACTTAATTTCCAATACAAATTTGTATATCTCTTTTTTAAAACATTATTATAAAATAAAATGTTAGATAAAAATTAAAATAAATTAGTTAAATTTTTTTTTTATTTTTTTAAATTTTAATACCCCTTATTTTTTTCATATATATATTTTTTTATCTCTTTTTTTTCTTCAAAAATGTTTTCTTCTCTTTAATTAAAATTGGTTTCCTATATATTATTTTTATCTCTTTTTTTTCTTTAAAAATTTAATAGTTAATATTATTATTTTTTTTTGCCTTTTTTGTCTTTTTAATAGAAATTTGTATCCCTCTTTTTTTAAATTTTAGTTCCCCACTTTTTTTTATGTTTATTATTTGTTTTTTTTTGTTTTCATCTCGTCTTATTATATATATATTTTTTCACTCTTTTTTCTCTTTAAAATTTAAAAATTCCTATATATATAAATTCCTATATATATAAATGCCTATATATATATATATATATATATATATATATATATATATATATATATATATATATATATATATATATATATATATATATATATATATATATATATATAGGCATTTATATATATAGGAATTTTTAAATTTTAAAAAATTAAAATTTAAAAAAATAAAAAAAAAATTTAACTAATTTATTTTAATTTTTATCTAACATTTTATTTTATAATAAAGTTTTAAAAAAGAGATATACAAATTTTTATTGGAAATTAAGTAAATTTTTAAAACTAAATTTAATCAGATTAAAAATATATATATATATACATATATATATATATATATATATATATATATATATATATATATCTATATATATATATATATATATATATATATATATATATATATATATATCTATATATGAATTTTTAAATTTTAAAGAGAAAAAAGAGTGAAAAAATATATATATAATAAGACGAGATGAAAACAAAAAAAAACAAATAATAAACATAAAAAAAAGTGGGGAACTAAAATTTAAAAAAGAGGGATACAAATTTCTATTAAAAAGACAAAAAAGGCAAAAAAAAATAATAATATTAACTATTAAATTTTTAAAGAAAAAAAAGAGATAAAAATAATATATAGGAAACCAATTTTAATTAAAGAGAAGAAAACATTTTTGAAGAAAAAAAAGAGATAAAAAAATATATATATGAAAAAAATAAGGGGTATTAAAATTTAAAAAAATAAAAAAAAAATGTAACTAATTTATTTTAATTTTTATCTAACATTTTATTTTATAATAAAGTTTTAAAAAAGAGATATACAAATTTGTATTGGAAATTAAGTAAATTTTTAAAACTAAATTTAATCAGATTAAAAAAATATATATATATACATATATAATTAATTCAACAATTTTTGAGAAAATTTAAAATTATAAATACATGTATATACAATATATTTAATGTGCAATATATTCTATGTACGTATATATTAACAAAAAAAATTATATGATTTTTTTTTTAATTTTACGCATTGAAGGGGGATTGAGTCCGCTGCATTGAGTCCCCCCTCCGCATATAAGACGACGATTTTAGCCATTGGGCTAAATACGTAATTACACTAAAATTACACTAAGTTAATAAAAGCTAGTACTACACTAAATAGTAATATATAATGTGCACACTATATTTCAAGTAATTTAAATATTTTAAAATCAATCATTTAGCACACGCCATGTTACATGAACAATTATATATTATACGAAAATTATATTAAGATTACATAAATTAGTACCACACCAGTAGTGTGACACCACATATTTGGAATAGCTTGAAAACAAAATTAAAATTATTGTTTGTAAAAGATTCATTTAAATAATATCCGAGTGCAAAAAAAAAAAAAAAAATATATATATATATATATATATATATATATATATATATATATATATATATATATATATATATATGCTGCGAATTTGCGCTTACCAATTCTGAGGCGTTCTGGACCGGAGCGTCCGAAGATGGTGTTCCTGGTGGTGTTCTGTGCATTTTCACTGAGGGTCACCAGTTTAAAGTAATGGTTTACGACTTTAATTTAATAAAACAATGTTCGTTAAATGCTGAACACCAAAATTAGAATAATTTTATTTTTTGAAAGTATTTACAAATTAGTTTTTTTATATTTTTTATTTTTTTATAAAATTTGAAACAAGTGTTTTACTTGTATGGATTACTACAGTACCTATAATTTGTCTGCATGTAAATAAATATAATTTGAGTTGCGATTTATTTTCTAAACATGTTTAATATTTTATTATATTATTTTTGAGTACTTAAAAAAACTTTCCACTGGCATGACGGTAAAATTGAATTATATTTATTTGCATTGTTAATAATATCAAACAAAAAACTGCAAGATCTGCATTTATATGTCAGCTATTAACGCTTGCTTAGTGTATGATATACATACGTTCGTACAAATTGCATATGTGCTTCAGCATGAAACACTTGGGGGAATGACCCTTTTCAAGGTTTGCGCTATTAATATAGGTCGGTAATGCAAACGTAATAAACATAGTAACGTTAACATAGCCATAGGGGACGGTCGTGTCGCCTAGACCTCCTACATTTTTACTCGTTCGTCGTCTGTCCGTCGTCTATTTAAATTATTTGTGTTAAAATTCGTGCAATGTCCAGTGTCATTTTTTAATAGCTATAAAATAAAATAATGTCTAAAAATGAAGAAAATTAATATCAATAAATCAGCGCAAACAATAAACCAAATAAATTAAAAACAACATTAAACCCACAAACACAACAACAACAATAAACCAAACCAGTTTCGTCTGCTGCATTGGCTGCTGAGTTGCTGCATTGTTTTTTTTATTTGCAATTGCCAACGCAAGGGGATCTTCTATGCCCTCTGACGCAATTGTGCTTTGTTTTTCGTTTTTCGTTATTCTTCCCTTCCCCATCCTACTCCCAGCTTCTGTCGTGCACGGTTGATGCTTCACCGAGTGCGTAAGCTACGCTGTGGTTAAGGCATAACACTCGCCACTGCTTTGCTTGCGCTATCATTTGTTTGTGTCAACTGCTGCACGTTAGTGGTATGTTTGTTTGTTTTGAACGTGCCCAGTAGGAAAATGTCGCAAAAATTCCGCATAGATTTCTGCAACGTTCGTAGGCTGAGGGCGAATTTTTTCTCTGTTTATGCGTATATGTCCATCCATAGGCCTCAAATAATGGTACTAGGTGAGACTCAGGTTCATGAGGGTACAGATCCACTGGATTTTCATGTGCCTGGTTATCACCTATTGCCATTATTCTCTGACCATAGGGGCTATTTGGGTTACTATTTGGGTTAAATTCAAAATCCAAACACACATCATGCACTTGTGCTTTCTTTATAGAAGTCCGAATCTAGATAGGGTTTCCACCTGTAATAAGCTGGATGCCTTATCTGATTCGATCTCAAATATATTGGAGCAATTTCCAGGCAGTGGAATTGTTGTTGCAGGCGATTTTAATGTGCACAACGCCACTTGATTGAGCCACTCGGGTCTATCAACACAGGAGGGTTGTTATGTTAAATTTTTTGCCGAGTGTAACCTACTCGCTCAAATGGTGAAGGAGCCGACGTATATTCCTCGCGTCGGCGGGCAAAGCCCAAAAGTCCTAGACCTTTTTCTGACTTCACATCATGAAAAATATTATGTAAAAGTCCTTGCACCTCTTGGTAACTCCGACCACTGTACTGTTTCCGCTGAGTTTTCTTATTCTAGTTTACGCGCTTCTTCGATTAAAGCCCCGAAGAGGACTGTATGGCTTTACGAAAAAGCAAATTGGGTTGCGTTAAATGATTTTTTTTTTGCAACTTTAATTGGAAATTGTGTTTCGCAGACAGAGACATAAATGCCGCGGCTTTATTGGTACAAAATATTATTTTATTAGGTATGCGGTCCTTCATACCTTCTAAAAAAATTAGAATTAAACCCAAGGACCACTCATGGTTTAATGAGACTTGCAGGATTGCAGTCAGGTCGAAAGAGGAAGCCTTTCAGAATTGGCGGTCTAACAAGAATGCTGACTCAGAAAGACTTCGCATACAGGCTAGGAATCGCTGTAATGCCGTGATCTGACGCGAAAAGTTTCTTCACGAGCAAAACGCGCGCAAAAAGGTCCTACTCTACCACAGAGGTAGTAAAAAATTCTGGTCATTCGTAAAAAGAGTGAAGAATCAGACGACATCGTCTACTTCAACTCTTATTATGAATGGCCAGACCTTCACTGACCCGGTTGATAAAGCTAATCTCTTGGCAGAATTATTTGCTAATAATTCAACGCTCCCAGATTCCAATCAACCACTGCCCGATGTCGATTTTGTTTCTTCTGCAATGCCGGAGATTCATTTTCGAACTCGGGCAGTTAAAAAGGTTTTAGCAAACCTCAACATTAACAAAGCCTCTGGGCCAGATGGCATATCTGCCCATGTGTTGAAGAAGTGCGCGTCAACGCTGGCTTGTCCGTTGCATAACCTTTTCAACATCTCCTACACGACAGGAGTTTTTCCATCTTGTTGGAAAGTTTCCAATGTCCAGTCAGTTCCAAAAAAGGTCGAGGCTACGTACCCTGCCAATTACCGACCCATTGCAATATGCTCTGCACTCTCCAAGGTAATGAAGAGCGTAATTAACTTCCACCTTGTGAACTATCTTGAGCACAACGAATTGCGCAATGACCGCCAGTATGGTTTCCGTAGGGCCAGATCCACAGGTGACTTGATGGCGGTCCTCTCCGAAAAGTGGAATAATTGTGTTCAACTTTTCGGGGAGAGTAAGGCTGTTGCTCTTGATATTTCCAAGGCTTTTGATCGAGTGTGGCATAAAGCCTTCGTTTCAAAACTGATTGCATTTGGTGTCGGTGTACCATTTACTCGATGGATATCGAGTTTTTTCCAGGGTCGTTCAATACGAGTTGCGATGGAAGGTGTTCTTTCAGAACAACATTCCATTAATTCTGGAGTTGCGCAGGGTTCCGTCCTATCCCCGTCCATATTTCTGGTATTTATCAGTGACCTTCTGTCATTGACCCAGAACCCAATTAATTCCTTTGCAGATGACAGTAACATTTGTCATTCATACTCGTTCAACAAGCGCCCAAACCCTTTGGAGATTGAGAGTAAAAGACGCTCTATGAATGACACACTCAATAATGACCTTAAATCAATCTCCGAGTGGGGTGTTGCAAATAGAGTAGATTTTAATGCAAGCAAGACCCAATGTTGCCTGTTATCTCACAAAAGAATGGATTCACCCCTACCTCCCCTAAATATGGATGCAGTGGATATTGCGCAGTCAGCTGCTCTTAACGTTCTGGGCATATCAATTCAATGTGATCTCCGTTGGAATGACCACATATTTAATGTTTCGAAAGAAGCGGCCAAGTGCCTCGGTTTTTTAAAACGGTGTAAAACTTACTTCACTTCTGCTGACTTACGCACTGTTTACACTTCCTATATACGGCCTAAAATGGAATTCAATTCGCACATTTGGGCAGGGACCTCTAAAAATCCTCCTTGGAGTTCCTGGACCGAATCCAACAACGTGCCATATATTTAATAGGGGATGAAAATATTTCATCGTCTATTGGTTCTCTTGAGCACCGAAGGACCGATGGGTGTGTAAGCCTGTTTTATAGGTATTACAACGGCAAGTGTTCGAGGAAAATACATGGCCTGATTCCACCAGGTCGTGTGTTCTCTCGTTCTACTCGGGCGTCAAACCAAGCCCACCCCTTCGTAGTCCACTCGGTTCTCAACAGAACCACGCATTATAGAGATAATTCGTTCTTCAGTCGCACGATTCGTTTGTGGAACAATCTCCCTGCGTCCGTTTTTCCCGACATTTTTGATATTGGCAAGTTCAAAACAAACATTCACCGACACTACTCTATCTTTCCCCCTCCTTTTAACCTATCATCCCTTCTTACGATCAACACTGTGCTTTGCATGTATAGGAGGCATCCCCTGAGCGTTGGTTAATTTGTAACAAAAAAAAAAAAATGACGAGTTATTTAATTTTTTATTTAATGATTACTCTGTATGTTATGGTTGGATTTATTTTTTCTGTATGTTGCATAATGTTTTCATAACGTTGCAATCTACGAGTTTAATTGTCAAAGCATAGCTAATTGGTTTTATATTGTTATTTTTATGGGTTCTCACCTAGGGTAATATTATAATATTTTTAGTTTTAACGGCATACACTATTTGTGATATGCCTTTAACAAATTATTGTGAATTTTCTTATCTTTGTTTTTGATCAATATCGTCGTGATCACTGGCTCACTTCCCTCTACGACCACATTGGAGAATTCCAAATTGGAGAGAACTTATTCTTCCTAGTTTGGTTTTTTATTAAAACCATGTCGTGTGGTTTGAATTGTATAGGATTGAGGTTCTTGTCGTATTGTTTTTTCAACACCTCCTTGGCCCTACATTGGTTTTGCCTGACGATCTCGTGTGATCGCTGTATTTGGTACTTTATTACCTTATTGTAGTCTTCTGCGTTATACAAAGGTGAACATTTATGCTTTAAATTCGTAGGCATGTCGAAGTCAAAGCCGTACAACGTACGGAATGGTGTTTGACCCGTCGACGTATGCACCGTGTTATTATGAACATGCATTGCAGAATTTAACCATTGGTCCCAGTTTGACCCATCCTCTTTAGCAAAACTCCGTATATATTCAGCTAGTGAATGATGACTTCGTTCCAATGACCCATTAGCCTGTGGATGGTATGGTGTTACATGTAATTTTTGAATTCCTAACAATTTACATGTATCCGAAAATAGTTTGGAAACGAAATTCGATCCATTGTCTGTTACCAATACTTTGGGTATATTGTGGCGTGCAACTATTTCGTTGCAGATTACTTTTTTTACGGTGTTGGCTTCCGCATCGGGTATAGCCACACAGCACATAAATTTAGAAAAAACGTCCTGAAACGTTAATATGTATTTATTCCCTGAAATGGTTTCAGGCAGAATACCCACCAAGTCCATGTACACTTTGTCAAAGGGTCTGACTGGCGTATCAGTTAGAACCATTGGCATCTTCGTCAGCCTTGAGCTCTTGTTTACCTGACATTTTGAACAATTTTTCACATAATCCTTTATTTGCTTCTGCATACCCTTCCATCGGTACTATTGCCGAATTCTTAAAAATGTTTTTACGCCCCCTTGGTGACCACCTAACGGTGAATCGTGAAAATATTTAATAAATTATGTCCCGAGGTTCAGTTAGAATTATTATATTGTCATTTTCCTTTGTTATCGAATCGTCAGGATCGCATTCTGACTGTTTCTTATCGTCTTCCTTGTCTCTTTTCATGGTTTTTGAACGTGTTTGTACTACAACTACCTTTTCAGTATGATTCGGTATGCGGCTAAGCGCATCAGCGTTTAAATTACTTTTTCCCGGTTTGTAATGAATTTCGAAATAATATTACGATAATTTGTGTCGGAAACGCGCAAGACGTGATGTCTGATCTTTTAAGTTTGCTATACTCTTTAGGCGCTGATGATCTGTATAAATTTTAAATGGTCTTCCCAAAAGATATGCCCTAAAATTTTTTGTTGCCCATACAATTGCCAAAAATTCTTTCTTTATAGTCGACTAGCGTGTTTCCGCATCGTTAAGAGACCTACTGGCAAACGCGATCGGACTGTCGCTTCCAACTTCACCTTGCGAAAGAACCGCGCCAATTGCTTCGTTACTGGCGTCTGTCGTGAGCAAAAAGGGTTCGTTAAAATCCGGATACGCCAGTATGGGTGGTGACATAATTGCCTCTTTAAGTTTTAAAAATGAATTCTGACAATTGTCATTCCATATGAACTTACCGTCCTTTTTAAGCAAACAGTTTATTGGTAATGACAGTTTCGCCATACCTCCTATAAAATTTCTGTAATAATTAATTAAGCCTAAAATGCATGAACTTCGTTCCTATTTTTCGGAACTGGAATATTTTTTACACACTCTACTTTGGCTGGGTCTGGTAAGGCACCCAACTCAGAACACTTATGTCCTAAATATATAACCTCGCGTCGCAAAAACTGACATTTCTCTGTATTTAATTTCAAAATGTTCTCTCAGCTTTTGCAAAACCTTGCATAGCCTATGCTCGTGTTCTGCTAAATTATTTCCATAAACCACTATGTCATCTAAATAAACGAAACAGTCAATACCCTGTAAACCTGTTAGTATGTGGTTCATAATCCTTTGAAAAATGGTAGGTGCTCCCGTTAAACCGAATGGCATCCTGTTGAATTCAAAATGACCAAGACCTGTACTGAAAGCAGTTTTTTCTTTGTCACTATCTTCAACTAGAACCTCATGGTAACGACTGGCTAAATCTAGTGTTGAAAATTGCCGACTATGACCTAACTGGTATAAAATCTCATCTATTCGTGGTATAGGAAATACCTGTTAGATGGTGACGTCATTTAATTTTCGGAAATCTATAACCTGTTTCTGATTTATTGTTGGCTTATTTCGTTGTGTGGGTATTTCATGTTTTAATACTAATTCATCCCCTTCCAAATGAAAAACGTCATGATATGACCAACAAATTTTTTGCAAAGATGCAACTTCTTCTTTATTAAATGATTCATCGATCTTTACATTCCCTAATAATCTATCAATTATATTTTTTATATTAACCGAGTTTATTGTATTTATTGTAGAACTCGCCTTTGTTGTTTCTTTATATTTGTTAAAATTTGAAAATTGTGGCTTGAAATTGCTATCAGTGATGCATATACTCTATTTCTTCTAACGTTTGTTAAACTATCTCCAAATATACTGCTGGCTGAATTTCCTGTTTGTGCAACAAAACTATAGGAATTATTGTTCTTAACGGCAGTGATACAACCATGGCTGTTCTGGGCTGGACCCTGATTTGTTGATTAGTATTAATATTTTCTATGTCTTGCTATGATTTCAATGGAAATTTAACAAGGTGATTTTTGTCTTCATCAAAAAATGTAATTTTTTTATTTAACGCATTTATTATAGATTTGTTCCAGAGATGGTCACGCCCGACTATTCCATCTGCTGGTACCCCTTGTTCAAGTGACACAACGTGTAGCGTTAAACTCATGTTTTCTATGTTTGTGTGCTGAATCTTAGTGGAGAAGGTTCTAACGCATCCACCAAAAGCACCACATCTTTCCGAATATTTTTATTAAAATTCGGCAAATGTGCCATCCTATTTTCTTTAATCAGGCTGGCCTCAGCTCCAGAACCCACCAACAGAGTAATTTTTCCATTCTTTGCTGCCTTGCAAGGTACTTCAATGAACACATCATTCGTATCGGATATTTTGAAACACTCTCCATGCCGGTTAAATATTTTACGATGCATGCCTAATTGTGAAGTTAATTTTATTTTTCTCGACATAAATTTACTCTTAAAATTATTAGCAATTGAAGACAATTTAATTTTACAAATCGTGAATTTATTATACATTTCTGACGATAAAACGCACATAGCGCTAATAATAAAAAGAAATATTGAAATTACTTCATTACAAATTATACTCGCAAATTATACTCGTATCCACAGTCTTGCCAGATATTTGATCTACAATTCCCATATTTTCAGGGCAGTTAATTACGACTTTATTTTTCTTTGATTTACTATTGATTTTATTATTCTTGATTTTAATATTTTTAACTTCCGATTCAATTGGTTTTACTTTATTTTTTTTATAATTTGTTTATTTTTAATTTCCTTAATTCCTATATTCTGTTCATTATTCGTGTCAAGTTGTGTATTATTACTATTTAGTTCATTATATGTTTTTGTTGGAAGATTTCTATCTTCATTAATATGTATTTTCTTTTTTGTTCTTAATTTTCTGCGTTAATCATATTCGCTGTTTTATTGTTGTAGTGTCCTCTTTGGAACTTCTACAACTACTAGCCTTACTACACTATTTGCTACGAGTCCCCAGTTTAGTGGTCTTGATTGGGCCCCTGGTAGTTTCCCTGTGGACTGCTATTATTGTTCTATGCATCATATTTGCGTTTGGCATAACAATTCTTAATAACATGTCCGTCCTTTCTACACCAAGTGAAATATTTAGCGGGCGTGTTTGCAAAAACTTGTGTATCGCGTTTAACACGACAATCCTCCTCGACGTGTCCCCCTCTATGGCACCAATCGCATCTCAATCCTGGAGCACCCCCGTCTTGGTTCTGGATACCACGTTGACCGTTTACCTGAGGTACGGGTGGCTGACTTCCTTGGGGAGCAGTATGCCCTGGAACAACATTCCGACCCGAACGATCTGCACACTGTGCATGTCCATAAGTACGACAGTCACTGCAATACGGAGTGTTTCTCCGTGTATGACATTCATCCCTCAGATGTCCCTTCATCTTGCAAAAAGAACATGTAGGTGTAGGCTGCTTCATACCTATATTTTGTGTTTTCTCTTCCGTCTCCTTTTTTTCATTGCCTTGGCTACCTGATGCAGCACGATTATTTGGCATGAAGGCCGATGAGGGCTCATTGAAATGGACTCCAAACTTGTCTACGCCCGTTAACTCTGCTGACTCCCTTTGTATCGTCGCATGGTCCAATGCCTCTTCCACCAATTTCTCCATTGTTGTTTGCTTACAGCTCAACATGAGCATTCGCAAAGTGTAATCCCGAAGTCCTAACTTAAATGATCTTTTAACTAAATTATTCAATTCATTAACGAACACGTCGTCTTTCGTATCATTATATTTACATTTAATCGTGCTTAATGCTGCCGACTGCAGGTTAACCAAACGCCTCGAGAAAAATCTAATACTTTCCCCCGGATACTGAGATGCGTAGATTCCAAGTACGTATTCCTTAACAGATTGTATAAATCATATATTGTGTCAAACTCCTTTGAACTTACTAAGTCAAAAGCATCTCCCTGTAAACGAACCCTAACGCCTTTAAAAAACTCCTTCATTTGTCCAGACTTCAGTTCTGCCCTCACCACTTCACATCCTTCAAAAAAACGGTGAAGATCCGTCCTCAGCGATGATGAGTGTGCACCTGCAAAATCTGGCACCGCATTTTTAACGAATTTCGGGACTTCGCCTAATCCCATGTTGCCCTGTGTTGTGATGTCGTTACTTTCTATGGTATCCTTGTGGTATAAGGATGCCTCGTGCGCTGTCTTAACCTCCTCGTTCAAATATCTAATACACGCGTTCAACTCCTATATTTTGTTGTTCGCTTCCTCCAACGTCGCTTATGTCCTCCCTTGCCTGTCGTATTTTTTTCTTTCAATAAATTTCTTAATTTTATATTTCCTCATCTATTTTAGCTGTTTCTTCTAACTCTGCTGTAAGTTTTTAACAATAATCGTTTAAACGTTTTCTCAACACGTCAACTAATCTTTCTAATTCACCATTTTCTGTTAATTTTCAAATTCTGGAAATTTAATAACTCTTCTACTATTTTATCTGCCTCCTCTAATCTATGCAGAATTCTAGATATATTATCTTTTAATAACGCTGTACTATCTTTATTTAGTATTGTTGGTACAAATTGCGACCATAATTTTTCAACAAATCTGTCCAATTCGCTAGATTGCTTTTGAATATACGCATTTAATTCATTAGCATCTGCCATTAAATATTTTCAAGCAATTTAAAGCGGTATCTTTATCTTTTAATTAAAAAAAAATAAATTTCATCAAGTTGTAATTGAAAATTTCAATGAAACAAAAATGTTACCCAAACAACAACGAAATCAATTTTGGCATTCATGAAGTATAACTATATACTATATTTTTTTTTTAAATTTATATTGAAGTATTTTTTTTTAATATGTTTCTATAACATTGGAAAAATAAAAATAATTTTATTTTTCCAAATAAAAAAAAAATTATGTGTATATTCGATTACTCAAGATTGTAAAAAAAAAAATTAACATACAATTTTTTTTTATTATAATTTTTTTGTTATTTTTAAAATCATAACAGCAATCAGTGCTGTGTTCACATGCTTTAAAATTAAATCAAATCATTTAGTTTTTTTTTTTGTTATACACTGGAGGGTCCGCAGTTTGGAATCTTAGTGTTATTTCGATTTATTTATTTGGAAATGCTAATTTTCCTTTTTAAATTAAAAGACAGTTTTTAAAATCTTTATTTTTAATTGTTATACACTGGAGGGTCCGTAGTTCGGAATCTCAGTGTTATTTTATTTATTGTTCAATGAATGTTAATTGATTCTATTCAATATTATATTCATTTAAATTTTAAAAATAAATTTTTATTTAACTATATTATGTTGTAAAAAAGTCCCTCTTCTTTTTTTTTAAACTTCTAAAACACTAGTCATAAAAAAAATGAAAACTATCCTATTCTATTTTTACATCTTTAAAAAAAAAAAAAAAATTTCAAACACTTACCATTTTATTTTAGTGTTTAATTCTCGTCCTTCCTTCCTTCTTCCTCCTCTCGGTACCTGAGAGGTTGGTACCGAAGTACTGGCTGCGCCGCCAAAGGCTGTAATTTCGGTGTTGGATTTATTTTACATTTATTTAATCAAAAACACTTTTTATTGTTTTAACACTTTTAATAAATTAAAAGTAGCACGCGGTAGCTCAGTGGTTAGTGCCTTGGACTGCGAGCCGAAAGGTCCCCGGTTCAAGCCTGGACTGGGGCTAACAACATCTTTTCATGGAAACATTTTTCTATACCGCGCTACCTCTCGTCAGTAAATGGCAAACCTAAGAGAGTAAAACCATTGCCTATGAAAAGCTCTCACCCGCCGTTCGGATTCGGCAATAAACTGTAGGTCCCACCACTTTGAGTACAAATATAACACGCACAGCTCAAAATGGTGAGAGAGCTCGGCCGAAGTTCTATACAGGACTGTAGTGCCAAACTATTATTGAGGTTCACTTTAAAATTTAAATTGCAACGAAAGGTATTAACAATACCTTCGTTGCAAGCTTTTCTTAAATTCTATTCTCACTATGTTCTAGTGAGTTTTCACTTTCACTCAATTTTGGTGTACGTGACTTTTGAAGAAAGTCCGACTTGCAGTTTTTGGCTGACACCAATTGCGAAATATCATAATTGTTGGCAATCGCTGCTTTGCTTATTTTAACATAGCCCAAAATTATGCAATGGAAAATTGTATTGCAAGCCTCTTGAAAGAGGTGTGGTCTAAGCAAAGCTTTAGCGCTTGCCAAATTATTATCATTGTTGCCAACGTGAAGCGTTGGGACAATGCTATGAACATGTTGCTATACAACATGAGTACAACATGATGCGCTCAACATATGTACAGAAACATCCAAAACTGAATGAATAGTGAAGAACCATAAAGAAAAGAAAAATGCAAGCGCTAATTCACAACAAATCTACACATTTTTACAGTTATTAAAAGTAAATGTAATTACCTTATCAAAACTTTTGAATTTATGAAAATTCAACAAGAAACAACAAATTATGATCGATTAAATCATTCTCCTTTTAGTAATAAAATGTTTTAACCGAGACATTGCCACACTATATTTACCAAATCAAGTGAACTATGAGATTTAAAGCTCTTGGATTTTGGTTAAATTTTATTATGCAAATGTCAATTGAAATGTTTTGGTCAATTATTTTTTAATTTTTGTATCCTGAGATACAGTGATACAAAGTTACAAAAAATAGAAAAAAACACTTTTGTGGATGTTCATATTAAAATATCTACTGATCGAGATATGCTATAAACCCCGTCGAGGTGTCATTTTAAAACTAATAAAATATACTTTTGAAAAATTTAAGTTATATCTCCTTTGCCTGGACATGTGGTAATTATCCTTGCACTTCAAAATGTATGTCTTTAAAAAGGACTCTTTTGAGAAATCTGAAAAATACTATATTTTGTATTGATTTACTATGAATATTCGTGCCAAACTTCAAGATGGTCATATTAAAAAAATCTAAAATCAGATATATCCCATATTTCGAAAATTTTCGAAAAAATGGGCTATACAGAAAAATTAGATCAAGTTTGATAAAACTGACATCATATTCGGAATCGGCGTTAAAAATGCATTCAAAACTTGTTACATATTTTATTTTCCCAAAATTAGTGGACGAGTAATATTTCCATACATATAAATACATACTAATTTGGAAAATTTATTATTAATTTGACTCCGTCAAAATACCATCTTGAAATTTGGCGCGAATATTCATAATATATCAATACAAAATTTTGGATTTTTTCATATTTGTCAAAAGAGTCTTTTTTAAGAACATACAATTTGAAGTGGAAGGATAATTACCACATGTCCAGGCAAAGAAAAGATAACTTAAATTTTTCAAACGCATATTTTATTAGTTTTAAAATGACACCTCTACGGGGTTTATCAGTAGATATTTTAAAATGAGCAACCTACAAAAGTGTCCAGCAATATGATTTTTTAACGTTTTTTCAAAATTGAAAAATGTATTCAAATTTGAATTTGTTTGTCGTATAATGTTATAGGTCAGGTCTTTTTAATCATATTTTAATAAATTAAAAAGTTTTGGTAAGCTAAATGTGTCTTCAAAATTTGTATTGTCATATCGCGATGATAACTATATGTAATGATAGCAAAATTAAATTCAGT
This sequence comes from Dryomyza anilis, assembly GCA_951804985.1. NCBI lineage: Eukaryota > Metazoa > Arthropoda > Insecta > Diptera > Dryomyzidae > Dryomyza > Dryomyza anilis. Next base: position 58,319,911 of record OX638131.1, read on the forward strand.
AAGTTACTTATGGTCATTATGTCCTGAGTTTGTATATGAAGCACATTAAGGACCTTCCAATCCTATCATATATATATTAATATAATAAATCTGAATGTTTGTTGGTTTGTGCCGCATCACCGTCTAAACGGCTTAACCGATTTTCATATAATTTTTACCACAGATGCGGTATAGTCTGGAAGGAATAATAGGCTATATATGGGCGGGATTAGAGAAACGGACGTGTTACCTTTCATACAACCCAACATTCAAAACGATATAACTTGACACTTTCGGCAGCTACGAACAAAAAAATGAAATAAAAAAAAAATTTTAAAAGCAAAAACAAAAGCAAAAACAAAAGCAAAAAAAAAACAAAAAAAAAAAAAAAAAAAAAAAAAATATATATATATATATATATATATATATATATATATATATATATATATATATATATATATATATATATATATATATATATATATATATATATATATATATATATATATATATATATATATCAGAGTTGTTAAAGAATGCATTCTTTTGGGAATGCATTCATCTACAAAATTGAAAAGAATGGGAATTCAAAATGAATGCATTCATTTTTGTCAAAAGAATGGGAATTCAAACGCTTGAATTCCCAATCAGATGGCCTTCAAAAAAAAGAATTCAAAAAACAATAAATGCATTAATTTTTTGGCATTCGTTTGTTTTTGTAATTTGGCAGAAAAATAAGGGTTACAATATTAAAGCCGTAAAATCCCGCATTTTCCGGAATTTTTGTTGTTATTGACATTTTAATGAAAATATATCATTGCTATTGGAAAATTATAAGAGTATATTTTATTAAAATCTGCGTTTTCACAAATATGTGAACAATTACAATGAATTGGACAACTTTGTGGCAAACATTTTCGGGAATTATGGGATCGTGCGACTAGAAGCTCTTATTTGTCAGCGACACACATCCGGCAAATTCCGTGAAACTCAAATTTCGTATTTTGAAGCAGCGCAGCGTCAACAGTGTTGATATTGCGCAATTTTGTTTAGTAGCGAAGTACTAAAAAGAAAGTACTTAATAATACTAATTATGTATATAATGGCATTTAATAAACAATTTAAATAAATTTATTTATTGTATTTATTAATCTAAAATTGTGCGTACGTATAGTGCTTTGAAAAATAATACAATATTGTCAAATTAAATTACATGTCAACTGGCTTGTTTTTTTTAATTTCTTATTGGCAAATAATTAACACATTTTAATAATTATTAAGGGTGTGTGCGAGTTCGAAAAAATAGCTGACTAAGCTAAACTTTGTCGGTAATGCAGCGTTTACTTTTCAATTTAGCTAACTTTCGAGCAAACAGTTTATTGGTAATGACAGTTTCGCCATACCTCCTATAAAATTTCTGTAATAATTAATTAAGCCTAAAATGCATGAACTTCGTTCCTATTTTTCGGAACTGGAATATTTTTTACACACTCTACTTTGGCTGGGTCTGGTAAGGCACCCAACTCAGAACACTTATGTCCTAAATATATAACCTCGCGTTGCAAAAACTGACATTTCTCTGTATTTAATTTCAAAATGTTCTCTCAGCTTTTGCAAAACCTTGCATAGCCTATGCTCGTGTTCTGCTAAATTATTTCCATAAACCACTATGTCATCTAAATAAACGAAACAGTCAATACCCTGTAAACCTGTTAGTATGTGGTTCATAATCCTTTGAAAAATGGTAGGTGCTCCCGTTAAACCGAATGGCATCCTGTTGAATTCAAAATGACCAAGACCTGTACTGAAAGCAGTTTTTTCTTTGTCACTATCTTCAACTAGAACCTCATGGTAACGACTGGCTAAATCTAGTGTTGAAAATTGCCGACTATGACCTAACTGGTATAAAATCTCATCTATTCGTGGTATAGGAAATACCTGTTAGATGGTGACGTCATTTAATTTTCGGAAATCTATAACCTGTTTCTGATTTATTGTTGGCTTATTTCGTTGTGTGGGTATTTCATGTTTTAATACTAATTCATCCCCTTCCAAATGAAAAACGTCATGATATGACAAGCAAATTTTTTGCAAAGATGCAACTTCTTCTTTATTAAATGATTCATCGATCTTTACATTCCCTAATAATCTATCAATTCTATTTTTTATATTAACCGAGTTTATTGTATTTATTGTAGAACTCGCCTTTGTTGTTTCTTTATATTTGTTAAAATTTGAAAATTGTGGCTTGAAATTGCTATCAGTGATGCATATACTCTATTTCTTCTAACGTTTGTTAAACTATCTCCAAATATACTGCTGGCTGAATTTCCTGTTTGTGCAACAAAACTATAGGAATTATTGTTCTTAACGGCAGTGATACAACCATGGCTGTTCTGGGCTGGACCCTGATTTGTTGATTAATATTAATATTTTCTATGTCTTGCTATGATTTCAATGGAAATTTAACAAGGTGATTTTTGTCTTCATCAAAAAATGTAATTTTTTTATTTAACGCATTTATTATAGATTTGTTCCAGAGATGATCACGCCCGACTATTCCATCTGCTGGTACCCCTTGTTCAAGTGACACAACGTGTAGCGTTAAACTCAGGTTTTCTATGTTTGTGTGCTGAATCTTAGTGGAGAAGGTTCTAACGCATCCACCAAAAGCACCACATCTTTCCGAATATTTTTATTAAAATTCGGCAAATGTGCCATCCTATTTTCTTTAATCAGGCTGGCCTCAGCTCCAGAACCCACCAACAGAGTAATTTTTCCATTCTAAGTGCCTTGCAAGGTACTTCAATAAACACATCATTCGTATCGGATATTTTGAAACACTCTCCATGCCGGTTAAATATTTTACGATGCATGCCTAATTGTGAAGTTAATTTTATTTTTCTCGACATAAATTTACTCTTAAAATTATTAGCAATTGAAGACAATTTAATTTTACAAATCGTGAATTTATTATACATTTCTGACGATAAAACGCACATAGCGCTAATAATAAAAAGAAATATTGAAATTACTTCATTACAAATTATACTCGCCCCTGTAGAGAATGTATCCACAGTCTTGCCAGATATTTGATCTACAATTCCCAGATTTTCAGGGCAGTTAATTACGACTTTATTTTTCTTTGATTTACTATTGATTTTATTATTCTTGATTTTAATATTTTTAACTTCCGATTCAATTGGTTTTACTTTATTTTTTTTATAATTTGTTTATTTTTAATTTCCTTAATTCCTATATTCTGTTCATTATTCGTGTCAAGTTGTGTATTATTACTATTTAGTTCATTATATGTTTTTGTTGGAAGATTTCTATCTTCATTAATATGTATTTTCTTTTTTGTTCTTAATTTTCTGCGTTAATCATATTCGCTGTTTTATTGTTGTAGTGTCCTCTTTGGAACTTCTACAACTACTAGCCTTACTACACTATTTGCTACGGGTCCCCAGTTTAGTGGCCTTGATTGGGCCCCTGGTAGTTTCCCTGTGGACTGCTATTATTGTTCTATGCATCATATTTGCGTTTGGCATAACAATTCTTAATAACATGTCCGTCCTTTCTACACCAAGTGAAATATTTAGCGGGCGTGTTTGTAAAAACTTGTGTATCGCGTTTAACACGACAATCCTCCTCGACGTGTCCCCCTCTATGGCACCAATCGCATCTCAATCCTGGAGCACCCCCGTCTTGGTTCTGGATACCACGTTGACCGTTTACCTGAGGTACGGGTGGCTGACTTCCTTGGGGAGCAGTATGCCCTGGAACCACATTCCGACCCGAACGATCTGCACACTGTGCATGTCCATAAGTACGACAGTCACTGCAATACGGAGTGTTTCTCCGTGTATGACATTCATCCCTCAGATGTCCCTTCATCTTGCAAAAAGAACATGTAGGTGTAGGCTGCTTCATACCTATATTTTGTGTTTTCTCTTCCGTCTCCTTTTTTTCATTGCCTTGGCTACCTGATGCAGCACGATTATTTGGCATGAAGGCCGATGAGGGCTCATTGAAATGGACTCCAAACTTGTCTACGCCCGTTAACTCTGCTGACTCCCTTTGTATCGTCGCATGGTCCAATGCCTCTTCCACCAATTTCTCCATTGTTGTTTGCTTACAGCTCAACATGAGCATTCGCAAAGTGTAATCCCGAAGTCCTAACTTAAATGATCTTTTAACTAAATTATTCAATTCATTAACGAACACGTCGTCTTTCGTATCATTATATTTACATTTAATCGTGCTTAATGCTGCCGACTGCAGGTTAACCAAACGCCTCGAGAAAAATCTAATACTTTCCCCCGGATACTGAGATGCGTAGATTCCAAGTACGTATTCCTTAACAGATTGTATAAATCATATATTGTGTCAAACTCCTTTGAACTTACTAAGTCAAAAGCATCTCCCTGTAAACGAACCCTAACGCCTTTAAAAAACTCCTTCATTTGTCCAGACTTCAGTTCTGCCCTCACCAATTCACATCCTTCAAAAAAACGGTGAAGATCCGTCCTCAGCGATGATGAGTCTGCACCTGCAAAATCTGGCACCGCATTTTTAACGAATTTCGGGACTTCGCCTAATCCCATGTTGCCCTGTGTTGTGATGTCGTTACTTTCTATGGTATCCTTGTGGTATAAGGATGCCTCGTGCGCTGTCTTAACCTCCTCGTTCAAATATCTAATACACGCGTTCAACTCCTGTATTTTGTTGTTCGCTTCCTCCAACGTCGCTTACTCCTCCCTTGCCTGGCGTATTTTTTTCTTTCAATAAATTTCTTAATATTATATTTCCTCATCTATTTTAGCTGTTTCTTCTAACTCTGCTGTAAGTTTTAAACAATAATCGTTTAAACGTTTTCTCAACACGTCAACTAATCTTTCTAATTCACCATTTTCTGTTAATTTTCAAATTCTGGAAATTTAATAACTCTTCTACTATTTTATCTGCCTCCTCTAATCTATGCAGAATTCTAGATATATTATCTTTTAATAACGCTGTACTATCTTTATTTAGTATTGTTGGTACAAATTGCGACCATAATTTTTCAACAAATCTGTCCAATTCGCTAGATTGCTTTTGAATATACGCATTTAATTCATTAGCATCTGCCATTAAATATTTTCAAGCAATTTAAAGCGGTATCTTTATCTTTTAATTAAAAAAAATTAAATTTTATCAAGTTGTAATTGAAAATTTCAATGAAACAAAAATGTTACCCAAACAACAACGAAATCAATTTTGGCATTCATGAAGTATAACTATATACTATATTTTTTTTTTAAATTTATATTGAAGTATTTTTTTTTTAATATGTTTCTATAACATTGGAAAAATAAAAATAATTTTATTTTTCCAAATAAATAAAAAATTATGTGTATATTCGATTACTCAAGATTGTAAAAAAAAAAATTAACATACAATTTTTTTTTATTATAATTTTTTTGTTATTTTTAAAATCATAACAGCAATCAGTGCTGTGTTCACATGCTTTAAAATTAAATCAAATCATTTATTTTTTTTTTTTTTGTTATACACTGGAGGGTCCCTAGTTTGGAATCTTAGTGTTATTTCGATTTATTTATTTGGAAATGCTAATTTTCCTTTTTAAATTAAAAGACAGTTTTTAAAATCTTTATTTTTCAATTGTTATACACTGGAGGGTCCGTAGTTCGGAATCTCAGTGTTATTTTATTTATTGTTCAATGAATGTTAATTGATTCTATTCAATATTATATTCATTTAAATTTTAAAAATAAATTTTTATTTAACTATATTATGTTGTAAAAAAGTCCCTCTTCTTTTTTTTTAACTTCTAAATCACTAGTCATAAAAAAAATGAAAACTATCCTATTCTATTTTTACATCTTTAAAAAAAAATAATAAATTTTCAAACACTTACCATTTTATTTTAGTGTTTAATTCTCGTCCTTCCTTCTTCCTCCTCTCGGTACCTGAGAGGTTGGTACTTCGAAGTACTGGCTGCGCCAAAGGCTGTAATTTTGGTGTTGGATTTATTTTACATTTATTTAATCAAAAACACTTTTTATTGTTTCAACACTTTTAATAAATTAAAAGTAGCACGCGGTAGCTCAGTGGTTAGTGCCTTGGACTGCGAGCCGAAAGGTCCCCGGTTCAAGCCTGGACTGGGGCTAACAACATCTTTTCATGGAAACATTTTTCTATACCGCGCTACCTCTCGTCAGTAAATGGCAAACCTAAGAGAGTAAAACCATTGCCTATGAAAAGCTCTCACCCGCCGTTCGGATTCGGCAATAAACTGTAGGTCCCACCCCTGAGTACAAATATAACACGCACAGCTCAAAATGGTGAGAGAGCTCGGCCGAAGTTAATATAATAAATCTGAATGTTTGTTGGTTTGTGCCGCATCACCGTCTAAACGGCTTAACCGATTTTCATATAATTTTTACCACAGATGCGGTATAGTCTGGAAGGAATAATAGGCTATATATGGGCGGGATTAGAGAAACGGACGTGTTACCTTTCATACAACCCAACATTCAAAACGATATAACTTGGCATTTTCGGCAGCTACGAACAAAAAAATGAAATAAAAAAAAAAATTTTAAAAGCAAAAACACAAAAGAAAACAAAAAAAAAAGCAAAAAAAAAAAACAAAAAAAAAAAATATATATATATATATATATATATATATATATATATATATATATATATCAGAGTTGTTAAAGAATGCATTCTTTTGGGAATGCATTCATCTACAAAATTGAAAAGAATGGGAATTCAAAATGAATGCATTCATTTTTGTCAAAAGAATGGGAATTCAAACGCTTGAATTCCCAATCAGATGGCCTTCAAAAAAAAGAATTCAAAAAACAATAAATGCATTCATTTTTTGGCATTCGTTTGTTTTTGTAATTTGTCAGAAAAATAAGGGTTACAATATTAAAGCCGTAAAATCCCGCATTTTCCGGAATTTTTGTTGTTATTGACATTTTAATGAAAATATATCATTGCTATTGGAAAATTATAAGAGTATATTTTATTAAAATCTGCGTTTTCACAAATATGTGAACAATTACAATGAATTGGACAACTTTGTGGCAAATATTTTCGGGAATTATGGGATCGTGGGACTAGAAGCTCTTATTTGTCAGCGACACACATCCGGCAAATTCCGTGAAACTCAAATTTCGTATTTTGAAGCAGCGCAGCGTCAACAGTGTTGATATTGCGCAATTTTGTTTAGTAGCGAAGTACTAAAAAGAAAGTACTTAATAATACTAATTATGTATATAATGGCATTTAATAAACAATTTAAATAAATTTATTTATTGTATTTATTAATCTAAAATTGTGCGTACGTATAGTGCTTTGAAAAATAATACAATATTGTCAAATTAAATTACATGTCAACTGGCTTGTTTTTTTAAATTTCTTATTGGCAAATAATTAACACATTTTAATAATTATTAAGGGTGTGTGCGAGTTCGAAAAAATAGCTGACTAAGCTAAACTTTGTCGGTAATGCAGCGTTTACTTTTCAATTTAGCTAACTTTCGAGCAAACTAAATTGGAAGACATCAAACAGACATATGATAATCGTTTTATTAGGGACTTTAACAATTACCGCTTACTGAATGGCGATCGAATTAAAACCCGTACAATTTAGTTTAATCAGCAATGTAGTCGAACTTTCAATATGAAAAATGTGCGTTTTAAAAATAGTACTTTGTAGTTCAAAAAGGCGAAAAGTACGAACTTACGTTTCTACGTTTTTCTTTTTTTAGTTTTTGGATAACATTTCACATCACCGTGTCTATTTTATTACATTAAAAAAATATAATAATTATTAAAATACAGATATTATTTACATACAAAAAAGATTTCTGACATCGGTTTGGATTATTTTTATATTATTTTACAGATTATGCCCCTTTCAGTTTGTCCGGAATTTTTAAAAATGTTTTTTTTTTTTCTAAATGTGTGTGTGTATTTTATTTGCATACATAGTTTAATTTTAGCATAAGAACTAAACATTTGAAAACAAGGTAAGTATCGAGTACGAGAAAATAGCGATGTTTTACATCACTAATTGGTACGCGCAACGAAAAGTACAAACTTAACGTTTTCCCAACGTTCTTCGCAACAAATTGATCTTTGCGTTTCCTGGAATTGTCATCAATGTTTTCGGCGCGTGCCAACCGCACGGCCGGACTATTGCTATGCGCTCAAGTACAGCGCGCGAGGTCCACGAACTTATTTCGTGGAATTGTTGCGACCTAACATTTTTGCAATAATCGTTAATTTACGCAATGTCGATTCAGTCGGAAAAGTTTTTTCTGCAACAAATCACATTCGCCGTTTTCTTTATGTCTTTTGTTGCTAGAAATATCCAAAAATGACACAGTATACTTGGGGAAAAACTGTATTAAAAAATGTAATGCCCTTTAGCATGATAGTAGCGATATGTACATATATTAATTGCGCAAAAACAAAATGTTACTTTATACATAATTAGTAGTTAGTAACAATTTTTAGTACTTCGCTACTAAACAAAAATGCGCAACATCAACACTGTTGACGCTGCGCTACTTCAAAATACAAAATTTGAGTTTCACGGAATTTGCCGGATGTGTGTCGCTGACAAATAAGAGCTTCTAGTCCCACGATCCCATAATTACCGAAAATGTTTGCCACAAAGTTGTCCAATTCATTGTAATTGTTCACATATTTGTGAAAACGCAGATTTTAATAAAATATACTCTTATAATTTTCCAATAGCAATGATATATTTTCATTAAAATGTCAATAACAACAAAAATTCCGGAAAATGCGGGATTTTACGGCTTTAATATTGTAACCCTTATTTTTCTGACAAATTACAAAAACAAATGAATGCCAAAAAATGAATGCATTCATTGTTTTTTGAATTCTTTTTATGCCAAAAAAGAATTCAGACTGAAATGAATGCATTCTATAATGAATGCATTCATTTTGAAGGCCATCTGATTGGGAATTCAAGGGTTTGAATTCCCATTCTTTTGACAAAAATGAATGCATTCATTTTGAATTCCCATTCATTTGAGTATATATATATATATATATATATATATATATATATATATATATATATATATATATATATATATATATATATATATATATATATATATATATAGATATATATATATGTATCTATATATATTTATATATAGCTATATATATATATATCTATATCTATATCTATATATATATATATATACATATATATACATATATATATATATATATATATATATATATATATATATATATAATTCAGACTGAAATGAATGCATTCTATAATGAATGCATTCATTTTGAAGGCCATTTGATTGGGAATACAAGGGTTTGAATTCCCATTCTTTTGACAAAAATGAATGCATTCATTTTGAATTCCCATTCATTTGAGTATATATATATATATATATATATATATATATATATATATATATATATATATATATATATATATATATATATATATATATATATATAGATATATATATATATATCTATATATATTTATTTATATATATATATATATATATATATATATATATATATATATATATATATATATATATAGATATATATATATATATCTATATATATTTATATATATATATATATATATATATATATATATATATATATATAGATATATATATATATATATCTATATATATATATATATATATATATAAATATATATAGATATATATATATCTATATATATATATATATATATATATATATATAAATATATATAGAGATATATATATATATATATATATATATATATAGAGATATATATATATATATATATATATATATAGAGATATATATATATATATATATAGAGATATATATATATATATATATATATATAGAGATATATATATATATATATATATATATATATATATATATATATATATATATATATATATATATATATATAGGAAGTTTTTTGTGAAATGCGCTTTGCCCGAGGAGGGTTTAGTGAGTTATTACTAAAAACTCGTTTGCGCTTTTTGACCACTTTTTTGGGTGGAGGAACAATATCAGATGAGGCAGAATCGTCGATAATTGCTGTATGATTATCAATACAATCCGCCAAATGCTCAGTATCACTTGCATGTACCAATGAATATATATATATATATATATATATATATATATATATATATATGATTATATTGTCAGTAGTCGTGTCAGGCATTAATCTAGAAATAAAAATTCTTTTCAATTTAGCTATTGCCTTCAATCCAGAATTTTCATTATTAATATTGATACTATTACTAGTGCAATTTTCGGGAGGGTTACTGCTACTAGTAAAGGCACTGCATTAGAAGGTTGAGGGGGATGAGTGATGGAAGTTTTATGTGAAATGCGCTTTGCCCGAGGAGGGTTTAGTGAGTTATTACTAATAACTCGTTTGCGCTTTTTGACCACTTTTTTGGGTGGAGGAACAATATCAGATGAGGCAGAATCGTCGATAATTGCTGTATGATTATCAATACAATCCGCCAAATGCTCAGTATCACTTGCATGTACCAATGAATTAAATTAATTTAATGAATTTAAAATTTCTGTATAATTGATTTTTAAAGTATTTAGCCAATCTCCAAAGTTTTTAATTTTAACAAAAAAAACTGATGGAGAGAGGTCTGCAAGTAGGACAATACCATTGCAAACCTGAGTGCACTGAACTTAAAAATTCTGTACTCACCATAGAAATATTGGCACATGGAGCATGATAAAGCTGTCCGCAGGGACCGGAACAAGAAAACATAGAATTTAATATGTTTTGACTCTTGCACTTATCCCTCAAAGAACAGGCAGTAATTATTTAATATATTATAGATTTTTTGGAAGAGAAATACTCGAATACAAAAGGTCAACTTAAAATTTTAACTGAAACAAGTCAGTATCTATCTGGAGCTGGAGACAGAGAGGGTGGATATAAAAATAGAAAGTTGGCATAATTATTCATTTCTAATTTTCAATTTTGTTTCTCCATTATTAATTTAATTACAATTTTGTTACACAAATACCATACTTATGTACTTTGTTCTTTAAAATATAATTACAATATATACAAAATTTAAAATAAAATGATGACTTAATAAAATGATTAAAAGCAAGGAATGGCTTGACTAGGAAAAAGCCCTGACCAAAAATACATGACTGGCACATGCCTGGGACACAGGCTAGATACAAGCGTGGGACACAGGCTAGATACAATCCTGGGACACAGTGCTGACACATGCATGGGTCACAAGCACGATATAAGCCTGGAACACAGACTTGACACAAGCATGGAACACAGGCTTGACACAAGCATGGAACACAGGCTTGACAAAAGCATGGAACACAGGCTTGGAACAAGCTTGGATTTCAGGCTTGGTCTGGATGGTCTAAATGGTCTAAAAATTTTCGAATTTATTTCCAAATATGTATGTAAAAACTTAACTTATTATAAGTCGAATCAAATAAAACGTATAATAATGCAATGTCAAAATTTCTCTAAGTAATTATTGGTATCTAATGGTAAACCTAATTTTTTAATCTCATTGATTTATCTCGTATATAAGACTATGGTTTTATCATTTCAAAATTGGGATAAATTAAATTCATTGATTTTATATTTATTTATATTTTTATGTTTTCTATAACGTTTTATATTGAGAGCTCTGGAATGAATTTTCAGAGCTTTGTCGTTTGCAGTACTATTACAAAATAGTGATTTTTTTCCAATCCCGAAAATCCCGTGATTAGTACTTTTAAATCCCGGGATTTTCAGGACTAGAAAATGATCGGGATCCCGTATCCCGGGATTGTATTCCCTACATGAGCTTTCAAAATTATTAATATCAACAAATACAAATATTTTTTTTAGAGTATCACAATTGTACAACATTATAATATTTCGACCAAAAACTGCGGAACATGCCCATTTTAGTTTTATATATTGGTTAATTCCATATTTGTGTCCACGTCAAATTTTATTATTGTACATAATGATATGCTCATCCTCCGAAGTTTAAAGTTTATGAGAAGTAGGCGTGGCATTTGGCTGACCACTCGAATTTTTTGGCCCCAATATTTCTGAGGTATATTATTCATTTAACGTGGGTTTTTAATTCAATTCATAGTTTCTGATTTAATGCCAGCTTTTGACCAATCTGCTCCAGTGTGCGTCGCAAAGCTGCAATCACAGCAGACAACGCAAGCCTTTTCCACTCGATTCTTAATGAGAGTTTACACGATAGAGAAAAGAATCTATCGGAGATCTCCTTACCGTGGAGCTCTATGTAGTGTTTGCACAACTCTATGAGATTTGTATACCCTACATTAGGAACAATATATTGTCTGGTACATTGTTTGTAATACCTAGATGGTAGCATATCCGGTATGGAAAAGTATATTGGACATTCCACGTCAATACGCCGAGCTTTGACACTGACCCCCTTCGATTTGCTTCATATTTTAATATGTTGTTATTATTGGTCAATGAGGTTTTAATTTAATTTTTCAGTTATATATTCACCCCCTTAGCAAACTCTAAAAACACGAATTTTCCTGTTTTGAACCACAGCATCCAAAATTATCTTTTTAAAATTCTGAAGTTTACATAAATTCTTGACATTGAAGAAAATTCATTCCACTTTGATATGGAGTGGTAAGTATTTTTATTCTATTTTTTCTTAATTTTGATTATGTATATCGCCATAATTTTGGATTGGTTTTGAGGTACATCAATAAAAACTGGTTTCTGAAGTACAAATCGTGCCACTCCTAGCTGCCATATAACATTTATAGTAAACAGGCTATAACTCTGAAGATAGAAGAGGTATATTATTGAAATTCTGTGCAACATAATGTAATATAAAAACAAAATGGAGCACTGAAAAATGTTGTGATCGGCCTACTACCACGCGTACCTGTCGTATAAATTTAACATGTAAAGTGCTAAATCGTTGGTCTTATATGAGTTAAAGTCATTTTGCTCGTATTCCTCTTTTGTACGTAGTAATATTAATTCGAAATGTTGTCTAATTTAGTGAACTGCCACGCCACCTACCTGCCATATAAACATAACATTTCATCAGCCATAACTCCGTTTCTATATGAGATATCGCGATGAAATTTTGGATGTTTTAATTTTTTGTATGAATCAATAAATATACGAAATTATATTGTGATCGGTCTACTGCAACTCACTCCTACCATATAAATTCAACATATCATTGGCCATAACTCCGGTACTATGCGACAAATGATGATGTCCAGTATAGACATATAGTATACTCTGTTCTTACTCTTTTTATAGAGATCAAATTAAATACATATTTTATCCTTTATATGTCATGTTTTTATGGCAGGTAGACGTCGAAGTCGATCACAAGAATTTTTAGTAAAACGTTTTGTTTTTATATTATATGATGTTCGGAAAAATTTCAATAATAAACCTCTTATATTAGAGTTATAACGCTGATATTGTGGTGCAAAACAGCAAAAATCGTGTTTTTAGAGAAAACGGAAGAATTAAATATAAACTTCATTGACCAATAATACCGTGGAATGCCCCATTGATTGATCAACATAGGAGGTCATGTTGATCAATCAATGTCGATTAATCAAGAGTCGATTAAGCGATGTCCGTTTGTCTGTTGAAATCATGATTACAGAAAAACTAGAAGAGCCAGATCAATGAAACTCATTATTTAGATTACTTTTGTACCTACGCTACAAAATGGGCATGGTAGGACCATTGTGGACTGTGATCCGGCCACTTATCAAATGCTTCATAAAAAATTTACATCTACATGAAAGCGATCATAAATAATATGAAAGCGATCATAAATATTATGAAAGCGATCATAAATATTATGAAAGCGATCATAAATATTATGAAAGCTATCATAAATATTATGAAAGCGATCATAAATATTATGAAAGCGATCATAAATATTATGAAAGCGATCATAAATATTATGAAAGCGATCATAAATATAATGAAAGCGATCATAAATATTATGAAAGTGATCATAAATATTATGAAAGCGATCATCAATATTATGAACTTTTTCATTATGGTTTTATGAACGATTCATAAATTGGATGAATTTGGTCAATGGTGGAGCGTAATGAAAAATTCATAAAATTGATGAACAAATTCATAAAAAGTATGATTTTTTTTCTGTGCTTGGCGCTGGTGCATTATTGATGAAGTTTTTTGATGGTGTAAAAAAATTTAAAATAAAATAATGTACTGAACACCACACCAAAATCGGTTTTAAAACTTTCGGACATTGATTTCTTATAATGTTTGTATTAGATGTTTTGAAAACGAGTAAACCATTAAATAGAGCAATTACCTTTCAAATGAGATCAAATTGTTCAATATTGAACTTATGGTTCATGTGCTATAGTAATTTAACTGAATGCAAAATGTTGAATTTCAACGAAATTTTTCCATTTATTATGGAGTTCTACCCCATTTTTTTTTTTATAAAACATGAAACACGTGTAGCTGCGGTAGCTCCCTGGTTCAAGCCTGGACTGGGGCTAACAACATCTTTTCATAGAAACATTTTCTATACCGCGAAACCTCCCTGTTGATGTAAATTTTTTATGAAGCATTTGATAAATGGCCGGATCACAGTCCACAATGGTCCTATCATGCCCATTTTGTAGCGTAGGTACAAAAGTAATCTAAATAATGAGTTTCATTGATCTGGCTCTTCTAGTTTTTCTGTAATCATGATTTCAACAGACAAACGGACATCGCTTAATCGACTCTTGATTAATCGACATTGATTGATCAACATGACCTCCTATGTTGATCAATCAATGGGGCATTCCACGGTATTATTGGTCAATGAAGTTTAAATTTAATTCTTCCGTTTTCTCTAAAAACACGATTTTTGCTGTTTTGCACCACAGTATCAGCGTTATAACTCTAATATAAGAGGTTTATTATTGAAATTTTTCCGAACATCATATAATATAAAAACAAAACGTTTTACTAAAAATTCTTGTGATCGACTTCGACGTCTACCTGCCATAAAAACATGACATATAAAGGATAAAATATGTATTTAATTTGATCTCTATAAAAAGAGTAAGAACAGAGTATACTATATGTCTATACTGGACATCATCATTTGTCGCATAGTACCGGAGTTATGGCCAATGATATGTTGAATTTATATGGTAGGAGTGAGTTGCAGTAGACCGATCACAATATAATTTCGTATATTTATTGATTCATACAAAAAATTAAAACATCAAA
Source organism: Dryomyza anilis (assembly GCA_951804985.1). Classification (NCBI taxonomy): domain Eukaryota; kingdom Metazoa; phylum Arthropoda; class Insecta; order Diptera; family Dryomyzidae; genus Dryomyza; species Dryomyza anilis. The sequence continues at coordinate 58,335,233 of OX638131.1, forward strand.
AATTTCATCGCGATATCTCATATAGAAACGGAGTTATGGCTGATGAAATGTTATGTTTATATGGCAGGTAGGCGGCGTGGCAGTTCACTAAATTAGACAACACTTCGAATTAATATTACTACGTACAAAAGAGGAATACGAGCAAAATGACTTTAACTCATATAAGACCAACGATTTAGCACTTTACATGTTAAATTTATACGACAGGTACGCGTGGTAGTAGGCCGATCACAACATTTTTCAGTGCTCCATTTTGTTTTTATATTACATTATGTTGCACAGAATTTCAATAATATACCTCTTCTATCTTCAGAGTTATAGCCTGTTTACTATAAATGTTATATGGCAGCTAGGAGTGGCACGATTTGTACTTCAGAAACCAGTTTTTATTGATGTACCTCAAAACCAATCCAAAATTATGGCGATATACATAATCAAAATTAAGAAAAAAATAGAATAAAAATTCTTACCACTCCATATCAAAGTGGAATGAATTTTCTTCAATGTCAAGAATTTATGTAAACTTCAGAATTTTAAAAAGATAATTTTGGATGCTGTGGTTCAAAACAGGAAAATTCGTGTTTTTAGAGTTTGCTAAGGGGGTGAATATATAACTGCAAAATTAAATTAAAACCTCATTGACCAATAATAACAACATATTAAAATATGAAGCAAATCGAAGGGGGTCAGTGTCAAAGCTCGGCGTATTGACGTGGAATGTCCAATATACTTTTCCATACCGGATATGCTACCATCTAGGTATTACAAACAATGTACCAGACAATATATTGTTCCTAATGTAGGGTATACAAATCTCATAGAGTTGTGCAAACACTACATAGAGCTCCACGGTAAGGAGATCTCCGATAGATTCTTTTCTCTATCGTGTAAACTCTCATTAAGAATCGAGTGGAAAAGGCTTGCGTTGTCTGCTGTGATTGCAGCTTTGCGACGCACACTGGAGCAGATTGGTCAAAAGCTGGCATTAAATCAGAAACTATGAATTGAATTAAAAACCCACGTTAAATGAATAATATACCTCAGAAATATTAGGGCCAAAAAATTCGAGTGGTCAGCCAAATGCCACGCCTACTTCTCATAAACTTTAAACTTCGGAGGATGAGCATATCATTATGTACAATAATAAAATTTGACGTGGACACAAATATGGAATTAACCAATATATAAAACTAAAATGGGCATGTTCCGCAGTTTTTGGTCGAAATATTATAATGTTGTACAATTGTGATACTCTAAAAAAAATATTTGTTTTTGTTGATATTAATAATTTTGAAAGCTCATGTAGGGAATACAATCCCGGGATACGGGATTCCGATCATTTTCTAGTCCTGAAAATCCCGGGATTTAAAAATACTAATCACGGGATTTTCGGGATTGGCAAAAAATCACTATTTTGTAATAGTACTGCAAACGACAAAGCTCTGAAAATTCATTCCAGAGCTCTCAATACAAAACGTTATAGAAAACATAAAAATATAAATAAATATAAAATCAATGAATTTAATTTATCCCAATTTTGAAATGATAAAACCATAGTCTTATATACGAGATAAATCAATGAGATTAAAAATTTAGGTACTAGATACTTACTTAGAGAAATTTTGACATTGCATTATTATACGTTTTATTTGATTCGATTTATTATAAGTTAAGTTTTTACATACATATTTGGAAATAAATTCGAAAATTTTTAGACCATTTAGACCATCCAGACCATTTAGACCAGCCAGGCTTGTTACAAGCCTGAAATCCAAGCTTGTTCCAAGCCTGTGTTCCATGCTTGTGTCAAGCCTGTGTTCCATGCTTGTGTCAAGTCTGTGTTCCAGGCTTATATCGTGCTTGTGACCCAGGCATGTGTCAGCACTGTGTCCCACGCTTGTATCTAGCCTGTATCCCAGGCATGTGCCAGCCATGTATTTCAGGCTTGTGCCAATGTGTTGGTCAGGGCTTTTTCCTAGTCAAGCCATTCCTTGCTTTTAATAATTTTATTAAGTCTTCTTTACACCATTTTATTTTAAATTTTGTATATATTGTAATTATATTTTAAAGAACAAAGTACATAAGTATGGTATTTGTGTAACAAAATTGTAATTAAATTAATAATGGAAAAACAAAATTGAAAATTAGAAATGAATAATTATGCCAACTTTCTATTTTTATATCCACCCTCTCTGTCTCCAGCTCCAGATAGATACTGACTTGTTTCAGTTAAAATTTAAAGTTCACCTTTTGTATTCGAGTATTTCTCTTCCAAAAAATCTATAATATATTAAATAATTACTGCCTGTTCTTTGAGGGATAAGTGCAAGAGTCAAAACATATTAAATTCTATGTTTTCTTGTTCCGGTCCCTGCGGACAGCTTTATCATGCTCCATGTGCCAATATTTCTATGGCGAGTACAGAATTTTTAAGTTCAGTGCACTCAGGTTTGCAATGGTATTGTCCTACTTGCAGACCTCTCTCTCCATCAGTTTTTATACCCTACATTAAGAGTGAAAGGGTATATTCAGTTTGGTACGCCGTTTGTAACACCCAGATAGAAAGCATCTCCGGTATGGAAAAGTATATATATTCTTGATCAGCATGACCTCCTGAGTCGATTTAGCGATGTCCGTCTGTCCGTCTGTCTGTCTGTTGAAATCCCTACTACTTTTAAAATTGAAGAGCTAGATAAATGAAACTTATAACTCAGATTAATAATAAACCTACGCTGTATGTGCGAAATTGGCGAGATCGGTCCATTGTGACCTATGATCCGACCACTTATGTTCAAATACCTCATATAAAATGTACATATAAAGATCAATTTTTATGTATACGTGCTTAGGTAAACTTTTTTGGTCAAATATATATTGACATCATGCTCAAATACATGATAATAAAGTTTTCCGGATAAAAGACTTGTAGTTCACAAAAAAAAAATCGAAATTCGGTACACCTACCCATTTGTAAATATGGTTATCAAATGAATGGAAATTCTTCAGCGATTGAATGTTTGTAGTTATTTTCAGGATTCGTATACCCTGGTGACCTATATATCACTTTGAATGGTAACCACACATATGTGTAGGGTTTTTATAGTCGGCTTAGACCGACTATAATTTTGATAATCCTAACTATCATAATTACACCTACTTTAAAATTTCCCATGTGATCTAATCTTCCCAACTGGTTTTTTGTTAAAATTAAAAACTTTGGAAATAGGCTAAATACTTTAAACATCAATTATACAGAAATTTTAAATTCATTAAATGAATTTAATTCATTGGTACATGCAAGGGATACTGAGCATTTGGCGGATTGTATTGATAATCATACAGCAATTATCGACGATTCTGCCTCATCTGATATTGTTCCTCCACCCAAAAAAGTGGTCAAAAAGCGCAAACGAGTTAATAGTAATAACTCACTAAACCCTCCTCGGGCAAAGCGCATTTCACAAAAAACTTCCATCACTCATCCCCCTCAACCTCCTAATGCAGCGCCTATACTAGTAGCAGTAACCCTCCCGAAAATTGCACTAGTAATTTTATCAATATTAATAATGAAAATTCTGGATTGAATGCAATACCTAAATTAAAAAGAATTTTTATTTCTAGATTAATGCATGACACGACTACTGACAATATAATCAGCTTTTTAAAAACAAATAATCTAGTACCTGCTGACACCTACATACCATGTAAGAAAATTGGTAACAGGCCATCTTATGCATCATTCACTGTACCAATCGCTACAAAATATGCTGCGGATGTTATTCGCTCAAATCTTTGGGCAGACAAAATTTTTGTTTCCGAATTCAAACTAAAACGAGTTGGGAAAGTTAGGTCGCAATAAGTTCGGTCACATGGGGCGGATTTTTATAGTCGGTCGGGCCCGACTATGGAATACCCTACACATTTGGTGGTGATATTAATGAGGAATATTTAATTGTATACCTTAATTTTAAATTTTTAATTATGCTGAACCTCCCCACCCTCAGAATATTATTCATATATCAGAAATTTACGTCTTATATCCCCATATATTGAAAAATTTATATAAAGTATAAAAAACTAAAAAAAAAAATTTGAAAAATATAATTGGGCGGACCACGCCTATATTTAAAATTTTGAAAGGCTAATATTTCATAGATTTGATTTTAATAATTTACGGATGAAATTTCCACTATGAAAACCCGGGAAATAATGAAATTTTTGGACCACATATTTTTAGGTAAATTCTAACAATACCTTTTAAATTTTATAACAATACCTTGAATACTTTTCGAAATATTAGTTTCGAAAGAGTTATATAAAAGTGACTTGTGTGGGAGGTGGGCGTGTCCGTTGACCGATTTTGCTCATTTTCAAACTTTTGGCTAAAATATATTAAGACGAAATTTCATCGCATTCTGATTAGTATTTCTCAAGTTATTCTGTATTCGGACAGCAAGACGGACGGACAGACAGACAGACAGACGGACATGGCTAAACGGACTCGGGTAGTGATGCTGATCAAGAATATATATACTTTTCCATACCGGACACGCCTCCTAAGGGGCGTTACAATATATGCACAAAGTTAATATACCCTGTACCTCATAGGTGTAGGGTATAAAAAGTCAACAAACCAACGAAAACTGCACACCAAAATTCAAAAAACTAGAGCGAATCACCCTTTACTATCAAAACGTAAGGGGTTTGTGCTCAAAGACTCCAGATATTTTTTTAGCTACTCAAACTTTTGAATATGATCTCATAGCATTAACTGAGACTTGGTTAAATAATATCTATTTAAGTATTGAAATATTTGATAATAGTTTCAATATCTTTAGAAAAGATCGGTTTGAGTGTGAAAATTCTCCAGTCGGTGGTGGTGTTTTAATTGCAGTCAAGAATACTTTTATAAGTTCCTTAGTAGAAATACCTGTTGCTTCTACATTAGACCTTATTTGTGTAAAGATTGTATTACACAATTCCTGTGTATATATCTTAAATGCATATATTCCTCCTAAAAGTAATGTTGAAGCCTTTGCGACTTTATCGAAGTCAGTTGATTTTTTACTAGATTTACTTAATAGTTCTGACGATATTTTAATGATGGGAGATTTTAATCTACCTGATTTAAAATAGAATATATCTGACGATGATACATATTACTGTGCATCTAACTCTAAAACCCGACAAGAACAAATTTTTGTTGACACTATCTCATCTGACTTACAACGAGTAAGTTGTATTACTAATTGTCTAGATAGACAACTTGACCTGGTTTTTACTACTGACAGTAATAATTCGGTTGTTAAACGGTCTATTCATGCTCTAACAGGCATTGATAATTATCATCCACCTTTAACAATTTATTACCAATCTGATTAATTCTCGCTCTTCAGATAAAGTATATGAATTTAATTTTGCTAAAGCTGATTATGCTAAAATGAATGAATTGTTATTTGCAAAACGTGATTTTTTATAAAACTATATTGACAATAATCAACTCGATTGTTCCATAAATTTCTTTTACTTTGAACTATTCTCTTGTATTGCACTATCGGTACCTTACAGTCTGAAATTTTCTAAGCAATCATCGTATCCATGGTACACCAAAGAATTAAAGAATTTACGTAATTCTAGGAATAGAGCATGGAATAGATATGTCAATAGTCAAAATCCTAATGACCTAGAAACATACACTATCATGTTTCTGGAATTTAAAAGTAAATCAGCTTTACTTTATTCTGATTATGTTGAAAAAATTAAGCTTAAAATATTATCAGACCCTAAGAAGTTTGGGGGTTTTATTAATACTAAAAAGAAAAGTGATGGTTTTCCAGCATCATTTAAAAATAACGAGGAGTTCACGAGTGACCCTGATATTATATGTGGCTTATTTGCTAGCCTTTTTAAACAGTCGTTTAGTAGTGATCCGTTCGTTATTGATAATAACTATTTTCAATACATTCACTCAGTACCCAAAACTTCACTAGATTCTATGCCCTTTACACCGGATTTAATCTTGCAATACATTTCGTCAATTGATGATGATTATAGCTCTGGGCCAGACGGTATTCCTGCTACAGTTTTAAAGAACTGTGGTGCGTCGTTATGTATGCCCCTTAGTATCATATTTAATAAATCAATTAATGAAGGTAATTTTCCACAATTTTGGAAAAACTCATTTATAAGTCCAATTTTTAAAAAAGGGTGCAAAAACGATGTTACCAATTATAGACCAATTGCTTAACTCTCATCTATCCCGAAATTGTTTGAACGCATTGTGTATGATCATGTAAAAATTCATTGTAAACATGTAATTACAACACGTCAGCATGGATTTGTTACCGATAGATCCACCTACTTGATTTCACCTCATTCACAACTGACGAAATCGAGTCAGGAAATCAAGTTGATTGCATATATACTGACTTCAGTAAAGCTTTCGACAAACTTCCTCCTTCAAAAAATTTTGTTCAAATTAAATTTACTTGGTTTTCCAGAATTCTTTGTGAAATGGATACAGTCTTATTTATCTGATCGGTCATATCTAATACGTTTCAGAAAAGTTTCATCTTCACCTTTTATTTCAACATCCGGGGTACCTCAGGGTAGCCATCTTGGACCACTTTTATTTATTTTGGCGATTAATGATGTCATATACAATATATAGTACTCCAATCTATTAATTTATGCCGATGACATGAAAATTTATAAGGCTATCAAGGATGAGAAGGACGCTAAATTACTGCAGAAAGATTTAAATTTTTTTGAGATTTGGTATTTTAAGAACCATTTGGTACTTAATCCAGATAAGTGTCAATCTATGATATTTTCTCGAAAGAGAAACAATATAGAGTATAACTATATGTTAAAAGAGGAATATGTTAGTCGAGTACATATAGTAAAGAATCTAAGTCTGTTTGTTGATCCCACTTTATCGTTCAAACTTCATATTGAACATAATGTAAAAAAGCCTATTCATTGCTTGGTTATATCAAGCGCTAGGCTTAAGAATTTAATATTACTTTGACTACATTAACTCTATATAATACTCTAGTACGTTGTCATCTAGAATATGCAAGTCAAGTATGGTCTCCTTTTTATAAAGTGCACACTGATCGTATCGAACGTATGCAAAAAAACTTTGTACGTTTCGCTCTTAATGGTTTAAATTGGGTTGATAATTACAATCTTCCACCATACGAGGATCGGCTGAAGCTATTAAACTTGAACTCACTTGAAGATCGCAGAAAAAATGCTGATGTAATCCATATACATCAACTCATTACTGGTAAATTGGATTCACCAGAGCTTCTACGATATATAACCTTTAACCAAAATCGTAGAAGTAGTAGAAATGGTGATACATTATTCTATCTTCCATTTAGTAGAACAAATTATGTTGTATCATCACCTTTTAACCGTATGTGTAATATAGTTAATAATTGCACACATTTTAATGTTAATCTGTCAAAAAGTCAACTCATATGTAGATTGAAGCTTTAATAACAAAAATAATATTGTAGATATTTTAACAAATGCATGCGTTTGTTACGAGCCCAACTACTATTAGTGGGTAAATTTTTTCAAGCATTTGTGCTTTGAAAGTGCAAGCTAGCTGTATTAGCTAAAACTCGATTAAAATTACAAAGCAGTCAATGCAGATATACTATATGTAACCAACCTTTCATACACTCATATGTTCGTGTAGCATTAAATGGTATTTTGGCAATATTGTTGCACATTCTGCCAGCCCCACTGTATTGCAGTTGCACTGATTTTTTTAAAAATTTTGAAATAGTTTTTTGGACGTCTGTCTTTAGGGTATCTGAACCAGCTGTAGTACTTCTGAACAGTGACATCTATAACAAGTATAAACTTATTAACTTATTTTTTTTTTTATAAGGATTTTTCTTCATATTTTCTTACCAATGCTGATTGCTTATCCATATCTTCCAATGATTTGTCAAAATTTAAAAATTGGTATAAATTTTGAAACGGGAACGTAACTTGTAAAATTTACTTCTGGGAAGGCCCAGCTTCTGCTTCAGCTATTGATAAATTGATGATGGCTAATTGAGATTTTAAATCATATTGCAGGCTCCGCTTGGCTTTAGTAATATGACTAATAAGATTCTCTTGCATCACTTTGAACTTAATATCTATGTAATCAGCTAGTAGTTTAGTATGCCAGTCAAGATCGATAGAGTTTCGAAGCTTTTTAAACTCGTTTTTTGGTTTTATTTCCCTTTTGAACTGAAAGTTCTTTATGAAATCTTTGAGAAATCTCGACATCGTCATCTATTTGTACCGGTAATACACATTCATGAGACTGCAGGCCATCATCTCTTTGTAGAGGTTGAGATGTTTTCAATTTCTTGCCGTTTTTTGAGCAATTTTGTTTGACATTTTTAAAATAATTTTTATAATATTTAAACAAAATTGTATATATGAAATTTTCAAAATGAAAAAAAAAACTGAGAATAATTTTTTATTTGACAGAAAATTCTCAGTGGAGTAGCTTTACAGCAAACTGGCGTTCGTCAACTTTTATATAAACACACTTGCTTGCAATGTCAACACAGTTAATGTTTTGCAATGTATTTGAAAATGTTGATAATTCGACTACTCCAACGTCTTCGGATGGACATGGTGTTGTAAAAACATTTCGTCTCTCTGCTTCAAAATAACCTTCCACAAAAATATCACTTGGATTTTGTATATGGTTTGCATTCGTGTTTTGCAAATAATTGATTAATTTTAAATATTTGCCCATTCAATAGTTTTACAACGTTATTAGGAAGACTCCTTTTTAGAACCATATTTCGAAATGTCAATGATTTGATTGCTATAGTTTCGCAAGGGTATTTTCCAATAATTATAGTTTTATCTTTATCCAGTATAAGGTCCCTTATTGCATGGACACTTCTAATTTTGGATGAATCTGAAGTTTCAATAGCATGAAGTCGGTTCACAATTTGAGAAACGGGTTTAGTTCGGGTTGTAATAAATTTTTTGAACTTTCCGATAAAGTTTTCACCAAAAAATGCTGATAAATCAGTTAATGGTACTTCAAAATGTTTAACGTCATCTGCCAAATGAATTAAAGAGTGAAAGTTCATAACTTGCGAATCGTCCCCAAAAAAAGTTTGCATTAATATAACGAATTTTCGTAATTGTTTGTTTGCATAATCTGCATGACTTAAAGCCATTATGCTACTACATAATATGCGACATGCAACATGGAGTAGGAAGTGACGATAATAATTGTAACACGAATTTTAGCAATATACCTCCAAGATAAAGTAAAACAAATGCGTATTGAGTAGCTTTCCAATGCGAAACTTCATCAGTGTTAAATCGTTTTCTTTGAAATTCCATTGGAACGTAGGGTGTTACAGCTTGCATTAACTTGTGAAGTAGTTTTCTTTTTTCTAATTTTAGTCGGTGTTTGCTAGAAGGTAGAAAGCCACTTTTCGAGTAAAGATTTCATGACATTTAAAAACAAACAATGCATGATATCCAATGGCATATCATTAACGGGATCAAAATTTTGAATTTTTACCAACGGAGTGTATCCCTCTTTATACTTTTAAAAGAATAGGCCATAATTGTCCTTTTGAATTTTTGAACAAACTCATTCCGTCAATATGAACTAAAACATCGATGTTCTTATCCATGTAAATATCAGGTATGATTGATTAGACAACCCATTTTGTATTTCCAAATAAATAAATTCTCCCACGGTATTTCGTTTGCTAACAATGGGCTTTATTTTAATCGCATGTTTGTATCCCAGTAATTTGTGAACGGTGGATGGAATGTCCTCATAACCTTCACTCCTCAAAATTCATAGCATTTCCGTTTAAAAAATCGTCAACATTTTTTTTTTCATCAGATAAGTGTTCTTTAACATGGAAACAACAACACCAAAATGTCACCATACTAAACTTTAATTTACTAAAGTCAAAGTCGGTACACACGCATTTCTAGGCATGGGACGAAAAGTTGTCGAGCCGGAATTTTTAATTTCCTTCAGCATATGGCGGTTTGGATAATTTGACAATTTTATATGGGGCTCTATATTGTGTCAGCCTTGTGTTAATATAGGTTTACCGAGGCCTGTGTGGAGTCCGGGAATGAAAATTGTGCCAGGCTTGTCTCCAACATAAACTAACAATACCTGTTTGAAATCTGTGAATGGCAAATGTGCCAGTCCTGTGCCTAGCTTGGTATATCAAGGCCTGTGTGGAGTCTGTTAGTGACGATTGTGCCAGGCTTGTGTCTGACCCGATATGCCAAGCCTTGGTATTCAACCCTGTAACAAGCCTGGCACTTTTGTTGCAGCCTGGAAATTCCTACCTGGGATGTAATTTATTTTGTTTTTTGACGAAAAATGGTTAAAATAGCTAATTTCAAAATATAGAAAACTACCAGAATTTTGTTATTTTTATCGTTAGTTTAGACATTATCTATTATCTTTAAACTAAGTTCCTGTTAATCATTAACTGTGTTCCCATGGCGTGTGATCTAGAACCAAAGCTCTATTTTCTATAAAAAAAACAAACACAAAGAAACAACTAGAACCAGATCAAAAGCTAGTTCTATCCAGTTCAATCGAATGCTGTCAAGTTTTCTGAAAATAGAACCGTTGGCGTTCCAGCTATTATATGTTAAATGCTTTAAAAATATCAAAAAAAAAAAAGTCAAATTATGGTTTAAGTATGAAGTAAAACAAATATTTTTCAAAATTACTTGTATTTTGAACTAATCCCGTGATTGAAAAGTGTTCAATCCCGAAATCCCGGGATTACAAATTGTATTCCATATATGTCAATAAAGTTGCAAATGGAATATCTGTCATGTAATTTATGCAAAGAATAGAACGTTGTATTTGATTCTGATAAACAATTTTTTTTAATTTGGTTTATAATAATAAAATTCTCGAAACCGAATATTAATAAAAACAGACATTTTTAAATGTTTTTTATTTTAGGGGGTAACACGTGACCTTGAGGTCACTTTTTGTCTTTTTGTAATTTGTAGACCTACTTTCCACATGGCGTGACATATTTTTATATTTGATCTGCCCACTTTGTTATAATCCTAAAAGTAGTAGTGACCTCGAACAGTTTTCGGTATCTGGACATTTACAGGGGTGCAAGTGTTAAAAAATTCGTTGATTTTCGGAGTCTCCGCTCCTTTTAGGAGGCATATTTTCGAGCTGCCCTATAATGTAAACTTCTACAGATTATTAATTTTCGTATAGGTGGATCTATAGATTTTTGATAAAGAAACTAAGGGTAGAAAAAAAAAATCGCAACGTTTTCTAAAAACATACATATTACTGAATCTGAAAATGAATAAAAGTATCTTTGATATGCTTGGATACGTATTTCTTATCAACTTTGTAAAAACATATAAGGTAAAAAAAAAATATAAATAAAACGATGTTTATATATATTAGTTACAAGGTGTGTATATATTTCTTTTGCCATCAAATATTTTTAAAAGCTTATCATATAAGTATAGTTTGTAAACTAAATGAAAGAGGTCAATTTCTTTTAACCATATTAAAGATAAAAATATTAAAAAACGAGTTGTTAAAGTTGGGCCACATGAGACAGACTTTTTTAGTCGGTCGGGCCCGACTATGGAATACCCCCTACACCTTTGATGGGGGATATTAATGTGGGATATTTAATTGTATACCTTAATTTGAAAGTTCTTAATTATGCTGAACCCCCCACCATCAGAGTATTATTCACAAATCAGAAATTTACGTCTTATATCCCCTTAATTCAAAAAAAATATTTAAAAATATAAAAAACTAATAAAAGAAATATATAAAAATAAAAGTGGGTGGACCATGCCTATATTGTAATATTCTAATAAATAAATGTAAAGCTCAATTGCAAAAGAAGTTCACATTCTTCACATTTCAAAAATTAAAAATATCTCATGTCAAACGTTGACATTTTGTTATTGTAAAGTTATTGACACATTTTCGTTGACAAAACTATTCTTTATTTGAAAGGGCTAGAATTTGTTAAAGCAGCTTCAGAATAATTTATATCAACATCGAATAATATACATAAGGTCAGGGTAAGGGTAAGATCAGGAAGCCTAATCAGACAACCTGATCAGGATAGTAACTTCGAATAGCGTTATTACCTTATTTCGAAATCAGGCAGCCTGATCAGACAATGATCGCACCCTGAACTAAATTTCTACTCGGGTTGTTGGACAATAGCTGCCTTCTCTACCCACCTTGGCGTTAGAATCGCCTATCACAATTTTGATATCGTTGCCGGGACAGAGCTCGTATGCGTTTTCTAGGCGCTCATAGAAGCGCTCTATTTTCTCATCATCATCATCATCTATCTCGTTCGTCGGAGGGTGTGCACAAATTATACTAATGTGGAAATATATAGCCTTGATGTGGATTGTTGCCAGCCTTTCGTCCACGGGCGTGAACTTAGACAAGGTGTCCTAGTCTCTTGCCAAATCCACATACAAATTCGTGCTTCTCCGCTTTATTAGATATCGCAGGATTTTTGTTTTGAGCAACCCTGCCCCGCCCATCGCATTTCCTTGATAGCGGTGATGTCAGCCTTTTATTTATCGAAGACATCTACCAGCTCGATAAAGGGTCTGGACATTTAGGTGCATTTCCGTAAATCGTGGTCCATAAAACGATTGCGTGTGTTGTGATCGTGTGAATCGTTAGTTATCCGAGGCTTTGTTTATGTCTTCATTGGAGTTATATTTTTTAGTGGTGGGCACCAAACCCAACACATTCCCCTCTCTGAGGGGAAGGTTCGCCACGCACTTTTGTTGACGTCTACACCGGATGATGCAGAGCACCGTTTCCAGGGACTTCCGGAGGTCTTTCACCGAAGTAGAAGCGTCACCATTTGACAACAAAATAAACGCACTTAAAAAGCGCGCAAGGGGGTTTCAAATAGGGAATAGTTATACCCATATTATATCCTCAGATATATTTTGTTTCTAAACTTTCGTTTTAACCACGCGGCAGAAAATTACTCACAGAATCTTTTACTTAATGTAATTAATGATTTACTTACAGTAAAATATCGCGTATTAATTCTTTTCTGGACAACAACAAATGTTATTTTTAGTGTATAGTTTGGAAACCCCTTTTGACAAGCAGCCAATAATTGTGGAATTTCATAATTCAAGCAGAGCTGTAGTTGGCCTTCTCCCACGCCATCTCTGAAAATATAAAATAAAAATGAATACACAAAATTCTAAATTTTAAGATACAAATTGGGTGTGTTGTAACAACAAATAAAATAAACCGGAAGAAAAATACATATGGACATTTCATGGGATTCTGGAAGGGACATTCGTATGCCTAAAACTTTAATATGTCGAAGGAAAATTATTGAATTTACTTAGTTGCCCAAGTAGTATTTAAATAGGACTAAAGAATTAGAATATTCAATACAGTAGATCAAAAGATATAAACTAAATAGTGGTCGTGCCGAACGGGACAAAAACGGAAGTGCATGTCGAGGTTCATATGGAAATGCCACAAAATCAGCAAATTTTTCCGGACGGAACAAAAATTACGAATTGAACGATTTTTATTCTAAAAATTTACTATTTACTTTATTTTTTTATATGTGCACTTTGTTCCTAATGTTTACAGTTATTTCATAATTAATCGCAGAATAATCCAGGACGTTCCGAATGGATTTTTTGCTGAAAATAATTTTGTGTATGACAATACTAATAATCATTATTACGAAATGAATAGGGACGTACTATTCAAATTTTCAGATGTTTTTTAAAGTTTTTTAATTTCTTTTTTACTATTTTTTTATACTGTAGTTACAAGGAAATCGATGTTGAGGAAATTCAGATTAAGGAACAGAGGATTAAACTATTTAAAAAAAAATTGTTAGTTTAATATAATAATAAATATATCTTTTTTGTTACGCACGGGACAATAGGGGACCCTTATACAAAAATCAGAATTTTTCCGTTATTTTAGTTTCAATGATTATTTGTAAGCTTTAGAAAAAACGGAAAATAAAATTTTGTATCGGTATGTCTTTCAAGTTAGTTAATTTAGTTACTCAAAGTACATGAAAAATTGAAATATAATAGCTGTGCTCCAATGACAGTTAAACCAGATCTATTTCACTGGAATGCCAACGGTTCTATTTTGAGAAAACTTGACAGCATTCGATTGAACTGGATAGAACCAGCTTTTGATCTGAATTTGAATTGTTTCTTGGTGTTTTGTATAGAAAATAAAGATTTTGCCCTAAATCACACCCCAAGGGAACACAGTAAATGATTAACAGGAACTTGGTTTAAAGAATAGATATAGTCTAAACTGACGACAAAATAACCGATAAAAAAAGTTTGTAATTTCAGTTGTGAGTTTGAGTATTTTTAAAGACCCATAAACTATTTATATTATGATATCCTAAATACAAACAAAATATTTTAAAAATGGTCTAAAAAATTTCGAATCTTATTCAAATATGTATGTAAAAACTTATTAGAAATTAAGCATTTCATTATATTGTTACGAAAATTCAATCTACGGAATATATATATCGAGGGCTTATATTCAATACTGCCTATCTACAAGTTTGACGAAAATGAGTTTTTGATGCAGAAATCTTCACTGATCACCCCTGCATCCATGACATTAATTTAGAACCAAAAAAATATTTCTATTACTGTTATATTTTCATTTCAATAATTTGTCTATCTACATGAATTATTTTTTATGAATGCAATAGTGTCTATCTACTCACAATTTTTGCTCAAAGGCTTAGAATGACTATAAATAAACGTTCCAAGTATGGAGTAGTATATATATTCTACTTAAGCATAATTTTATGAGTCAATTTCGACCTGTCCATCCGTGGGTCTAGCCCATCCAATTTTTATGAAAAAGGATATAAAATCTATGTAAAAACTATGAAAACGGTTAACGAAGGATGACGTCACATTTTCCCAATGGATATGCAATACCATAGAAGCTATAGGAGCTACTAAAAAGAATGTTTCGTATACGGAAAACTAACTTTTCAAATATTTTTTTCTATCCTTATATGAAGCCTTAAAGGACGAAATTTTAATTTATTCTGTACTGAGGAAATATAGCTTGTACCATTATCTTTATGGTATTTCCAGACAACATGTTTAGTGTTATTTTTAAAGAAAGTTTTCAGATATGTTAAGGATTCGTATGATATTTACGAGGTCAATACACCCATATCCTCCGAAAAAGGATATTAGTTTAAATATTTAGGATAACATTCATGATTTTAAAATAGCGATACAGAGTTAACTATTTTTTTATATATTTTATTCTTTAAAAAATGTCGGGTTAGATTACGGAATATTAACCCCTTTAACCATCATATAACTCGTGAACCTAGGTTACACCAGGATTTAAAAAAAATTAACAAATCGCTGATTCCAATAATATTTTCTGATCTATCTCCACTACAATATTGTGCTCTATCTGCTCGTTTTTTCATAGACATTGATCACATTTGAATAGCAATAATCTCTATCTACCATAGCACGACGAATAGCGCGAAATTGCTAAATTTTTTTTAATTGTATCAATTAAACACCATTTTTATTTGATATTGTAGAAGAAAAATTGATCGACAATTTCATGGTTTGCGATTTAATCAGTTTTATCGCTCTCCTGAAAAACTGTGTTTTATTTAAACAAAAGTGAACAATTTAAACAAAAGTGAATAATTTAAACAAAAGTGAATAATTTAAACAAAAGTGAATAATTTAAACAAAAGTGAATAATTTAAACAAAAGTGAATAATTTAAACAAAAGTGAATAATGTAAACAAAAGTGAATAATTTAAACAAAAGTGAATAATTTAAACAAAAGTGAATAATTTAAACAAAAGTGAATAATTTAAACAAAAGTGAATAATTTAAACAAAAGTGAATAATTTAAACAAAAGTGAATAATTTAAACAAAAGCGAATAATTTAAACAAAAGTGAATAATTTAAACAAAAGTGAATAATTTAAACAAAAGTGAATAATTTAAACAAAAGTGAATAATTTAAACAACAGTGAATAATTTAAACAAAAGTGAATAATTTAAACAAAAGTGAATAATTTAAACAAAAGTGAATAATTTAAACAAAAGTGAATAATTTAAAAAAATTTACCTTGTGAAAATAAATCACGATTTTTTGTATTAGTTGGCATTTGTAGCCAAAACTGTTAAGACATTTCATCGTTTTAGCAATTGTTTAAAATTTTTTTTTTTTACAAAAATTGGACTTTGAATTCTTACAAATTTTTAATTATCCTTTAATATTCTTGACATGAATATTACACTTTTATAATTGATTTATAGCAGTAAAATTGAAGAAATATATTATATGAAATATATCAAACATCCACAAACTAAAAAAATGCGACTTTCGCTACGTCTAAATCGCGTTTTACAAATTTGAAGAAATTGCAAAGAATAGCTTCTCCACAGGATAATAGTAAAACAGTGCCAATATTCTATTTTTTTATTGCACATTTGACGCACTATAACTTATAAATACCATAAGTATCAAAAAAATGTTACAATTATATATTCCCCGTTAAATTCTATTATTAGTACCATAATTTTAGAATTCTAGAAGCTTTTTTCAGTGTTTAAGAGCAAAAGAAAGTTCATGCGCGCGTTTTATGTCGTTTTTTCCCAATGTGCGTCGCATACTTCTGATTTTTAAAATTTTGTACGCACTCGTGCGCAACTATATTGATGCTAAAATGCGACTATATTGATGCTAAAATGCGACTATATTGATGCTCAAATGCGACTCACAAATGCCTCGCACTAGTGCGAGCGTATTGAGTCTCTATTGGGGACACACGATTTCTACTCAGAGCGCGCACGCGTGGATAGACGCACAGAAACATGTGTCGTCGTCAGAGTTATTCCATATGAAATCTGGTAAATTAAAATCACCTAAAAGTATAATATCATCAGAACTATTACGCATTTCCAATACAAAATATATGGACTTAGATAAGGTTTCATAGACTTGTATGCTACTTTTCGGGGGAATGTAAGAGTTTAAGACATATACACAGGAATTGTGAATTACAATCCTAACACAAATAAGGTCTAATGCAGCACACAATAGGAATTTCTAATACACAACTTATTAAATTGTTCCTTATTGCTATTAGTATACCACCACCGACTGGAGATTTTTCGATGTCAAATCTATCTTTTCTAAAAACATTGAATGAATTATCAAATAATTCAACGTTTGAAAATCTCTTATTTAGCCATGTTTTAGTTAGCGCGATGATATCGTAGGCGACATTCTGAGTAGATAAAAAGAAATCCCGAGTCTTTGAACGCAATCCTTTATGTTTTGATAGTAAAGTGAGATACGCTTAAGTTTTTTGGATTTTGGTGGACTGTTTTAGTTGGTCTATTGTTTCTTTTGGTTTTGAACTAGGAAATAAGAATGTTATCAGTCCAAAAATTTGAACTGATAACGGCCGCAGCATGTTCTGCAGCAATTGATAAAGTAAAAGATGCATAAAATATCCTGTTTCCGATTTTTTACAGGATAAGTATCAGTTGGCACTAGTTTATTCGTTTTTATAAAATTGTAAATATTTTCTGTTGTCGTCGTGTCAGGCATCAACAGAGATATGTATTTTTTTAAATTTTGGGATTGCCTTTAAACTAGCACTAACTGGTGCCATACTACTTGTGGATGTTTTGGGCAGGGTTGCTGCTATTAGTGAAGGACTAATAGAAGAAAGAGAAGGGGTAATAGAAGTTCTTTGAGAACAACGTTGTGCCTTAGGAGGACCTAAAGATTTATTATTGTTAGTATTATTTCTTTTGCGTTTTTTTCCACTAATTTAGTTGGATTCGTTATCAGAGACTGATTTATTATTGATAGCTGTTTTATCTTCAATAATGTCAGGCTTATGTGCAGTATCACTGTTTGCTACTGTTGAGCTGAATTCGTTTAACGAATTTAATATTTCATTTAATTGGAATTTAAAATATTAAGTTTTTCACCAAAGTTATTTATTAGAACAAAAAAAAACTGATGGATAAAGAGGTCCACAAGTATGACAATACCACTGCAGACCTGAGTGAACTGAAAATAAAAATTCAGTGCATCCAATGGAAATATTAGCACTTGTAGCGTGGTATAACTGACCACAGGGACCGGAGCAGGAAAACATTGAGTTTAAAATGTTTTGACTTTTACAATTGTCCCTCAGTGAGCAGGCAGCGAAATTTTGGACTGATAAGAAATCCATAGTATAAAACTATCGAAAAACACAAAGTAAAGTATTTCGTGCTATGAAAAAAAACTTAAAAGGTACGCAAGGGTTAATGCTATTGAATTTGAACACACTAACAACACAACAAGAGATTAGCGTAAAAAAATATAGCACAAAGAAGAATTGAAAGACACAAATAAAATAACAATAACAATTTACATGCAACAGAATTATTTTATGCAATTATTACAAAAAATATATGTAATTAGTTGTATGATTGCACATTAACTATTGGTTAAATCAATTGTTAGACAATAATGTAGAACAATGTACACTACACTTTATAAAATTTATATTACTTTGTTTTAATTTTAAAATAACACTGTTCTAATCACAAATGCATGTGCTAAAACAAAAACAACCGTCACTGACAAAGAAACGAAACCAACTATTAATGTTACTCTCCATCGATCTCTGGTGCTTCTGTTACTGCGCACAGTCTGCCCAAACGCTCTTAAAACGGGTGAAATTCAGTATTTTCGGAACCACTCAACCGATTTTAAAAATTTAAAACGTGTTTTACAGAGAGAACTTTCGTTTTAAAATCAGTAAAATTTAGATTTTTTCATGAACATTGTAAAAAATCCAAAAGTTATCCGATTCATTTGTTTATGAAAAGTTACATTGAGATCTAAAGAAAATGTACTTACATGAGAAAATATCTTCATTAGTTTTAAAGATATAGACTGGAATCTGATTTTTTTTTTACTTTTTGAAAACTATACATATTTATACATAACATGTACATTTTATCATGAAATCTAAATATTTATATGGGACTTTTATAAACAATTAACACATAAATCATAAACTGAAAATCGTAACATGTACCTACTTTTATTATATTTCTTTGATAGATACATTACTGAGAATCTTTTAAATGATAAAACTTAACCACAACCAATCTGAAAACACTGGTCAAAGTTCAAGTTTATTACTTTGACCCCCTGTAGAAAAGTAAGTACAAAGTCTTTAAGCAGTTTTAAGGACGAGTTATTACTACGTATTTTTGACCCTTACTTATCTTTTATCTGGCGTAGTATATGTGCAGGGCAGCGTTTTTTTTTTCAAAAATACTAAGTTTTTAATGAGACTTAGATTTAGTGATGATCATTTGCAAGAACAAGACAAGAAATGGTAATCTTGTACATATGATCTTGTTTTGGTCTTGTTCTTGCAATACCTTTCTTGCTCTTGCTTGCAAGAATCTTGTAAATGTTTACTTTTTAAATTTTAAATAAGAGATCGACGACAAATATCTTATACTGCATATTAATTATGAAAACGAATAGAATTTGAATACTAAATATATTTAAGTTACTTATTTTCCATATTTTTAATTTCTTCAACAAAAAAAAAAATTATTTTACTAACAAAAAAAAAAATCCAATAGCATAAAAATTTGAATTATATTTTAACATGAATTAACTAATAAAAAAGAATTGTATAAATCAAGTGATGTTAACGAGACAATTCAAAATCTCAAGGCCATAATAAAATGAACATAAACATTCATAATAAATATAAGGAATATTCCGTATAGGTATATTTCTGTTTTCGTCAGAGATTAAAAGAATCCGTATGCTACACGTACCGTATGTCAAGAGAACACAAATAATATCTTGCAGGGTAACATTTATCTTTGCGACCACACAAACTTTTATTTATTATGAATGTTTATGTTCATTTTATTATGGCCTTGAGATTTTGAATTGTCTCGTTAACATCACTTGATTTATACAATTCTTTTTTATTAGTTAATTCATGTTAAAATATAATTCAAATTTTTATGCTATTGGATTTTTTTTTTTGTTAGTAAAATAATTTTTTTTTTTGTTGAAGAAATTAAAAATATGGAAAATAAGTAACTTAAATATATTTAGTATTCAAATTCTATTCGTTTTCATAATTAATATGCAGTATAAGATATTTGTCGTCGATCTCTTATTTAAAATTTAAAAAGTAAACATTTACAAGATTCTTGCAAGCAAGAGCAAGAAAGGTATTGCAAGAACAAGACCAAAACAAGATCATATGTACAAGATTACCATTTCTTGTCTTGTTCTTGCAAATGATCATCACTAAATCTAAGTCTCATTAAAAACTTAGTATTTTTGAAAAAAAACGCTGCCCTGCACATATACTACGCCAGATAAAAGATAAGTAAGGGTCAAAAATACGTAGTAATAACTCGTCCTTAAAACTGCTTAAAGACTTTGTACTTACTTTTCTACAGGGGGTCAAAGTAATAAACTTGAACTTTGACCAGTGTTTTCAGATTGGTTGTGGTTAAGTTTTATCATTTAAAAGATTCTCAGTAATGTATCTATCAAAGAAATATAATAAAAGTAGGTACATGTTACGATTTTCAGTTTATGATTTATGTGTTAATTGTTTATAAAAGTCCCATATAAATATTTAGATTTCATGATAAAATGTACATGTTATGTATAAATATGTATAGTTTTCAAAAAGTAAAAAAAAAATCAGATTCCAGTCTATATCTTTAAAACTAATGAAGATATTTTCTCATGTAAGTACATTTTCTTTAGATCTCAATGTAACTTTTCATAAACAAATGAATCGGATAACTTTTGGATTTTTTACAATGTTCATGAAAAAATCTAAATTTTACTGATTTTAAAACGAAAGTTCTCTCTGTAAAACACGTTTTAAATTTTTAAAATCGGTTGAGTGGTTCCGAAAATACTGAATTTCACCCGTTTTAAGAGCGTTTGGGCAGACTGTGCGCAGTAACAGAAGCACCAGAGATCGATGGAGAGTAACATTAATAGTTGGTTTCGTTTCTTTGTCAGTGACGGTTGTTTTTGTTTTAGCACATGCATTTGTGATTAGAACAGTGTTATTTTAAAATTAAAACAAAGTAATATAAATTTTATAAAGTGTAGTGTACATTGTTCTACATTATTGTCTAACAATTGATTTAACCAATAGTTAATGTGGAATCATACAACTAATTACATATATTTTTTGTAATAATTGCATAAAATAATTCTGTTGCATGTAAATTGTTATTGTTATTTTATTTGTGTCTTTCAATTCTTCTTTGTGCTATATTTTTTACGCTAATCTCTTGTTGTGTTGTTAGTGTGTTCAAATTCAATAGCATTAACCCTTGCGTACCTTTTAAGTTTTTTTTCATAGCACGAAATACTTTACTTTGTGTTTTTCGATAGTTTTATACTATGGATTTCTTATCAGTCCAAAATTTCGCTGCCTGCTCACTGAGGGACAATTGTAAAAGTCAAAACATTTTAAACTCAATGTTTTCCTGCTCCGGTCCCTGTGGTCAGTTATACCACGCTACAAGTGCTAATATTTCCATTGGATGCACTGAATTTTTATTTTCAGTTCACTCAGGTCTGCAGTGGTATTGTCATACTTGTGGACCTCTTTATCCATCAGTTTTTTTTTTGTTCTAATAAATAACTTTGGTGAAAAACTTAATATTTTAAATTCCAATTAAATGAAATATTAAATTCGTTAAACGAATTCAGCTCAACAGTAGCAAACAGTGATACTGCACATAAGCCTGACATTATTGAAGATACAACAGCTATCAATAATAAATCAGTCTCTGATAACGAATCTTCAACTAAATTAGTGGAAAAAAACGCAAAAGAAATAATACTAACAATAATAAATCTTTAGGTCCTCCTAAGGCACAACGTTGTTCTCAAAGAACTTCTATTACCCCTTCTCTTTCTTCTATTAGTCCTTCACTAATAGCAGCAACCCTGCCCAAAACATCCACAAGTAGTATGGCACCAGTTAGTGCTAGTTTAAAGGCAATCCCAAAATTTAAAAAAATACATATCTCTGTTGATGCCTGACACGACGACAACAGAAAATATTTACAATTTTATAAAAACGAATAAACTAGTGCCAACTGATACTTATCCTGTAAAAAATCGGAAACAGGATATTTTATGCATCTTTTACTTTATCAATTGCTGCAGAACATGCTGCGGCCGTTATCAGTTCAAATTTTTGGACTGATAACATTCTTGTTTCCTAGTTCAAAACCAAAAGAAACAATAGACCAACTAAAACAGTCCACCAAAATCCAAAAAACTTAAGCGTATCTCACTTTACTATCAAAACATAAAGGATTGCGTTCAAAGACTCGGGATTTCTTTTTATCTACTCAGAATTTCGCCTACGATATCATCGCGCTAACTAAAACATGGCTAAATAAGAGATTTTCAAACGTTGAATTATTTGATAATTCATTCAATGTTTTTAGAAAAGATAGATTTGACATCGAAAAATCTCCAGTCGGTGGTGGTATACTAATAGCAATAAGGAACAATTTAATAGGTTGTTTATTAGAAATTCCTATTGTGTGCTGCATTAGACCTTATTTGTGTTAGGATTGTAATTCACAATTCCTGTGTATATGTCTTAAACTCTTACATTCCCCCGAAAAGTAGCATACAAGTCTATGAAACCTTATCTAAGTCCATATATTTTGTATTGGAAATGCTTAATAGTTCTGATGATATTATACTTTTAGGTGATTTTAATTTACCAGATTTCATATGAAATAACTCTGACGACGACACATGTTTCTGTGCATCTATCCATATAGCAAAATGCTCGCATTGTGCCCGCACTATGAGCGCATGCCTGATAAAAAATGTCGCACGCGTGCGCGCTCTGAGTAGAAATCGTGTGTCCCCAATGGAGACTCAATACGCTCGCACTAGTGCGAGGCATTTGTGAGTCGCATTTGAGCATCAATATAGTCGCATTTTAGCATCAATATAGTTGCACGAGTGCGTACAAAATTTTAAAAATCAGAAGTATACGACGCACATTGGGAAAAAACGACATAAAACGCGCGCATGAACTTTCTTTTGCTCTTAAACACTGAAAAAAGCTTCTAGAATTCTAAAATTATGGTACTAATAGTAGAATTTAACGAGGAATATATAATTGTAACATTATTTTTGATACTTATGGTATTTATAAGTTATAGTGCGTCAAATGTGCAATAAAAAAAAAATATTGGCAATGTTTTACTATTATCCTGTGGAGAAGCTTTTCTTGGCAATTTCTTCATATTTGTAAAACGCGATTTAGACGTAGCGCATTTTTTTAGTTTGTAGATGTATGATATATTTCATATAATATATTTCTTCAATTTTTTATTTTGCTTTTTGTTGTATGAAAAAACAAAAACAATCCATTAAAGGTACATAATATGCATATATTAGTTAGGAAAATCCCCTTTTGGCATGAGGTAAATTGAACCAACGTTTCAGTATTGCAACCGAAATAAATTTATATATATATATATATATATATATATATATATATATATATATATACATATATATATATACATATATATATATACATATATATATATATATATACATATATATATATATATATATATATATATATATATATATATATATATATATATATATATATATATACACTATGCATGTGTTAGAAAGAGACGGAAGATCATTCAGCGCACTGAGGCAGTGTGCGAGAAAGAGATGCAAGATCAGCGCATTAAAACACATGAGTGCGAATTAGATGCCAATAGCATGCGTCATTCACGAAACGAGTAGAAGGTTCTCGAAACAAGTCGAAGCTTGTCGAAACGTGTCGAACTGATGCATGCGTATATAAGAACCGCATCAGAGGTACAGCACTACAGTTGTGATTTGAAAGTGAACTAGTGCGTCTCGTGAGTGAACATTGTTAAGCTAAATTGTAAAAATTCAGCAGTTGATATAAGTGATTATTCTTTAAGTTGTTATTTAAATAAATAAAGTTAATTAATACTAGTTGAAATAATACTAGTTAAAACCAAATATTAGCGTGTTTTTATTTTGTACACAATCCAGCGATACGAACTCGTAGAATAGTTTTCCGTAGACTGAATTTTCGTATATATTGTTACGAAAAGATGTAATTTGTCCCATAGTGCAAGCAAACAACAATAATAAATGAGACGCAAGACAATTCAGCGCACTAAGCAATGTGTTAGAAAGAGAAGGAAGATCATTCAGCGCACTAGATATGTGCAAGAAAGAGAAGGAAGATAAACACATTAAAACACATGAATGCGAATAAGATGCCAATAGCATGCGTCACGAAACGAGTAGAAGGTTCTCGAAACAAGTCGAAGCTTGTCGAAACGTGTCGAACTGATGCATGCGTATATAAGGGAGCCGCATCAGAGGTGCAGCACTTCAGTTGTGATTTGATAGTGAACTAGTGCGTCTCGTGAGTGAACATTGTTAAGCTAAATTGTATAAATTCAGCAGTTGATATAAGTGATTATTCTTTAAGTTGTTATTTAAATAAATAAAGTTAATGAATATTAGTTGAAATAATACGAGTTAAAACCAAATATTAGTGTGTTTTTATTTTGTACACAATCCAGCGATACGAACTCGTAGAATAGTTTTCCGTAGACTGAATTTTCGTAACATTGGTGTCAGAAGAGGGATTGTGATACAAAATGGTTAAATTCGAACAACTTAAATTCGACTAGCTAAAGAAGGAGCTGGCGATTCATAATCTTCCAACTGTAGGTACGAAAGTAGAGCTACAAAAGCGTCTAATGGAAGAATTAGAGAATCAAGGCATTGACCTCGCAGAGCACGAGTTTGAAATGGAAGCTGCAACAATGTCATCGAAAAGTGTGGACACGGAGCAAAAAGTACAGTCTTAAAGTTTTGATATGAGCCAGTTGCTCGGAGCAATACAACAACTTAAGACAGAACTTCAAGAAAATTCCAATCAACTTAAAACAGAACTTCTGAAAAATTCTAACCAACATCAAGTAAAAATGGAGCAACAAATGCAGGAACATTCGAAACAGCTTCTGGAAGTTTCTAATACACTTCATGGCAAACTTAATGAGCTTGAAGCGCATATAAATAACGTTGATGAGAAATATCAAGACATCGACAAAGAGCTTCAGGAAATAAAGAAAGATTTGCACGTGTTGCAGATAAATAGACCTACACAGCATGTTTTTAGTGGTACGAGGCTAAAACCGCCGATTTACGATGGAACCACAGCGTTCAACATTTTCAAGCTGCAATTTGAGACAACGGCTGTAAGTAGTCGATGGAATAATGAGGACAGCGTAGCCGCACTTATCGTGGCGCTAAAAGGAGGCGCAGCCGAAGTATTGCAGACTGTTCCAGAAAGTGATCGAAACAGTTATTTGGCGGTTAT
This sequence comes from Dryomyza anilis, assembly GCA_951804985.1. Classification (NCBI taxonomy): domain Eukaryota; kingdom Metazoa; phylum Arthropoda; class Insecta; order Diptera; family Dryomyzidae; genus Dryomyza; species Dryomyza anilis. The sequence continues at coordinate 58,360,813 of OX638131.1, forward strand.
GGCTGCACTGCAACGAAAATATGACAGTGATCACATGAAGCAGATTTACAGAATGGAACTAAACAGCCGAATGCAACGAAATGGTGAAACATTGCAGGCGTATGCAGCGGACGTCGAGAGACTTGCGCATTTGTCGTATGCAGATTTAACGAGTGATTTCATAGAAAATTGCAAGATCGAAGCGTTTGTTGATGGCATACGCGATCAGGAGACAAAACGTGCAACAGTGACTGCGCCCAAGGTAACATTTACGGAAACGGTTACCACAGCTCTAACGCAGGAGACAGCAAATGCGTTGTGCCGACCGACTCCAAAGGCGCGTAGAATTGATGTGGAGAACGATGACTTATTTCAAGTAGTGTGCCAAGCAGTTAAAGCAGGTAATAAATCCGAACAGACTGCTGCCAACCGTGATATTCAATTTAAAGGTAAATGCTACAATTGTGATACATATGGGCATATGGCACGTGATTGCCGTAAAAAACGCAAGCGCGCATTAACTCAATTCACAGAGGAACCCGGATATGAACAACGATAGGATCATGTGGAAAATAACAATAATTTTAAGCAATCTTTAAACTAAAACGAGTCAGTTCTGCGGGGCACGATCTGATTGTACAGCATATATGTAACATATATATAACATTGGATACGGGAGCTTCACACTCAATAATAAGAAGTAACATTGTTAAGGATGAAATAGAGCCGCTTGTAGGAATAAGATTACAAACAACTACTCTTCACCTGTAGCTCCTATCAGAGGAAAGATTACCAAGAAAATAACGATTGGTACTACGACAGTTAAGCATGATTTTATTGTGGCAGAAATTGTAGACGAAATAATACTTGGCATGGACTTCATGATAAAGAACGGTTTCACACTTGATTTAACAAGAAAAATTTTGAATTATGCCAACACGGAGATCCAACTAAATATTGATTGTGACCAGAGCACGAAAATTAAACAAGTTATTTCTTATAAACATAGAAAAATACCACCTAATTCAGAAGCAATTGTTTGGGCGAAATTTAATGGAGATTGTGGGATAAGCAAGTTGTGGGTTATTGAAGCAAACGAATAACATAGCGGTAGGTAGAACACTTGTTGAGGCGGAGAAAGACAGAATTGTACCTATAAGAGTTCTCAAATTGGAAAACTCATCAAAATTAATCAAAAAGGGAACAGTGATAGGCCAGTGTCAAGAGGCATCAGCGATTATAAATTGCGAATCAAATAAATCAAAGGACTATGTCACACCGCAAATAAACAAACAATCTACTCACAAGTTTATAAATGAGTGGACGAAGAATTTGGCCGCCAAAGAAAAGAGCCAAGTTCAAAAGCTAATTAATAAATATCGGTGTATATTTGCTGAAAAGGGCCAAAAGGATGGCAGAACTTCCATTGTAAAACATAGAATAGATACTGAGGATTCTAAGCCAATTCGTCAAGCACCAAGAAGAGTACCACTTGCAAAAAGAGACGAAGTGTCACATTTGGTTAAAGAAATGCACAGAAGTGGTGTGGTGGAACAATCTGAGAGTCCATGGAGTTCACCAGTAGTATTGGTGAAAAAGAAGGACGGTAGTACTCGGTTCTGCGTTGATTACCGAAAGCTAAATGATGTCACCAAGAAAGATAGTTATCCGCTGCCTAGAATCGATGACACCTTGGATACACCGTGCTAAGTGGTTTTCAACGTTGGACTTGCAAAGCGGTTACTTGCAAGTAGAAATCGATAAGAATGATCGTGAGAAGACCGCATACTGGAGTACTGGAGATGGACTATGGCAATTTCTGGTAATGCCGTTTCGGCTATGAAATGCGCCAGCAACATTCGAGCGATTAATGGAGCACGTATTGAGAGATCTACACTGGAAAACTTGTCTGGTATACCTTGACGACATCATTGTCATGGGCATGGATTTTGACGAACATCTAAGAAATTTAGAAGAAGTATTCCTTCGATTGGAAAGTGCGGGTCTACAACTTAGCCCAAAGAAATGCTCACTTTTCAAGAAAGAAGTCAAGTATCTGGGTCATCGAGTTACCACAGAAGGAGTGCATACCGATGAAGATAAAATAGTTGCAGTAAAAGAGTGGCCCAGACCGCAAAACCTACATGACCTGCGAAGTTTCTTGGGGCTATGAATATACTACAGGCGATTTGTTCTAGGTTTTGCCAATGTTGCTAGCAGTCTTCATGAGTTGACAAGAAAGAACCGCGCATTTAAATGGGGCAATGATCAAGAAATGGCGTTTCTGAAATCAAAAGATCTGCTGTGCTCGGCACCAATTCTTGCGTATCCAATTCCAGGTTTATACTTGATACGGATGCGAGTGGATACGGAATCGGCGGAGTTCTCTCTCAAGTGATCAATAGACAAGAAAAAGTGATCGCATACTACAGTAAAACCTTGTCCAAACCCAAGCGAAATTACTGTGTCACCAGGAGGGAGATTCTTGCTGTAATCGAAAGTGTGAAAAATTTCCACAAATACCTGTACGGGCAACAATTTCACTTGAGAACCAATCACGCAGCACTGAGATGGTTACTTCAGTTCAAAGACCCAGAAGGCCAAATTGCGCGTTGGATAGAACGATTACAGAGCTACGATTTCACCATAGAACAACGTAAAGAGCAAATGCTCTGTCACGACGCCCATGTAAACTAGAATGCAGACATTGTTCAAGAGCGGAAGGAAAAGAAAACTAAATGCTAAATGTTTTGCCCGATGAAAAATGGACTCCGGAACAAATTCAAATTGATCAAAAGATTGATCCCGACCTCACAAAAATCATGATGTTTAAGGAACAGCAAAGAAAACCATCGTCGGAAGATATAGCGGCCGACAGTCCAATAACTAAAGCTTACTGGACACAGTGGGAGAGCTTAAAGCTACAAGATAGTTGCTTGTATGGGAAAATGAAGGTGGCACATCCGCTCGAAGTTTGATTGTTGTTCCCAAGTCAAAAATAAACGAAATATTAGCGGAATACCATGGTGAATCTAGTGGTGGTCATTTGGGCATTGATAAAACGGTCGAGAAGGTAAAGAAACGTTTTTATTGGATTGGATGCCAAGAGTCAGTCGCCGATTGTATTCGCAGTTGCCCGCAATGTGTACCAGCAAAAGGACCAACAGTCCGAAGTCGCGGCAGGATGCATCAGTACAACGTGGGAGCACCATTCGAGCGTATTGCCATGGATGTCGCCGGGCCGTTTCCAATCAGTGATGTGGGTAATAAGTATGTCCTTGTCGTCATCGACTACTTCAGCAAGTGGCCCGAAGTGTATCCCATGCCAAATCAAGAAGCCACAACAGTTGCGGAGGCATTAGTTAACAACTGGGTAAGCCGTTTTGGAGTACCGTTAGAATTGCATCAAGGAAAAAATTTTGAGTCTGCTGTATTTAAAGAAGTATGCAAAGTCCTCAACATACACAAAACACGAACAACGCCTTTGCACCCGCAATCAGACGGCATGGTGGAGAGATTCAATCGGACTTTGGAAGTTTCTCAGAAAAGTGGTTGATAAAAATCAAAAAGATTGGGATACACACATACCACTATTCCTCATGGCTTATCAAACGGCGGTTCATGATACCACAACAGCTTCATCATCTAAAATTGTTTTTGGAACAGACTTAAGATTACCTGCGGATTTAAAGTTTGGTGCGAGTCCTTCAGCTGCAATTCCTTTACACAATTATGTTTCCAGAAAAAGTGAAGAAATGAACGAAGTGCATCAATTTGTAAGACAGTGTACATAATTTGCGAGTGATAAGATGAAAGCCAGATACGAAGGCAGATACTTGCGCACAAATTAAGAGGGATTTACGGAAGGAGAGCTTGTTTTGCTCTATAACCCACAAAGGAAGAAAGGCTTATCCCCTAAGCTACAAACAAACTGGGAAGGACCATATAAGATAATTAAAAGAATTAATGATGTAGTGTATCGGATTCAGAATACTGCGGGCGTTAGACGAAAAATGAAAGTAGTACATTTAGAAAGGTTGGTGCCGTATAGAGAGAGAGAGAGGATTAACATCTGTTCGGGACGAACAGATTTAGGGTGAGGGCAGTGTTACGAAAAGATGTAATTTGTCCCATAGTGCAAGCAATCAACATTAATTAATGAGACGCAAGACAATTCAGCGCACTAAGCATGTGTGAGAAAGAGATGGAAGATCAGCGCATTAAAACACATGAGTGCAAATGAGATACCAATAGCATGCGTCATTCACGAAACGAGTAGAAGGTTCTCGAAACAAGTCGAAGCTTGTCGAACTGATGCATGCGTATATAAGGGAGCCGCATCAGAGGTACAGCATTTCAGTTGTGATTTGATAGTGAACTAGTGCGTCTCGTGAGTGAACATTGTTAAGCGAAATTGTATAAATTCAGCAGTTGATATAAGTGATTATTCTTTAAGTTGTTATTTAAATAAATAAAGTTAATTAATACTAGTTGAAATAATACTAGTTAAAACCAAATATTAGTGTGTTTTTATTTTGTACACAATCCAGCGATACGAACTCGTAGAATAGTTTTCCGTAGACTGAATTTTCGTATATATTGTTACGAAAAGATGTAATTTGTCCCATAGTGCAAGCAAACAACAATAATAAATGAGACGCAAAACAATTCAGCGCACTAAGCAATGTGTTAGAAAGAGACGGAAGATCATTCAGCGCACTAAACTATGTGCGAGAAAGAGAGAAAAGATAAACACATTAAAACACATGAGTGCGAATGAGATGCCAATAGAATGCGTCATTCACGAAACGAGTAGAAGGTTCTCGAAACAAGTCGAAGCTTGTCGAAACGTGTCGAATTAATGCATGGAGTATATAAGGGAGCCGCAACTGAGGTACAGCACTTCAGTTGTGGTTTACTAGTGAACTAGTGCGTCTGGTGAGTGAACATTGTAAAGAAAAATTGTAGTAATTCAGAAGTTGATATAAGTGATTATTCTTTAAGTTGTTATTTAAATAAATAAAGTTAATTAATACTAGTTGAAATAATACTAGTTAAAACCAAATATGAGTGCGTTTTTATTTTGTACACAATCCAGCGATACGAACTCGTAGAACAGATTTCCGTAGACTGAATTTTCGTATATATATATATATATATATATATATATATATATATATAAATATATATATATATAAATATATATATATATATATAAATATATATATATATATATATATATATATAAATATATAAATATATAAATATATATATATATATATATATATATATATATATATATATATATATATATATATATATATATATATATATAAATATATATATATAAATATATAAATTTATAAATGCAGAGTGGAATACTGTGCGACGAAAGAGAGGAAAAAAAACACCTACTGTTGTTGGTGAGAGACTTAGATGTCATCTAAAAAAGAAATGGTTACATTTGTCTGCTTTTAAGCCCTCTATGACGGAGCAGAATATTATTTCTCATGTGGAAAAATATGCTGATATGCTGAATGGTATATTTTCATGTACTTCTCAACTTGAATATGATGCCATTGTACTAGTTGAGACTTGGTAGAATGCTGATTTTATTTATCAAGAAGTTTTTGATATAAATTTCTATCAGATATATCGCAAGATCAGAGACTACATTAAAACCGGATGTCGTAGAGGAGGTGGTGTTCTCGTGGCAATTATGAGATCCCTGCATACTTCAATCATAATTCTTAATAATTCTAACACACTACTGGATTAGTTGTGCGTCTCTATATCTGGAATTGCTGGCGTGTTGTATATTTGTGTGTCATACATCCCACCAAATAGTAATGACGAGCTTTACTTAGCGCACGTGGATAAAATTTTGCACTTTAATCTTAGTAAGGTAGTATGGTCATTTTTTACCTGATGAACTCTTTCTAAGGACTGCGGCGAATAAAATTGTCCGCTACAATAATGAAAAAATCTAAAAATCTAGTAATCGAATTTTTATAGAATAAAATATTTTATTTTGCAAATTATTTTTAGATTTAAAAAAAAAATATAAAAAACCAGAAATTAATATTTTTTAATAAAAAGTTTTAATTTTTCCGGGACCCCTTCCATTAATGTTGTAATGGTAGTGTCCGACACCCTCACAGCTGCTGAAGACCACTTTCTTGAACCACTTTCTTGAAAGTCTTGAAGGTCTTTGGCCACTTTTTTTGTTGTCTTCATCTCCCTTTTAACTAAAGCCCAGTATCTCTCAATCGGCCTGAGTTCTGGACAGTTTGGTGGATTGGCTTCTCTAGGCACCAAAATCACTGCATTTTGTTGGATCCACTCTAAGGCCGTTTTGCTGTAGTGATATGAAGCGAGGTCAGGCCAAAAAAAAATGTGGACACTTCATGTTGGCTTAAAAATGGAAGCAATCTTTTTGCAAGCATTCCATTCGCTATTAATTGTACCCGATGTCACGAATGAGCTGCTCCTTTTTCCACAACTGCAAATTGCCTGCCAAACAAGAAATTTCTTTGGGAATTTTGTCATTTTTTTTATTTGAATTTTTCAGCGACATTTCCTCGAGAATCGGCTGTATAAAATTCCTGCCCAGGTAGCTGAGAAAAGTCCGCTAAAACATAAGATTCGTCGTCCATTATGCAGCAATCGAATTTTTTAAAAAAATCTTGGTTCAGCTTTTTAGCTCGATGTTTTGGGGTTTCATTCTTGATGGCATTTCTATCCGGAACTTTTTGGACCTTGAACGTCTTCAGCCCAGCTTCTTTCTTAGTCCTGCGCATGAAAGATTTTGAGCAATCCGCCTTTCTCGCCAATTTCCTTCCGGATATGCTTGGATCTTTCTTTAAAATATTCACAACCTTCTTCGACTTTTCACGATCATGTGGGCTTTTTTTTACCAGAACCTTTCTTCCGATCAATACTCAGGTCTTCCTTAAAGCGGTTGATAACGCGAGAAATGGTCTTAGGGTTAGCCCCTACCTCCTTGGAAATTTTTTTAAAAGACCAACTAGGTTGTTTTTGAAAATTTTTAATTATATTTTCTACCACTTCCACTTCGTTTGCCATTTTCGCGTTAAATAAATTTTGTATTGACTGTAACTGACACAAATTATTTTCTGCCATTTAATTCAGAGCTACTATGATCAAATTTTTTTAATTTACATCTTGCAATAGCACATTATGGGAAGATATGTAACGGACAATTTTATTCGACGCAGTCCTTAGCTGCGAATAATGTGAATCATTCTCATGAGAATTACTGTGTGCTAAAAGTACAAACAGAAAAATCCTCTTTTGACATGAGGTTAATTGAACCAACTTTTCAGTGTTGCAACAGAAATACATTTGTTGTAACCTCATATCATCAAAATGAACGCACCTTATTTTTATACAACTGAAATGTTAGTCCGCGCAACTGCATGTTCGTTTGCCGTAACCTCATGACTGCATTTTTCATTCTGCCAAAATTGACATTCGTGCATTTGATATGGCGATTGAGTGTGTTGTTGTATCAACAAAATAAATGACAAACGGCAACCTCATGTCTATCAGCAGTTCGGTTGCCAGTTTCTTGCCAACAATTATGAATACATGCAGAATTAAATAAACGTCAAAAATTTGCACATGTCGAAAACAATAAGAAATTCATTAATTAAGTTACACAGAAATAAATATACAAATATTGCGAAATAAATATACGAAAAAATAAATTAATGAATTAATAGACTTCTAAATTGTGTGGGCGACAATTTTACTCAATTATAATACAAATAAAATACATAAGTTTTATATATATAAATAATTGTTATAATAAAATTTCAATTGGACGTTTAGAAAACCTCATGCTTACGGATTAGGAGGTTGCGACAACCTCATGCTCACCAATTTGGAGGTTGTCGCAACCCTCATGATCACCGATTTGATGGTTGTCACAACCAATTTCTCACCGACTAGAAGGTTGGTACAACAGAATTAAGAGGGTGTTGCAATTACTTTATCAGTTGTTGCCGTACAGCATGATTCGGTAGGGCAATTTAGTTGGTTGTTGCCGTAACCGCATGATTCGGTAGGGCAATTTAGTTGGTTGCCGCAACAAATCAGTTCTCTGTGTGTAGTATTGATTTAATTCAAGTTAATTCTTTTTAATAAAATTTTTAAAATCCTAGAACTAATATTTTTAAGTAAAATGTAAATTTTCCACTTACAAAATGCATTAACCCGATGTCATGATGGCATACATCATGTAGTAATTTTAGATATTCAATTTTATGAATTCTTAAAGATTTCTCCCGCATCATTGGATTCAAAATATAATTTCAAAAAATGTGATTTTGAATTATTAAACAATATTATATTCAATTATGATTGGCATAGTTTATTCGCCCGTAATGATTCTAGCAGTAATTATAATTTATTTTGTAGTAAATTAAATGGGGTTCAGAATGGTGTAGTGCACGCGCAAGTGTTGTAATTAAAATGTCCGTTGCTTAGGCGTGAGGCCAAATGTCGCAACGTTCCATTTATAATTACCCATGATGTCCTACCAGAGAATGTCCAACGTTGAAGTTCCATTTTTATTAACCGAAATAATTCAAACAAGTCTTTTCTTCCAAGACATACTTTTATTTAATTGAAAGTTCTATTATAATATTAACATTATTGTTTAACTTATAAAAGAAACACGTCTGCACTCTAAGACAGTTAAAATCTTATCCCACTTAAAATATATTCTTAACCTCTACTTATCACCTCGGTCGCACCAATATTTACAAACACCAGATCTGAGTGTCATCATATTGTGAAATAATCAATTCGTATTGGGGTGATCGTGAGAAAAACTTCTATGTGCTTTAGTTCCCTGTACGCCGCATGCAGGTGCTACCTGATGAGGCTCACATTACAACCAATACATTTGTTGTTGTCATCATATGTGTATAAGAGTAAGTGTATCAAATAAGTGTATGAGAAAAATACGAATGCATGCATAACAGTAAGCATTTTTGGTGTTACATTTTTATGATTAATATGAATATGCTATTGTGCTTACTGGCGATGTGCAGATTTTTCCAACTAAAAGAAAAAGTATTTCTGATATACAACATTCTTCCCCCCTTATTTTAAGAAAAAATTATTATTAATTAAATAATAATAGTTTTTTCTTTTACATTGTTAATATCTTGATAAAATTCTTATAGTGTAGATTATTTTATTTTTAAAAATAAACAATTGTATATTACCTAGTGGAGATAAATAATTTCAAATTTAATGATTTTAAATTAAAAAAAAAAATGGTATTGGCCCAATTTTCTAATTATTTGGCTGCATTAGCCCGCCTTTAATCTGAATTATAAAAGGAAATTAAATACAAACATAACCTGATCCCGATGTTTTTAGTGTTAACTGCTGCTGCCACTCTTCGGTTGGTGGTTGCTGCGATTGCGTTGACTGTATCTGCACTTTATTTGTTTCTGCCACTGTTTCAACAAACATTGTTTTCATCTTGCGTCTTGATTTTCTTAGCTTTTATTTGTTGTCTTCTATGTTGCGTTGTTTTTCAGCAAAATTAAATCGTACTTTGTTGAGAGCAGATACTAAAATTGATAATTTTGTAATTTTATATTTCTGAATATTAATACGGATTTGTCTTCTTTAAATGTTTTGAGAAATTTTCTTGTTAGATAGTTTTTATAGCGGAATTGTCATCTTCAGTAATTGTAATTTTTATTTATACGTAGATGTTGTTGTTTTGTTAGTTTGACGTTGTTGTACTATTATATTTCACTTGTTGTAACAATATTCGAATACGTATATTCTTGGTTCTTATCGTTTTTAATTTTCGTCTTCTTCAAAATTGTTTAAGAAATTGTGTTCATTTGTTGAAGCGTGTGTGATTTAGTGTAATTGTGGTAACTTTGTTGATTTGTTAAATTTATTTTTGTAATCAGGTTCGCATTGACAGCTAAATAAGTGTATATGGAATAGCTCCTTCAACTTATTTACATAATGTTAGCGTGTTCTTTGAGCGATAAAATTGTCATCTTTTATTCAGTATATATAAGATCTAAAATGTTGTTGCATTATTATGATAAAATAGTTCCAACTTTCTTTGCTGATTTGTCAAACTTCTACATCCATATCCATAGGGTAGCTCCTTTCTCTTAATTAAACATGTATTGATTGTTGTCGTCCGCGCCATAACTCTCACATGTCGTTTTATTATTTTTCTGTTGTACTTCATTACATTACATTACCATTTCAGACCTTTTCCCAACAAAATTAAACGACCTTCTTTGGCAATTAAAATTTCAGCATATTGTATTTAACGTTAATTTTTATTGTTTGGTGGATTGCTTGTTGTTCTTCTTCGTGCATGTTTTACTTCTTTGTGATTCGTCGTGGTTGGAGTACATTTGCAGAATCAGGATTATTATTAAAATACTTATTACTTGTTTACTATAACTTCATACTTAATTTAATTTAACATCATTTTTAATTTATATAGAATATTCAAATTTAATATCTTCATGTATGTTTATATTGAACATTTCATTTATTACATTTAATAAAATGTACATGTACTTTAGAAATCTTTAATTTTTCCATAATATTTCATTACCACATGACTCAATGCTAGTCATTTTCAAAAATACATAATCAAAAAATACATATATATATTTTTTATGACCGTTAAATGATCTTCGTTAAAACGTTTGCTAGTTTGTTTGTTTGTTTTTGTCTCTGCATTAACGTATCTCGTTTCATTTTCAGTCCATTAGTGCAGTGGTTCCTACATGCAAAACGCTGAATTGCATTTTATCACTTATAACTATACCTAAAGCTCCTCACTTATATCTGTGCTCCCCTTCAGTTTGTGCTCCGCTTACGTCTATCTGTATTTCAAGTACAACGATCTTTCTTTCATTTGTTTCGATTGACAATGCCCTTGACAATGAAATTGAGGTGCTGACCTATCTCAAATATAGTGGCAATGTATATTTTATTTCTTTTGCTAATTCGTACTGAAATCTTTGCTTAATAATTATCTAATATAATCTTGTAAATCACTTTATTCCTTTATCCATTACAAATTTTTTAATACATGATTTAATGCTAGTAACCTTTTAAAATTAATACGTAGCTATTCCCTCATGCACTTATTTATTTGATTAAGATTTAAAAACATATTCCTAAAAAAAAATTCTTATTAACGCGGCATTTCTTTACCTTATATTGTTGTTTGCAATAGTATGCATTTCATTCTAACATGATTACGATTTATGATCATCATGAACAATTGGTTCAGTTATTTATTTCTTTACATTTATTTATTTAATTGTGTAAAACTTCAAAATTATATGCTTTTAATAAGTTGTTATGGAATTTTTTCCCTTTTCCTTTGATGGAAATCATTGTCGTTACTGGACTTACTATCGAAAGTACCTCATAGGGTCCTACCCATATGGGAGAAAATTTATTCTTTCTATTTTGATTTTTCAATAATATTTTATCGCCTACTTTAAATATTGTTGAGTGTAATGCGCTGTCATAGCTTTGTTTAGATTTTTCTTTTACTTTTTCTTGATTTTGTCTCACGATTTCATGTGTGCGTTGAATCTGATATTTTAATAATTTGTTGTAATCATCAGTATTATAAACTGGTGAACATTTACGTTTTAGATTAGTGGGCATATCAAAATCAAACCCATATAAAGTACGGAAAGGGGTTTGCCCTGTTGACATATGTACTGTGTTATTGTGCACGTGCATTGCCGAATTTAACCATTGGTCCCAGTTTGACCCATCTTCTTTTGCAAAACTTCGTTTTGCTAATGGTCGATGGCTTCTTTCCAAAGATCCATTAGCTTGTGGATGATATGGCGTAATATGTAACTTTTTAATTCCTAACAATTTACATGTATCTGAAAACAATTTAGAGACGCAATTTGAACCATTGTCGGTAACTAATACTTTTGGAATATTTAAGCGCGTAATGATTTCGTCGTAAAATGCTTTCGCTACAGTGCTTGCTTCTGCGTCCGGTATAGCTACGCAACACATATATTTTGAAAAATCATCTTGAAATGTTAATATATATTTATTTCCAGAGATAGTTTCTGGTAAAATTCCTACAAGATCCATGTATACTTTATCAAATGGTCTCACTGGCGTATCAGTTAGGACCATTGGCATTTTTGTAAGCCTAAAACTTTTATTTACTTGGCATTTTGAACAATTTTTTACGTAATCTTTTATTTGTTTCTGCATACCTTTCCACTTAAATTGTCTTCTGATTCTAAAATATGTTTTTACTGCACCCTGATGGCCTCCTAATGCGGAATCATGAAAATCTTTTATTACCGTTTTAATCTCTTCCGGATCAGTTAATAAGTGTGCAGAATTTGTTTCGTTATTTGCATCTGTAATTGTTTCATCTACGACCGGTGTACTAATTTGGGGCTTTGTTTTTGTAATTTGTTGATCTAATTTATTTTGTGTAGTTTTAGAACGTGTTTGTACTGCTGTAATATTGGGTTGTATATATGGTATTCTGCTTAAAGCATCCGCGTTCAAATTCTTTTTACCTGGTTTGTAAATTATTTCAAAATCGTATTCTGACAACTTATGTCGGAAACGATGAAGGCGGGATGCCTGATCTTTTAAGTTTGCAATACCTTTTAGGGGCTGATGATCTGTAAAAATTTTAAATGGTCGCCCTAATAGGTATGCTCTCAAATTCTTGGTTGCCCAAACAATAGCTAAAAAATCTTTTTCAATGGTGGAGTATCGTTTTTCAGCCCCATTTAATGCCCTACTCGCAAATGCGACTGGTCTATCCCTTCCAACTTCGCCTTGCGACAGTACCGCGCCTATTGCTTCATTACTTGCATCAGTTGTAAGTAAAAAAGTTTTCGTAAAATCTGGATATGCGAGAATTGGTGATGAAATTATTGATTCTTTTAATTTAATAAATGAATTTTGACAATCGTATGTCCATGTAAATTTAACGTCGTTTCTAAGTAAATTATTAATTGGTAATGATATTTTGGCCATATTGCCTATGAATTTTCTGTAATAATTAATTAATCCCAAAAATGCTTGTACTTCTTTTCTATTTCTTGGCACCGGAATATTTTTCACGCATTCGACCTTAGAGGGGTCGGTCTGGCAGTGCACCTAGTTCCGAACATTTATGTCCTAAATATACAACTTCGCGACGCAAAAACTGACATTTTTCGGTATTTAATTTTAAATTATGTTCCCTTAATTTCTGTAATACATTACTTAATCTATGCTCATGTTCGCTTAAATTTTTTCCATATACAACTATGTCATCAAGATACACAAAACAATCGATACCCTGTAAACCTGTTAATATGTGGTTCATTATTCTTTGAAAAGTGGCAGGTGCACCTGTTAAACCAAATGGCATTCTATTAAATTCAAAACGTCCAAGTCCTGTACTGAAAGCAGTTTTTTTTTATCTCTTTCATCTACTAAAACCTGATGATAACCACTTGCTAAATCCAATGTTGAAAAGTATCTACTATGCCCTAGCTGATCTAATATCTCGTCTATACGAGGAATCGGAAATACTTGTTTTATTGTTACATCATTTAGTTTACGAAAATCTATTACTAGTCTCCATTTCTTGCTACCGTCCTTATTGCTCTTTTTTGGTACTAACAATTACGGTGAATTCCAAGGTGAGGTGCTTGGAGATATAATGCCGTCATCTAACATTTTTACCACTTGTCTATTAATTTCTTCCCTATGTGTATGTGGAAGTTTATATTGTTTCTGATTAATTGGTGGTTGGTTCCATTGTGTAGTTATTTCATGTTTAAGCGCTGGCGTGTATGTTAATTCATCGCCATCTAAGTGAAAAACGTCATGATAAGAAATACACAAATTTTGTAAAGATGTAATTTCGTCTTTATTTAAAGTTCCGTCAATTTTAATTTCCCTTAATAATCTGTTAATTCTATTTGTTATATTTACTGAATTTACGCTATTTATTGTAGAATTTTTGGTATACGATTCTTTATACTGATTAAAATTCGAAAACTTTGGTTTAAATTTGTTGTCTATTAGAATTTATTTTTCTGTAGCATTTAATATTGAAACATAAACACTATTCTTGCTAACATTTGATAGGCTTTCGCCTAAATATACACCTGGAGAAATTTCTTGCTTATGTATTAATACGATTGGAATTTTTGTTTTTAAAGGTAATGATACTATTTTCGCGGTTCTCGCTTGAATTTTAATTTGTTGGTTGTAAAAAATGTTTTGTATTTCTGTCTGTGTTTTCATTGGTAGTTTTATAATATGATTTTTATCTATATCAAAGAACGTTATCGTTTTATCTATCGCATTTATTATAGATCGATTCCATAAATTGTCACGTCCGATTATTCCGTCTGCTGGTACTCCTTGTTCAAGTGACACTACGTGTAGCATTAAACTTAAGCACCCTATGCTCCCGTGTTGGACCTTGGTGGTTCCTAATGTCCTTACACAACCACCAAAAGCTCCATTCAAATCCTTTTGAATATTTTTGTTAAAACCTGGAAAATTTGTCATCGCACTATTACAATTTCATTTTCTGTGGCATTTAAAACTGAAATATAGACTCTTTTTTTGCTAACATTCGATATGCTCTCACCTAAATATACTCCTGGGAAAATTTCTTGTTTATGTATTAATACTATTGGAATTTTTGTTTTTAAACGTAATAATACTATCTTTGCGGTTCTTTCTTGAATTTTAATTTGTTGTTTGAAAAAAACATTTTGTATTTCTGTCTGTGATTTCATTGGTAGTTTTATAATATGATTTTTATGTTTATCAAAGAATGTTATTGTTTTATCTATTTAATTTTTTACAGATCGATTACATAAATTTTCACGTCCGCTTATACCATCAGCTGGTACGGCATGTTTAAGTGACACTACGTGTAGCATTCAACTTAAGCGCCCTATGTTCCTATGTTGAACTTTGGTGGAATCTAATGTACGAACACACCCACCAAAAGTTCACATTAAATCCTTTTGTATATTTTCGTTAAAATCTGGTAAATTTGTCATTGCATTTTCTTTTACTATACTGGCATCTGCTCCTGAGTCTACTAATAAAATAAGTCTTCCCTTTTTAGCTGCCTCGCAAGGTACTGCAATGAAAACATCACTTATATTAGATAAATTCGAACAATCTCCATTCCAATTGTGTATTATGCAATTTTCTTTTGCACTTCAGTTTTTGAAAGTTTAATGGGGTAGTAAATTTGACCACAGTCTCTTTCGACGTCTGATCTACAATTCTTAACTCATTTGGCCCTATATTACTTTTCTTTTGGGGTCCCCAGTTTATTGGCCTTGACTGAGCCCCTCTTAGTTTCCCTGATTATGATTATTATTTGTGACTGATTCAAATTTTGTTTTCGCATAACACTTATCTATTTTATGCCCTTGTCTATCACAACACCATAAGCATTTCATATTACTTGTTTTACTTTCTTTGCGATTATTATTTTTAATATCATTATTATCTAACTGTATTTTAGAATTTTTCATATTAGTATTGGCACATTTCCAATTAGGTTCATGGCCATAAGTTCCACATTCGTAGCAGAAAGGCTCATTTTTCGTACTAATACAATCGTCCCTACTATGTCCTAATTTCATACAGAATGAACATGTCGGAACATTCCTTACATAGGTTAATTTATCATTCTTTTCTGGATTTTCTCTTTGCTTAATTATTTCTGAATTATGTTCTGCATCGACATTACATTCGTATTCATTTAACTTTGGTCTTAGTTGCATTATAGCTGCAACATTTAATGCTTCTTCCAATAATGCATCTAATGTGTCTGACTTACTACTTAATAATACAACTTTTGTTGTTGGATCCTTCACACCTACTTTAAAAGAGATCAATACTGACTTCTGTAATTCCAATCTGAATATTGCAATTCGTCTAATCGTCTTCCAAACGCTCTCAAACTCTCTTTACTATTTTGAAAAACTTTTTTAATCTTTTCTAGTACTGCATCTAAAGAAATATCATTTAAGTATGTATTTTTTAGCAACTCGTATAATTCATCTATTTTTTGAAAATGTTTTATCCTCACCAATTTATAAGCATCTCCCTGCAAATGTAACCTAACGCATTTAATAAATTCCTCATAATCTGATTCTTTAATTTTAAGCTTTGCTGTTTCACAGCCTTCAATAAATTTATATAATTCAGTTTCCAGTAATGGAGATTCTGCCCCAGAAAAGTAAGGAACAACGTAATGTACGCGTTTAAATACATTTTCTGTACCCATTTTAACTATCGGTTTTTTATTGATTTATGTAATTAAACATTAATTACTTTATTTATATATATATAGATTGCATTAATTATTTTTATATTCAATGTGAAACATTTTCAAGTTTATTAATTTATATTTATTTAGAAGACAACAAAAAAAAAAGATATTAATGAAAACCCGTTATATATTTGTATGTTAAAGGATGAAAATTGAAAATTAAATAAAAATTGGTATACTATATTTTATTTTCTGCAAAGCTATGTATATCTTTTGTTTAAACAGTAGATTGCTTAATAGTTGATTTAATTTTTCTGTTAAATTTAATACTGTTTTATTTAGCTCATTTTGATATATATACAATTATTTTTTTTTTCTAAAAACATCTCATCATTTTATAACTGAATACTGATTTTTTTTATGTAATTTAATTTTGTTAAAATTCTCCAATTTGTTATTTAATTAATTTCACAACGCTATGAAAACATTGCTGTATCAAAATTCTTAAATTATTAAACATTTTAATTTCACAGTTTTATTTAAAGTTAATTTAATTTCACAATATTATGAAATTTTTTAAAAATTTTATCATTTATTTAAAATGTTCAATTGCTTGTTTTTCAAATGTCTAATTTCATAATTTCAATATTCTCAAATGTTTCTTTTGTTTTATATCACAAATTCACAAAAATTATTTTCTTTTCGCACATTTTCTTTCACTGTTTTTCACAATACTCACGACTCCTAAAAAATATATTTTCCCTTGTCCAATATATTTATTTCATATACTTCTAATCTCCAACCAGTCCATCCTGTCCCCTGGGATTTGATGTTTGGTTCGAAAACCGGCTGCGCCAAATGTTGTAATTAAAATGTCCGTTGCTTAGGCGTGGGGCCAAATGTCGCAACGTTCCATTTATAATTACCCATGATGTCCTACCAGAGAATGTCCAACGTTGAAGTTCCATTTTTATTAACCGAAATAATTCAAACAAATCTTTTCTTCCAAGACATACTTTTATTTAATTGAAAGTTCTATTATAATATTAACATTATTGTTTAACTTATAAAAGAAACACGTCTGCACTCTAAGACAGTTAAAATCTTATCCCACTTAAAATATATTCTTAACCTCTACTTATCACCTCGGTCGCACCAATATTTACAAACACCAGATCTGAGTGTCATCATATTGTGAAATAATCAATTCGTATTGGGGTGATCGTGAGAAAAACTTCTATGTGCTTTAGTTCCCTGTACGCCGCATGCAGGTGCTACCTGATGAGGCTCACATTACAACCAATACATTTGTTGTTGTCATCATATGTGTATTAGAGTAAGTGTATCAAATAAGTGTATGAGAAAAATACGAATGCATGCATAACAGTAAGCATTTTTGGTGTTACATTATTATGATTAATATGAATATGCTATTGTGCTTACTGGCGATGTGCAGATTTTTCAAACTAAAAGAAAAAGTATTTCTGATATACAACACAAGCCAGTAACCGACTTCTGTTAGTGTCCATAGCCTACACAATTCCTAGTCTCACCTTCGCGTTGGTGACTTTCTATGAGCGCCTCGAGGAAGCCTATGAGCGCTGCCCCCGTCACGACAAAATTGTGATTGGCGACTTTAATGCCAAGGTGGGCCATGAGGATATTTTTGGTTCAACGGTTGGACGATTCAGCCTCCACGAAAGCAACTCCGACATTGGAATGAGGCTGATCAATTTCGCCGCAGAACGAAACATGGTTATTAGTAGTACTAGATTCCAGCATCTCAATATTCACAAGGCCACGTGGCGGTCATCCGATCAGAACACGCGCAACCAAATTAATCATGTTGTGATTGAAGGAAGGCACGCTTCTAGTGTGATGGATGTACTCTCGATCCGAAATGCCAACATCGACTCGGATCACTTCCATGTAGCAGCCAAGGTTCGCACACGCTTATGCGATGCGATAAACGCACGGACATCCACGCAAAGAAAGCTAGACGTCAGGAAGCTGCACACACAACACACCGAACAAGCCTATCGACTCTCACACCTGCTTGCCCAAGGCACTCCCTCTCTCGAGGATATATGCGCGCAGTGGACACGCAGACTCTCAATGCGAACGGCTACCGAAGAGGTGCTTTGATTCCAACGCCCACTACTGAACAAGTGGTATGACGAAGAGTGTCGCGCAGCCACTGCAGAGAAAGACGCTGCATATAGAGTCTCTCTGCAGTCGGTAGTTACGCGTCAGGACGATGAAGGGAATCTAGTAACAGATGTCCAGGGTACACTGAGATTATGGAGAGAGCACTTCTCTGATCTTCTAGCAGGCGATGATGACAACTACTCCGCTGATAGAGAAGACAGCTTGACAACCCCAGTTGCTGACGATGACGTTGACATATCGCCGCCTGACCGTGATGAGGTCTGCACAGCCATCAACAGGCTGAAAAACACTATCTTCAACAAGAGTTCCATGCTGCTCGACATCATTGGGCAGAGCGTACGAGCAGTCAGTGCAGCATTCTCCAGTTTAGAGAGGGAATCGCGTCGAATGGGCTTTACGGTGAACGAGAACAAGACGAAGTACCTGGTGTCAACAAACAAAGTGTCCCGGCATCTTGGACAACACGTCACTATTGACAACCACAACTTCGAAGTTGTGAAGGACTTCGTCTACCTAGGTACCAGATGGAACGACGAGCTGTATGAGCTCTATGCCGACATTGACATAGTCAGACGCATTAAGATCCAGCACCTACGCTGGCTTGGACATGTCGAGCGTATGGATGAAAGCGCTTCAGCAAAAAAGGTGTTCTATTCTGTACCCAGTGGTGGTCAACGTAGGAAAGGCGTCCGAATCTCTGGTGTAGCGACCAAGTGCGTGACAACCTGACAACACTTGCAGTGCAAAACTGGCGCCAGCGAGCGCAATGCAAAAGCGACTGGCGACTGCGGCCGAAACCCATAATGGGTTGTAATGGCCAAATAAGTAATTAAGTAAATTAAATAAAAATGTTTGTTAGCATATACCAATATTGCCCAAAAAAAATCATATGTTGCCTTGGTATACCAAAGGGTTAAAGAAATTGAAAAACTTAAGAAATAAATTCTTTAACAAATTCATTGCAACGAACAACATTGGTTTTAAAAATAAATACATGCATTATATGAGAGAATTTAACTTTCTTAATAAGTTCCTATATAAGCAATATTTGCTAAATTTTGAAGATAATATTAAAAAATCTTGTTCAAATTTTCCTACATCAAAGTTTTTTAATGATAAAGTCTCTTATTCTGTTATTGATTCTGTAAATCTTTATGCCGATTATATCAAATCTAACTTTGAACCTGATTTTGTCTTTGTTGATCCAAGTGTAACAATTGATATTGAATCTTAAAATAATTTTAGTTCTTTAATTTTATCTGAAGATGATATTATTTGTGGAATTAATGGTTTTAAAAACTCATGGAAATCAGATATAGTTGTGTTTTTTCTATTTGTGAACCTCGAACATATATCTTTAATAAATTTTTATTTGAAGGTTGCTTTATTGATAAGTGGAAAATGGCTTATATTACAACTATACATAAAGGTGGAAATAAAAACGATATGTTAAATTATAGGCTAATTTCAAAACTATCGAACGTATCTAAATTATTTGAAACAGTTGTTAAGAAAAAAATATTTTTTGAAGTTAAGAAATTATTTAAGTATTTATTGAAATCTGATTCAAACAATGTCTCGAGTTGGTGCCAAACCATTTTTTTGCCACTCAACTTAAACAAATGTTTTCACGTTACTTACTCAAAGTCTTATAATAATTTACATTCATTTTATTTTATTGCCAATACTCGCAATAAAATTTTAGATTTGGAAGTTTTGTTTGAATTTGATTTTTATTTTACAAGTCATATTAATTACATTATCCCTAAAGCGTACTCTCTACTCGGATTTATTCGATACAATGCTTCTGCTTTTACTATCCGTATACACGTAAATTTTAATTTTATTGGTGAGATCAAAGTTGAAATATGTCTCTTTTATCTAGAATCCGTATTATTCGGTTCACTCTAATCGTTTGGAACGCATTCAAGATTTTTTTTAAATTCGCTTTGCAGCAAGAAATGCATTTTAGGATGATGTTATTTCTGGTAATGTTGGTTCTTCCTCCCTATTGGAACTTATTAACTTTAATGCTCCTTTGAGATGGTTACGTAATTTTAATGTGTTTAATGTTCCTTTTCATAGATCAAATTATGCCATTAATGAGTCTATAAATCGAGCTTTAATAAAACTTAATAAATTATCAAATGATTATGATAATGATTTTCTCATTAGTAAGGATTTGTTTAAAAAATCTATTAGATATAATTTATTCTTAGTTTTAGATTTAAGGTATTTAACGAACATTGTATATGCTAGTCTGTAAGGATGATTGAATCCACAGACTGAATGAATAAAAATGAAAAAAAGATGCCTACTAGGGCATAGAAATGAATTAAATTTAAGAGATAAGGACAATCAATGTTACCACATATAACATCGTATACAAAAATTAAGGACTGTGTAATACGCCTACTAACAAGTTGCATTAAATTTATAAGTAAACACCGTGCATTATACGATGGCATCGGCTCAACAAAATGAAACGAGCGCAAGGCAAATTTTAAAAATAATTTTTGAATTCTCTCTAAGCGATGTATATGCGTTAAATAATAGGGATTCGAAATAAAAGCCACATATTCCAGTCTAGATCTCACTAATGATGTAAATAATAATTTATGAGTGTACGGATCTTTAAATTCCTGACTATTACATCTAACAAAATCCAGAAGAGTATAAGCTTTAGGTATTATATAGTTCAGATGTCATAAAAAAGTAAACTCTGAATCATATATAACACCTAAATCGAGTATTTTATTAACAGCCATAAATTGAGAGTTACATAGAAAATATGTTATTATTAATTTCGAATTTGATTTCGTAAAAGTAACATTAAAACATTTATTTAAATTAAATAGTAAACGATTACGAGAACACCAAGTTTACTAATTATATTAATCTTTTTGCAAATTATATGCGTCCAATGAATTACGAATTGTATGGTATATTTTCAGATGATCAGCATATAGTTGGGAAGGTTAGATCACATGGGAAATTTTGGTGTTATTACGATAGTTAAGATTATCAAAATTATAGTCGGTCTAAGCCGACTATAAATACCCTACACATATGTGTGGTTATCGTTCAAAGTGGTATATTGGTTACCAGGGTATACGAATCCTAAAAATAATTACAAAATTTCAATCGTTGAAGAATTTCCATTCATTTGATACCCATATTTACACATGGGTAGGTGTACCGAATTTAATTTTTTTTTTTGAGAACCACAAGTCGTATCGGCAGAAAACATTATTTTCATGTATTTGAGCATGACTTCAATACATATTTGACTAAAAAAGTTTACGTAAGCACGTATACAGTAAAATTGATCTGTAGATGTAAATTTAATATGAGGTATTTGAAAATAAATTGTCAGATCACAGGTCACAGCGTAGGTATATGAGTAATCTAAATTGTATGTTTTATTTATCTAACTCTTCAATTGTTTAAGTAGTAGAGATTTCAACAGACAGGCAGACGGACATCGCTAAATCAACTCATGCTGATCAAGAATATATATACTTTTCCATACCGGAGATGCTTCCTTCTGGGTGTAACAAACGGCGTTCCAAACTGAATATACCCTTTCACACTTAGTGTAGGGTATAATTAGCAAATGAAAAACAACTATAAATATCATTAATAAATAAATTAATTCCCAAAATACTTTAAAACTATTTAAAAATAAAAATAAATCTATTTGTTTTTATGTTCTTATATTATCTTTTATTAAATTACTTTTTTTAACTACTTACATTTTATTTTATATCTACCTATTGCTGTTGCTGCCTATTGCTGCTGTTTATTGTTGATCGATGTTAGGTACCTGCGGAACACGTTCTTTGGAGTTTTAAACAACAAAGGAAACGATTTGCTATAGTATAAGTACCAAATGACGTACGAATAAAAAAACTAAGAACTGTATCTGCCATCATCGACTATCGATGCGTCGCGACGAGTAATGAAAATAATCACTGCCCGTCATGACGCGTCAATAAAATAAAAATATGTATTTATAGAATGGTCAACATGGCTGCAGTTGCACACATACGATCATACACAAATACCTACCTACCTACTTTGTGTTGTATTGCAAATGACGTGGAGACTGCGCTCCTTTGCCTCAAAAAAATGGATATGAATACCTCAATGAACGCAATTCATAACAACGCGTTTATTATATCAATTTCGCTGAAATTGTGACATTCGTGTATACGAAGAATAGTTCATAAATATAATTATTTTTTTCATTTATATTATGAACATTGTCTCAATTAACGACGTTCATTCCATTTACGAACCAAATTTTTCTGTGTAGCAAAGTATATTACTAAGATATGATTATATCCAACATAAAAAAATTTGAGTGAAACCCAATTTTATAATGTTTTGCTATCAGAAGGCTATGAGAGACTTTATCAAAAGCTTTAGAAAAATCAGTATAAACTGTGTCAACTTGCAAACTTATTTAAAAGAAGAAATGCAATATCTTGAGACACAGCTAAATTTGATAGCGTTGAACTACGAAGGAAAATTATTATTTTTAATATTAAAATACAATTTGATCTTGACAATATTTTCAAACAATTTAGATACATTAGACACTTTAGAAATAAGTCTATAATTTAACACATAATTTTTCTGAACATTTTTATGAACTAGAATAAATGATGCAGTTTTCCATTTATCAATAAAAATTCCATTATTTAGAGATTTATTAAACATTAATGTAAGAGGCTCACATAATGAATATAAACATTTCTTCAAAAAGAATAAAGATAATCCATCAATATTAGATTTCCAGGTAATTTTGAGATTCAAAATTCTCATTACAACATCATCTCTGATAACGTTAAGTAACCAAAATTAAAAACTGGTTCAATATAATTGAGGGAATTCTCATCAAAAGAATAAGAGAGCTGTTCAAATTTTGAATTAAAATATCTGTATCTGCAATGTTATTAGATATATTATTTTCATAGAACATCGAAGAAGGAATATTCGAGCAAGATTTTTTAGAGTGAACGTAACGCAAAAATGATTTGGGATTTTCCCAATATTATTTTCAAAATTCAAAACATATTGATTATAAAGAAATGTATTCAGAAACTTAAATTCCCTCATAAAATGCACGCATTAATTTGTCAATTATTCATTATTTGTTGCCTGATATTGATTGTAAAATTTATTTATCAATTTTTTTAATCTATTTAGCCCTTTGGTATACCATGGAAGCTTATAAACTATATTAGAAATCAATGGTACATTAAGAATACTAGTTTGAATAATCATTTCTAAAAAAAAACTTCATAGCCTTGAGCTGTATCTTTGTTACCAAAAATTGATACCCAATAAATACTAATAAATATGCTATTTAAATTATCAAAATTACACAATTAATAATTAAAATTATTTGGCGTAGAAATTTTTAAAAATTCATAAAATTCAATATTTAGAATTAAAGCCGTGTGATACATTTCTGTTGGACATAGTGGAAATGCGTATTCTGATAAATCAAAATTAATACAATCACTAAAGAATATAAGATCGAGAATTCTATTAAGCTTATTTGAGATATTTTTAATTTGAACTAATCCAATACCAAATAAGAAACCAATAAATTTTATCTCAAACTCATGATTCACATTACTTGGAGTTAAAGCTGAATTATTTGCATAACAAGACCAAACTACTTTACTTAAATTAAAATCACCAAAAATACAAAGTTGTACGTCATCATCAACGCCTGAAGCCAACTGCAATACACTTCATCGCCACAACTTGGTGGAATATAGGAGGCACATACTAGAAGCACTCTAACATTTCCATGAATTGATACACATAATTGATCGAGATGTGTATTAGAATCAGAAAGCATTACTAAAGATGAGCGTAGTATACGATTAACAGCAATGAGGACACCTCCTCCTCTTGAGCGACCAGTTTTAATGACATCATGGTCCTTACGATATAACTGATATACGTTCGTATCAAAGAATTCATTATCAAAAAATTTGGAATTCAGCCATGTCTCCACAAGAATAATGACGTCATAATCACACGGAGATGTTGCAGAATAAACAGATACTTTTTGTAACACAATTTGTATATTTTTAATTTTACAAATGACAAAATTATTGCCGAAACGAAAACGTTTTCTCAACGAACAACAAAAGACACGTAGGCAGAAGATGGCGGTCACCGATTGTCAACTCCGTATACAAGAAGAATGTCGCAAAAACACTTATTTACATCTAATTTAATTTTTGTTTGTTTTTAAACAAACAAACGACGAGAAAAGAAACTTAAGAGAAAATGCTGCTCGTTTTTTACATTTGTTTCTTCGGTTTTAAAATAAAATGTAATGTTAAGATAATAAAAATGTCCATTGTTCTTCGTTAAAAGCGCCGCAAGCTATTTTTACTTTTGCAATAAATGGTGCGATTTTTGTCTGCTCGAAATATATAGAAAAATATTTCCGAACTTCTTTGATCCTGCCAAAAATTTTGTTTGAGGTAATTACAATGGAGTATATTTCAAACACTAAAGAAAATTTTATGAAACAGAATTTGACAATTATCCAAAATTGTTGCAACGATATCGCATTAATCTTGCACCAATATCGAAGTCCAAATCGTACTAAAACTGCAAAAATAGTTCAAAGCGACATATCGCAATTTTTTTTAGAAACGATAATAAAAACGATTCTAGATTAATATTGCATCAAATATTTCAAATATATCGAGATTTATTTGAAAAACATTGCGATATCGATGTGGAAAATGTTTAAATATCCTAACATAAAATTTTACTCTACGAAAATAACGAAATAGAAAATTAGCAAAAAGATTGGATTTTTGTTATCCAAGTTAGTTCGATATAACTTCGAGGCATAAATCACATGGCAGACTGGTTACCAAATTTTTTAGATTTTCGGTACAAACAATACCTAAACATACATTTTTTGAAAACCCGTATATAAATTTGATATTTGAATAAATTTGGAAAGGTTTCCTGTTTATGAACAATTAATTTAAATTGCAAGGACAATGACGATTGATTATATGTTTGGATTTAGGAGTTATGAAGTAGTTTGTTTTAATATCCTTAAAACGAGGTTTGCAGCATTCTACAGTCAAGAGTTTTTCTACAACCACAATATGTGATTATTGATTAATTATTTTCAACTTTGGATCACTGTATCTCTGGAGAAGTGAAGTCTGGAACTCTGGTAGATTTGGTATGGTATGTCTCTAATACAAAAAGTTTTACTTACTATAAAAAATGTTAAAATGATTCCAATTCTAGTTTGTGCTAAGCAAGACTCTTGGTTAAAAACATGTCAATATTTTTTTTAATAAAATTCCAAATATTTGGAGTCTTGTTTTATTCTGATTGCGCCTTTATTTGATACTAGAGCTGTTTATGAATTTGGTTTTGTTAAATTGGTTCCAGTTTTAGAGATTTTTAAGTTTTAATTATGTTTCTCTCCTTTTATTTTGAATAGTCGAACCAATATTTCTTTTCGAAGTTAGACGTACAAAACTATGCGCTACATATTTTTTTTTATATATGCCGGTGAAATACAGCCAAGGGAAATTCAAAACTTTACAAGCAATATAAAATTTTATAAATAAAATGCAATATTACTTGATGAAAAAGGGTAAAAATTATTATGCCATTTGTGCAACGCCATGTATAATATTTAAAATGACAATTAAGAAAATAAATTAAGATTCTATATTAAAAACTTATCAATATCTCATTATTCAATTTTGGGAAAATAATGTACCTACAAAAATATTGATTTTTTTTAATAAATTATTAAGTTTTTAACCAAGATTAGTAATTTAATTTCTTATATGGCATGTTAAATTGGATACATGTCGCTTCACAAAAATGCACAATAATACATAATAATCATTTTAACACCCGAAAATAAAAAAAAGATAAAAAATTTCCAATTCTTAAATTTTTAAAAAATATTATTTAAAAAGTCTTCGCGGGCCGCATATGAAGGGTTTGCGGGCCGCGTGTTTGTTTAGTGTAGGGCATCTACACTAAGAGTGGTACGCCGTTTGTAACATCCAGAAGGAAGCATCTCCGGTATGAAAAAGTATATATATATTCTTGATCAGCATGATCTCCTGAGTCAATTTAGCGATGTCCGTCTGTTCGTCTGTCTGTTGAAATCCCTACTACTTAAAAAATTGAAGAGTTAGATGAATGAAATTGATAACTTAGATTACATATATACCTACGATACCTCATATAAAATTTATATCTACAGCTCAATTTTACTGTTTACATGCTTAGGTAAACTTTTTTGGTCAAATATATATTGACTTCATGCACAAATACATGAAAATAATGTTTTCCCGCGAAACGAATTGTGGTTTCCAAAAAAAAAATCGAAATTCGGTACACCTACCCATTTGTAAATATGGGTATCAAATGAATGGAAATTCTTCAGCGATTGAAAGTTTGGATCAGGATTCGTATTCCCTGGTGACCTATATATCACTTTGAATGGTAACCACACATATGTGTTGGATATGTATAGTCTGCTTAGACCGACTATAATTTTGATAATCCTAACTATCATAATAACACCTACTTTAAAATTTCCCATGTGATCTAACCTTCCCAACTGGTTTTTTAATTACATTCTAACATATTCAAACAAATCTTTTCTATCCGTGTGCACTATCAGTAAGAACATTATTATCAGCATCAGTAGCAGCAACAAAAGCAGATTCAGGAATTTTAGCAGATCAAGAGAGTCGGACAGCAACACAAGCCGCACCAGAGCCAGTGTTGTCACTTAAAAATTATAATTAGTGGTAGATTGAACAAAAAAAATAGTGGTTCATTTTACAAAATAATGGTAGTTTTTTATATTTTTGCAAATTCGTTAAATATAGATTTTTTTAATATATTCCTTATATATATATATGACTAATTTGATTAATAAAAAATGGCCGATATTATAATTTTAAAACATTTCAATTATATAATCAAACTTAAACAAATTATAAATGTTTCTTTAACAACACAATAAATACATAGATTCTAGTTAGGCTCAAGCTCAGGGAACTAGGTTGAAAATTGAATGTGAAATATCAAAATAACATTTATTTTATTGAAAATAAATGAATTATGACTTATTTTATATCAAATGCTCACTTTATAAGCACATTCATTCTAAATCGACACATTCTCAAAACCGGTTTGATTTGTCTTATTTGCATTTGTAAGCGATGTCCCCATTGCATTTTTTTTTTTTAATAAAAGAAAATTATGGTAAAAAATTTAGACAAATCGGTTGAAGTACACGCCCACCATCATCTAAGGGCCAGTTTTTCTGTGCTAGTTTAAACTAAGTTTAATTAATCTTCTCTTTAAATTAAACGACGTTTAATTTTGTTAGCAGTTTTTCAGTGAGAGTTTAAAATGAACACAAACCAAGACAATACATATGACATATGATTCTCTCGATTTTGACTTATGATAAATGTCATTCAAAATTAAATAAATACAAAAATTGTTTCAGAAAAATAAAATTAATGTAAATTTAAATATTAGCAACAGATCGAGCAACTAAAGTGCTTCTGAGAGATGTTTTTAATAAATAGTGTGCAAAAATACAACAATTAATTAAGTGAAACAACGCAGCGAAGAAAATAGTGAAAAGTGTTGCGAAAAAAATTCATGTCAAAAACTTTTAAAGTTTAAACGTAAATTAAACCATCAGCATTGGTCGTTTAAACTATGACGGTTAAAGTTCATTTAAAAAATCGATTCTGATTTCAAACGATGTTTAAACTACAAACAAAGTTCAACTAGCACTAAAAACTGGCCCTAAGTTTGAAATAAAAATTAAACTCACTTCAAGTATTAAATAAAATAAGCAACCCAATCAAACAAAAACAATGTTTTTTTTATTAGCGAGTGTCATGAACCAGCGGCAACCCACATCATTTAAAATGGTTGGCAACGTCATGATTGCCAAGGCAAGATAGGGACAGTAATATGTTTAATCGTTGTTTTTTATTTATGTCAAATTTATATGTATAAGGATTGCAAAAAATGTGTGTGGAATGGCGTGCCGCCTTTTCTTTTCGTGCGAGCCTTTGACCAGCAAACATCTAGTAGGTTAAAACTTATTTTAAGAATAATTAATCAATTTGTTCATTATAGAGAATACATTACTTAAAATCATTTTGATTGAGTTTTTTGTTCAACGCTGGTCGGCACGAAAGCCGTAAACGACAACTTTATTCTTAGATGAAATTACAACGCCATTTTGTCAAGATCGTCGAAAGATGTAATTTGTAATTTTCACAATCGCAAGCCACCAAAATTGGATTTTTTAAATTTCATCTTCGGGTTGCAATTTTAACCCAATCGCAATCACCGTGGGACGCTGACCCACATTCCTAGTAGTCATCAATTTCATCAAGTCAACATTCGCTGCGTTGATGTCACATGTCGAAGAATCAGCCATTAAGAGTGCGAGCCAAAGACCTAACAAGGGAGTGCCACTGACCGTGCCACTGACCGATTTGAACCACACAAACTGGATATGCCACTAAACCGTACACCACCCCCTTACGGTATGAAAAAGTATATATATATTCTTGATCAGCATGATCTCCTGAGTCAATTTAGCGATGTCCGTCTGTTCGTCTGTCTGTTGAAATCCCTACTACTTAAAAAATTGAAGAGTTAGATGAATGAAATTGATAACTTAGATTACATATATACCTACGATACCTCATATAAAATTTATATCTACAGCTCAATTTTACTGTTTACATGCTTAGGTAAACTTTTTTGGTCAAATATATATTGACTTCATGCACAAATACATGAAAATAATGTTTTCCCGCGAAACGAATTGTGGTTTCCAAAAAAAAAATCGAAATTCGGTACACCTACCCATTTGTAAATATGGGTATCAAATGAATGGAAATTCTTCAGCGATTGAAAGTTTGGATCAGGATTCGTATTCCCTGGTGACCTATATATCACTTTGAATGGTAACCACACATATGTGTTGGATATGTATAGTCTGCTTAGACCGACTATAATTTTGATAATCCTAACTATCATAATAACACCTACTTTAAAATTTCCCATGTGATCTAACCTTCCCAACTGGTTTTTTAATTACATTCTAACATATTCAAACAAATCTTTTCTATCCGTGTGCACTATCAGTAAGAACATTATTATCAGCATCAGTAGCAGCAACAAAAGCAGATTCAGGAATTTTAGCAGATCAAGAGAGTCGGAC
This sequence comes from Dryomyza anilis, assembly GCA_951804985.1. NCBI lineage: Eukaryota > Metazoa > Arthropoda > Insecta > Diptera > Dryomyzidae > Dryomyza > Dryomyza anilis. The sequence goes on from OX638131.1 coordinate 58,390,596, forward strand.
AGCAACACAAGCCGCACCAGAGCCAGTGTTGTCACTTAAAAATTATAATTAGTGGTAGATTGAACAAAAAAAATAGTGGTTCATTTTACAAAATAATGGTAGTTTTTTATATTTTTGCAAATTCGTTAAATATAGATTTTTTTAATATATTCCTTATATATATATATGACTAATTTGATTAATAAAAAATGGCCGATATTATAATTTTAAAACATTTCAATTATATAATCAAACTTAAACAAATTATAAATGTTTCTTTAACAACACAATAAATACATAGATTCTAGTTAGGCTCAAGCTCAGGGAACTAGGTTGAAAATTGAATGTGAAATATCAAAATAACATTTATTTTATTGAAAATAAATGAATTATGACTTATTTTATATCAAATGCTCACTTTATAAGCACATTCATTCTAAATCGACACATTCTCAAAACCGGTTTGATTTGTCTTATTTGCATTTGTAAGCGATGTCCCCATTGCATTTTTTTTTTTTAATAAAAGAAAATTATGGTAAAAAATTTAGACAAATCGGTTGAAGTACACGCCCACCATCATCTAAGGGCCAGTTTTTCTGTGCTAGTTTAAACTAAGTTTAATTAATCTTCTCTTTAAATTAAACGACGTTTAATTTTGTTAGCAGTTTTTCAGTGAGAGTTTAAAATGAACACAAACCAAGACAATACATATGACATATGATTCTCTCGATTTTGACTTATGATAAATGTCATTCAAAATTAAATAAATACAAAAATTGTTTCAGAAAAATAAAATTAATGTAAATTTAAATATTAGCAACAGATCGAGCAACTAAAGTGCTTCTGAGAGATGTTTTTAATAAATAGTGTGCAAAAATACAACAATTAATTAAGTGAAACAACGCAGCGAAGAAAATAGTGAAAAGTGTTGCGAAAAAAATTCATGTCAAAAACTTTTAAAGTTTAAACGTAAATTAAACCATCAGCATTGGTCGTTTAAACTATGACGGTTAAAGTTCATTTAAAAAATCGATTCTGATTTCAAACGATGTTTAAACTACAAACAAAGTTCAACTAGCACTAAAAACTGGCCCTAAGTTTGAAATAAAAATTAAACTCACTTCAAGTATTAAATAAAATAAGCAACCCAATCAAACAAAAACAATGTTTTTTTTATTAGCGAGTGTCATGAACCAGCGGCAACCCACATCATTTAAAATGGTTGGCAACGTCATGATTGCCAAGGCAAGATAGGGACAGTAATATGTTTAATCGTTGTTTTTTATTTATGTCAAATTTATATGTATAAGGATTGCAAAAAATGTGTGTGGAATGGCGTGCCGCCTTTTCTTTTCGTGCGAGCCTTTGACCAGCAAACATCTAGTAGGTTAAAACTTATTTTAAGAATAATTAATCAATTTGTTCATTATAGAGAATACATTACTTAAAATCATTTTGATTGAGTTTTTTGTTCAACGCTGGTCGGCACGAAAGCCGTAAACGACAACTTTATTCTTAGATGAAATTACAACGCCATTTTGTCAAGATCGTCGAAAGATGTAATTTGTAATTTTCACAATCGCAAGCCACCAAAATTGGATTTTTTAAATTTCATCTTCGGGTTGCAATTTTAACCCAATCGCAATCACCGTGGGACGCTGACCCACATTCCTAGTAGTCATCAATTTCATCAAGTCAACATTCGCTGCGTTGATGTCACATGTCGAAGAATCAGCCATTAAGAGTGCGAGCCAAAGACCTAACAAGGGAGTGCCACTGACCGTGCCACTGACCGATTTGAACCACACAAACTGGATATGCCACTAAACCGTACACCACCCCCTTACGTGCAACCATCAGGTCAACCGCTAGACCATGCGCAATTGGTAACCTCAGCGCAGACATCATCATCGGCCCAACCGCGAGACCGTTCGCAATCGATGAATTCTGCGCAGCTATCATCGGCTCAATCGCCAGATTTTGCGCAAACGTCAACATCCACGCATCCAGTCGTTACTCAGCGTACAACATCTACTCAGCCGTCAGATTCCGTGCCATCGTCAAATTCCGCGCTGTCGTCAACCTCTACTCTGCCACCAACCTCATTTTGTTCACCAGTTCCTACCAATACATCAGGGACAAAATCTAAAATTTCCTCAAAGCCGACCGCTTCAGGTAAATCTACGCCACGAAATAGTGAAGTTGTCGCTAATAAACCAGAGGACGAATTTGGTAAGCAATTAAAAAACGATGAGATATCGAACGAATTCAATAAAAAAATATTTGATTTACAAAACGAATTTAAAACACAGATGCACGCGTTGCAATCGCTGATGGTTTCTAATTGCCAACAAATGCAAAATAGTGTAACTGATCTGCGAAAAGAAATTAGGCACATAGAAGTCACTGCTTTGTCCGCAGTTGCCACACAGCCCGCAGTCGCTGCTCTGCCCGCAGTCACTGCTTTGTCCGCAGTTGCCGCTCAGCCCACAGTCGCTACTCTGCCCGCAGTCGCCGCTCAGCCAGGAGCCATTGCTCAGCCAACATTCGCCACACAGCCCGTAGGCGCTGCTCTGCCCGCAGTTGTCGCTCAGCCCGCAGGCGCTGCTTTGCCAGCAGTCGCAGCTCAGCCCGGAGCCACTGCTCAGCCTACATATGCATTTCATCCAACTTTCGCCACACAGCCCGCAGTCACAACTCAGCCTGGAGCCACTGCTCAGCCTACATATACATTTCAGCCAACCTTCGCCACACAGCCCGCAGTCGCAGCTCAGCCGGGAGCCACTGATCAACCTACATATCAATTTCAGCCAACTTTTGCCACACAGCCCACAGTCGCTGCTCTGCCCGCAGTCGCTGCTCTGCCCGCAGTCACTGCTTTGTCCGCAGTTGCCGCTCAGTCCGCAGTCGCTGCTCTGCCCGCAGTCGCCGCTCAGCCAGGAGCAATTGCTCAGCCAACATTCGCCACACAGCCCGCAGTCGCTGCTCTGCCCGCAATCACTGCTTTGTCCGCAGTCGCTGCTCTGCCCGCAGTCGCCGCTCAGCCAGGAGCCATTGCTCAGCCAACATTCGCCACACAGCCCGTAGGCGCTGCTCTGCCCGCAGTTGCCGCTCAGCCCGCAGGCGATGCTTTGCCCGCAGTCGCAGCTCAGCCCGGAGCCACTGCTCAGCCTACATATACATTTCAGCCAACTTTCGCCACACAGTCCGCAGTCGCCGCTCAGCCAGGAGCCATTGCTCAGCCAACATTCGCCACACAGCCCGTAGGCGCTGCTCTGCCCGCAGTTGCCGCTCAGCCCGCAGGCGCTGTTTTGCCCGCAGTCGCAGCTCAGCCCGGAGCCACTGCTCAGCCTACATATACATTTCAGCCAACTTTCGCCACACAGTCCGCAGTCGCTGCTCTGCCCGCAGTCGCCGCTCAGCCAGGAGCCATTGCTCAGCCAACATTCGCCACACAGCCCGTAGGCGCTGCTCTGCCCGCAGTTGCCGCTCAGCCCGCAGGCGCTGCTTTGCCCGCAGTCGCAGCTCAGCCCGGAGCCAATGCTCAGCCTACATATGCATTTCAGCCAACTTTCGCCACACAGTCCGCAGTCGCTGCTCTGCCCGCAGTCGCTGCTTTGTCCGCAGTTGCCGCTCAGCCCACAGTCGCTGCTCTGCCCGCAGTCGCCGCTCAGCCAGGAGCCATTGCTCAGCCTACATTTGCCACACAGCCCGCAGACACTGCTTTCGCGGCGCAGCCCGCATGTGCAGCACTCGCTTCTCAGCCTGGAGTTATTTCTCAACCCGTATACGCACTTCAGTCCACATACGCAGCTCAGGCTGCAGAAGTTTCTCAGTTCACAACCGCTGCTCAGATAGCATCCTCAGTTCAACCAACTCCAGCATATCAGCCGGCGGCATCAGTGTATGATACCCCAGCCTCAACAGCTTACGGCCCGCCTACAACAACGTTGTACACTTCATCAGAAAAGGCGGCTTACACGAATGCGACAATTAACACCGCACAACACAGGCCATCGTTGGAATCCCTAACAGACAGCCAGCATTCTACAACTCAAAGGCAAGTAAAAATATATCCGTTACCTAAATTTACGGGATTGCCGGAGGAGTGGCAAACCTTTGAGGAAGCCATTTACAGCACAACGCAAGAATTCGGATACTCAAGCCTGCATAATATTATGCGGCTTAGGGAGTCTGTTCAAGGGCACGCTCGATCAACAGTGGAATCTCTTTTAAACAGCTCGAGGAATGTGGATGCCATTATAAAAATTTTGGGAGAAACTTACGGTCGCCCAGAACAACTCGTGAAGTCACAAATACAAAAAGTGAGTTTGTTGCCAACAGTTATCGAAGGTGATCTGCCGGCATTGATTAATTTCGCCAACAACGTAAGTAATATGGCTACTTATTTGGAATCAGTACGAAGTGAGCATCACCTCAGCAACCCCACGTTGTTAAGCAAACTTGTGGCCAAGCTTCCTATGTCACGACAACTTAAGTGGGCGGAAAAATGTTTGGAATTAAATAACGTGGCCAATATATTGGACTTTAGAGAATGGTTGGGTGGAGTCAGAAAACTCGCTAACATGGTTGCTGACGCGCTTCCTACTACACCGGATGCGAATATGATGGTCCAACCAAGCAACAGAAAACAGTTAAAGCCAGCGGCCAGGCAGGATCCCAGGTACGCGTTTGTTAGTGTCACACAAAGGAGGTGCCGTATCTGTGATGGTGACTGCCAACATATTTCAAAGTGCGAACAGTTCCTGAAGTCTTCAGTGGATGATCGTTGGAAGAAGGTAAAATCTTTGCATGTTTGTTTCTCATGTTTAAAATACGGCCACCAGGCTAATAAATGTTTTTCTAAAGAAAAATGTGGTATCAGCGGCTGTCAATTTCATCACCACCATCTCTTGCATAGCACGTACAGCGAATCTGCGGAAGACGCTACTGCGACGCCAGATATAAATATCGTTGCTCCGTCGCTAGCAGCATCTAGGCTACCGTCCGCTCAGAATGACACTACCTCTCACGAACGACGATGTTGCTATATTGAATCAAATCAGGAGGATGAATCTGTGCTTTTTCAAGTTATACCAGTACGATTGTTCACAAAGGAAAAATCCATAAAAACGTACGCTTTGATTGACGATGGCGCCAATGCAACCATGTTAAACGCTAAAATAGCCAGCGATCTCGGGATACATGGATGTAAAGACTATCTAGAGCTTCAATGGTTAAACAGTCAAACGACGCGTGAGCATGTAGAAATTGTTGAACTTTTTATAAGCGGCATTGAGACAGACGCTATCAAATATAAAATGTCTAACGTTTATTCTGTGAATAATCTGCCTTTGCCAACGCAGTCTTTAAATATGTCAAAATTAGCCTGTCAAAATCACCATCTCTCAGGATTGCCAGTTGAAAATTTTAATGAAGTGCACCCACAGCTAGTAATCAGATTGACACACGCCTTTTTAAAGGTGCCCACCGAGATTCCAAGATCAGCAGCTAGCACCGGGCCAATAGCTACAAGAACCCGGCTAGGATGGGTTGTATACGGTCCGGTCGCAGGGGACCCTCCTACACGAATTGTATGTCATGCGAGAAAGCTAGACAACAGGCAATTAAATCTCAAGGAAATGGAAAAAACTATTAGTAGCTATTTTGATGCGGAGACATTTGGAGTGAAGTGTAACGTTGATCAGGTACTATCGAAGCACGATGAAAGAGCTTTAGATATACTACATGCTACTACAAGACGGCGTGGAGCGAAAAATGGATCGTGACCCCGAATACGGATCGGAATACCGTACAATAATTGATGGATACATCAGGAAAGGCTATGCTCGTCGTCTTACATCCGCCGAATCAGCACAACAAACATCGAGGACTTTCTTTTTGCCACACTTTGCGGTCAAGAATCCAAATAAAAAGTCTATGAGGCTAGTTTTTGATGCCGCTGCTGAAGTGGCAAACATCTCTTTAAATAAATCATTATTAACCGGCCCCGACTTAAATCAGCCGTTGATATCTATACTGCTTAAATTTAGACAGGGTCCAATTGCAGTGTGCGGAGATATAAGGGAGAAGTTTCATCAGATACAGATTCGAAAGGACGACCAGAACTGTCAAAGGTTTTTGTGGAGAGGCAGCGAGAGGAGACAGCCGCCTGATACTTATGTAATGCAAAGAATGATCTTCGGGGCAAGCTGTTCACCCGCGATAGGTCAATACGTGAAAAATCTCAACGCCGAAGCCTTCGCTACCGAGTGTCCGCGTGCTGTTGAAGGTATTCTGAAACGACACTACGTAGATGACTACGTTGATTGTTTTCAGCAAGAGAACGAGGCAATAAAGGTCGTAAAAGAAGTCATTAAAATACACAAAGCTTTGAACTTCGAAATATTGTATCGAATTCCGAAGCGCTCAAGAAGGAGTTAGGCTACGAGAGTGCCGTGGAGTCTTTCAATGTGGAGGGAAACATCGTAGAACGCATCTTGGGTATGCACTGGTTGGCGAAGGCGGATGAATTCGCATTTGTTCTCAAATTTCATAAAGTTCCGGAAGACGTTCTACATTTTAAGAGAATACCAACCAAACGCGAAGTCCTCAGTGCCGCGATGTCTCTATTCGACCCATTTGGGCTCGTTGCCAATTTTACTGTATGCGCAAAAATACTGATGCAGGCAATATGGAAATCTGGGATACAGTGGGACGATACACTGCCAGATGCATTACACCTAAGATGGAAAAACTGGGTAGAGGAGCTACCAAAGGTAGAGACGTTTCGGATCGCTCGATATTATTTTCGAGGCTTTGAAGAAAATGATATAGAATTACATGTTTTCTGCGATGCAAGCGAGCAGGCAATGGCTACGGTTGCGTACTGGCGATGTGAGAATACGGATGGCGTGCAAGTAGCGTTTGTAGCGTGCAAAACGTCGTGTGCACCGACAAGATTCCATACTATTCCAAAGTTGGAATTACAAGCGGCGGTGATGGGCGTACGACTGGCAGAAACGATCGTAAGTTGTCACACTGTAAATGTCACCCGTTTTTATTTCTGGACGGACTCACATACCGTGGTCCGTTGGATTCGTTCAGATCACAGGACATACAAGCAATACGTGGCCAACCGAGTGTCTGAGATTCTGGATGGGAGCAAATTGGGTGAGTGGAGATGGTGTCCTGGCCAGCAAAACCCGGCAGACGAGGCGACCCGCGCGAAGTATCCAATAAAATATAACCCAGATAATAGTTGGAAAAATGGCCCACAATTCCTTAAAAGGAAATGTTCCGAGTGGCCCGATGAAACTTTAATGAAGGGAAGTGTGGATCAGAGCGAGGAGGAATTGCGCACCAAACGCGTGATCTTCTTAACACGGCAGGTATGCCCGCTAAAGGAAGCGATTAGTCGATGTTCCAACTATTATAGACTCAAACGTGCAACAGCGTGGGCATTGCGATATTTACATAACCTCAAAAATAAAGCCAATCGTGAAATTGGCAGAACAGGTGAGCTTACGTCCGCAGAAGAATCCGCAGCAGAAGAACAACTTTTTGGCTTGGTACAGCGCGAGTCATTTGCGGGTGAGTACGAGTGTCTGATCAAAGACGAAGCCGTGGAAAAGTGCAGCAGCATCAAGTCTCTCTGTCCATATTTGGATGCGAGCGGTATAATGAGAGTCCGAGGACGGATTGAAAACGCCACGTTTTTGCCAATTGATACAAGACGGCCAATAATATTGCCGAAGGATCACCGGTTCACGCATTTGCTTGTGGACGCGTATCATCGAAAGCTTCGTCACTTAAATACTTCGACGGTGATTAGTGAGTTAAGACAACGATTCTGGATTCCGTCAATTCGCGCAGTAGTCCGCGGCATCGAAGCAAGCTGCACATCTTGTAAGTTTCGAAAGGCAAAGCCATCACAACCGCAAATGGGTCAGCTGCCGGTCGACAGATTGACCCCGTTCATCCGCCCCTTCACATATACCGGACTGGATTACTTCGGGCCCGTTACGGTTGCTATAAATAGACGTCGTGAAAAACGCTGGGTGGCGTTGTTCACGTGCCTTACTATCCGCGCTGTGCATCTAGAGATCGCGACAGATCTGTCTACGGATGCTTGTCTAATGTGCATACGGAATTTTATTAATCGCCGTGGAGTACCGGATCAATTTAGAAGCGACAATGGTACGAATTTCGTGGGAATCAACAAGGAGCTAAAGGGCGTTGAAGGTTTTCTAGATAAAGACAAAATGCTAGCTGGCTTGTCTCCGCTGGGCATTAAATGGTTGTTCAACACGCCGTCTGACCCTAGTGTCGGAGGAGCATGGGAACGCTTAGTCCAATCAATTAAAAAATCGTTGTCAATTATGTTGAAAGAACACGTGCCAAAACTGGAAACGTTCTACGGACTGTTGCTAGAAGCGGAAATTCCAGACCACTAACACATCTGCCAGTAACCCCGCAGGAGCCCGAGCCGCTCACACCTAATCACTTCCTGCTAGGATGTACCAATTCCACATCGACGCCTGCCCCATTCGAACCGCGACTGTTATGTTTGCGAAAACAATGGCGAGTTCTACAAAATCTGAAAAAAGGGTTCTGGAAACAGTGGATCCGGGAGTACCTCCCAGAGCTTACGAGGAGAACGAAGTGGTGCCTACCATCGTCCCCGATTAGCGTTGGATGTATAATATTAATATGCGACGACGCGGTGGCGAGATCTTCCTGGAAGCGCGGTCGAATAGTAAGTCTTAATCATGGACCGGATGGAGTGGCAAGGTCAGCGGAGATACAGACGTTGGGTGGAGTGTTACGAAGACCTGTGTCTAAGTTGGCTATTCTGGATGTGTTGGGAGCCAAAAGAAGGTGGTGAAGCCTCCCCTCCGGGTCCGTTCACGGGGGCGGGGATGTCATGAATCAGCGGCAACCCACATCATTTAAAATGGTTGGCAACGTCATGATTGTCAAGGCAAGATAGGGACAGTAATATGTTTAATCGTTGTTTTTTATTTATGTCAAATTTATATGTATAAGGATTGCAAAAAAATTGTGTGGAATGGCGGGCCGCCTTTTCTTTTCGTGCGAGCCTTTGACCAGCAAACATCTAGTAGGTTAAAACTTATTTTAAGAATAATTAATCAATTTGTTCATTATAGAGAATAAATTACTTAAAATCATTTTGATTGAGTTTTTTGTTCAACGCTGGTCGGCACGAAAGCCGTAAACGACAATGAGGATATCAAAAACATTATCCTCAACCGAAGCACAAATTTTATGATAGTGTCTTTGGCAAATCTTGCAAGAAACATCAAACTCTTGTAAATTAAAGCATTTCGCACAATTATTTGGAGACGACATTTCGGCACGACTTCAATGTAACAGAGTCAAAATGAGACTGAGCAATAGATTCTACATTTTCTGTCAACGTAAGCACGACCTAACTCATCATTGTGATTTGGCCTTAATTTGATGAATAATCGGAACTTAATATAAGAAACCAACCATGAACACAAAGTAAGATTCATTCAAACAAAGAAAATATACCTAACAAAAATTCTTATAAATACGTACCGAAATATAATAACATTATCAGGCAATTTTCCGTTTTCTTGTTCATAAGCAATTAATGACGACAGGAACGATGAACACAGTCCATTTACAATTTCTTCTCTTTTTGTCTGTATTACTGCTTTACTGTACCATTTTGTAAATGTACTATTGAGTGATCCAACAAAAGCTATAAAATAAAACAATGATAGGTAAACAATTTAAAAAATTATTATGTTGAAATATACGTCAGTATAAGGGATGTCAATCCCGGACTATTTTTCAATTCCAAAATTTTGGGTACTAACATTAGATTAGATTAGTCCCGGGATTGAAAAAATAATAGCAAATGCATAAAATAACCATATCTATGTTGAATAATAAACAATTATAATGCTTAACGCTCAAACAAAACTCATATATTCAAATGCATCTGTTTTCAGGTTGGGTATACAAAATCCGCGATATATATACCCCAGTTGATCATCAAACATTTTTTAATACTTTTTATTGAAAATTTATTTTTTAGTACAAATATAAGAATGAATGAACAATTGAATGAACAATCAAATTTTTATTGGGATATTGGTTTTTATGAAATCAATATTTTATAAAAAAATTATAATAAAAAAATATAGTAGACACATTTTTTTAAAGTTATATGTGATTTTTAATTAATAACAATTTTAAAAATTAACTCAATTATATTCATTATATTTATTTATGTTCAATTTTATTTATTTATGTATTTTGTTATTAATAAAGGTTATAAAGGTTACATTCAGAGACAACTGTTCCAGTTTTATCGCTATTCGAAACCCGGATTTTATTCGCCAGCATAGTTGATAGTAAATCTTTCGACTGTCTTCAAAATAAAAATTAGTTTAATATAAGACCGTCATGATATTATAATTATTTACTATTTTTAAGTACTTTCTGTATTTCGAATCGAAAGATTACACTGTTCAGCTCAAAATTCTCCCTGTTTTCATTCTAGTAAAAAATAAATTTTATATTTTAAATCATTGGTAATACTAGACAGAATACCTATTTCGTCCATGGTATTGCTTTTTCTGTGTCCTTTCTACTTTTGAGTTATGTGCATTTAAAAAACTTAACTGTGAATTAACATTTGTCCTTTAAATTTATTAACATATTTCAATAGAATTTTTATTCTGGAGATATTGCAACAGTATATATTGATGATGTGAATGAAATATATGGTCGATGCATTATTATATGTATTTTTTAAAATAAAAAGTGAAATACTTTTATACAGTTGAATTTAAATAAAAAATTTATTTATCTCAAAAATCAAAAAGGCACTGAACAGTAATACCATTGTCGAAATGAGTAGAATCTATAGCAATTTTAATATTTTAAAATAAAAATAAAACATTTTTTATTAAATATGATTTTCCGGTGATTTCAGAAATTCCTTTTTTCTCTATTTTTAAACTTTAACCGGTTATTGCAACCAAATTTTAAACGACATTCAAGTTGACTTGTTCATGGACAATAACTATTTTAATTTTTATTCAATGGCTGTTTAGTCTTTTTATAAAAAAAGTTTTTTTTTTAAATGCAATGAAAAATGCAAAAATAATAAATTACATTTTTCTCCAAAATATTAAGTATAGGAAAAAAACTAAAAACGCATTCGAATCAGCACATTAAAATTATGTAGAAATGATATGAATGAAAACATGGAGGAACAAAAGTGGTAATTTTGCCGAACAGTGTTATTAGTCGAAAGTGACGTAATTTTTAACAATTGTGAATTTGTCAAAAGTCAAAAAGCTTGTAATTCATTATTATTGACGTCAGTTTTAAGATTTTAGTCCATTAAATTTTAGATTTACTTTTTTACGAAATGTGTATAAAAACATTGATAGACTTTTGACTAAACTATTAAAAATTGATCCACTAGCGTTTTTTGCAATCCCGAAAATCCCGGGATATAACGATGATCCCGGGATGAGTTTTTAGGGACTGATTTGACTCAAATCCCGGGATCGCGGGATTGACATCCCTAGTCAGTATGAATATCACAAAATCAAAATCGAAACATAAAAATGTTGAAATTCCCACAACAAAATATTTCTTGCCGAAGAAATGTAAACATGGACAATGTGGAAATATACGACAAAAAAAAAAAATATCTTTGAAAAAACATTGTTACACTCAAAAAATTATTATACTTAAAATCAATGAATCCCAATTAATTGGCTCATTGGCTCATACATTGACTTAAAGAACATTGCATTATAAAATCAATGTGCCATTAATTGATTCTAAGAACTGTACATTAGGCCGGGTCGGTATCCCTACAAAAAAAAATTTTTTTGAAAGTCTGCCCCTAAAATGAAAGATTATCTCGTAAGTGTCAAAACGAAATAAAACAATTTTTTTGGAACCCGCAAAAAAACCGCCAAAACCGTTTTATTTTTTATAGCTTTGTTATTTGATGTCCGATCATGAACTTTTATCTACTGTTGAAAATGTTTAAGTGGTTAACACATTTGTCCTATAAGTTGAATTGACCATCGATGAGTGACTACAGTTTTTTTAGACTTCTACCCCCCTAAATGCAATTTTTTGATCATATAATAAAAACAAAAACTCGTTTTTAAGTAGACGTTATTGAATAATAATATATAAAATTTTATTTTTATTTGAAGTTCCGTCTTAAAGCTTATATCGAGACAAGTTTTTTAATTTTCTAAAAATCGCCAAAATCGTTTTCACTTAAACACTATATTTGTAACTTTTTTGTTTATTAAGCCATCTAAATACTTTCTATACTTAAAGCTTACAACGAGAAAAGTCTAAACAAAAAAATTTTATTTTTTTTTTAATTTTTCTAAAAATCGCCAAATCGTTTTCACTTAAACACTATATTTGTAACTTTTTTATTTATGAAGCCATATAAATACTTTGAACGGTAAAGTTTTTTAATTTTACGAGACCAATAATAATATGTCAAAAAATTGCATTTAGGGGGGTTGAAGCCAGAAAAAACTAACATCAATTATTGAAGTTGTCCTCGGAAGCCAATTAAACCTACACTAAGAAAACCAGATGTTTATGAAGGTCTTGCTGCAACCATTCTTTTAAATTTACGCTTTGTAGCAAATATTCAAACATCCCATAAGCTTCAATAAAGTTGCAGCAAAACTATGAACATTTTTTAAATATGACATATATGCCGATAGTTACGAGATGTTTGCCACAACAGCAATTAAAATTGAGATATTTACAGTTGATTGATAGCAAACATCCTAAGTTCTTGGACATTTGCAGCAAAACTTTTGAGGTATTTTGACATTTGATTACCATAAAAAAAGAATATGGTGTAATTTTTCCTCACGCTCGATTTATCCACAACAATTAAGAAAATCAAATGGTGTAAAAAAGTGGCAACTCAAATATTACATTTTAATGGTAAAAGTAAAAATAAAATATCCTGTGATTTAAATCATTAACGCGTGATGGGAAATATTTTTTTTCAGAGTTTACTTTGATGACAGCATCGACGGTCGGACTTGATTCTTCTGCGAAGAAACCTCAAGTCGTTGTACAATTTTACCTTCGAAGGATTTATAAAGACGATGGCGATGTATAACTAGGATACCGTTTTAATTCTAGATAATTATAAATACATATGATTCATTTTCTTTCTATTCAATAAAAATTACTCAGCGAATTTTAATGGAGTACCTTTTTCAAATATCTTCCTATATGTAAGATGTTTAATTGATGATTGCTATACATAATCGTAAATTTGAAATATGGTTGCTACCAATATTTATCGTCTTTGACGGATGTCTGAGAGATGGTTGTCTCAAATACGATCTAAATAATTTGATATTTATGACTGTGATATTTCTGGTAATCATCTTTGTTTTCTTAGCGTATAGGACAAATATATTAACCGCCGAGATCTTTCCAATGATATATAAAACTTGAAAACTGAAACATCAATTAAAAAAGCTATTACGAAAAACGATTTTGGCGGTTTTTAACAGTCTCCAAAAAAAATTGTTTTTACCACTTCTCAATGCAAGCTTTTATGTTAGGGGTGAACTTTCAAACATTTGTTTAAAATATATGGTTTTTAAATAATGTTTTCACTTAAAAAAGATTTAGCTGTAACTTTTTTGAGTACGGAGCAAACAGAATACTTTTACGGTAAAGTTTGATATTTTTTCTTCAATTATATGATAATTAAAATTGCATTTACGGAGGTAAAAGTCTGAAAAAACGAATATCACTTGTTGAAGTTGACCTCGGAGGTCAATTAAACCTATAAGACAAAAATATTAACCGCCAATATCTTTCCAACTTGATGATCGGACATCAAATAAGGAAGATATGACGGAGTCGAAAAAAAATAAAAAATATATTTCTGACACTTTTACGAGGTAAGCTTTCATTTTAGGGACGGACTTTCAAAGCTTTTTTTCGATCCGGCCTACTGTACATTGATTACCTTCATTAACATTTTTATGTAATATTGTCCTGAACGTATTTTTGAAACCAAAGTGTCTCATACAGGCAATGAACCATTCATACAATATGTATGTGTCCGTTACTACACGGATAGAAAAGATTTGTTTGAATATGTTTAAATGTAATTAAAAAATAATACGAAATCACCATACATGTATTACGAATGAAGTGTAATTAAATTATTGTTCAGATGGATGTGTAAAAATTGTATATATTCCCCATCAGAATCTGTCAAACTTATCATAAATATGTTACAATACAAACATAAAAATTTAATTGCATTTGAATATACTATTTCTTGGCAGTTTCCTTTATTATAACTATGTTTCAAAACAAACATAAAATGCTATTCAAATCTAATTATAACGTATGTTCGCAAAGCTCGTCTTCATTCGATTAGTTATCGACAGACGAAGTTGGCAACGTTGCGCAGCATTTTCTACCTACGCTATATTTTGCCATCGTTTGAACATATTGATGTTTAAAAACAAACAAAAAAGAAATTGGATTAAAAGAAATGTATTCTTCCAACATTCTTCTTGTATACGAAGTTGGCACTCGTTGAGCAGAATTTTCTATCTACGTCTCTTTTGTCGTCATTTGAAAAATGTATTGGTCCTTTTAAACATACTGATGTTTGAAAACAAAAAAAAAAAAATTAGATGTAAATAAAAGTATTCTTGCAATATTCTTCTTGTATACGAAGTTGATACTCGGTGACCGCCATTTTCTGCATACATACGTGTCTTTTGATGCTTGTTGAGAAAACGTATTCGTATCGGTAATACGATGTCATTTGTAAATTTAAAAAATATAAAAATTGTGGTCAAAAAGTACAAATAGTAAATAATATCATTTAATAGTGCAGTATATAATTTAATTGCTCCTGAATATTTTTCTAAAAATATTGTGAAAAGTTGACACGAATATTTAATCAAAAAAAACTACAACTGAAAAATCAGTGCTTCTATTTTCAAACAGAATTCGGCATTGTTTTTTACAACAGGCTCCACGAATTACTTGTCAACGCTATGTGCTGCACTGAGACTTGTACTTGCAGTTTTAATTCAATTATTTATTTAGGGCCCTATTATGATTAGCGAAGCGAATGCTTTTGGCGAAGCGAATGCTTTGGCGAAGCGAACGCAATTTGGCGAATGAACTGGCGAATGTACAAATTTTTATGGTTTTAAAAGTAAGCAACACTTTCAATATTGACAGATCAAATGACCGATTTCCGTGTTGCAAAAAATAGTATCATGTTGCGTGCTTTTAGTACTGCCTTTTTTTTAGAACAGATACTATTTTATCTTAATATCTATTTTCTTTTATTAAAAAACCATTTAATATAATTTATGGTTTTAAAAACGTTAACTCGATTCAGAACAATAACACTTTTTCGGTTTTTTGTTATTTGTTGTCTATAAAAGATCAAAAATTATCCAAATAAACTTCGGAACAATTCATGTTAGTTAAAATTTACAGTTAAATATGTTTTTAAATGTTAATATTGAAATTATTATTACATACAAAATAAATACATTTTATTAAAAAAGTATTTTTTTTATTTTTAGCAATACTTCTTTTATTTTAATTTAAAGAAACCCTAGAGTTTCAAAACAGCTGCTGTGAATTGTCTTGTTTAGAAAAATAATAAAAATGTTCCAAAAAAACGATGGGCCCAAAGAAGAGCGCGTTAAACAAAAGCCAATACGGTGTGCAGAAAGCTGGAGCGACGACGAGGAGTAAGACTAAAATAAGTGATAGTGATGGTGGTCTGTCCTTCGAAGCATTCATCTGTGGCACAAATAACTTCGCGCGATGAACCAAGCTGCATCCTCAGCAGCAGTCGGAGCAGTTTCAGACATTTCTTTTATTAGTGTTAAGTTTAAAATCAAAATAAAAAGTGTGAAAAAATTTGTTTTTTTACGTTTATTAGTTAGGTCACAAAAAACTCAAAATTATAGACATCCTTTTAGAAAAACTAAAGGATAAGATAAATTGAAAATCAGAAAAAGCCTAATAAACAAAAGCACAAAAGAAAAAAAAATTAAAAATCAAAAGAAAAACTGAAAAACAATAGATAAATATACGTTCGCCGATTCGTCACATGAACTGTTGATTCGCTTGATTTTGACACTTGAAGCGAATGAAAATCGGTTGAGTGTTGCATGTTTTTTTACGTTCGCTTAACTTTTCCCATTTTTTGGCGAATGAAGTCTGGCGAATGTAACCCGTAATAGCTTTTTGGACGTTCGCTTCGCCAAAACCATTCGCTTCGCTAATCATAATAGGGTCCTTATACATTTAAAATTTTGTATATAAATTCAAATATTATTAATTCCCACTGCCCATGTTGAACGATTTTTAATAAAAATAAATAATAAAAAAACAATATTTTTTTTAATTTTATTTTCAGGCTTCCGATCCAAAAATATTTAGATATGTTTTTATGCAAACATACTACTTTTTGAACTGAAACAACTGATATGTTTCTCTAGAAACATGTTAATATTTAGGTCGTTCCAAATCATGTTATATTTTAAACATATTTATGTTTCGGTTTAAATATTTATTTTTTTTGGATGTAGTAATTATTATGTTTCTATTAGAAGAAATACCATTTTAAGGGGCAACATCAAAATGTTTCCGTGATATCATAATGTAAATCAGAGCTCATTACAACACAAGTCGCAAGACATCCCTGTTTACAAATGATTTATCAGGAAATTATATATAATGTTTATATAAAATTCCAAACATACATGTTAATGCCTGCAAAATTATGTTTGGGAGAGCCATTTTTTTTGGAGCGTGTAATTAAATTATAATCAAAATTGAATTTATTTTGTTCAGATAATTTCAAAACTGTTATTACACATATTACTATGTGAAAACATCATTTTATTGTCCAGCAGAATCTGTCAAATTTACCATAAATATGTTACAAATCAAGCATGCAAATTTTAACCATTTCTTGACAGTTTACTTGGTTAAAACTATGTTTCAAAACAAACAGAAAATGATATTAAATTTAAATAAACGAATGTTCGCAACATTCATCTTCATTCGGTAAGTTATCGACAGATGAAGCTGGCAACGTCTCTTTTGTCGTCGTTTGATAAATGTATTGGGTCCTTTTAAACATACTGATGTTTGCAAACAAACAAAATTGGTACAGGATAATTTTACGTCAAAAAAACTCCCAAAAATTGAGGTAAATCAAATTGAAATCTTTTCGTGTTTTGTAAAAAAATTGACGCCAGATAGGTTCACAATAATTACGAAATGTGTAATGCTCAATGTATCAGATCTGAACGAAAAAACAACTTCTAAACTTTTTGTTTTTCTTTTTATATTAATTATAATTGCTATTAATTGAATCCTCCCCGTTTATTATTACACAATACATAAACTGTCTCAAAAAAACAGAAAATGTGGTTAAGAATTAGAAACAATTCAACTCAATGCAAAAATGCTGATTTTACACATAAACCAGTAAGGAAAGTTAGGTCACATTGGAAATTTTGAAGTAGGGAAATTGTGGTAGTTGATGTGATGAAGATAGTTAGAATTATGAAAGTTATAGTCGGTCTAAGCCGGTCTATAAATACCCTAAACGAATCCTGACAATAACTACAAACTAGCAATTGCTGAAAATTTTCGTTTTATTTAATACCATACGTTCGCGTCGCGATCGTTAATTTAATATTATCTGATGTGACTGGGGACTATGGGGGCGATTATCACAAGGCAACGTGTCTGAGTGCTTCAACATTTCGAAGCCAGCGGAATCCTTGTCGGTGTCGTCTCAAGTCAACTCACTGGTCACCAGAATTGGCAAATTGTCAAATGGTGACCTCCACTTCGGTGAAAGTCCTCCTCGTGGAAGTCCCTGGAAACGGCGCTCTACACCACCCGGTGTAGAAGTCGGCTAAAGTGAGTGGCGAGCATTTCCCTCAGAGTGAGGGTTCGTGCGTTGGGTTTGGGTCCCGCCACGGAAAAAACCTATGCGCCCAATGAAAACAAAAAAAGAAGCCTCGGATAACGACCGATTACAACGATGACGACCCACGCAAACGTTTTAAGGACCATGATTTACGGATATGCACCTGGAATGTCCGAACCCTTTATAGGGAAGGTGCCTCTATCCAGCTGGCAGATGTCCACGAAAAATATAAGGCTGACATCACCGCTATCCAGGAGATGCGATGGACGGGACAGGGCTGTTCGAAACAAGCGTCCTGTGATATCTACTACAGCTGCCATGCGGAGAGACACGAATTTGGATGTGGATTTGTGGTCGGCAAGAGACTCCGCCACCTTGTCTCTAGGTTCACGCCCGTGGACGAAAGGCTTGCAACAATCCGCATCAAGGCTAAATATTTCCATACCAGCCTAATTTGTGCACATGCTCCGACGAACTAGAAAGATGACGAGACAAAAGAGCGCTTCTACGAGCGCCTAGACAACGCATACGAGCGCTGCCCCCGCCACGATATCAAAATCGTGCTAGGCGATTTTAACGCCAAGGTGGGCAGAGAAGCCATCTATTGTCCCACAATCGGAAAATTTAGTCTCCATGCCAACACTTCCGATAACGGAACGAGGCTAATCGACTTCGCCGCAGCACGAAACAAGGTAGTTAGTAGCACTAGATTCGAACATTTCCATATCCACAAGGCCACATGGTTGTCGCCCGATCAAAAAACTCGAAATCAAATTGATCACGTTGTGATTGACGGAAGGCACGCTTCGAGCATGATGGACGTACGCACTATCCGAGGTGCCAATATGGACTCGGATCATTACCTTGTAGCAGCCAAGGTCCGCACACGCTTAAGCGCTGCGAAGAACGTACGGAACCAAACGCAGAGAAAGCTAGACGTCGGAAAGCTGCAATCACAACAGACAAGGCAAGCCTTTTCCACTCGACTCTCACACCTGCTTAGACAAAGCATTCCTCCTCTCGATGATATAAGCGCGCAGTGGAATCATATCTCCTGCTCTATGCGTACGGCTGCCGAAGAGGTGCTTGGATTCCAACACCCCCTGAGGAATCAGTGGTATGACCAAGAGTGTCGCGCGGCCACTGCAAAGAAAGACGCTGCGTACAAATCCACCCTGCAGTCAGTAGCTACGCGAGCTATACAAAGAGAAGAGGAGGGAAGAGAGACGTCTTTTCAGGCGTAAAAAAGCGAGGCAGAAAGACGTGAGTGTGAGGAGATTGAGATGCATGGGGACAGGAATGAGGCTCGAAAATTTTTCGAGAAAAAAAGACGCCTAGCCGGAGGTTCAAAATCCGGAGCCTCTTCTTGTAAAGATGAGAACGGAAATCTAGTGACAGATATCCAGAGCACACTGAAAATATGGAGGGATCACTTCTCTAGACTGCTGACCGGTGATGATGACCGCAATTCCACCGATAGAGAAGTAAACCCGGCAACCCCAGTACTTGATGACGACGTTGAGATTCCGCCACCCGACCATGACGAGGTCAGAACAGCCATTACTCGGCTGAAAAACAACAAAGCCGCAGGTGCTGATGGCCTGCCTGCTGAATTGTTTAAGACCGGAGGCGAAGAGCTAATAGAGAGCATGCACGAGTTCGTAAGCAGAATATGGTCGGATGAAAGCATGCCAAGTGACTGGAACCTCAGTGTACTCTGCCCAATCCTTAAGAAAGGGGATCCCACTAGCTGCGCCAACTACCGTGGGATCAGCCTACTCAATATCGCATACAAGGTTCTATCGAGCGTATTATGTGAAAGACTGAAGCCCATCGTCAGCAGACTGATTGGACATTATCAGTGCGGCTTCAGACCTGGAAAGTCCACCATAGACCAGATTTTCACATTGCGCCTAATCCAGAAAAAGACCATAGAAAAACAGATCGACACCTACCACCTATTAGTCGACTATAAAGCCGCCTTCGACACTCCGATAAGGGAACGATTATACGCCGCAATGTCTGAGTTCGGTATACCTGCGAAACTTATAAGGCTTTGCGGATGACCCTGAGCAACACACGTTGCTCATTGAGAATAGGAAAAGACCTCTCCGAGCCATTTCATACCGAACGAGGTTTCAGACAGGGTGACTCCCTATCGTGCGACTTTTTTAACTTATTGATGGAGAAAATAGTTCGAGCTGCCGAACTCCGTCAAAGCGGCACTATCCTAGCCGACTACACTAGCCGACGATATTGATATCATTGACAGGAGCACACGAGCAGTCAGCGCAGCATTCTCCAGATTGGAGAAAGAGTCGCGTCGAATGAGACTAGCGGTGAACGAGGACAAGACGAAGTTCCTTGTGTCAACAAGCAAAAAAGAGTGCAGCCTTTTGGACAAAAAGCTGATTTTGACACCCACAAGTTCGACATTGTGAAGGACTTCGTCTATCTGGGATCTAGCATAAACAGCAACAACGACGTCAGCCAGGAGATCAAACGGAGAATAACTCTTGCCAACAGGTGCTACTTTGGGCTCAGTAGGCAATTGAGAAGCAGAGCCCTCTCTCGCCGGACAAAAATAACGCTCTACAAGTCACTCATCATGCCCGTCCCACTTTATGGTGCAAAAACATGGACGCTGGCCTCCACCGATGAGAGAGTACTGGGAGCGTTCGAGAGAAAGATTCTCCTTAAAATCTTTGACCCTATCTGCTTTGCTAACGAGTATCGAATCAGGATGAACCACGAGCTGTTTGAGTTATTCGACGACATTGACATAGTCAAGCGCATCAAGATCCAGCGGCTTCACTGGCTAGGTCATGTCGAACGAATGGATGAAAACACTCCAGCCAAGAAGGTGTGCTTGAATCGAAACTCGAAGGTGGACAGCGTAGAAGAGGGCGTCCAAATCTGCGTTGGAAAGACCAAGTTGAGGACAACCTGGCAACACTTAATATTTCTAACTGGCGTCAGCGCGCGTAAGTAAGTAAGATGTGAATGCCGCATTATACCAACATAAGGCGAATATCATCAGAGTGGTTGGCAACTCTGCCCGAAAAGTTTCCAAAGCATGACAGGCACACGCATACACTCGCAACATAGATGAGCGAAAGAACAAACGTCAAAGGTGACATTTGCCTCGTGGTTCGATTGTACACTCACTTCACATTTACATCTGCAGCAGCACAACGTTCATTTTCTGATCGCCATAACAGCTCTTTAAATTACTTAAAACTTAAAGTTAATAAATATTATAACGTTTGAACTTAAACCTAAAACAACCACGCGTGTTTTATTTATATTATACATTTGTCTAGAAGCGACAAATTGGACGGTAGCAGACCGTTGCAGCAGCAGCGCAAACGCAGCGTAAATGCAGCGAAGCAACCACCAAAGAAAGAGACTCTAGCTAGCTGCATCAACAAGAGAAGTCGCCCGTGTCCCAAGTGGACACCACATGTACACGCTGCAAAAAAAAGACCGCTCCCAAACATAAAAAACAGGCATTAGCATGTATGTTTGGAATTTATTTTAAACAGAACAGATTGTATAGAACAGATTGTACAGAACAGATTGAACAGATTGTATAGAAACTTGAACAGTGTTGTAATGAGGTCTGATTTACATTATGATATAACGGAAACATTTTGATGTTGCGCCTTAAAATGATGTATGTTCTAATAAAAACATAATAATTACTACATCCAAACAAAATAAATAACTGAATTGAAACATACACGCTGCAAAAAAAAAAGGGCTCTCCAAAACATAATTTTGCAGGCATTAACATGTATGTTTGGAATTTTATGAAAACATAATATATAATTGACTGATAAATCATTTGTAAACAGGGTTGTATTTAGGCTTGAACAGTGTTGTAATGAGCTCTGACTTACATTATAATATCACAGAAACATTTTAATGTTGCCCCTTAAAATGGTGTTCTAATGGAAACATAATAATTACTACATCCAAACAAAATAAATATTTGAACCGAAACATAAATATGTTTAAAACCTGATTTTGAAATATGTTTCCAGTGAAACATATCAGTTCTTTCAGTACAAAAAGTAGTATGTTTGCATAGAAACATATTTAAATATTTTTGGAAAAAAATCCTGAAAATAAAATAAAATGTTGTTATTTTTTTATTAAAAATCTTTAAACATGCACAGTGGAAATTATAATAATAGAATTCATATACAAATTTTTAAATGCATAAATAAATAATTCGTTTAAAACTGCAAGTACAAGTGACAGCATCAATGAATGCACAATTGCACCAGCAGACGCTAAACCAGGCAATCCAGGCTCGCTTTATATTTGGTAGAGTTACAGTTGATCTCAGTACAGCACATAGCGTAGGCAAGGAATTCACGGAGGCTTATGTAAAAAAACATGCCAAATTCTGTTTGAAAATCGAAACACTGATTTTTATTTGTGGTTTTTTCACATTAGTTTCAGAAATTGTATACTGCACTATATTATACTCTGTTACTATTAGTATTTTTTAACACAATTTATATATTTATTTAATTTACAAATAACAAAATTATTACCGACGCGAACACGTTTTTTCAACGAACAACAAAAGACACGTACGCAGAAAATTATATACAAGAATTCATATTTTGTTTCTTTTCGAACATCAGTATGTTTAAAATGACCCTATACATACTTCAAACGACGACAAAAGAGACGTAGGTAGAAAATTGTTCTCAACGAGTGCCAACTTCGTATACAAGAAGAATGTTGGAAGAATACATTTATTTAAATCCTATTTCTTTTTTGTTTGTTTTTAAACATCAATATCTTCAACCGTTGTATTTAGATTTGATTAGCATTTTCTGTGTTTCGAAACATAGTTTTAACCAAGTAAATTGCCAAGAAACAGTTTATTCAAATGCAATTAAAATTGTATGTTGATATTGTAACATATTTATGGTAAATTTAACAGATTCTGCTGGACAATATAATAATATTTACACGTGAACAAAAATATATCCAATTTCGATTATAATTTAATTACACTTCATTTCAATACATGAGTGGTAATTTCGTATTACTTTTTAATTACATTCAAACATATTCAAACAAATCTTTTCTATCCGTGTACAAATGTTCTTCAATATATCAATTAAATAATTTTATAAAACATTTAGTTTACTTATTTAATTTCCTGATTTATCAAATTTTATCAATTATGTAATTCATTTCAAAATTTTATTTCACAGTTTTATTAAAAGGTTATTTTATTCCATAATTTCTTTCAAAATGTTCAATTTTTTTTTTAATGACAATTTTCATAATTCCATGATTTTTTGCTTATTAAAATTCTTAAATATTTCTTTTGTTTTATATCAAACATTCACAGAATTTTATTTTATTTTACCGAACACATTTTTTCCACTATTTTTCACAATAGATCACATGGGAAATTTTAAAGTAGGTGTAATTATGATTGTTAGGATTATCAAAATTATAGTCGGTCTAAGCCGACTATAAATACCCTACACATATGTGTGGTTACCACTCAAAGTGATATAGAGGTCACCAGGGTATACGAATCCTGAAAATAACTACAAACATTCAATCGCTGAAGAATTTCCATTCATTTGATACCCATATTTACAAATGGGTAGGTTTACCGAATTTCGATTTTTTTTTTGTGAACCACAAGTCTTTTCGCCGGAAAACATTATTATCATGTATTTGAGCATGATATCAATATATATTTGACCAAAAAAAGTTTACCTAAGCACGTATACATAAAAATTGATCTTTATATGTACATTTTATATGAGGTATTTGAACATAAGTGGTCGGATCATAGGTCACAATGGACCGATCTCGCCAATTTTTTCGCACATACAGCGTAGGTATATTAGTAATCTAAGTTATAAGTTTCATTTATCTAGCTCTTCAATTTTAAAAGTAGTAGGGATTTCAACAGACAGACGGACAAACAGACGGACATCGCTAAATCGACTCAGGAGGTCATGCTGATCAAGAATATATATACTTTTCCATACCGGAGATGCTTCCTTCTGGGTGTTACAAACGGCGTACCAAACTGAATATACCCTTTCACTCTTAGTGTAGGGTATAAAAATATTTTCCATGATCCAAAATAGTTATTTCTTCCAATATTAATCTCCATCCAATACTTCTCGTCCCTTGGGAGTTGATGTATGGTCCGAAAACCGGCTGCGCCAAAATGTTGAAGTCCTTATTTGACTTTAACATTCTTGATCCTTTTATACTTACATGTTTTTATTATTTAAAACTACCGAGTCTTTTTTACTTTAAGACACTTTATTTCGTTTCGAAAGTTGGTACACTTATACTTAACACTAGGTCTTAGAACTAGTCACTTCAGCTTATCGGAAACAATTCATTTTAGTCTATACGTAACTTTTACATAACACCTCGCATTCTAATAATTTCACAATAAATCATGCTAAAATAGTCAGCATTACTAAGTGACTCATAGGCTAAAATAACTAAATCAGCATTTATTTGTATGATCAGAGTGACCTATTTATTTATTGTGGGCGTACTATTCTGGATATTAGGGATGTCGATCCCGGAACGTTTTCGCAAACACGGGATTTCGAGATTTCAAAATTACAATCCCGGGATTAATCCCGGGATTTCCACAAATTAAATCAGTATTCTTTAAAGCATTTAAAATACTAACTTTAAGATTTTCAAACACAGCTGTGGAAAAAAAAGTGTTAACCTTTATCCAATCTTAGGGTGAAATTTTTCGATTGAGTAGATATTTTACGTTATGTTCCATTATTACGCTGTCCAACAAAATAGGATTATTATTATATTTGAATACATTTGTGGCAAACGATAATTTTACGATATCGAAACGAGATCATTTATAGGCTTTAATTGTCGTTTTCGATAATCTATAATGATACGAGAACGATAGGGTTTTCGATAAAAACGAACCTGTCTAAAACGATATCGTTGTTTTTGTCGTCAAAGATATCGAGATGATATCATAAATGGATTTATTTTCGATAAACAAATTTTATTTGTTCAGAAATTTTTATTTTTTTGACAAAAATTATGAACTATTTTATAGAATTTAAAAATTATCGTCAAATGGTTTGTAGGGAAATTATAATTTTTTTTTATAACTTTTCCCTTTTGTTATAAATATTTATTATATTTAAACAATACCAATATTTGATTAAACGCGAAAAATCGTTTCCAAAAGTTATTCAAAACATAACCAAACATTTTTATTCTGATTATAAAACTTTCGAAATACCCACTTTCTGTATTACTAAAAGAACAACGAAACGAATATTTTCAAACTTTAAAATTAATATAAAATTACGTCACTTTCGTCTAATATTCTTTCGTTTTCAAATACAGAAAGTGGCACTGCACTTAATTAAACTTTTAATGATAATTTTTTACCATTTTTAATGTTCAACTTTAACTTTTTTAAAATAAGTTACAGTTCTTAATTATATAAAATAATTGATTTATCGAAAATATTGTTGATTTTGTTGTGTTCGCGACATTTCATTAATTTGGAAACAAATCATTTGACTTTGGATTGTAATTGAATAACAATTAAAAAAAATCGTTATATGAGTCACTTGACTTTGAAACTTATAAATTTGTTTAAAATTACGTCCCTTTCGTCTAATAGTTAATAAATAAAAAAAGTAAAATATTTTAAGTGAATTAAGTAATTGAAGAGTGGGTGCAATAAGAAAAAGTAAGTTTTGAGATATTTGAGTTTAAATTATAGGAATGTTTGTATTTCATAATTTAATGAACCGATATTATTAGTTCGGCGTACCAAACTGAATATACCTTTCACTCTTAGTGTAGGGTATAAAAATTTTCAATATCAGAAAATTTAAATTTAACAAGTAAAAAAATGTTGCTTTTATTTAATTTAGTATTTATAACTTTAGTATTTATAACCAAGAGTCGTAACTGGGGTTAAAAGGGGATACATGACACTACATAACAATGCATAGAAATTCTTTTTTCTAATACGTCTTTTATTCATACAATATTTCACTTTTGAAAAAAAATTAATTTATTTTTTTTATATTTCGCAAATAAAATTTTTCACGCATAAAAGCTAATTTGTATATTGTAGCGCAAGGTGTTATGGGACTAATATAGAAAAGTTATTTTCAGTATTTTCTTTTGTTGAATTTTTAAAAATACAGGAAGACCAAAATAATAATTTATAAAAATGGGCTATTATTTTGAAAACTTTACCATTTTCAGAATCAGTGCCATAAATGTATCCAATATTTGTTGAAATTTTTACTACACCAAAATTATTGTAGGGCAGTTTAGTTAAAAAATAATTATAAGACGGAATTAGATTCATCTAACGAAGCTGGAAGCATTCACGTTATGTTGTTTTTAATAATGCATACAAAATTTACATTTAGTTTATTTTATATTTAGAAAAGCAATAATATAGATAAGTGAATCAAAATAAATGACAATAAGAATATTTTAAAAATATGTTAGTGCCTTAGTTTAATATTACTCATTGACACAGTGAATAAATGCATGATTGTTTATTTTATTTTCATAAATAGCAGCACTTTTAATACTATTTATAACATATTTCTAATCCCGAAAATCCCGGGATTTCTGTTTTGAATCCCGGGATTATTTCGGGACTGATTTTAGGCTCAATCCCGGGATCGACATACCTACTGGCTATGTTAAGTGTTGTGCCAATACAATTAAATGCTGTCTGTGTTTAACATGCATAATTCTTAACCCTAAAAATATGCCATCCAGAAAAATATACTAGTTAAAATTATATTGTGAATCGTAAACCTAGAGCATTTCAATGCATTTTATTAAATTTTTCAACATTTTTTTTTATTTTTTATTAAAAATCTTTAAACATGCACAGTGGAAATTATAATAATAGAATTCATATACAAATTTTTAAATGCATAAATAAATAATTCGTTTAAAACTGCAAGTACAAGTGACAGCATCAATGAATGCACAATTGCACCAGCAGACGCTAAACCAGGCAATCCAGGCTCGCTTTATATTTGGTAGAGTTACAGTTGATCTCAGTACAGCACATAGCGTAGGCAAGGAATTCACGGAGGCTTATGTAAAAAAACATGCCAAATTCTGTTTGAAAATCGAAACACTGATTTTTATTTGTGGTTTTTTCACATTAGTTTCAGAAATTGTATACTGCACTATATTATACTCTGTTACTATTAGTATTTTTTAACACAATTTATATATTTATATAATTTACAAATAACAAAATTATTACCGACGCGAACACGTTTTTTCAACGAACAACAAAAGACACGTACGCAGAAAATTATATACAAGAATTCATATTTTGTTTCTTTTCGAACATCAGTATGTTTAAAATGACCCTATACATACTTCAAACGACGACAAAAGAGACGTAGGTAGAAAATTGTTCTCAACGAGTGCCAACTTCGTATACAAGAAGAATGTTGGAAGAATACATTTATTTAAATCCTATTTCTTTTTTGTTTGTTTTTAAACATCAATATCTTCAACCGTTGTATTTAGATTTGATTAGCATTTTCTGTGTTTCGAAACATAGTTTTAACCAAGTAAATTGCCAAGAAACAGTTTATTCAAATGCAATTAAAATTGTATGTTGATATTGTAACATATTTATGGTAAATTTAACAGATTCTGCTGGACAATATAATAATATTTACACGTGAACAAAAATATATCCAATTTCGATTATAATTTAATTACACTTCATTTCAATACATGAGTGGTAATTTCGTATTACTTTTTAATTACATTCAAACATATTCAAACAAATCTTTTCTATCCGTGTACAAATGTTCTTCAATATATCAATTAAATAATTTTATAAAACATTTAGTTTACTTATTTAATTTCCTGATTTATCAAATTTTATCAATTATGTAATTCATTTCAAAATTTTATTTCACAGTTTTATTAAAAGGTTATTTTATTCCATAATTTCTTTCAAAATGTTCAATTTTTTTTTTAATGACAATTTTCATAATTCCATGATTTTTTGCTTATTAAAATTCTCAAATATTTCTTTTGTTTTATATCAAACATTCACAGAATTTTATTTTATTTTACCGAACACATTTTTTCCACTATTTTTCACAATAGATCACATGGGAAATTTTAAAGTAGGTGTAATTATGATTGTTAGGATTATCAAAATTATAGTCGGTCTAAGCCGACTATAAATACCCTACACATATGTGTGGTTACCACTCAAAGTGATATATAGGTCACCAGGGTATACGAATCCTGAAAATAACTACAAACATTCAATCGCTGAAGAATTTCCATTTATTTGATACCCATATTTACAAATGGGTAGGTTTACCGAATTTCGATTTTTTTTTTGTGAACCACAAGTCTTTTCGCCGGAAAACATTATTATCATGTATTTGAGCATGATATCAATATATATTTGACCAAAAAAAGTTTACCTAAGCACGTATACATAAAAATTGATCTTTATATGTACATTTTATATGAGGTATTTGAACA
This sequence comes from Dryomyza anilis, assembly GCA_951804985.1. NCBI lineage: Eukaryota > Metazoa > Arthropoda > Insecta > Diptera > Dryomyzidae > Dryomyza > Dryomyza anilis. Next base: position 58,419,166 of record OX638131.1, read on the forward strand.
TAAGTGGTCGGATCATAGGTCACAATGGACCGATCTCGCCAATTTTTTCGCACATACAGCGTAGGTATATTAGTAATCTAAGTTATAAGTTTCATTTATCTAGCTCTTCAATTTTAAAAGTAGTAGGGATTTCAACAGACAGACGGACAAACAGACGGACATCGCTAAATCGACTCAGGAGGTCATGCTGATCAAGAATATATATACTTTTCCATACCGGAGATGCTTCCTTCTGGGTGTTACAAACGGCGTACCAAACTGAATATACCCTTTCACTCTTAGTGTAGGGTATAAAAATATTTTCCATGATCCAAAATAGTTATTTCTTCCAATATTAATCTCCATCCAATACTTCTCGTCCCTTGGGAGTTGATGTATGGTCCGAAAACCGGCTGCGCCAAAATGTTGAAGTCCTTATTTGACTTTAACATTCTTGATCCTTTTATACTTACATGTTTTTATTATTTAAAACTACCGAGTCTTTTTTACTTTAAGACACTTTATTTCGTTTCGAAAGTTGGTACACTTATACTTAACACTAGGTCTTAGAACTAGTCACTTCAGCTTATCGGAAACAATTCATTTTAGTCTATACGTAACTTTTACATAACACCTCGCATTCTAATAATTTCACAATAAATCATGCTAAAATAGTCAGCATTACTAAGTGACTCATAGGCTAAAATAACTAAATCAGCATTTATTTGTATGATCAGAGTGACCTATTTATTTATTGTGGGCGTACTATTCTGGATATTAGGGATGTCGATTCCGGAACGTTTTCGCAAACACGGGATTTCGAGATTTCAAAATTACAATCCCGGGATTAATCCCGGGATTTCCACAAATTAAATCAGTATTCTTTAAAGCATTTAAAATACTAACTTTAAGATTTTCAAACACAGCTGTGGAAAAAAAAGTGTTAACCTTTATCCAATCTTAGGGTGAAATTTTTCGATTGAGTAGATATTTTACGTTATGTTCCATTATTACGCTGTCCAACAAAATAGGATTATTATTATATTTGAATACATTTGTGGCAAACGATAATTTTACGATATCGAAACGAGATCATTTATAGGCTTTAATTGTCGTTTTCGATAATCTATAATGATACGAGAACGATAGGGTTTTCGATAAAAACGAACCTGTCTAAAACGATATCGTTGTTTTTGTCGTCAAAGATATCGAGATGATATCATAAATGGATTTATTTTCGATAAACAAATTTTATTTGTTCAGAAATTTTTATTTTTTTGACAAAAATTATGAACTATTTTATAGAATTTAAAAATTATCGTCAAATGGTTTGTAGGGAAATTATAATTTTTTTTTATAACTTTTCCCTTTTGTTATAAATATTTATTATATTTAAACAATACCAATATTTGATTAAACGCGAAAAATCGTTTCCAAAAGTTATTCAAAACATAACCAAACATTTTTATTCTGATTATAAAACTTTCGAAATACCCACTTTCTGTATTACTAAAAGAACAACGAAACGAATATTTTCAAACTTTAAAATTAATATAAAATTACGTCACTTTCGTCTAATATTCTTTCGTTTTCAAATACAGAAAGTGGCACTGCACTTAATTAAACTTTTAATGATAATTTTTTACCATTTTTAATGTTCAACTTTAACTTTTTTAAAATAAGTTACAGTTCTTAATTATATAAAATAATTGATTTATCGAAAATATTGTTGATTTTGTTGTGTTCGCGACATTTCATTAATTTGGAAACAAATCATTTGACTTTGGATTGTAATTGAATAACAATTAAAAAAAATCGTTATATGAGTCACTTGACTTTGAAACTTATAAATTTGTTTAAAATTACGTCCCTTTCGTCTAATAGTTAATAAATAAAAAAAGTAAAATATTTTAAGTGAATTAAGTAATTGAAGAGTGGGTGCAATAAGAAAAAGTAAGTTTTGAGATATTTGAGTTTAAATTATAGGAATGTTTGTATTTCATAATTTAATGAACCGATATTATTAGTTCGGCGTACCAAACTGAATATACCTTTCACTCTTAGTGTAGGGTATAAAAATTTTCAATATCAGAAAATTTAAATTTAACAAGTAAAAAAATGTTGCTTTTATTTAATTTAGTATTTATAACTTTAGTATTTATAACCAAGAGTCGTAACTGGGGTTAAAAGGGGATACATGACACTACATAACAATGCATAGAAATTCTTTTTTCTAATACGTCTTTTATTCATACAATATTTCACTTTTGAAAAAAAATTAATTTATTTTTTTTATATTTCGCAAATAAAATTTTTCACGCATAAAAGCTAATTTGTATATTGTAGCGCAAGGTGTTATGGGACTAATATAGAAAAGTTATTTTCAGTATTTTCTTTTGTTGAATTTTTAAAAATACAGGAAGACCAAAATAATAATTTATAAAAATGGGCTATTATTTTGAAAACTTTACCATTTTCAGAATCAGTGCCATAAATGTATCCAATATTTGTTGAAATTTTTACTACACCAAAATTATTGTAGGGCAGTTTAGTTAAAAAATAATTATAAGACGGAATTAGATTCATCTAACGAAGCTGGAAGCATTCACGTTATGTTGTTTTTAATAATGCATACAAAATTTACATTTAGTTTATTTTATATTTAGAAAAGCAATAATATAGATAAGTGAATCAAAATAAATGACAATAAGAATATTTTAAAAATATGTTAGTGCCTTAGTTTAATATTACTCATTGACACAGTGAATAAATGCATGATTGTTTATTTTATTTTCATAAATAGCAGCACTTTTAATACTATTTATAACATATTTCTAATCCCGAAAATCCCGGGATTTCTGTTTTGAATCCCGGGATTATTTCGGGACTGATTTTAGGCTCAATCCCGGGATCGACATACCTACTGGCTATGTTAAGTGTTGTGCCAATACAATTAAATGCTGTCTGTGTTTAACATGCATAATTCTTAACCCTAAAAATATGCCATCCAGAAAAATATACTAGTTAAAATTATATTGTGAATCGTAAACCTAGAGCATTTCAATGCATTTTATTAAATTTTTCAACATTTTTTTTTATTTTTTATTAAAAATCTTTAAACATGCACAGTGGAAATTATAATAATAGAATTCATATACAAATTTTTAAATGCATAAATAAATAATTCGTTTAAAACTGCAAGTACAAGTGACAGCATCAATGAATGCACAATTGCACCAGCAGACGCTAAACCAGGCAATCCAGGCTCGCTTTATATTTGGTAGAGTTACAGTTGATCTCAGTACAGCACATAGCGTAGGCAAGGAATTCACGGAGGCTTATGTAAAAAAACATGCCAAATTCTGTTTGAAAATCGAAACACTGATTTTTATTTGTGGTTTTTTCACATTAGTTTCAGAAATTGTATACTGCACTATATTATACTCTGTTACTATTAGTATTTTTTAACACAATTTATATATTTATATAATTTACAAATAACAAAATTATTACCGACGCGAACACGTTTTTTCAACGAACAACAAAAGACACGTACGCAGAAAATTATATACAAGAATTCATATTTTGTTTCTTTTCGAACATCAGTATGTTTAAAATGACCCTATACATACTTCAAACGACGACAAAAGAGACGTAGGTAGAAAATTGTTCTCAACGAGTGCCAACTTCGTATACAAGAAGAATGTTGGAAGAATACATTTATTTAAATCCTATTTCTTTTTTGTTTGTTTTTAAACATCAATATCTTCAACCGTTGTATTTAGATTTGATTAGCATTTTCTGTGTTTCGAAACATAGTTTTAACCAAGTAAATTGCCAAGAAACAGTTTATTCAAATGCAATTAAAATTGTATGTTGATATTGTAACATATTTATGGTAAATTTAACAGATTCTGCTGGACAATATAATAATATTTACACGTGAACAAAAATATATCCAATTTCGATTATAATTTAATTACAATTCATTTCAATACATGAGTGGTAATTTCGTATTACTTTTTAATTACATTCAAACATATTCAAACAAATCTTTTCTATCCGTGTACAAATGTTCTTCAATATATCAATTAAATAATTTTATAAAACATTTAGTTATTTAATTTCCTGATTTATCAAATTTTATCAATTATGTAATTCATTTCAAAATTTTATTTCACAGTTTTATTAAAAGGTTATTTTATTCCATAATTTCTTTCAAAATGTTCAATTTTTTTTTTAATGACAATTTTCATAATTCCATGATTTTTTGCTTATTAAAATTCTCAAATATTTCTTTTGTTTTATATCAAACATTCACAGAATTTTATTTTATTTTACCGAACACATTTTTTCCACTATTTTTCACAATAGATCACATGGGAAATTTTAAAGTAGGTGTAATTATGATTGTTAGGATTATCAAAATTATAGTCGGTCTAAGCCGACTATAAATACCCTACACATATGTGTGGTTACCACTCAAAGTGATATAGAGGTCACCAGGGTATACGAATCCTGAAAATAACTACAAACATTCAATCGCTGAAGAATTTCCATTCATTTGATACCCATATTTACAAATGGGTAGGTTTACCGAATTTCGATTTTTTTTTGTGAACCACAAGTCTTTTCGCCGGAAAACATTATTATCATGTATTTGAGCATGATATCAATATATATTTGACCAAAAAAAGTTTACCTAAGCACGTATACATAAAAATTGATCTTTATATGTACATTTTATATGAGGTATTTGAACATAAGTGGTCGGATCATAGGTCACAATGGACCGATCTCGCCAATTTTTTCGCACATACAGCGTAGGTATATTAGTAATCTAAGTTATAAGTTTCATTTATCTAGCTCTTCAATTTTAAAAGTAGTAGGGATTTCAACAGACAGACGGACAAACAGACGGACATCGCTAAATCGACTCAGGAGGTCATGCTGATCAAGAATATATATACTTTTCCATACCGGAGATGCTTCCTTCTGGGTGTTACAAACGGCGTACCAAACTGAATATACCCTTTCACTCTTAGTGTAGGGTATAAAAATATTTTCCATGATCCAAAATAGTTATTTCTTCCAATATTAATCTCCATCCAATACTTCTCGTCCCTTGGGAGTTGATGTATGGTCCGAAAACCGGCTGCGCCAAAATGTTGAAGTCCTTATTTGACTTTAACATTCTTGATCCTTTTATACTTACATGTTTTTATTATTTAAAACTACCGAGTCTTTTTTACTTTAAGACACTTTATTTCGTTTCGAAAGTTGGTACACTTATACTTAACACTAGGTCTTAGAACTAGTCACTTCAGCTTATCGGAAACAATTCATTTTAGTCTATACGTAACTTTTACATAAGACCTCGCATTCTAATAATTTCACAATAAATCATGCTAAAATAGTCAGCATTACTAAGTGACTCATAGGCTAAAATAACTAAATCAGCATTTATTTGTATGATCAGAGTGACCTATTTATTTATTGTGGGCGTACTATTCTGGATATTAGGGATGTCGATCCCGGAACGTTTTCGCAAACACGGGATTTCGAGATTTCAAAATTACAATCCCGGGATTAATCCCGGGATTTCCACAAATTAAATCAGTATTCTTTAAAGCATTTAAAATACTAACTTTAAGATTTTCAAACACAGCTGTGGAAAAAAAAGTGTTAACCTTTATCCAATCTTAGGGTGAAATTTTTCGATTGAGTAGATATTTTACGTTATGTTCCATTATTACGCTGTCCAACAAAATAGGATTATTATTATATTTGAATACATTTGTGGCAAACGATAATTTTACGATATCGAAACGAGATCATTTATAGGCTTTAATTGTCGTTTTCGATAATCTATAATGATACGAGAACGATAGGGTTTTCGATAAAAACGAACCTGTCTAAAACGATATCGTTGTTTTTGTCGTCAAAGATATCGAGATGATATCATAAATGGATTTATTTTCGATAAACAAATTTTATTTGTTCAGAAATTTTTATTTTTTTGACAAAAATTATGAACTATTTTATAGAATTTAAAAATTATCGTCAAATGGTTTGTAGGGAAATTATAATTTTTTTTTATAACTTTTCCCTTTTGTTATAAATATTTATTATATTTAAACAATACCAATATTTGATTAAACGCGAAAAATCGTTTCCAAAAGTTATTCAAAACATAACCAAACATTTTTATTCTGATTATAAAACTTTCGAAATACCCACTTTCTGTATTACTAAAAGAACAACGAAACGAATATTTTCAAACTTTAAAATTAATATAAAATTACGTCACTTTCGTCTAATATTCTTTCGTTTTCAAATACAGAAAGTGGCACTGCACTTAATTAAACTTTTAATGATAATTTTTTACCATTTTTAATGTTCAACTTTAACTTTTTTAAAATAAGTTACAGTTCTTAATTATATAAAATAATTGATTTATCGAAAATATTGTTGATTTTATTGTGTTCGCGACATTTCATTAATTTGGAAACAAATCATTTGACTTTGGATTGTAATTGAATAACAATTAAAAAAAATCGTTATATGAGTCACTTGACTTTGAAACTTATAAATTTGTTTAAAATTACGTCCCTTTCGTCTAATAGTTAATAAATAAAAAAAGTAAAATATTTTAAGTGAATTAAGTAATTGAAGAGTGGGTGCAATAAGAAAAAGTAAGTTTTGAGATATTTGAGTTTAAATTATAGGAATGTTTGTATTTCATAATTTAATGAACCGATATTATTAGTTCGGCGTACCAAACTGAATATACCTTTCACTCTTAGTGTAGGGTATAAAAATTTTCAATATCAGAAAATTTAAATTTAACAAGTAAAAAAATGTTGCTTTTATTTAATTTAGTATTTATAACTTTAGTATTTATAACCAAGAGTCGTAACTGGGGTTAAAAGGGGATACATGACACTACATAACAATGCATAGAAATTCTTTTTTCTAATACGTCTTTTATTCATACAATATTTCACTTTTGAAAAAAAATTAATTTATTTTTTTTATATTTCGCAAATAAAATTTTTCACGCATAAAAGCTAATTTGTATATTGTAGCGCAAGGTGTTATGGGACTAATATAGAAAAGTTATTTTCAGTATTTTCTTTTGTTGAATTTTTAAAAATACAGGAAGACCAAAATAATAATTTATAAAAATGGGCTATTATTTTGAAAACTTTACCATTTTCAGAATCAGTGCCATAAATGTATCCAATATTTGTTGAAATTTTTACTACACCAAAATTATTGTAGGGCAGTTTAGTTAAAAAATAATTATAAGACGGAATTAGATTCATCTAACGAAGCTGGAAGCATTCACGTTATGTTGTTTTTAATAATGCATACAAAATTTACATTTAGTTTATTTTATATTTAGAAAAGCAATAATATAGATAAGTGAATCAAAATAAATGACAATAAGAATATTTTAAAAATATGTTAGTGCCTTAGTTTAATATTACTCATTGACACAGTGAATAAATGCATGATTGTTTATTTTATTTTCATAAATAGCAGCACTTTTAATACTATTTATAACATATTTCTAATCCCGAAAATCCCGGGATTTCTGTTTTGAATCCCGGGATTATTTCGGGACTGATTTTAGGCTCAATCCCGGGATCGACATACCTACTGGCTATGTTAAGTGTTGTGCCAATACAATTAAATGCTGTCTGTGTTTAACATGCATAATTCTTAACCCTAAAAATATGCCATCCAGAAAAATATACTAGTTAAAATTATATTGTGAATCGTAAACCTAGAGCATTTCAATGCATTTTATTAAATTTTTCAACATTTTTTTTTATTTTTTATTAAAAATCTTTAAACATGCACAGTGGAAATTATAATAATAGAATTCATATACAAATTTTTAAATGCATAAATAAATAATTCGTTTAAAACTGCAAGTACAAGTGACAGCATCAATGAATGCACAATTGCACCAGCAGACGCTAAACCAGGCAATCCAGGCTCGCTTTATATTTGGTAGAGTTACAGTTGATCTCAGTACAGCACATAGCGTAGGCAAGGAATTCACGGAGGCTTATGTAAAAAAACATGCCAAATTCTGTTTGAAAATCGAAACACTGATTTTTATTTGTGGTTTTTTCACATTAGTTTCAGAAATTGTATACTGCACTATATTATACTCTGTTACTATTAGTATTTTTTAACACAATTTATATATTTATATAATTTACAAATAACAAAATTATTACCGACGCGAACACGTTTTTTCAACGAACAACAAAAGACACGTACGCAGAAAATTATATACAAGAATTCATATTTTGTTTCTTTTCGAACATCAGTATGTTTAAAATGACCCTATACATACTTCAAACGACGACAAAAGAGACGTAGGTAGAAAATTGTTCTCAACGAGTGCCAACTTCGTATACAAGAAGAATGTTGGAAGAATACATTTATTTAAATCCTATTTCTTTTTTGTTTGTTTTTAAACATCAATATCTTCAACCGTTGTATTTAGATTTGATTAGCATTTTCTGTGTTTCGAAACATAGTTTTAACCAAGTAAATTGCCAAGAAACAGTTTATTCAAATGCAATTAAAATTGTATGTTGATATTGTAACATATTTATGGTAAATTTAACAGATTCTGCTGGACAATATAATAATATTTACACGTGAACAAAAATATATCCAATTTCGATTATAATTTAATTACACTTCATTTCAATACATGAGTGGTAATTTCGTATTACTTTTTAATTACATTCAAACATATTCAAACAAATCTTTTCTATCCGTGTACAAATGTTCTTCAATATATCAATTAAATAATTTTATAAAACATTTAGTTTACTTATTTAATTTCCTGATTTATCAAATTTTATCAATTATGTAATTCATTTCAAAATTTTATTTCACAGTTTTATTAAAAGGTTATTTTATTCCATAATTTCTTTCAAAATGTTCAATTTTTTTTTTAATGACAATTTTCATAATTCCATGATTTTTTGCTTATTAAAATTCTCAAATATTTCTTTTGTTTTATATCAAACATTCACAGAATTTTATTTTATTTTACCGAACACATTTTTTCCACTATTTTTCACAATAGATCACATGGGAAATTTTAAAGTAGGTGTAATTATGATTGTTAGGATTATCAAAATTATAGTCGGTCTAAGCCGACTATAAATACCCTACACATATGTGTGGTTACCACTCAAAGTGATATAGAGGTCACCAGGGTATACGAATCCTGAAAATAACTACAAACATTCAATCGCTGAAGAATTTCCATTCATTTGATACCCATATTTACAAATGGGTAGGTTTACCGAATTTCGATTTTTTTTTTGTGAACCACAAGTCTTTTCGCCGGAAAACATTATTATCATGTATTTGAGCATGATATCAATATATATTTGACCAAAAAAAGTTTACCTAAGCACGTATACATAAAAATTGATCTTTATATGTACATTTTATATGAGGTATTTGAACATAAGTGGTCGGATCATAGGTCACAATGGACCGATCTCGCCAATTTTTTCGCACATACAGCGTAGGTATATTAGTAATCTAAGTTATAAGTTTCATTTATCTAGCTCTTCAATTTTAAAAGTAGTAGGGATTTCAACAGACAGACGGACAAACAGACGGACATCGCTAAATCGACTCAGGAGGTCATGCTGATCAAGAATATATATACTTTTCCATACCGGAGATGCTTCCTTCTGGGTGTTACAAACGGCGTACCAAACTGAATATACCCTTTCACTCTTAGTGTAGGGTATAAAAATATTTTCCATGATCCAAAATAGTTATTTCTTCCAATATTAATCTCCATCCAATACTTCTCGTCCCTTGGGAGTTGATGTATGGTCCGAAAACCGGCTGCGCCAAAATGTTGAAGTCCTTATTTGACTTTAACATTCTTGATCCTTTTATACTTACATGTTTTTATTATTTAAAACTACCGAGTCTTTTTTACTTTAAGACACTTTATTTCGTTTCGAAAGTTGGTACACTTATACTTAACACTAGGTCTTAGAACTAGTCACTTCAGCTTATCGGAAACAATTCATTTTAGTCTATACGTAACTTTTACATAACACCTCGCATTCTAATAATTTCACAATAAATCATGCTAAAATAGTCAGCATTACTAAGTGACTCATAGGCTAAAATAACTAAATCAGCATTTATTTGTATGATCAGAGTGACCTATTTATTTATTGTGGGCGTACTATTCTGGATATTAGGGATGTCGATCCCGGAACGTTTTCGCAAACACGGGATTTCGAGATTTCAAAATTACAATCCCGGGATTAATCCCGGGATTTCCACAAATTAAATCAGTATTCTTTAAAGCATTTAAAATACTAACTTTAAGATTTTCAAACACAGCTGTGGAAAAAAAAGTGTTAACCTTTATCCAATCTTAGGGTGAAATTTTTCGATTGAGTAGATATTTTACGTTATGTTCCATTATTACGCTGTCCAACAAAATAGGATTATTATTATATTTGAATACATTTGTGGCAAACGATAATTTTACGATATCGAAACGAGATCATTTATAGGCTTTAATTGTCGTTTTCGATAATCTATAATGATACGAGAACGATAGGGTTTTCGATAAAAACGAACCTGTCTAAAACGATATCGTTGTTTTTGTCGTCAAAGATATCGAGATGATATCATAAATGGATTTATTTTCGATAAACAAATTTTATTTGTTCAGAAATTTTTATTTTTTTGACAAAAATTATGAACTATTTTATAGAATTTAAAAATTATCGTCAAATGGTTTGTAGGGAAATTATAATTTTTTTTTATAACTTTTCCCTTTTGTTATAAATATTTATTATATTTAAACAATACCAATATTTGATTAAACGCGAAAATTCGTTTCCAAAAGTTATTCAAAACATAACCAAACATTTTTATTCTGATTATAAAACTTTCGAAATACCCACTTTCTGTATTACTAAAAGAACAACGAAACGAATATTTTCAAACTTTAAAATTAATATAAAATTACGTCACTTTCGTCTAATATTCTTTCGTTTTCAAATACAGAAAGTGGCACTGCACTTAATTAAACTTTTAATGATAATTTTTTACCATTTTTAATGTTCAACTTTAACTTTTTTAAAATAAGTTACAGTTCTTAATTATATAAAATAATTGATTTATCGAAAATATTGTTGATTTTGTTGTGTTCGCGACATTTCATTAATTTGGAAACAAATCATTTGACTTTGGATTGTAATTGAATAACAATTAAAAAAAATCGTTATATGAGTCAGTTGACTTTGAAACTTATAAATTTGTTTAAAATTACGTCCCTTTCGTCTAATAGTTAATAAATAAAAAAAGTAAAATATTTTAAGTGAATTAAGTAATTGAAGAGGGGTGCAATAAGAAAAAGTAAGTTTTGAGATATTTGAGTTTAAATTATAGGAATGTTTGTATTTCATAATTTAATGAACCGATATTATTAGTTCGGCGTACCAAACTGAATATACCTTTCACTCTTAGTGTAGGGTATAAAAATTTTCAATATCAGAAAATTTAAATTTAACAAGTAAAAAAATGTTGCTTTTATTTAATTTAGTATTTATAACTTTAGTATTTATAACCAAGAGTCGTAACTGGGGTTAAAAGGGGATACATGACACTACATAACAATGCATAGAAATTCTTTTTTCTAATACGTCTTTTATTCATACAATATTTCACTTTTGAAAAAAAATTAATTTATTTTTTTTATATTTCGCAAATAAAATTTTTCACGCATAAAAGCTAATTTGTATATTGTAGCGCAAGGTGTTATGGGACTAATATAGAAAAGTTATTTTCAGTATTTTCTTTTGTTGAATTTTTAAAAATACAGGAAGACCAAAATAATAATTTATAAAAATGGGCTATTATTTTGAAAACTTTACCATTTTCAGAATCAGTGCCATAAATGTATCCAATATTTGTTGAAATTTTTACTACACCAAAATTATTGTAGGGCAGTTTAGTTAAAAAATAATTATAAGACGGAATTAGATTCATCTAACGAAGCTGGAAGCATTCACGTTATTCTTTTATTTTAATTTAAAGAAACCCTAGAGTTTCAAAACAGCTGCTGTGAATTGTCTTGTTTAGAAAAATAATAAAAATGTTCCAAAAAAAACGATGGGCCCAAAGAAGAGCGCGTTAAACAAAAGCCAATACGGTGTGCAGAAAGCTGGAGCGACGACGAGGAGTAAGACTAAAATAAGTGATAGTGATGGTGGTCTGTCCTTCGAAGCATTCATCTGTGGCACAAATAACTTCGCGCGATGAACCAAGCTGCATCCTCAGCAGCAGTCGGAGCAGTTTCAGACATTTCTTTTATTAGTGTTAAGTTTAAAATCAAAATAAAAAGTGTGAAAAAATTTGTTTTTTTACGTTTATTAGTTAGGTCACAAAAAACTCAAAATTATAGACATCCTTTTAGAAAAACTAAAGGATAAGATAAATTGAAAATCAGAAAAAGCCTAATAAACAAAAGCACAAAAGAAAAAAAAATTAAAAATCAAAAGAAAAACTGAAAAACAATAGATAAATATACGTTCGCCGATTCGTCACATGAACTGTTGATTCGCTTGATTTTGACACTTGAAGCGAATGAAAATCGGTTGAGTGTTGCATGTTTTTTTACGTTCGCTTAACTTTTCCCGTTTTTTGGCGAATGAAGTCTGGCGAATGTAACCCGTAATAGCTTTTTGGACGTTCGCTTCGCCAAAACCATTCGCTTCGCTAATCATAATAGGGTCCTTATACATTTAAAATTTTGTATATAAATTCAAATATTAATAATTCCCACTGCCCATGTTGAACGATTTTTAATAAAAATAAATAATAAAAAAACAATATTTTTTTTAATTTTATTTTCAGGCTTCCGATCCAAAAATATTTAGATATGTTTTTATGCAAACATACTACTTTTTGAACTGAAACAACTGATATGTTTCTCTAGAAACATATTAATATTTAGGTCGTTCCAAATCATGTTATATTTTAAACATATTTATGTTTCGGTTTAAATATTTATTTTTTTTGGATGTAGTAATTATTATGTTTCTATTAGAAGAAATACCATTTTAAGGGGCAACATCAAAATGTTTCCGTGATATCATAATGTAAATCAGAGCTCATTACAACACAAGTCGCAAGACATCCCTGTTTACAAATGATTTATCAGGAAATTATATATAATGTTTATATAAAATTCCAAACATACATGTTAATGCCTGCAAAATTATGTTTGGGAGAGCCATTTTTTTTGGAGCGTGTAATTAAATTATAATCAAAATTGAATTTATTTTGTTCAGATAATTTCAAAACTGTTATTACACATATTACTATGTGAAAACATCATTTTATTGTCCAGCAGAATCTGTCAAATTTACCATAAATATGTTACAAATCAAGCATGCAAATTTTAACCATTTCTTGACAGTTTACTTGGTTAAAACTATGTTTCAAAACAAACAGAAAATGATATTAAATTTAAATAAACGAATGTTCGCAACATTCATCTTCATTCGGTAAGTTATCGACAGATGAAGCTGGCAACGTCTCTTTTGTCGTCGTTTGATAAATGTATTGGGTCCTTTTAAACATACTGATGTTTGCAAACAAACAAAATTGGTACAGGATAATTTTACGTCAAAAAAACTCCCAAAAATTGAGGTAAATCAAATTGAAATCTTTTCGTGTTTTGTAAAAAAATTGACGCCAGATAGGTTCACAATAATTACGAAATGTGTAATGCTCAATGTATCAGATCTGAACGAAAAAACAACTTCTAAACTTTTTGTTTTTCTTTTTATATTAATTATAATTGCTATTAATTGAATCCTCCCCGTTTATTATTACACAATACATAAACTGTCTCAAAAAAACAGAAAATGTGGTTAAGAATTAGAAACAATTCAACTCAATGCAAAAATGCTGATTTTACACATAAACCAGTAAGGAAAGTTAGGTCACATTGGAAATTTTGAAGTAGGGAAATTGTGGTAGTTGATGTGATGAAGATAGTTAGAATTATGAAAGTTATAGTCGGTCTAAGCCGGTCTATAAATACCCTAAACGAATCCTGACAATAACTACAAACTAGCAATTGCTGAAAATTTTCGTTTTATTTAATACCATACGTTCGCGTCGCGATCGTTAATTTAATATTATCTGATGTGACTGGGGACTATGGGGGCGATTATCACAAGGCAACGTGTCTGAGTGCTTCAACATTTCGAAGCCAGCGGAATCCTTGTCGGTGTCGTCTCAAGTCAACTCACTGGTCACCAGAATTGGCAAATTGTCAAATGGTGACCTCCACTTCGGTGAAAGTCCTCCTCGTGGAAGTCCCTGGAAACGGCGCTCTACACCACCCGGTGTAGAAGTCGGCTAAAGTGAGTGGCGAGCATTTCCCTCAGAGTGAGGGTTCGTGCGTTGGGTTTGGGTCCCGCCACGGAAAAAACCTATGCGCCCAATGAAAACAAAAAAAGAAGCCTCGGATAACGACCGATTACAACGATGACGACCCACGCAAACGTTTTAAGGACCATGATTTACGGATATGCACCTGGAATGTCCGAACCCTTTATAGGGAAGGTGCCTCTATCCAGCTGGCAGATGTCCACGAAAAATATAAGGCTGACATCACCGCTATCCAGGAGATGCGATGGACGGGACAGGGCTGTTCGAAACAAGCGTCCTGTGATATCTACTACAGCTGCCATGCGGAGAGACACGAATTTGGATGTGGATTTGTGGTCGGCAAGAGACTCCGCCACCTTGTCTCTAGGTTCACGCCCGTGGACGAAAGGCTTGCAACAATCCGCATCAAGGCTAAATATTTCCATACCAGCCTAATTTGTGCACATGCTCCGACGAACTAGAAAGATGACGAGACAAAAGAGCGCTTCTACGAGCGCCTAGACAACGCATACGAGCGCTGCCCCCGCCACGATATCAAAATCGTGCTAGGCGATTTTAACGCCAAGGTGGGCAGAGAAGCCATCTATTGTCCCACAATCGGAAAATTTAGTCTCCATGCCAACACTTCCGATAACGGAACGAGGCTAATCGACTTCGCCGCAGCACGAAACAAGGTAGTTAGTAGCACTAGATTCGAACATTTCCATATCCACAAGGCCACATGGTTGTCGCCCGATCAAAAAACTCGAAATCAAATTGATCACGTTGTGATTGACGGAAGGCACGCTTCGAGCATGATGGACGTACGCACTATCCGAGGTGCCAATATGGACTCGGATCATTACCTTGTAGCAGCCAAGGTCCGCACACGCTTAAGCGCTGCGAAGAACGTACGGAACCAAACGCAGAGAAAGCTAGACGTCGGAAAGCTGCAATCACAACAGACAACGCAAGCCTTTTCCACTCGACTCTCACACCTGCTTAGACAAAGCATTCCTCCTCTCGATGATATAAGCGCGCAGTGGAATCATATCTCCTGCTCTATGCGTACGGCTGCCGAAGAGGTGCTTGGATTCCAACACCCCCTGAGGAATCAGTGGTATGACCAAGAGTGTCGCGCGGCCACTGCAAAGAAAGACGCAGCGTACAAATCCACCCTGCAGTCAGTAGCTACGCGAGCTATACAAAGAGAAGAGGAGGGAAGAGAGACGTCTTTTCAGGCGTAAAAAAGCGAGGCAGAAAGACGTGAGTGTGAGGAGATTGAGATGCATGGGGACAGGAATGAGGCTCGAAAATTTTTCGAGAAAAAAAGACGCCTAGCCGGAGGTTCAAAATCCGGAGCCTCTTCTTGTAAAGATGAGAACGGAAATCTAGTGACAGATATCCAGAGCACACTGAAAATATGGAGGGATCACTTCTCTAGACTGCTGACCGGTGATGATGACCGCAATTCCACCGATAGAGAAGTAAACCCGGCAACCCCAGTACTTGATGACGACGTTGAGATTCCGCCACCCGACCATGACGAGGTCAGAACAGCCATTACTCGGCTGAAAAACAACAAAGCCGCAGGTGCTGATGGCCTGCCTGCTGAATTGTTTAAGACCGGAGGCGAAGAGCTAATAGAGAGCATGCACGAGTTCGTAAGCAGAATATGGTCGGATGAAAGCATGCCAAGTGACTGGAACCTCAGTGTACTCTGCCCAATCCTTAAGAAAGGGGATCCCACTAGCTGCGCCAACTACCGTGGGATCAGCCTACTCAATATCGCATACAAGGTTCTATCGAGCGTATTATGTGAAAGACTGAAGCCCATCGTCAGCAGACTGATTGGACATTATCAGTGCGGCTTCAGACCTGGAAAGTCCACCATAGACCAGATTTTCACATTGCGCCTAATCCAGAAAAAGACCATAGAAAAACAGATCGACACCTACCACCTATTAGTCGACTATAAAGCCGCCTTCGACACTCCGATAAGGGAACGATTATACGCCGCAATGTCTGAGTTCGGTATACCTGCGAAACTTATAAGGCTTTGCGGATGACCCTGAGCAACACACGTTGCTCATTGAGAATAGGAAAAGACCTCTCCGAGCCATTTCATACCGAACGAGGTTTCAGACAGGGTGACTCCCTATCGTGCGACTTTTTTAACTTATTGATGGAGAAAATAGTTCGAGCTGCCGAACTCCGTCAAAGCGGCACTATCCTAGCCGACTACACTAGCCGACGATATTGATATCATTGACAGGAGCACACGAGCAGTCAGCGCAGCATTCTCCAGATTGGAGAAAGAGTCGCGTCGAATGAGACTAGCGGTGAACGAGGACAAGACGAAGTTCCTTGTGTCAACAAGCAAAAAAGAGTGCAGCCTTTTGGACAAAAAGCTGATTTTGACACCCACAAGTTCGACATTGTGAAGGACTTCGTCTATCTGGGATCTAGCATAAACAGCAACAACGACGTCAGCCAGGAGATCAAACGGAGAATAACTCTTGCCAACAGGTGCTACTTTGGGCTCAGTAGGCAATTGAGAAGCAGAGCCCTCTCTCGCCGGACAAAAATAACGCTCTACAAGTCACTCATCATGCCCGTCCCACTTTATGGTGCAAAAACATGGACGCTGGCCTCCACCGATGAGAGAGTACTGGGAGCGTTCGAGAGAAAGATTCTCCTTAAAATCTTTGACCCTATCTGCTTTGCTAACGAGTATCGAATCAGGATGAACCACGAGCTGTTTGAGTTATTCGACGACATTGACATAGTCAAGCGCATCAAGATCCAGCGGCTTCACTGGCTAGGTCATGTCGAACGAATGGATGAAAACACTCCAGCCAAGAAGGTGTGCTTGAATCGAAACTCGAAGGTGGACAGCGTAGAAGAGGGCGTCCAAATCTGCGTTGGAAAGACCAAGTTGAGGACAACCTGGCAACACTTAATATTTCTAACTGGCGTCAGCGCGCGTAAGTAAGTAAGATGTGAATGCCGCATTATACCAACATAAGGCGAATATCATCAGAGTGGTTGGCAACTCTGCCCGAAAAGTTTCCAAAGCATGACAGGCACACGCATACACTCGCAACATAGATGAGCGAAAGAACAAACGTCAAAGGTGACATTTGCCTCGTGGTTCGATTGTACACTCACTTCACATTTACATCTGCAGCAGCACAACGTTCATTTTCTGATCGCCATAACAGCTCTTTAAATTACTTAAAACTTAAAGTTAATAAATATTATAACGTTTGAACTTAAACCTAAAACAACCACGCGTGTTTTATTTATATTATACATTTGTCTAGAAGCGACAAATTGGACGGTAGCAGACCGTTGCAGCAGCAGCGCAAACGCAGCGTAAATGCAGCGAAGCAACCACCAAAGAAAGAGACTCTAGCTAGCTGCATCAACAAGAGAAGTCGCCCGTGTCCCAAGTGGACACCACATGTACACGCTGCAAAAAAAAGACCGCTCCCAAACATAAAA
This sequence comes from Dryomyza anilis, assembly GCA_951804985.1. NCBI lineage: Eukaryota > Metazoa > Arthropoda > Insecta > Diptera > Dryomyzidae > Dryomyza > Dryomyza anilis. The sequence continues at coordinate 58,437,121 of OX638131.1, forward strand.
AACAGGCATTAGCATGTATGTTTGGAATTTATTTTAAACAGAACAGATTGTATAGAACAGATTGTACAGAACAGATTGAACAGATTGTATAGAAACTTGAACAGTGTTGTAATGAGGTCTGATTTACATTATGATATAACGGAAACATTTTGATGTTGCGCCTTAAAATGATGTATGTTCTAATAAAAACATAATAATTACTACATCCAAACAAAATAAATAACTGAATTGAAACATACACGCTGCAAAAAAAAAAGGGCTCTCCAAAACATAATTTTGCAGGCATTAACATGTATGTTTGGAATTTTATGAAAACATAATATATAATTGACTGATAAATCATTTGTAAACAGGGTTGTATTTAGGCTTGAACAGTGTTGTAATGAGCTCTGACTTACATTATAATATCACAGAAACATTTTAATGTTGCCCCTTAAAATGGTGTTCTAATGGAAACATAATAATTACTACATCCAAACAAAATAAATATTTGAACCGAAACATAAATATGTTTAAAACCTGATTTTGAAATATGTTTCCAGTGAAACATATCAGTTCTTTCAGTACAAAAAGTAGTATGTTTGCATAGAAACATATTTAAATATTTTTGGAAAAAAATCCTGAAAATAAAATAAAATGTTGTTATTTTTTTATTAAAAATCTTTAAACATGCACAGTGGAAATTATAATAATAGAATTCATATACAAATTTTTAAATGCATAAATAAATAATTCGTTTAAAACTGCAAGTACAAGTGACAGCATCAATGAATGCACAATTGCACCAGCAGACGCTAAACCAGGCAATCCAGGCTCGCTTTATATTTGGTAGAGTTACAGTTGATCTCAGTACAGCACATAGCGTAGGCAAGGAATTCACGGAGGCTTATGTAAAAAAACATGCCAAATTCTGTTTGAAAATCGAAACACTGATTTTTATTTGTGGTTTTTTCACATTAGTTTCAGAAATTGTATACTGCACTATATTATACTCTGTTACTATTAGTATTTTTTAACACAATTTATATATTTATTTAATTTACAAATAACAAAATTATTACCGACGCGAACACGTTTTTTCAACGAACAACAAAAGACACGTACGCAGAAAATTATATACAAGAATTCATATTTTGTTTCTTTTCGAACATCAGTATGTTTAAAATGACCCTATACATACTTCAAACGACGACAAAAGAGACGTAGGTAGAAAATTGTTCTCAACGAGTGCCAACTTCGTATACAAGAAGAATGTTGGAAGAATACATTTATTTAAATCCTATTTCTTTTTTGTTTGTTTTTAAACATCAATATCTTCAACCGTTGTATTTAGATTTGATTAGCATTTTCTGTGTTTCGAAACATAGTTTTAACCAAGTAAATTGCCAAGAAACAGTTTATTCAAATGCAATTAAAATTGTATGTTGATATTGTAACATATTTATGGTAAATTTAACAGATTCTGCTGGACAATATAATAATATTTACACGTGAACAAAAATATATCCAATTTCGATTATAATTTAATTACACTTCATTTCAATACATGAGTGGTAATTTCGTATTACTTTTTAATTACATTCAAACATATTCAAACAAATCTTTTCTATCCGTGTACAAATGTTCTTCAATATATCAATTAAATAATTTTATAAAACATTTAGTTTACTTATTTAATTTCCTGATTTATCAAATTTTATCAATTATGTAATTCATTTCAAAATTTTATTTCACAGTTTTATTAAAAGGTTATTTTATTCCATAATTTCTTTCAAAATGTTCAATTTTTTTTTTAATGACAATTTTCATAATTCCATGATTTTTTGCTTATTAAAATTCTCAAATATTTCTTTTGTTTTATATCAAACATTCACAGAATTTTATTTTATTTTACCGAACACATTTTTTCCACTATTTTTCACAATAGATCACATGGGAAATTTTAAAGTAGGTGTAATTATGATTGTTAGGATTATCAAAATTATAGTCGGTCTAAGCCGACTATAAATACCCTACACATATGTGTGGTTACCACTCAAAGTGATATATAGGTCACCAGGGTATACGAATCCTGAAAATAACTACAAACATTCAATCGCTGAAGAATTTCCATTCATTTGATACCCATATTTACAAATGGGTAGGTTTACCGAATTTCGATTTTTTTTTGTGAACCACAAGTCTTTTCGCCGGAAAACATTATTATCATGTATTTGAGCATGATATCAATATATATTTGACCAAAAAAAGTTTACCTAAGCACGTATACATAAAAATTGATCTTTATATGTACATTTTATATGAGGTATTTGAACATAAGTGGTCGGATCATAGGTCACAATGGACCGATCTCGCCAATTTTTTCGCACATACAGCGTAGGTATATTAGTAATCTAAGTTATAAGTTTCATTTATCTAGCTCTTCAATTTTAAAAGTAGTAGGGATTTCAACAGACAGACGGACAAACAGACGGACATCGCTAAATCGACTCAGGAGGTCATGCTGATCAAGAATATATATACTTTTCCATACCGGAGATGCTTCCTTCTGGGTGTTACAAACGGCGTACCAAACTGAATATACCCTTTCACTCTTAGTGTAGGGTATAAAAATATTTTCCATGATCCAAAATAGTTATTTCTTCCAATATTAATCTCCATCCAATACTTCTCGTCCCTTGGGAGTTGATGTATGGTCCGAAAACCGGCTGCGCCAAAATGTTGAAGTCCTTATTTGACTTTAACATTCTTGATCCTTTTATACTTACATGTTTTTATTATTTAAAACTACCGAGTCTTTTTTACTTTAAGACACTTTATTTCGTTTCGAAAGTTGGTACACTTATACTTAACACTAGGTCTTAGAACTAGTCACTTCAGCTTATCGGAAACAATTCATTTTAGTCTATACGTAACTTTTACATAACACCTCGCATTCTAATAATTTCACAATAAATCATGCTAAAATAGTCAGCATTACTAAGTGACTCATAGGCTAAAATAACTAAATCAGCATTTATTTGTATGATCAGAGTGACCTATTTATTTATTGTGGGCGTACTATTCTGGATATTAGGGATGTCGATCCCGGAACGTTTTCGCAAACACGGGATTTCGAGATTTCAAAATTACAATCCCGGGATTAATCCCGGGATTTCCACAAATTAAATCAGTATTCTTTAAAGCATTTAAAATACTAACTTTAAGATTTTCAAACACAGCTGTGGAAAAAAAAGTGTTAACCTTTATCCAATCTTAGGGTGAAATTTTTCGATTGAGTAGATATTTTACGTTATGTTCCATTATTACGCTGTCCAACAAAATAGGATTATTATTATATTTGAATACATTTGTGGCAAACGATAATTTTACGATATCGAAACGAGATCATTTATAGGCTTTAATTGTCGTTTTCGATAATCTATAATGATACGAGAACGATAGGGTTTTCGATAAAAACGAACCTGTCTAAAACGATATCGTTGTTTTTGTCGTCAAAGATATCGAGATGATATCATAAATGAATTTATTTTCGATAAACAAATTTTATTTGTTCAGAAATTTTTATTTTTTTGACAAAAATTATGAACTATTTTATAGAATTTAAAAATTATCGTCAAATGGTTTGTAGGGAAATTATAATTTTTTTTTATAACTTTTCCCTTTTGTTATAAATATTTATTATATTTAAACAATACCAATATTTGATTAAACGCGAAAAATCGTTTCCAAAAGTTATTCAAAACATAACCAAACATTTTTATTCTGATTATAAAACTTTCGAAATACCCACTTTCTGTATTACTAAAAGAACAACGAAACGAATATTTTCAAACTTTAAAATTAATATAAAATTACGTCACTTTCGTCTAATATTCTTTCGTTTTCAAATACAGAAAGTGGCACTGCACTTAATTAAACTTTTAATGATAATTTTTTACCATTTTTAATGTTCAACTTTAACTTTTTTAAAATAAGTTACAGTTCTTAATTATATAAAATAATTGATTTATCGAAAATATTGTTGATTTTGTTGTGTTCGCGACATTTCATTAATTTGGAAACAAATCATTTGACTTTGGATTGTAATTGAATAACAATTAAAAAAAATCGTTATATGAGTCACTTGACTTTGAAACTTATAAATTTGTTTAAAATTACGTCCCTTTCGTCTAATAGTTAATAAATAAAAAAAGTAAAATATTTTAAGTGAATTAAGTAATTGAAGAGTGGGTGCAATAAGAAAAAGTAAGTTTTGAGATATTTGAGTTTAAATTATAGGAATGTTTGTATTTCATAATTTAATGAACCGATATTATTAGTTCGGCGTACCAAACTGAATATACCTTTCACTCTTAGTGTAGGGTATAAAAATTTTCAATATCAGAAAATTTAAATTTAACAAGTAAAAAAATGTTGCTTTTATTTAATTTAGTATTTATAACTTTAGTATTTATAACCAAGAGTCGTAACTGGGGTTAAAAGGGGATACATGACACTACATAACAATGCATAGAAATTCTTTTTTCTAATACGTCTTTTATTCATACAATATTTCACTTTTGAAAAAAAATTAATTTATTTTTTTTATATTTCGCAAATAAAATTTTTCACGCATAAAAGCTAATTTGTATATTGTAGCGCAAGGTGTTATGGGACTAATATAGAAAAGTTATTTTCAGTATTTTCTTTTGTTGAATTTTTAAAAATACAGGAAGACCAAAATAATAATTTATAAAAATGGGCTATTATTTTGAAAACTTTACCATTTTCAGAATCAGTGCCATAAATGTATCCAATATTTGTTGAAATTTTTACTACACCAAAATTATTGTAGGGCAGTTTAGTTAAAAAATAATTATAAGACGGAATTAGATTCATCTAACGAAGCTGGAAGCATTCACGTTATGTTGTTTTTAATAATGCATACAAAATTTACATTTAGTTTATTTTATATTTAGAAAAGCAATAATATAGATAAGTGAATCAAAATAAATGACAATAAGAATATTTTAAAAATATGTTAGTGCCTTAGTTTAATATTACTCATTGACACAGTGAATAAATGCATGATTGTTTATTTTATTTTCATAAATAGCAGCACTTTTAATACTATTTATAACATATTTCTAATCCCGAAAATCCCGGGATTTCTGTTTTGAATCCCGGGATTATTTCGGGACTGATTTTAGGCTCAATCCCGGGATCGACATACCTACTGGCTATGTTAAGTGTTGTGCCAATACAATTAAATGCTGTCTGTGTTTAACATGCATAATTCTTAACCCTAAAAATATGCCATCCAGAAAAATATACTAGTTAAAATTATATTGTGAATCGTAAACCTAGAGCATTTCAATGCATTTTATTAAATTTTTCAACATTTTTTTTTATTTTTTATTAAAAATCTTTAAACATGCACAGTGGAAATTATAATAATAGAATTCATATACAAATTTTTAAATGCATAAATAAATAATTCGTTTAAAACTGCAAGTACAAGTGACAGCATCAATGAATGCACAATTGCACCAGCAGACGCTAAACCAGGCAATCCAGGCTCGCTTTATATTTGGTAGAGTTACAGTTGATCTCAGTACAGCACATAGCGTAGGCAAGGAATTCACGGAGGCTTATGTAAAAAAACATGCCAAATTCTGTTTGAAAATCGAAACACTGATTTTTATTTGTGGTTTTTTCACATTAGTTTCAGAAATTGTATACTGCACTATATTATACTCTGTTACTATTAGTATTTTTTAACACAATTTATATATTTATATAATTTACAAATAACAAAATTATTACCGACGCGAACACGTTTTTTCAACGAACAACAAAAGACACGTACGCAGAAAATTATATACAAGAATTCATATTTTGTTTCTTTTCGAACATCAGTATGTTTAAAATGACCCTATACATACTTCAAACGACGACAAAAGAGACGTAGGTAGAAAATTGTTCTCAACGAGTGCCAACTTCGTATACAAGAAGAATGTTGGAAGAATACATTTATTTAAATCCTATTTCTTTTTTGTTTGTTTTTAAACATCAATATCTTCAACCGTTGTATTTAGATTTGATTAGCATTTTCTGTGTTTCGAAACATAGTTTTAACCAAGTAAATTGCCAAGAAACAGTTTATTCAAATGCAATTAAAATTGTATGTTGATATTGTAACATATTTATGGTAAATTTAACAGATTCTGCTGGACAATATAATAATATTTACACGTGAACAAAAATATATCCAATTTCGATTATAATTTAATTACACTTCATTTCAATACATGAGTGGTAATTTCGTATTACTTTTTAATTACATTCAAACATATTCAAACAAATCTTTTCTATCCGTGTACAAATGTTCTTCAATATATCAATAAAATAATTTTATAAAACATTTAGTTTACTTATTTAATTTCCTGATTTATCAAATTTTATCAATTATGTAATTCATTTCAAAATTTTATTTCACAGTTTTATTAAAAGGTTATTTTATTCCATAATTTCTTTCAAAATGTTCAATTTTTTTTTTAATGACAATTTTCATAATTCCATGATTTTTTGCTTATTAAAATTCTCAAATATTTCTTTTGTTTTATATCAAACATTCACAGAATTTTATTTTATTTTACCGAACACATTTTTTCCACTATTTTTCACAATAGATCACATGGGAAATTTTAAAGTAGGTGTAATTATGATTGTTAGGATTATCAAAATTATAGTCGGTCTAAGCCGACTATAAATACCCTACACATATGTGTGGTTACCACTCAAAGTGATATATAGGTCACCAGGGTATACGAATCCTGAAAATAACTACAAACATTCAATCGCTGAAGAATTTCCATTCATTTGATACCCATATTTACAAATGGGTAGGTTTACCGAATTTCGATTTTTTTTTTGTGAACCACAAGTCTTTTCGCCGGAAAACATTATTATCATGTATTTGAGCATGATATCAATATATATTTGACCAAAAAAAGTTTACCTAAGCACGTATACATAAAAATTGATCTTTATATGTACATTTTATATGAGGTATTTGAACATAAGTGGTCGGATCATAGGTCACAATGGACCGATCTCGCCAATTTCATTTATAAGTTTCATTTATCTAGCTCTTCAATTTTAAAAGTAGTAGGGATTTCAACAGACAGACGGACAAACAGACGGACATCGCTAAATCGACTCAGGAGGTCATGCTGATCAAGAATATATATACTTTTCCATACCGGAGATGCTTCCTTCTGGGTGTTACAAACGGCGTACCAAACTGAATATACCCTTTCACTCTTAGTGTAGGGTATAAAAATATTTTCCATGATCCAAAATAGTTATTTCTTCCAATATTAATCTCCATCCAATACTTCTCGTCCCTTGGGAGTTGATGTATGGTCCGAAAACCGGCTGCGCCAAAATGTTGAAGTCCTTATTTGACTTTAACATTCTTGATCCTTTTATACTTACATGTTTTTATTATTTAAAACTACCGAGTCTTTTTTACTTTAAGACACTTTATTTCGTTTCGAAAGTTGGTACACTTATACTTAACACTAGGTCTTAGAACTAGTCACTTCAGCTTATCGGAAACAATTCATTTTAGTCTATACGTAACTTTTACATAACACCTCGCATTCTAATAATTTCACAATAAATCATGCTAAAATAGTCAGCATTACTAAGTGACTCATAGGCTAAAATAACTAAATCAGCATTTATTTGTATGATCAGAGTGACCTATTTATTTATTGTGGGCGTACTATTCTGGATATTAGGGATGTCGATCCCGGAACGTTTTCGCAAACACGGGATTTCGAGATTTCAAAATTACAATCCCGGGATTAATCCCGGGATTTCCACAAATTAAATCAGTATTCTTTAAAGCATTTAAAATACTAACTTTAAGATTTTCAAACACAGCTGTGGAAAAAAAAGTGTTAACCTTTATCCAATCTTAGGGTGAAATTTTTCGATTGAGTAGATATTTTACGTTATGTTCCATTATTACGCTGTCCAACAAAATAGGATTATTATTATATTTGAATACATTTGTGGCAAACGATAATTTTACGATATCGAAACGAGATCATTTATAGGCTTTAATTGTCGTTTTCGATAATCTATAATGATACGAGAACGATAGGGTTTTCGATAAAAACGAACCTGTCTAAAACGATATCGTTGTTTTTGTCGTCAAAGATATCGAGATGATATCATAAATGAATTTATTTTCGATAAACAAATTTTATTTGTTCAGAAATTTTTATTTTTTTGACAAAAATTATGAACTATTTTATAGAATTTAAAAATTATCGTCAAATGGTTTGTAGGGAAATTATAATTTTTTTTTATAACTTTTCCCTTTTGTTATAAATATTTATTATATTTAAACAATACCAATATTTGATTAAACGCGAAAAATCGTTTCCAAAAGTTATTCAAAACATAACCAAACATTTTTATTCTGATTATAAAACTTTCGAAATACCCACTTTCTGTATTACTAAAAGAACAACGAAACGAATATTTTCAAACTTTAAAATTAATATAAAATTACGTCACTTTCGTCTAATATTCTTTCGTTTTCAAATACAGAAAGTGGCACTGCACTTAATTAAACTTTTAATGATAATTTTTTACCATTTTTAATGTTCAACTTTAACTTTTTTAAAATAAGTTACAGTTCTTAATTATATAAAATAATTGATTTATCGAAAATATTGTTGATTTTGTTGTGTTCGCGACATTTCATTAATTTGGAAACAAATCATTTGACTTTGGATTGTAATTGAATAACAATTAAAAAAAATCGTTATATGAGTCACTTGACTTTGAAACTTATAAATTTGTTTAAAATTACGTCCCTTTCGTCTAATAGTTAATAAATAAAAAAAGTAAAATATTTTAAGTGAATTAAGTAATTGAAGAGTGGGTGCAATAAGAAAAAGTAAGTTTTGAGATATTTGAGTTTAAATTATAGGAATGTTTGTATTTCATAATTTAATGAACCGATATTATTAGTTCGGCGTACCAAACTGAATATACCTTTCACTCTTAGTGTAGGGTATAAAAATTTTCAATATCAGAAAATTTAAATTTAACAAGTAAAAAAATGTTGCTTTTATTTAATTTAGTATTTATAACTTTAGTATTTATAACCAAGAGTCGTAACTGGGGTTAAAAGGGGATACATGACACTACATAACAATGCATAGAAATTCTTTTTTCTAATACGTCTTTTATTCATACAATATTTCACTTTTGAAAAAAAATTAATTTATTTTTTTTATATTTCGCAAATAAAATTTTTCACGCATAAAAGCTAATTTGTATATTGTAGCGCAAGGTGTTATGGGACTAATATAGAAAAGTTATTTTCAGTATTTTCTTTTGTTGAATTTTTAAAAATACAGGAAGACCAAAATAATAATTTATAAAAATGGGCTATTATTTTGAAAACTTTACCATTTTCAGAATCAGTGCCATAAATGTATCCAATATTTGTTGAAATTTTTACTACACCAAAATTATTGTAGGGCAGTTTAGTTAAAAAATAATTATAAGACGGAATTAGATTCATCTAACGAAGCTGGAAGCATTCACGTTATGTTGTTTTTAATAATGCATACAAAATTTACATTTAGTTTATTTTATATTTAGAAAAGCAATAATATAGATAAGTGAATCAAAATAAATGACAATAAGAATATTTTAAAAATATGTTAGTGCCTTAGTTTAATATTACTCATTGACACAGTGAATAAATGCATGATTGTTTATTTTATTTTCATAAATAGCAGCACTTTTAATACTATTTATAACATATTTCTAATCCCGAAAATCCCGGGATTTCTGTTTTGAATCCCGGGATTATTTCGGGACTGATTTTAGGCTCAATCCCGGGATCGACATACCTACTGGCTATGTTAAGTGTTGTGCCAATACAATTAAATGCTGTCTGTGTTTAACATGCATAATTCTTAACCCTAAAAATATGCCATCCAGAAAAATATACTAGTTAAAATTATATTGTGAATCGTAAACCTAGAGCATTTCAATGCATTTTATTAAATTTTTCAACATTTTTTTTTATTTTTTATTAAAAATCTTTAAACATGCACAGTGGAAATTATAATAATAGAATTCATATACAAATTTTTAAATGCATAAATAAATAATTCGTTTAAAACTGCAAGTACAAGTGACAGCATCAATGAATGCACAATTGCACCAGCAGACGCTAAACCAGGCAATCCAGGCTCGCTTTATATTTGGTAGAGTTACAGTTGATCTCAGTACAGCACATAGCGTAGGCAAGGAATTCACGGAGGCTTATGTAAAAAAACATGCCAAATTCTGTTTGAAAATCGAAACACTGATTTTTATTTGTGGTTTTTTCACATTAGTTTCAGAAATTGTATACTGCACTATATTATACTCTGTTACTATTAGTATTTTTTAACACAATTTATATATTTATATAATTTACAAATAACAAAATTATTACCGACGCGAACACGTTTTTTCAACGAACAACAAAAGACACGTACGCAGAAAATTATATACAAGAATTCATATTTTGTTTCTTTTCGAACATCAGTATGTTTAAAATGACCCTATACATACTTCAAACGACGACAAAAGAGACGTAGGTAGAAAATTGTTCTCAACGAGTGCCAACTTCGTATACAAGAAGAATGTTGGAAGAATACATTTATTTAAATCCTATTTCTTTTTTGTTTGTTTTTAAACATCAATATCTTCAACCGTTGTATTTAGATTTGATTAGCATTTTCTGTGTTTCGAAACATAGTTTTAACCAAGTAAATTGCCAAGAAACAGTTTATTCAAATGCAATTAAAATTGTATGTTGATATTGTAACATATTTATGGTAAATTTAACAGATTCTGCTGGACAATATAATAATATTTACACGTGAACAAAAATATATCCAATTTCGATTATAATTTAATTACACTTCATTTCAATACATGAGTGGTAATTTCGTATTACTTTTTAATTACATTCAAACATATTCAAACAAATCTTTTCTATCCGTGTACAAATGTTCTTCAATATATCAATAAAATAATTTTATAAAACATTTAGTTTACTTATTTAATTTCCTGATTTATCAAATTTTATCAATTATGTAATTCATTTCAAAATTTTATTTCACAGTTTTATTAAAAGGTTATTTTATTCCATAATTTCTTTCAAAATGTTCAATTTTTTTTTTAATGACAATTTTCATAATTCCATGATTTTTTGCTTATTAAAATTCTCAAATATTTCTTTTGTTTTATATCAAACATTCACAGAATTTTATTTTATTTTACCGAACACATTTTTTCCACTATTTTTCACAATAGATCACATGGGAAATTTTAAAGTAGGTGTAATTATGATTGTTAGGATTATCAAAATTATAGTCGGTCTAAGCCGACTATAAATACCCTACACATATGTGTGGTTACCACTCAAAGTGATATATAGGTCACCAGGGTATACGAATCCTGAAAATAACTACAAACATTCAATCGCTGAAGAATTTCCATTCATTTGATACCCATATTTACAAATGGGTAGGTTTACCGAATTTCGATTTTTTTTTTGTGAACCACAAGTCTTTTCGCCGGAAAACATTATTATCATGTATTTGAGCATGATATCAATATATATTTGACCAAAAAAAGTTTACCTAAGCACGTATACATAAAAATTGATCTTTATATGTACATTTTATATGAGGTATTTGAACATAAGTGGTCGGATCATAGGTCACAATGGACCGATCTCGCCAATTTCATTTATAAGTTTCATTTATCTAGCTCTTCAATTTTAAAAGTAGTAGGGATTTCAACAGACAGACGGACAAACAGACGGACATCGCTAAATCGACTCAGGAGGTCATGCTGATCAAGAATATATATACTTTTCCATACCGGAGATGCTTCCTTCTGGGTGTTACAAACGGCGTACCAAACTGAATATACCCTTTCACTCTTAGTGTAGGGTATAAAAATATTTTCCATGATCCAAAATAGTTATTTCTTCCAATATTAATCTCCATCCAATACTTCTCGTCCCTTGGGAGTTGATGTATGGTCCGAAAACCGGCTGCGCCAAAATGTTGAAGTCCTTATTTGACTTTAACATTCTTGATCCTTTTATACTTACATGTTTTTATTATTTAAAACTACCGAGTCTTTTTTACTTTAAGACACTTTATTTCGTTTCGAAAGTTGGTACACTTATACTTAACACTAGGTCTTAGAACTAGTCACTTCAGCTTATCGGAAACAATTCATTTTAGTCTATACGTAACTTTTACATAACACCTCGCATTCTAATAATTTCACAATAAATCATGCTAAAATAGTCAGCATTACTAAGTGACTCATAGGCTAAAATAACTAAATCAGCATTTATTTGTATGATCAGAGTGACCTATTTATTTATTGTGGGCGTACTATTCTGGATATTAGGGATGTCGATCCCGGAACGTTTTCGCAAACACGGGATTTCGAGATTTCAAAATTACAATCCCGGGATTAATCCCGGGATTTCCACAAATTAAATCAGTATTCTTTAAAGCATTTAAAATACTAACTTTAAGATTTTCAAACACAGCTGTGGAAAAAAAAGTGTTAACCTTTATCCAATCTTAGGGTGAAATTTTTCGATTGAGTAGATATTTTACGTTATGTTCCATTATTACGCTGTCCAACAAAATAGGATTATTATTATATTTGAATACATTTGTGGCAAACGATAATTTTACGATATCGAAACGATATCATTTATAGGCTTTAATTGTCGTTTTCGATAATCTATAATGATACGAGAACGATAGGGTTTTCGATAAAAACGAACCTGTCTAAAACGATATCGTTGTTTTTGTCGTCAAAGATATCGAGATGATATCATAAATGGATTTATTTTCGATAAACAAATTTTATTTGTTCAGAAATTTTTATTTTTTTGACAAAAATTATGAACTATTTTATAGAATTTAAAAATTATCGTCAAATGGTTTGTAGGGAAATTATAATTTTTTTTTATAACTTTTCCCTTTTGTTATAAATATTTATTATATTTAAACAATACCAATATTTGATTAAACGCGAAAAATCGTTTCCAAAAGTTATTCAAAACATAACCAAACATTTTTATTCTGATTATAAAACTTTCGAAATACCCACTTTCTGTATTACTAAAAGAACAACGAAACGAATATTTTCAAACTTTAAAATTAATATAAAATTACGTCACTTTCGTCTAATATTCTTTCGTTTTCAAATACAGAAAGTGGCACTGCACTTAATTAAACTTTTAATGATAATTTTTTACCATTTTTAATGTTCAACTTTAACTTTTTTAAAATAAGTTACAGTTCTTAATTATATAAAATAATTGATTTATCGAAAATATTGTTGATTTTGTTGTGTTCGCGACATTTCATTAATTTGGAAACAAATCATTTGACTTTGGATTGTAATTGAATAACAATTAAAAAAAATCGTTATATGAGTCACTTGACTTTGAAACTTATAAATTTGTTTAAAATTACGTCCCTTTCGTCTAATAGTTAATAAATAAAAAAAGTAAAATATTTTAAGTGAATTAAGTAATTGAAGAGTGGGTGCAATAAGAAAAAGTAAGTTTTGAGATATTTGAGTTTAAATTATAGGAATGTTTGTATTTCATAATTTAATGAACCGATATTATTAGTTCGGCGTACCAAACTGAATATACCTTTCACTCTTAGTGTAGGGTATAAAAATTTTCAATATCAGAAAATTTAAATTTAACAAGTAAAAAAATGTTGCTTTTATTTAATTTAGTATTTATAACTTTAGTATTTATAACCAAGAGTCGTAACTGGGGTTAAAAGGGGATACATGACACTACATAACAATGCATAGAAATTCTTTTTTCTAATACGTCTTTTATTCATACAATATTTCACTTTTGAAAAAAAATTAATTTATTTTTTTTATATTTCGCAAATAAAATTTTTCACGCATAAAAGCTAATTTGTATATTGTAGCGCAAGGTGTTATGGGACTAATATAGAAAAGTTATTTTCAGTATTTTCTTTTGTTGAATTTTTAAAAATACAGGAAGACCAAAATAATAATTTATAAAAATGGGCTATTATTTTGAAAACTTTACCATTTTCAGAATCAGTGCCATAAATGTATCCAATATTTGTTGAAATTTTTACTACACCAAAATTATTGTAGGGCAGTTTAGTTAAAAAATAATTATAAGACGGAATTAGATTCATCTAACGAAGCTGGAAGCATTCACGTTATGTTGTTTTTAATAATGCATACAAAATTTACATTTAGTTTATTTTATATTTAGAAAAGCAATAATATAGATAATTGAATCAAAATAAATGACAATAAGAATATTTTAAAAATATGTTAGTGCCTTAGTTTAATATTACTCATTGACACAGTGAATAAATGCATGATTGTTTATTTTATTTTCATAAATAGCAGCACTTTTAATACTATTTATAACATATTTCTAATCCCGAAAATCCCGGGATTTCTGTTTTGAATCCCGGGATTATTTCGGGACTGATTTTAGGCTCAATCCCGGGATCGACATACCTACTGGCTATGTTAAGTGTTGTGCCAATACAATTAAATGCTGTCTGTGTTTAACATGCATAATTCTTAACCCTAAAAATATGCCATCCAGAAAAATATACTAGTTAAAATTATATTGTGAATCGTAAACCTAGAGCATTTCAATGCATTTTATTAAATTTTTCAACATTTTTTTTTATTTTTTATTAAAAATCTTTAAACATGCACAGTGGAAATTATAATAATAGAATTCATATACAAATTTTTTTTAACACAATTTATATATTTATATAATTTACAAATAACAAAATTATTACCGACGCGAACACGTTTTTTCAACGAACAACAAAAGACACGTACGCAGAAAATTATATACAAGAATTCATATTTTGTTTCTTTTCGAACATCAGTATGTTTAAAATGACCCTATACATACTTCAAACGACGACAAAAGAGACGTAGGTAGAAAATTGTTCTCAACGAGTGCCAACTTCGTATACAAGAAGAATGTTGGAAGAATACATTTATTTAAATCCTATTTCTTTTTTGTTTGTTTTTAAACATCAATATCTTCAACCGTTGTATTTAGATTTGATTAGCATTTTCTGTGTTTCGAAACATAGTTTTAACCAAGTAAATTGCCAAGAAACAGTTTATTCAAATGCAATTAAAATTGTATGTTGATATTGTAACATATTTATGGTAAATTTAACAGATTCTGCTGGACAATATAATAATATTTACACGTGAACAAAAATATATCCAATTTCGATTATAATTTAATTACACTTCATTTCAATACATGAGTGGTAATTTCGTATTACTTTTTAATTACATTCAAACATATTCAAACAAATCTTTTCTATCCGTGTACAAATGTTCTTCAATATATCAATTAAATAATTTTATAAAACATTTAGTTTACTTATTTAATTTCCTGATTTATCAAATTTTATCAATTATGTAATTCATTTCAAAATTTTATTTCACAGTTTTATTAAAAGGTTATTTTATTCCATAATTTCTTTCAAAATGTTCAATTTTTTTTTTAATGACAATTTTCATAATTCCATGATTTTTTGCTTATTAAAATTCTCAAATATTTCTTTTGTTTTATATCAAACATTCACAGAATTTTATTTTATTTTACCGAACACATTTTTTCCACTATTTTTCACAATAGATCACATGGGAAATTTTAAAGTAGGTGTAATTATGATTGTTAGGATTATCAAAATTATAGTCGGTCTAAGCCGACTATAAATACCCTACACATATGTGTGGTTACCACTCAAAGTGATATATAGGTCACCAGGGTATACGAATCCTGAAAATAACTACAAACATTCAATCGCTGAAGAATTTCCATTCATTTGATACCCATATTTACAAATGGGTAGGTTTACCGAATTTCGATTTTTTTTTTGTGAACCACAAGTCTTTTCGCCGGAAAACATTATTATCATGTATTTGAGCATGATATCAATATATATTTGACCAAAAAAAGTTTACCTAAGCACGTATACATAAAAATTGATCTTTATATGTACATTTTATATGAGGTATTTGAACATAAGTGGTCGGATCATAGGTCACAATGGACCGATCTCGCCAATTTTTTCGCACATACAGCGTAGGTATATTAGTAATCTAAGTTATAAGTTTCATTTATCTAGCTCTTCAATTTTAAGTAGTAGGGATTTCAACAGACAGACGGACAAACAGACGGACATCGCTAAATCGACTCAGGAGGTCATGCTGATCAAGAATATATATACTTTTCCATACCGGAGATGCTTCCTTCTGGGTGTTACAAACGGCGTACCAAACTGAATATACCCTTTCACTCTTAGTGTAGGGTATAAAAATATTTTCCATGATCCAAAATAGTTATTTCTTCCAATATTAATCTCCATCCAATACTTCTCGTCCCTTGGGAGTTGATGTATGGTCCGAAAACCGGCTGCGCCAAAATGTTGAAGTCCTTATTTGACTTTAACATTCTTGATCCTTTTATACTTACATGTTTTTATTATTTAAAACTACCGAGTCTTTTTTACTTTAAGACACTTTATTTCGTTTCGAAAGTTGGTACACTTATACTTAACACTAGGTCTTAGAACTAGTCACTTCAGCTTATCGGAAACAATTCATTTTAGTCTATACGTAACTTTTACATAACACCTCGCATTCTAATAATTTCACAATAAATCATGCTAAAATAGTCAGCATTACTAAGTGACTCATAGGCTAAAATAACTAAATCAGCATTTATTTGTATGATCAGAGTGACCTATTTATTTATTGTGGGCGTACTATTCTGGATATTAGGGATGTCGATCCCGGAACGTTTTCGCAAACACGGGATTTCGAGATTTCAAAATTACAATCCCGGGATTTCCACAAATTAAATCAGTATTCTTTAAAGCATTTAAAATACTAACTTTAAGATTTTCAAACACAGCTGTGGAAAAAAAAGTGTTAACCTTTATCCAATCTTAGGGTGAAATTTTTCGATTGAGTAGATATTTTACGTTATGTTCCATTATTACGCTGTCCAACAAAATAGGATTATTATTATATTTGAATACATTTGTGGCAAACGATAATTTTACGATATCGAAACGAGATCATTTATAGGCTTTAATTGTCGTTTTCGATAATCTATAATGATACGAGAACGATAGGGTTTTCGATAAAAACGAACCTGTCTAAAACGATATCGTTGTTTTTGTCGTCAAAGATATCGAGATGATATCATAAATGGATTTATTTTCGATAAACAAATTTTATTTGTTCAGAAATTTTTATTTTTTTGACAAAAATTATGAACTATTTTATAGAATTTAAAAATTATCGTCAAATGGTTTGTAGGGAAATTATAATTTTTTTTTATAACTTTTCCCTTTTGTTATAAATATTTATTATATTTAAACAATACCAATATTTGATTAAACGCGAAAAATCGTTTCCAAAAGTTATTCAAAACATAACCAAACATTTTTATTCTGATTATAAAACTTTCGAAATACCCACTTTCTGTATTACTAAAAGAACAACGAAACGAATATTTTCAAACTTTAAAATTAATATAAAATTACGTCACTTTCGTCTAATATTCTTTCGTTTTCAAATACAGAAAGTGGCACTGCACTTAATTAAACTTTTAATGATAATTTTTTACCATTTTTAATGTTCAACTTTAACTTTTTTAAAATAAGTTACAGTTCTTAATTATATAAAATAATTGATTTATCGAAAATATTGTTGATTTTGTTGTGTTCGCGACATTTCATTAATTTGGAAACAAATCATTTGACTTTGGATTGTAATTGAATAACAATTAAAAAAAATCGTTATATGAGTCACTTGACTTTGAAACTTATAAATTTGTTTAAAATTACGTCCCTTTCGTCTAATAGTTAATAAATAAAAAAAGTAAAATATTTTAAGTGAATTAAGTAATTGAAGAGTGGGTGCAATAAGAAAAAGTAAGTTTTGAGTTATTTGAGTTTAAATTATAGGAATGTTTGTATTTCATAATTTAATGAACCGATATTATTAGTTCGGCGTACCAAACTGAATATACCTTTCACTCTTAGTGTAGGGTATAAAAATTTACAATATCAGAAAATTTAAATTTAACAAGTAAAAAAATGTTGCTTTTATTTAATTTAGTATTTATAACTTTAGTATTTATAACCAAGAGTCGTAACTGGGGTTAAAAGGGGATACATGACACTACATAACAATGCATAGAAATTCTTTTTTCTAATACGTCTTTTATTCATACAATATTTCACTTTTGAAAAAAAATTAATTTATTTTTTTTATATTTCGCAAATAAAATTTTTCACGCATAAAAGCTAATTTGTATATTGTAGCGCAAGGTGTTATGGGACTAATATAGAAAAGTTATTTTCAGTATTTTCTTTTGTTGAATTTTTAAAAATACAGGAAGACCAAAATAATAATTTATAAAAATGGGCTATTATTTTGAAAACTTTACCATTTTCAGAATCAGTGCCATAAATGTATCCAATATTTGTTGAAATTTTTACTACACCAAAATTATTGTAGGGCAGTTTAGTTAAAAAATAATTATAAGACGGAATTAGATTCATCTAACGAAGCTGGAAGCATTCACGTTATGTTGTTTTTAATAATGCATACAAAATTTACATTTAGTTTATTTTATATTTAGAAAAGCAATAATATAGATAAGTGAATCAAAATAAATGACAATAAGAATATTTTAAAAATATGTTAGTGCCTTAGTTTAATATTACTCATTGACACAGTGCATGATTGTTTATTTTATTTTCATAAATAGCAGCACTTTTAATACTATTTATAACATATTTCTAATCCCGAAAATCCCGGGATTTCTGTTTTGAATCCCGGGATTATTTCGGGACTGATTTTAGGCTCAATCCCGGGATCGACATACCTACTGGCTATGTTAAGTGTTGTGTTTAACATGCATAATTCTTAACCCTAAAAATATGCCATCCAGAAAAATATACTAGTTAAAATTATATTGTGAATCGTAAACCTAGAGCATTTCAATGCATTTTATTAAATTTTTCAACATTTTTTTTTATTTTTTATTAAAAATCTTTAAACATGCACAGTGGAAATTATAATAATAGAATTCATATACAAATTTTTAAATGCATAAATAAATAATTCGTTTAAAACTGCAAGTACAAGTGACAGCATCAATGAATGCACAATTGCACCAGCAGACGCTAAACCAGGCAATCCAGGCTCGCTTTATATTTGGTAGAGTTACAGTTGATCTCAGTACAGCACATAGCGTAGGCAAGGAATTCACGGAGGCTTATGTAAAAAAACATGCCAAATTCTGTTTGAAAATCGAAACACTGATTTTTATTTGTGGTTTTTTCACATTAGTTTCAGAAATTGTATACTGCACTATATTATACTCTGTTACTATTAGTATTTTTTAACACAATTTATATATTTATATAATTTACAAATAACAAAATTATTACCGACGCGAACACGTTTTTTCAACGAACAACAAAAGACACGTACGCAGAAAATTATATACAAGAATTCATATTTTGTTTCTTTTCGAACATCAGTATGTTTAAAATGACCCTATACATACTTCAAACGACGACAAAAGAGACGTAGGTAGAAAATTGTTCTCAACGAGTGCCAACTTCGTATACAAGAAGAATGTTGGAAGAATACATTTATTTAAATCCTATTTCTTTTTTGTTTGTTTTTAAACATCAATATCTTCAACCGTTGTATTTAGATTTGATTAGCATTTTCTGTGTTTCGAAACATAGTTTTAACCAAGTAAATTGCCAAGAAACAGTTTATTCAAATGCAATTAAAATTGTATGTTGATATTGTAACATATTTATGGTAAATTTAACAGATTCTGCTGGACAATATAATAATATTTACACGTGAACAAAAATATATCCAATTTCGATTATAATTTAATTACACTTCATTTCAATACATGAGTGGTAATTTCGTATTACTTTTTAATTACATTCAAACATATTCAAACAAATCTTTTCTATCCGTGTACAAATGTTCTTCAATATATCAATTAAATAATTTTATAAAACATTTAGTTTACTTATTTAATTTCCTGATTTATCAAATTTTATCAATTATGTAATTCATTTCAAAATTTTATTTCACAGTTTTATTAAAAGGTTATTTTATTCCATAATTTCTTTCAAAATGTTCAATTTTTTTTTTAATGACAATTTTCATAATTCCATGATTTTTTGCTTATTAAAATTCTCAAATATTTCTTTTGTTTTATATCAAACATTCACAGAATTTTATTTTATTTTACCGAACACATTTTTTCCACTATTTTTCACAATAGATCACATGGGAAATTTTAAAGTAGGTGTAATTATGATTGTTAGGATTATCAAAATTATAGTCGGTCTAAGCCGACTATAAATACCCTACACATATGTGTGGTTACCACTCAAAGTGATATATAGGTCACCAGGGTATACGAATCCTGAAAATAACTACAAACATTCAATCGCTGAAGAATTTCCATTCATTTGATACCCATATTTACAAATGGGTAGGTTTACCGAATTTCGATTTTTTTTTTGTGAACCACAAGTCTTTTCGCCGGAAAACATTATTATCATGTATTTGAGCATGATATCAATATATATTTGACCAAAAAAAGTTTACCTAAGCACGTATACATAAAAATTGATCTTTATATGTACATTTTATATGAGGTATTTGAACATAAGTGGTCGGATCATAGGTCACAATGGACCGATCTCGCCAATTTTTTCGCACATACAGCGTAGGTATATTAGTAATCTAAGTTATAAGTTTCATTTATCTAGCTCTTCAATTTTAAAAGTAGTAGGGATTTCAACAGACAGACGGACAAACAGACGGACAAACAGACGGACATCGCTAAATCGACTCAGGAGGTCATGCTGATCAAGAATATATATACTTTTCCATACCGGAGATGCTTCCTTCTGGGTGTTACAAACGGCGTACCAAACTGAATATACCCTTTCACTCTTAGTGTAGGGTATAAAAATATTTTCCATGATCCAAAATAGTTATTTCTTCCAATATTAATCTCCATCCAATACTTCTCGTCCCTTGGGAGTTGATGTATGGTCCGAAAACCGGCTGCGCCAAAATGTTGAAGTCCTTATTTGACTTTAACATTCTTGATCCTTTTATACTTACATGTTTTTATTATTTAAAACTACCGAGTCTTTTTTACTTTAAGACACTTTATTTCGTTTCGAAAGTTGGTACACTTATACTTAACACTAGGTCTTAGAACTAGTCACTTCAGCTTATCGGAAACAATTCATTTTAGTCTATACGTAACTTTTACATAACACCTCGCATTCTAATAATTTCACAATAAATCATGCTAAAATAGTCAGCATTACTAAGTGACTCATAGGCTAAAATAACTAAATCAGCATTTATTTGTATGATCAGAGTGACCTATTTATTTATTGTGGGCGTACTATTCTGGATATTAGGGATGTCGATCCCGGAACGTTTTCGCAAACACGGGATTTCGAGATTTCAAAATTACAATCCCGGGATTAATCCCGGGATTTCCACAAATTAAATCAGTATTCTTTAAAGCATTTAAAATACTAACTTTAAGATTTTCAAACACAGCTGTGGAAAAAAAAGTGTTAACCTTTATCCAATCTTAGGGTGAAATTTTTCGATTGAGTAGATATTTTACGTTATGTTCCATTATTACGCTGTCCAACAAAATAGGATTATTATTATATTTGAATACATTTGTGGCAAACGATAATTTTACGATATCGAAACGAGATCATTTATAGGCTTTAATTGTCGTTTTCGATAATCTATAATGATACGAGAACGATAGGGTTTTCGATAAAAACGAACCTGTCTAAAACGATATCGTTGTTTTTGTCGTCAAAGATATCGAGATGATATCATAAATGGATTTATTTTCGATAAACAAATTTTATTTGTTCAGAAATTTTTATTTTTTTGACAAAAATTATGAACTATTTTATAGAATTTAAAAATTATCGTCAAATGGTTTGTAGGGAAATTATAATTTTTTTTTATAACTTTTCCCTTTTGTTATAAATATTTATTATATTTAAACAATACCAATATTTGATTAAACGCGAAAAATCGTTTCCAAAAGTTATTCAAAACATAACCAAACATTTTTATTCTGATTATAAAACTTTCGAAATACCCACTTTCTGTATTACTAAAAGAACAACGAAACGAATATTTTCAAACTTTAAAATTAATATAAAATTACGTCACTTTCGTCTAATATTCTTTCGTTTTCAAATACAGAAAGTGGCACTGCACTTAATTAAACTTTTAATGATAATTTTTTACCATTTTTAATGTTCAACTTTAACTTTTTTAAAATAAGTTACAGTTCTTAATTATATAAAATAATTGATTTATCGAAAATATTGTTGATTTTGTTGTGTTCGCGACATTTCATTAATTTGGAAACAAATCATTTGACTTTGGATTGTAATTGAATAACAATTAAAAAAAATCGTTATATGAGTCTTTTTATTTATATTTAGAACATTATATTTAAAACATTAAATTACTATAACAAATAGAGTTGAAGACTTTTGGCCTTAAAATTTTGCATTCTTATAATTGTAGGTATACTTGATCCAAATCTATTAATCATTATCATTAAATCGAAAAACTACACTCAGAAGAAAATGTATCATTAAGTACTTTATGGTACGACCATTGTTCTTATGGTGCATGTAATAATAGTTTTTTGGTTTTAAATCAAAAGTTTTCTAATTAATTCAATAGTATTTTAAAAATACAGTACCATAAATTTTTTCAATATTATTATTTTAAGGAGGAGGTCATGCTGATCAAGAATATATATACTTTTCCATACCGGAGATGCTTCCTTCTGGGTGTTACAAACGGCGTACCAAACTGAATATACCCTTTCACTCTTAGTGTAGGGTATAAAAATATTTTCCATGATCCAAAATAGTTATTTCTTCCAATATTAATCTCCATCCAATACTTCTCGTCCCTTGGGAGTTGATGTATGGTCCGAAAACCGGCTGCGCCAAAATGTTGAAGTCCTTATTTGACTTTAACATTCTTGATCCTTTTATACTTACATGTTTTTATTATTTAAAACTACCGAGTCTTTTTTACTTTAAGACACTTTATTTCGTTTCGAAAGTTGGTACACTTATACTTAACACTAGGTCTTAGAACTAGTCACTTCAGCTTATCGGAAACAATTCATTTTAGTCTATACGTAACTTTTACATAACACCTCGCATTCTAATAATTTCACAATAAATCATGCTAAAATAGTCAGCATTACTAAGTGACTCATAGGCTAAAATAACTAAATCAGCATTTATTTGTATGATCAGAGTGACCTATTTATTTATTGTGGCGTACTATTCTGGCTATTAGGGATGTCGATCCCGGAACGTTTTCGCAAACACGGGATTTCGAGATTTCAAAATTACAATCCCGGGATTAATCCCGGAATTTCCACAAATTAAATCAGTATTCTTTAAAGCATTTAAAATACTAACTTTAAGGTTTTCAAACACAGCTGTGGAAAAAAAGTGTTAACCTTTATTCAATCTTAGGGTGAAATTTTTCGATTGAGTAGATAAAATATTGTTGATTTTGTTGTGTTCGCGACATTTCATTAATTTGGAAACAAATCATTTGACTTTGGATTGTAATTGAATAACAATTAAAAAAAATCGTTATCTGAATTAAAATTTTATGTCACTTGACTTTGAAACTTATAAGTTTGTTTAAAATTACGTCCCTTTCGTCTAATAGTTAATAAATAAAAAAAGTAAAATATTTTAAGTGAAATAAGTAATTGAAGAGTGGGTGCAATAAGAAAAAGTAAGTTTTGAGATATTTGAGTTTAAATTATTGGAATGTTTGTATTTCATAATTTAATGAACCGATATTATTAGTTCAAAATTTTCATCAAAAATACTATATTAAATAAAGAAAAAAAAATACTTGTTAAATTTAAATATGAATCAGTTGGGAAAGTTAGATCACATTGGAAATTTTAAAGTAAGTGTAATTATGATAGTTAGGATTATCAAAATTATACTCGGTCTAAGCCGACTATAAATACCCTACACATATGTGTGGTTACCATTCAAAGTGATATATAGATCACCAGGGTATACGAATCCTGAAAATAACTACAAACATTCAATCGCTGAAAAATTTCCATTCATTTGATACCCATACACCCAGAAAAAATCATGGTAAATTGATAGTATTTCAATAGAAAAACAATAATTTATACCATTAAAATTGGTCAATAGGATGCGTCCCATTAGTTCAGTAATATTGAAACTGTTAATACAATGTGTGGTTGTACCATAAATTTTATAATGTGATATTTTAATTACAATAAGAAAGACCTATACAAATTTAATGATACGTATTATTAATTTTATGGTATAGTCGAATTACATTTTCCTAAAAATTTATTAGAACAAAAATGTATTTTAGTTAATTTATTGTATAATTTATTTTATTTAAATGTCGAAATTGATATTCACTTTTACAACACACACATAAAAAGATACTTCTTGCTGCAAAAGGTTATAAAACATTTAACGTTTGCTTTGGTTTCCTATAATTGATTCTGGTACTTGAGCCTATTATTTTCTATAATAAATAAAAATATAAATAAATATATAAATTATTTACATTAAATAATTTAATTTAATAATTATTTATTTACATTAAATACATTGAGTCCTTACCAATGTCGCGTTTAATAATGTGGATTATTCCAAAAAAATACATGCGACCATTTTGAGTAAACACGCAGAATGACGTACAAAACGAACATGTTTGTATTCGTTTTATGTTTTTTTACACCACGTTTATTATTATAGGACGAAACCATTAAAACAACAGTATTTATTCTATTTAAAATAATAATATTGAAATATTTAAATTTATGGTACTGAATTTTTCAAATACTATTGAATTAATTAGAAAACTTTTGATTTAAAAAAAAAACTATTAATACATGAACCATAAGATCAATGGTCGTACCATAAAGTACTTAATGGTACATTTTCTTCTGAGTGTATTTACAAATGGGTAGGTGTACCGAATTTCGATTTTTTTTTTTGTGAACCACAAGTCTTTTCGCCGGAAAACATTATTTCCATGTATTTGAGCATGATGTCAATATATATTTGCCCAAAAAAGTTTACCTAAGCACGTATACATAAAAATTGATCTTTATATGTACATTTTATATGAGGTAATTGAACATAAGTGGTCGGATCATAGGTCACAATGTACCGATCTCGCCGGTCCATTGCGTAGGTATATTAGTAATCTCAGTTATAAGTTTCATTTATCTAGCTCTTCAATTTTAAAAGTAGTAGGGATTTCAACAGACAGACGGACAGACAAACGGACAGACAGACGGACATCGCTAAATCGACTCAGGAGGTCATGCTGATCAAGAATATATATACTTTTCCATACCGGAGATGCTTCCTTCTGGGTGTTACAAACGGCGTACCAAACTGAATATGCCCTTTCACTCTTAGTGTAGGGTATAATTAACTAAAATACATTTTTGTTTTAATATATTATTAGGAAAATGTTATTCGACTATACCATAAAATTAATAATACGTATCATTAAATGTGTATATGTCTTTCTTATTGTAATTAAAATATCACATTATAAAATTTATGGTACAACCACACATTGTATTAACAGTTTCAATGTTACTGAACTAATGGGACGCATCCTATTGACCAATTTTAATGGTATAAATTATTGTCTTTCTATTGAAATACTATCAATTTACCATGATTTTTTTCTGGGTGTACGGAAGTTATTGATAAATTAAGGTCAGTTTCAATGATTTAAAAAAAAAATCTGTTTATTTAATTAGCAAATGACAAAATTATTACCGTGCCTGATATATTATTGATATTATTAAATATTAATTTTAGCTTTTTTACAATCCCACTGCATCTGTCACACAATTTAAACAAGTTATTGGTACACGCTGCAAATAAATGACTCTCCCAAACATAATTTTGCTGGCATTAACACGTATGTTTGGAATTTCATGTATACATAATATATAATTGCCTGATAAATCAATTGTAAACAGGATTGTATTGAGACTTGATATCACGGACATATTTTAATTTTGACCCTTAAAAAGGTGTATGTTGTAATAGAAACATAATAAGTTCTACATTTCAAACAAAATAAATATTTAAACCGAAACATAAATATGTTTAAAATATAACATGATTCGGAACTACCTGAATATTATTATTATTTATTCAAAATCACTAAACATGCACAGTGGGAATTAATAATATTTGAATTCATACACACATTTTTAAATGCATATATAAATAATTGAATTAAAACTGCAAGTACAAGTCTGAGTGTAGCACATAGCGTTGGGAGGGAATTCGCAGAAGCTGTTGTAAAAAAACCATGCCGAATTCTGTTTGAACATAGGAACACTGATTTTTCAGTTGTGATTTTTTTGATGAAATAACCGTGTCGGCATTTCACAATATTTTTAGAAAAACATTTAGGGAGAATTAAATTATATACTGCACTATTAAATGATATTATTTGTACTTTTTGTACCACAATTTGTATATTTTTTAAAATTTACAAATGACATCGTATTACCGATACGAATACGTTTTCTCAACAAACATCAAAAGACACGTATGCAGAAAATGGCGGTCACCGAGTGTCAACATCGTATACAAGAAGAATATTGCAAGAATACTTTTATTTAAAAGGACCAATACACACTTCAAACGACGACAAAAGAGACGTAGATAGAAAATTGTGCTCAACGAGTGCCAACTTCGTATACAAGAAGAATGTTGGAAGAATACATTTATTTAAATCCAATTTCTTTTTTTGTTTGTTTTTAAACGATGGCAAAAGATGGCGTAGGTAGAAAATGCGGCGCGATGTTGCAAACTTCGACTATCGATAACTAATCGAATGAAGACGAGCGTTGCGAACATACGTTATAATTACATTTGAATAACATTTTCGATTTGTTTTGAAACACTGTTATAACCAAGTAAACTACCAAGAAATAGTATATTCAAATGCAATTAAAATTTTATGTTTGTATTGGAACATATTTATGATAAGTTTGACAGATTCTGCTGGTGAAAATATAAAATGTTTACACATAGTAATAAGTTATTACCATCTGAACAATAATTTAAATACACACGGATAGAAAAGATTTGTTTGAATATGTCTGAATCTAATTAAAAACCAGTTGGGAATGTTTGATCACATGGGAAATTTTAAATTTGGTGTTATTATGATAGTTAGGATTATCAAAATTATAGTCGGTCTAAGCCGACTATAAATACCCTACACATATGTGTGGTTACCATTCAAAGTGGTATATAAGTCAACAGGGTATACAAATTCGGAAAATAACTACAAACTTTCAATCGCTGAAGAATTTCCATTCATTTGATAGCCATATTTACAAATGGGTAGGTGTACCGAATTTCGATTTTTTTTGGGAACCACAAGTCGTTTCGCGGGAAAACATTATTTCCATGTATTTGAGCATGAAGTAAATATATATTTGACCAAAAAAGTTTACCTAAGCACGAATACAGTAAAACTGAACTGTAGATGTACATTTAATATGAGTTATTTGAATATAAATGGTCAGATCACAGGTCATAATAAACCGATATGCCTAATTTTCGCACATACAGCGTAGGTATATAAGTAATCTAAATTATTAATTTCATTTATCTAACTCTTCAATTGTTTCAGTAGTAGTGATTTCAACAGACAGACGGACAGACAGACGGACATCGCTAAAACAACTCAGGAGGTCATGCTGATCAAGAATATATATACTTTTCCATACCGGAGATGCTTCCTTCTGGGTGCTACAAACGGCGTACCAAATTGAATATACCCTTTCACTCTTAGTGTAGGGTATAATTAATACGAAATTACCATACATGTATTAGGAATGAAGTGTAATTAAATTATATTCGAAATTGAATTTATTTTTGTACACGTGTAAACATTATTATATTGTCCAGCAGAATCTGTCAAATTTACCATAAATATGTTACAATACCAACATAAAATTTTAATTGCATTCGAATAAACTGTTTTTTGGCAATTTACTTAGTTAAAACTATGTATCGAAACACAGACAATGCTAATTAAATCTAAATACAACGTATGTTCGCAACGCTGGTCTTAATTCGATAATTTATCGACTGACGAAGTTGGCAACGTTGTGCAGCATTTTCTACCTACGCCATCTTTTGCCATCGTTTGAACATATTGATGTTTAAAAACAAAAAAAAAAGGAATTGGATTTAAATAAATGTATTCTTCAACATTCTTCTTGTATACGAAGTTGGCACTCGTTGAGAACAATTTACTACCTACGTCTCTTTTGTTGTCGTTTGAAGTATGTATAGGGTCAGTTTAAACATACTGATGTTCGAAAAGAAACAAAATATGAATTCTTGTATATAATATTCTGCGTACGTGTCTTTTGTTGTTCGTTGAAAAAACGTGTTCGCGTCGGTAATAATTTTGTTATTTGTAAATTAAATAAATATATAAATTGTGTTAAAAAATACTAATAGTAACAGAGTATAATATAGTGCAGTATACAATTTCTGAAACTAATGTGAAAAAACCACAAATAAAAATCAGTGTTTCGATTTTCAAACAGAATTTGGCATGTTTTTTACAAAAGCCTCCGTGAATTCCTTGCCTACGCTATGTGCTGTACTGAGATCAACTGTAACTCTACCAAATATAAAGCGAGCCTGGATTGCCTGGTTTAGCGTCTGCTGGTGCAATTGTGCATTCATTGATGCTGTCACTTGTACTTGCAGTTTTAAACCAATTATTTATTTATGCATTTACAAATTTGTATATGAATTCAATTATTATAAATTCCCACTGTGCATGTTTAAAGATTTTTAATAAAAATAAATAAAAATAAAAAAAATATTTTATTTTATTTTCAGGATTTTTCCAAAAATATTTAAATATGTTTCTATGCAAACATACTACTTTTTGTACTGAAAGAACTGATATGTTTCACTGGAAACATATTTATATTCACGTCGTTCAAAATCATGTTTTAATTTGAACATATTTATATTTCGGTTCAAATTATTATGTTTCCATTAGGACATACACCATTTTAAGTGGCAACATTAAAATTTTTCTGTGATATTATAATGTCAGTCAGAGCTCATTACAACACTGTGCAGGTTTCAATACAACCCTGTTTACAAATGATTTATCAGTCAATTATATATTATGTTTACATAAAATTCCAAGTATAATGCCTGCAAAATTATGTTTGGGAGAACCCTTTTTTTGCAGAGTGCACTTCATTCGTAATACATGTATGGTGATTTCGTATTATTTTTTTAATTACATTCAAACATATTCAAACAAATCTTTACTATCCGTGTAGGAGTAGTATATTTACTAGAGATGGGCGGCATGTGAGTTTTGACCCTGCAGTCCAAGAATGAAGCTCTTATAAAATATAACAAGGAATAAGCTATCATCCACCTTCTATCAAAATGCGTATTTCTAGCAGCCTTAAAACAGCACACTTAGAAGCTTAGAGGCAAGCACTTTTATTACTCTCACTGATTCTGTGTGAGCATTGTTCTCGGTCGTAATTTGAAGTGCTTTGAAATAAGTACACTTGAAGCTTACAGTCAGCAGTTCGTTTTTTGTAGAATTTTATTTGATGCTGTGCTCTTTGCATATTTTTATTTTGCTTTTCGTTCTCGTGTTCACCTTCGCTAAAGTTAGTTGTCTATTGTTCATCGAAACAACATAGTCACATTTGTGGAGACTGATTTGGTAAGTTTCTTTTTTATAATTAATATTAAAATTATTGTCGCACATGCAATTATATCAATTTAAAGTCGACATTAAAATTTATTTTATTTTGAATATGCGTCAATAATTTTTTTTTTTTTAAATTCGAATTGTACATTTTTATATTGATACATACAGTTAATTTAATTTTTTGTCTTTTCATTTTTTCCATTTTCTATTTTTACATAACAGATAATAAGGAAATAGTTGATACAATTGGCTGCAGCTGAATGAATAAAAAAACCAGTTGGGAAGGTTAGATCACATGGGAAATTTTAAAGTAGGTGTAATTATGATAGTTAGAATTATCAAAATTATAGTCGGTCTAAGCCGACTATAAATACCCTACACATATGTGTGGTTACCATTCAAAGTGATATATAGGTCACCAGGGTATACGAATCCTGAAAATAACTACAAACATTCAATCGCTGAAGAATTTCCATTCATTTGATATCCATATTTACAAATGGGTAGGTGTACCGAATTTCTATTTTTTATTTTGTGAACCACAAGTCTTTTCGCGTATACGTGCCAAAAATTGATCTTTATATGTACATTTTATATGAGGTATTTGAACATAAGTGGTCGGATCATAGGTCACAATGGACCGATCTCGCCAATTTTTTCGCACATACAGCCAATTTTTTCGCACATCTAGCTCTTCAATTTTAAAAGTAGTAGGAATTTCAACAGACAGACAGACGGACAGACAGACGGACATCGCTAAATCGACTCAGGAGTTCAAATTAAATGACGCCACATGTGCGATTGCTTAAGAAGAGACTGCGCTCGCTTTCATCCCTATTTTCTGCTGTAGCAACCACACAAGCTCTTATGTGTGGTCAATCGAATAAGAACGATCTCTCATCATCCACTCTCTCATCGTCTTCTATCGCTACTACTCTCTTCGATCATACTTCAAATGCTGAAAACAGTGAACATGTAGTACAAAAAAGAAGGGAAAGATGAGCGCATTATGAAGCTATATGGGCTTAGTTTTAAGTGCTTAAAAGCACTTTTTTACACTGGGGACTTATGCTCACTCACACTCAAGAAAGAATTTTTCTAATCATGCATACACACTCACGGCCTTTTTTTTGTTCTACTCACGAATCACGTGAGTAAATATGCCTCGATGCATATTTCTCCGATGAAGAATTCGTGCAAAATCTTGCGGTAGAATTGTCTGAGAAAGAATTGTCTTTGGGAAGAATTATTTCTGGAATAGAATTATGTAGTTCATCAAAAATATATACAAATCGCATGAAATTAAAAAAGAGATTTTTTTTATTTTATGAAATATACACTCACACTCACTCACGAACAAATTGTACTCACGTACACTCACTCACGGTCTTTTTAGGTCTACACTCTCATAAACCATAATACTGATATTACAACAGCAAGAATTCGGGTTTCTCTTTCAGAAATATTACCTTGGATGAAATCTGTGGCAATATGAAATAAAAGCATAATTCTATTTTTTGAACTTTTTAGGAGAGCATTTTTAAACTTTACAACTTATTCCGAAAATTGTCTTTAAAAATATTTTAAAAATTATTCTTAAGAAAAACTTAATATTTTTGTTAAAAAATTTTTCGAAATTTTTGTTTTAATAAAAGTAAAGATTTAATAACAAGTAGATGTGCTTTTACGTTTTTTGCTTGTATCTCAGTAATTATTTGAAGAATCAGTATCAAAAATTGACACAACATAAATCGGTTATCAGGATTATAATGGTATTAATAACTCAATTTGAGCATATCTCGATGTTGTTAATTCATATTATCACAGAAATGTATCTGCAATATTTAAAATTAATTGGAAACGACAATATATCATTAAAATTTGTAAAAATAATTCTACCATACTTGGAAAAGTATATTCTGTGTATTATTAATGGCATGAAAATAATAACTCACCATATAAATATTAGAAGTAAAATCAAATTACATTATAATTGAATTGTATAATTATTTTGTTCAATATATTATATATTATAATATATTATACGATATCTAAACAAAAATTGCTTTAATTGCGGATTTATATGAATTTACTATATTAATGTTTCTCTAGAAATATATATTTTTCATCAGATATTAATATATGTATGTTTGATATTTCCGCTATTTAACACACCCAACGTCAATAAATAGTTCTTTGTGTTTATGCCAAACAGCAGCATGCAACTGCTGCGCTGCATGCAACCTGAGCATAAAGTCTTTTTAATTATTTTTTACGCTAGATGGCGCTGCATTATTTTGACACTTAGTCAATTTAGTTTTATGTTTGATTTCCGTTTTATGTTACAATTAATTGTTCTCTTTCACTTTTAAACTCCAAGCGGTAAGCACGCACAATAAAGCGAACATTATAGGATAAATCCGAATTCCTTGCGTTTTATTTTTCTATTTCCTATACGCCTACGAGCAACGATTTCTTCGAGGAAAACAAGATCCGCATCCGATCAAGCATCAGCGGAACTCCATC
The DNA here is from genome assembly GCA_951804985.1 of Dryomyza anilis. Classification (NCBI taxonomy): domain Eukaryota; kingdom Metazoa; phylum Arthropoda; class Insecta; order Diptera; family Dryomyzidae; genus Dryomyza; species Dryomyza anilis. Next base: position 58,469,737 of record OX638131.1, read on the forward strand.
TCATTATCCAAGCTCAGCAGATTCACATTGATCCTACGTCGATCCGGATATTCAGCAAAAGTGGGCGAGATTGATCACCGAGGTGCCGAGTATCAGCACAATATTTCACTGAAGAAGTCCAGAGAGTGGTTTACAGATCTCCGTCCAAGCAGTTCTCCGCTGAAAAGGTGCGTTTGCTCTTGTTTTAAATTTCTTATTTTAGTTGTGTAAAGTGGTGCGAGTAGGCAGGGCCGTCGTCGGTTTATTTTATAAATTTCATAAAAACAAATATTTCTATAAAAATACTTAAAAGTAAAAAAAAAAATTAAAAAAATTTACAGTGTTTAATCTTATGTGTTGACGAAAATTTTTCGAAGAGTAAAGTCTTCCAATAAAAAAAGGTGCCTTTTGTGTTAAAATATAAAATCCAAAAACTAATTAATTTACAAAATCAGAAACGCCAAAAAAAACAGAAAACATCTATACAAAGTACAATGAAAAAAAAAAATACAAAAACTGATTAATTAATAAAATCAGAAACTTAAAAAGAAAATATCGAGCAAAGTCCAAAATTTCTGATAGATTCGTGCGTTTGGTTTTGTGCGAAAATTAAAAAGTTGCAGCCGAAAGTGCATTTTATTTTTAAGTAAAAAATCCATTAAAAAAAAGAGAAAAAAGAAATCGTGTAAAGTGCCAAATTTCTGGTAAATTAATACGTTTTTTTTTTTGCGGAAATTGGAAAGTTGCAGCAGAAAGGAAAAGTTCATTTTATTTTTGTAAAGTTAAAAAAAAACATGCAAAGATCAAAGTGAATAAAGAATTGTTAAAAAATCTAATAAATATATAAAAAAAAAAAATATTTAAAGTTTCCAAAGTTTAAAAAATCATATAGCCAAATGGTCTCATGTGTGCATACTTAATCCTAAACATTTAAAAAAAAAATAAAATATCCAGACGAATTCCTTTTGTGCTCTCGTTTCCATTAATTCAGATTAAAATTACCCGAAAATCTCGAAAAAAAAAAATTAAAAAGCAATATATGTATATTATAATTTAAAAATAGAGTGACAAAAAATTACAAAATATATAAAACAAAGTTTTTTCTTAGTTCATGTGAAATTTACAAAAAAAATAATAATAAAGTACATATATTGCTCAGTGATTTAAAATTTAAAACTAGAAAAAATTATATAAAACCTCCCAAATTTAATAAACAAAATTAAGAAATTAAACGAATAAAAACTAAAAAATATAGGGAAAAGCAGCTACGAGGAAAGGCAGCATGATTTATAAACATTGTGGCTGAAAATAAAGGTTTGAGTTTTTCCATTTCCAATATTATTTTTTAAAAAAATTTAATTTAAAGTTGAAATACTAATATTTTCCGTTTGGGCAAAATTGGTAGAAAATCTAAGTCTTTGTTTCAAACCGGTTTGTATGTACTAACACATAAAAGCCGCAAAATTATGTTATAGTTGCAAAATTTGAGTTCCAATTTTTGCTCCTCCGTCCGTATGCAGATTCAAGTGCGCTCATTTAATTTATTTTACGATCATTTTTTCCTCTATCTCAATGCTGGCGCATTGAGTCGTCTTTTCCAAATTAAGCAATTCCACTCAGTATCTTTTTTGCTTGCTTGTGTTTTATCACTTGCGCACGCAATCCCTTTCATAATCTCCTTGCTGATCGCTGTGTGCGCTGTACTCACGCACTCTTTCGTATAGTGCCACACTCAATCTCTCGCTTGATCGTTGAGTTGCTTTACGATTGCTCTCAAATATCTTTGGTTGTTCGATTGCATTATGCACTTTCTTACTCAATCAATGATACGTTAAATCTCTTATGCTCTTTTGCTCATCGCTTGATCGTTGATCGTTTTATGCTTAATCTCTCCGTTTCTCGCACACTGCACATTGTTGCACTCATCAATAATTTCAAGCGTTTATATTTTTTCGAAAGAATATTTCTACTCAGTTTTCTATGACAGAGAGAGAGTACACACTTGTCCATTCTTTTGAAAAAAAACATTTGCAGTTTAGCAAAATCAATTCCAGATTTCATGCTCTATTTTTTTATCCACATTAATTTCCGCTCTTTCGTTTTCCAATATTGTTAGCAACATTTTCGGGAATTTGCTAATGAGTATATGTTTGAGGTCAATAACATCTGTTTTTACTGCCAGCGAGATTTGCGTTAAGTTGCCTATTTACGTGATTCCTTTTAACCATATGATCCATATATGTATATATCTCTGGTTTATCGCATATATTAATTAAATTTCAATTTTATTTGAATATTGAGAAAAATAACCTGATTTAAATAATAAATCTGGTAATTTTTTAAAGAAGTTTAATATTTCATTTTCAACTTTTTTTTTCCTGAAAATATTAATAGATTCCAAAAATTACAAGCATTTACTTTTTGAATAATTTAAAAATTTTCTGAATTACAAAAATTATAATATTATCGCGTTTTCATAAACTCTACAAATTTACTGTACAAGTTTTTGAATAGTTCTTTCTTTCTTATTTCAATAACTGAAATAATTTACTCTGAAAAATTTATAAAAGGTTGAAACAGTTGAACAAATTCTTTGATAAACGCTAAACTTTAAATAAATAATTTTTTTTTCTTCATTTTATAATTATATAATTTTTCTGTTGTTTCAAACTTTACTTCAGCATTTTTTAAAATAACTATTGAAAAATTAATTTGATTTTTTAATTTTAATAAACATTCCAACAAATTAATATTTAATAATTTTTACAGTTTATAACTTTTTAAATATTTTTTTATTTCAAAATGCTTATCCAATAATTTTTCTAAATTAAAAAAAAAAAACCTATTAAACAAAATCTCCCTCTACAAATATTTTTTTAAAATAATTTTCAAAAAAAAATGTTTATTGATTCCAATAATTAGGTTATTATTCAACAAAATAATAAAACATTTGTTTGAAAATAATTGCTACTAAATTTAATTAAACTATATTATTATATTACAAACTATATTATTATAAAAAAAAAAATTAGTAAACAGTAAGTAATCATATTTTCCGAATTTTTTATATTTATTTTTTTTGAATTTCCTCCATTGCTGTTTTCTGGTTCGACATTTTTATTATTCCAAATTTGAATTTCATTACAATTTAAAAAAATTAAATCGCATTTACAATGTCGGTGCTCGATGTATTCATTCGGTTAACTGATCGCCTGATCGAGTTTGAAGCGGACTTTGCCACTGGGCCTGCTGCTGTTTACTCAACACATGCTTTGGATGCGCATAAGGAAGAGTTGAAATCCATCTGGTCGCGGGTTAAGGATGTATACGAAGAATGCTTGAAGGACCTTACGAAGGACGGTGCCAATGAGGACATTACCATGCGGTAAAGGGGAAATACAAAACAACTTATGCGACATTCGTACGCTGTGTGGCAAGGATAGGAGAATACGATGAAGACCTTGCTGCTTCTGCCGCTGCTTTATCTGCGCCTGTTCCACTTCCTACTGTTATTAGTGAGATTCTTCCTCCTAGTAGTAACTTCCGGTTACTGAAACTTTTAGCGGGGATTATTTATCATGGCCATCCTTCCGTGATTTATTCACGGCCGTTTACATAAATAATTCTCGACTAAGTTTCGTAGCAAAGCTCTATTACTTAAACCAGAAAACACGTGGAGGCGCGTGATATCGTTAAAAAATGTCCACTTACAAATTATGGTTTTGTAATCGCGTGGAAGAATTTACAGGATCGCTTTGAAAATAAGTGTATTCTGGTAAATTCACAACTTCGAATTCTATTTAATTTAGCTATTGTTCCATCGGAGTCAGGTAATGCGATCAAAAAACTCCAGAGTGAGATCAATAGCTGCATTTCCGCGCTTCAATTATACGATATAGACTCGCTCTCTGGGAGCAATCCATCCAAGCTAAGACGGAGATTCCTAGCTGGAAAAACTTAGATCAATTTCTAACCGCGCGATATCAGACACTAGAAACAGTATCTGATATAAAAAATTCAAATTTCGGCTCATTTCCAACATCCAGAGTTCCATTTCAAAAGAAACCATTCACTCCTTTTGTTCCGCGTAAAGTAAACACATTTCATACAAATATTACAACTCCAGCTTGCAAATTGTGCCCTAAGGAGCAGCATACTATTCGCCAATGCCCTCGATTCCTTAACATGACTCCAGAAGATCGGGATGCACATGTTAGGAAATATGGGCTTTGTCTAAATTGTTTTGCACGCGCCCATTCTGTGAAAGAGTGCAAAAGCAAATTTAACTGCTTTATTGCAATAAAAGACATAATACGCTTTTGCATTTTGAAAATTTCGAGACCCGTTCCAAATCGGACATTCCATCAAATTCCATTTCTATTCCTGATGATAACCAACCGAGCACCAGTAAAAATTGTCCAATTACACATTCTCACGCAACTCAATTACAGTCTACTTCTATTCCCAATCCTATCGATAATTTCCATTCCAGTTTCGCATCAAGCTCTAGTGTATGTTACTTGGTACCGCTGTGGTACAAATTTCGCATTTAGGCATTTTATACTCTGCTAGAGCGTTGATAGACTCTGGATCGAAAGCGACGTTTATTTCCGAAAAGTTATTTAAACTTTTAAAGCTTTCATCGCGCGCAGTGAGTGATCAGGTTTACGGTTTAAATCAGGGAATTAATGGCCAAATTCAAAAATCGTGCTCTTTCTGACTTGGTTCAGTGGTAAATCCAAATATGTTTATAGAAGCATCGGCATTAGTTCTACCTCATCTCACAGGCAATCTACCAAGTTGCCAGATTGATTCATCTATTATTTCCACAATTCCTAAAATACGTTTAGCTGATGCAGAGTTTTTCAAGAGTTCGCATATAGACCTACTCATCGGTGCTGACCTTTTTCCATCCATAATTCTTGATGGCGTCAAGCAACAGATAGGTGGTTCTCTGCTCGCACAAGAAACTATATTCGGTTGGATCCTAACAGGGTCGATACGAGGTATCATTACCATTTAAAAATGTCGTCTCTGATCTACCCAAGTTGGGTTCCTCCCGATCCATTGCGTATGCACAGTTTTATCGAAATGAAGTCAGGCTCTATACAAATTTAGACTTCAAGGTTGAATACGATACGGTTTTAAAAGAATACCTTAAACTGGATCATATGAAAAAGGTTGATTCTGCAAATATTTCATACTGTCCTAATAATTATTATCTACCGCATCATGCGGTAATAAAACCCGAAACACGATGACTAAAGTTCGTGTGGTATTCAACGCTTCCAATCCATCATCTAATGGTGAGAGTTTGAATGATATTTTGCATGTTGGGCCAGTACTTCAGTCTGACCTAACTATTTTGGTTTTGAAGTGGCGATTTTATCAATACGTCTTTAATGGCGATATCGAAAAAATGTATCGCCAAATTATCGTAGATCCTAGAAATACTTCCTTCCAGCGAATTCTATTCCGCGAAAATTCAGATATTTTGGATTATGAATTGCAAACGGTCACGTTTGGCGTAAATTGCGCACCGTACCTTGCAATTCGTACATTATATCAACTTGCAGATGATGTTCAAGCTAAATATCCACTTGCAAGTGACATCCTACGAAATTCCATGTACGTAGATGATGCGCTTGCAGGAGCGCACACAGTAGAAGCTGCGGTAAAAGCCCGCGATGAACTTATTGCGGCTTTGGCTTCTGCTGGATTCTCTTTGAGGAAATGGACTTCAAATTCACACCAAATTCTAAAAGATCTACCTCCAGATCATCTTCTAAAAGAAGATTTCCTACAATTTGATGACACAAGTCATGCGAAAACGCTAGGAGTCAGATGGAACGCACATTCTGATTCATTCTATTTCATGGCTAAGCCTATTGTCTATAAATCTACATACACAAAACGAGAAGTGTTATCCGAAATTTCTAAATTATTTGATCCCGCTGGTTGGTTAGCTCCTTTTATTGTTTTAGCCAAAATGTTAATGCAACAAATTTGGTTGGAACAAACTGAGGGATCAAAATTTATCCTTGAATTCCCTTAAAAGATGGCATTCTTTCCTATCAAACTATTAAAATATAAATAATATTCAAATTCCACGGTGGATCGATTATACAGCCGAGTGTCATGTCCAATTCCATGGGTTTTGTGATGCCTCAGCAAAGGCATATGCTGCTGCGGTATATGTCCGCATTACTACTGGCATCAAAATTACTACACATTTATTGGCGGCCAAAACAAAGGTTGCGCCTGTAAAAACTATTTCCCTCCCGCGTTTAGAATTATGTGGAGCCACTCTCCTATCCGATATGGTAGATAACCTAGTCCCACAATTAGCGGTCAATAAGTACGATAGTTATTTTTGGACTGATTCCACCATCGTACTCGCTTGGCTACGAAAACCGCCAAGTCATTGGACAACTTTTGTGGTCAACCGAGTCTCCAAAATTGTGCAAGGCGTTGGATACAATAATTGGTTTCATGTCGATTCAGGTACAAATCCAGCAGACTTATGTCGATTTCCATGGCAAGTTTTTAGTTGTTGCCCCAAAAACTCAATACTTGCACTAGCCATGGAAATCATTTTTGATTTTCTAATGTGTTTGTGAATAATTTCACATTGACTTTTAATTCTGTCATTTTTTGTATATTATGTCTCTGTTTATAGTATTTTAAATTATATTTTATTAATCTATAATTATTGTGACAGATAAAATATTTAATCCTTAAAAAAAAGGAAGAGTTTATAACCATTAGTGAGTGCGTGATAAATCGTTGAAATTTAATTCCTTAAAATTGTCTTTGTGTGCGTTAAAAACTGATTTCAAAACGAGTGCAAAAACTAAAAAATCAGAGCAACAACTATTGTAGCAATTATTGCTCTATGGAAATTTATCAGTACAACAACTGCTAGAATAGGGCAACAACTGAAGTGCCATGGAAATCGACATTAGCCAGCCGTGGCGTTCTAACACAGGACCTAGTGTCAAATTCCTTATGGTGGAATGGGCCTCGGTGGCTTCAACTCTCTCCCGCCCACTGGCCAAGTATTGACCAGGTAAAGATTCCAGATATTGATCTCGAACAACAAACAAATTTAAGTAAATTTTGCGTACTTCCAAAACTTCGAAGACATTACTGAGCGTTTTTCTTCATTTCAAAAGGCATTACGTGTAATCGCCTATGTATGGTCCATTCCACACCAAATCGACCAAAAAAAGTCAAATTTGAGATTTTAACTTTTCGATCTTAATGAAATAATTTTTTAAAATATGATGCCATCAAAATACCAAATTTTGTATATAAATTGATTATAATAAATTGACGAAAACTTAGGATTTTTTTCAGAATTTTAAAAAGGGTACTTTTTAAGGACATCAATTTTGAAGTGCAAGGATAATGACCACATGTTACCGTTTGGAAATTACAACTTAATTTTTCTAAAAGCTTTTAACGGAGTTTCTAGCATTTCTAGTTCAAGAGATATTTAAATATGAACAACAGTACAAAAGTGATTTTTGGCACTTTTTTCCAACTTTGAGCCACTGTATCTCTGGAAGTAGTGGTCGGAAAAAATAAAAATTGTTTAGTGCATGTCTCGATACCCTTTATCAGTTGCCAAAATTTCATTGAAATCGAAGAAGGTGAGTTCCAACCGCTGGTCGATTTGGTGTGGAATGGCCCGTATATCGTTTTTTCCATCGGACGAATTCAAAACATCGCTCTACTTACTTTCATGATTCCCATATGATTTCATCGTCTGAGATAAATCATGTTAAAAACCGTTTCATAATTATTGCACAAAAGGTTGGTTATCCCGATGAATATCGAAATCTGTCTCTAAAGCAACCGATTGCTACATCCAGCAACATATTGAATTTAAATCCGTTCGTGGACGATGCTGGTCTTATCAGAGTTTGTGGTCGTCTTGTTTCCTCCCCGGTACTGTCTTACGATGAAAGACATCCAATAATCATTCCCAATAATTGCCATTTCTCACGCCTTTTGGTAAAATTCACGCATATAATTTCTCTGCATGGAGGCAATCAATTAGTTCTCCAATTTGTACGTCTCCAGTTTTGGATTCCCAAGGTTAAAACCCTGATTAAATCTACCATCCACAATAAAAAAAAACATAAGGTGCAACAACAACTAATGGGTTCCTTGCCTCCTGAGCGAACTGTTCTCACTCGTACATTCGCGCATGCCGGTATGGATTTTGCCGGTCCATTCGACATAAAAAACTATACCGGTAGAGCGTGTCTAATCACAAAGGGTTACGTGTGTGTGTTTGTTTGCTTTTCCACTAAAGCAATACATTTAGAGGCCACCACAAGTCTATCGACTCCATCATTTTTAGCTGCCTTCCACAGATTTGTATCTAGACGTGGATGTCCTCTACATGTTTACTCAGACAACGGAAGGAGCGTCGTAGGAGCGTCAAAATCCATAATGACAGACTTCATACATGCCTCCCGTACGTCCTTAGTATCTCAATATAGTCACCAGAATCTTTCCTGGCATTTTATACTTCCAGGTGCGCCTCACATGGGTGGTTTATGGGAGGCAGGTGTTAAAAGTTTTAAGGCTCATTTCCGCAAAATAGCGGGTCCTTTCAAATATACATTTGAAGAATTCTCCACTTTGCTAGCCAAAATAGAATCATGCTTAAATTCTCGTCCTATCACTCCTGCATCTGAGGATCCTTCAGACATTTCGTCATTGACACCGGGCCATTTCCAGATCGGTTCTCCAATTCTAGCTCCACTAGAACCTCAAAGCAATGAGCAAGCTGTATCTATAATTAATCGGTGGCAGCGACTAAAAGCTCTCCATCAAAACTTTTGCTCCCGATGGAAACATGAGTATCTAAAAGAACTGCATAAGCGAAATAACTGGCAACGGCCCGAGATCAATGTCGAAATTAATGCTATGGTTGTCATAAAAGATGAAAATCTTCCGCCAAACGAGTGGCAACTTGGCCGCGTAACAAGGGTATATTTTGGTAATGACAAACGTGTTCGAGTAGCCGACATATTGACCGAACGCGGTGTTATAACTCGCCCTATTGTTAAATCAGGGAACTGAATTAATTAATTCAGTTCCCTAATTTCTTCGTAACTCATTTATTATTTTTTATACATATATTTCCAAACAAATTTTTTAGCGCAATCATGGCAAATAATTCCAAACAAAACAAAAGGACGTTCTACAAGCATCAATACTCCAATAATTTCCGATGTGTTTTATGTCAGCGACGTCATGCTCTCCGCTTCTGTCCGAAATTCCTAGCCATGAGCACGGATAAGAGGATGCGTGTAGTTCTCCTCAATAAACATTGCTCCAATTGCTTAGCCATGAAACACTCTAGCGGATCCTGTCGCTCGAAGTCTGGGTGCCATTATTGCCACAAAAAAAACACCACACTCTTCTCCACATGGGCGATCGTGTTAATCGTCAGTCATCCAGTTCCCAATCCTCCAACAGTGATGCCAACAGCCAACAACCGAGACAACAACGCGAAAGCCACCAACGGTTTCCTCCATTTTAAATCAACATTTTTCCACGGTACTTCCAACAGCAGTAATCCAAATCGAATTAAATGGGAAACTATGCTTTGCGAGAGCGCTTATCGATTCATGTGGGGCAACGACTCGCATTTCAAAATCGCTTGTGGAGGACCTCCTCATTCCAACAACAATGGTGGCTGATGATAATATGTGCTCAGTACGAATCAGGGCACCTAATAACAGCAGCGTTCAAATCGACGCCATTGCTCACGTCGACAATCGCATTACTATGCGAACACCAGCTAAATCTATCGACGCAAATATCAAGGACAAGTTTTTAAACATTGTCCTTGCCGATCCAAAATTTTACCAGTCCTCTCCCCTATCCATAGTTTTGGGAGCGGACCTATATCCAAAAATTATTCTTTCTGGTATGATGCCGAGCAACAGCGGACTCCCTGTTGCCCAAAATACAAATTTTGGTTGGATACTATCCGGAACTTGCGCTTTCTAATCCAAACTATTTTTTAAATATGAAACCGCACCAAAAAAATTAGAAATATGAAATAAAAGCAAATGCATTTAAATATCCTATATTCCACTTATATATCTATAATATAATTTACAAAATATGAAATACACACCATGAATTTAAAAATTATATTATATTATTTAATCCTATACATCTTCGTAGCATATTATATTTTTTATTACAGCTGTACTGCAAGGCCGGCGGCGATGTTTATGCCAAACAGCAGCATGCAACTGCTGCGCTGCATGCAACCTGAGCATAAAGTCTTTTTAATTATTTTTTACGCTAGATGGCGCTGCATTATTTTGACACTTAGTCAATTTCTTAGTTTTAAGTTTGATTTCCGTTTTATGTTACAATTAATTGTTCTCTTTCACTTTTAAACTCCAAGCGGTAAGCACGCACAATAAAGCGAACATTATAGGATAAATCCTAATTCCTTGCGTTTTATTTTTCTATTATTATTGTTTTCGAGGAAAACAAGATCCGCATCCGATCAAGCATCAGCGGAACTCCATCTCATCATCCAAGTTCAGCAGATTCATACTTTGAATTATATGTATTTGGTTATTCATGATTGTTACTGGGTGACAACGAATTAAAAAATAATAGCATTATTTTGATTATATGTATATTTGGTATTACGAAATCACAATTAAATAACAACGCTGCCTACACACAGAACACTGATTTGTTGCGGCAACCAAATAAATTGCCAGACCGAATCATTCGGATGCGGCAACAACTGATATTGTAGTTGCAACAACCTCGGTTCTGGCAACCACCAAAACGATGAACATGAGTTTGTGACAACCTCCATGTCGGTAATCATGAGCTTGTGACAACCTCCTAATCGGTGAACATGAGGTTGTGGTAACCTCCAAATATGTGATTATGAGGTTGTGACAAGCTCCAAATTGGTGAGCATGAGGTTGCCGTAACCGCCTAGTCAGTGAGTATGAGGTTTTCTAAACCTCTGATTGAAATTTTATTATAACAAAGTTTTTTTTTATATATAATATATATAAAAAAAACTGCGAAAATATGTCGCGCTCACAATTTAGAAGTATATCTACTAATTCCTGCTCCCTGAAAAAAAAAAACACTATGAAAAGATACATGAATCTGAGCATGCATTTTTTTTATTTCCTCATAACTAATAAATAAAAAAAAAACTATTTCTATTGGCACATATGGTCACATATTTTTTAATTCACTAGCAAATGAACAATTTATATTAAATAAATATATTATTATATTACTATTTGTGTATTTATTTCGCAATGTAACCTAATTAATGAATTTCCTATTTATTTCGACATGTTAAAATGTTTGACGTTTCTGCATGTATCCATAATTTTTGGCATGAAACTGGCAAACAAACTGCTGGTAACAAATGTCAAATTTGACAAAATGATAAATGCAATCATGAGGTTACGGCAACCGAACGTGCAGTTGCGCGGGCGGACTAACATTTCAGTTAGAGTAAAAAATAGTACGTTCATTTAATGACATGAGGTTACAACAAATGTATTTCGGTTGCAACACTGAAACGTTGGTTCAATTAACCTCATGCCAAAAGAGGATTTTTCTGTGTGTACTTTTAGCACACAGTAACATTAATACTTTTCATATAGTTCAAAAGTTCTTTTTTCTTACTGTTAATACCAGATAGTGGCTGTTTGTGAAATATCCAATCAATCCGTAATTCACTGAACTCAAAATAGTTACATTAAATGGAAATAAAATTATTAGGTATAAATAATAAAAAAAATAAAAAAAGTTTAAGTTTATAATTATATACTAAGAAAACCAAGATGATTATCAGAAATATCACAGCCCTAAATATCAAATTATTTACAAATTATTTAGATCGTCTTTGAGACAGACATCTCTCAACCATCCGACAAATACGATAAATATTGCTAGCAACCATCTTTCAAATTTATGATTACGTATTGCAACCATCAATTAAAAATTTCACAAATAGGAGGATAGTTAAGGAATATTTGGAAAAGGTACTCCATTAAAATTCGCGGAGTAATTTTTATTGAATTAAAATAAAATGAATCAAATGTATTTTATTTATTATAGAATTAAAACAATATTTTAGTTATACACCGACATCGTCTTTATAAATCCTTTGAACGTAAAATTCTACAACGACTAGAGACTTCTTCGCGAAAGAACCAAGTCCGTCCGGAGATGCTGTCATCAAAGTGGGCATTCCACAGAAAACGTTACCAAGGTGTGATATATTAAAGTTAAACATATTGATTCCGTTTAACCCAGTCTGCCATGTTTCCGAGACCTCCGATTTCTCGAATTTTTATCGAATAACTTCGAGAAAAAAGTTCGATCTCGTTGCTTTATCGATTTTAATTTTTATAATTTCTCTTACATTCAAATTCATTGACAAGATACGATATATAAACATTTATCGCATCAAAATCTTTAATCATTTTTTTCGTCGATATCGTTCCGATTTCAAAAAATTTCTCGTCCCGAGAAAACTCCGACAAAACGCATCGATATCTACCTACCGTGTAGGTCCAATTTGACGCTTGATACCGTTACGAGAAAGTGTCCGATATCGTGTGATATCTCCTTTTTCTCGCATTGATCTCGTAACGATTTCGATACGAATGGCATACTGGGAATGATTTTTAGGATAAGAAATACTTCTTATTTCATATTCTGTGATCAGAATTTACCAAAATGCACGGAAAATGTGTTTTTTTCTCAATTAAAATCAAATATTTTTTTGAAATTTATTATAGTACAAAATTGAGGCAATATATGAAACACTGTAGTTTCGTTGTTTTGAATCCGAAAAAAATTGAATAGTACAATTTTAAAGGTAATTTGTTTGCAAAAGTATTCCACATATTGGTGATGAGTGGTTCAAAGTACTGACAATTAACCAAACTAAAACTGTTTTTTTGAGTTGTAACGCCCGTCACAAAAAACATAGTAAAAGTTATTTTCGAACTATTGTGCAAACGTACAACTGGAAATTTTGTAGAAGTAAAGATTTTTGTCGTATCTATTCAATTTTTATACTCTTTGGTCTCATAGATATTCCAGATGGTTGCTATATCCATCCAAAATATTGTAACGCCCGTCACAAATAACAATAATCGCAAAACCAAAAAACTGCAAAATTATATATTTGTTAATTAAATTGTTATTAAACCATATAAAAAGTGGTAAATATTCCAAAGTATTCAATAAGCACAGATAAAAAAGGGAAATTTCAAACCTTACAAAAAAAATTATAAAAAAATTCCAAAAAAAAACATTATTTTCGATAAGCGAAAATTATTTACGTAAGCTTTATGTAAGGAAACGGACTACAAATGATGCAGACAGAGTAGTTATTAAAAGAATAGTTATATATAACATATTTTTTTCAAAACGAAATGTTTAGTTTTCCACATAAATTATATGTCGACGGTGTGCCTTAAAATAACGATTTACCATTCCTACCACAAAATATATATATAAATAATTTGAAATATCATGTATATTTGTATAGAATTTGTACAGATAACCCCCGTCACAAAATGTGTAACACCCGTCACAAGTTTTGATACTTTATAAATCAGTGATCAAAGTAAGCATTTTAGAATTTTATTATAGAGGGGAAAACTCCCATTATTAATGAAGTAATTGAGATATACTTCTTCTCCATAGTCCGATTAGTTTAGCTAAAATTTAATACTTTGTGGAGTAAACTCTATTTTTTGAAATAGTACGTGGAACGCCCGTCACAGTATTTAACTTTAAATTTGTAGAAAGATATGGACCTATGGAAAAAAAAAATTTATACATGCATAGAGAACCATAAGATCTATCCTCAGCATCCTAAAAATATATCAATCCTTTTTTATTTATCAAATGAGAAGGTTTTTAATCGTACGAATGCAACGCCCGTCACAATGGAATGCCCCAAAAGAAACCCTGAAAAGAAATAATTTTCCACTTCGCGCTGATAATTTCAATCCCACGAAATTTTATTTTTACTTTTACCATTAAAATGTAATATTTGAGTTTTTACACCATTGGATTTACTTAATTGTTGTGGATAAATCGAGTGTAAGGAAAAAGTACGCCATTATCTTTTTTGTAGTAGTTAAATGTCAAAATAAGCCAAGAGTTTTGTTGCAAATGTTCAATAACTCAGGATGTTTGCTATCAGTTAACTGTAAGTATCTCAATTTTCATTGCAGTTGTAACTATCTGCATATATGACATATTTAAATAATACTAAGAGTTTTTGAGTTATGGGATGGTAAAAAAGAAAATAACATTTCCTGGGATTGAAATTATCAACACGTGATAAAAAATTATTTCTTTTCAGAATTTACTTTGATGACAGCATCGCCGGGGGACTTGGTTCTTCTGCGAAGAAGTCTCAAGTCGTTGGACAATTTTACCTTCAAAGGATTTATTAAGACGATGGCGATGAATAACCAGAATACGTTTTGATTCTAGAATAAATAAAATACATTTATTTAATTTTATTGTAATTCAATAAAAATTACTCTACGAATTCTAATGGAGTACCTTTTCCAAATATTCCAAAACTATCTTCCTATTTGTAAGATGTTAAATTGATGGTTGCTATAAGTAATCGTAAATTTAAAAGATGGTTGCTAGCAATATTTATCGTATTTGTCGAATATTTAAGAGATGGTTGTCTCAAAGACGATCTAAATAATTTGTAAATAACTTGATATTTAGGGCTGTGATATTTCTGTCTTTGTTTTCTTAGTGCATAAAGCTCTAAATATATATGTAATGCTTGCAAAATTATGTTTGGGAGAGCCCTTTTTTTGCAGCGTGTAGCTTTTTCAGTAAAAACACTGTCAGCAGTTTTGCACTGCATAGTCAAACTCTTAGCGAACTTCATTTTATTACCATATACAAACATTAATTTTACCTTTTTTTGTCTGTTTGGTACATCATAACATTTTAAAGAATATGTTTCCGACATCCCCCCGAGTATGTTAAGACTAAAATAAAACAAATCTTAATATATTAATTTAATCATGATCTCATAAAGGATATATTGTTATATATGAAAGTTCGCATACCCCAATATGACACAGGGTAAGCGTTTGAAAAAATTATTAAAATTTCGTTTAATGTCTGTGTGTTTTCAAATCAGTTTCAAATATAAAATAAATGCTATTTTAAACGCTTTCTATTTATTTGTGAATGATATGAAAATTACATTATCATAAAAGGGCAGTGAACATTAGAAACAAAAATGTAGTGACGCTAAAAACATTATTTTTTTTATGATTGCAAGATAAACCCTTACAAAAGTATACCAACGAGCGTCCAAATCTGATAGCTTGTCGAAATCTATTAGCATTTGGACTTCTGTGAATCTGTTAAACAATATGCCGACCGCCACGGCAAGCCGTGATTTCACTCCCGAATGGCATTCGCAAGCTTGAAATATACAAGCTTCCAAAATCACACATCCACCACATTTTGGCTGTTGTCATCGATATCGTACAGCAGCCTTGGAAGCTCTGACTTGAACTCGAAGTCAGCGAGTCTACGAAATTGGTTGGATGACACAGATGAAAAGAAAATGGAATGGAAAACTAAAATATGAATTAATACAAAGATTGTGCAAAAAAGCACGAAACTCCAGAATAAAATGACAAAATATATCAAAAATTCACTTGTTTGAAGTTGACATATGATTTAAGTGATAGCAGCCATCAAAGTAAATAAAAGTCTTAGTATGCAGATCACAAATAAATATTTCGACGTGTATTTTCATGTTTTTTGAGCAATCTTTGTATTGATTCATATTTTAGTTAAGCAAATTAACATTATCCTTCATAATTTTGTCCATTTTTTAAAGTTTTATTTTGCCCAGGATACAGTTTTAAGGATGTTTTGGTTATTACTAGAACAACTTTTTGTAGATACTATGTGCAATCAAATCAATACAAAATATATTAAATATTTTACAATTTTGTTCCAATTAACCTCTCTAATACGAATACAAGCTTTAAATTCAGTAACTTCAAAAAAATATTTTGATTTTGTAAAATATTCGGTAGCACTACTATTATTTAAGGTAATTTTTAAAATCTGGAAATATGGAAGAATTATACGTCGTTTTAATCAGAAATATCCAGTATATGTAACAATAAAAATACTTTGTTGTTCTTAAACAACAAGGCGATCAAAGAGGCGATAATATAATTTATAGATAGCCACTACTATTTTTTTTTGCCCACAGTTGAATCTTTGATTTAATTGAAACTTTAAATAATCTCAATTTAAATCTCATCTTTACTTTTTGAAAATGTGAAATATATTCAATTTTTTTACCACATCTCTTATTGATTGTTGGGCTTAGAACACATTACTTTCGCCGCAAATTTAAGATTTATAAATCCTGATTTTCGACCAGATTCAAGTTTACTATTTAAGAAGATGGTCTCTCGAAACCGAATTGTAACACACAAGCAAGCAATAATTGCATGCAGTGTTGAACGGTTAGCTAATTGTTAATTGTCCACAATTTCTTTTCCCACTTTTTCTAATTTTTTTTGTTGACGAATGATCGATCACTTATAACTGAAAACTAGTTAATTTTTTTGTTTGTCATAAATCAGAGAATTTTTGAATTTGTGGGATTTTGTGGAATTTGTAAAAATACTTTCGTTTACACCCTTTAGATATTTCATAAACAATGATTTCAGTACGAATTAGCTAAAAAAAAATGAAATATACATTGTCATTATAATTGAGATAGGTCAATTCATTGTCAATGGAAACAAACGACAGAAAGTTCATTGTACTAGAGGTACAGATAGCAGTGTTGTCACTAAAAATTATAATTATTAGTAGATTGGACAAAAAATAGTGGTAGATTTCACAAAATTATAGTAGCTTTTTATACTTTTGCAAATACGTAAAATATAGAATTTTTATATATTCTTTATGTATATATTTGACTAATTTGATGAATAAAAAATGGCCGATATTATAATTTTAGAACAGTTCAATTGTATAATCAAACTTAAACAAATTATATATTTTCTTTAACAAATGCTTTGGCTATTTTTATGTCACATTGCCAGACCAAAAAAAAAAATACAGAAAAATTAAACAGTATTGCCATAATTACTTATATATATATATATTTTTATTTAGTATACTAAATTAAACAATTGTTTTAAAAATTTATTAAATTAATACAAATTATAACATAATGTCCGCATCGTCGATGAAGACGTCTTTCTGATCCTTGTTGTTAATTTTGTTCACGAATTTCCTGTTGTGTCGCTGCAGATGTACGAAACGTGTATGGACGCACGTGCACACCTGATTTGATTTTCGACTTCTTGAAGCACTTAAATATTTTGTTGCCCAGATCTTAATTAGTTGTCATTCCTGAATTTTCAAAGTGTCCTATAACAGAAGTTTATGATCAATGAAATAGTCATATTTTTGCAGACCACATACCAATGTGTTGTCCTGTATCCATCCAGCGCCTGTGTTTTGCTTATGTCTAGCGAATAAATTTGCATCCAGGCATGCTAGTGAATGGCGACTCCGCATCTGCAAAACAACTCCAGCGGCGCGGCGTGCATTTTTTGTTCTACAATGGCTTGGAAGACTGCACGAATGTGCGCCAATGCGCTCGATGTGTGTCTCGAATTAAAACTTTCACTATTTTTTCCATGTAACAAATCACCTTAATTACTTTCCGTTTATTTTTCTGTGGCTTCTAAAAACAACCTGCAATAAGACATTTTGTTTTAATGGAAAACATAAACAAAAATCAAACCTATAGCTATCCCCTTCTTACCTATGACGTTGGAAGAAAGTCTGCTTCCGATGTGTTTGTGAACATGCACATTTCTTTGATAGTGTGCGAACCAGTTCGAAATATCGATGACTATCGGTTAGCGATTTTTTGCTGGGTATTCATTACATCGATGTATTTTTTCGATACATCGAATCACTCTTAAATTCATATTTGCGAATCTAAACTATCTAAATTTAATTAAATTTTATTATTTATGGAATTCTTTTTGAAATTCAACACTTTAAATTACCATTTGCTTCATACATGGTTTTCGTGTCTTTCTCAAAATGACATAACATAGACTTAGACATTTTTGATTCCCAACGCCTTAATTATTTTGTATAATATTTGACATATAAATCTTTTAATTTCATCAATAAATTTAAACCTAATAATTTTTCATTCGATGCATCGAAAACATCGATGTTTTTGTTCGATACATCGGAAAACATCGATGTAACGAGTCATGTATTATATCGACCAAAATACCGATGTTTTTTTACTAATGAGTAAATAGAAGTCAGATTTTTTTCTTTTACTCGTTCGTGAAACTAAAAGTGTGCTTCCCTATTTATGCGAATTACGCATAAGTGAGGCACTATGAAGAAACATTTATGTGATTTTCTGAACTCTGGATTACGCATATGTTGCAAATGTTTGGTCCTATATTTCGATAATTTTTGATATCGGAATTTTTCTTATATATTTATTCCAGATTTAAAATTTTGTATTATCTTATGCATAAATCTTGTCGTTTTTGCACAATTACTTAAATATAAATTATTAAATATAAATTATTTACCCGACACTGAATTGCCTTTTTGTACCGCGTCGTGATACGAGTCGATACCACATAGCATGACGTTCTTAAATGGTATTTTAACACACCAGAGAGCTCCGCCTAATTTGCAATTTATTTGTAATGCTATTTTTTGAACAATAGACCTATTTTTATTTTCATTTGATAAGGTTTTTGAATTAATGACCTGAAAAGAGTTTAAATTATTGCTTTATTTAGATTATCTTATTATAATAATGTACCTGAGATGGTATGGGCATTTCTGCACAGCATACCTTTTTAATCGCTGCATATCTATCATCTCGCATTGTTGGACATATACATACGACAATTTGAACTCCCTTTTTAATGTTATTTCTTAAAGCGAACACAAATGTATCTACACGATCATTCTCCAAAACAACAATTTTAGGTTTATTTACTTGGACTCCTAGTGCATTTGAATTACGATCCATTAGTTCTGTAAAAGACTTTGCGACTCTCGCATCATTTTTACAATGAAGAAGTATCCAGTTATGCAAATGAACCACTTCTAAAAGTTCATTATTACATGCGTATTTTGAAAAATCTGCATTCGTTCCAGCCGAAAAATTACGCTTAGCAAAATAAATATTTTCTTCTTCGAACTGTCTTCCAGTAATATATTCGCATGATCGTTTTAATGTTAGACCCCAATTATTCAATATATCTGTAGCCTCTTTATTGTTGTTTACATTGTTGTAAAATTTTTCAAGAGACAGCAGTCTTTGATTTGGAGATACTCTAGTAAATGTTGCGATTTCTCTCATAAGTTTAAAATCGGATCTCATATCATCTCTTAATCCTGTCAAATAGCAGACTTCAGGCAGCAAACAAAAAATAAAATCTTCCGTTTTCATTTCATCTGAACCTCTTTGTTTTTTAATACTTATTAATAAAGGTTGCTTTTTATCGTTAATTTCTATGTTATGATTAATACGGTAATATTCAGCATAAGATATTTCCGATGTTTTATACTTGAATGTTGAAAGAGGATTTTTCTCAAAGCATATATCATCAATTCTATAAGTTCGGTTATTATAACGTGTTATAACAATAGCACCGAGTAGTGACTTTTTGGCATTTTCTTGAAATTGATTTCTGTTTTGTTGATAGATTTCAATTAATATATCTAAAACAGTTTTTTGACAAAGAAGACGATGGGATACATCACAACAGAGCATTAAACCACCTTCTAATTCATCTACTGCAGTTACATATCCGGGCCATACTTCCAATTTATGATGCGGAATAATTTTCGGCATTGTAGGATCAAACTGTTTTCGATCAAATCGTACATAATTCAATGTTTTCATTACTCTATCGAAAAGTACGTTAAATAAATGTATGCAATTCTTAAGCGATTCTTTTCTTTTAAATAAAACTCTTATTTCTATATCTGTATTGGTGCCTTTCGAAACAAATGTTGTCAATTTATTTTCTAGAAGTATGGGCAGATATAAAGTAACGCCGTCGAACGTCTTAGTACCACCGATTTTATCTCGATGTTCATTAAGATACTTCATGCGAAGGTTTATTGAATCCACGCTGGGTGCAAACCGAACTTCATACACATATACACCTTTTTTAGAATCTGAACCCAATCGAATATAATTACAAGCTAGTCTTACAGCGATACCTAAATAAAAAATTAAAGATCATATGAAAACTTATTTTTATTAAAAAAAAAAAAAATACCTTTTGAACCATGCTTTAAAACAGGTGGTTGAGTCTCTTCTTGATATTTTTCAGAATCGTCTTGAACTATTTCTAATTTTTTTGAATTATGGGAAACGTTTATTGCTGAATTCTGATCTTCACTCGACGAATACACGTTTTGTTGTTCTGGAAATTTAACCCTTCCACGTCCAATAGGCTCTAGTTCAGTTCCCTTGTCACATGAAGAACTATAGATGTCCATAGCTTCCAAAATTCGAGCTCGACCACGGGCAACAGATATTGAAACATTTGAATATGAAGAAGTGAGTTCGTCGATGAGTTTCCCTCGACCAACACGTCGATATTCACCACTAGAAACCGGACTTTTGGAACCCACGCCACTATCTTTTGTTGACTGATCTGTTGTGGTCGATTCTGCTGCAGTACTTTGTATAATGTTTCTTAAAGATATTCCACGTCCTGCCATTGCTCTTGTTTTATATCTAAAAATATTTATTGTACTTAAGAAGTGCTAATTTATTATGTTCACACTTAAACTAATTATTTTAATATAATAAAATATTCAAATCAAGCTTCTATCTCATCTGCAGAATTTACTTAAAAAAAAAAAGCGAATGTAAAACGAGTAAGAAAAGTTGAGACACATGGGTGGGACCGTATTTTCTTAGATAGAATTGTAAAGAAAATACATGGTGCTGCAAAAACATATTTTTTATAACTTATTTATTGGAGTGGAATGTAAAACTGCACATTCTCAAACACAATCTGGCAACACTTAGAATGTTCTAGTTTTGTCAAAATCAAACGAACGTTGGAGTCTTTCGTTTCTGGCGCTTAAACAATTAACATTAACTTTTGAATTCACTCGTTTTATTATTTGTTATATTATTAATAAATATACTCCTATTTAAAGATTAAATGACTCTTACAATTAATACAAAGTCATAACATTATTAAAGGTGTGTTGAGAGTCAGCATTATGACAGTCACTCAAATCGTGCCATTTCATTAATTTTTCTAGTGGGTATTTGCTGTTGCTAAATATTAATTTCTAGATATTAAAATAATATTAAATGCATTCTTGTTGTTAAAAAAAACGTGAATGATGTTGGTTTGATGACACATTTTTTTGTCGTTGCCAAAAGTAACGACAATTTACAGTCAGCAATTGTAACTATAAACCAAATTCGCAGCAACATCAAGTTGCTAGCTTGAAGAAAATAAGCACGTGGTTCCATATGTTGGTAAACAAAGATGACTTCAATTCAAAGACTTTGCGATGACCTAAATTAAAAGTCATCGCAGGTTGCTAATTATGCAAGAGTTGTTTGACTTTCACGTTCAGCGTTAAGAACTCGGGTTGCGGATGGAACTTAAGTTCTTGTGATTGGCCAAAATGATGCTTCTAGACAAAAGCAGCAAAACACAT
Source organism: Dryomyza anilis (assembly GCA_951804985.1). NCBI lineage: Eukaryota > Metazoa > Arthropoda > Insecta > Diptera > Dryomyzidae > Dryomyza > Dryomyza anilis. The sequence goes on from OX638131.1 coordinate 58,491,544, forward strand.
TGGGAACATTGAAACTAAGTTTATGAATTAGTATATAAACAATAGCTTGTTCTTCTTTAAACTTTGTTAAAGAAGAACTCAAATGAGTTAAGGATTGTGAACCATAATGGAAGGAACAAAGAAAATTAAGTAAATGTCTTTAATTATAACAGGCAAATAGGGACCTTAACAGTGACGCAGTCGGTTTTATAACCAAAAACTGGGAGATAGAAGATTTTAAAATGAATAGGTAATAATTTAAATAAAATCACATTTTGGACAATTTAAATAATTTTGTTGGAAAAAACAATATAAGAAGCGGACATAATATGTTTATCATTTTTAAAAATAGTACACTAAGAAAACAGAATGTTTATGAGAGTGTTGCTGCACTAAAATACTACTCACTTCAACAATTCCATACAGGAAATACAAATAAATTTGCAGCAAAATTTTAAATAATTTGTAAACATCACATATTTTGTATTATTTGTGAGATGTTTCTTATAATCATCACGAAAAATGTCATATTTGTGGTAGATTCACTGCAACTACTAGTGAAATAGGTGGCATTGCTGCAAATATTCCACAGATATTAATGCTTTTGTAGAAAAACTATTAATATTGTCTAAATAGCAAATATTTGACTTGAATAATTTGCAACTACAATGATGTTTAAGGCTTTAATACTTTTCATCCATCTTTCGTTTTCTTAGTGTAGAAGCTAAGTCGGAATTCAGCATAGCAGAGAAAGAAAGAAAAATTGGAAACAGAGTTAACAGACTTGAAAAAAAAAATAATTGCCTAAGAGATAAAATTAATAGAGAAAAACTTGTGAAAATTATAGAAAACCGGAACTACATACATAGATTCACCGTAATCCTCTTGAAGTGTACGATTTAGGGCTGAGTATGATAGTATCGCAGATGCACAAAAAAGAATTGTACAATTAGAAAGTTGAAAAGACTACTAAAGCAAAAATTAGAATTAGTAACTAACGACACATTAATACATAAGGAAGCTGTGGATAACAGTGAAACAAGCCATATAGAAAACATGCACTTTTCTACATAAATAGATTCACCGTAATCCTCTTGAAGTGTCCGATTTAGGGCTGAGTATGGTAGTATCGCAGATGCACAATAAATAATTGTATAATTAGAAAGTTAAAAAAAAGACTACAAAAGCAAAAATTAGAATTAGTAACTAACGATCCATTAATACCAAGGATTGAAACCGTAACCGAAACCGATATCCATTTAAAACCGTTTCATTTTTAAAACCGAAACCGTAACCGAAACCGTTATACGAAAATCTGAAATAAACCGATATCCAAAACCGATATAAACGGTTTTGGTTTTATACCGGTTTAAAACGGTTTTTAAAAAAGTACAAAAAGAAACAGAAAAACATATTTTATTTTATATAGAAGATCTTAAGTAAAATGTCATTAATTAAAATTTGGAGTTCCCAAAATAAACATTTTTGGTTGTACAAAAATTCACATGTTGTTTTTTGAGAAACGATATTTCCAAAACAACGGTATTTGGTCTAAAATTTGTTTTTTGTTTCATTAATCGAATTAACAACAAAACACCAGCAACTCCAAGCAAAATTTTTACGTTAAAAAATGATTCAAATTTTAATAATATTGGTTTTTTCTTTATTTTATTAATAAAATATATAGGGGAGCTTGGGGTAAAGTGGAACAAGTTTTGAAAAGTTCATTTGAATATTTTTTAAATTCTTTTAAAGGATCTATTCAATAGAATACCATTTATAAGTATACTAATGGATTTTTGACTGATGTTTGAAAACAGCTCAATTTCGGACATAAACAAAACAATGGTAATGCAAGAAAAATGTAAAAAAAAATTTCAAATTATTAACATCTCAGTAACTATTTAAGGAAATACGAAAAATTAAGTGCAAGTTCGACAAGTTTAAACATTTCAAGTATAAGGCAGATATTTGTTTACATTAGTGATGATTAAACATTTCTTGTTCTTGCATCTTGTTCTTGCATTTTTTTTTTTGCAAGAACAAAAACGAGAACAAGATCGAGATTTTGCAAAAAAAAAAGAACAAGAGCAAGTGATTTTAATGTATTTATTATGTTTTTAAGTTAATAATGATATACAAAATAATTCATGATATTACTAAATATTGAACAACAAGTAACAATGGAAAGCGTGCAAAATATTTATGAACGGAACATTAATGAAGATGTTTTTGTCAATTCTAAAGAATATAAGCGTCTTAAAAATAAGGCCTGTGAAGCACTTTTGAAGCGGTAAATAGCTTTAAAATTGCTTCAAAAGTCGCTTCAAAAAGATTAAACAGACAAAACAATGTTTTTCTCTTTTCTTCGCTACGCTTGTTCGTACATCGATTGTGCATATGCACTGTGCTATGCACATTATTATTTTGGTTTTACTTTTATATATAGTTTTTTTGTTAATTGTAAAATCATGAAGTAATAAAAAATAATATATGAACATTTTACAGTGTGATATATTTAGCTGATATATTGCTTTTTGTGTTTTTCTTTTCACAAATCCGCTGATTCGTTTGATGCGTCTGTTTGTTGCCATGCGATGATACGGAATAGCAACGAAGAGTTGTCGTTGTGAAAATGTGTGTATAATAATCGTAATCTTTATTGTTATATTCTCTTCTTTCTGTTAGTATTCGCTTTGTAGCGTTTGAGTTTGTGTTCGCATGGTGTTCGCAAAGAAAAGTGTTACTATGCAAGATATTATTTGAGTTCTCTTGACATACGGTATGTGAAGCATACGTTTTTTTTTAATCTGTGACGAAAACAGATATATGCCTATACGAAATATTCCTTATATTTATTGTATTGTAGAACAAAAAGTCACCAAACACATTTTTATGAAAAACTAAATTTTCGAGTTTGTTGATTAATATTATAAAAAGTAATTGATGCATTTTTAAAGATTTACATTTTCTTATGAATTGACAGATACATAACGAAGTTTGTAAAAAAATATTTAGCATTTTGAAAATGTATTTGGTGACTTTTCGTTCATTTTATTATGGCCTTGAGATTTTAAATTGTCTCGTCAACATCTCTTGATTTATACAATTATTTTTTATTAGTTAATTCTTGTTAAAATATAATTAAAATTTTTAGGTTATTGGATTTTTTTATTTGTTAGTAAAATGTTGAAGAAATTGAAAAAATATGGAAAATAAGTAACTTAAATACAATTAGTGTTCAAATTCTATTCGTTTTCATAATTAATATGCAGTTTAAGATATTTGTCTTCGATCTTTTATTTAAAATTTAAAAGATTAAGATTACCATTTCTTGCCTTGCTCTTCCAAATGATCATCACTAGTTTACATATATTGCAGTTCACAGAATTGTTGAAATTTAATTTTTTTGGCTTTTATGGATGAAAATTGTACAAAATTCTTTGCAATTCAGATCATATCTCAGGTGAAGTCAAAATGTTGCTTTTCATTGGTTTGTGGTCACGAAATTTTAAATTAATTTTTTTTCTTGGCGTAATCAATTAAATAATTCATATAACACAATATTTTTACTAAAATAACAACAAACATTGTTTAAATTACGTTTTCCACTTTACCCCAATATCATAATTTGAACATAATTTAGCACCATATAAAAAATGTAAAATTATTTGATAAATATGGAAATAAAGAAAATTTATACAAAAACCGATATCAAAACCGAAACCGTAACTTGGAACCGGTATACCGAAACCGTTTCGTTACAAAAACTTAAAACCGAAACCGTAACCGAAACCGAAACGCAGAAAAAACCGAAACCGAAATCGAAACCGTTATTCGTTTAGGTTTCAATCCTTGATTAATACATAAGGAAGCTGTGGATAATAGTGAAACAAGCCATATAAAAAAACATAAACTTTTCTGAATATGGGTATCGAATATATTGGTTCAGATGTTCTCAGGCACGGACTCCAATGATCTGCCATCGGAAGAATATAAATTCGTACAAGGTTGTGATTTACCGGTAGAGGCAACGAAAGAAACTGAGTTGCAGGAATTTATATCATGTGTCATGGTAAGAATGAATGGAGATGCATTCGAACTAGTGGAAGGTCTTCAATTTAGCAGATTAGACGAATTATACACTCTAATAAAGAAGACATACCTTAAACCCATAACATTAGACTCAGTGATAAATGATATAAAGCATGCGTTTCAAATATCGACAGAAGAAATAAGACCTTTTGCAAGACGCCAAATACAAAAAACTTTTAAAGTAGGACTTAGAGACAGCACACTGAAAATACACATGTTAAATAATAAGTCAAACTCGCTAGATTCACTGATAGAGGAAGAAGTAGAAACGCTGGAGACAATACAAAGTGGGTGTGTAACGACACACAGTGCACCAGAGGTGCTCTTTAACAGAGCGTCATAACCTAAATGCGAAAAATTCGATATACGAAACAATAGTGGATCATTTTGGTCACGAAATATTCTCAAATGAAAAGAATAAAGTGGAACCCACATGTTCATTTTGCGGTGATTTAGGACAAACGCGGGACGAATGTTTCAGTCGAAAAAATACTCCATACTGTCAAGGATGTGAGACTTACGGTCACGAAACAAACCTAAGATGTGCAAATAATACGAATGAACCAGAATAAAAAATGTACACGTAGACAATAGACGCAACATAACAATTATAATGAGGGCTACGCGAACAATACGCAAGCCAATCATAGGATTTATAATGCTCGCAATAATAATAACCACAACAATAGGAATTATTATAATAACAGTAATAATAGGATTTATAATAAGAACTATAATAATTGTCGTCGATGACAACAGTGATCCCGTCGATACCGTAGTAACATCGACGTGACGGTTACGATCAGATCACAATATGTCACAATTTTTGTATTTATTATATAGATATTTCAATTTGTATTATTAGCAGATCTTGGTAAGTTTCTCTAAATTAAATTCCGGCAAGAATTAAAATAAAAATTTGAGTTCTTTGATTTAAATAAATTTGCAAATTACAATCGACACTATTTGTACAGCGAACTACCGGGATTTATGTCATCTTCACAAGATCAGCTAAAGAGAAGTAGCAGTCGTTCCATTCCATTTTAATCGATAATCAAATATTATAACTTCTTTGATTTTCTAACCTCCCAGTATACCAAACTGTTTCGATATCGCAACGAAAATGTTGCGATATGTCGAAGAATTTTTCCGATATCGATGCCATTTCTCGTAAAAATAATGTCCACTCTTTTTATTTAAAACAAAAGTAAATACAGCCATAAAGAAATGGTCACTGGACACCTCGTGATCTTATTTTTAAAATCGGAAACGAGTCGCAATCATGAGTTCTAACATTTATTAACAAAGAAACGTAAATCGTTGCTTTTATAATAATGAAATTGACCCAATTTTTGCGGACACTGACATTACATGACCGCCAAAGGGTGTTCCAACTGTTCGGATCTAGCAGACAAAAGCAGTCATGTACCTGAAAGGAGGTACAACTGAATGCGAAAATCTTTAGAAATTTGTTTCGATATAACAACGAGATCAATGTTTTTTCTCGTAGACATTTCAGAAAACTTCTAAACAATTGAATAAAACATACTTAAACATACTTTTTATGTTTAGGAAAACCTGAGCAAGGCTCAGAGAAACAAGAAATACATCGACAAATGGAAAAGGATGAAGAAATTTGATGATTTCAAAAATCAAAGAGCATCTTAAAAATAAAATTTAATTTGGTGCAAAAACAGAAAACTGAAAGGAGTGTTAGTAAAACAAAGAATGTTTATAAATCCAGGCCAACCACTTCCTGTTTCTGATCGTTGTGAACATGAATGATGAAGGCATGAATGAACTTGTAAATATTATATCACCATTAAAGATTCGGAGAAAAATAATATCGCATCTGAGCTCGGCGAAGAAATAAGTGAATTCTGTACTGGAACTATTTTCGACTTCTCATGGGAAAGGTTGTATGGATGGAATTGGAGCAACTGCCAAAATCATATACCGTGAACTGTGCTTTAGACTTTGTTGATGCATTTAATCGCACAGAATCGAAAAAGTTACTGGAAATGATTTTTCCGACATAAATTATATTTTAAACCAGGGATGGCTGGTTTATCCACTTTAAAAAATAGATGATTTTTTTTTTTTTTTTGGTTCATTGATTTTTGTACATTTTTTGAATTATGCCATTTTGAATTTCCAAATTTTTATATCAAATATGTAATCAGGCAGTTTAAAAATGTCATTGTGTCAGGTATTTTTTAAATCGGACCTATGCTTGATTATTGGCCAGCTTTTATTGTGATCCGGCCCAGTGTGCATAGCTGTCAAATTTCAAGCACAAAATTTGATTTTGCGCAACTAGTAAGACAAGCGCAGACACAATGACGAGAGCTGGCTACAACGCGCGCCCGTGCTGAATCGACGGCCGACTTTACTGCCTGTCCACAAACATTGCTATCTGCAACGTGCGCATTCACTGCATCGAGCGCAGACACAATAACGAGTACTGTAGCTGAATCGAGAGCAGACTCTTCTGCATACCGCACACGCTAACACCGCTGAATCGACGGCAGACTTTACTGCCTGGGCATAAACATCGCTATCTGCAACGGGCGCATAAATTTCATCGCTAGTACACGGACAGTGCTACAACGCAGACACAATTACAAGTGCTGTCTACAACGCTGGTTTTGCATCGAGCGAAGACTCTTGCACCTACCACGTCGCGTAAGTCGAACGCTGGCTCTGCTGTCTGAGCACCGACATATATCCCAATCCGAGTGCGGGCTGACAACGTACGCAGACACTGCTTGCTGACATCGAGCCCGCAGAGACTGCTATCTACAAGGAGTGCTGTACGATCGCGGTCGCTGCTTACATTGAGCGCAGAACTACGACTGCACCAGTGCCTACACGCGCTAAACCTATTGAACATCGAACGCACAAAGGCTGGGTAACGCCACAGCGACGGACATTAAAGCAATTATGAATTCATGTATATTATAATGAATAGTAGTAGCTATTTATTAAGTAGTTATACATAGTTTGTAATTTGTACTAATTTTGTATGCATCGAAATAATTGCCTAAAATTTCATGATATTGCTTCTTATAAATGTCCTTGCAGCATGGTATAACAATTTGGAAATTATTTTTATTATCAAATACGAATTTAGAACAACAGTTTTACAGAGAATCGTGAGCGCTCATCATCGATACCAACAACGAATCGTCGCCACATGCGAATGGAACAACTAAACAACAACATCAATATAAATATAATACTATCCTGCAAGGATTATAAACTGTAAGTTACTTAATAAAGACTAATGGCAAGATGCGATATAAATAATAATAGTTATTTTGGCAAATTATTGAGTATTATTTTAAATATAAGTTCAACACCCTAATTCATGCAGCCATGGAAATTAGATTTAACTTGAATCACTTTTCACTACAAGGATAAGTTTATAGCAGATTAAACTATATATGAATTTTCAATAATTATCCAATAATTCTAATTAATTGTAATGATTTACCATTGTAATTAGCAAAAATTAAAATGGTTATTATTAAAATTATGAATAACTATTTTAAATATCCCATAAGATATTTTATATATGAATTTTTGGGAGAAGTTCACTATACCGGCCGAAGCGAAAAAAAAAAATAAAAAAATTGCCACCCCTGTATTTTTGCAAAAAAAAACCCGTGGTGACCTTGAAAAATCAAAAACTGGTGCACCCATTTAAAAGTACATATGGGTACTCAAATGAAAGGTAATTTCCTCACGATTTCAAATCTGTAACTCCTAGCGGCCCCTACACTAATTTATGTTATTTCAATGAGCCACTTGTATGTAATAATTGAAGTATATATGCATGTATAACCTTAAGATTTTTAAGCTCTTATTTTTTTTCGTTATGTTAAAATGTAATCATTTTTTAGATTTTTTGCATATTTCTTTTTTTTTAATGTATCCCGAGACTAAAAATATGCAAGGAAACTGATATTATAATAGCAGTTTTGGGGAAAACTCACAGGCATTTTGAATTTTTGTAAGTTTTGTTTTTTAAATTTGAATAGCATCTTTATAACAGCCTAATAGTGGGGAAAGGTAGCCTGTCTGTAGCAGGTAAATTTTTTTTTTTATAAATTTCTGTTTTTTATAGCAGGAAAGTGACACGGACAGGTAGCCTGCCAGTATCAGGCAAAATGTTCGTATATGAATTTCTGATTTCAAATTTTATACGTATTTTTATAGCAGGATAATGAAAGGGAAATGTAGCGTTTTTTTTTAGCTGCTACCCGAGACAAAATTTTTGACATATTTCTGGCAAACGCACAGCTAAATGGAATATTTTGGAAAGTGTATAGCAGGTTGGAAGTTTTTGTGGAATTTTTATGGCAAATTCACGTCATATTTGGGGAACGGGCAGAAAACAGACAGCTTTTGATACAAACTCCGCCTTTGTCTATTTGAAATATGCCGAAAAAAAGTTTCAAAACTACCTAGATCCTGCCAAAAATTGTGTCTGGGGTATCAAGGCAGCTTTTAGAAAATTTTTGACAGAATTTTTTTTTTGACAAATATAAAATTTTACTTCAATATTGAAAATGTGTGGCTTATATTTGCTATGCTGTGCCAAGTAATGTGCCACGCCGCGCATTTTTTAGTTTGTGCCAGTTTAAATGTGTGCCGTCAGTTTTAATAAAATATCAAATCGCCGAAGTGTTTGCTGATATGAAAATATGCATCAGTGGTGTCCAGCTTGTTGTGCTTAAAATATTTGTAAGTGCAAGAACAAACATGTGCAAATCCAGCAACTCAACATCGAAATTCGTGATCGTTTACAACAAACAAAATTCGTCGTTCTTTCTGCGCAACAAGAAGTTTAGTTGTGGTCGGTATTGCTGGTCACCAATATAATAAGTATTTTTGCTCCCTTCCCATTGCCCAATTGAGTGATTTAAGATGTAATTAAAGATAGTAGTAATAATGTAAAAATTTTTAATTTTTTCAGCAACACATATATTTCTACTATAGAAATCTAAATATCTTAATGTTATGCATTCTTATATATTTAAATTATTACATACAAGTGGCTCATAAAAAATATACATATTATTGAAATAACATAAATTGGTGTAGGGGCCGCTAGAATTGACGGATCTTAAATTACAGATTTGGAATCGTGAGGAAATTACCTTTCATTTGAGTACCCATATGTACTATTAAGTGGGTGCACCAATTTTTAATTTTTCAAGCTCACCACGGGTTCGAGCGGAGCTTATTTTTAATTTTGGTATTTTTTTTCTGGCGAAAATAAAGCGCGGGACAATTTTTTTTTTTTAATTTTCACTTCGGCTGGTAAAGTGAACGAATTTTTGTAAGATTTCTAAATGAATATTAAAATGTTAAATTAAACTGCAAACGAATACCGGAGATGTGCGTGTCAAATAATTTGAATAGTCTTATGACATGATTTCCTAATTTGAGGACACAAAATAGGGGTCGTTAATGAATAACAAAGAGATCGCATAACGGCCGTGGACCAGTAATACCTGGTACCGGGTGGGGTGTATCTTAAGGAGTGCACAACATTATTTCAACTTCTGATAACAGGTCGCAACCAAAGTATAAAAACCAATAATAGGAACCTTGATGAACGATATAAAGACACATTTTTGTTATAGTGATTGAAAGAAAACCACGAATCGGGCAGAATGATTTGGCACCATCGTCAGAAAACAACCACGTAACAGAGTAGTCTTTATTAAAGTGAAAAACATTGTATTGTTGATTTTTTTTTATTTTTTTTTATTATTATTTCTTTATTTGCAATCTATCTTAAGACAATACGCAAATTTGATAACATAATTATTACATAACAGGAGTTAGGTAGCTCCATTAAGCTACATAACTATTTAAAAAGGATTTTATTTAACAGTTATTTAATACTTAAATATGATTTAATTAGCCTTTAAAAGGCAGATCTAACACGTGTACACGGTTCAGTCTTCTCGTTTCATCACTGTCATCTAAGAGAGATATTGCCAGATGATTTGTATGGTTGCTTGACCTTTGGAGATAGTTTTCATTTCACTTCTTCATTTAATTTCTTAATGTTTTGGACTGGTAATTTTCTAGTATATCAATATTTGAGTTGCTTGATGTACCCCAAAGCTGAATTCCATATGTCCAAACTGGTTTCAGTATAGCCTTATAAATTCTTAGTTTGTTGTTTAAATTAAGGTCCGATTTTGGTCCTAATAGCCAGTACAGTTTTCGAGTTTTTAAATCAAGTTGTTTTCTTTTTGCTTTTAAGTGTGATTTCCATTTAAGTCGTCTATCCAATCTCATTCCCAGATATTTCACAGTATTTTGTTTTTGGATTTCTTCTCCGTTTATATACACTGAGGAACAATCTTCTCGTCTTAATGTAAATGCTATATGCAGTGATTTATTAGAATTTACTTTTATATTCTACTATTTAAGCCATTTCTCAATGAGTATAATTTCATTCTGTACAAACATTGATGCTTCTGTTGGACAGAGGCTTGAAGCGAGCGACAATTGCTGTGTCGTCTGCATATGTGGCTACTGTGACGTCATTAGTGCATGACATATCTGCTGTAAAAATTGTGTACAGAATTGGCCCAAATACGCTACCTTGGGGAATTCCAGCTATAATTTCAAATATATTTGATTTTTCTTCTTTGATTTTCACAAAAAAGTGCCTCTGCGAGAGATAGTTCTTAAAAAATAAATAAAATGGAGCCGGTAAAACTTTTTTTTATTTTAAAAAGTAAACCGTCATGCCATACTCTGTGGAAGGCTTGTTGAATATCAAGAAAAACGGCTGAATAATACCGTTTATTCTCTAAAGTATCAGTTACTACATTTACGATCGGTGACATTGTTCTGGAGTTCAATGCTTATGTCGAAATTCAAACTGATGATCTGGAATGATTTTTGCCTTACCTAACACTGGAAACACGGCGGTAGCTCAGTGGTTAGTGCGTTGGACTGCGAGCCGAAAGGTCCCCAGTTCAAGCCTGGACTGGGGCTAACAACATCTTTTCATAGAAACATTTTTCTATACCGCGCTACCTCTCGTCAGTAAATGGCAAACCTACGAGAGTAAATCCATTGCCTATGAAAAGCTCTCACCCGCCGTTCGGATTCGGCAATAAACTGTAGGTCCCACCACTTTGAGTACAAATATAACACGCACAGCTCAAAATGGTGAGAGAGCTCGGCCGAAGTTCTATACAGGACTGTAGCGCCAAACTATTATTATTATTAACACTGGAAACAATCTTCGTAAAAATATTTTTTCAAATATTTTAGAAAATACCGAAAGTAAACTAACTTATAGGTCTATGTGATGACAGTACATTTTCAGGTTTATTTGGTTTTAGAATCATAATTATTTCGGCGCATTTCCACTGTATTGAGAAGTGGTTTAATCTTAGTATGGAATTATAGATTAGCGTTAAAATTATTATACTTTTTCGAGTTAGCTTATCAACAACTTTGCCATTAATTTGATCATAACCAGGAGATTTCTTTTTATTTAATACTCTAATCTCAGATTGTACTTCATTGGGTGATATATGTATTATTGGTAAGTCCATTTGACATGGTGAATCTAGAAACTGTAGTACATCATTATTTTCTTCTAAGCTATTAAGGGTATAAGGCTGAAATATATTTGTTAAGTGATGAGAAAAGGCATCCGCTGTGATTTTATCGGATCTACACCATGTACCATCAGTATTTTTAATACGATTACCACGCTTCGCCGGCCTTTTCAAATAATTTGTGGATTTCCATAATAAATGTTCATCATATTTGGATTTATTGATTTTTTTCAATGAAGTTTACAGTTGCTTCGTTTTTATGTTCATAGAGTAGATTTTTGAGTTTCTTACAAGCCTTATTGAAGAGTTGTTTATAGATAGGAATTCTACTAAGCTGCCAAATTCTTCAAAGTTTCCTTTTTTCTGTTATGAATTCTCTTATTTCTGTCGATCTTTGAAAATTACTTTTTTGAACCACAGCATTTGTTGGTTTTGAGAGAGAGACAGCATCGTGAATGAGTTTCGTAAAGCGTTAACGATCGTTTCCATTTTTTAGTCGTATATTTAAATTTATATTTTGAACAAGATGCTTAGTATTGAAATGATTGAATGTCAGTGAAAGGAGATATAATGCTGTTGTTATTTCGATTAACATGAAAAGAGGTTGAATAGTTTATGAGTATTGGAGTATGATCAGAACTCAAGTCAATTATTTCCTTTATTTCAAAGCGATGATTTGGAATTCCTGCATATACTGCAAAATCCAACAAATCCAGAATTTTGCAGGGATCAGATGGCCAATATATTGGTGTTCCAGTGGAGAGAACGGAGTATGTGTTGGTTATGCATTTATATAACTCTCTTCCTTTTGGATTAATAAGCCTAGAGCCCCACCACGGATGGTTTGCATGAAAATCACCTCCTACGATAAATTGGTTTCCCAATGATCTAAAAAACTCCTTGTAGTCAGTCAGTACATAATACAGTGTGGCTTGTAGGGAAATATATAGATGAAATAACGATGCCACCATCGTTTGATTTTATTTTAATGTTAGTAGCCTGCAGAAAAGATTTCTTAACTTCAGGCATTATTTCATATTTAATAGAGCTTTTTATTAAAATACATGAACCTGCATGTGCACGGTTGTCAGGATGGTTGGTATTAATTAAGTCATAACCCTTAATATAGAAATAAGATCTACTCGTAAAATGAGTTTCTGAAACTAAAAGAATATCAATATAATTTGTATTGAGAAAAACTTCAATTTCACGTATGTGATTGGAAAGTCCATTAGCATTCCATATTGCAATTATGAAGATTATTTGCATAGTTTTGAAATAAGTGTCGACAACATATTGAGTAGAGTGCTAGTGTTCTCTATTTGCTTCTCTAACAATTCTTCAATTCTTTGAAGTGAGCTGGGTGGAGCTTCATGTTGATTATTACTATTTCTTATACCTGAGACAGACATGTAGTAAACAATACTATAATATTCTAAATAGGTGACAGACATAACGCAGTATAGTTTGCGTAGTAAATAAAACTATGCAAAAGAAATATTACAGCATTTTAATTTTTGTTGGGTACCACGGTTACTGGAGAATATTTTATTCTAGTCAGCTGTAAAGACCACTATTTTTAGAAGTTTTGTTTTTCTATTAAAGACTTCTAATAACAGTGAAAACAACGTTTTTTTACGCGATAGGTTTCCTTTACTTGCAGATCCTCAGTGGACACTTATATTTTTTTTTAATATTGTAGCTTTACTACATTGAAATTTGCAAAGTCGTGATCATTTTATTTTTGTGCTGCCAATTAAATGCAGTTCAATAAAATGCAGTTTCTAACATTCTTTTTTCAATAAAATTTTGAAAAACAATTTAAAATAATTTATTTATTTTTTGGAATTTATTATGACATTTCAGTACAAACAGCTTCTTTTGACAAAAAGCTTTCGGAAAGCTTTTAAAATTTGGCTGTGTTTAAATGAAAACTACAAAAATACTACGAATAGTTTCATGGTATTTGTACCAGCCAAATACTACAATGAAATCAAGGAATACCACAAAAATATTATAATATTTTGAGACACACATCTGGTATTTCAAATACTATGGTATGAATACCAGATGTCTGTCACAGGTATTATAGTTTGAGAATATGAATTTTGATTTGTGTTAAAATTACTTATACTGTTGTTTGCACTTGCACTATTCATACTAGGAAAATTTTGTTCATTAATTTGATACTCGTGTTCTTGATTATTTAAATTAATATTATTTTGTTTTCTTATTAAGTAAATTCCTCTTTTGATGAAGTTTTTTTTATATATTTCACAACCTTTGTAACTGGCGGTATGTTCTTGTAAACAGTTGGAGCATCGGGGTGGAGTATTTAAATATTTTTTATTCAGCTGTTGGATGATCCAAAATACATTTTCGCATCGAAACACTTTCCTGCAGTACGTTTTGGTGTGACCAAATTGTTGACATCTATAGCATTGAACAATATCGTTATTTTTTAAAGGAGGTTCAACCTGAACTGCAGCATTAAACAAATATTTTTCATTATATATGACTTTGATGTTGTTATTGGGCTCTAGATCAACAAAGAAGATATAGGGATTCGTGTGACACTACTTCTTACATTTGCAACATTTCTAACTTTGTGGCCTAATTTCTCAGTTTCTTCCTTTATTAATTCAACGGGTGTCGAAAAGTGTAAATTTTTAATTACTACATGATAAGCTCGTTCTTGCTTCATCTGATAAGTATGAAAAGTTATTTTTTTTCATCAAGATGTTTAACGATAGCCCTGTAGGTATCAGCTGAATTTAACATTAATCTTACTTGCCCATCTCTCAGGGACTTATATGTGATTTCATTGAGTTTCATTACCTTTAAAAGTTATTCAACCATTTTCTTAATATTATCTACGTCTGGTATGAATATTGGTGGAGGTTTTGGCACAGCGTTTACGTTGTTTTGTTGATCATCATTAGTAGCATTTTGTAGTAAAACAAATCTATTACTGGTACTTGGATCACCAGAAGATGTTGTGTTAGATTTTTTTCGCAGTTGTATGTTTTGTGGTTTTGTGATGCGCCGTTTAGTTTGGTTCACTATTTGCCAGACATCGCTGTCACTGATATCACTTTCTTCACTAACCATGCTGTCTGCAATAATGCAGACGATTACTGGATAAACTGTTAATTTTTTGTTCCTTTTTTTTTGTATTAGTATTAAGTTGTTGTTATATTTAACATACAAAGTATAATAAAGCAGTTTTAAATAGCAGAAATTGTTTTTAATATTTGCAATAGTCGAGCTCAGTAATACGTTTGCACGGTATCACAGTCAAACGACGACTGATTGTTGAAGATGTAAACATTTTAAGATTTTGTGTAAGGCGTGTGTTTCTTGTAATGCGATTATATCGGGGTTGTGTATGGATATTAGTAGTTCTATGTCGTATTTATTATTAGTGAAACCTTGTATGTTCCACTATAAATGTATATCCATTTTAAAAATATAAATTATATAAAATTTACTTGTGAGTTTTTGTTTTTTTGTTGTTTTATTGTTTTGGGATGATTGGAGTTTATGTAGTGTATTTGGTGTAATAATTGTGAAAATTTATCGTGTAGAGATTAGGGATGTCAATCCCGGGATTTGAGTCAAATCAATCAGTTAAAAAGTAAATTTAACATTTAATGAACTAAAATCTTAAAACACAGACGTCAATAATAATGACATTATCACATTTAAACAATTCACAAATTTTTAAAAATTACGTTACTTTCTACTAATATCACTGTTCGGCAAAATTAGCATTTTTGTTCCTCCCTGTCTTTATTCATATCATTTCTACATAATTTTAATGTTCTGATTCGAACTGAGTTTTTAGTTTTTTTCCCTATACGTCAGGCATGTCAAACTCATTTGGCAACACGGGCTGCATTGGCAACTCAAAAGATGAGGCGGGCCGCAATTTTATACCATACAAAAAAAATTCGCTCGTTTATACATTTGGTTCTTCTGTTGTAAAATTAAATATAATGTTAAGATGATAACATTTTCCATTGCTTCTCGTTAAAAGCGCCGCAGGCTAAAATTTTGCAAAAAATGGTGCGATTTTTGTCTGTTTGAAATATATCGAAAAAATGTTCGAATTTCTTTGATCCTGCCAAAAATTTTGTCAGGGGTATATACAATGAAGTATATTTCAAACACCACAGACAATTTTGTAAAACAGATCTAACAATTATCCAAAATTGTTGCAACTTTTTATGTCCCCAAAATCGTACGATATTTAAACAAACAATAACACAGTATTCCAGATGACTCCGTACTAAGGAAATATAAAGAGCTTTAATTGCCATTGGATCCTTAAACGTTTGCGTTTTTCTTTTAATGAATCCTAACATAGCGTAAGATTTTGAAATGATGTAGTCGTAATGACTTGTAAATTTTAATTTGGATCAAATATTACTCCTAAATCTTTTATTTCATATTTACGATTTAAAATCAAGTATTTAAGAGTGTAAATGAAATTGATTGGAGTGTTATGTTTTGTGTATGATACAACACAACATTTATTCACATTTAAATTCAATTTGTTTGAGTAACACCATGATAAATCATGTTGTAATTTAAAACAATCGCCCATGTGTTTAACTTTAAGAATCAATTTAACATCATCTGCAAAAATCAAACATTTGGCAAATTTTATTTGTTGTGGCAAATCATTGATAAACTTTATAAATAATAGCGGTTCACAATGCGTACCTTGAGGTATTCCAGATGATGCATTTACAACCACTTCTGAATAACAAGTGCCCATTTTAACTTTTAATTTTCGATTTATTAAGAATCTTTCAAAAAACTTTATAAGTTGTTCGGAAAGTCCAAACTTTTTTAATTTTTGTAATAATATAGAATGATCAACTCTGTCAAATGCTTTTGAAAAATCAGTATATATAACATCTAACTGATCATGGTGTTCCATAGCATTGACGATATGATTAGTAGTTAATGTTAAGTTTGAACATGGTGATCTGCCAGGAAAAAAACCATGTTGGCAATCACTGATAATATTTTTAATATGATCAAATAATTTAATTTTAATTATATGATCAAATAATTTTGCAACTGTTCTTTGCTTAACAATTGCTCTATAATTATTAACATCATTACGATTACCCGTTTTAAATATTGAAATAATAAAACAAGATTTCCAATCATCCAGGAACAAGCTGTTTTGTACACATGTATGAAACAGTATTGTTAAAGGTTTTATAACATTTATTGAACAATTTAAAAAAAAAAATTGATGGGAAATCATTATGTTCACAGTTCGAACTGGATTTTAAATCGCAAATTGCAAATTCAACATCTTCTTCACAAATTTCGAAGGATTTAATACCAACTTGGTTAGGACAACTCAAATCGATGCTAATTTTTGTATCACATATTTGATAAACTGATTGGAAAAATGTAGCAAACATATTACACGATTCTAATGTATTACAAGATTTTTCGCCATCATATTCCATACAAGTAGGAAAACCATTAGTTTTTCTCTTCGTATTAATAAAATGCCAAAAGGCTGATGGATTTGATTTTAAGTTCATTTCAGTTTTATGAATATATTGATTATATAAAAATGTATGATCTCGATCAGACTCACATTTTGTAGCTTGATATTTTTTAAATGCTTTGTTTTTAATATTTTTTAAATTAGATAATCTGGCATTGAACCATGGCTGTTTATTCCTTAAACGTTTGTATTTAAATGGAACAAATTTTGAAATAGCCTAGGTAAAATACTGATTTATAAAATTGGAAATCTCTTATGGTGCAGGAAATGAATTAAACCAATCAATCAATCAATTGTACTTAAAAATTCATTCATTCCAGCAACATTTTCTTTGTCAAAATCAAATACGTCATTAGAACACTTTCATTGGAATCAAAATTATAGAACTCAATGATAACACTAAGTGCTTTATGATGTACACAATTGTTCGAAATAGGCGTCAAACTTAATTCGCACAAATTTTTCAAATTATTTGAAGTGAAAATTAAGTCTAAAATTCGACCATTATCATTCATAAATGAATTTTTTTGTTGAAAGTCATTTGATAAAAAAAAAAACTTGTTACCAACGAATCGATATCAGATATGACATTAAAAGGCAATAAAATCTGTTCATCAAAGTTCCAAAAAAATATTAGTTAAGTTAAAATCTCTTAATACAAAAATTTCTTGATAAGGATCTAACTTATCTATCAAATAATTAATATTGTCGAAATGTTTTTGATAAAGATTATATTCACTTTTTGGAGGAATATACGAAATTATAATATATATTGAACGATTGTTTGTAAAATGTATTTAAATGCATATCTCTACTAATAACATGAAGACAAATTAATCTACTTTGCAGATCTGCTCTCACCGCAAGCAGAACACCTCCATCTCTTTCTCTACCAGCAGCAATTGGGCAACGGTCCAATCGATGAACGCAATAATATTCATCAAAAAATTCGGAACTTAAGATGGCCAAGTCTCGGTTAATGCAACGATGTCATATTCATTGTGTTGTAAGAGAGCACCTGCGATGAGAACGAAGACAGATGCGTTTGAGAGAATGTTGAACTATATTGTTGCTGATGTTGTTGCTTTTCATCCCACGATGAAAAGAAGTAGAAGAACTGAAATATGTTGCAAAATTCAAAGAACAATGAGAGCGCACTATGTTGCGCAGCGACAGTGTAAGCGTAAGTGACACTTGCGGAGTAAATGTTGATAGTGAGAGAGATTGCTGCTCCTCAATACATAGTGGGTGAGATGAAGTTACCATTGGATGGTAACTGTGTGGTAAATTGTTTGAAAGCGGAGCAATTTTTACTGCACCATGTATTTTCTCACTAGCCGTTAATTCTTTACAGCTGAACAATAAGGTTTGACAGAACAATAAGCAAAAAACTTACTGTTTTGAGTGCTGATAAATCTGCATCGCGCTTCGTCAAGCGATAACATTGAATCTCATCTGATTTCAATGATAGTGTGTCTGCAACATGAGTCGTCAAATCAGAGGTTGTGGTATCTCTGTGAAATTTATATAAATTTTAAAAGGGTTCCTTTTTATGCACAACTAATTTAAATTGCAAGGACAATCCATTGATTAGAAATGTACGGATTTAGGAGTTATAACAAAGTTTATTTTATTATCCTTAAAATGAGGTTTGCAGCATTCTACGGTCAAGAGTTTTTTTCTACAACCACAAAAAGTGATTATTGATTAATTTTTTGAAACTTTGGACCACTGTATCTCTGCAGAAGGTGAGTCTGAAACTCTGATTAGATTTGGTGTGGAACGTCTCTAAACAAAAAGTTTTACTTACTAAAAAAAAAATGTCAAAATTAATACAATTCCAATTTTTACAATGCAAGACTCTTGTCTACAAATTTTTGATTCTTGTTTTATTTTGATTGCGCCTTTATTTGATACTGGAGCTAATTCCGAAAATGGTTTTGTTAAATAGGGCCTAGTTTTTAAGATTTTAAAGTTTTAATTATTTTTCTCTCCTTTTATTTTTAATAGTCGAAATAAAAACAATAATGTATTTATCATTTCGTTGTTAGACGTAGAAAACTATGCGCTACTATATATTTTTTATAAATGTCGGTGAAATATAGCGAAGGGAAATTCAAAACTTTACATTAAATTTAAAATTTTATGAATAAAAAACAATATTACTTGATGAAAAAAAGATAAACATTATGCCATTTATTAAAATGAAAATTATGAAAATAAATTAAGACTCGAGTCTTCCAGTCTCAATTTCTCATTATTAAATTTAGGAAAATATAAAAAATATTGATTTTTTTGAAATAAATTAATAAGTTTTTAACAAAGAATAATTGGTAATCTTGATTATGCCTCCGTTATTTAATATAAAATCATTTTAACGCCTGAAAATAAAATATTTTTAAAAATTTTCAATTCTTAAAAATATATTTTTCTTATATTATTTAAAAGTCTTCGCGGGCCGCAGAGAAATGTTGGCGGGCCGCGTGTTTGACACGTGGCCTGCTATACGTAATGTTTTGGAGAAAAATGCAATTTATTATTTTTGCAATTTTCACTACATTTCAAAAAAAAAACTTTTTTATAAAAAGACTGATCATTCATTAAATAAAAATTAAAGTAGTTATTGTCCATTAACAAGTCAACTTGAATGTTTGATTTGGTTGCATTAACCGGTTAAAGTTTAAAAATTTAAAAAAAAAAACGGAATTTATGAAATCACCGGAAAATCATATTTAATAAAAAATGTTTTATTTTTATTTTAAAATATTAAAATTACTATAGATTCTACTCAATTCGACAATGGTATTACTTTTCGGTGACTTTTTGATTTTTTGAGATAAATAAATTTTTTATTGAATTTGAACTGTATAAAAATAATTCACATAATAACATAATTTAAAACCTTATAATAATGCATCGACCATATATTTCATTCACATATCAATATATTCTGTTGCAATATCTCCAGAATATATATTCATTATCTTAATTTAAAAGACAAATTTTAATTCACTGTTAACTCAAAATAGGTATTCTCTCTAGTATTACGAATGATTTAAAATATAACATTTATTTTTTACTAAATATTCTTTTCCGATAATTAAAAATTGCCCTTATTTTCAAATATTTATATTCTTATTTATAAATTTTTCAAATTTAATAGATTATTTTAACCAAACCATAAACTATATTCAAGTGGACTTAATGTCATAACATTCCTTGATTTATTCCTGGGCTATAACCGTATTAATTTTTAATCAATAGCTGTCTAATCTTTTCATATAAAATCTTGTTTGTAAAATACAGTGAAAAATGCAAGAAATATAAAATGCGTTTTTCTCAAAAACGTTACGTATAGGGAAAAAACTAAAAACGTAGTTCGAATCAGAACATTAATATTATATAGAAATGATAGAATGAAAACAGGGAGAATTTAAATACGGGTTTCGAATTTCGATAAAACTAGTACCGTTGTCTCTGAATGTAACCTTTATAACCTTTATTAATAACAAAATACATAAATATAATTGAAAAACCATACATTTTTCATTTGGGACTAAAACTAACATTTTTCACTATTTGTCACATTCATTACAATCAAATTATGCGTACTACAAATTTCAATCATATAAAATCCATTTGACCGAGAATAAATTTTTTTACAAAATCGGAATTCGATTAATCTAACAGTATAAAATCCACTTAATCGATAAAGTTTACATAAATAAATACACGTTCCTAAATTGAATTAATTTTTAAAATTGTTATTAATTAAAAATCACATATAGCTTTAAACTATTTTTTTTTTAATTATAATTTCTATAAAATATTGTTTTCCACAAAAACCAATATCCCAATAAAAATTTGATTGTTCATTCAAAATTAAAATTTTCTTACATTTGTACTAAAAAATAATTTTTCAATAAAAAGTATTAAAAAATGTTTGATATCGCGGATTTGAGCCTTCAGCATTATAATTGTTTATTATTCAGACATAGATATGCCTTTGCTATTATTTTTTTAAATCCCGGGACTAATCCCGGGCTCCCGGGATTTAAATTTTTTAGTTCCGAAATTTCGGGATTGAAAAGTAGTCCGGGATTGACATCGCTAGTAGAGATGTTATTGGTTTTTGTATCTGCTGAAATTTGCAGCTCTGTTATTGTTGTTTGTGTGCGTGCATTTGGTGATTTTTGCTCATACCTTTCGTTGTTTTAATATTGGTGTTTTTATTTTATTATTTATTTGTTTTGTTTATCGAGTTGATTGGAATTTCGAGTGTAATTTGTGTTGTTGTTTGAGTTGTGTGGGGTTTACTTTGTTGGTTGTTTTTAACTGTGTCGTTAGATGTTGTTGCATTTCGTAAAATATCAGCCATCGACCTTATTTATTTATTTATTTATTACAATATTTTACAAATAAATTTGAAAAATATACAAAGAGGTGCTGGGTTCCAAGACCATTGTGCACCTTCTACAAAATATATTAATTAAATTTCATTTATTACATTATGTTTGTTAAGTATATCATTAATTGTATTTAATGTTTCGTATTTGCTGCAGTCTAGTACAGTATCAATTGGTAGATTGGTTTTGGTAATTTGGCAGTCGAAAAGCATGTGCTTGATAGTTAGTGTTGTTGAGCAGTAGATGCATTGCTTTTCAGTACTATTATCGTAGTAGTGCCTAGAGCTAAATAATGTTGTTCCAACTCGTATACGTGCTATTTTTATGCATTCATCCCGCGAATATGCGTTGTTGTATTTGGGTCTCATTATACTTTTATTGTGCAAAAACAGAAAAGAATTAGATGAACTCCATCGAAGTTGATCTGATTCTTGTTGTGTTTTCCTGTGGTAATTTATTAATATGGTGTCCAAACAAGGCGTTTCTGCTATAAGAGGAAGCTTGAAGCAGTTTTTTGCTTCCATGTCCGCAATTTCGTTGCCTAGTATCCCTATGTGACTTGGTATCCATAGCAGCTTTATGTATATGTCGGATCCTGCAGTGATCTCCCGCTCAATAAAATCATTCGTCTTGCTATTCTTATTTTTAAGTGAAGTTAGGACGCTTAAACTGTCGGAACAGATTAACGTATTATCATTTTTTTGAATAGCATATTGGATTGCAGCTTTGATTGCGATCAATTCCGCATTAAAAATACCTGCGTGAGGTGGTAACAAACTTTGTTTTATTATTTTGTGGCTATTGACGGAAATCTGCTCTACGACCGAATATGTCGCTGCACTTCCTATGCAAGAGCCATCAGTAAAAAGAATAGTCCCAGGATTAAAACTGTGTAAGCGTTCTAGATATTTCATTCTGAAGACATCTGGGTTACAGTCATTTTTCCGATCTTTGTTTAAACTGTTGTCAATCTCAATTTTTAAAATATTGTTCAACCTGCCATCATTTGGTTTAATGGGTGTTGGTATGTTTATGGAACGGAAATAATTAAATATATGTTGGAACGCGGAAAGGCTGGTCTTGTTGCAGGTTTGGTCAATAAAAAGTTCCCAAAACAAATTATGTAAAACATTTGTCGGTTCTGTAAGCGTTTTAGCAGCTAATTTGACAGATCTATTGTATAACAACCATTCAAAATCGTGGAATCGCGCTTCAATTCTGAGAGCATCCAGATGTGTAGCTGTCAAAAGACCAGATGCAGTCCTAAAACATCTATTCATTGAAATGTTAATTTTCTTTTTGTTGCTTTCTGAAGTCCATCCATACAATGTGATGCAATGCTGCACTGTACCTTCGACGAGAGCCCGTGCAACAGCAATGGCAGTGTCAATATGAGGACCCTTCTTTCTTGAGCATATAATTCTAAGTAGATTATTGATATTTTTAAGTTTTTCTAAAACCTTTGTGCAATGTCCATTCCATAAAGCATTTTTTGAGAATAAAAGTCCTAGTATTCTCATACCATTCTCCATTTTAATTGGGTGTTCTCTTATCTTTAAAATAGAGGATCCACATTTGTATTTTCTGCATATATGTAATGCTTCAACTTTATTAATGGGGATGACGGCTCCAGTTGATTTTGCCCATGTATGTACTTCGTTATCTATTTTATTTAAGTTGGTAGCTATCTCATCTGGAATACCGGATGCAATTACAAAGATGTTATCTGCGTATATACCAAAAAAATCGATGCAATTAGATTTTTTTAAAATTTTTGCTAGAGAGTTAGTATATATCAAAAACAGTACAACAGAAAGCGGCGAACCCTGCGGAATTCCATTGTCGAGATTTATTGATCTAGAAAGAAAACCGTCTACCCTGACAGCTACCCTTCGATGCGTTAAAAACGACAATATTAGTCGAAGTAATTTATTAGGTATTCCCCATTCGTAAAGCTCTTTAATAATAAATATAGATATCACTCGATCAAAAGCTTTTTCGAGGTCTTCAGAGAGTATGACGCTGTGTTTATTTTGTTTAATATTCTTTTTTAATTGAGATTCTAGAGCGTGGCATAGTGTGTGGACGCCTCGGTTTGGAAAGAATGCATGTTGCTCGTTTAATAGGTGTCCTTTCGCACAGTTTCTGATCCTTAGGGTTAATATTTTATCTAAAATTTTAGATAACACTGGAAGTAGTGAAATAGGGCGATAGCCTTCTATGCTGTTCGGATTTTTTCCAGTTTTTGGAATTGGACTCAGAATACCATGCTTCCAATCGTGCGGGTATATACCCGAAGCAATAATGTTACTGTAAAGCCTGCATAAGCGGTATTTAAGTTGCGTTGAACAATTTTTTATCATAGTGTATGTAATCATGTCTCTGCAAGGTGTAGTACCCTTTGATGTTGAAAGTACCATTTCTAATTCAGTAATGTCGACTTTGTCCAGCGTGTGTTTATTATTCAGCCCCTTTTCAACAAGTTTATTAATATCGAAATTTCTTTTTTCCTCAATAATGTTAAAGTCGTACGAATTGTCAGAACCGATCGAACTCCAGGTGTCTGCAAAGGTGTTCGCAATGTCCGCAGGATCAGAAATTACCAAGTTGTTCGTAAAAATTGGGGGGAAATTAAAAGAATGTTTGGATCGAATGTTCTTAACCTTATTCCAGAGTACTCTAATGTCCATAGTTGGGTTAAGCGAGTTTAAGAAATTATTCCACGTAGTTTGTTTTGCTTGTTTACATGCTCTTTTAACTTGAGCGCAAGTTTTTTTATAATATATTATATTTTTGATCGATCTCCTCTTTTTGAAGTTTTTCCAAGCCTTGTTTTTTTCCCCTATTAATTTAGCAATATCGCTGTTAAACCAGACAGGACTGCTTCTTTGATGGGGTTTATGAGACACTGGAATTGATTCGTTTGCTGATTTGCGTATAATTCTTTTGATTTGGGCGGCTTCTTTATTCACATTATTTGACTCTGTAAAGGTGTAATTAAATGTGTCATTTTTAGTTAGAAAAAGTGGCCAGTTTGCCCGCGCTTCCAAAAATTTAGCGACATGTTGTTTTTGTTTCGTTGCCCTGTTATTAGACATGATGATTGGGATGTGATCATGTGTTTCAGGTTGAGGAAAGCAGTTCCAATTGATCAGGGGTGCGAGGTCAACACTAGCCATTGAAACGTCCACTGCAGTTAAAGTGTTTCTAGTATTAAGTAGTGTGGGAGACCCATCGTTTAGAATAGATAGATTCCTTTCATTAATAAAATCTTCCCATATAAAACCACTACTAGAAGTGCTTCTTGATCCCCACAGAGTATTCTGAGAGTTAAGGTCCCCGACAATAAGATGATGTCCTGAAGTAAATGTGTGAATTTCACTGACTAAATGTGGTGTAAGATAAACATCCGTCTCCTTATAAATATTTGTAATGTGTAAATCTGCCATTCCATGGATAGTGATAGATTGAAAAAGCAGATTATTTGTAGAAATTTTGTGGTCAGATACATTTAAATTTTCTTTAGTAAGAATAGCAATTCCCGATTTTGCATATGAGAAATCCTTGTTATGGTGAAAAACTTTATAGTGCGGTAAATGTAAAAATTGTATGTTTTTTTCTACAACATGTGTTTCTTGTAGTATGATTATGTCCGGATTGTGTTTGGATACTATATTTTCTAGAGCATATTTATTGTCTGTGTATCCCTGTATATTCCATTGTATTATTATTAAATCTAATCCAATATTCATAATTATTAATATAAAATGAAATATATAGTAATAGGGTACTTTTTAATAGTTTGTAGGGATAATGAATTGTAATATGTTTTTAATTTTCTTTGTTTTTATTATTATTGTTTGTTTTGTAATTTGCTTTTCTTAAAGTGTTTGGTGTGATGATGACGTTTAAATTTGGAAATTTTCTGAATAAATTTGAAGTTGGTGAGTCTAAGGCAGAATGAGTTGATGTTGAAGATTCTTGATCGATGTTTTCAGTTTCCATTTGGTCACTGTTATTTGCGGACGACTGTAATTTATTTGATTTAGTTGTTGTTGTTGTTGTTGAGCATACGGAAGATGTAGATTTTAAGTGATTGGTGTTTTCTGTATCGTTTGAGTTGCTGAGTGAAGAGAAGTTTGGTGATTCTGAAGTTTGTTGTTCTTTTTGAGTTAGTTTGGTATTTGTGTTTTTAGTTGAGAGTATGGTATTGGTATTGAGTGAAGAGAAGGTTGGCGATTCTGAAATTTGTTGTTCATTTTGATTTAGTTTGGTATTTGTGTTTTTAGTTGTGTTCTTGTTTTGCGAAATTTCTGCACGATTAGAGTTTATTAAAACTTGTGCCAGAGTAGGAGAGTTTGTGTTTTTGGTGAACGGTATTATTGTATGTAGTGTTGGATTGTCATTGAAAATTGCCCATGCCTCGCGTGTTGGACATCTCCGATCTATTTTAATTTTGTTGATTGCCTTGTGTTTGAGAAATGTTTTGCAGGAGGGATCATACGATGTGTGAGTTTCTTCGTTGCAATTAACGCAGAATTTCCTAGTGCAGCTATCATGTGGTGGGGGGTTAGCGCATTCTCGACAGTTCTCAACATTGCGGCACCATTTTTTTGTGTGTCCCAACTTTTGACAATTTACGCATCTCATAGGATTGGGAATATATTCGGCAACATGTACTCTTTGCCAGCCAAGTTTGATGTGTTCAGGGCGGCGAATCAAATCAAAAGTAATAATTGCTGCTCCAGTTGCAACGAGCTTTCCATCGACGGATTTCATTATTTTGCGTACATCTAAAACTTTCTGGTTTTTCAGAGACGTTAGCAATTCATCATCGGAAATGTTCACAATATTTTTAGAAAATATTCTTCCTTGTGATGAGTTGAGATTCTTATGCGATGATATTTTAACTTTGACGGAATCTACATAATTCGCTTTTAAGAATGTTTCGGCTGTTTTTCGGTTTAGTGTTTTGAGAAGAAGATCACCGGATTTAAGTTCAATTACATCGGTATAATCACGAGAGATAAACTTGAGACCTTTTTCGATTTGGAAAACGTTGTAAGACGATAGAGGGGGGACATGTTCATCTTTTGTGTTTCCTATGGCAGAAATCACTAGATACCGAGGTATGTGGTCGTCATTGGGTGTCAAATCTTGTTCATCATTCGTTGTAAAAGCATTCGATCGTGTGCGCTTATTGTTTTTACGTGAAATTGTTGGAAAGATGTCGGGATCTAGGTCTTTAAACCTATTATGCCTGGGGGGATTAACCCCGTTCATTTTCAAGCGGCTTCAGCCAACTGTTATATTTTTGGTTTAAATCACTGAATTTAATTTATTAGAATTTAATACAGAGAAGCGAATTGTATACGTAGTGAGCGAATGTATATTAATTGTCAAACCCGAAACTACAGCGAAAAGAAATGATCTTTATGCGGCAAATGCCAGAGAGAGACTGGAGCCATCGACCTTATTTTTGTCGAATTTTTGTGAGACTTGATTTTATATGCATCGGGGTTACTGTTGAAAACCTTCGATGACTCTCTAGCGTTCCAACGTCTATCATTTTTTATTTTATTTACTGCCTTGTATTTCTAATTAACACAAAATTTATTTGAACAATCCTCGCACGTATGGACTATTACACATTCCCTACAGGCCTTTACATTTCTGCAGCGATTCTTTGTGTGACCAAGCTTTTGACAATTAACATAGCTCATTGTAAGTTGAGTTTTATGGGAAGACACCGTAACCGGTATGACATCTACATAAAAGGCCTTAACCCTGATGGTGGATTAAAAAAACTTACGAATCATAGGTTAATGGACCATTTTGGTCCATACTCCATTTTCGTAAAAAAATTAAAGTAAACCTATTTTTTACAACTTTTTTGATTTAACGCTTTGGAAACATATTTACGCAAAAAATATATATATATATATATTTGAAAGCTCAATAAATCATTTGGGTTATTATATAAGTCTTCGAAATTGATTGTTACCACTTGCCATACAAATTATATTAGAAAACCATCAGAAAAAGTTTGTAAATCACAAAATTAGTTTTGTGATTCCCCTTCATTACATCATGCAGTCAAATCAACTATGCGCATTATTGCTATTTTTATTCCTATTCATACCATACACTAAAATTGAAAGGGTATATTCAATTTGGTCATCCGTTTGAAACACCCAGAAGGAGGCATGTCCGGTAAAGAAAAGTGTATATATTCTTGATCAGTATGAGCTCCTTAGTCGACTGGCTGTTTTGGTGTCTTTCGTAAGTATTACCATCTATTTGTCCGTCTGTCTGTGTTCCCTATGTTCGAATCACGATTACACTAAAACTAAAAGAGTTAGATCATGAAAACTTAGATGTTAGATTACTTTTATACCTATGATATATGGTATTGAAATCAGGGCTAGGAACCGAAATTCTATTCTCTGCGGTTCCAGTTCCGGTTCTATAAAAATATAAAAAAAGGTTCCGGTACCGGTTCCTGTTCTTAAATTATTTTTTATTTCGGTTTCAGATCCGGTTCTATAAAAAATAAAATAACGATTCCAGTTCCAGTTCCGGTTCCACAAACAAGCCAAAAACGCAATAAAAACTTAAATATTTTTTATTTTTACGTACAAAAATAATGAAATTTATATACATATCTATCTTTGTACATAAAAATTAATTGCCGTGCATTAGTCTCGCAAAAACATGAGAACGGATCGACTGATTTGGATGATTATTTTTTGTTTTATTCGTCTCAACACTGGGTATTCGGAAAACTAACCAAGGAAAAATCGGAAAAATTGAAATTTGTGTTTTGTATGAGAATGCATTAAGTGCACCACCAATGGGAATTGTATTTAAATAATGAGGATTCGTTTATATAGCCACTACGGATAGATTGGACAAAGGGGAGTGGCACGTCCCATACAACCAATTTTTTTTTAAATGCTATTACTTCTGACCTACTAAGGGAAGAGTTTAATAATGTGAAGCGATATGTTTTTCCCTTAGACTTTTTCACCTGTCGTAGATGTAAGTAAAGACATTTTAGTTTGTAGCATTACAAACTATCTTAATATAAGAAACTGCATATTTCTGCAAAAGTTATTATATTCCAAAACTCCATCATATCTTTCTGATAAGCTACATCTTAGCGTTTCAAATAGAAGCCTCAATTTTATGTTGCCAAAATGTAAGCGCAATTCAACTCTGGATTCATTACCACTTAATATTTAAAATATAAACAGAACATGTAGATTTACGTATTACATACTAATACATTTTTCAGAACAATAATCTATTAACATCTTAAATCTACTATTTATAAGTAACCACACATCTAATTTCTCTTTAAATATGTTAAATTATAAGTACAATTTTTGCATTAGTCTTAATTTTAAATTTTTACTTCTTTATAAACTGGACTTTTGATTATCTACGTAATTTTTATTTTGTTGTACTGTAAAATAATCACTTCTTATTGTACTAATATAAATCAAATCAAAAAAATATATACAAAACCTTCGCACCGGTGAAGCTGTGTTCATGTCCTGCTAGTATATACACAACGAAAAAAAAAACTATATTAAAAGAAAGAAAAATATCTTTTACATAAATACATATGTATTTGATTTACGTCCTTACACAAATGTATTCGTTTTTCCTTTATTGCTATAGTTATTTTGTATGCATTTAACTACATAATTTTACTGCATTTAGTGGCATTACATTTTTTAATACCTCCGAAATATGAAGATACATTACTACATCATAATTTATTTTAACTACATTCCGTATTTATTTAACACCAATATGTATGGTACGGTGAAACAACACAATTTTAAGTTATTAGCTAAAAATTATCTTTCCAGACGGTGTGGTTACAAAGATTTGGACATATATGAAAACCTTTGTACACACATGCCATTGTACACATATGTAACCTAATTTATATTTGTTTTTGTTTCCAAATTCATTGTCCAAATTGACTTAATTATTATTTTTTAATATATTAATTTCTGATCTAATTAATTTAGTAATGGTTCCAGTTCCGGTTCTGGTTCCATACAAAATTTAAAAAACGGTTCCAGTTCCGGTTCTATAAAAATGAAACGGTTCCGGTCCGGTTCCAGTTCCGGTTCCAGTTCAGGTTCTATACAAAATAAAATAACGATTCCAGTTCCAGATCCGGTTCCATACAAAATTTAAAAAACGGTTCCAGTTCCGGTTCTATAAAAATGAAACGGTTCCGGTCCGGTTCCAGTTCCGGTTCCACCCGAGCCCTGATTGAAATAGATCATGATCCGTTTATTATGATCTGTGAACCAACCACTTATATGAAATACCTCATACAACACTTACATCCACGGGTGAATTTCACTTCATACCAGCCTGAGTGTATTTACAGGTATTTTTAGAATTCGTACACATTGAGACCTCTGGACTACTCTAAATAGTAACCACAGATATTATCACATATATGTAGGATATTTATAAATTACTTAGACCGACTATAACTTTCCTAATTCTTACTTACTTCATTACACCAACTATTACATTTTTTTCTTTTCCAAAATTTTTCATGTGACCTAATTTTCTTCACTGGTTACTATTGCTATTTATTCCAAATAAATACTAAAGAATTCTTCATTATTTTGTTTCAAGAAAATGAAAAATTTACAATGGATCACGTTGGTCCCTTAACGTGAGATTTGCATTTTTTTTTTTTATATTATTTTTATATTAACAATTATTCAGAAAAATACCACATGAGCAGGGGGGTTACTATGTATCGCGATTCGAAAGTCAATGTGATACGAAAGTCAATTTAATTCGAAGAACAAAGCGTTAAGATCTAACGGAATTGAAAAGGTAGCCGTGTAGTCACTTTGTGAATTTGAATACGAAAGTACCGAATTTGAATGCGAAAGCCACACTACCCAAGTACCATTTATTAGAATGGGAGTAATATCACTTTCGAATCACATTACATAGTAACACACCTAAAGTTTCAAGTTGGTATAACGGTACGATAAAGTTATAAAAAGAAGGAAAACCAGTTGGGAAGGTTAGATCACATGGGAAATTTTAAAGTAGGTGTAATTATGATAGTTAGTGTAGGTACATTTTATACTTTAAATTTCAACTTGAATTATATATATACTTTTAATTTTAAAACACTATATTAATTTTTGTCAATTGTTATTTGAATTTTAATCTCGTTTTGTCTTAAATATTTCAATTTTCATTTTATAATTTTTCTGGAGTTTGAATAAACAAGATCAAATATTTAAAATACACATTAAATTACTGCCCTCTACAATTGGCGATCCTGCCAGCGTTTCAAAAAATCCTGAGCATTTTCGTCTGAACAATCCTGCCAACGTTTCAAAATTCCTGAGCATTTTTTGTGTGAAAATTTAGTTCGAGCAACCACAGATATTTGCAAAAATTTCAATAAATTGTCCATGGAAGTATGCGAAATGAGACAAGAATTGGGACAACGTCAATCTCGTTCAACCTTTAGACGTTCTTATAGTAGGAACAGTTCGCGCTCTCAATGAAGAGTATCCAATGGTACTTGGCTCTGTAGATACCATTACAGATTTGGAAGTAACGCACGAAAATGTGAAGAACCTTGTTCTTATTACAATACAAATAAGAATTCAGGTTCAACAAACTAATTTTCCCCATTGTCGCGGCGACACACAATGGGAACCTAAATTGTTCAACACGTCGCCTCTTTATTTTTGACAAATACAACAAATTGAAATTTTGAATAGACAGTGGTGCTGAAGTTTCAGTTCTACCTTCTTCCAAATTAAAAATACATAAACGGGTTTCAGATGTTGTGTTAACAGCAGCTAATGGTACCACAATTTCGACATTTGGTAAGAAAATGTTAAATGTTAGTTTAGGGTTACGACGCGAATTTCCATTTGTTTTTCTTTTAGCAGATATTAGCAAACCTATCATAGGAGCAGATTTCTTATCAAAATATGGTCTTTTAATTGACATTAAAAACAAAAATCTAATCGCCCTCTTACTAAGTTATCAGTTAATGCTTTCCTATTACTGCAATGTATCCTTACCCAAATTATTCTCTGTCGATAATCAATATACGCAATTACTTAAACAATATCCTTCATTAACTGCAGAACCAGATTATTCTCAATCTGTGAAACACGACAGTTCATCGTCTTATCACAAATGGGATATTACCTTTTGCCAAACCCAGGCGGTTAGATCCAATTAAATACAAAATTGCAAAAGCAGAATTTGATTTTCTCGTTAAATCTGGTATTTGTCGACCTTCGAAATCAAGTACAGCATCACCATTGCACTTAGTCGCCAAAAAAGAGCCAAACGACTGGAGTCCTTGCGGTGATTTTAGAAGATTGAATTTTGTTACGGTACCTGATAGGTATCCCTTACCTCATATTCAGGATGTTAACATTGACATGCGAAATAAAAAATTGTTTTCAAAAATAGATTTAATTCGAGCATATCACTAGATTCCAATGGCTGAAGAAGATATATTTAAAACGGCAATTACAACTCCTTTTGGAATGTATGAATTTGTCAGAATGCCATTTGGATTAAAAAATTCTGCACAGACATTCCAAAGATTCATTAACGAAGTGTTCGCAGGTCTTAATTTTGTGTTTACATACATTGATGATATTCTCATTGCGAGTCAGGATGAAGAAGAACATTTAGAACATCTTAAACAGGTTTTTCAGAGACTACAAGAGTATGGGTTAAATATTAAACCAGGAAAATGTAAATTCGGGGTACATAATATAGATTTTCTTAGCTACAATTTCACCAAGGAAGGAATTAAACCATCGGAAGATAAAGTCTTAGCTATTCGTGATTTTGAAATTCCCAAAACAATTAAACAGTTACAAAAGTTTGTAGGTATGGTTAACTATTATCATCGTTACATACCCAAACTAGCTGAGTTCATGACTCCAATATATAATATGATTACTGAAACTACAAAGAAAAAAGGTAACATATTGCAATGGGAAGACACATCAATGACAGCATTTCAAACAATCAAAGACAGTTTTTCCGCCCAAGTTTTACTAAATCATTTTAATAGCGAAGCAATGTTATCACTTAGTGTAGATGCTTCAAATATAGCTGTTGGTGGGGTTTTGCAACAGACATTTAAACAGACAACGGAACCCATTGCTTTCTTTTCTAAAAAATTGACTTCTGCAGAAGCCAAATACAGTACGTTCGATCGTGAGCTACTGGCGATATTTTTAAATATTAAACACTTCAGACACTTCCTCGAAGGTAGAACTTTCACAGTCTATACTGACCACAAACCTCTGACTTTAGCATTAAATTCGAAAACAGACAGAAATCCTAGGCAAACGAGACATCTCGAATTTATTTCACAATTTACTAATGATATTCAGTATATTCGCGGTAATTCCAACGTTATAGCTGATGCGTTGTCAAGAGCTTTTGAAGTAGACGCATTACAGAGTTCAGAAATTAATTTTAAATTACTTTACAATGAACAGCAAAAAGACGAGGAGTTGAAAGAATTAATTAAAAATAAGTAGTATAGTTTAGAATTAATTAAAATTCCATTATTTAATGTAGATATATGGTGTGAAAAGTCACTTAATACACCTAGACCTTTCATTCCTAATAGTTTGCGAAAAATTGCATTCGATAAATTACATGGTATTTCATATCCAGGCATTCGTGGTTCACGTAGACTTATAACGCAACGATATTTTTGGCCAAATATGAATCAAATTGTTAACATTAGGTCACGAGAATGCTTAAGTTGTCAGAAGTCCAAAATATATAAACATACCAAATCACCGATAATTAAAATTAAAATTCCACAAGGAAGATTCGAACACATTCATATCGATATTGTAGGGCCATTACCTCCATCAAATAACCATCGCTATATTCTTACAATTATTGACCGATACACGCGTTGGCCAGAGGCATATCCACTTCGAGATATATCTGCTGTTACTATAGCTAGGATATTCTTTAATAATTATATTTCTCGATTCGGTGTTCCTATAACTATTACCACTGATCAAGGAAGACAATTCACATCACAGATATTTCCGGAATTATCTAAGTTTTTGGGTTGCCATAGGATAACAACTTCACCATATCATCCCCAAGCCAACGGCATTATAGAGCGATTTCATAGACAATTAAAAGCAACGATATTGGCAAGAGGACATCCTGTTAATTGGTCTGACGAACTTTCAGTGGCACTATTGGGACTTAGGTCAATTGTCAAAGAAGATCTCTCAGTAACGCCTGCTGAGATGGTATATGGACAAAACATACGGTTACCAAATGAACTCATTATTCCTAGTAAAATGTGTAGTTCAGCTAATATATAATCGAATTTAAAAGATAGTATACGTAAATTTCGTTTAAATTTATCTCATCACAAAAATTCTGAGTCAAATATTTATTTTCCGAGAGACCTTTATGATTGCAAATATGTATTTGTCCGTTTAGAAAATAAACGAGCATTATAACAACCATATGAGGGACCTTTTAAAGTAATTGAAAAAAATAAA
The DNA here is from genome assembly GCA_951804985.1 of Dryomyza anilis. Lineage (NCBI taxonomy): Eukaryota > Metazoa > Arthropoda > Insecta > Diptera > Dryomyzidae > Dryomyza > Dryomyza anilis. Next base: position 58,525,757 of record OX638131.1, read on the forward strand.
AAATGGTTTAAAATAGATATAAATAATGATATTAAAGTGATTCCGATAGACAGAATCAAACCAGCAATAATTGAAAAAACAAAAACTGAAACCAATTCCACACACAAGACTAAAAAACATGTCACTTTTAATTTACTTAACATTGATTTTTCCGAAGGGGGAGTATTGTAGGTACATTTTATACTTTAAATTTCAACTTGAATTATGTATATACTTTTAATTTTAAAACACTATATTAATTTTTGTCAATTGTTATTTGAATTTTAAATCTCGTTTTGTCTTAAATATTTCAATTTTCATTTTATAATTTTTCTGGAGTTTGAATAAACAAGATCAAATATTTAAAATACACATTTAATTACCGCCCTCTACAGTTAGGATTATCAAAATTATAGTCGGTCTAAGCCGACTATAAATACCCTACACATATGTGTGGTTACCATTCAAAGTGATATATAGGTCACCAGGGTATACGAATCCTGAAAATAACTACAAACATTCAATCGCTGAAGAATTTCCATTCATTTGATACCCATATTTACAAATGGGTAGGTGTACCGAATTTCGATTTTTTTTTTTGTGAACCACAAGTCTTTTCGCCGGAAAACATTATTATCATGTATTTGAGCATGATGTCAATATATATTTGACCAAAAAAGTTTACCTAAGCACGTATACATAAAAATTTATCTTTATATGTACATTTTATGAGGTATTTGAACATAAGTGGTCGGATCATAGATCACAATGGACCGATCTCGCCAATTTTTTCGCACATACAGCGCAGTAATCTAAGTTATACGTTTCATTTATCTAGCTCTTCAATTTTAAAAGTAGTAGGGATTTCAACAGACAGACAGACAGACAGACGGACAGACAGACGGACAGACGGACATCGCTAAATCGACTCAGGAGGTCATGCTGATCAAGAATATATATACTTTTCCATACCGGAGATGCTTACTTCTGGGTGTTACAAACAGCGTACCAAACTGAATATACCCTTTCACTCTTAGTGTAGGGTATAAAAATACCAAAATGGTCCAAACAGAACAGCAGGGTTAAGGAAAAGTTCAGCAGATTTCACATTGTTGACTTTAATTATGAGAACACCGAATCTCAGTTCGGTAACCTCAGAGTATTCACGTGGAATGAAATTGAGTCCTTTCTCCATAAGAAACGCGTTATATGATGATAAAGGACGAACGTTGTCTGCGTCTTTGTGACTAATTAATAACCGATATTATTAAGCATCGTGGACAGAGTTCGGATTTGCACGCACGCCCGCGCCCGCGCCCTTAAGTAAATGAGAAGCAAATTTGTTTACGCATACTCTGCACTCGGGCACCACATTTTTTTTACAACACATCCCGTCGCAACGAGTGATGCTTTGCACTATTCTCGGTACCTGCCCTCGTGCAGGCTACGAAACTAAAAACTGCAGCCCGCGCAGACGTGGAATGAGAAAATTGAGAAACATATCGCGCAAGTGCTATGGTATTTATTTCGCGGGGCAACTCCGTGCAACAGCGAAAATCGACTGCCCCGGGCAGCACGCGGTGCAGTTTTTCACAGCCAGTTAATTTTTTCTTGTATGACATTCTTATGTGGCGCATGAGTACGGCACTGTTATAATATACTGCGCAATGTTTTAATAATTTTTAAATAAAACTATCGTTAATACAGAAAAGTTTGGCAATACTCAAATACACTTTTAATCGAAGTTTTAATTTGGTTTATAAAAATTGTATAATTTAGTACAAGTTTTTCAGTGCAAGTTTAAACTTAGTGTACATTTTTACAAATGAGGATATACATTATTTTTCGAAGCCTATCATGTAGCTTTTTTATTAAAATAGATTTTTGCACATGATAATTTTTGTATTTGAATAAAAATGTTGATTAAGATTTCATGTTAAATATATTTTTCTGTTCATTTTTATAAACCAAAATAAAACTGCGATTTAAAGTGTATTTGAGTATTGCCAAACTTGTCTGTATTATCAATAGTTTTATATAAAAATTATTAAAACATTGCGCAGTCTAGTAAAACAGTGCCAATAAAATTTACTGGCTGTGAAAAATGCGCGTGCTGCCAGGGGCAGTCTGTTTTCGCTGTTGCACGGAGTTGCCCCGCGAAATAAATACCATAGCACTTGCGCGATATGCTTCTCTATTTTCTCATTCCACGTCTGCGCGGGCTGCAGTTTTTAGTTTCGTAGCACGCACGAGGGCAGGTACCGAGAATAATGCAAAGAATCACTCGTTGCGACGGAATGTGTTGTAAAAAAATGTGATGCCCGAGTGCAGTGTCTGCGTAAAACAAATTTGCTCGTCAGTGTATGAAGAAAGGGGCATGTGCGGGCGCACGCACACGGGCATTTCCGATCTCTGATCGTGGATCATTGTCATCGTTGTGTTTAGTTTGCGGAAGGGGAACAAAGTCTTCCGAACGAGGACGTTAATTTTTTTATTTAAGTGTTTATTTGAATCCGGATCAAGTTTGCGATCCGTTCCGGTTGGGAATGGAAGGGGGTTCAGCCCCTTTCATTTTATTAGCACTAAGCATTTTTTGAATTTTATTTTTTTATATTCAAAGTTTTTTTTACAATTTTGTTTGACAAAAATACTGAGTTAACACTGTGATAAACAATAATCAAACTCGGCGAGTAGTGAAAGAATTGAGACTCTGTCACAATAATTAGGAAATCTGTAGACCATAAATAAGTGAGGATAGCCCGTTAAGTATTACACAATACACAAACACAAAATGTGGTAAAGAATTAGAAACAATGCAACTGAATGCATAGATGTTTATATTAAGCCTTACACAAAAATAAATGTATATGAAATATTATAAGCCATCTTAATACTTTTCAAATGATACCTCAATTGACCTTGTACATAAACTAGATAAATGCAATTAAGTTAATCCACCTTTTTTCACTTTTTAAGCCGCTATATTTCGGGAACCATATAAGCTATATATCCAAAATTTATAAATTGTCTTATTTTAATAAGGTACATCATTTGTACTGAATTTAAATTATTTCTGAGGGGGTAGGGGAAATCCGTTCGTTGATTTAAAATGTATTCATATACACAATTTTTGTACCTACATATTTTTTTTATATTCATATTTAAGGGGGCATGTAGTTTGCACAAAATGAGTAAGGGGGTGTTGTCTAGAAAAGGTTGGGAACCTCTCTTTTACATATTTCTTTTATGTTGACTATATACGAAATTACATCTAATTTATCCCTTAAATGCCAATTTTTTTCTTTTGAATTGAAAAAAAAAATCCTTTTTTCAAGGTTGGTTCTCTCTACTGATTGTACAACCAATGGACATTTAACCCTTAACCGTTTAATTTATATATGTGGTAAAAACCGACACTTGTTTTTATTTCAAGTTGCCCCATAAAATGGATTATCTTTAAAAAAAATTGTTTGGCGCTCGGCCCCTGGAGCCGACCAAAATTCGAAAACCGACCGAGGTCATAAGTGGTTTTTATATTAATACGAAGGCGTAGGAGGGGCAAAAAATTGTCAACAGACCTAAAAATTAAAAAAAGCGACCTCAAGGTCTCGTGGTACCTCTTAAAAATCAAAAACCTGTATTTTTTTTTAAACGGAAATTCCTAGAAAAGGGGATATGAAAAAAATAAAATATTGAAAATCCTTTTTAATCACATAATTATGCCACGGGAATTTATATGCCAAAAAATGTCTGGATCTGAAAAAAAAGTTGATTAAAAATAATGTTTGGCCGCGGTGCTTTGCGAATAATCAAATAGCTAATTGCCCGAAAAAAAAATGGCTGCGGCGCTTTGCGTCATTACACAGTGTCTACACATACCATACCAACATACCATACACATACCAATTCAAAGACATAGCTAAACAAAACAAAAAATCTACTAGCCAACAAATGTCTACGACGTCACAAACAATTTTAAAATTTTTAAATAAATACAAAAAAAATTGTTCAATTGTTGAAACCATTTTAAATGCGTTTAAAATTTTAAAACCAAACGTATCACAATTTTATTCGTTTTCAAAAACACACTAGATTGAAAAAAAATAAAATATGACAGTTATTGGCAACATTTAGTCAGTCAAGATATAAATATTGTCATCTATGGCTAGTAAGATATTATGACTAGCCATTTGTACTCTCCACGAGTCATCATGCAAACTTGCCATATGTTAAGTCATGGGGGATGGCTGGTGTAGACCCTGTGTTATCTAGTCGAAACATGCTAATCTAATCTATTTTTATAAAAATATGCAAATAAAAAAAAAGTTTATTATTTCTCAGTACACCAAAAATTTCCAGGTCATAATTTCAATGGCTATGCTACTGAATATTTAAAGGCTAAATCAGAATGTGGCATTCAGTCGGTCTTTGATAGACTTTTGCTTGATTTGCACAAACTACGATATTTAATTATCACAACACGCCATCGTAACTTTTCAAAACGGTATGTTGCTTCAGGCTTTGTGTACAATAGCATAACGTTAAGTTTTTGTTTTGGTTATAGTTTTTTAAGCAATTCTAGTCAGTAAAGATCAGAAACAGGTGTTTGACCAACGGAAACTTTTGTCACACCAATGAAGTTGGTATGGGGTCATAAACACAACATACAATCAAAAATGGTTTCTTTGAATTCTAATAAAATTCCATAGTAAAGGAAGAAATGTAAAGGATCGGCAACGAGTTTCTGCACTTACCGACTCATCTTATACTAGATCACATACACTGAACTGGGCTATGGCTATCATAACCGCCAATGGAGGAGAACGATAAAGTTAAAAATATTCTCTCCAGATTCTACACCGAGTCACAGCAGGTCACTCTAAGAAAATGGTGAAAACTACTGCGAACATCCATGGGTATCAAATATATGTTGAAAATGGTGCAGTTATTGAACTGAAGTTATATTGTTAATTGAACTGAAAATTCGTCAATAAAACAAACAAATAAATTTATCGTATATCGACACTCCGCCCGTGCCATTTTATTTTTAGACCGTCCCTATAAAGTAAAATTCTCCCCATAAAATAATCTAGCCCAATTTTATTTGCAAAATATGTTTCCACCACAAGGTCCGTACTTTTCCATACTAGACATGCTTCCAAAGGGGCTTTAGAATATCTGTTCAAATTTAAAATACCCTTAAAGCTACGGGTATAAAAACTAATTAGAATCAGTAGGCTTACAATGCATTTTATGCGATGCCATATCTAAAATATAAAAAGATTACCTGCAGCTACACCATATTACTACAGAGGAAAGTTAATTTGATAGAAACTAAATACAAAAAATTGTAATATTTTTCATTTTAAAGGGACGAAAATTATTTTAAAGAAAACATACCTCTTTCAATTCTATCTTATATATACGAAGAATCCTCATTAATTCAAATCAAAAAATTTAACTATTTGAGTTCATATATAGGGTTGCATCCAAAACATTATTAATAATATCCACAGAACTGCCAGATAACAATAAGTTTTGGAAATTGCAGTAAAGCAAGCAATCCATAATTAATGGCCATTGTATAATACATGGTTTCCATGCATTATTCCGTTATCCCCAAATCGAACGGAAGCAACACCCAGGGAAAAAGTATATCGAAAATTTTACTACGTTTCATATATTTTTACCATGAACAATAACATTTTATAATTGTTAGCGTTTCTAGTAAAGTTACTATGAATTGGTTTGATCATTAATATTTCATAGTAAATTGTATGTCAAATCCAGCGTTTACTTTTCCAATTACCATTCACAGAAAATTTCTCGAAATTGACTGTCTTATTTTTTATTTTGTCATTTATAAAAAATGTTTAACAACGGGTAAGCTATCCCAAAATTAATTAAATATATTTAAATAATTGTATTTTTACATGTACCGGCTGGCAGCAACACGACACTTCTTATGGCGGATGTCTCTAATATTATTGGGATTATTGATCCGTGAGCCACAGTATCCGAACCATCCGACTGCTTTCGCAAAGTCTTCATCTGCGGCATACCGTTGCATCAACACAGTTCCATGTTGCGCACCTCGGGAATGTCTTGCAGATGCTCGAGTTGCACGATGGACAGAAGCCTAGCCGTTGTCCAGGTTATGATGAATTTCATTGTGGACGACGTTGACTTTTCCGACGTCGCTTGTAGTCGAATAGTGTGAATATATGCTAATATATTTGTTTTGGATTAAAATACCGTAAATAAAAATAATTTTAAATGTCAATCTTTCCATTCATTTGTATTTGAATACAAAATGTTATTAAACATATTAAATTTATATGCAGCTGATTGTAAACAAAAAAACATTATTATACATAGTAAATTTGTGACATTTGACAATTTTAAAAAAATACTATGAAAAATAATGTTTTTACTATAATTAAATTTGACTTCATATCGTTAAGATATATAGCAAATTTACTATGAATCATAACAGATTTACAATGTTTTTTCCCTGGGTGAAGCAATCCATAATTAATGGCCATTGTATAATGCATGGTTTCCACCCAGCAAGACATGCCTTACCGAAACTCCAACACAAAGACAATATTATATTTTCTCACTCATACATAAATAATTTGAAATACATCCCTGCAGGATCAATGATAGATATATGACCCGTAATTTTAAAAGTAATAAAAACTTACATTTTTTGCGCGTTGGTTTGCCACCATTTTTTATTTGTAGGTTATTCATTACGTTTGCCACAGCAGCCGCTACAGCAGGAGTAGAAATTAGATTTACTTAAATTATAAACAATTGATAAAAAGAAAGTATATTAAAAAGAGTATTTTTATAGATTGCTTATTTATCTATTTATATTATAGATATCATCAAAATGAAAGGGTCGTCTGCATTAAACAAATGCATGGAAGGAAGCAAAACAACGGCAAACAAAAGTCGTTTTAATAGAAAATCTGCAAAGCAAGCATTACATTCAACGCAATAAAAATGAAAACTATAGAATTTTGGTTTTATTTGGTTTAATTTGGTTAGTTTATTCATTATTTAACCGTCCCTAACCTCAAAATTAAATCAGTTTATTTTACGTAAATTATTTCGTAAATTTACCTGTAATTTAATCGTCACTTATTACCAAAAGAACAGTGACAGACATATATTCAATTGTATCTCATTGTATATGAGTGAGAAAGAGATAAAAATTCACACGCACACAAAAGTTTCGGTAAATTTTATCCCGACGCTCTTAACAATGTTATAGAAATTTTTACTGAAACTTTCAGTTTTGCTACTAGTAATATTACTGCTAACATGACTAGCAGTGTTCTTGCTGGGCATGCAATATTCCGTTATCCCCAAATCGATATCACTCGGTATTATTTGCTTTAACCCAACCAGACAAACGATGTCCAAAACCTAACTTTATGCTCACTTTTAAAAGTTGACGATGTCCGAATGTTGTCGTAAAAGTGATCAAACAGGTCTCTGAAAGGCTTACGAATGTCCGCCATTTTGTTGACTTACAACTCTCGAACAGATAACTTTAAAGTTATCTTTAAGTAACCTATTAAAAGGCATCATCCAAAAGTTGTCTTCTACACTCTCAAAAATCTGTCGTGAATTTGCTTCATTTATTACAGTTAATTTACTCATTTTTTTTCAAATAAAAACACTAATACGTCCGTAAAAATAAACATCTGACGAGTTTTTCATGAAAAATATGTTATTTTACGCAAATGAACTGTTTTGAGCTGAATCGCACTTTTAAATTTACAGATTCTGCAATGTTTTGTATATAAACACATTGAAGTGTGTCTAGCACACACATACATGTGTAACAAAATCATTAGCTGACGCGAACGCTATTGTCTGCGCCATTTTAGAAGAGTCTACAGAAAAGAAAACTTGTAGAGAAATAAAATAAATATGCAAAGGGAATGTTGTTGGTGAATCCCAACCCAAGTAACACAAAGTACAGATTTCGTCACGAATTCTAGATATTTTCTTTAGTTTGGCAGTAGATACGTAGCGAAATTTAAATGGAAAAATGTAGAGAATACCTTGTCCCATCTCAATAAACCAAAAAACTGGATATTATGTGATTTTCGAATATATATTGAACATGGATATCGAAGCTTTCACTGGAGATAAGCGTTCAACTTTTTGTAATTGTAAGCTTAAGTTTTTTATAGCGTTCTTCAGCTAAACTGGAATATTGTCTGCGTACGCAGACAACATTGATCTCTCATTGATCTACTCAGTGGCAACCCAGTGACGTGATAAATTAAATGACAACAAGAAAATTTTCATTTTTTCCGCCACTATATGCACCACTGCATTCGCACAATCTGTGAGATCATTGTTTTTCGCTTGAAGAAGCAAACTGACAAATCAATTAATACACGGATAGAAAAGATTTGTTTGTATATGTATGAATGTAATTAAAAAGTAATATGAAATTACCACCCAGCCGGCCAAACTATCATAAACGACATCGTAAATGATAGCAAGTATTCGTAAATAATGAATAAAACAATCGTATACGAGAATCGTAAATGATTCGAACACGCATACAGTTTCGTTCTTTGTAGCGTGTGTCTTTATTAAAAATTTAAATTAATATTAGGTGACAGTTTAAATTGATATACAAAAGATATATATTAAACATTTTTGTGTTGGCATTAATATCCAAATTTAATAACATCTAAGACTGCATCTGGAAAGAAAAAAAAAGTTTAGTAGTAGAAAATTATGCTTAAACCCATACACGGCAACTCCTTAATGTCTCCTGAAAAAAATAAAATGAAATAATTAGTAAAATTGCGCCTAAAGTTGAAACTAAAAATCGAAAGCCATATTTCTTTCAACACAAAATGTGTTCCACAAGAAAAAAAAAGAAACCAGTTAGATGTGTTGCCAGAGCGAGATGCGACTGCAGCCACATTTACTGGTATGGCAAAGCAAGATGAAAGATTTATGGTGGAAAGCTTTTCATGCTCATTTTTGTGTAAAGCAAATTGATAGTGTATATGTGACCAAAATTCAGGTTGCAGTACCAGAAAAATCACTTTGGTAGAAAAGCGTGAACAGATAGCAATTTGGACGGACGACAACACATTGGAAACGTGACCGAAAATTTTTTATTAATCAGTAGCTTGAAAAAAAGGTGAATTAGGAGAAGTCAAGGCACTCTGAAGCCGTACCATATGCCCACACTCAGAAGAAAATGTCCCATTAAGTACTTAATGGTACGATCATTGATCTTATGGTTCATGAAATAATAGTTTTTTTCTTTTTATATCAAAAGTTTTCTAATTAATTTAATAGTATCCACTCTTTTTTAATAAATTATTAGGAAAATGTAATTCGACTATACCATAAAATTAATAATACATATCATTAAATATTTATAGGTTTTGCTTATGGTAACTAAAGGAGTACATTATAAAATTTATTGTACAACAAAATATTGTATTAACACTTCCAATATTACTGAATTAATGGGACGCATCCTATTGACCAATTTTAATAGTATAAATTATTGTTTTTCTATTGAAATACTATTCATTTGCCATTATTTTTTTCTGGGTGCATGTCAGCTAAAAGGGGAACAAAGTAGAACCCACCCAAGAAACAAAACAGTCCGTTAACGGAGCCGTATACGGAACAGCAATACGGAATACGATTCCGTAAACGTTCCGTTTTCTGGGTACGAAAACGGTCCAGTGAACGGATGAAGAGGAACATCGAAACGGATTTCGAATCCGTTAAGAGTACGTTTCGACGGTACGTTAACGGATCGTCATACTGGATGAACTACGGAGTGAGTCCGTCGAGAGTACGTTTCGACGGTACGTTAACGGACCGTCATACTGGATGAAATACGGAGTGAATCCGTTGATATTCCGTTTTGACAGTCCGTTAACGTACCGTAAGCCTGTATGAAAAACGGAATGATTATATTAAAAGCACCGTTTTTATACCATTCAATAGTATTTAAAATAACCTTTTGCATATTTTTATTTAACAAGAAACCATCTTATTATGAATAAAATTTTACATGAAATATACAAATTTTACTCAACAAAATAACATAATTGGTGTTTATAATGTTGTGATCTACTGAAATTCCACATGGTATTTCCAGCAACGATTTCTTGTGAATAGAAACCAGAACAATAATTAATGAAAAATAAAGATAATCACTTTAACTGGATTGCAGTTGTCATAGGGCTTGAATGCGTCTCTGTGAGTCTGCAATGTTTAGTGATGGATTTTTGGTTATCCAAAAAGCCAAGACAATTTTGTATCGCACATTATCCGCAAACTTTATATTTTCAGAGCTCTTTGATTTAGTACGTTAGTGGTGCGTACGTTAGTGGTGCGTAATCGTATATTATACGACGGACATTTGCTCAATGCTCCGTAAACATGCCGTCAATGACGGTATTGTGATTCCGTGTGTGTCGTAGGCTCCGTATAAATGTTTCTTGGTCAGAACTAAAACCCATAAAGGATGGAAAACGAATCTAAATACCATATGGCGTACCATCGTAATTACCTGTTGCCCCAGAATTAACCTATAAAAAAAGAAATAGATCTGAAATTAGAAAAGAAGATTTAGAAAATGTATCAAACAAAGAAAAAAAATGAATTAAATTGTAATCGTGGCTGAAAAAAAAATACTTTTGTTTTCAAAAAAATAAAATAAGAACAATATTGGTAGTTTCAGCATACGAAATTATAATCTTATCTAAAATTAGAGAAAGACGTTAGAAAATTAAGAACAAAAAAAATTAAATCTGTAAGCAATTTTTTTTTATAAATATATAAATGTTTGAGAAGTTAGTAAACTGAAGTAAGAAGTGATTAGAAATTAGAAATATAAGATAACAATATTATATCAAAAAAAAAAAAAAGGATAGAAGAGAAGAGGGAAACTATAAATTAAAGTAGAGTAAATCTAATATGTGTAAAAGAACCCAGAAGTTTAAAAGTAGCTAAAAAGAAAGAAAAAGTATCTCTTGTACCTTACCCCAGTCCCAAATTCTGCTGCGCGTAAAAGAAGGATTTATATTCCCATATCCAGGCCCCTCTAGAGAGCTCTTTCGAGGTAGGACCCATTCGAACTTTGTGCGGTGAAAATATTCCTGGTAATCCGAAATGAGAACTGGTGAAGAATAAGAAGATAATACTGATAAAAGAAGCGTTTAGAATCCATTGCGAATGGTTTTTAAATTGATTTAATTTTGTATCCGCAGCCCGAGGTGGTGCACCCCAGCCGGCCAAACTATCATAAACGACATCGTTAATTATAGCAAATATTCGTAAATAATGAATAAAATAATCGTATACGAGAATCGTAAATGATTCGAAAACGCATACAGTTTCGTTCTTAATTTGTCCATCGTAACGAGGTATCATAAACGAACTAAAAACACTCATATATGATAAATTTTCGATTGTTTATGATAGTAAAATACGATTATATACTCGTTATAAACGATGTTTTTTGTTCGTAAACGAACTAGTTTTTAATATTTTTTACGATTAAATTTTAATCGTAAATGATTATCATTTTTAACTCTTTTACGAGATTTTTCCTACTTTTTTAACGATACAAAAAAAATTAAGTAAATGCATTTAAATTTTATATTAAGCTGCCAAATGTATTTACTCACTTCTTAATTACAGCAAATGATTTAAAGTTTTCAGCAAAACAATTTATTTAATCTTGTTAAAAATATTGAACATATTATGCATTTTATTAAATGAACTTTTGATTAGAAAAACAATAATATATTTTGACAATTTTTTTTTACGATTTAAACACTCGAAAAATACGAGTCATCGTTATTTACGAGCAAAATATGATTGTTTTTTCATTGACATTTATCATAGTTTTTTACGTGCAAAATGATCGAAATTTATGATTATTTTGAATCGTCAAATGATCGTAATTTACGATAATCATAAAAAATGTGTGTAGGTGCCGACTGGGTAATTAAATATTATGTTTACATAAAATTCCAAACATACATCCCAATAAGCAATGAGTTTAAGGTTCGATAAATTTGGAGAATTTTCTTTTACAACCAGTGTGGATGTAATGTCATGATCATGCCGAAGAAATGAATGTTATTCCAACGTTGGTTTTCGATGTTAAAAAAACGACTTGAAATTCACTACACAAAATTACTCAGGGGCAACCCAGTGACGTGATAAATTAAATGTCAACAAGAAATTTTTTTTTCACCACTACATATGTGCCACTGCATTCGCACAATCACACCCAAAGAACGAATCAGTTGGGGCAACCGTCTTTTTTTTGCCGTCTTTTACTTAGTTCTGTCAACATTCGACTGATTCAGTTGTTGCAACACTGCGTATCAGTTCACACAACTAATGAATACAATTGACACAACCAATTTGTTTAGTTGTGGTAGCCAATTTAATTATAATAAATCGGCCATTTTACCTCGCCCTAGCGCTTGAACATGTTGCAAAGACGAAGTCAGCGTTACAACAGCGTTCCTGAGATCGAACATTGCCGACGATTCATTGTGCTGCTGACTTCGTGTTTGCAACACGCTGGAGCGCTAGGGCTGCACATATAAATACAACATATAGAAACACAAAGCAAGTACTCTGTAGAATAGTATTTCTCTTGTTGAAGAAAGTGTATTTGGGCATGAAAAAACTGAACAGTAAAAACGAACATGTCAAATTTTGTTTTACACGTGGCACGCAGCACAAAATAAAACGAGTGAAAAATCAGAAGCTTGCGCGACTGGTGTTGTCCTGCTTTAGCATCGCTTTTATACAAGACAACTGATTTCGCAGTTGAATCAAATAAATATTGGTTGCTACAACTTAATGTTATGTAATGTATTGGTTAGGTCTCATTTTGAATTCAGTTGCCGTAGCAATGGAAATAAAAAAAATTAAAATGGATGAAAAGTTTGTTTCTCCAATCAATGTTGCAGTTGCTTCAACTAATAGTTGGTAACGCTTCATACTATTGTTCACCACAAATGCAAATCAGTTGGAGCTTACTAAATTTGGTAGATGAATATTCGTTGAAACAACTGCACGCCAAGCAATTATTTTTTTGTGTGCAGTGAGATTATTGTTTTTCGCTTGAATTAGCAAACAGACAAATCAATTAATATATAAGTGCAGGCCCGAACACGAAAGTCATCCCGAGAATTCCATCGCACGGAAAATGCACGATGAGCTGATATACAATGTAAGTGGCCAAGGTTTACGAATACGTTTATGAAATATTAATATATTTCCATTCCATTCAGAATGTTCGAGCCTCGTTCCTGTCGCCATGCATCTCAATATCTTCACACTCGCGTCTTTGTAATTCTCTTTTCTTGCGCCTGAAAAGATGTCTCTACTCCTTCTTCTTCTCTCTGTATCGTTCCTTCGCATCTCGCGTAACTACAGACTGCAGGTGGGTCTGTCTGCGCGACACTCTTCGTCATACCCCTTGTTCAGTAGTGGGAGTTGGAATCCAAGCACCTCTTCGGCAACCGTACACATTGAGTTGGAGACGTGTGTCCACTGCGCGCATATATCCTCGAGAGAGGGAGTGCCTTGGGCAAGCAGGTGTGACAGTCGAGCGCCATAGGCATGTTCTGTATGAACATTGACATAGTCAGGCGCATTAAGATCCAGCGCATATGCTGACTTGGACAAAAAGGTGTTCAATTCTGTACCCAGTGGTGGTCAACGTAGGAGATGGCGTCCGAATCTCCGGTGGAGAGACCAAGTGCTAGACAACCTGACAACACTTGGAGTGCAAAACTGGCGCCATCGCGCCCATCGCAGAAGCGACTGGCAAGGGTTAATTGCTGCGGCCGAAACCCATCATGGGTTGTAATGGCCAAATAAGTAAGTAAGTAATGGTAAAAGGGAAAATAAAATCTGGTGGTATTGAAATTATCAACACGTGATGAAAAATTATTTCATTCCATAGTTTACTTTGATGACAGCATCGCCGGACGGACTTGGTTCTTCCACGAAGAAATCTCAAGACGTTGTAAAATTTTACCTTCGGAGGATTTATAATGACGATGGCGATATACATTTGATTCATTTTCTTTCAATTCAATAAAATTTACTCCGCGAATTCTTATGAAGTATCTTTTCCAAATATTTCACAACTATCTTCCTATTTGTAAGATGGTTAATTGATTTTTGCTATACGTAATCGTAAATTTGAAAGGTGGTTGCTGCAATATTTATAGTATTTGACGGATGTTTGAGAGATGGTTGTCTCAAAGACGATATAAATAATTTGTAAATAACTTTCTATTTAGGGCTGTGATATTTCTGGTAATCATATTTGTTTTCTTAGTGTAGATTCACTGCAGCTACTAGAGAAATAGGAAATATGCAAATATTCACATATTCCACAGATATTAAAGCTTTTGCAGAAAAACTATTAACATTGTCTAAATATCACAAAAAGTGTCAAATATTTGACTTGAATAACTTGCAACTGCAATGATCTTTAAGGCTCTAATACTTTTCAACCTTCTTTCGTTTTCTAAGTGTAAAATAAAAGAAAACGCATATAAGTTAAATACTATAATTAAAAGGAATTAAAGTATATTCAACATTAGATTCTCGCTTCTGTGAGATATTTAGTGGCGCTCGTAGCCAGAGACAATAAAGAAAATATTAATTCTAACATATTTTTTTGTTGTTGTACGAAATTGTTTTTATGCTTAAATATTTGGCCTTATTGTCAATAGTATCGCCATCTACTTGTCAGCAACATAAGATGTTACAAGTTGTGTTTAATTTCTTTTACTAAATTGTATGTTGCTTATCTCTAAATTCTGCTGTATATACTTATTGCTGTTGGGAATAAAACGCTAGTTGTTCCATTTCGCAGCATCATCGAACAAAAACTAGACTTGGTAATGTTAAAGGTTCATTCATATCAGACAGCACGTTGCGTATCATGCACGTAGCGTATCATGCACGACAAATATTCTTCAGTACATTTTATATGAGAGTGTTCATATCATGCGTTTTGGGTCCGTTCATGCACGTAGCGTATCATGCAAAATATTTTTGCAGGAGCCTGTCGCATGCACTGTTGTAAAAATCAAATATTTTCATTACTTTTTCTTAATTTTCTTCACAATTTTCATATAGTATACCCTTTTTTACTGTCAAAAAGTTTAAATCAAATTTAAATTTATATCATAAATTTTTGAAAAGTTATCGCAGTGGCGTATGCTTTCGTTCGTTTTACCACTCTCGTCAGCATCTGCGGCGTGCACAAAGTTTTGAAACAAACGCAACTTTGGATTTAAGGGACAAAGGAAAACGCATTTGGGGGCAGCATCAATCCTGCTACTGCTAATCCTATCTACCGCTCGACGAAGGTGCGCACACTCCTTGCGTTCTTATCAGATCCAACAGTGGACAGCTGACTCTTTTTCGGTGGTTAAAATGATGTAGAGGTTGCTATTGTAACAGCTGTCACCGTTGTCAATTAGAGCGATACTCTTCTCCAGAATGTAGAATCACTACAACACCACAGGCAACCAACACAATGTTTAGCGTTGGACTTGGCTTCAGCTTATAATGCATAATTTTTAACAAATTTATTCTTCATTTTATTTATTTACTTAATTTTATATTCTTAGATTTTATATTTTATTTATATGTCATATAACGACTTGCGCATTAATTTTCGGGACGTCTCGATGTCCAAACTCTCTGGCGAGAAAATTGAGCTCCTATTTTAGCTCAATTCAACCGAATCTTACTATCCAATCGAAGGAAAGGAAAGACTTGAAGAAAAAGGCCTTTTCACCAACCTAGTGGTTTCTGATGAGATGGCGACGTTCAGTGGTGCAATGACACCAGCACCAGCGGGACTTCTTAATTTTCATTCCACAAATTTGATTCGGGAATTTACCAAAAATTCGACGACTTCAAATATGCAGAAGAATTCCACTATCTTGAAACAATTATAAGGGACTTGATAAGAATTTATGAAGAATTTTCGTTATTTTATTTTTAATTATTTTGACAGTTTAAATATTTTGACGTTAAAGGTTGTCGGTTTATGATAAATGTATAAGAGGAGTTTTCATTTTACAACCCTAATACTTTTTGCATGATGCTGATATGAACGTATTTGCATGAACGTGCAACGTGCTGTCTGATATGAATGGACCTTAAAAGATCAAGGCGTTCATGGAACCAAGTTGTTACGCTCTACCGACTATTAAACCGAAACTTTTGATATACCTTTTAAATTTAAAATAATAATTTAAAATAGTAATGTAAACTTGTAGCCGCGGTAGCTCAGTGGTTAGTGCGTTGGACTGCGAGCCGAAAGGTCCCCGGTTCAAGCCTGGACTGGGGCTAACAACATCTTTTCATAGAAACATTTTTCTATACCGGGCTGCCTCTCGTCAGTAAATGGCAAACCTACGAGAGTAAAACCATTGCCTATGAAAAGCTCTCACCCGCCGTTCGGATTCGGCAATAAACTGTAGGTCCCACCACTTTGAGTACAAATATAACACGCACAGCTCAAAATGGTGAGAGAGCTCGGCCGAAGTTCTATACAGGACTGTAGCGCCAAACTATTATTATATTATTTAAACAAAAGTTTTATAAATTTGCGTGCATTATTTTGAAATATGTTTAAATGATAAATTTTATTTGAAATTGCTAAAATCTTCTTAATAATTATTTAGAATATTGGCGAAACGAAGACCAGTTTTGGGTACTTACACCGAAATGTGGGTTCTTTAAACCAAAAATAATATTTTTTGCAATCATATTTTGCGAACATAGTTTTATTAAAGAAAAAAAACGTAAGTTATTTAAAGACAAAAAAAAGGGAAAAAGTGTAATTTAAAAATAAATGTATATTTGTTTAAGGTATATTTTTGATTCGGTGGAGAAAAGCCAATAATTGCCAAAAATTATGAAATCGTATTTAATTTTTTATCTTCTGGTGTCAACTCCGAAAGGGTAATTTCTCTTATTTTATTTATAAATCTTTAATTTTGATATCGAAAAATTTAATTCTTTACGTCGAATCATACTTATCGAACACCGACTTAAAGCGTCGAATATAATTTATCACAGCCAAATTCTCAGCGATTTGCTGAAAGGCAGTCTTATTCGACGCGCAACTTCAACCAGATCTCAGGAAAAAATACCGGAAAAAAAGTAACAGGAAACATTGTGCTAAAATTTATATTAACAAAAAAAAAAAACAAACAAAAATTTTATTATTCTATCAAATTTCAAGAAAATGTAAAACGTAAAAGAAAAAAAGAGAATACAAATCCTAAAAGAAAAATTAAGTGTAGAAAAAAGTGGTAAAGAAAAAAAACCAAACTGAATATGATAGTCATAAATAAGGAAAAAATTAAGAAAACAATTTAAGAGTGATTTTAAATTAAAAAGTTATATAAAAAAAATAATTATAGTTAAAAATGCAGAAAAAAATATATGGAAAAATATAGAAAAAAACTTAAAACCAGTTGGGAAGGTTAGATCACATGGTAAATTTTAAAGTAGGTGTAATTATGATAGTTAGGATTATCAAAATTATAGTCGGTCTAAGCCGACACATATGTGTGGTTACCATTCAAAGTGATATATAGGTTTCCAGGGTATACGAATCCTGAAAATAACTACAAACATTCAATCGCTGAAGAATTTCCATTCATTTGATACCCATATTTACAAATGGGTTGGTGTACCGAATTTCGATTTTTTTTTGTGAACCACAAGTCTTTTCGCCGGAAAACATTATTATCATGTATTTGAGCATGATGTCAATATATATTTGACCAAAAAAGTTTACCTAAGCACGTATACATAAAAATTGATCTTTATATGTACATTTTATATGAGGTATTTGAACATAAGTGGTCGGATCATAGGTCACAATGGACCGATCTCGCACAAACAGCGTAGGTATATTAGTAATCTAAGTTATAAGTTTCATTTATCTAGCTCTTCAATTTTAAAAGTAGTAGGGATTTCAACAGACAGACAGACGGACATCGCTAAATCGGCTCAGGAGGTCATGTTGATCAAGAATATATATACTTTTCCATACCGGAGATACTTCCTTCTGGGTGTTACAAACGGCGTACCAAACTGAATATACCCTTTCACTCTTAGTGTAGGGTATAAAAAAGTCAGTCAAGGTTAAAGAACAAAAAAATATATCTATATATAAATCGGCCTAGCAACGAGAAATTCGAAAATGCTAAGCGTTATGCAAATATAAAACACATTTTGAAAATGGTATATTAAATGTACTCTTTTTCCTTGCATCTCACAACTTTTATTTTTTCCATTAACAAACAAAATATATATATTCAAATAATAATAAAATTTTTGTGATTTAATGTAAAGTGAATTAAAAAAATGTTGTTTTTTTCATTTTTTTTTTATTAAAAATCTTTAAACATGCAAAGTGGAAAAATTATAATAATAGAATTCATATACAAAATTTTAAATGCATAAATAAATAATTGGTTTAAAACTGCAAGTACAAGTAACAGCATCAATTAATGCACAATTGCACCAGCTGACGCTAAACCAGACGATCCAGGCTCGCTTTATATTTGGTACAGTTGCAGTTGGTCTCAGTACAGCACATAGCGTAGGAAAGGAATTCACGGAGGCTTTTGTAAAAAAACATGCCAAATTCTGTTTGAAAACACTGATTTTTATTTGTGGTTTTTTCAAATTAGTTTCAGAATTTATATACTGCACTGTATTATATTATTAGTACTTTTTATAACTCAATATATATATTTATTTAATTTACAACTTCGTATACAAGAAGAATGTTGCAAGAATACACTTATTTAAATCCAATTTATTTTTTGTTTGTTTGTAATCATCAATATGTTCAAACGATGGCGTCGGTAGAAAATGGTGCACAACGTTGCCAACTTCGTCAGTCGATAAATTATCGAATTAAGTCGAGCGTGGCGAACATACGTTGTATTTAGATTTGATTAGCATTTTCTGTGTTTCGAAACATAGTTTTAACCAAGTAAATTGCCAAGAAATAGTTTATTCAAATCCATTTATAATTTGATGTTGGTATTGTAACATATTTATGGTAAAGTTGGCAGATTCTGCTGGACAATATAATAATGTTTACACGTGAGCAAAAATAAATTCAATTTCAATTATAATTTAATTACACTTCATTCCTAATACATGTATGGTAATTTCGTATTACTTTTTTCATACTCATTGCTTTCAAACATATTAAACCAATTCTTTTCTATCCGTGCAGTGATTGGTTCTGGAAGTTCCATAAATCAACTCGTTATATTGGGTGGAACGATCTCTGCGTAGCGCTACGGCGCACAGTGGTCCAAAATTAAAAAAAGCTGGCCAAAATTCTAAAAATCGTCTATATCGATTAAAAGACAAGTAAACGTTTAATGTGTGATTAAAATTCGTGTGATTCTGTCTAAATATTGCAATGGTATGACAATGTTTTTGTGTAGAAAATGTTAAAAATACTTTTTATTTAGTCAAATATGAACTTACAATTTATAAGAAATTCGTTTAATAGGAGTAATATTAAGAGAAAGAAGATAACACTGATGAAGGAGATGATGATAAAGAAGACATTGATAAAAAATACCAAGAGTTTCAATCTTTTTAGTAGTAGTATGGATTCGCCGGTTCTGGCCCCACTGGGCTCCATGGAGCACATTGTTGTTAGTGTAAATGAATTTTAACAGAGATGTTGTTAGTGTAATTCAATAGGGATCATTTTTTAACATAGTTGTTGTTAGTGTAATTCAATAGGGATCATTTTTTAACATAGTTGCTGTTAGTGTAATTCAATAGGGATCATTTTTTAACATAGTTGTTGTTGGTATAGTTCAATAGGGATCATTTTTTAACAGAGTTGTTGGTACTGTAGTTCATTGGAGATCATATTTTAACAGTATAGTTGTTATTGTTTTTTCAATGGGGATCATATTTTAACAGAATATTTGTTATTGTTTTCATGGGAAGTATTTTTAACAGATGTATATTATATGTATACTATATATTTTATAATGGCATGGAGCCAGTGGGATGACTTTTTAACATAATTTGTTAATGTTGATACATACATATATATTATATGCATGTTATGAAGGCATGCAGCCGTAAAGAGTAAATGTTGTTGTTGGGATAATTATATCGGAGTAAGCATTTTTTGTGGAATATTTGTTATTGTTTTCATGGGAAGTATTTTTAACAGATGTATATTATATGTATACTATATATTTTATAATGGCATGGAGCCAGTGGGATGACTTTTTAACATAATTTGTTAATGTTGATACATACATATATATTATATGCATGTTATGAAGGCATGCAGCCGTAAAGAGTAAATGTTGTTGTTGGGATAATTATATCGGAGTAAGCATTTTTTGTGAATGAGAATATTTACAAACGTATTCATGTTGTTGTTGTAAAATATTATAGTTGCAATTAGATTTCAGTTAACGTAGTTATAATGTATACTATAGTTATACTTGTTTGTTTTATTTTTGCATGATCATCAAGAGAGTTGAGGAGCAAAGGGTTCAATTTGAAACTTTGTTGAGGAACGGTGATTGTAATTTAAAACTTCGATATATGAATGAATATTATTATTAGATGCTTATTTTTTTTTTGTGGTTAATTTTTTTTGTTGTAAACAGGTTAAGACACTTCTGTATTAATGCATTGACATATATTTAATTCAAGGCCAATTTTACTATAAGGGTTATTGTACTGGATTTTATTCTACAAAGTCATGGTCGTTTAATTTGGTTATATGAATGAATGGAGCCATAAGGTTCCATTGGGATCATTTTTTAAATCATTTTCTATACTATATGTTTAAAAGATTGAACATGTTAGAACATGTATATTTTTTTATAGAGTTTTTTGTCTTGAGATTTATTTAATTTACTCTCTTTAAAATTTTAATTGAGTATAATTATACTAATGGAATTCACTTTTTAACTCATTTTAAAGAGATATCCATTATATATAAATGGATCGAAATTTGAATTAAATTTATTCATCGTCTACATTTCAATTTTAATGGAACAAAAAAATATTATGGAAGTTAAAAAAGTATTAAAATTTTTAAAAGAATTTCATAATATTTTATTAGACGATCATAAAAAACAGTTTATTAAGTTTACCCCTTATTGTAAGCATTACCAGTATATGGAAAAAATATTAACTATTCACGGAGTACATTATAAGAGCTGTCCATGGGCCACAGATGACTTAACGGAGGGACCAGATACATGTGGTTGCTATTATTATGACAAGAAATCTAAAGACATTGACAAACTAATAAAATTATATTATAGATTAAAATATACAAAATAATTGTTTATTACATATTATTAATAAACTGTTTTTTATTATACTATATTCAATGAATTTGTGAAATTTTAAATAATAGAAATAAAAAACAAATTTATAAATTATTTACATTAAATTGTTTTATTTATTATTTATTATAGGAAACTTAAAAATACTTTTAAAATAATGCACAGCTAAAATATCATTAATATATAAATTATATATATCAAAATAATTAAAAAACTTTTTAAAAGACATATTTTTACTTCTTAAATATATAAATATACAGCAATAAACACCGCATAACATTGAAATTTCACTTTGTAATCGGAAATTGCTTTGAATAAATGTGGATGCATTTCTTTGAATAAAATTTACAAATGGTTTAATAGGAGAACTCCCTGCAGAACAAAAATACTCAGCCGGCCCATTTCGAGGAAAATATATTACAATCCAATGTGATCCTGGTTTAAATGATGAATCCATATTCACAATATAAAATGCTGGCTTTTTTATTCGATTTCTAGGTAGCTGATTTGATGCAAAAACTCCTTTAAAATTCTTTTTAGTTACTAAATTTTTATATAAAATATTTTCTATATTACTTGTATTCATAATGATTGTAATACAGTACGATTTTTATCAATTTCCAAAACACTATCAAACTCACAATATGCTAAACAAGTAATTGCTTCAGAAAGTGCTTCACTGAAACGACCTTCAATTCGTATTGTACCCTGATTTATTAAGTTTCCGCAGTGTGAGTTATTGTTATGATCTGGTGTTAAATCAAATGCAAGTAAGAAATATCCGTTATCAAATAATTCTTTAGTTATTTGATGTCCCTTATCAAAGTAATGTATGCCAGTACCTTTAAATAAGGTTTGATATCCCCTTGTACTTATACGTCCATGTTTATAATCAAATTCAATCGGCTGTGCTGGTACTTGTACTCCATTTACAACTAAATTAAATCTTTGTAAATTGAAATGGCGAAAGTTATACGGATTTTCCGAACGATCACCAGTATATGCTTTATTAGTTACCATACCAAATATTAAGAAATTTGGAAGTTGTCCAATTATAACATTATCTAACAGTAGAGAATGATTGCCGGGGTGAATGGTGAATGTCTTGATTTCAACTTTTTTATATGGATAAATAGCATTTCTACTTTGTAAAACATTATGATGTGCCATTAAAATATTACTATTAATGGTAAGATGATTAATGTATAAGTTAGCCTCGTGAATTTTAATAGATGACTCTCCAGATTTTGAATCTTCTAGTATATAAAAAGAAGGTTTCTCCATATTAAGGGTTACTTTAAGATCCACATTATTAAGAAGATATTTAGATTGATTAAATATATCTGCATGAAGTTTTCCAATCAATTCAACTCGTTCTCCATTTTTAAATGATTTCTTCCGTCTAGCTAAACCTGGATTTTCATTCTCAACTATTGAATTAATTTTTTTTATATCTAATGACCATCCGCATGATTCAAGATGTGTAGATTTAGCATCATTTCCATAGTTTAGTAATGTTTCAATATAAGATCTATAGTGATAATTATTATCAGATTGCGATACATTTCTATTATTTAAATGAACATTACAGCTCCGAAATAATGAATGAAGTAAATTGTTTATAACTCCTCCACTTCCATTAATTTCTACAATTAATCGTAAATAAACACTACTTAGATCACGATATGTTTCACCATTTCCGAGTGAAAGAAATTCTATTGTAGTAGAGTTGTCAATTGTTGCTATTGGACTATATGATACCTCCTCTGTTTTAATTATGCTAGTTTGTACAGGTGGTGACTCAAAAAGATCTAATTCACTTTTCATACATTCAATAAATCCTGCCATCATAAATAAATTAACAGTTACCAAATATATCAGTAAACTTCCTTCTTCTAGAACGTTTAGTTTTCATATGATCTTTTTTCTTTAGTCGTTTGAATTTTATACGTTTTCCATTCCCATCTTGTATATTTCTAATTTTGCTAATAACTTTTTCTTTTAAATTTCGAACAGCCTTTTTACCCTGTTCAGTTAATATAGTTTTTATAGGTTTAGTACCTAACTCTTCCAAAACTGATTTTCCAATTTCGAGTGAATGGTTTTTTAAAGCATTTAATCCAGTTTTCATTAGAGGTTTTAGATGTGTATACAAGGCCGAAAAAAATGAACCAATTCCACGACCATATTGAACAATTCTAGGAGAATGGTATATATCTCCTATATTATCCAAATTTGATCCGGATTGATTAAGATAGTACTCAGAATAAATCTTGTCCATGGTTTACATATAAATGATATCAGTACAACTTATGAAGCTTCTTTTATATTACGAAAATGTAACGTGCAATAAACGGGGGATTCATTCGATATAATATTTATTTTCTTTCCTTCATCATCTCGTATCATTATAGAAATATTATTTATATTTGAAGATTCCAATGGATAATATTCAATATTTTTAAAGTGAATATAATTTATTTCATTTAAACATGGAAATATTTTTAAACATTTTATTTTTTGATCGCCTACATATCTGGGTTTAATAATGTCTGTGTACACAAACACTAGGTTGTATAGCTCGCTAGATCTTAATTTATAATTTGTATGTGAATTAAATTTTTCATAAGAATTCGATATGACATCTAACATTTTAAGTATTGTATTCTCCGATACAAAGTGTCTATTAATACTGCTTTTTACGCCAACCAACTCAGGGTTTTCATTTATAGTATCTTGAATGTCTAAATTTTCAGTTATTAATTTTAAACTTGTATCTTTTTTGTTATCGATATTCAACTCTTCTTTATTTTTTTTATTTTTTTTTATTACAACTGTCTCAGGATTAGAATTGACATTTAGTTGATTTTCTGCAATTTGTGGTTTTTCTTCTCTATTTGTGATAGCTTGATTTATTTTGTCCATGAAATTTAAATATGTGATAGGGATAGTATTTATTTTTTTATCTACTTTTAGATCACTATTTACATTTTTGATTTTACTTTTATTTAACTTTAAAGTTGATTTCAAAATATCCCTTTTATTCAAATTTCGAGATACTTCAAATGTAGATGGGTTATTAACAAGTTGAAATGAAATTTCTGTTAAACCTACAACCCAATTTTCATTTAAAACCAAAGATTCTTTTAATAAATTTGTAAATGTAGATTTAGTGTTTTCATAAATATTTGTGGAATTGTTACTTAATAAAGTAATATAAAAACTAGAATCTCCCATCTTTTAATTTCAAATGTTTAAATAAGAATGACAGTTATTTTTTTTAATAACTTTATTTATATTAATATTGGAACAATACAATTATAATAAGTTACATTTAGTTTACTTAGTTAATAAATCGTTTTTGTTAATCCATGAATTATGTTCACTTCCAAAACCTAGCCACTTGACATACACCATATCCTTTTTTCTTTTTAAAACCTTTTCAACTAGATACGTATTTGATGTTTCTGTTTTAAGTAATTCTTCTTCATAAAATCCACCTTTTATTATTTCTCCTTGATAATCAATTAATTGATAAGTAATTGGATTTGTGATCTTTATTTTATTTATCTTGAATACCTCATTGGACCAATTGGATTCATATGCTTTGTAGAAAGTACCTTTATATTTACTAATTCGAACATCATCTCCAATTTTTAATTTACTCATCTTAAATGTTTTAATATGATTGTAAACTGTATTTAAAAGTATTTGTTGATTAGATTTATTGACATTTTTTGGAGACATTTTAATACTACGATGATATCTATTATTATATATATTGATATTTTTTGTAATCAAGTTCAGCCATTTATAATTCCCTTGAAGACTAAAATCTTTCCACATTAAATTTTTAAAAGTTCTATTAAACCTTTCAATTATTGAAGCCTTCATATTAGAAAATGTATGATAATGGTTTATTTCAAAATTTTTCATTAATTTTTTAAAATTAGAATTGAAAAATTCTTTACCTTGATCAGATTGAATATTATTGGGAATTTTTTTCCTATTTTTTTCTAGAATATTTTGCATAGCTAAGGTTACATCGATCCCACTTTTGGTTTTAACAGGTAAAGCATATGCGTATTTAGAAAAAACATCTATAACAGTCAGTAAATATTTATATCCTTTATTAATCTTTGCAAAAGGTATCATTTCTACAAGATCGATTTGCCAAGTATCTGAAATACCCTTTTGAATAAACCTACGCCGTTTAAAATTTCTTCTTGTTTGTCGATGCAATTCATTTACAAGAACTTCTTTACTCATTGTGAGTTCAACCAATAGTGTAAATGATTGATTTTTTAAAATTTATATTTATATAAAAAAAACTTGTTTACAATATTTATATTTATTAGAAGTTCATCATTGAATAGAGAACCATGTTTCATCAATTTGTGTATCCATTTACAATGTTAGTTTGTGGACCATCAGGTTGTGGCAAATCAACATTTATTATAAATCTTATTAACAATAAACATTTAATTAGTTCTCCTATTACAAAAGTAATTTGGTGTTATGCTGAAAAAAACTCTTTACCGGAACTTGATAATGTCAATTTTATTGAAGGCATTCCAGATGACTTTGAGAATTCAGCTAATGAATATACATTAATAATTTTAGATGATTTAATGTTAGACTCATTTAACAAAAAAGTTTGTGAACTATTTACTAAAGGTTCGCATCACCGCAATTTATCAGTTGTTTTAGTAACTCAAAATATTTTTCATAAGGGGACATATACAAGAGATATATCATTGAATTCAAAATATATAGTTATGTTTAAAAATCCTAGAGATAAACTACAATTTCAATGCTTGGCAAGACAAATTTATCCTGAAAATTATAAAGAATTAGTTAGAGTATATAACACTTGTACTGAGAGTGCTCATGGTTATTTATTAATAGATCTTACACAACAAGCACATAACGCATTAAGATTCAGATCTAACATTTTCAATAAAGAATATTGTTACTGCTTTGTTTCACTCCAAAATGACCTGCAAACTGAAACGATTGAAGGAGAACAAATATATTCTATATGTTCTTAAAAATGCTAAACCTAAATTGCGAAATGCAATTCTAAAAAACGCGGATGATAATCTTATAAAAGCTATTAATGAAATTGCATTTAATGTTTTACATAAAAATCATAATGTAAAGAAAAACGATTTAGTAAAGTTAAAATCATATAAAAATGTCATTAGAAAACTTTGCTGCTCAAAAACTGTTTTACGATCGAAGAGAAAACATCTAATCCAAAGAGGAGGATTTATACCAATTTTGATTTCTTCTGTTTTAAGCGGTGTTATAGGAAAAATTTTAGAAAATGTCTAATATTTTATCCAAGCTTATATTATTAAACCCTTCTACATATGAACGCTATTCTAACGATATGTCAGATTCAAATTTTTTAAAACGAAAACTTCTTCCAATATATGCCTCTCATACACTTAAAGATATAAATAAATGGTATGGAATAAAACAGGAACTCGCAAAATATTTGATTACCAAACAAGAAATAAATATTAAGAAAGAGAATAAATCGGTTAAATCGTATAAATCATTAAGGGATAAAGATACTCAAACAAAATGGATATTTAAAAACGATAATGAAACTCAAACAAAAGATATTGGAAAAAAAGATTTTGCTTCGCAGGCTGACTTTAATGCTAATGAACATATATTTAGCAATATTAACGAAGATGAAGAAAATTCTATGGATGTGGATACAACAATTAATAAAATAAACCATTCCTCTGCAAGTTCTGCAGCTAAACGTTTAAAAAACTTTTCAAATCATGGATCACCTAAAGTACGGATTTTGTCAAGTGATGGAAGTAAAATTACACCGAAAACTAAGCAAACTCTATTACCATATCAATACTCACCTCGCTTAACTCGTCAAAAAAGTAAAACATTACAATATGATTATGATGATGTTAATTGGTATAATATTAAATAAACAAAACATTTTTAAATACATAAAAATCGAATTTTTATTTTATTATTAATTTAATACATTATAAATTTATATAATATAAATCTAATAATTAAAATAATATAATTTATATCTATATATCTATATTCATAAAAATATCTAAATCATTATTTAAAGCTTTAATATAATCAATTTTGTAATGTCCCCAAGCAAGTGTGTTTATACCATCATCTAGTATATACCGTTTATCATCTATAAAATTAAGTGATAATTTATTTACACATTGTGTATATAAAATATGGGCTTTAGATCTTATTATATACATTTCTCTCATTATAACTTTCTTATTGTAAAGGCATGTTTTATAATCATGAATAGTAAATGTTTTACTAACTGATTTTTTAACACCCTTGGCTTTTGATGTTGGTATATCATTTTCAACAGTAAAAAAGTATGTTTTGGGTTTAAGACATATTATTTCTTTCATTATTTTGCCATTATTTTCGTCTTTCATCAAACCCACAACTTTACAATTATTTTGATGATAACCATATATATTAGGATACTCATAACTAGAAGTGTCAAAAATATAATTTGATGGATCAGTTTTTTCAACATCTTCATAAATGTCTTTATAGAAATCATTTGTTTTAATCTCAACTATAAGAGAATCTGTGTCCGTATAAGCTAATCTTACATTACTATTAAATTTAGTTTTTAAGTAATTATAATAGAAGTCGTACATTTTACATTTCGATAAATCTAATACACAAAATCCTGTATATATAGGTTTATTTAACTTAACTTTAAGAACTTTTGATTCTATTACTATCATATTTTCATTAATATTCGTTCTACTATGGAATGCTGGATTTGCTATTATTGATCTGGCTCCTTTAACTTTACCATTATTCTCCCAATTGCAACAAATATTTACATTTCTTCTATTTTCAACATTTTCCATTGTTTTGCCATAAACTGAATTATTCATTAATTTATAAAAATTTTTCTCAAACTCATTGGTAGCTTTAGACCTCATTAATGTATTCAGATCTATATACTTTTTAAGCCAACAACTTTGAGAAAACTCTAAAATTCTATATATTTTTTTTAAAATTAAACCATTTTTAATACATTCTTGAAGCATTTTATAATGTATTTTATACATATTCTTATTATTAAGATCTGCTATAAGTTTTTTAGAATTAGAATTACAAGAAGGTGGTGTTTTATTTTCTGGACAAAACGGAAAATCATTATGTAAATTATGAATTGAAGAAGGATATTCTAAGTCTACTTCAAAAATATATCCTTTAGAAGAATGTTCATTAATAGATTTAAGTTTTTCAATAGTAAACTCTGTAATTTCATATGACTCTAAAAATCTAAATTCCTTAAAAGGTAATGGCTGTGACATCGCATAACCATATAAATTATTTGCGTCATAATACATTAAATATGATGAACATTTAGATTTATCAAAGTTATGCATATATTTATTATTGGCTTTTACATGTCTAATCGAGCATTGTGTTAAACCTCCACGTATACCGTCTTGAATAAAAGTATACATTTCTATATCGGTAATTAGTTCGAGGTTAATTTTAGTCATCTTGAGCATAGCATCCCAAGATAATCCGGGAGCAGTGAAGTAATGACACGGATCAAGCTCATAAATTTTTAGACAAATTTTTCTAAAATTCTCAAAAACATCCGCAAGTAAGACAACATCACACTTTAGGTATACTTCTAAATAATCTTTTAAAGATTTACAATTTAAAATGTTCCATACATTCAGAGCATAAGCATAATCATCTTCAGAACACTCTTCATTAATTAATCTATTAAAAAACTTATCTTTAGCAGGTAATTGATTTTCTTTTAACCTATTAAAACTATCTAAATAATCATAAGGAAAAACACCTTTTCTATAAAATATCTTATACGAATTATTGTTAAAAACCTTTTTAGTTATATGGATTGACTCGTCATTTAGAGTTTTCACCAATTTCTCAAGGCTGCTAGGTAAAAATCTAAATGAATCTATAAATCTAAGTTGAAAACTATGATCTTTAGTTAAATTTATAGTTTTTGTTATAGATATAAATACCTCTTTATTAAGAGGTATAATATCAATAGCCCCCTCTACTTCGTTTAAATTTTGTATAAATAAATGTAGATCATATTTGGATAAATTATGAGTTATTACCGGAAAGAATTTAGTTCTTTTTGCTTTCAAATTACATTCTGTATGAGCAGATCCTAAATACTTTCCGGTAAAATGACAATGGTGCCTTACTTTTATACTAATATTATTACTTAAATGACTTTTACATATACAGCAGATTGTTGATTGATGGAACTCGTGCATTTCCTGGTCAGTTATCTTCATTGCCTTCATTGTGGAGTAAACGTTCCAATATATTTGCGTCGCTTTCGCAACTAAAGATTTTATCATAACTCTCGAACATTCAGGACCTATAAACGAAAGATTAAATATTATATATATATCGTTTTTTATTTTTATTTTTTAATTATTATTTTTTTCTTTTGTATTCACCTGTATAATTTTGTAGCTTATCGAAACGATCATCATATGACCCTTTCAAATACCAAGCAAATGCGCATGGTATGTGCTTCTGAATATTCGTTGTATGCGTATTTTCTGGGTTATTTGTACATCCAATAATCGGTTCCAGAATCGATTCAAAATCCATATAAAAAGTATATCCAACTGGGATGGTTTTTTCATAGGCTTTAAATGCTAGTGTGGACTCATTTTCCTTGGGCAAATACGTAATTTTTTTTTTACATGATGATTTATGTGCCTCAAGTGACTTTATAGATGTAAATTGTAGAATACATCCATTACAAATATACATTTTGTGGGCTCTTTTTCGTCCCTGACCGCTTATCAATTTACTTAGATCTTTTATCCAGACATAGTGAGTAATTTCTTCACTGTCACAAAATAGCAAATTGATATGTGTACTCTGTTCTTTTTCAGTGTGATAAATAGGTCCCAAAATTTCGCATTTTCCATCTGACTTTTCATTATACATGAAAATATTTATGCTAATGGAGTTGTTTAGCTCAAATATTTTGGTATTCTTTATAGAATGAGGGAAGTCTAATCCTCTAAATATCAAGTTTATACCATTCACATAAATTTCCTCTGCTGTTATGTCGGAAATATTATATGAATTAATGCGATAGGGATCATTTATTTTTATTTTTGTATTAACTATTGCTGCAATAATAGCCCACTTAAAGCAGAAAATATCACTGTTTTGTATATTAATACATGCCTTTCTTTTTTCTATGTATGCTGGCAATTTCTGATATGATAATCCATTTAAGGGGCTATATTCACTTATATTAAGCTCAATTTTATTGATTTTTATCAAAGCCCATCCACTATCCCGTTCTTGAAAGTTCTCCATTTTATTTATTAACAATTCTTCAATATTTAACATTACATCTTCAATATTATCTTTGGTTAATATTGTTAGTGGTTTTGTTATATGTGAAAAAGTGCTTAGTTTAAATTCATCATCATCTTCGACAGAAGGTTTTGAAGGACGTATATAGTCAGCAGAGATCTCCGCATTCAATTTTAAAGATATTTTCTTATTTAATTCTCTTTCCAGTAAATTTTTAATTTTATTTCTTATTTGACCGAAATATTCATGTGGATTTATTAGACTTTCATCATCATTAGGTAATATGTAATCACATATTTTATTTTTAAATGCTTTTCGTACCAATTTAAATCCATCTATATCTGCAATCTCTGATGCTCTCTTATGCGCTGTTGATCTTAAATGGCCTCTCCATAGGGATTTGTGAACTGTAACATTACAGTTCTCACAGTAACGGCTCACCGATGATGATGTTGATGCGATTTCATATTCATTATTCAGCAAATCCTCATATTTTCCTTGTTTTGAAGGAATTTCCTCTTGAAAATGTTGACAGGAATGATGTTTTAAAGTATTTGGTCTGCTAAAAGATTTACTACACTTTAAGCAGCTAAACTTTGTATTTTCATGTATTGTCGATACATGTCTCTTTAAATTATAGTTTTTCGCGAAGGACTTTGAACACAATGCACAGATAAACATTTTTTAATTTTTATAGAAGTTCTCGAAGTTGCAAACAAACGAACACTAACTTAAATTATTATTTTGAATATTAAGAAACTTCAACTTCAAATTTTACAGGAATTATTGAACATAAAAAAGTGCAGTGTTGCAATAAAGATGTGTTACTGCAGTTTTAATTTACTGACTTCCGGTGTATTTCACTACTTATACATTAAATTTTGCTGAATTCAAATTTTTAAGTTCAGTTTAATATATATCATATTACATGCTTTGATATATAAAGGTGTTCTATACAATGGATATAATAATAAATTTTACTCGTTTTCATACTTTTAATATATCAACATTAAAAAATGGAGTGTGAATTTTGCCCGCATTTAAAATTCTCGAATAGAAACAACCTTAAGCGGCATATCCTGCGAAAACATAATTTTTCATATAAAAAGGCAAAAACTTATACTTGTAAGTAAATAACTAAATATATTTTTTAAAATTATTTTATATTAATAATAAAAATTTTATTAACAGTAAATCCTCAAATTGAAATACTAGAAGTCGTAACACTCCCGCCAGTAAATTTGATAGATGTTGGAATTAGGGAAGGATTATTAGATGATGGACTAGACCATCTATTTCTTAACTTAGACGATCCGAGGATGTTAAATGCGGATCATCATTATTGTAATTTAATGGACGATGATGATGATAATATTTTATTAAACGCTCTACTGAGTTTTGAGCAAATAATGCAAATATAAGTTTTATAAATTATTTGTTATATTGTTTCAAATCGTTTTAAAATAAATAAATAAAACATTATGTATATATTTAAATATTTTATTTAAAATGAATATTTTTAAAAGTAAGTATATTGATACGATTTTTTTTATTTTTATTCATAACGTAAATCGAATAGAGCCATCCCCATTACTTCTGATTGTCGTCCTCGAAAAATAATAGACCACTTTTTCTCATTTATATTATATAAATATGGATCATCGGTTTCAACTTTTCTAGAAATTCTTGCTGGTAGATAAAACCATCTGTTGTCTGTTAGATGTACAATTAATTTTGTTCCATTAATTGTGTTTTTCCATTCAAATTTAGAAATCCTGAATTCCTGATCAATGGGCAAGTCATCTACTCTAATGTATGTAGAGAGGTTTCCTTTTGCTAAACTAATAATTTCAGCGAAATCCTTTAAATAATATAAATACATAAATTAATAAATACAAACAAAATTAAAAAAAAACAATCTTACCATATTTTGTTGTTCCTATCAAATTGTAATGTAGACGATGAATAAATTTAATTCAAATTTCGATCCATTTATATATAATGGATATCTCTTTAAAATGAGTTAAAAAGTGAATTCCATTAGTATAATTATACTCAATTAAAATTTTAAAGAGAGTAAATTAAATAAATCTCAAGACAAAAAACTCTATAAAAAATATACATGTTCTAACATGTTCAATCTTTTAAACATATAGTATAGAAAATGATTTAAAAAATGATCCCAATGGAACCTTATGGCTCCATTCATTCATATAACCAAATTAAACGACCATGACTTTGTAGAATAAAATCCAGTACAATAACCCTTATAGTAAAATTGGCCTTGAATTAAATATATGTCAATGCATTAATACAGAAGTGTCTTAACCTGTTTACAACAAAAAAATTAACCACAAAAAAAAAATAAGCATCTAATAATAATATTCATTCATATATCGAAGTTTTAAATTACAATCACCGTTCCTCAACAAAGTTTCAAATTGAACCCTTTGCTCCTCAACTCTCTTGATGATCATGCAAAAATAAAACAAACAAGTATAACTATAGTATACATTATAACTACGTTAACTGAAATCTAATTGCAACTATAATATTTTACAACAACAACATGAATACGTTTGTAAATATTCTCATTCACAAAAAATGCTTACTCCGATATAATTATCCCAACAACAACATTTACTCTTTACGGCTGCATGCCTTCATAACATGCATATAATATATATGTATGTATCAACATTAACAAATTATGTTAAAAAGTCATCCCACTGGCTCCATGCCATTATAAAATATATAGTATACATATAATATACATCTGTTAAAAATACTTCCCATGAAAACAATAACAAATATTCCACAAAAAATGCTTACTCCGATATAATTATCCCAACAACAACATTTACTCTTTACGGCTGCATGCCTTCATAACATGCATATAATATATATGTATGTATCAACATTAACAAATTATGTTAAAAAGTCATCCCACTGGCTCCATGCCATTATAAAATATATAGTATACATATAATATACATCTGTTAAAAATACTTCCCATGAAAACAATAACAAATATTCTGTTAAAATATGATCCCCATTGAAAAAACAATAACAACTATACTGTTAAAATATGATCTCCAATGAACTACAGTACCAACAACTCTGTTAAAAAATGATCCCTATTGAACTATACCAACAACAACTATGTTAAAAAATGATCCCTATTGAATTACACTAACAGTAACTATGTTAAAAAATGATCCCTATTGAATTACACTAACAACAACTATGTTAAAAAATGATCCCTATTGAATTACACTAACAACATCTCTGTTAAAATTCATTTACACTAACAACAATGTGCTCCATGGAGCCCAGTGGGGCCAGAACCGGCGAATCCATACTACTCTTTTTTATCATATCTCTCACATCCATTTTTATATTAAAAATCCCATTTTTTTTAATATAAAGTTAGTTAATTTTCGCAAAAGCAATTTGCAACAAAACTGCATTAAAAGTTAAGGGGAACAATGCGGAACACTTAAACGTTTTTAACTTTTAACAATTTACTTTTTGTTTTAGAGGCTAACATATATTGTATGATTTTTTGGTGTATTTGGTGTAAGCAACAAGAAATTCGAAAATGCTAAGCGTTATGCAAAAATAAAACACATTTCGAAAATGGTATATTAAATGTACACTTTTCCTTGCATCTCACAACTTTTATTTTTTCCATTAACAAACAAAATATATATATTCAAATAATAATAAAACTTTTTGTGATTTAATGTAAAATGAATAAAAAACGAGTTGGGAAAGTTAGGTCACATGGGTAAGTTCGGTCACATGGGGCGGATTTTTATAGTCGGTCGGGCCCGACTATGGAATACCCTACACCTTTGGTGGGGATATTAACCCTCAGAATATTATTCATATATCAGAAATTTACGTCTTATATCCCCATAAATTAAAAAATTATATAAAGTATAAAAAACTAAAAAAAAAAAATTGAAAAATGTAATTGGGCGGACCACACCTATATTTAAAATTTTGAAAGGCTAATATTTCATAGATTTGATTTTAATAATTTACGGATCAAATTTCCACTATGAAAACCCGGGAAATAATGAAAAAAAAAAGTGGGCGGATCACTCCCATTTTTGGACCACATATTTTTAGGTGAATATAAAATATAAAAGAGACTTGTATGGGAGGTGGGCGTGTCCGTTTACCGATTTGGCTCATTTTCAAACTTAGTTCCTACTTTTGGATAAAATATATTGAGACGAAATTTCATCGCATTCTGATTAGTATTTCTCAAGTTATTCTGTATTCGGACAGCAAGACGGACAGACAGACAGACAGACGGACATGGCTAAACGGACTCGGGTAGTGATGCTGATCAAGAATATATATACTTTTCCATACCGGACACGCCTCCTAAGGGGCGTTACAATATATGCACAAAGTTAATATACCCTGTACCTCATAGGTGTAGGGTATAAAAAATGTTTGCGTTAAGAAAAAAAATTGCGTTAAAACCTGAAGAAAATTATTTTAATTGAAGATATAAGCAATTAATTAACTTTCTGATTATTATAAGCAACTGATATATCAAAAAAAATATATATATGTTGCTAATGTTAATTTTACTAAATGCAAATAATGCGAAAATAAGAAGGTATGTTGCCAAACTGCAGCTGTAGATTTTAAACTCCTTTCACTCCAGCTTTCTTTTCACCACGCAGCAACATACTCTCGTAGAACACACAACATTATAAAAGATCTTTCATCGTGGGTGCGCACGACAACAATTTCGTGCTGAATTCCTGGTAATAAATTTCTTCTTAAATTCTCCACCAGAAAATTCTCGGATAAAGGTTGTACTAACCGATCTGTTAGCTCTAATATTGATTCATAAAATGAATCGAATGTTGCATTTTGTCTTTGTTTGCGATCTCGCACCATCTCACGGAAATAAACATAGGTCCGCGTAACTTTATATTGACGCCGCACACTGGTCCAAAAGTGAAAAAAGCTGGCCAAAATTCAATACTTTTTTTAAATTAAAATGCAAGCAATAGTATTATAATTAAAAACATTCCAGGCCATAAATACGTCCAAGAATTTTATTCGAAAAAAATACTCTTTCAGATATTAACTCTCAAACTTTTTTCTTTTTTCATTAAAAAATGTATGTTTCAGTGTGTTTTGATTTTAATATTACTGCTAATGTAGATATACTATTCATATTATTTTATGTTAGTTATATAAATATATGTTTTAAGAACTTATAATACACCAAAAAAGTGAACTATTTTAAAGGACCAATAAGATATCATACAATATATGTTAGCCTCTAAAACAAAAAGTAAATTGTTAAATGTTAAAAAAGTTTAAGTGTTCCGCATTGTTCCCCTTAACTTTTAATGCAGTTTTGTTGCAAATAATTGCTTTTGCGGAAATTAACTAACTTTATATTAAAAAAAATGGGATTTTTAATATAAAATAGAAATGGATGTGAGAGATATGATAAAAAAGATTGAAACTCTTGGTATTCTTCATCAATGTCTTCTTTATCATCATCTCCTTCATCAGTGTTATCTTCTTTCTCTTAATATTACTCCTATTAAACGAATTTCTTATAAATTGTAAGTTCATATTTGACTAAATAAAAAGTATTTTTAACATTTTCTACACAAAAACATTGTCATATTATTGCAATATTTAGACCGAATCACACGAATTTTAATCACACATTAAACGTTTACTTGTCTTTTAATCGATATAGATGATTTTTAGAATTTTGGCCAGCTTTTTTTAATTTTGGACCACTGTGCGCCGTAGCGCTACGCAGAGATCGTTCCACCCAATATAACGAGTTGATTTATGGAACTTCCAGAACCAATCACTGCACGGATAGAAAAGAATTGGTTTAATATGTTTAAAAGCAATGAGTATGAAAAAAGTAATACGAAATTACCATACATGTATTAGGAATGAAGTGTAATTAAATTATAATTGAAAATGAATTTATATTTGCTCACGTGTAAACATTATTATATTGTCCAGCAGAATCTGCCAAATTTACCATTAATATGTTACAATACCAACATCAAATTTTAAATGGATTTGAATAAACTATTTCTTGGCAATTTACTTGGTTAAAACTATGTTTCGAAACACCGAAAATGCTAATCAAATCTAAATACAACGTATGTTCGCCACGGTCGACTTAATTCGATAATTTATCGACTGACGAAGTTGGCAACGTTGTGCACCATTTTCTACCGACGCCATCGTTGGAACATATTGATGATTACAAACAAACAAAAAAGAAATTGGATTTAAATAAGTGTATTCTTGCAACATTCTTCTTGTATACGAAGTTGTAAATTAAATAAATATATAAATTGAGTTATAAAAAGTACTAATAGTATAATATAGTGCAGTATATAAATTCTGAAACTAATTTGAAAAAACCACAAATAAAAATCAGTGTTTTCAAACATAATTTGGCATGTTTTTTTACAAAAGCCTCCGTGAATGCCTTGCCTACGCTATGTGCTGTACTGAGACCAACTGTAACTGTACCAAATATAAAGCGAGCCTGGATCGTCTGCTGGTGCAATTGTGCATTAATTGATGCTGTTACTTGTACTTGCAGTTTTAAACCAATTATTTATTTATGCATTTAAAAATTTGTATATGAATTCTATTATTATAATTTTTCCACTTTGCATGTTTAAAGATTTTTAATAATAAAACAACATTTTATTTTTATTTTATTTTCAGGATTTCTTTCCAAAAATATTTAAATATGTTTCTATGCAAACATACAAATTTTTGAACTGAAACAACTGATATGTTTCACTGGAAACATATTTATATTCAGGTCTTTCAAAATCATGTTTCATTTTGAACATATTTATGTTTCGGTTCAAATATTTATTATATTTGGATGTATTTATTATTATGTTTCTATTAGAACATATACTATTTTAAGGGGCAACATCAAAATGTTTCCGTGATATCATAATGTAAATCATAGCTCATTACAACATTGTTCAAGTCTCAAGACAACCCTGTTTACAAATGATTTATCAGCAAATTATATATTATGTTTACATAAAATTCGAAACATACATGTTAAAAACATGCAAATAAAACATACATGCCTGCAAAATTATGTTTGGGAGAGCCCTTTTTTTTGCTGCGTGTGCCTTTTGAATTAAATAGTGTGTTGAGTGTCAATATAATGGCAGTCAGTCATTTGAACACATTTCTCCTAAGGGCATCTCTTGCTGTTCATTAAATTAGGTTGTTAACATATTTTAATAATATATTGTGCAATTGTTATTGAAAACAAAAGCATGCCATTTTCAATATGGGTTAACAACGCACTTCTTGTTGTTGTTAAAACATGCGGCGAAAATATACAATGTCAGCACTAGTGACTGCGAACCCAATTCACGGCAGCGTTAAGCGGTTGAATTGTAAACAAATATGCACGCAATAAAACTACCTGGTAGGCAAAGAAACTCATGACGACTATAAATTAAGTTATCATGAGTTAATGAATTTTTGTATGAGTAGCGGTTTTTCTCACGGTCAGGGTTAAGAACTCTGGCGAAATGTGAAATTAAAGAAAAACAGCAAGAGATGTTTGAGAAAGTAGCATTGAAACTTAGTTTAAGTATTAGTATATAAGCTTTAGTTATTTAGTTCTTAAGACAGTTGTTATTAGATTAAGAAGTGAGTCCAAGAAGTGAAACAGTAAAAGGAAATAAAAATTATAAAAAGGATAAACTTGAAATGGAGTAAGTGTTATTATTTATTAAATGTCTTATTTTTAGGTGATAAAATAGTGACCTTTAACATTGGCTCAGCCGGTTTTAGAACCAAACACTCTAGATAGAGGAAACATTATAAAAATATAAACAATTTTGGAAAATTAGAATAGTTTCGTTGGAAAAAATATCTTAAACTGATACGTTTAATGTAAATTCTTCAATCAGAATTAAAAAAAGCACAACATGATACAACAAAATTAAATGGAGAAATTTGACTTTTCATTGAACGTTTGTGGACAAAGATTAAAAGAATAAACGGTTCAAAAGACTACATTCAGCTAGTTAGAGAAAAGATTAGAACCACTGCTGTCACGAGAATAGAAGAAGCAGACATAATATTCTTATCATTTTTAGAAATAATAGAAGTTAAGACAGATTTTAGCATAACAGAGAAAGAAAATTAGAGACAGAGTTAACAGAATTAAAAAAATTGAATAATTGCTTAAGAGATCAAATTAAAACAATTTTGGATCACGCAGAACACTTAGACGAAAATAGAGGAAAACTAGTGGAAATTATTGAAAACCGGAATTACATAGTCACACCGGAAATCTCTAGAAGTGCCCGATTCAGGGCTGAGTATGGTAGTATCACAGATGCACAAAAAAGAATTGTACAATTAGAAGATAGAAATAGACTACTACAGCTAGAATTAGAGTTAGTAACCAACGACTCATTGATACATAAGGAAGCTGTAAATAACAGTGAAATAAGTCACACAGAAAAAATAAATTTCCCGGAATTTAAAATGGGTATCGAACATATTGCAAAAATGGTGAACCATTTGGTTCCGATGTTCTCAGGCACGCACTCCAATGATTTACCCTCAGAAGTATGTAAATTCATACAAGGATGTGATTTAGCGGTAAATTCAACAAAAGAAACAGAGTTTCAAGAATTTTTATCGTGTGTTAAGCTAAGAATGTATGGAGATGCATTCGACCTAGTAAAAGGTATTCAATTACCGGATTAGATGAATTATATACTTTAATAAAGAGGACATATCTTAAAACCGTAACATTAGACTCAGTGATAAATGAAATAAAGGAGACATATCAAAGATCTACCGAAGAAATTCGACCTTTTGCAAGACGCCTAAATGTACTAAAAACAAAGGCGGTGGAATTAATAAAAGAAAAATATAATGGCAGAGGGGACGAAGCTATGCTAATAGAATTAGACAAATCCATACAAAAGACTTTTAAGGTATGCCTTAAGGACAGCACACTGATAATACACCTGCTAAATAATAAGGCGGACTCACTAGATTCACTGATAGAGGAAGCGGTAGAAACTTTGGAGACGATACAAAGTGGGCGTGTAAGAGAAACATCGCATAGTGCCGCAGAGGTGCTTTTTAGCAGAGCCTCACACCCCACATGTGGAGAAATCGGTATAAAAATTCAAACGAAAGGAATAAAGTGGAAACCCCATGTTCATTTTGCGGTAATGTAGGACACACGCGGGACGAGTGCGTCAGTCGAAAAAATACTCCATACTGTCAAGGATGTGAGACCTATGGTCAAGAAACGAACTTAAGATGTGCACAGAAAATAAATGAACCAGAGCAGCAATTTACAAGTAAACAACAAACGCAAAATGATGGCTTCACGAACAATACGCAAGCCACAACAATGGGAATTATAATAATAATGGAAATAATAGGAATTATAATAATAATGGAAATTATAGGCATTATAATAATAACAATAATAATAGAAGATATAACAACAATAATAGGAAAACTAACAATAATAATAGAAATAATAATTACAACAATGGAAATAACTATAACAATAATAATGGTAATACCAATAGTAATAGTTTTTTTTTTTTTTTTACAAATTAACCAACGCTCAGGGGATGCCCCCTATTCATGCAATGCACAGTGTTGATAGTAAGAAGGGATGAGAGTTAAATGGAGGGTGGAAAGATGGAGTAGTGTCGGTGAATGTTTGTTTTGAACTTGCCAATATCAAAAATGTCGGGAAAAACGGACGCAGGGAGATTGTTCCACAAACGAATCGTGCGACTGAAGAACGAATTATTTCTATAATGCGTGGTTCTGTTGAGAACCGAGTGGACTACGAAGGGGTGGGCTTGGTTTGACGCCCGAGTAGAACGAGAGAACACACGACCTGGTGGAATCAGGCCATGTATTTCCCTCGAACACTTGCCGTTGTAATACCTATAAAACAGGCTTACACACCCAACGGTCCTTCGGTGCTCAAGAGAACCAATAGACGATGAAATATTTTCATCCCCTATTAAATATATGGCACGTTGTTGGATTCGGTCCAGGAACTCCAAGGATGATTTAGAGGTCCCTGCCCAAATGTGCGAATTGAATTCCATTTTAGGCCGTATATAGGAAGTGTAGACAGTGCGTAAGTCAGCAGAAGTGAAGTAAGTTTTACACCGTTTTAAAAAACCGAGGCACTTGGCCGCTTCTTTCGAAACATTAAATATGTGGTCATTCCAACGGAGATCACATTGAATTGATATGCCCAGAACGTTAAGAGCAGCTGACTGCGAAATATCCAATGCATCCATATTGAGGGGAGGTAGGGGTGAATCCATTCTTTTGTGAGATAACAGGCAACATTGGGTCTTGCTTGCATTAAAATCTACTCTATTTGCAACACCCCACTCGGAGATTGATTTAAGGTCATTATTGAGTGTGTCATTCATAGAGCGTCTTTTACTCTCAATCTCCAAAGGGTTTGGGCGCTTGTTGAACGAGTATGAATGACAAATGTTACTGTCATCTGCAAAGGAATGAATTGGGTTCTGGGTCAATGACATAAGGTCACTGATAAATACCAGAAATATGGACGGGGATAGGACGGAACCCTGCGGAACTCCAGAATTCATGGAATGTTGTTCTGAAAGAATACCTTCCATCGCAACTCGTATTGAACGACCCTGGAGAAAACTCGATATCCATCGAGTAAAAGATTCACCAACACCATATGCAATTAGTTTTGAAAAGAGGGCTTTATGCCACACTCGATCAAAAGCCTTGGAGATATCAAGAGCAACAGCTTTGCTCTCCCCGAAAAGGTGAACACAATTATTCCACTTTTCGGAGTGGACCGCCATCAAGTCACCTGTGGATCTGGTCCTACGGAATCCGTATTGTCGTTCACTGAGCAATTCGTTGTGCTCAAGATAGTTCACAAAGTGGAAGTTAATTATTGCAATGGGTCGGTAATTGGCAGGGTTCGTGGCCTCGCCCTTTTTCGGAACTGGCTGGACATTGGCAACCTTCCAACAAGATGGAAAACTCCTAGGAAATGTTGAAAAGGTTACGCAACGGAAAGCCAGCGTTGACGCGCACTTCTTCAACACATGGGCAGATATGCCATCTGGCCCAGAGGCTTTGTTAATGTTGAGGTTTTCTAAAACCTTTTTAACTGCCCGAGTTCGAAAATGTATCTCCGGCATTGCAGAAGAAACAGAATCGACGACAGGCAGTGGTTGATTACTATCTGGGAGCGTTGAATTATTTGCAAATAATTCTGCCAAGAGATTAGCTTTATCAACCGGGTCAGTGAAGGTCTGGCCATTCATACTAAGAGTTGGAGTAGACGATGTCGTCTGATTCTTCACCCTTTTTACAAATGACCAGACATTTTTACTACCCCTGTGATAGAGTAGGACCTTTTTGCGCGCGTTTTGTTCGTGAAGAAACTTTTCGCGCGAGATCACGGCATTACAGTGATTCCTAGCCTGTATACGAAGTCTTTCAGTATCAGCATTCTTGTTAGAACGCCAAGTCTGAAAGGCTTCCTCTTTCGACCTGACTGCAATCCTGCAAGTCTCATTAAACCAAGAGTGGTCCTTAGGTTTAATGCTAATTTTTGTAGAAGGTATGAAGGACCGCATACCTAATAAAATAATATTTTGTACCATTAAAGTCGCAGAATTTATGTCTCTGTCAGCGAAACACAATTTCCAATTAAAGTTGCGAAAAAAATCATTTAACGCAACCCAATTTGCTTTTTCGTAAAGCCATACATTCTTCTTCGGGGCTTTAATCGAAGAGGCGCGTAAACTAGAATACGAAAACTCAGCGGAAACAGTACAGTGGTCGGAATTACCAAGAGGTGCAAGGACCTTTACATCATATTTTTCATGATGTGAAGTCAGAAAAAGGTCTAGGACTTTTGGGCTTTGCCCGCCGACGCGTGGAATATACGTCGGCTCCTTCACCATTTGAGTGAGTTGGTTGCACTCGGCAAAAAGCTCAACATAACAACCCTCCGAGTGGCTCAACCAAGTGGCGTTGTGCACATTAAAATCGCCGGCAACAACAATTTCACTGCCTGGAAATTGCTCCAATATATTTGAGATCGAATCAGATAAGGCATCCAGCTTATTAC
The DNA here is from genome assembly GCA_951804985.1 of Dryomyza anilis. Taxonomy (NCBI): domain Eukaryota; kingdom Metazoa; phylum Arthropoda; class Insecta; order Diptera; family Dryomyzidae; genus Dryomyza; species Dryomyza anilis. The sequence continues at coordinate 58,568,765 of OX638131.1, forward strand.
AGGTGGAAACCCTATCTAAATTCGGACTCCTATAAAGAAAGCACAAGTGCATGATGTGTGTTTGTATTTTGAATTTAACCCAAATAGTATTAAATTCGCTATCCGACACACTATGTTGTTGCTGCAGTTGATACGCAACGTCACTTCGGATAAAAAGAGCAAGGCCCCTATGGGCAGAGAATAATGGCAATAGGTGATAACCAGGTATATGAAAATCCAGTGGATCTGCACCCTCATCAACCTGGGTCTCACCTAGTGCCATTATTTGTGGCCTATGGATGGACACATACGCATATACCGAGAAAAAGTTCGCCCTTAGCCCACGAATGCTGCAAAAATCTATGCGAAATTTTTGCGACATTTTTTCTACTGGGCAACTTCAAAACAGACATACATGCTACCAAGGCGCAGCAGTTGAAACAAACAAATGAGAGCGTAAGTCAAGCCGTGGTGAGTGTTATGCCTTCACCACAGCATAGATTACGCACTCACTGCAGCCTCAACCGTGCGCGCTAGTAGCGTGGAGTAGGATGGGGGAGGGAGGGGATACGTCAACAAACCTGTGCAATTGCAGCAAAGAGCATAGAAAAGCCCTTTGCGTCGGCAATTGCAAAAACAGCGAGTGCGGCAACTCAGCAGGCAGCGCGAAACCGGTTCTATCACGCGGTTGTTGTTGTTGAATTATTATTGTTTTATTTATTTGGTGTTTCTTTTTAGTTTTTTATGTAAATTATTATTAGTTTGTGTTTCAATTTAATTTTGTTTTATTTCGTTATTTTTCTTATGTTGGGCGGGCACATTAAACACAGTTTTGAAACACATTTATACTAAACGACGGACGGAACACGTTAAAAAAGACAAGAGACGACACGACACGTCCGTCCCCCATAAGTGCGTTGACGCTACTAATGGAAAACTGTTACGCGAAGAAAAATTTTGAGTCTACCCGCAATCAGGGAAACTGTTAGGGGCCCAGAATAGGCCAATTATCTGGGAACCCAAGACAAGTTGCGACATCAGGCCAACGAAGATAGGAATTGTGAATCAGTTACCGTGTGCGGCAGTGGATACGTTCGCTATCAATGGTAGGAAAATGATAGATAATTTTTGTTCACTAATTGTATTAACGTTGAACGTCTTTGGCATAATAGCATTAACAGCAAAAAATAATTTTTATGATTGCATAATATATAATATATGTATAGAAGAAAATAAGAAGAAATTAAATGATCTGATAACTTCAGGAATTGATAGCATAAATAAAAATATGAGTAAATATATTGAAAATATTAAGGAATTAAAATTAAGTTTATATACAAAATCAAAGAAAAATCGCATTATTTATAGTAGACATGGGGAATTCAGACAGATATCAAAATTAAATGATGTCTTTATAGAAATTCCTTGTAAGGAAGCGAAAATTGGGAAACTAATATTACTAGTAGATTCTGGTGCAGACTCTAGCTTGGTAAAGTGGAGTGCATTAGATAATAAACAAGAGAGAAATTTAAAAGACACAAAAGATCTGAGCGGAGCATTTGGGGGACATGTGACCACCGCAGGATCAATTGAAATTCAACATATGGAACATAGAAGGCTCAGTCTGACGTTACATACAATAATGCAGGATCAGGGAGTTCCGGCAGACGGTATACTTAGACGAGATAATCTATGGAACCACGCAATCATCAATGCAGTGGAAAAGGGATTAACCTTTATAGACAGAAACAAAAATAAAATTGTAACACTACCACTCAGATCACTAGATGAAATAAACAAAATATTATACAGTGAAGAAATAAAAATAACAGCAAGATCTAAAGGTATCGCCAGATTACCACTACGAACCAAGATCCCCGTAGTAATAATTCAAAAACAAGAAATTTCGCCAGGGGTTTATATCGGAGAAACCATATCAAATGTGAGAAAAAATAGTGTTAACGTTTCAGTGTTAAACTCAACAGAAAAAGATATGATATTGAATAAGAACATACAGCTCAAATTTTTCAAATTATAATAAATTTATGGCACCAGTGAGTGGCACAATGAATAGCGTACAAAGCATAAACATACGACACAGAATATGCAAACTATTTGACTCATTAAAATTGGATCCAAATGCAAATGTTGAAGAGAAGGCATCCATAGACAAAATATGTGCGTCATACCATGATGTATTTCTGTTAGAGGGGGATGAGCTATCGTATACACCTATTTTAAAACATGAAATCCCCACAATAGACGGCCAACCTCCGATTAACCGAAAACAATATAAATTACCACATATTCACAGAGAAGAAATCAACAAACAGGTGCAGAAGTTATTAGACGACGATATTATATCACCAAGCACGTCGCTTTGGAATTCACCACTATTGTTGGTACCTAAACAGTGTGGCAAGGACGGACAGAAAAAATGGAGACTGGTAATAGATTTCAGAAAATTGAACGACGCAACGATTAAACAAGTATTTCCAATACCCCGTATTGATGAAATTTTGGATCAATTAGGTCACAGTAGGTATTTTTCAACATTACATCTTGCAAGTGGTTATCACCAAGTGCTAGTGGATGAACGCCACAGAGAAAAACAGCGTTCAGCACGGGCTTGGGACATTTTGAATTTAATAGGATGCCATTTGGATTGACGGGGGCACCTGCTACGTTTCAAAGAATAATGAACCACATTTTAACAGGATTGCAGGGGCTTGATTGTTTCGTATATCTGGACGATATAGCGGTGTATGGAAAAAACATAATGGAGCACGAAATTAGACTATGTAAGGTGTTAGAAAAATTGAGGGAAAATAATTTGAAATTAAATACGGAAAAATGCAATTTTTTAAGGCGTGAAGTAGTATATTTAGGGCAAAAATGCACGGAGTCAGGCGCAATGCAGATCCCGATAAAATAGAATGTGTAAAAAATATTCCGGCACCCAGGACCAAGAAACAAGTACAAGCCTTCTTAGGTTTAGTAAATTATTACAGAAAATTCGTTAAGAATATGGCAAGGTTAACACTACCGATTAATAAACTGTTGCGGAATGATGCCAGTTTTGTATGGGCAGACAAGTGTCAGGATTCATTTATAAAACGTAAGGAAGCGATTATTTCACCTAATGTTCTAGCATACCCAGATTTTTCAAAACCATTTGTATTGACAACAGATGCAAGTGCAGAAGCTATAGGAGCAGTGCTGTCACAGGGCGAGCCAGGTTCTGATGGACCAATCGCATTTGCAAGTAGAGCTCTGAATGACGCAGAAACAAGGTACTCAACAATTGAACGAGAATTTTTGGCAATAGTATGGGCCACAAAAAATTATAGAGCGTATTTGTTGGGGTGTCAATTCACGGTTTATACGGATCATCAACCAATATATCAGAAAGCAATATAGGTGGAAGGGTATGCAAAAACAAATTAAAGAGTATGTATAAAATTGCCCTAAATGTCAAGTTAACAAAAGTTCTAAGCTAACAAAAATGCCAATGGTCTTGACAGATACACCAACGCGCCCATTTGATAAAGTTTATATGGACTTAGTAGGAATTTTACCCGAGACAGTATCTGGCAATAAATACATTTTAACATTTCAAGACGATTTTTCAAAATATACGTGCGTAGCAATACCAGACGCAGAAGCAAGCACAGTGGCTAAAGCATTTTATGATGAAATTATAACACGCCACAATATTCCGAAAATTCTAGTAACTGACAATGGCTCTAATTTCGTGTCAAAGTTATTTTCTGATACATGCAAATTATTGGGTATTAAAAAAATGCACATTACACCCTATCACCCACAGGCCAATGGATCATTAGAACGTAGTCACAGACCATTAGCAGAATATTTGAGATGTTTTGCTAAGGAGGATGGTTCCAATTGGGATCAATGGTTAAATTCGGCAATGCATGTCCATAATAATACGATGCATGTGTCAACTGGGCAAACACCTTTCTGAACACTATATGGTTATGATTCTGATATGCCAACTAATTTGAAACGTAAAGTTTCACCACTATATAACGCCGATGATTATAACAAAATATTAAAATATCAAATACAGCGGGCGCATGAAATAGTGAGACAAAATCAAGAAAAGGTAAAAGAAAAATCTAAAACAAGCTACGATAAATTATTAAATCCCATTGAGTTTCAAATTGGGGAAATGGTTGTAATGAAGAATCAAAATAGGAAAAATAAATTTTCACCAATATGGGTAGGGCCCTATAAGGTTTTTTCCGTCACTACCCCCGTGACAACGACAATATTAATAAAAGGAAAGGGAAAGAAAATACACAACAATTTGTTGAAAAAATACCATAATTAGAAATTGATGTATTAATTGTTAAAATGAGGAAATATATTTATAAATAAATTGCGAAAAGTTTAGTATTGTGTGATAATGAATAGGAAATAGGAAAACAGAAGAAACGGTACCCACAGATCGCTATGTATTACTTAGGGTTAATTTACTAGCATGTGGCGAACCAAATTTAAAGGTTATGAAAACAAGAAATATTAGGAAAAATATAAATAAGAAAGAATTATAAACGATAACACGAGTTTTTTATACGAAATAAATGCGATAAAATATATTTGTACGAAATTGAGATATTGAACAAATAGTTAAGTACTGCTGAGCGCAGATAACTAGCATAGAAATTATGAATTGTAAAGTGAATTATGAAATTATGGTTGAATTATTAATTTTAAATTAAAATATAATGAGAAGTAGATTTTGATGAATTGATTTTTGAATTATTAATTTATGTTAATTGCTGACGAGCAAATAAATGACGAGCAAGCAAATGCTCCAAATGATATATGAGAAAAATGATTGAATTAAAAAACTAGAAATAATATGATAAAAAATAAATAAATACGTTTACTACGAATGAAAAATAGGTTTTTAGAGCTAGAATATGCTCCAAAAGAGATTATTATCATTGACTTAATTGATTAGAGAAATATTATAAAAAATATGAGAAAACGCATACAACAGTTGCAAAATGCATACAAGACTTTTTAGTGTTAGCAAATGATCCAATTATTATGTTAATATTTATTTTATTAAAGCGGCTAAGTATTACTTCGGGCAATAAATTATGAGTTTATGTTTTCGATGTACTCTTCGAAAAGAGTCGACATCCGTAAGACTTTACGCTAATCTTAAGCTATTAATTAATTAATTTATAAATAAAACAACGAATTGTTAAAATTGTGAAGTAAAAACAAAACAATACACGCACTACCTGCATTTTAAATATTACTCCAACAGCGGCCAAGAAATTGCGTTGAACGAAGCAAGAGTATGCAATGAGCGAGGTAATAATGTTTACAGCGCAATGCAAATTCTTGGCAACGAAATCGCAACCTATGCAATGGAATGTATTAATTAAGAAAATATAAAGTAATCCAATTTAACCAAGTTGTTGAAATTTTAAACAATTTTGAGAAAATTAATTACCTCTATTAAAATAATTAACGCAATAAATTAGATAGTATAGATATAAGATATCAACCATTGCCTTGAAGCAAATCACTAATACTAGCCAACGAATACTATTAGTAATAGTATTAGGTAAACTATAACGGAGACTTAAAATGGTCACTTAGGTTCCGTTATGATTTACGAAAAGCAAGAAAATGAAAATAATTGAAGATGTTGAAAATCAAAAATAGCTGAAAATAATTGATGATGTTGAAAAATCAAAAATAGCTGAAAAAATTGATGATGTTGAAAATCAAAAATAACTGAAAATAATTGAAGATGTTTAAAATCAAAAATAGCTGAAAATAATCGATTATGTTGAAAATCAAAAATAACTGAAAATAATTGAAGATGTTGAAAAGCAAAATAGCTGGTCAAAACCCCCAATTTTTCTTGGAATAGAAAGAACAGTTATTTTAAATTTTCGTTTTATTATTTTATTTTAATATTCATTTACATAATATTAACTGCTGAAACCGTGAGAATAATTGAAGATTTCTAAAATCAAAAATAGCTGAAAATATTTAAAGATGTATAAAATTAAAAGAGCTGAAAATAATTGAAGAGGTTTAAAATCATAAATGGCTGAAAATAAGTAAAGATGGCTAAAACCCCAAAATTAGCTGAAATATTTGACAGAGAAATTTTGTTGAAATAAAAAGAATAGTTGTTTTAATTTTTTTTTATTTTTATTTATTTTCATATATTCAGAAACAATTTTTATTAATTTTTACTTCGAGTTACGTGCAACGAAGTCAGGATGTCAGGTATGGGCTCTACAGTGTATCCCCTCGTCTTTGAGTAGAATAACATCATTTCTATGCTTTAAACGCATAGGATAGCTTCCTCTAAGGTGTTTCGACGCCTGCCTTCCTCGATGGTTGCTTTGACGAACTCGACCAATCCGGGCTCGTTCCAACAGTGCTTTAATGACCACTGCCGGGCATATCCCTCGAAGAAGTCAAAAATACTCGAAGTCGCCGTAATTGAGGAAATTGAAGTATTACAGAATTGAAATAATACAATTGAGATATGATACAACACTGAACGAATTATGATAAAGAAACTCAGGTATATATACAATAAATTACACGATACCAAAACAAAAAAAAAAAAAAAAACAAAAAAAAAAACGGAAGTATACGGGGGCAGAATGTTGAGTAAGCTAAATTGAAAATTTTCTGGCCCAACCGCTTATGAAAGATAGTAGGCCGCAAATTTAAGGCGAGGTGAAGATATGTGGAGATTGTTTTAGTGAATGAATTCTTGTTTGAAGTCATCAGCCATTGTATAAATATAAATATAAAGAAAAAAAAAAACATCGTAAAGAAAATTTATTGTTATAGTACAATGTTAGGAAATTAATGATAAAATATATCTGGAATAAGTCTTGCACCAGATATATAAGCCGGATATTTTGGTACAAAGAATTACATATTTTATTTCGCAAAAAGAAGATGACAATCATAATGCAAATAGAGTTGCATATTTTATTTCAAAATATTTTGTATTTAGAAAATTACAACGTATATACAGATGCATATTTTAAATGAAGAAGAAGATAATTTTAATGCACATAGAGTTACATATTTTATTTCGCAAAAAGAAGATGACAATTATAATGCAAATAGAGTTGCATATTTTGTTTCAAAAATATTTTGTATTTAGAAAATTACAATGCATATTTTATTTTGTGAAGATATCTTAAATGAAGAAGAAGATAATTTTAATGCACATAGAGTTACATATTGTATTTTGCAAAAAGAAGATGATAAATATAATGAAAAATATTTTGTGTTTAGAAAATTACAACGTATATACAGATGAATATTTTAAATGAAGAAGAAGATAATTTTAATGTACATAGAGTTACATATTGTATTTTGCAAAAAGAAGATGAGAATTATAATGCAAATAGAGTTGCATGTTTTATTTCAAAAATATTTTGTATTTAGAAAATTACAACGTTTATATAGATGCATATTTTAAATGAAGAAGAAGATAATTTTAATGCACATAGAGTTACATATTGTATTTTGCAAAAAGAAGATGACAATTATAATGCAAATAGAGCTGCATATTTTGTTTCAAAATATTTTGTATTTAGAAAATTACAATGCATATTTTATTTTGTGAAGATATCTTAAATGAAGAAGAAGATAATTTTAATGCACATGGAGTTACATATTGTATTTTGCAAAAAGAAGATGATAATTATAATGCAAATAGAGTTGCATATTTTATTTCAAAAACATTTTGTATTTAGAAGATTACAACGTATATACAGTTGCATATTTTATTTTGTGAATATATTTTAAATTAAGAAGAAGATAATTTTAATGCTTGAGTTGCATATTTTGTTTCGTAAGAATATTTTGTATATACACAATTATAATATAATAGAGTTGCATACATTGCAGTAATTGTTATTACTCAGACTAACGTCTAAGGTCAATTTTCAGAATTTTAATGCAACACAAATAAGCAGTATAATCTAAGGTCAATTTTAAGAGTTTTTGTTGGTGCAATATATGTATATACGCTGAATGCATAATGAATAAAATGTACTGGAGCAACTGTGTATAATAGGATTATTTGTATATGGGTAGATTACTGCGATAATTAACACAAAATAGTATATAACAAAATTAGATATAAGTAAAAATTGGAGCGAATCAACTTCAATACATCTTCAACTCTGTGACAGGAAATTTAATATAAATTAAATAAGTGTATAATGTTGGCGATAAATTTGACTTTCCTGTTCATAATGGTGGTCAATGGAGAACTCATTTGGAGACCGACAGCGTTGGATCAACACCCACTAATGTTCGAGAGAAAGTCAGATGCGTGGATTTACAACGACGAATGGACCGTGATAACAAAGTTTGTGCCGACCGATCTAAAAGAATTATTGAAGCTAAATGCCGACTTTATCACGAAGGCGCAAGATTCATGTAAGACAATGGAACGGCTTGTAGCCACAATGGAATACGTAGAGGCGTGTGGCATACCATGGAAAGAAACAGAAGCTGTCTTGACGAATGTACAAAAAACAAGCAATCGAATTAAGGGGATGATGGAGAAGCATGATAACAGTGGCAACCATTACCAAGGAGGAAAGACAAAGCGAGCTATAGAGATAGTAGGGGAAGCTCTGCACTGGGCATTTGGAGTAATGGACCACCGTGACGAGCGTATAATAGGCAACCACCTGATGCTGTTGGAGAATAGAGATCGCAAAACCTATGATATGATGGAAAAACAAGTTACGGTGATGGCCAGTAATTATGATAAGTTGGCCAGACCCCTGGAAGCAACGATAAAGGAGATAGAAGGGTTGCAGATTGGATTGAACGCCACGCTGACGGACCTAGCCAAAATTAAAACACAGTCACAAGAAAGGATGGCTTCGTTGGAATTCTTTATTAAAATGCTGCGGATTAAGACAATCGTGAACACAAACCTAATAGGGCTCCAGGGTCAGCAGATCAGGGAGTTGATTATTGTAGAAGATCTGACGCATGGGGTACTACATCCAGATATACTCGATAAGGCGATGCTGAGTGAACTGACATCAGAACTGAAGTTGGCATCAGATTCCCGGTGGTTTCTAAATGATGTACTCAATGTACACATCGCGGCCCAAGTGAAGACATTTGCAAGCAGCGGGTCACTAGTAGTAGTAGTAAAAATTCCTTTACCAGAGCCTACCCCGTTCAATTTGTTGAAGGTGTATGCCGTTCCATTTCCAGGCCAAAAGGGATGGGACTTGGTGGTGCAGAACGCAGGAGAGTACATAGCGGCCAGCAGGAAGAAGGATAGGTACCTAAAGCTGTCAGGAGAAGACGTGTCCCGGTGTGTGAAGCTCGCAGGGCAGTCAGCGATGAACAAAAGTGCTATACTGTGTCGAAATCCAGGAGTGGAGCTGACCAGCGGGAGTCAAAGCTGTGAGGTTGGAATGCTGAGACCAGGTGAAAGTCTCAGGGCAAGCTGTAAATTTGCGGCAGTGGCTGCAAACGTGTTTTATCTGGTAAAAACCGAAACACCCAACCGATAGTTATACAGAGGACATGATGAGGGATTTGTCCTACAGTGCGGCGAAGAAGAAGCCGAAGTAAGGCTAACTGGTTTTGGATATTTCGTCCTAAGTCAGGGTTGTTCCTTGAGAAACCACGAGTTGCGGATCGCGTTCAAAAATACACTTGTGATGGGGCATGAGTTCGAAATACAGCAATTCGACCACAGGGAACTCCAGGAGGCGCTGAGACTAGAGGAAATAGCAGCTAACCCGAAAGAAGGAGTGAAAGAAGGAGAATGAGCGCATGTTGTTGCCATGGACCACACCAACCTGAGAAAAGAGGTGGCCGCGAGTTATCAAAACTTTGACAACCTGCGATTGGAGTTAGCACGTGGACGCAGCACAGTTTTTGATAAGAGTTTTACTGAACAGATGTCCGTTGTAACCGTGAGTACCTGTGGCGTGGTTTGCATCCTTCTAATACTAGGATTATGGTGTCGAAAGCAAGCTGGACAAAGCCGTCGACGTCAAGGGGACTTCAAGGAGACTCGACTAAACGTTGCTGGATCTTCGAGCAGCAAGACCGTTGCATTCTAAACTAATGATAAGCAATCAGAAGTAAGTAAGCCAGAGAACAACCAAGAGGATCTGAAGGCAACTCTGGGACTAGAAGTACCGCTATCACAGATGGGGCTCGCTGCACCCATGCCAATGGTAAGAAGGGATTTGCTGTCTGCAGAGCCAACCATAATACCTATGGAGTCCAACTGTTGCTGGCTCCAGGAGTCTGTTGTACTTGCCTTTATTGATGAAACCGTCAGTGACAATTTTACCTCGAAGTCCACAATTCTTTCCTAACATTTATTATTAAATAAAAACGCAAGGATATTTTAGACTTGCTTTATACTTTTTTTATTATTTTTAAGTATTTTTTACAAGCTTGAGTTTAAACTGAAAACACGTCTGCACTCTAGGCAGTTAAAATCATAATGCTTAAAATCTAAACTTAACCTCTACTCATCACCTCGGTATCGTGCGACTCACGAACCCCTTGCTTATACTTATTTCTTAAAACACAACTCATAAATGCAAGCAAGCATATTCTTAAATCTACGTACTACTAAAAACCTCATGAACCCCACATCATATATTTACTAATATTGTGAAATCATTAATTGAGAAAATTCCAATGTGCTAAATTCTTAATTGGTTCCCATGATGGCGTTAGTCTTGACTTAAATTACAACCAATGCTTTTGTTGTTGCTTTTAAACAGACGGCACACTTGCTAGCGTGTGCCTCGGATCAAATTGCAACCAGTGCATTTTTCGTTGCTTTCAAGCGGGCTTAATTTTATATCCTGAAAGTATGCACTCATAAACATTATGTACTTGTTCCAGTTACGTCGTAGACGTTATGTTAAGTTAACATGCATCTGTTATTGTGCTTTTAGATTTGAACTTTATGTGCATACTGGTTATGTGCAGGCTTTCTTAAATACAACAAAAAAAAACGTTTCTGATTCACAACATTCTTCCCCCCTTATTTTAAGAAAAAATTATTATTAAAAAGAATAATAGTTTTTTCTTTTACATCATTAATATTTCAATATATTTCTTAATTTATTTAACTTACAATAATATTTAAAATCAATAATTATTTTTCAAATTATTATAATTTATTTTACTTATTTTCATTTTAAGAATCTTATTAATGCTTATCTTCGTTACTCAATTACTTAATTAATGGTCGCAGTTTTAGTGATATTTATATACTTTATGTAACGTTAAAAAAAAATGTATAACATTACAAGTCACTGAACGTTGCAATTGACAAAGCAGTAGTTGATCAAGTTACCGCTTTGCAATCGCTGCGTTCCGTGTTGCTCTGTTGTTTTTCTTGTTTATTCATCTAAATCATTAAATGCTTTAATTTGTGCAACGATTTGTTTTCTTTTAAATTTTTTTTTTTTTTTTGCGATATTTATTGAAAATAATTCATTTGATTTTTATTTTAGTTGTTGAATATGTCTTTAATTATTATTTATATTTATATTTTTCATATAATTAATGTTTGTTTTTTTTTTTTTTTTTTTTTTTAAATGTCGTTAGACAATAATTTATTGAATAATAATTGCTTCTAACTATCTACCTCCAAAAACAAACGCCTAATGTTGTCTGAGTCTGACTTCCTAATTATACTTCAATGGAATATAATAAAAAAAAAAAATTATACACAATAAAACCCTGGTCCTGATGTTCTTTGTACTGACTGCTGCGACTCTTCTTCGGTCAGGGGTTTCTGCGCTGGCATAGATTGTTGCGTTTATTTGCTTTGTTGTCGTTCGTAGACTTGCAGTTGGCGTTGTTGGTTTCATTTCTCTTTTTAATGTATTGCGCGATGAATTGTTTCTTTGGAGCGGTGGCTGTTGGATTGGAAGTTTCTTCGACTTTTTTTCAAACTCGTTCATTTTGGTTGCTTCCTCTTCGACGGATGCAATTTTGATTTATTCCTACTGATTTTATCATTTTTGTTGTTAGATTTCTTTTTACATAGTTGATGGTACCGCAAATATACCACATACGCGGTCAATAACAATATTAGTGCCAAAATTACTATCCCGAATGATATACCGGTGTTTTTTATATCATTTTAGCGGTTGAATAACTCCTTTCGTTCTTTATTGTAATCTATTTCTGCTAACAGATCGTCTAAAATTCGCTGACCGTCCTTTAGTGCTGATCTCATTTCACTGTGGTCTGAAACTAAGATTGGTAGTGGTATAGCTGTTACATTTGGGGTAGGGAATGATGACCAGTTTCCTTTCAGAATTTTAAGAAATGTTGTGTGGTCATCTTTTTTGTATGTTACTTCCTCGTTGGTAATTTGTGTATGTTCATATGGTAATATCAATTCCTGATTATGAAGATCACTTGCCTCATTAACCGACATCCATCCTAGTCCAGATAATGTTAACGTTGCCATGTTAGTGCCGCATACTGCTTCGAATTTTGTTGGTGTTTCAAATTTATATAACCAAGTGTTTGGAGACCATAGCTTCACGACCAAACCGGAACTCCTCTTGATCGCAACGTGATTGCAATTGTCTGATGGAACTGTTTTGTGTTGTATTAGAGTCACTTCGCAAAGTTTGTTGCTGTTTGTTAGTACTGTGCCGGGTCGTTTGCATAGTGTGACCTCCTTATTCAAGCTCTGGCTAATAGTTATGAGTTTATCGTAATCAGCAGTTGTTAATCCTATGAATTTACTTCGGTCTTCAGCTTCCGCTAAGTTGTCGTATGTCGTCTTAACCAACGCGTACCATTCTTTATTAATGTTGGTGGGTATTGGATAGACTCTGTATAATGTGAAAATCAAATCGTCTGGCAATGGTGTTTTGATGACGATCATAAGACTGTCAGCATCCGGAAAAACGCGTACGGTGGAGGAATGATGCATTTCAAATGATTGTTGTATGAACCAATTGGCCTTTCCTCTTAGAGTTAATTTAGCAAGCATTTCATTCAGCTCCCTCTGATCAATAATCGACGGATGCAGGCGTCCCTTATATAGATCGTCTATTACAGCCATCTCTATTAATTGTTGTCCTTGTATTTCAATCAGGTTTGCATTTATCGTTGTTTGTATTTCTAATAAATGCATTAAGAATAGTAGTTTGTCGATTGAATTGTTTATATTCGTATGAATAGCTGTCTGTTGTGCAATAGTTTTGGTAAGTTCTTTTTGTACAGCTTCTACTTCTTTCATTGAATCTAATAATGGTTTTGCCAACTTATTATAGTTGGTTGACATTACCGTTATTTGTTTTTGCATAATTCTGTAGGTTTTGCTTTGATTCTGGTCAATATTCTTGAAATGTTTATATATAGTCTGCTTGTCCTTGTTATCCATCACCCCAAATGCCCAATTGAGGCCTTCGCCAATGAAATTTAGAGCTCGTCTCGGACGTCTGCTCCTAACTGTTCGCCTTATTATTTCTTCATTTTTTTTTAAAGTGGTAATAATAGATTTTATTTCTTGGGTTACTGCTTTGCATGAGCTTTTGATGTTCATATCAGGCATTTTTACACGCATCTGCTCACACATCTCCTGCGTTGTCTCCGCATAATTATTTGTTAGTTCTAAAAATTCGGTTAATTGCAGTGGTTTGAAATTTGCAATTATTGTCCATTCGTCACTATAAAATAACGCATCCGTTGTCTTTTCAAAGAAGATTCTTGTGTCGTTAATTTCTGTCTGTTTGATATTGACTGTTTCTCCAACCGCCAACATCAGGACCAGTACCAATATAAAACTCATTTTCCTATTATGTTTACTCGCTATCGTAAAGAAAAACAATTGTTTAGGATACTATATTATCAAATTTAATCAAAGGTTTATTTTTATATTCCTATTGTCAACTGTTTTTTTTTTATCGTTAACATCAAAGTTCATAATAATAATTACTACAATTGCTATGCTGATACATGTTAATTAATTTTTGTTGCATTATACATTCTTCTTGACAAAGTAAGTTGACCCTTATGATTTCTAATACTAAATGTGAATACCATTATTATTATTTTATGTCAAAATATTAATTTTGTCTTTTAAATTCCTTTTTCTATAATTTTGAATTCAAACGCAGTAAACCTTTTTTTTTCTATGTATGTTTATAATTGTATTTAACTATATGATTCTACATATGAATCAAATAAATTCGTGTTGGTGAATATGATTCTATTTGTATGTGCTAGAATTTGCTGTTGTCTCAACTAATGTTGTACTAAACAAAATGCAATTTTGCTTACTTCAACATTTTTACTTTTAATAAGTTAAAGTTTTTAATAAATAAGTTTAAGTTTTTCCTGGATTTTGCCCAGCTTATGTACAGATAAGGACGGATCATATTCGTACCTTTTGCATTTATTTTTCTGGAGTCGACTCTTGTTTTTAAAATTTATTTTATGTGTCCTTTTAATTGTGTGTTTATTCTGAACGTGTCAACATCTTCATAATGGCTGGTAAGAATTTTGGTGATTAGCTAAAATTATTTAAGAAGTATAATAAATTTAACTACTCCCCCTGTCAGATAAGTGTGAATACTTCAATGAAGAGGCTTGCAAGGGATATTTGGCGGAACAAGCCTCAAGGAGGAACGAGTTAGAACTCGCTCGTATTCTCGACGCTGAACGTAACCTAGAGCCGGCTCCTGAGTTTAGGCCCATTCCGGTTACCGTACATTATTCTGATCGAGGTAAGTTATTATTATTTTTTTTTATATTAAAAACGATTAATATATTAATTATTTATTTCAATTTTTTTTTTTTTTCTTCTTTTTTTTTTTTTTTCTTGGCAGTCCCGCACGATGCCGGTTATGCCCCTCGCCTTTACGAATACCTGTATGCCGACCCACCGGACGGCTCAGACGGCGATTCTGGGCCGAACTCCATTTCATTTAGTTTTTGTACCAAGTGGGAGGAGTATGTGGGTCGATTGAGGCGCGATGCAGAGGTCGAACGCGTTTTGGAGATTGCCAACGAAGAACGTAGGCTCATGGCCCTCTGGGAAAATAACCCCATTTATTACTTTGAAGAATATATACAAGAGCTACAAACTAATTGTTGGGAGGATGAAGATAGAGATGGTCACCAGGTTGGTTACAAGCTCAACAATTTAATTTTGGCGTTAAGAGGTAGCCAGAGCCTACTCGACTTCCTGGCGGTTTGCCGGGAAGTGATGTGGTTGGATGCAACCATTGGTGCATATTTCACTACGCTATGGCTACCGCCGTCAATCCGGTACCTATTATCATTGAAACATTAAAAGAAAACTAAGTTATTCGAAAATGAGATTGTACAGAAAAGAAGAAAAATAAAATAAAGTAAAATAAATCAAAGCATATTGCTTTGTAACTAAAATATTTTAGTTTCATTTCTTTAACCGTATGTTTGTTGTTTTTTTTTCTTTTTTTTTATATAGTAAGCTTATAATAATGTTAAATTGCATTTTTGCGCATGCATTAGCGCATGTTGTACATGCTTGTTGTGGTTAGCTTGTCGTTCTCATTGTCTTTTGAGATAAAAAAAATACCTTGTTTATCGTTGCCTAGCTGGTCCCTGCTTTACTGAGCTAGTGCCGTGGCTTAGTTTTGCTGAATTGCATATATTTTATTTTTTTTTAAATGTCGTTAGACAATAATTTATTGAATAATAATTGCTTGCTGCCTAA
Organism: Dryomyza anilis; assembly: GCA_951804985.1. Taxonomy (NCBI): domain Eukaryota; kingdom Metazoa; phylum Arthropoda; class Insecta; order Diptera; family Dryomyzidae; genus Dryomyza; species Dryomyza anilis. The sequence goes on from OX638131.1 coordinate 58,584,513, forward strand.
CTATCTACCTCCAAAAACAAACGCCTAATGTTGTCTGAGTCAGACTTCCTAATTATACTTCAATGGAATATAATAAAAAAAAATTATGCACAATAAAACCCTGGTCCTGATGTTCTTTGTACTGACTGCTGCGACTCTTCTTCGGTCAGGGGTTTCTGCGTTGAATTTTATTGTTTGGTGGATTGCTAGTTCTTCTTCGTGCATGTTTTATTTCTTTGGCGTGGTTGAAATGCATTTCCAGAGCCAGGATTATTTTTAAAAATACTTATTACTTTGTAATGTTTACTATTACTTTATAAATAATTTATATTTAACATCATTTTTACTTTCAGTATTCATAATCTTTGTTTATATTACCTTACATCATAGTATTAAAATTTTATATTTTAATTGAATATTTATATCGAACATTTTACTGTAAATCTTTAATTGTAAAATCTTTAATTTTTTTCTTAATATATAGACATTATTTTATTTATAATTTCATTAGCACATGAATCAATGCTAATTCTATTCAAAAATACTTAGCTATTTATTCATGCACTAATTTGTGAATTTAATCATTATTGACAATTTTCAATAATGGTAAGCGCGCGCGATTTATGCATAACTACTTTTGTACATTCAATAGGTACATATATATTTTCAATACCGTGTAATGATCACATTTAAAACGTTTGTTAATTTTGATAGATTGTGTATTGTATTTTTTCCTTATCATTCAAATATTGTTCAAATTTTTACGCTGCATTAACGTATCTCGTTTCATTTTCGGTACATTAGTGCATTGTTCCTAGATGCAGAACGCTGAATTTTATCGCTTATAACATTAGCTCCTCACTTCTATATGTGCTCCACTTTAGTGTGTGCTACGCTAACACCTATCTGTACTTCAAGTGCAATGATCTTTCTGTTGCCTGTTTCCATTGAAAATGATCTTGACAATGAAACTGAAGTACTGACCTATCTCAATTATGACAATGTATATTTTATTGCTTTGGCAAATTCGTACTGAATTCTTGTTTATGAAATATCTAATATAATCTTCTTTATACTTTATTCCTTTCTCATTTAATTCATGATCTAATGCTAGTCATCTTCTAAAATTAATACATAGCTATTTCCTCATGCACTAATTTAGATTTTAAAAACATATTTTCTAAAAAAAAAATATTTACGCGTACTTTATTTACGTTGTTTGCAATATTATGCATTGCGGTTAATGATCATTATGAACTGTTGGTTCAGTTATTAATTTCGTTGTTTTTGTTCGTTCGATTGTGTATAACTTAAGAGTTATATGCTTTTAATAAGTTATTATGGAATTTTTTCCCTTTTCCCTTGATACAGATCACTGTTGTCACAGGACTTATTATCGAAAGGACTTCATAGGGACCTACCCAGATTGGTGAAAATTTGTTTTTCCTATTCTGGTTTTTTAATAAAACTTTATCTCCTTCCTTAAAAACTACCGTATTTAATGTATTATCGTAACTTCGTTTAGATCTTTCCTTAGCTTTTTCTTGATTTTGTCTGACTATCTCATGTGTACGCTGTATTTGGTATTTTAATACCTCATTGCAATCTTCACTGTTATAAATTGGTGAACATTTTCGTTTTAGGTTGGTTGGCATGTCAAATTCAAATCCGTATAAAGTACGACAAGGCGTTTGCCCTGTTGACATATGCACTGTGTTATTGTGCACATGCATTGCCGAATTCAACCATTGGTCCCAGTTGGACCCATCCTCTTTTGCAAAACATCTCAACTACTCCGCTAAAGGTCTGTGACTTCGTTCTAACGAGCCATTCGCCTGCGGGTGATAAGGTGTTATATGCATTTTTTTAATGTTTAATAACTTGCACGTGTCTGAAAATAATTTTGACACAAAATTTGACCCATTATCTGTAATTAAAATTTTCGGAATATTATAACGCGTGATAATTTCCTCGTAAAAAGCTTTGGCTACTGTGCTTGCTTCCGCGTCTGTATATATTTATTTCCTGACACTGTTTCAGGTAAAATTCCTACCAAGTCCATATAAACCTTATCGAATGGACGTGTTGGCGTATCTGTCAAGACCATTGGCATTTTTGTTTACTTTGAACTTTTGTTCATTTGGCATTTAGGACAGTTTCTAACATATTCTTTTATTTGTTTCTGCATTCCCCTCCATTTAAATTGTTTTTTAATCCTAAAGTATGTTTTAAGTGTGCCCTGATGGCCTCCTAGTGCTGAATCATGAAAATCTTTTATCACGGTTTTAATTTCATCTGGATCAGTTAATATTTGAGCTGAATTCGTTTCACTATTTGTATCTATTATTATTTCATCTACGACTGGTGTACTGATTTGTGGTTTTATTTTTGTGATTTGCTGGTCTAAAATATTTTGTGTAGTTTTGGATCGTGTTTGTACGGCTGTAATATCTGGTTCTATATATGGAATTCTGCTTAAAGCATCCGCATTTAAATTCTTTTTGCCTGGTTTGTACATTATTTCAAAATCATATTCCGATAATTTGTGTCGGAAACGAGCAAGGCGGGAAACAATTGCTAAAAATTCCTTTTCAATGGTAGAATATCGTTTTTCTGCTCCATTTAAAGTTCTACTTGCAAACGCGATCGGTCGGTCGCTTCCTACTTCACCTTGAGATAGCACTGCACCTACTGCTTCGTTACTTGCGTCTGTTGTTAGTAAAAAAGTTTTTGTAAAATCTGGATATGCTAATATTGGAGGTGAAATTATTGATTCTTTCAATTTAATAAATGAATTTTGACAATCGTCCGTCCATTTAAATTTAACGTCCTTTTTAAGTAAATTATTAATTGGTAAAACTAACCTTGCCATATTGCTTATGAACTTTCTGTAATAATTAATTAATCCCAAGAATGCTTGTACTTCTTTTCTGTTTCTTGGTACTGGAATATTTTTTACGCATTCGACCTTAGCGGGGTCTGGCAGCGCACCAAGTTCTGAACATTTATGCCCTAAATATACAACTTCACGACGTAAAAACTGACATTTTTCGGTATTTAATTTTAAATTATGGTCTCTTAGTTTCTGTAATACTTTACTTAATCTGTGTTCATGTTCGCTTATATTTTTCCCATACACAACTATATCATCAAGATATACAAAACAATCGATAACCTGTAACCCTGTTAAGATGTGATTCATTATTCTCTGGAAAGTTGCTGGTGCCCCTGTTAAACCGAAAGGCATCAAAATGTCCAAGTCCTGTACTGAAGGCAGTTTTTTCTTTATCACCTTCTTCTACTAAGACCTGATGATAGCCACTTGCTAAATCTAAAGTTGAAAAATACCGACTGTGACCTAATTGATCTAATATTTCATCTATTTGCGGAATAGGAAATACCTGTTTTACGGTTACGTCATTTAATTTACGGAAATCTATGACAAGTCTCCATTTTTTGTTACCGTCTTTGTCGCTCCTCTTCGGTACCAATAGTAATGGTGAATTCCAGGGTGATATGCTTGGCGATATAATGCCAGCATCTAACATTTTGTTAACCTGTCTATTAATTTCCTCTCTATGTGTGTGTGGAAGTTTGTATTGCTTTTGGTTAATTGGTGGTTGATTCCATTGTGTTGTTATGTCGTGTTTAAGTATCGGCGTGTATGACAGTTCGTCACCTTCTAAGTGAAAAACATCGTGGTAAGAAATACAAAGATTTTGTAATGATGTGATTTCCTCCTTATTTAAAGATTCATCGATGTTAATTTTTTCTAATAATCTATTAATCCTATTTTTTATATTCACTGAATTTATAGTATTTATTGTAGAATTGTTTGTATCTGATTCCCTATACTGATTAAAATTTGAAAATTTCGGTTTAAAATTGTTGTCTATTATAATGTCCTTTTTTGTAGCATTTAATACTGAGACATAAACTTTATTTTTGTTAACATTCGATAAGCTTTCTCCCAAATATACTCCCGGATAAATTTCTTGTTTATGTATTAAAACAATTGGAATTTTTGTCTTTAGTGTAATTTCTACTATTTTTGCGGTTCTCGGCATGATTTTTATTTCATGATTGTAATAAATATTTTCTATGTCGGCTCGCGTTTTCATTAGTAATCGGATAGTGTGATTCTTTCCTTTATCGTAGAATGTTATGGTCTTATTAATTGCGTTTATTACGGATCTATTCCATATGTTATCCCGTCCTATTATTCCGTCTGCTGGTATTCCTTCTTCAAGAGATACTACATGCATTATTAAATGTAACCACTTTATATTACTGTGTTGTATATTGGTCGTGCCTAACGTCCTTACGCATCCACCAAAAGCCCCGTTAAAATCTTTCTTACTATATTTGTCAAATTCCGGTAGTTGTGTCAATGCACCTTCTTTTATTATGCTTGCATCTGCTCCTGAGTCTACTAGTAATATGAGTTTTCCATTTTTAGCTGCCTCGCAAGGTCCTTCAATGAACACATCACTTACATTAGACAATTTGAAGCAGTCCCCTTTCTATTGTATATTTTGTTAATTCCCTTTTTATTTAATCCACTCAACTGTTGTCTGATTTTTTTATCATAACATGTTATAAAATTTTCAAACTTTTTCAACATTCCTGTAAACATATTGTTCAACTTTTGACCTATTTGCATTTCTTCCCATACACATCTTTGCCGATTAGTTTCTGCTACTAATTTAATCATTTTTGCCCCTATTGCTATTATCATATATATAAAGAAATGTATTAATGCAAAAATTACCATTGTCACTCCCTCACAATCAAACCACGGTGGATCAATATGTGTATCAACGGTCACTTCAGACGTCTGATTTGCAATATTTTCCTCCACCGGTTTTCTCTTATTTTTAGGAGTTTGGGTAGTTAATGTGATCACAGACCCTTCAGCCTTATGATTTACTATTTCTACCCTTTTTGACCTAATTTTGCTATTTTTAATGGGTCCCCAGCTTACTGGCCTTGGCTGGGCCCCTGGTAGTTTTTGATCATTATTCTCCCTCGCCAGATAATCCCTCTTGGCGTAGCAATCAGTTTCTACATGACCAAGTCTACGATACCAATCACATTTTAAATTATTTCTAGGGGTATTCCCATTTCTATTGTTATTATTTCCATTATTATTATTATTATTGGTACGGTACGTAGTGTTATGTCCTGCTTGCAAATTGTTGTTTAAAAATTCCCTATTAACGACTGGATGGTTTTGTGCACGTCCAAACCCTTCTTTATTTTGAACTTCTAATCTAATGGAAGCACACCTCCAACTAGATTCGTGCACATATTTTTCACACTCTATACAAAACGGTGTGTTTTTCCGCGTAATACATTCGTCTCGTGTATGTCCTTTTTTCTGGCAAAAAGAGCATGTTGGTCGTATTTTTGATCCTTCTGTTTTATTTTGTGTTGATATTTTGTGATTTAGTGGGGTAGTTTGAAAATGATTGTTTTGAATACTATTCGTTGGACTGGTTACAGATCGTTGTTCCAAACTGTACACTTCCTCGGGGAATCTCGGACCCCCTTGAATTGTTATCTGGGCCTTTAATGCTTCATCTAATAAATCATTCAAGTTTTCTGCTTTGCTACTTAATAATAGAACCTTTATTGTCGGATCTTTTACACCTACCTTGAATGCTGTCAGAACTGAGTTTACTAGTTCCGTATTAAAAACATCTGTAGGTAGATTTTTATTTTTGTACCTTGAATCTGCTATTTCATTAGCGTTTGCCCATAATCTTTCTAATCTTCTTGCAAATGTCCTCAGACTTTCACCATCCGTCTGATATGCTTTTCTAATACTATCTTGAACCGAATCTAACGTAGTCATTTTTAAATATGTATTTCTTAGAACGTCAAATAACTCCTCTAAATCATTGAACTTTCTTGTGCGGACTAGATCATAAGCGTCACCAAGAAGATGCAGTTTGACACAGCTAATGAATTCTTCTTTGTTTTCTTTTGTAATTTTTAGACTTGCTAACGCACAAGCGTCCATGAATCTATAAAGTTCAGTTTTAAGGGATGGTGATTCCGATCCCATAAAAAATGGAACCACACTTCCTACGTAATTCGATACAGTATCTAACGACATTTCTAATGTTGTTTCCGGTGCTGTTATTTTATCAAATTTTCCTTCAATCTGTAATGCCTCCTTATGATATAATGATGTTTCGTGGGCTAGCTTAACTTCTCGAATCCTACCGGCTGCGCCAAAATGTTGCGGGCTCCAGGAGTCTTTTGTACTTGCCTTTATTGATGAAACCGTCAGTGACAATTTTCCCTCGAAGTCCACAATTCTTTCCTAACATTTATTATTAAATAAAAACGCAAGGATATTTTAGACTTGCTTTATACTTTTATTAATTATTTTTAAGTATTTTTTACAAGCTTGAGTTTAAACTGAAAACACGTCTGCACTCTAAGGCAGTTCAAATCATAATGCTTAAAATCTAAACTTAACCTCTACTCATCACCTCGGTATCGTGCGACTCACGAACCCCTTGCTTATACTTATTTCTTAAAACACAACTCATAAATGCAAGCAAGCATATTCTTAAATCTACGTACTACTAAACACCTCATGAACCCCACATCATATATTTACTAATATTGTGAAATCATTAATTGAGAAAATTCCAATGTGCTAAATTCTTAATTGGTTCCCATGCTGGCGTTAGTCTTGACTTAAATTACAACCAATGCTTTTGTTGTTGCTTTTAAACAGACAGCACACTTGCTAGCGTGTGCCTCGGATCAAATTGCAACCAGTGCATTTTTCGTTGCTTTCAAGCGGGCTTAATTTTATATCCTGAAAGTATGCACTCATAAACATTATGTACTTGTTCCAGTTACGTCGTAGACGTTATGTTAAGTTAACATGCATCTGTTATTGTGCTTTTAGATTTGAACTTTATGTGCATACTTCAGGCTTTCTTAAATACAACAAAAAAAAAACGTTTCTGATTCACAACACAACGACGGAGAGAATTGGTACAAATCCAAGGCACCAGCGGGAAAAGTTCTATTTGAGCCCACCCAGGGAACTATAAAGGCATACGAGGAAGAAGAATATTTTAAAACAGAGGCACCGGTAAGCCTGTGGCAACGAGCAGTAACTCAACAAGCCACACGCAACTTACAGATGACACTGGAGCAATTACAAAAGGAAATAGAAGACAACCAACGGCAATAATGAGACATCAACGGCAATAGTACACAAAAACGATGATTAATAAGCAGGAAGGCGAACGTATATATGTGTATGTAGTAAGAATAGAGTAAGTTAATATATGGAGGTTTGAAGTGATATAAGAGAAAAAAAAAAATTGTAAGGGGGGAGGAATGTTGAGTGTCAATATAATGGCTGTCAGTCATTTGAACACATTTCTCCTAAGGCCGATGACAATCAGTCATTTGAATACACTTTTCCTATTGGGCATCTCTTGCTGTTCATTAAATTATGTTGCTAACATATTTTAATAATATATTGTGCAATTGTTATTGAAAACAAAAGCATGCCATTTTCAATATGGGTTAAAACGCACTTTTTGTTGTTGTTAAAACATGCGGCGAAAATATACAATGTCAGCACTAGTGACTGCGAACCCAATTCGCGGCAGCGTTAAGCGGTTGAATTGTAAACAAATATGCACGCAATAAAACTACCTGGTAGGCAAAGAAACTCATGACGACTATAAATTAAGTTATCATGAGTTAATGAATTTTTGTATGAGTTGCGGTTTTTCTCACGGTCAGGGTTAAGAACTCTGGCGAAATGTGAAATTAAAGAAAAACAGCAAGAGATGTTTGAGAAAGTAGCATTGAAACTTAGTTTAAGTATTAGTATATAAGCTTTAGTTATTTAGTTCTTAAGACAGTTGTTATTAGATTAAGAAGTGAGTCCAAGAAGTGAAACAGTAAAAGGAAATAAAAATTATAAAAAGGATAAACTTGAAATGGAGTAAGTGTTATTATTTATTAAATGTCTTATTTTTAGGTGATAAAATAGGGACCTTTAACAAGTGTGCTCGCGTAACGACACATAAGTGAGAAATTCACTCCTAAAGTCTGGCTAGTTTATGCCTCTACACGGTAGATAAAATTGTCTACTGATAAACCATCAGTTCCACGAGTAAAACGCACTTTCCAGTTATAAATAATGTGTCATCCTTTATCAGAACGGAACGACGACTATGTATTAGATAGTGCCACCTGAGACCCAGGAGAATTTTGATTACCAACAGCAGAGCTACCCCGGTTGGATTGGAATTGGAAGCTTGATTTGCATTTGAATTTGGTGGTAAGCCGAGTAATTGCTCCATGGTCTGTTGTTCTACTGTTTAAAGAGATTGCATAGCAAACGCAGGTTGCGCTGAGTGAACATTATTAGGTAATTCATTACGATTTGTATTAGGTAAATTCAAACGTCTAAAACCGTGTTCTATTGTGGTTTCAACTAAATAGGTTAACCGTTCACTAAGTGTAGCAAAGATCTCAGATTGTTGTGCGCCAATCATCGCAGTTACAAGATTTGTTATATGATCTGAATGATCTTGCAAAGAATGCCGAGATATATTTGCAACTCCTCCAACTGCTCTTTCCGTTATAGTCTCATTATCATTAGTTTGTCTTTTCGATCGTATAATGACCATTCGAAAGTATAATGACCATGATCACTGGTTCTACTAGGGGTTTATATATAACATATGGTGTATGACATCTAGGGAATACAATTCCAGGATCAATGGTTCTACTAGGGGTTTGAGGGTTTGCATCATTAACGATTTTTAATCCACATATGGGACATAAGGGTTGGTTTGCAAATATTTAGTAATGCAAGATTTATGAAAAATATGATTGCGGGGTGTCCTGACAAAATTTGGTAGATCCAAAATTTGTATATTTCAAACACCGCAGTTAAGTGTGCTGTTTCCAGCTTCATTTAAATTTTCGTTACTACGATGCAAAGGCATTTTGGCAAACAAAATTGAAAACTATCCAAAAAAGTAATTTAAAAAAAAAATATATAAAAAAAGGATATATATTTTTGTTAACTTAAGAAAAAAAAAGGAAATAAAACAAGGAAAAATAAAATAATCAGAAAATATTTCATCGGTTTCTACGCATAACAGTCAGTGTGGCAATGATTTCAAATAAAAATCTTCGGAATATATAGACAAGATAAAAGCAAATAAGAAAAAACATATAGGAAAAGGATACTAATGAAAACTATTGCAATACTCAGCATTGGTTAGTAAACTCAAATTATTTTCAAGCTTATATTAGTTCCGAACGCTAATATTTGCAAGGTGAGAAGTAAATCAGACTAATTGTGAATGCAGCGGTCGGATATTGACTTTAAATTGTCAAATTATCCGCAAATCCAATCGCAAAACTAAGTTAGAATTAAGTACGAATGAGTAATATTGATTGGGCTGGTTGCATGGCAAAAGCATTATAGCTATGCAAATTCCAACGCTCAAAACAGATTAAGAAATATATTAAAAGAATATCGAAAATAATCATAAAATCATTTTCGAGCCAAGCATCAAAAATTATTGGGAACCAACACATAATTTGTAAATATACAAATATTTTTCTTTTTTCTTTCAATTTGAAAACAAATTTTAAACTGAGTTTAATACGTCGGGAGCCACGTTGGGCGCCAACTGTAGTATGCATCGTTTTAAAATATTTCAGGACAAGGTTAATCAAGTGATAGGCTGCGGATGCACGCGTTGATGTCCGGCTTGGGCTCGTCGACTAATGGGGTGGTGTTCTTGTATTGCATTATATCACTTTATACATGTACGTTGCTACAGAAATCTCATTTTAATATCCGTGCAGAATGGTTTTACAATTTAAATTCACACGAAATATAGTGAAGAGAGAGAAAAAGATTTAAAACTTGCAACCACTTGCGTTCTATCATTACAGAAAGTTTGAATGTTGCTTGCAGTTTATATTGCAACAATTGCCCTCCCTAACATGATCCTAATAAACGCCTAAAAAAATAAATATATTAAGATCCCTAATGTTATCATCTCCACATGACCTTCTACAGAAACCAATGAAAAATTAAATTTAGAAGTTCATTAAAACAATTTTATTAATAAAATAAAAATTATATATAAAATCCATTTAAATGCGTTATGAAAACTCTAATTCTGTTTAATAATATGAATTGATAAAAAAATACAATTGTAACAGTAGTCTGTTGAATATTTAAATGATAATTTAGTTTTATGCATGTTATTATTTATTATCTAATGGAATACAAAAAAAATAAAATGAGGGAAAAAATAAAATACCACTAACACCAAAATGTATATTGGTTGATTATAAACAAAACTATGTATTTTATTATTTTACTAGCTGGACCCGTACACGACTCGTGCCAAGATTTTGTGAATTCAAAGATATGGAGCGATTTAATTAATATAAAAAACATTTTTATTATTTATATCATGGACCCATGCTTCACTGTGGACGTTTTTTTTTATTGGTTTTATAAATGTAGTAAACAAAACAAACATAATTCTCCGCTAAAACAGCTTTTCTCATAGACAATTCTTTCTCAGATTCCCCATAGCTTTTACCCAGTAGAAATCTTCCCCGTAAAATTCTTCCGCATATAACGCTTTCACGTAGAATTCTTCCCGGTAGAATGGTTCCCAGTAGAACTCTTCTTCCCCGAAGAGTTTTCCCAGTAGAAGTTTTAGTGTGGTGGGTTTTAATGTGGTGGGTTTTAATGTGGTGAGTTTCGGTGTGCTGAGTTTATGTGTGGTGAATTTTGGTGTGGTGAGTTTAAGTATGATGAGTTTTAGTGTGGTGAGTTTTGGTGTGGTGAGTTTTGGTGTGGTGAGTTTTAGTGTGGTGAGTTTTAGTGTGGTGATTTTTGGTGTGGTAAATTGTAGTGTTGTGAGTTTTAGTGTGGTGAATTTTAGTGTGGTGAGTTTTAGTTTGGTGAATTATAGTGTGGAGGGTTTTAGTGTGGTGAATTTTATTGTGGTGAGTTTTAGTGTGATGAATTTTAATGTGGTGAGTTTCGGTGTGCTGAGTTTATGTGTGGTGAATTTTAGTGTGGTGAGTTTAAGTATGGTGATTTTTAGTGTGGTGAATTATAGTGTGGTGAGTTTTAGTGTGGTGAATTTTAGTGTGGTGAGTTTTAGTCTGGTGAGTTTTAGTGTGGTGAATTTTAGTGTGGTGAGTTTTAGTGTGGTGAATTATAGTGTGGAGGGTTTTAGTGTGGTGAATTTTAGGGTGAATTTTAGTGTGGCGAGTTTTAGTGTGGCGAGTTTTAGTGTGGAGAGTTTTAGTGTGGTGAATTTTAGTGTGGTTAATTTTATTGTGGTGGGTTTTAGTATGGTGAATTATAGTGTGGTGGGTTTTAGTGTGGTGAAATTTGGTGTGGTGAGTTTTAGTGTCGTGAAATTTAAGTGTGGTGAGTTTTAGTGTGGTGAGTTTTAGTGTGGTGGGTTCTAGTGTGTTGAATTTTATTGTATGAGTTTTAGTGTGGTGAGTTTTAGTGTGGTGAAATTTTAGTGTGGTCAGTTTTAGTGTGGTGAATTATACGGTGGTGAGTATTACTGTGTGGTGAGTTTGAGTATTGAAATTTAGGTTGGGAGGTGCCTCTTTGTCCAATCCCGCCCGTATATAGCCGGTCATTCCTTCCAGCCCATACCGCATCTGTGGTAAAAATTTCGAGAACATCGGATCAGCCGTTTGGACGGAGAAGCGGAACAAACGTTATTGCTTTTGTTTTTTTGCTTTTGTTTTATTTTGTGCTTTTGCTTTTTTGCTTTTTTCATGTTCCTAGCTGGTGAATGTGCCGAGTTATATCGTTTTGAAAGTTTAGGTTGTATGGGAGGTGCCACGCCTCTTTGTCCAATCCCGCCCATATATAGCCTATCATTTCTTCCAGACCATAAAATCGGATCAGCCGTTTAGACGGAGAAGCGGAACAAACGTACAAACGTATATACGTACAAACGAACAAACAGATTTATTATATTAGTAGGATTATTTAATATTACGGACAGCGATGTCCGTCTGTCTGTTGAAATACCTACACCGAGAGCCAAACGTAGTTATTGATAACTATGTTTTCGACTACGGCGTGAATGAAAATCCTCCGACAACGCGACGTTGTAAAAACATAGTCAATTATAACTTCGTTTGTAAATTTCACTTCGACATACTTACTTCCACTTCGACATAGTTGTTCAAACTGTTTCTTTTATAAAAGTCGAATAAATAAAATATTTTGTTTTCTTTTCACTGTTTTGAATCATATTTTATTTATATTTTCATAAATTATTAAAATTGCGGGAGAATAAAGACATACCCGCCTATAAAACCTATCTTCAGACACACTATCAGATTTAAAAATCCGAGCACACATCTCGTCCAGCACATAGTTCTGCAGAAGTGAGCAGCTTCTAGAGATTGTCACGTCCGATCTTATCGCACAGATCCCTCATATAGAGTATCTTCATGGAGAAAGTATGGAAACTTTAACTCTTTGAATTTGTCCATTTAGTGCGACAGGCAATAACTGCAAAGTAATATGTCTTATTTCGTGCATTTATTACAAATATTAGAAAAAAAGACGTACTACTCAATGTATTTGCAAAATGCATCTTGCACCATTTGCATTTGAATGGTAACCACACATGGTTGTGCATTAGCGCATACATTTTTCTTTTCTTTATGGTTCTTCACTATTCATTCAGTTTTGGATGTTTCTGTACATATGTTGAGCGCATTATGTTTTTATATCATGTTGTACTCATGTTGTACAGCAACATGTTCATAGCATTGTCCCAACGCACGTTGGCAACAATGATAATAATTTGGCAAAGCGCTAAGCTTTGCATAGAACACACCTCTTTCAGGTTAGCTTGCACAGTTAACAGAAGCTGGCAATAATTTAGCAAAGCGCTAAAGCTTTACTTAGACCACACCTCTTTCAAGAGGCTTGCAATACAATTTCCATTGCATAATTTTGGGTCTATGTTAAAATAAGCAAAGCAGCGATTGCCAACAATTATGATATTTCGCAATTGGTGTCAGCCAAAAACTGCAAGTCGGACTTTCTTCAAAAGTCACGTACACCAAAATTGAGTGAAAGTGAAAACTCACTAGAACATAGTGAGAATAGAATTTAAGAATAGCTTGCAACGAAGGTATTGTTAATACATTTCGTTGCAATTTAAAATATTGTAGTTTAACCAACCTCATGTGGAGGTTCTAAAATTGTAAAAGTGTCTTTTTAATAGTAAATGTAATAAAAGTGTTTTTTCTAAAAATAAAAAGTGTTCATAATAAATAAGTATAAAGGAAATTATTCAACCATCTAGAAAATGCAACATTTGGCGCAGCCGGTAGGATGGTACCAACCTCTCAAGGACCGAGAGATAGGAAGAAGGAAGGACGAAGGAGGAAGGACCCTAAAATAAAATGGTAAGTGTTTGAAAATTTTATTTTTTTTTAAAAAGATATAAAAATAGAATAGGATAGTTTTCATTTTTTTTATGAGTAGTGTTTTAGAAGTTAAAAAAAAGAAGAGGGACTATTTTACAACGGAATATAGTTAAAATATAAATTTATTTTTAAAATTTAAATGATTATTGTTAATATTCAATAGAATCAATTAATATTCAATGAACAATAAATAAATAAAATAATACTGAGATTCTGAACTACGGACCCTCCAGTGTATAACAATTGAAAAATAAACATTTTAAAAAACTTTCTTTTAGTTTAAAAAAGAAAATTAACATTACCAAATAAATAAATCGAAATAACACTGAGATTCCAAACTACGGACCCTCCAGTGTATAACAAATAAAAACTAAATAAAAACTAAAGCGCGTGAACACAGCACTAATTGCTGTTATGATTTTAAAAATAACACAAAATTTATATAAAAAAAAACATTGTATGTTAAATTTTTTTTTACAATATACACAAAATTTTTTTTTATTTGGAAAAATAAAATTATTTTTATATTTCCAATGTTATAGAAAACAGATTTAAAAAAAATACTTGAAAATAAATTTGAAAAAAAAATATAGTTTATAGTTATACTTCATGAATGTCAAAATTGATTTCGTTGTTGTTTGGGTAACATTTTTGTTTCATTGAAATTTTCAATTACAATTAAATGAAATTTATTTAATTTAAAAAAAAATACTTGAAAATAAATTTAAAAAAAATATATAGTTTATAGTTATACTTCATGAATGCCAAAATTGATTTCGTTGTTGTTTGGATAACATTTTTGTTTCAATGAAATTTTCAATTACAATTAAATGAAATTTATTTTGTTTTTATTTAAAAGATAAATTTAACGTTTTAAATAAATTGAAAATATTTAATGGCAGATGCTAATGAATTAAATGCGAATATTCAAAAGCAATCTAGCGAATTGGACAGATTTGTTGATAAATTATGGTCGGAATTTGTACCAACAATACTAAATAAAGATAGTACAACATTATTAAAAGATAATATATCTAGAATTCTGCATTTATCTAAATTAGAGGAGGCAGATAGAATAGTAGAAGAGTTACTAAATTTCCAGAATTTAAAAATTAAATTTGTTTTAGCAGAAAATTGTGAATTAGAAAGATTAGTTGACGTGTTGAGAAAACGTTTAAACGACTATTGTTTAAAACGTACAGCAGAGTTAGAAGAAGCAGGTAAAATAGAAGAGGAAAACATAAAATTAAGAAATTTATTGAAAGAAAAGAATATTTCTGAGGAATCAATAAATAATTCTGTCAGACGCCAGGCAAGGGAGGAGTATGCGACGTTGGAGGAAGCGAACAACAAAACACAGGAGTTGAACGCGCGTATTAGATATTTGAACGAGGAGGTTAAGACAGCGCACAAGACATCCTTATACCACAAGGATACCATAGAAAGTGACACACAACACAACACAGGGCAACATGGGATTAGGCGAAGTCGTGAAATTTGTTAAAAATGCGGTGCCAGATTTTGCAGGCTCATCATCGCTGAGGACAGATTTTCACTGTTTTATTGAAGGATGTGAAGTGGTGAAGGCAGAACTAAATCCTGAACAAATGAAGGAGTTTATTAAAGGCGTTAGGGTTCGATTACAGGGAGATGTTGTGATTTAGCGCATACGTTTTTCTTTTCTTTATGGTTCTTCACTATTCATTCAGTTTTGGATGTTGCTGTACATATGTTGAGCGCATCATGTTTTTATATCATGTTGTACTCATGTTGTACAGCAACATGTTTATAACATTGTCCCAACGCTTCACGTTCACACCTCTTTCAAGAGGCTTGCAATACAATTTTCCATTGCATAATTTTGGGTCTATGTTAAAATAAGTAAAGCAGCGATTGCCAACAATTCTGACATTTCGCAATTGGTGTCAGCCAAAAACTACAAGTCGGACTTCCTTCAAAAGTCACGTACACCAAAATTGAGCGAAAGTGAAAACTCACTAGAACATAGTGAGAATAGAATTTAAGAAAAGCTTGCAACGAAGGTATTGTTAATACATTTCGTTGCAATTTAAAAGATTGTAGTTTAACCAACCTCAAGTGGAGGTTCTAAAATTGTAAAAGTGTCTTTTTAATATTAAATTTAATAAAAGTGTTTTTTCTAAAAATAAAAAGTGTTCATAATAAATAAGTATAAAGGAAATTATTCAACCATCTAGAATATACAACATTTGGCGCAGCCGGTACGTCGGTACCAACCTCTCAAGGACCGAGAGATAGAAAGAAGGAAGGACGAAGGACCCTAAAATAAAATGGTAAGTGTTTGAAAATTTTATTTTTTTTTTAAAAAGATATAAAAATAGAATAGGATAGTTTTCATTTATTTATGAGTAGTGTTTTAGAAGTTTAAAAAATTTAAAAAAGAAGAGGGACTATTTTACAACGGAATATAGTTAAAATATAAATTTATTTTAAAATTTAAATGAATATTGTTAATATTCAATAGAATCAATTAATATTCAATGAACGATAAATAAATAAAATAATGCTGAGATTCCAAACTACGGACCCTCCAGTGTATAACAAATAAAAACTAAATGATTTGATTTAATTTTAAAGCGCGTGAACACAGCACTGTTTGCTGTTATGATTTTAAAAATAACAAAAAATGTATATAAAAAAAAACATTGTATGTTAAACTTTTTTTTTTACAATATACACATATTTTTTTTATTTGGAAAAATAAAATTATTTTTATTTTTCCAATGTTATAGAAAACAGATTTAAAAAAAAAAAACTTGAAAATAAATTTGAAAAAAAAATATCGTTTATAGTTATACTTCATGAATGCCAAAATTGATTTCGTTGTTGTTTGGGTAACATTTTTGTTTCATTGAAATTTTCAATTACAATTAAATGAAATTTATTTAATTTAAAAAAAAAATACTTGAAAATAAATTTGAAAAAAAAAATATAGTTTATAGTTATACTTCATGAATGCCAAAATTGATTTCGTTGTTGTTTGGGTAACATTTTTGTTTCATTGAAATTTTCAATTACAATTAAATGAAATTTATTTTTATTTAAAAGATAAATTTAACGTTTTAAATTGATTGAAAATATTTAATGGCAGATGCTAATGAATTAAATGCGAATATTCAAAAGCAATCTAGCGAATTGGACAGATTTGTTGAAAAATTATGGTCGCAATTTGTACCAACAATACTAAATAAAGATAGTACAGCATTATTAAAAGATAATATATCTAGAATTCTGCATTTATCTAAATTAGAGGAGGCAGATAAAATAGTAGAAGAGTTACTAAATTTCCAGAAATCAAAAATTAACTCTGTATTAGCAGAAAATTGTGAATTAGAAAGATTAATTGACGTGTTGAGAAAACGTTTAAACGACTATTGTTTAAAACGTACAGCAGAGTTAGAAGAAGCAGGTAAAATAGAAGAGGAAAACATAAAATTAAGAAATTTATTGAAAGAAAAGAATATTTCTGAGGAATCAATAAATAATTCGGTCAGACGCCAGGCAGGGGAGGAGTACGCGACGTTGGATTAAGCGAACAACAAAATACAGGAGTTGAACGCGCGTATTAGATATTTGAACGAGGAGGTTAAGACAGCGCACGAGACATCCTTATACCACAAGGATACCATAGAAAGTGACGACATCACAACACAGGGTAACATGGGATTATGCGAAGTCGCGAAATTCGTCAAAAATGCGGTGTCAGAGTTTGCAGGTGCGGACTCATCATCGCTGAGGACGGATCTTCACCGTTTTATTGAAGGATGTGAAGTGGTGAGGGCAGAACTGAAGCCTGAACAAATGAAGGAGTTTATTAAAGGCGTTAGGGTTCGTTTACAGGGAGATGCTTTTGATTTAGTAAGTTCAAAGGAGTTTGACACAATAGATGATTTATACAATCTATTAAGAAATACGTACTTGGAATGTAGATCAGTAGATGCCATCCAATATGACATTAGAAAGGCATCTCAGTATCCGAGGGAAAGTATTAGATTTTTCTCGAGGCGTTTGGTTAACCTGCAGTCGGCAGCATTAAGCACGATTAAATGTAATGAATTGAATAATTTAATTAAAAGCTCATTTAAGTTAGGACTTCGGGATTACACTTTGCGAATACTCATGTTGAGCAGTAAGCAAACAACACTGGAGAAATTGGTGGAAGAGGCATTGGACCATGCGGCTATACAAAGGGAGTCAGCAGAGTTAACGGGCATAGACAAGTTTGGAGTCCATTTCAATGAGCCCTCATCGACCTTCATGCCAAATAATCGTAATGCATCAGGTGGCCAAGGCAATGAAAAAAAGGAGACGGAAAAGAAAACACAAAAAGTAAGTATGAAGCAGCCTACACCTACATGTTCTTTTTGCAAGAAGAAGGGACATCTAAGGTATGAATGTCATACACGAAGAAACACTCCGTATTGCAGTGACTGTCGTACTTATGGACATGAACAGTGTGCAGATCGTTCGGGTCGGAATGTTTTTCCAGGACATACTGCTCCCCAAGGAAGTCAGCCACCCGTACCTCAGGTAAATGGTCCAGGTGGTAACCAGAGCCAAGGCGGGGGTGCTCCAGGATTGAGATGCGATTGGTGCCATAGAGGGGGACACGTCTAGGGGGATTGTCGTGTTAAACGCGATACTCAAGTTTTTCAAGGAAATAATGGTAATGGGAATTTTTCAAACAGGCCTGCTAAATATTGCACTTGGTGCAGAAAGGACGGACATGTTATTATGAATTTTTATGCCAACCGCAAATATGATGCATGGTATAATAATAGCACTCCGCAGGGAAACTACCAGGGGCCCAGTCAAGGCCACTAAACTGGGGACCCTTAGCAAATAGTGTAATAAGGCCAGTAGTTGTAGAAGTTCCAAATAGCACACTACAACAAAATAAAACAGCGAATATTATTAACGCAGAAAATGTAGAACAAAAAGTAAAAATACATATTAATGAAGATAGAAAAAACAAAAACATATAATGAACAGAATATAGGAATTAAGGAAATTAAAATAAACAAATTATAAAAAAAAACAAATAAAGTAAAGAAAGTAAAACCAATTGAATCGGAAGTTAAAAATATTAAAATCAAGAATAATAAAATCAAAAGTTAATCAAATAGAAAGGAAGTCGTAATTAACTGCACTGGAAATCTGGGAATTGTAGATCAAACGTCTGGCAAGACTGTGGATACATTCCGTACAGGGGCGAGAATAATTTGTAATGAAGTAATTTCAATATTTCTTTTTATTATTAGCGTTATGTGCGTTTTGTCGTCAGAAATGTATAACAAATTCACGATTTGTAAAATTAAATTGTCTTCAATTGCTAATAATTTTAAGAGTAAATTTATGTCGAGATAAAATAAAATTAACTTCAAAATTAGGCATGCATCGTAAAATATTTAACCGGCATGGAGAGTGTTTCAAGATATCCGATACGAGTGATGTGTTCATTGAAGTACCTTGTGAGGCAGCAAAAAATGGAAAACTTACTCTGTTAGTGGATTCTGGAGGCCAGCCTGATTAAAGAAAATAGGATGGCACATTTGCCGAATTTTAATAAATATATTCAGAAAGATCTGAGTGGTGCTTTAGGTGGATGCGTTAGAACCTTAGGCTCCACTAAGATTCAGCACACAAACATAGAAAACCTGAGTTTAACGCTACACGTTGTGGCACTTGAACAAGGGGTACCAGCAGATGGAATAGTCGGGCGTGGCAATCTCTGGAACAGATCTATAATAAATGCGTTAAATAAAAAAATTACATTTTTTGATGAAGACAAAAATCATCTTGTTAAATTTCCATTAAAATCATTACAAGACATTACAAGACATAATTTTAATCAACAAATCAGTGTCCAGCCCAGAACAACCATGGTTGTATCACTGCCGTTAAGAACAAGAATTCCTATAGTTTTGTTGCACAAACAGGAAATTCAGCCAGGAGTATATTTGGGAGAGAGTTTAACAAACGTTAGAAAAAATAGAATATATGCAGCAATTTTAAATGCCACCGATAAGGAGGTAACCATTGATAGAAATTTCAAGCCACAATTTTCAAATTTTAACAAATATAAAGAGGCAACAAAGGCGAGTTCTACAATAAATACAATAAACTCGGTTAATATAAAAATAGAATTGATAGATTATTAGGGAATGTAAAGATCGAGAATCATTAAATAAAGAAGAAGTTGCATCTTTGCAAAATATTTGCTTGTCATATCATGACGTTTTTCATTTGGAAGGGGATTAACATTCACTCCGTTATTAAAACATGAAATACCCACACAACGGAATCAGCCACCAATAAATAAGAAACAGTATAAACTTCCTCATATGCATAGAAATGAGATTAATAGACAAGTATCAAAGATGTTAAACGAAGGAATTATTTCACCAAGCATGTCGCCTTGAAATTCCCCATTATTATTGGTACCTAAAAAGGGCGATAAAGATGGCAATAAGAAATAGATTTCCGAAAATTAAATGACGTCACCATCAAACAGGTTTTTTCCGATACCACGAATAGATGAGATTCTAGACCAGTTAGGTCATAGTCGGTATTTTTCAACACTAGATTTAGCCAGTGGTTACCATCAGGTTCTAGTTGAAGATAGTGACAAAGAAAAAACTGTTTTCAGTACAGGTCTTGGTCATTTCGAATTTAACAGAATGCCATTCGGTCTAACGAGGGCACCTGCCACTTTTCAAAGGATAATGAACCACATACTAACAGGTTTACAGGGCATTGACTGTTTCGTTTATTTAGATGACATAGTGGTTTATAGAAATAATTTAGCAGAACACGAGCATAGGCTATGCAAAGTTTTGCAAAAGCTGAGAGAACATTTTGAAATTAAATACAGAAAAATGTCAGTTTTTGCAACGCGAGGTTATATTTTTAGGACATAAGTTTCTGAGTTAGGTTCCCTACCAAACCCAGCCAAAGTAGAGTGTGTAAAAAATATTCCAGTTCCGAAAAATAGGAAAGAAGTTCAAGCATTTTTAGGCTTAATTAATTATTACAGAAAATTTATAGGAGGTATGGCGAAACTGTCACTACCAATAAAAAAGTACGCTTAGTTCATATGGAATGACAATTGTCAGAATTCGTTTTTAAAACTTAAGGAGACAATTATGTCACCACCCATACTAGAGTATCCGGATTTTAACGAACCCTTTTTGCTCACGACACACGCCAGCAACGAAGCAATTGGCGCGGTTGTTTCGCAAGGTGAAGTTGGAAGCGACCGCCCGATCGCGTTTGCCAGTAGGTCTCTGAACGATGCGGAAACACGGTATTCTACTATAGAAAAAGAATTTTTGCCAATTATATGGGCAACAAAAAATTTTAGGGCATATCTTGTGGGAAGACCATTTAAAATTTATACGGATCATCAGACCCTAAAGGGTATATCAAACTTAAAAGATCATACATCACGTCTTGCGCGTTTCCGACACAAATTATCGGAATATGATTTCGAAATTCATTATAAACCGGGAAAAAGTAATTTAAACGCGGATGCGCTTAGCCGCATACCGAATAATTCTGAAAAAGTAGTTGTAGTACAAACACGTTCGAAAACCATGAAAAGAGACAAGGAAGACGATAAGAAACAGTCAGAATTCGATCCTGACGATTTGATAACAAAGGAAAATGACAATATAATAATTCTAACTGAACCCCGGGACATAGAGACGGTAATTAAAGATTTTCACGATTCACAGTTAGGTGGTCACTAAGGTGGCGTAAAAACATTTTTAAGAATTCGGCAACAGTACCGATGGAAGGGTATGCAGAAGCAAATAAAGGATTATGTGAAAAACTGTTCAAAATTCCAGGTAAACAAGAGTTCGAGGCTGACGAAGATGCCAATGGTTCTAACTGATTCGCCAGTCAGACCCTTTGACAAAGTGTACATGGACCTGGTGGGTATTCTGCCTGAAACCATTTCAGGGAATAAATACATCTTAACGTTTGAGGACGATTTTTCAAAATTTATGTGCTGTGTGGCTATACCCGATGCGGAAGCCAACACCGTAGCCAAAGAATTCTTCAACGAAATAGTTACACGCCACAATATACCCAAAGTATTGGTAACAGACAATGGATCGAACTTCGTTTCCAAACTATTTTCGGATACATGTAAATTGTTAGGAATTAAAAAATTACATGTAACACCCTACCATCCGCAGGCTAATGGGTCATTGGAACGAAGTCATCGTCCACTAGCAGAATATTTACGTAGTTTTGCTAAAGAGGATGGGTCAAACTGGGACCAATGGTTAAATTCTGCAATGCATGTTCATAATAACACGGTGCATACGTCGACGGGTCAAACACCATTCCGTACGTTGTACGGGTTTGACTTCGACATGCCTACGAATTTAAAGCGTAAATGTTCACCTTTATATAACGCAGAAGACTACAATAAGGTATTAAAGTACCAAATACAGCGATCACACGAGATCGTCAGGCAAAATCAATGTAAGGCCAAGGAGGTGTCGAAAAAACAATACGACAAGAACCTCAATCCTATACAATTCAAACCACACGACATGGTTTTAATGAAAAACCAAACTAGGAAGAATAAGTTCTCTCCAATTTGGAAGGGACCCTACGTGGTCGTAGGGGGAAGTGGGCCAGTGACGTCGACGATATTGATCAAAAACAAAGATAAGAAAATTCACAATAATTTGTTAAAGGCATATCACAAATAGTGTATGCCGTTAAAAATAAAAATTATAACTCGACATTTAGAGAAAAAATAAATATAAATAGTTTAGGAAAACAGTAAGTAAAAAACAAAGGAAAATTTATAGTAATAAAAAACAAAAAGAAGATAGGATATATTAAAAACAATAATTTAGTAATAAAAATATATATATATATATATTTAACTATTTTGCGAATAGAACTTATAATTTTAAAATTAGTTAATCAATTGAGAAAAGAAATAAATTAAGCAAAGGTAACAAATTGCCTTCATATAAAATTAAATGAAAACACGTCATAAAATTGTCGTATTCAATGCGGGTAACGCAAACCAACAATTGTCTTACTGACCTACATTAATAGCGCAAGCCATCAAACCTTGATAATGGTCATTTACCCAAGTATTTCATGCTGTAGCACATATGCCATTTATACGAACGTATGTATATCATACGTAAAGCGAGCGTTTGTAGATGGCATATAAATGCGGATCTTGCAGTTTGTTTTGATACCATAAACAATGCAATGTAGGAAATTTCATATAATGTGACTTATATAAGTACACAAACTTAATATAATAAAATATTAAACATGTTTAGAAAATAAATCGCAACTCTAATTATATTTATTTACAGGCAGAGAAATTATAGGTACTTGTGTATATATATATAATTCAATTTGAATATGTTTGAATATAACAAATAAATTTTAAATGAATTTGAAGAACTTACTTATAATAATTTAAATTTCTTAAAGAAGAAAAAAATATCAGTTAGTATTAAAATTAAAAAAAAAGAGAGATATAAAAATATTTAGTACAGTTAAAATTTAAATATTTAATTTTTAACAAATATTAATAATAAAACAAAAACAAAGAATTTAAAATTAAAAAAAAATATGGATTTATGCATTAAAATATTTAGTGCAGTTAAAATTAAAAAAAAAAAGGTTTTAATATTTGAATCGAAAAAAAAAGAGGAAACATATTAGTAAAATAAATAAAATGGAGAAAATATATATATAGGTATTAAATATTATTAAAAAAAAAGGAATTTTTAAATTTTAAAGAAAAAAAAAGAATGAAAAATAAAATATAATAGGACGAGAAAAAAAAAACATGAAAAAAATGAGGAATTAAAATTTAAAAAAAAGAGGGATACAATTTTTTATAAAAAGAAAAAAAAGAAGAAAAAAAAATAATAATAAAAAAATAAGAGATAAAAAAATATATATTGTTACGAAAATTCAGTCTACGGAAAACTGTTCTACGAGTTCGTATCGCTGAATTGTGTACAAAATAAAAACACTCTTATGTTTGGTTTAAATTATAACAATTAACTTTATTAATTCACTTTATTAATTCAACTTTATTAATTCACTTTAATAAACAACTTTACTAATAACAAATTCTAACAACTGCTGCATGTCCACAATTTAACTTGACAATTATCACACGAGATGCCCTCGACCACTTTACAATCACTACTGAAGTCAAGTACCTCAGATGCGGCTCCCTTATATACTGCATGCATCAGTTCGACACGTTTCAACAAGCTTCGACTTGTTTCGAGAACCTTCTACTCGTTTCGTGAATGACTCATTCGCACTCATGTGTTTTAATGCGCTGATCTTCCATCTCTTTCTCGCACACTGCCTCAGTGCCCTGAATGATCTTCCGTCTCTTTCTAACACATGCTTAGTGCGCTGAATTGTCTCATTTATTATTGCTGAATGCTTGCACTGTGGGGCAAATTACCTCTTTTCGTAACACTGCCCTCCACCTAAATCTGTTCGTCCCGAACAGATGTTAATCCTCTCTCTCTCTCTGTACGGCGCAAACCTTTCTAAATGTACCACTTTCATTTTTCTTCTAACGCCTGCAGTATTCTGAATCCGATACACGACATCGTTAATTCTTTTAATTATCTTGTATGGTCCTTCCCGGTGTGTTTGTAATTTTGGATTAGTCAATTTCAGTCGTGGCGGGCTACAAAGCATGACCAGATCTCCTTAAATCCCTCAGAGTCATATCGCGACTTCATCTTATCACTTGCAATTTGTATACTCTGCCTTAAAGACTGAAGCAACTCGTCTTGGTCTTCACTTTTCTTCTTGCCCAAAACACTTTTTGAAATCGGATTTTTCACATCCATGGCAGTACGTTCGTAATGTCCTCCTATGTTGTATTGATTCGTCTTACCGCAACTCCTGACGGCTGTTCTTTTTGCGGATGCACATTGCTTACATCTGTGAATCCAGTAGGCAGCTGACTTCTTATATTCGACCCAATAGAAATGCTTCCTGACTTCTTCAATCGTTTTAGAAATACTCAAGTGACATACATTGGTTCCACAATGGCATTTCAGTACTATGGCTTTTATTTTTGACTTGGGAACAACAATTAAATTTCGTGCAGATCTGCCATTTTCACTTTCCCACACACGGTACAAACAACCATTTTGTAGCTTCAGGCTTTGCCACTGCGCCCAGTAAGCCCTGCTTATTGGACTGTTGGGTGCTAACTCTTTCCATAATGGTTTTCTTTGTTGTTCCTTGAACGTCCGAATTCTTGCGATGTCGGGGTCCATCTTTTGATCATTTCGTATTTGCTCTAGACTCCATTGATCATCTGGCACGACACCCAATGAACGAATGTGAATTATGTTCGTCTTTTCTTCTTCCGTCGAGCATTTCTTTCTGTGGATTCCATTTTACACACTCGTGCCGACACAGTGCCCGAATTGCCATGATGTTCCCTGGCGTTATTTTGGCCATCCACAGGTCTCTTTTCTGGTCGGTATCCTTTAAATGGTTGCAGATTTACACATTTACGGATTTCACGACAGTCGCGTGCCATATGCTCATATTTTCCACAGTTGTAGCATTTACCTTTCAATTGGGTGTTTCTATTGGCAGCATAATGTCCGGATTTAACGCTGGCTTTGGACGCTCTACTTACTCCTTGACATACATTTTCTCTCTCCTCATCTAGTACACGTTTCTCCATCGCTGGTCGGCACAATGTAGACGCTATCTCCTGCGTAAGCGCTGTGGTGACCGTTTCCATAAATGTCACTTTCGGCATTGTCACTGTGGCACGTATTGTTTCCGGATCACGTATGCCGTCAACGAAGGCTTCGATCTTGCACTTTTCTATGAAATCACTCGTTGAATCTGCATACGACAAATGCGCAAGCCTCTCGACTTCCGCTGCATACGCCTGCAAATTTTCGCCATTTCGTTGCAATCTGCCCTTCAGCTCCATTCGGTATATCTGTTTCATGTGATCACTGCCATATTTTCGCTGCAGTGCAGCCATAACCGCTAAATAACTGTTTCGATCACTTTCTGGAACAGTCTGCAATACTTCGGCTGCGCCTCCTTTTAGCGCCACGATAAGTGCGGCTACGCTGTCCTCATTATTCCATCGATTACTTACAGCCGTGGTCTCAAATTGTAGCTTGAAAATGTTGAACGCTGTGGTTCCATCGTAAATCGGCGATTTTAGCCTCGTACCACTAACAACATGCTGTGTAGGTCCATTTATCTGCAACACGTGCAAATCTTTTTTTATTTCCTGGATTTCTTTGTCTATACCATTTTATAATCTTTGAATTTTATCATCAACATCATTTATATGCGCTTCGAGTTCATTTACTTTGCTATGTAGAGTATTAGAAACTTCCAGAAGTTGCTTAGAATGTTCTTGAAGCTGTTCAGAATTTTCCTGAAGTTTCTGTTCTATTTTGTTAGAATTTTCTACAAGTTCATGCTTCATGTCTAATTTGAGCTGGTTGGAATTTTCTAGAAGTTTCTGTTCCATTTTGTTAGCATTTTCTTGAAGCTGTTTGGAATTTTCTTGAAGTTCTGTTTTAAGTTGATTGGAATTTTCATGAAGCTTCTGTTCCATTTTGTTAGCATTTTCTTGAAGCTGTTTGGAATTTTCTTGAAGCTTTTGTTCCATTTTGTTAGCATTTTCTTGAAGCTGTTTGGAATTTTCTTGAGCCATTATCTGAAACTGTTGCTGCATAGCTCCAATCAACTGGCTCATATCAAAAACTTGGGTCTGTACTTTCTCCTCTGTGTCCAGATTTTTCGATGACGATGCTGCAAGAATGCCTTGGGCCTCCAATTCTTCCATTAGGCGCTTCTGCAGCTCTACTTTCGTACCAGCAGTTGCCAGATTACGAATCGACAGCTCCTTCTTTAGCTGGTCGACTTTAAGTTGATCGAATTTAACCATTTTGTATCACAATCCCACTTCTGACACCAATGTTACGAAAATTCAGTCTACGGAAAACTGTTCTACGAGTTCGTATCGCTGGATTGTGTACAAAATAAAAACACTCTTATGTTTGGTTTAAATTATAACAATTAACTTTATTAATTCACTTTAATAAACAACTTTACTAATAACAAATTCTAACAACTGCTGCATGTCCACAATTTAACTTGACAATTATAACACGAGATGCCCTCGACCACTTTACAATCACTACTGAAGTCAAGTACCTCAGATGCGGCTCCCTTATATACTGCATGCATCAGTTCGACACGTTTCGACAAGCTTCGACTTGTTTCGAGAACCTTCTACTCGTTTCGTGAATGACGCATGCTATTGGCATCTCATTCGCACTAATGTGTTTTAATGCGCTGATCTTCCATCTCTTTCTCACACACTGCCTCAGTGCGCTGAATGATCTTCCGTCTCTTTCTAACACATGCTTAGTGCGCTAACACATGCTTAGTGCGCTAAATGAGACAATTATTTATTATTGCTGAATGCTTGCACTGTGGGACAAATTACCTCTTTTCGTAACAATATGTAACAAATTTTATTTAAAGAGAAGAAAAAAACTATTAAATTTTTATAGAAAAAAAAGTGATAAAAAAATATGTATGAAAAAAAAAAATTATGAAAAAAAAAGGAGAACTAAAATTAAAAAAAAGGAGGTATAAAAATGTTTATTAAAGAGAAAAAAAGAAGAATATAAGAAAAGAAAAAAAAATATATATATATAAAAAAAAAAAAGAAGAGACAAAAAAATATAAATAACGGTATTAACTATTAATTGAAAAAAAAAATAAGGGGTATTAAAAAAAAAATAAATAATACTATTAATATGAAAAAAAGAAACGGAAAAAAATATATATATGAAAACAAAAATTAATAAGGGGTATTAGAATAAAAAAAAATAAATATTTTAATTTTTATCTAATATTTTATTTTAAAAAAAGAGAGATTTACAAATTTGTATTCGAAATTAAATAAATTTTTAAAAAACTAAATTTAATCAGATTAAATATATATATATATATATATATATATATATATATATACATATATAATTAATTCAAGAATTTTTGAGAAGATTTAAAATAATAAATATATGTATATACAATATATTTAATGTACAATATATTCTATATACATATATATTTATATAAAAAGAAAAAAAAATTATGAAATTAAAAAAAAAAATTTATATGAAATAATTTTTTTTTTTAATTTTGCGCATTGAAGGGGGATTGAGTCCGCCGCATTGAGTCCCTCCGAAGACGATCTTAGCCATTGGGCTAAATACATAATTACACTAAAATTACACTATGTTAATAAAAGCTAGTACTACACTAAATGGTAATACTTCAAATAATGTGCATACTATATTTCAAGTAATTTAAGTATTTTAAAATCAATCATTTAGCACGCCATGTACATGAACAATTATATATTATACGAAAATTATATTAAGATTATAAATATAAATTAGTACCACACCAGTAGTGTGCCACCACATATTTGGAATAGTTTGAAAACAAAGTTAAAATTATTGTTTGTAAAATATTCATGTAAATTTAAAATATCCGAGTGCACAAAAATTGTTATTTAGAGTGACCAACAGCGCTGGATACTCAGAAGACGCATAGATAATCGTTGTGGTCTTGGGACTTTAATGGGGACATGTGGAAGGAGCTCTGGGTGTTATCAACAAGAAGAAGAAGTGAAGCAGAGGTCCAGCAGAGGTCCAGCAGATTCAAATAAAAGAAAGAAAAACGAAGAAATAAAGCAGAGTAGCAGCATATTTAAAGACGTAGAAGGATGCACTAGGAGCAAACTTGTTGTTATACCAAGCACAAGTAGATTGCAGTGATTGAATTTTAATCATACTACTGCCAGAAACAAGATGTAGAAAACAATATTCAACATTGATCTTGAAAATGTATATAAAAAGTCAAATTATTATGTCTTCCATCGCACATATAGAAGAAGCGATGCAGTAACGATTTTCTGATATGAACAATTCAGAAATCTATAAGCTACATAAAGTGACATGAGCAGTAAAGTATTTTCAAAATGTTAGACAAGATCGCAGAAAAGAACACTCATCTCGAACGAAGTCAACCAAGTCAACGGGATCAAAGCGAACAAACGACTAAGAACCCAGCGTATCAACATAAGGAAGTCTACTCCAGATAACATCATTAGCAAATTCCACAAGAAGCATCGAAGCCCAACAGATCGAACACACTACATACAACGAAACATTGAAGAGGAAGAAAGCAAATTCGACCCAACACACAGAAGAGCAAGAGGAGAAATTTGGTCCGACAGTAGGGCATACAAAAGTCACTCATGTAATTATTTACAACTCTCTAACCCAAATATAAAATCAATATATTCATTTTAAAAAAACCAACAAACACACACACTCAATACACATGAAAAACACGTATAAGTAAAATAAATTGAACAAGTTTATCTATATATATATATATATATATATATATATATATATATATATATATATATATATATATATATATATATATATATATATATATATATATATATATATATATATATATATATATGTGTAATAATTATCATCCAATTACAAAAATGAAATCGGTTATATTCTCATTATAAGTATGAACAAATATTACACAAGTATAAAACAAAGGATATTAAAAAAAACAACAATTAAAAAAAAGAAGAAAAAAATTATATAAAAAAGAAGAAATCTAAAAAAATAAAAAAAATATATATATATATTTATATTATTATCATTATTAGTATTGAAACCCATTTAATTATTCAATCATATTTTTATAGATAACTTAAAAAAAAATAACATATTATATTTATTATCACCGCACCCTTAAAAAAATCATGGTAAATTGATAGTATTTCAATAGAAAAACAATAATTTATACCATTCAGTAATATTGAAACTGTTAATACAATGTGAGGTTGTACCATATATTTTATAATGTGATATTTTAAATAAAACATATACAAATTTAATGATACGTATTCTTAATTTTATGGTATAGTCGAATTACATTTTCCTAATAATTTATTAAAACAAAAATGTATTTTAGTTAATTTATTGAATAATTTATTTTATTTAAATGTCGAAATTGATATTCACTTTTACAACACAAGCATATAAAGACACTTCTTGCTGCAAAAGATTATAAAACATTTAATATTTGCTTTGGTTTCCAATAATTGATTGTAGTTCTTGAGTCTGCAGTTATTTTTGAGTCCGTTGCCATAATAGAAGTTCGATGTATTATTTATTTTCTGTAATAAATAAATATATAAATACAATTTATTTACATACATTGAGTCCTTACCAATGTCGCGTTTAATAATGTGAATTATTACAAAAAAATACATGTGACAATTTTGAGTAAACACGCAGAATAACGTACAAAATGAACATGTTAGTATTGGTTTTCATGTTTTTTACACCATCTTTATTATTATAGGAGGAAACCATTAAAACAACAGTATTTATTCTATTTAAAATAAAAATATAGAAATATTTAAATTTATGGTACTGAATTTTTCAAATACTATTGAATTAATTAGAAAACTTTTGAATTAAAAAGAAAAAACTATTAATACATGGACCATAAGATCAATGGTCGTACCATAAAGTACATAATGGTACATTATCTTCTGAGTGCATGTTAAAATAAGCATATTATTTTATTATATTATTAATCTTAATATTAACTATAAGAAAACATCATTTCCGTATTTTCAACAATATATTTAAGACATTTTGTAAAAAATTATCATTAATCCTAATATTAATAATAATTTTTTTTTCATAAGGGGGGAGGAATGTTATCTTTATGGTTCTTCACTATTCATTCAGTTTTGGATGTTGCTGTACATATGTTGAGCGCATCATGTTTTTATATCATGTTGTACTCAAGTTGTTCAGCAACATGTTCACGCTTCACGTTGGCAACAATGATAATAATTTGGCAAAGCGCTAAGCTTTGCATAGAACACACCTCTTTCAGGTTAGCTTGCACAGTTAACAGAAGCTTGCAATAATTTGGCAAAGCGCTAAAGCTTTACTTAGACCACACCTCTTTCAAGAGGCTTGCAATACAATTTTCCATTGCACAATTTTGGGTCTATGTTAAAATAAGTGAAGCAGCGATTGCCAACAATTCTGATATTTCGCAATTGGTGTCAGCCAAAAACTGCAAGTCGGACTTTCTTCAAAAGTCACGTACACCAAAATGGAGTGAAAGTGAAAACTCACTAGAACATAGTGACAATATAATTTAAGAAAAGCTTGCAATGAAGGTATTGTTAATAACTTTCGTTGCAATTTAAAAGATTGTAGTTTAACCAACCTCATGTGGAGGTTCTAAAATTGTAAAAGTGTCTTTTTAATAGTAAATGTAATAAAAATAAAAAGTGTTCATAATAAATAAGTATAAAGGAAATTATTGAACCATCTAGAATATACAACAACATATGTGTAGGGTATTTATAGTCGGCTTAGACCGACTATAATTGTGTTATATATATATATATATATATATATATATATATATATATATATATATATTTTTTTTTTTTTTTTTTTTTCTGCATTTTTAACTATAATTTTTTTTTTTTTTTTTAATATGACTTTTTAATTTAAAATCACTCTTAAAATTTGTTCTTAATTTTTATCTTATTTATGACTATCATATTCAGTTTGGTTTTTTTTCCACTTTTTTCTACACTTAATTTTTCTTTTAGGATTTGTATTCTCTTTTTTTTCTTTTACGTTTTCTTGAAATTTAATTTTTTTGTTAAAATAAATTTTAACACAATTTTCCTATTCCTTTTTTTCCGGTATTTTTTTTTTCCTGAGATCCGATCGAAGTTGACCGTCGAATAAGACTGCCCTTCAGCAAATCACTGAGAATTTGGCTTCATAAATTATATTTCACGCTGTAATTCGGTGTTCGAAAAATATGATTCGAAGAAAAGAATTAAAGCTGATGCATGAGAGCGGGAACTTTAGATTTTTGGTGCCAATCTGAATTAAATTTTCGATATCAAAAGTATAGATTTATAAATAAAATAAGAGAAATTACATTTTCGGAGTTGACACCAGAAGATAAAAAATTAAATACGATTTCATATTTTTTGGCAATTATAGGCTTTACTCCACCGATTCAAAATTATACCTTCAACAAATACATATTTATTTTTAAATTACACTTTTTCCCTTTTTTTTGTCTTTAAATAACTTACGTTTTTTTTTCTTTAACAAAACTATGTTCGCAAAATATGATTGCAAAGATATATTATTTTTTAACATTACCAAGTCTAGTTTTTGTTTGATGATGCTGCGAAATTGAACAACTAACGTTTTATTTCCAACAGCAATAAGTATATATAGCATAATTTGGAGATAAGCAACATACAATTTAGTAAAAGAAATTAAACACAGCTTGTAACATCTTATGTTGCTGACAAGTAGATGGCGATACTATTGACAATAAGGCCAAATATTTAAGCATAAAAACAATTTCGTACAACAACATAATCAGTTTTCACATACGCCTTGATGGCCGAAATTACTGAATGGTTCACGCGTTCTGAAATATTCGCCTGTGGCGAGTGCACTGCGGTATACACATGGTTAATGCCATACTTTTGTAATAGGTTATTAAAATCGTTTGACTTAAATTGTGACACATTATCGGACACAATAGTTTCAGGCACGTATTGTGTATCATAATCGTAGAGTTCACAACTTACATATGATCCACTGTTATGTATCATAATCGTGGAACTTACAGCGTGCTTATGATCCACAATATAACATAACCAGTATATTTTTCTTTATGGCATACTTTTAGGGTAAAGCATTATGCATGTTTAACACAAACACAAGCATTTAATTGTCTTGGCGCACACCGCTTAACATAGCACTGGTATACACGCCCACGTTAAATAGGTCACTCAGATCACACAAATAAATGCTGACTTAGTTATTTTAGAATGATGAAAGTACTCAATTTATTGTGAAATTATAAATACGCTGACTAAGTTATTTTAGCATGATGAAATTACTCAATTTATTGTGAAATTATAAGAATACGAGGTGTTAAGTAGAAGTTAAGTATAGACTAAGAATCAATTGTGTTCGATAAGCTGAAGTGTCTACAAATAAATGTTAAGTATAAGTGTAACCAACCTTTAAAGCGAAATAAAGTGTCTTAAAGTAAAAAAGACTCGGTTGTTTTATATAATATAAAGAAAGTAAAAAGGACTCAGTAAGTATAAATAGGATCAAGTTAAAGTCCTAGAAGAAGGACGTTAACATACAACATTTTGGCGCAGCCGGTTTTCGGACCATACATCAACTCCCAAGGGACGAGAAGGACTGGATGGAGATTAATATTAATAACTATTTTGGATCATGGAAAATATTTTTTGTATTTGTAAGTATTGTGAAAAATAGTGGATACAAAAAATATGTGCGGTACAAAAAAAAATGTAAATTTGTGATATAAAACAAAAGAAATATTTGAGAATTTTAATAAGCAAAAAATAATGGAATTATGAAAATTGAACAATTGAAAATTTTGAAATAAATTGTGGAATAAAATAAACTTTTAATAAAACTGTGAAATAAAATTGTGAAATGAATAACATAAATGATAAAATTTTATAAATCAGGAAATTAAATAATTAAACTAAATGTTTTATAAAATTGATTAATTGATATATTGAAGAACATTTTTAAAGTAATTGTGAAACATTATAAAATAATTTGAGACATTTAATGATAATGATTAATAAAATTGTAAATTTAAATAAATTGAATAAAATAAGAATTTTGATACAGCAGTGTTTTTATAATGTCGCGAAATTAATTAAAGAACAAAACTGGAAAATTAAAAAAAAAATAAATTGAACAAATAAGTTAATTTAGGATTCATAAATAATATGTTGATATGATTTTGAAATATAGATTAAAAAGTTTAAATAATGAAACATAAAAATGTGATAAATAAGGTAGTAAAAAATTTAATAGATAAATTAAATAATGGTTAAAAGTTGATTTAATATGAAACTAGTAAAAACAAAATAAAGAAAGGTATATTTAATTATATGATTAAGTAAATGGAAAAATAAGAAACACTAATAATGGGTACTGAAAATGTATTGAAACGCGTTCATTGCGTTGTTCCTTACTTCTCTGGGGCGGAATCTCCATTATTAGAAACAGAATTATATAAATTTATTGAATGTTGTGAAACAGCTAAGCTTAAAATTAAGGAATCAGATAGTGAAGAATTTATTAAATGCGTTAGGTTACGTTTGGAGGGAGATGCCTATAAATTAGTAAGGACAAAACAGTTTCAAAAAATAGAAGAATTATACGAGTTGTTAAAAAATACGTACTTAAATGAAATTTCTTTAGAATTAGTACTAGCAGAGATTAAAAAGGCTTATCAAAATAGTAACGAGAGTTTGAGAATGTTTGGTAGACGATTAGATGAGTTGCAATCCATGGCTTTGGAAATTGCAAGTAAAAAATACAGTAAAAAGATAAGTGAGGATGAAGTATTCAGATTAGAATTACAGAGCTCAGTGTTGATCTCTTTTAAAGTGGGGGTGAAGGATCCAACTATAAAGGTTGTATTGTTGGGTAGTAAGTCAGAAACATTAGATGCATTGTTGGAAGAAGCTTTAAATATACAGGCTGTTATGCAGCGAAGTACAAGGTCGGAAGAGGATGAATATAATTATATGGAAAAAACACAGTCAAGCGTAAAATCGGAAAATAAATTGCAACAAATAAATAATGAAAGCAACTATAAAAGGAGTGTTCCAACATGTTCAATTTGTGGTAAATTGGGGCATACTAGGGATGATTGTATTATTAGAAAAAATATGCCTTTCTGCTACGAATGTGGAACTTATGGTCACGAATCTAATTGGAGATGTGCGAATAATAATAGTAATATAGTACAGAAAGAGTTAGGAATTGTAGATCAGACGTCGGAGGAGACTGTGATCAAATTTACTACTCCATTGCATTTCCATAGAACAGATGAGATCAATGAATTAAAATATGATTTAAAGGAAGATGAAGGTGATCGCATAATATGCAGTGGGCATGGAGATAGCTTGGATTTATCTAATGTAAGTGACGTTTTCATTGAAGTACCTTGCGAGGCAGCTAAAAATGGAAGACTTATTTTACTGGTAGACTCAGGAGCTGATGCCAGTATAGTAAAAGAAAATGCAATGACAAATTTTCCAGACTTTAACGAAAATATACAAAAGTATTTAAAAGGAGCTTTTGGTGGGTGTGTTAGAACATTAGGTTCCACCAAAGTCCAACATAGGAACATAGGGCGCTTAAGTTTAATGCTACATGTAGTGTCACTTAAACAAGGTGTACCAGCTGATGGAATAATCGGACGTGACAATTTATGGAATCGATCTGTAATAAATGCGATAGACAAAACAATAACATTCTTTGATAAACATAAAAACCATATTATAAAAGTACCAATGAAATCGCAGACAGAAATACAAAATATTTTTTACAATCAACAAATTAAAATTCAAGCGAGAACAGCAAAGATAGTATCATTACGTTTAAAAACAAAAATTCCAATAGTGTTAATACATAAACAAGAAATTTTTCCAGGAGTATATTTGGGCGAAAGCATATCGAATGTTAGCAAAAATAGAGTTTATGTTTCAGTTTTAAATGCTAAGGAAACAGAAATTATAATAGACAGTACTTTTAAACCAAAATTTTCGAATTTTAATCAGTATAAAGAATCGGATACCAATAATTCTACAATAAATAGCATAAATTCAGTAAACATTACAAACAAAATTAATAAATTATTAGAAGAAATGAAAATTAATGAGACTTTAAATAAAGACGAAATCACATCTTTACAAAATATGTGTATTTCGTATCATGATG
The DNA here is from genome assembly GCA_951804985.1 of Dryomyza anilis. Classification (NCBI taxonomy): domain Eukaryota; kingdom Metazoa; phylum Arthropoda; class Insecta; order Diptera; family Dryomyzidae; genus Dryomyza; species Dryomyza anilis. The sequence goes on from OX638131.1 coordinate 58,620,038, forward strand.
TTTTTCATTTAGACGGCGATGAATTAACATACACGCCAGCGCTTAAACATGAAATAGCAACACAGTGGAACCAGCCACCGATATACCAAAAGCAATACAAATTGCCACACACTCATAGAGATGAAATCAACAGACAGGTTAATAAAATGTTGGATGACGGCATTATATCGCCAAGCATATCACCCTGGAATTCACCGATGTTGTTGGGTCCTAAAAAGAGCGGCAAGGACGGTAACAAAAAGTGGAGGCTAGTAATAGATTTCCGTAAATTGAACGACGTGACAATAAAACAAGTATTTCCGATTCCTCGAATCGACGAAATATTAGACCAATTAGGTCACAGTCGCTATTTTTCAACTTTAGACTTGGCAAGTGGTTATCATCAGGTACTAGTTGAAGAAGGGGATAAGGAAAAACAGCTTTTAGTACAGGACTGGGTCATTTCGAATTTAACAGAATGTCATTTGGCTTAACAGGTGCACCAGCTACCTTCCAAAGAATAATGAACCACATATTAACAGGTTTACAGGGTATAGATTGCTTTGTTTATCTTGATGATATAGTGGTGTACGGAAAAAATTTAGATGAACATTAGCTTAGGCTAAGTAGAGTATTGCAGAAATTAAGGGAACACAATCTAAAATTAAATACAGAAAAATGTCAGTTTTTGCGCCGCGAAGTTGTCTATTTAGGACATAAATGTACGGAGCTAGGTGCCCTACCAGACCCCTCAAAGGTTGAATGCGTGAAAAATATTCCGGTACCAAGAAATAAAAAAGAAGTACAAGCGTTTTTGGGATTAATTAATTATTAAAGAAAATTTATAAACAATATGGCAAAATTATCATTACCAATTAATAAGTTACTTAGAAAGGATGTTAAATTCACTTGGACCGACGATTGTCAAAATTCATTTATTAAACTAAAAGAATCAATAATTTCACCACCCATTCTCGCATATCCAGATTTTACAAACGCTTTTTTACTTACAACAGATGCAAGTAACGAAGCAGTAGGTGCGGTACTGTCACAAGGCAAAGTAGGGAGCGACCGACCAATAGCATTTGCTAGTAGGGCATTAAATGGAGCAGAAAAAAATTACTCCACCATTGAAAAGGAATTTTTAGCTATAGTCTGGGCAACGAAAAATTTTAGAGCTTATCTTCTAGGCCGACATTTTCAAATTTATCTCAAAGATCAGACATCAAGGTTAGCCCGTTTCTGGCATAAATTATCAGAATATGATTACGAAATATCTTTAAAACCAGGTGAACAGAATTTGAACGCAGTTGCTTTAAGTAGAATTCCACATCCAGAACCAGATATTACTGCGGTCCAAACACGGTCTAAGACCACACACAATAAATTAGATAATCAAATTTCAAAAACCAAAAAACAAGTGAGCACGCCAGTACTGGATGAAATAACAACACACACCAAGAACGAATTAAACTCAAGTCTACTATTAACTGACCCAGAGGAAATTAAAACTGTTATAAAAGACTTTCATGACTCCGCATTAGGGGGTCACCAGGGCGCAGTGAAAACATATTTTAAGTGGAAAGGTATGCAGAAACAAATAAAAGATTACGTTAAGAATTGTCAAAAATGCCAAGTAAATAAAAGTTCTAGGCTTACTAAAATGCCAATGGTTTTAACTGATACGCCTGTACGACCATTCGATAAAGTATACATGGATCTTGTAGGTATTTTACCGGAAACTATATCTAGAAATAAATATATATTAACTTTTCAAGATGATTTTTCAAAATATATGTGCTGCGTAGCTATCCCAGACGCAGAAGCAAGCACTGTAGCAAAAGCATTTTACGACGAAATTATTACAAGACATAACATACCAAAAGTATTGATAACCGACAATGGTTCGAATTTTGTTTCAAAATTATTTTCGGACACGTGTAAATTGTTAGGAATTAAAAAGTTACATATTACGCCATATCATCCACAGGCCAGCTCTTTGGAACGAAGCCACCGACCATTAGCAGAGTATTTACGAAGTTTTGCGAAAGAGGATGGATCAAACTGGGACCAGTGGTTAAATACAGCAATGCATGTACACAATAATACAATGCATATGTCACCCGGGCAAACGCCTTTCCGTACTTTATACGGTTACGATTTTGAAATGCCAACCAATCTTAAACGCAAATGCTCACCGGTATATAATACCGATGATAGCAACAAGCTATTAAAATACCAAATTCAACGCAAACACGAAATCGTGCGACAAAATCAAGCCAGAGCCAAAGAAAAATCTAAGCAAAGCTATGATAGCTCAGTACACCCAATAATATTCAAAATAGGCGATAAAATTTTAATAAAAAATCAAAATAGGAAAAATAAATTTTCACCTGTTTGGGTAGGACCCTATGAGGTTCTTTCAATAAAAAGCCCTGTAACGACTGAGATTTGTATCAAGGGTAAAGCGAAAAAATTTCATAATAATTTGTTAAAAGCATACAACAATATATTTTAAATAAATACTGTAGAATTAAATAAACACTGTCTGCAACAAGAACAAATAATTTTTAACATCATTGAAATAAAGTCAAATAGTTAGTGCAGGACAGAATAGTTAAGTATTACATATTGAGAATGACTGGTATTGCTTCGTGTACTAACGAATTTAAAACTACAAAAGAAAAGAATAGAGAAAAACTATATTTTTTTTTAAATGTAGATATTAAATAAATTAACTTTAAATAATTTATAAAATCCAAAAAATTTAATGTAATATTGCTAAAATACAAATCGCAGAGAAAATAGCTATGTATTAATTGAAGACGACTAGCATTGAATATAAACAAATAACAAAATCAAATTATTATTTGAGGTACGAATTTGCAAGGTATAAAAATTACGTTGTCATTAAAATTGCGATAGGTCAGTACCTAGCTAAATGGAATTTTAAACAAACAAGTTCATTGCGCATAGAGCGCAATGCTCCCAGCTCATATTAATATAGAAGGCTTGAATATATTCATATGCCAACCGATTAAATGCACTTCAGCACTTTATAGGCAGAAGCCACTAACGTACTGGAACTGAAACGAGATACGGTAGTGCAGCGACCAAACTGCCTAATATTTTTTATCATTAACACAATTTTCATTCATGAAACTAAATATATTAATGCAGATATGCATTAATATAGCAAAGTAACAAACGTTTTAAATTCATCATTACACGGTAATGAAAATAAATAAGTACAATTGAGATGTACAAAATTAAATATTTAACAACTTAATATAGCAAATACATTTATGTAATGCTAAGAAGTCGCGCGCGCTTATTTCTTAATACTTAAAAAAATTATTAGTTAGTGCATGAGTAAATAGCTAAGTATTGTTGAATATGATTAGCATTTAACCATGTACTACTGGGATCTAAATAAAACAATTTGTATTACAAAAATGCAGAAACATATCCAAACATATATGTTTCTAAACAAAATCATATAGTACATGTTGACTCATATGTAAATTAACTATTATAACTAATTAAGGTATAATTATGGCCATAGCCTTAACAGGATGTATTAAGGTGAAATAAGAAATGTTTATAAGAAAACTATATGATATGATCAAGGATTCCATTAAATATGTAAAAAAATGGAATTTTTCTCTTTACGATAGGCAATAAAGAGCGAAACCAATATAATGTTGAAAATTGTCACACTGGTCCTGATGCTGGCAGCCAATGAAGCAGTCGACATCACACAGACATCAATTAATGATACAAGATTATTCCTTGAGAAGACAACTGATGTTTTGTTCTACAATGATGAATGGACAATAGTAGCCAAGTTTAAACCGCTACAACTGAACGATTTCCTGGAGCTGACAAACAAATACATAATCACGGCAAACACAATGTGCGAACAAATGAGCACCAATGTAAACGGACCCAGCATAAAAAGATCATGTATAGCAGCAACACGGGAGGCCACGGCAATAATAGCCACACTAAAGAAAAATGAAGAAATAATTAAGCGCACAATAAAGAGTACCCGACAAAAGAGATCACTCAATTTCATTGGCTAAGGACTCAACTGGGCTTTTGGACTGATGGACAATAAAGAAAGAGAGATTGTCTATAAACATCTCAATGACATTGATGATAATGAACATAAAACATACGAAATTATGAAAAGACAAATTACGGTGATTTCATCAAATTATAACAAGATAGCAGAACCCTTACTGAATTCCTTGAAGGAAGTCGAACATCTGCAAAATGTGTTAAACATAACAATAAGAACATAAAAATACATAAATGAAAAAATAAATCAACAAGTTAGTCATTTACTATTCATAATGGATACCTTGGAAATTAATTCTACAATTAATGCAAACCTAATTGAAATTCAAGGACAACAGCTGATGGAAATGGCAATCATAGATGATCTATACAAGGTACGATTACACCCGACAATTATAGACCAGAGCGAGTTAAATGAAATGCTGACTAGCCTCACGTTAAGAGGAAAGGCGAAGTGGTTCATACAAAAATCATTCGAAATGCACCGTGCATCAACAGTACGAGTTTTCCCAGACACAGACGACCTAATAATAGTCATCAAGACACCACTACCTGATGATTTGTTGTTCACATTATATAGAATTTACCCAATACCCACAAATATTAATGAAGAATGGGATGCATTGGTTAAAACAATATATGACTACATATCAGAAGCAGAAGACCGGAGCAAATACATAGGTCTACCGAATGAAGATCACAGCAAATGCATTTTGGTTAGCCAACATACGGGCAAAGAAATTACACTATGCAAACGTTCAGGAACCATGCTAACAACTAGCAACACACAATGTGAAGTCGCGCTGATTCAACACAGAACAGATATTAAAGATACCTGTGAACATGTTGCAATCAAAAGGAGTTCTGGCCTAGTAGTTAAACTATAGACACCAAACACATGTTTGTATAAATTCAATACACCAGCCTTTTTCGAAGCAGTTTGTGGGTCAAATATAGCCACATTGATACTATTCGGCCTGGGTTGGATGTCCATAAATAAGCTTGCAACTTACACAACAAAGAAATGCCATACGAGTTTTCACATCAACGCATTAGGAATATAACATACAGGAATAGAAAGGAATAGAACATACGGTTATAATAGAAAATTTACAAGGCAATTGGTCATCATAACCATATTCAAATATATCACAAACATCGTTACCGATCTTGGTGTCAGATCACAGCAAAATAAGATCAGCATTAAGAGATGGGCATCGTGATTTCGACGAAATATTACTACAATTAACTGATAACCAGGAACGCAAAGAATTACTTAATCGTCAAAATGAAATATTGAAAACCGGTATGTCTTACGGCATATTAATGCTGATATTAATAATAATAATAGCAGCATATGTATTATACATACATTACTACTCGACAATTAAAAATAAAGCAACAATAAAAGCAGATGAATTTAATACAAATAAATCACCAATAGCAACAATAGATGTAGAAGCGGCTAAGGAAAACATTGAAATGGTGTCAAATACATTTCCCAGCAAGAAATCCCCACTCGAAAAAATCAGTTCATTGCGGAAATCAGCAACGCAGAAACCAAACACCACAACACCCATAGCAAGTCAACGAACGAAGTCACATGAAATAGAAGCCAATACGTCAGACACAACAACAACGCATCGAACTACTACCGCAGAACAGCAGCAGTCAGCAACGAAAACATCGGGACCAGGTTTTTATTATATATAACTGGAAATTACAACCCTTAATTTACTAATATCCATTAAATATTATAAAAGTAAAGATCATAACTTCATAACTAATAGAACTTAACGTAATTTATACCACATAAAACAATGTAAAAAGAAAAAACTATTATTCTTTTTAATAATAATTTTCTCTTTAGAAATAATTAAAATAATTCAAAAGAAAAAAAAAACTATTATTTTTCTTAATAATAATAATTTTTTTTCTTTCAATAAGGGGGGAGGTATGTTGTGTATCATAATCGTCGAGTTCACAACTTACATATGATCCACTGTTATGTATCATAATCGTGGAACTTACAGCGTGCTTATGATCCCCAATATAACATAACCAGTATATTTTTCTGTATGGCATACTTTTAGGGTTAAGCATTATGCATGTTTAACACAAACACAAGCATTTAATTGTCTTGGCGCACACCGCTTAACATAGCACTGGTATACACGCCCACGTTAAATAGGTCACTCAGATCACACAAATAAATGCTGACTTAGTTATTTTAGAATGATGAAAGTACTCAATTTTTTGTGAAATTGTAAATACGCTGACTAAGTTATTTTAGCATGATGAAATTACTTAATTTATTGTGAAATTATAAGAATACGAGGTTTTAAGTAGAAGTTAAGTATATACTAAGAATCAATTGTGTTCGATAAGCTGAATTGTCTACAAATAAATGTTAAGTATAAGTGTAACCAACTTTTAAAGCGAAATAAAGTGTCTTAAAGTAAAAAAGACTCGGTTGTTTTAAATAATATAAAGAAAGTAAAAATGGACTCAGTAAGTATAAATAGGATCAAGTTAAAGTCCTAGAAGAAGGACGTTAACATACAACACACGCCGTACGAATGGAAAAGATCACATGCTAAATATTTAATTACAACATCGGCTGTAAATTTCTTAATTAGCTTAAGAAATGGAAATTTATAGAAACTATCGAGTACTATAAAAATGCCTTTATTTCCAGACCGTGCACGGGGATATGGACCTAAGAAATCTACATAATTTCTGGAAAAATATTTGTGTACCTGCTGGTTTTGCCCATCTGTGGGCGTAAAACATAATTAGGGTGTTTTTGCACTTACATACTTCGCATGCATTTATATACAATTTTACATCATTAACTAGGCCAGGCCAAAAATAATATCTACGTATTCTTTCAATGGTTTTATTTATGCCATTATGTGATGAAAATGTGTCATCATGCGCTTTTTTTAAAACTTCATTAACCATACATCTAGGTATCTATAATTTCCAACTGAGATCATCATGTATCTGCTCACAACGTGCATGCTCTGTTCTTCTATACACAAAATCGTCCACAACTTTTATGTCGGGAAATTGACTGTCATTTTCTTTTACCTTTCCTACTAAAGCGAAATATTCATCTGATTGAAAATTAGTTGAATTTAAGTCAATAAACAAACCACTGTCAATTCCCAGGGCGGACTGATCATCTGAGCATCTGGAACAATATTTTGGCTACCTTTCCTATGCAGTATTTTAAAGCAGAATCCCTGAAGCTTTAGTACCCAAGTGGCCAACCTCGAACTTAAGTCGGTCTGCGTCATCAGCCATTTTAAAGAAGCATGGTCAGTGATTATCGTAAATTCATGGCCCTCCACGTATGGTCGAAATTTCTTTACGCTTAATATCGCGGCTAAGCATTCTTGCTCCGTAACAGAATAATTCCGTTGCGCGTAGTTTAGCTTTTTAGACATGAACACTACCTTCATTCATTTGAACAAGAACACTACCTACCCCAGTCTTACTCGCATCGCAATGAATATAAAAAGGTTTTTCAAAATTCGAACTATGCAATACTGGCGCGCTGCTTCACACAGATTTTAATTCAATAAAAGCATTCCTTGCTTCGCTAGTCCAATTAAATTTTCTATTATTTTTGAGCAGATCGGTAAGCGGCGCAGTAACCGTAGCATAATTTCGTATACATTTACGATGCACATCCCCAAAAATCGTTTAACTTGTTTTACTGAGCGTGGTGATGAGAAATCGGTAATCGCAGACACTTTGTCTGGATCAGTTTGTATAATTCCATTACCTACAATGTGACCTAAGTACCTGACTTGTTTGAGACAAAACTTGCTTTTTTGAACGTTAATTGTCAAACATGACGATTTAATGTGTTCTGCCACTCGGAGTACATTTAAATGTTTCTAAAAACTATCTGATATTATCAAGAGATTATCTAGATAAATAAAAACTGCTGTTCTTATTTGAAGCGGAATAACTTTGTCCATGAGATGTGACATAGACTGCGGTGCATTACACAGGCCGAATGGCATAACATTATATTGATATAATGATTTACTAGGCACTGTGAAAACAGTTTTATCTCTAGAAGCTGGATCCAACGGAACTTGTCAAAAAGCATCTTTTAAATTAATGCTTGTGATAAATTCAGCTTTCGGAAGACGACTAAGAATACCGTCAATATTCGGCAAAGGGTACGCATCCTTTATCGTTACTGCCTTTACTTTCCTACTATCTAAACATAGTCGATTTTTACCTGGCTTACGCACTAGCACAATCGGTAACGACCAAGCACTGTCCGACTCCTCAATGATTCCCAACTCCAGCATTCGCTCAATTTCCGCGTATATTATCTTCTTTGAGGGAGATACAGGAAAATGTCTTTGTTTTATAGGCTTGGCCTCACCAACATCAATCACATGGGAAATAATGTTGGTTTTACCAAGGCCTTCTTTAGCGAATGAGGGAAACAAATTTATTATATTTTGGAGTTGATTCATTTGCGTTTCCGTTAAAGAATGTTGCTCCGCATCACCTGTTAACTCAATAGAATTAACATCGCAGAAAAATTCTTTGGGTAAAAGATAAAATGATTTCCAAAAATCAATCCCTAAATATAAATTTTGAGCTAAACTATGTATGATAAAAATTGTAATTCTTTTGGAAATTCCTCGACCAACAACATTCTGCAACCTTCCATCTGCTGTACGTACAACATAATTACATTTTTTAAAGTTGTTGTGATTTTCTAACAAGCCGGTTAGAATGCTGCCGAATAGTTTAACTTCCGCATATGGACGAATGTCATTATGAGTATCAAATAAGGCACTCAAAATTGTTCTGATTAGACTTCACTCTCTGCCAATACGAACGAATATGCTGACTAGAGCGTGTTTTTGCTTTGGTCGTAGGAAAATCATTAAAAATGCATTTGCGTGCTGCATTGTACTCTACTAGGCGAATAAGTAAATGTTTTAGGGGTTTTAGCAAAGAGACGTACGTCAGAGGTTGATTAAATGATGAACTTAGTTACTCGCAACTGGTTAAGTTGTTACTAGACGAATTATTGGTTAATAGTTTTATTCTGTGCTGGTTGACTGGTGGGTTTTGGTCGGCATCGGTTTGCGTGCACCTTACTGTGCTCCCGACTTCTTAAAATCTCCAGCAGAGAATTCTCGAATAAAGGTTGTACTAACCGATCTGTTAGCTCTAATATTGATTCATTAAATGAATCGAATGTTGCATTCTGTCTTTGTTTGCGATCTCGCACCATCTGACGGGAATCAAAGCGTAACTTTATATTGACGCCGTAGCGCTACGCAGAGATCGTTCCACTCAATATAACGAGTTGATTTATGGAACCTCCAGAATCAATCACTGGCTTTTGAATTAAATAGTGTGCTCGCGTAACGACACATAAATTCGAAATACCCCCTAAAGTCTGCATAGTTTATGCCTCTACACGGTAGATAAAGCTGTCTACTGATAAACCATCAGTTCCATCAGTAAAACGCATATTCCAGTTATAAATAATGTGTCCAACTTTATCAGAACGGAACGACGACTCTGTATTAGGAGAATTTTGATTACCAACAGCAGAGCTACCCAGGTTAATTGGATTGGAATTGGAAGCTTGATTTGCATTTGAATTTGGCGGTAAACCGAGTAATTGCTCCATGGTCTGTTGTTCTACTGTTTGAAGAGATTGCAAAGCAACCGCAGGTTTCGCTGACTGAACATTATTACGTAATTCATAACGATTTGTATTAGGTAAATTCAAATGTCTAAAACCCTATTCTATTGTGGTTTCAACTAAATGGGTTAACCGTTCACTAAGTGTTGCAAAGATCTCAGATTGTTGTGCGCCAATCATCGCAGTTACAAGATTGGTAATATGATCTGATTGACCTTGCAAAGAATGCCGAGATATATTTGCAGCTCCTCCAACTGCTCCTTCTGTTATAGTCTCATTATCGTTAGTTTTTCTTTTCGATCGTAATCAAGTATTATGACCGTGATCACTGGTTCTACTAGGGGTTTGAGGGTTTGCATCATTAACGATTTTTAATCCACATATGGGACATAGTAGCCGCGGTAGCTCAGTGGTTAGTGCGTTGGACTGCGAGCCGAAAGGTCCCCGGTTCCCGCCTGGACTGGGGCTAACAATATCTTTTCATAGAAACATTTTTCAATATCACGCTACCTCTCGGCAGTAAATGGCAAACCTACGAGACTAAAACATTGCCAATGAAAAGCTCTCACCCGCCGTTCGGATTCGGCAATAAACTGTAGGTCCCACCACTTTGAGTACAAATATAACACGCACCGCTCAACGCTAATATTTGCAAGGTGAGAAGTAAATCAGACTAATTGTGAATGCAGCGGTCGGATATTGACTTTAAATGGTCAAATTATCCGCAAATCCAATCGCAAAACTAAGTTAGAATGATATGCACAAAAAAAAAAATTAAGTACGAATGAATAATATTGATTGGGCTGGTTGCATGGCAAAGCATTATAACTGTGCAAATTCCAGCGCACAAAACAGATTAAGAAATATATTAAAAGAGTATCAAAAATTATTGGGAACCAACACATAATTTGTAAATATACAAATATTTTTCTTTTTTCTTTCAATTTGAAAGAAAATTTTAAACTGAGTTTGATGCGTCGGGACCCACGTTGGGCGCCAAAAATAATCTTAACTGTATTATGCAACGTTTTAAAATATTTCAGAACAAGGTTAATCAAGTGATAGGCTGCGGATGCACGCGTTGATGTCCGGCTTGGGCTCTTCGACTAATGGGGTGGTGCTCTTGTATTGCATTCTATCACTTTATACATGTACGTTACTACATAAATCTTATTTTAATATGAGTGCAGAATGGTTTTACAATTTAAATTCACACAAAATATAGTGAAGAGAGAGTAAAAGATATAAAATTTGCAACCGCTTGCGTTCTATCATTACCGAAAGTTTGAATGTAGCTTGCAGTTTTTATTGCAACAATTGCCCTCCCTACCATGATCCTAATAAACGCAAAAAAAAATATTTTAAGATCCCTAATGTTTATTACCACCACTTGACCTTCTGCAGAAACCAATGAAAAATTAAATTTTGAAGTTCATTACAACAATTTTATTAATAAAATAAAAATTCAATATAAAATTCGTTTAAATGCGTTATGATAACGCTAATTCTGTTTAATAATATGAATTGATAAAAAAATACAATTGTAGACTGTTGAATAATTAAATGATAATTTAGTTTTGTGCATATTATTATTTATTATCTAATGGAATACAAAAAAAAAATAAAATGAGGGGAAAAATAAAAGACCACTAACACCAAAATGTATATTAGTTGATTATAAAAAAAACGATGTATTTTATGAATAATATATATATTTTTTTTAAAGATTAAAAAAAAAAAAAATCATTTTAAAGTAATTTTCAAATGTATCTATTTCTTACAGATCAGAGGGTTGCATTGCATGGTGGAAAAAACTTGTTTTTAATGCGCTTGTTTAGAATTTATTACCAATATCCAATATATTTAAAATTTAAATGCATTACTGTGCATTAATCTGAAATATATATATATATATATATATATATATATATATATATATATATATATATATATATATATATATATATATATATATATATATATATATATATATATATGTAAATATATATATAAGTGAGAACATAGTGACAATATAATTTAAGAAAAGCTTGCAATGAAGGTATTGTTAATACCTTTCGTTGCAATTTAAAAGATTGTAGTTTAACCAACCTCAAGTGGAGGTTCTAAAATTGTAAAAGTGTCTTTTTAATAGTAAATGTAATAAAAGTGTTTTTTCTAAAAATAAAAAGTGTTCATAATAAATAAGTATAAAGGAAATTATTGAACCATCTAGAATATACAACAACATATGTGTAGGGTATTTATAGTCGGCTTAGACCGACTATAATTGTGTTATATATATATATATATATATATATATATATATATATATATATATATATATATATATATATATATATATATATATATATATATATATATATATATATATATATATATATATATATATTTTCTGCATTTTTAACTATAATTTTATTTTTTTTAATAAGACTTTTTAATTTAAAATCACTCTTAAAATTTGCTCTTAATTTTTACCTTATTTATGACTATCATATTCAGTTTGGTTTTTTTCCACTTTTTTCTACACTTAATTTTTCTTTTAGGATTTGTATTCTCTTTTTTTTCTTTTACGTTTTCTTGAAATTTAATTTTTTTGTTAAAATAAATTTTAACACAATTTTCCTGTTCCTTTATATATATATATATATATATATATATATATATATATATATATATATATATCTATATATTTCAGATTAATGCATAGTAATGCATTTAAATTTTAAATATATTGGATATTGGTAATAAATTCTAAACAAGCGCTTTAAAAACAAGTTTTTTCCACCATGCAATGCAACCCTCTGATCTGCAAGAAATAGATACATTTGAAAATTACTTTAACATGATTTTTTTTTTATTTTTTTTAAATCTTTAAAAAAATATATATATATTATTCTTAAAATACATCGTTTTGTTTATAATCAACCAATATACATTTTGGTATTATTGGTCTTTTATTTTTCCCCTCCTTTTATTTTTTTTTTGTATTCTATTAGATAATAAATAATAATATGCATAAAACTAAATTATCATTTAATTATTCAACAGTCTACAATTGTATTTTTTTATCAATTCATATTATTAAACAGAATTAGCGTTATCATAACGCATTTAAACGAATTTTATATTGAATTTTTATTTTATTAATAAAATTGTTGTAATGAACTTCAAAATTTAATTTTTCATTGGTTTCTGCAGAAGGTCATGTGGTGGTAATAAACATTAGGGATCTTAAAATATTTTTTTTTGCGTTTATTAGGATCATGGTAGGGAGAGCAATTGTCGATGTATTATTTATTTTCTGTAATAAATAAATATATAAATACAATCTATTTACATACAATGTCGCGTTTAATAATGTGAATTATTACAAAAAAATACATGTGACAATTTTGAGTAAACACGCAGAATGACGTACAAAACGAACATTTTCCATTGCACAATTTTGGGTCTATGTTAAAATAAGTGAAGCAGCGATTGCCAACAATTCTGATATTTCGCAATTGGTGTCAGCCAAAAACTGCAAGTCGGACTTTCTTCAAAAGTCACGTACACCAAAATGGAGTGAAAGTGAAAACTCACTAGAACATAGTGACAATATAATTTAAGAAAAGCTTGCAATGAAGGTATTGTTAATACCTTTCGTTGCAACTACACTTAATTTTTCTTTTAGGATTTGTATTCTCTTTTTTTTCTTTTACGTTTTCTTGAAATTTAATTTTTTTGTTAAAATAAATTTTAACACAATTTTCCTGTTCCTTTTTTTCCGGTATTTTTTTTTTCCTGAGATCCGATCGAAGTTGACCGTCGAATAAGACTGCCCTTCAGCAAATCACTGAGAATTTGGCTGTGATAAATTATATTTCACGCTGTAATTCGGTGTTCGAAAAATATGATTCGAAGAAAAGAATTAAAGCTGATGCATGAGAGCGGGAACTTTAGATTTTTAGTGCCAATCTGATTTAAATTTTCGATATCAAATGTATAGATTTATAAATAAAATAAGAGAAATTACATTTTCGGAGTTGACACCAGAAGATAAAAAATTAAATACGATTTCATATTTTTTGGCAATTATAGGCTTTTCTCCACCGAATCAAAATTATACCTTAAACAAATACATATTTATTTTTAAATTACACTTTTTCCCTTTTTTTTGTCTTTAAATAACTTACGTTTTTTTTCTTTAACAAAACTATGTTCGCAAAATATGATTGCAAAGATATATTATTTTTTAACATTACCAAGTCTAGTTTTTGTTTGATGATGCTGCGAAATTGAATAACTAACATTTTATTTCCAACAGCAATAAGTATATATAGCATAATTTGGAGATAAGCAACATAAAATTTAGTAAAAGAAATTAAACACAGCTTGTAACATCTTATGTTGCTGACAAGTAGATGGCGATACTATTGACAATAAGGCCAAATATTTAAGCATAAAAACAATTTCGTACAACAACATAATCAGTTTTCACATACGCCTTGATGGCCGAAATTACTGAATGGTTCACGCGTTCTGAAATATTCGCCTGTGGCGAGTGCACTGCGGTATACACATGGTTAATGCCATACTTTTGTAATAGGTTATTAAAATCGTTTGACTTAAATTGTGACACATTATCGGACACAATAGTTTCAGGCACGTATTGTGTATCATAATCGTAGAGTTCACAACTTACATATGATCCACTGTTATGTATCATAATCGTGGAACTTACAGCGTGCTTATGATCCACAATATAACATAACCAGTATATTTTTCTTTATGGCATACTTTTAGGGTAAAGCATTATGCATGTTTAACACAAACACAAGCATTTAATTGTCTTGGCGCACACCGCTTAACATAGCACTGGTATACACGCCCACGTTAAATAGGTCACTCAGATCACACAAATAAATGCTGACTTAGTTATTTTAGAATGATGAAAGTACTCAATTTATTGTGAAATTATAAATACGCTGACTAAGTTATTTTAGCATGATGGAATTACTCAATTTATTGTGAAATTATAAGAATACGAGGTGTTAAGTAGAAGTTAAGTATAGACTAAGAATCAATTGTGTTCGATAAGCTGAAGTGTCTACAAATAAATGTTAAGTATAAGTGTAACCAACTTTTAAAGCGAAATAAAGTGTCTTAAAGTAAAAAAGACTCGGTTGTTTTAAATAATATAAAGAAAGTAAAAAGGACTCAGTAAGTATAAATAGGATCAAGTTAAAGTCATAGTAGAAGGACGTTAACATACAACATTTTGGCTTTCGGACCATACATCAACTCCCAAGGGACGAGAAGGACTGGATGGAGATTAATATTAATAACTATTTTGGATCATGGAAAATATTTTTTGTATTTGTAAGTATTGTGAAAAATAGTGGATACAAAAAATATGTGCGGTACAAAAAAAAAAATTGTGAATTTGTGATATAAAACAAAAGAAATATTTGAGAATTTTAATAAGCAAAAAATAATGGAATTATGAAAATTGAACAATTGAAAATTTTGAAATAAAACTGTGAAAGAAAATTGTGAAATGAATTACATAAATGATAAAATTTTATAAATCAGGAAATTAAATAAGTAAACTAAATGTTTTATAAAATTGATTAATTGATATATTGAAGAACATTTTTAAAGTAATTGTGAAACATTATAAAATAATTTGAGACATTTAATGATAATGATTAATAAAATTGTAAATTTAAATAAATTGAATAAAATAAGAATTTTGATACAGCAGTGTTTTTATAATGTCGCGAAATTAATTAAAGAACAAAACTGGAAAATTAAAAAAAAAATAAATTGAACAAATAAGTTAATTTAGGATTCATAAATAATATGTTGATATGATTTTGAAATATAGATTAAAAAGTTTAAATAATGAAACATAAAAATGTGATAAATAAGGTAGTAAAAAATTTAATAGATAAATTAAATAATGGTTAAAAGTTGATTTAATATGAAACTAGTAAAAACAAAATAAAGAAAGGTATATTTAATTATATGATTAAGTAAATGGAAAAATAAGAAACACTAATAATGGGTACTGAAAATGTATTGAAACGCGTTCATTACGTTGTTCCTTACTTCTCTGGGGCGGAATCTCCATTATTAGAAACAGAATTATATAAATTTATTGAATGTTGTGAAACAGCTAAGCTTAAAATTAAGGAATCAGATAGTGAAGAATTTATTAAATGCGTTAGGTTACGTTTGGAGGGAGATGCCTATAAATTAGTAAGGACAAAACAGTTTCAAAAAATAGAAGAATTATACGAGTTGTTAAAAAATACGTACTTAAATGAAATTTCTTTAGAATTAGTACTAGCAGAGATTAAAAAGGCTTATCAAAATAGTAACGAGAGTTTGAGAATGTTTGGTAGACGATTAGATGAGTTGCAATCCATGGCTTTGGAAATTGCAAGTAAAAAATACAGTAAAAAGATAAGTGAGGATGAAGTATTCAGATTAGAATTACAGAGCTCAGTGTTGATCTCTTTTAAAGTGGGGGTGAAGGATCCAACTATAAAGGTTGTATTGTTGGGTAGTAAGTCAGAAACATTAGATGCATTGTTGGAAGAAGCTTTAAATATACAGGCTGTTATGCAGCGAAGTACAAGGTCGGAAGAGGATGAATATAATTATATGGAAAAAACACAGTCAAGCGTAAAATCGGAAAATAAATTGCAACAAATAAATAATGAAAGCAACTATAAAAGGAGTGTTCCAACATGTTCATTTTGTGGTAAATTGGGGCATACTAGGGATGATTGTATTATTAGAAAAAATATGCCTTTCTGCTACGAATGTGGAACTTATGGTCACGAATCTAATTGGAGATGTGCGAATAATAATAGTAATATAGTACAGAAAGAGTTAGGAATTGTAGATCAGACGTCGGAGGAGACTGTGATCAAATTTACTACTCCATTGCATTTCCATAGAACAGATGAGATCAATGAATTAAAATATGATTTAAAGGAAGATGAAGGTGATCGCATAATATGCAGTGGGCATGGAGATAGCTTGGATTTATCTAATGTAAGTGACGTTTTCATTGAAGTACCTTGCGAGGCAGCTAAAAATGGAAGACTTATTTTACTGGTAGACTCAGGAGCTGATGCCAGTATAGT
This sequence comes from Dryomyza anilis, assembly GCA_951804985.1. NCBI lineage: Eukaryota > Metazoa > Arthropoda > Insecta > Diptera > Dryomyzidae > Dryomyza > Dryomyza anilis. The sequence goes on from OX638131.1 coordinate 58,636,958, forward strand.
AAAAGAAAATGCAATGACAAATTTTCCAGACTTTAACGAAAATATACAAAAGTATTTAAAAGGAGCTTTTGGTGGGTGTGTTAGAACATTAGGTTCCACCAAAGTCCAACATAGGAACATAGGGCGCTTAAGTTTAATGCTACATGTAGTGTCACTTAAAAAAGGTGTACCAGCTGATGGAATAATCGGACGTGACAAATTATGGAATCGATCTGTAATAAATGCGATAGACAAAACAATAACATTCTTTGATAAACATAAAAACCATATTATAAAAGTACCAATGAAATCGCAGACAGAAATACAAAATATTTTTTACAATCAACAAATTAAAATTCAAGCGAGAACAGCAAAGATAGTATCATTACGTTTAAAAACAAAAATTCCAATAGTGTTAATACATAAACAAGAAATTTTTCCAGGAGTATATTTGGGCGAAAGCATATCGAATGTTAGCAAAAATAGAGTTTATGTTTCAGTTTTAAATGCTAAGGAAACAGAAATTATAATAGACAGTACTTTTAAACCAAAATTTTCGAATTTTAATCAGTATAAAGAATCGGATACCAATAATTCTACAATAAATAGCATAAATTCAGCAAACATTACAAACAGAATTAATAAATTATTAGAAGAAATGAAAATTGATGAGACTTTAAATAAAGACGAAATCACATCTTTACAAAAACATGAAATAGCAACACAGTGGAACCAGCCACCGATAAACCAAAAGCAATACAAATTGCCACACACTCATAGAGATGAAATCAACAGACAGGTTAAAAAATGTTGGATGACGGCATTATATCGCCAAGCATATCACCCTGGAATTCACCGATGTTGTTGGTTCCTAAAAAGAGCGGCAAGGACGGTAACAAAAAGTGGAGGCTAGTAATAGATTTCCGTAAATTGAACGACGTGACAATAAAACAAGTATTTCCGATTCCTCGAATCGACGAAATATTAGACCAATTAGGTCACAGTCGCTATTTTTCAACTTTAGACTTGGCAAGTGGTTATCATCAGGTACTAGTTGAAGAAGGGGATAAGGAAAAACAGCTTTTAGAACAGGACTGGGTCATTTCGAATTTAACAGAATGCCATTTGGCTTAACAGGTGCACCAGCTACCTTCCAAAGAATAATGAACCACATATTAACAGGTTTACAGGGTATAGATTGCTTTGTTTATCTTGATGATATAGTGGTGTACGGAAAAAATTTAGCTGAACATGAGCTTAGGCTAAGTAGAGTATTGCAGAAATTAAGGGAACACAATCTAAAATTAAATACAGAAAAATGTCAGTTTTTGCGTCGCGAAGTTGTCTATTTAGGACATAAATGTACGGAGCTAGGTGCCCTACCAGACCCCTCAAAGGTTGAATGCGTGAAAAATATTCCGGTACCAAGAAATAAAAAAGAAGTACAAGCGTTTTTGGGATTAATTAATTATTACAGAAAATTTATAAACAATATGGCAAAATTATCATTACCAATTAATAAGTTACTTAGAAAGGATGTTAAATTCACTTGGACCGACGATTGTCAAAATTCATTTATTAAACTAAAAGAATCAATAATTTCACCACCCATTCTCGCATATCCAGATTTTACAAACCCTTTTTTACTTACAACAGATGCAAGTAACGAAGCAATAGGTGCGGTACTGTCACAAGGCAAAGTAGGGAGCGACCGACCAATAGCATTTGCTAGTAGGGCATTAAATGGAGCAGAAAAAAATTACTCCACCATTGAAAAAGAATTTTAAGCTATAGTCTGGGCAACGAAAAATTTTAGAGCTTATCTTCTAGGCCTACATTTTCAAATTTATCTCAAAGATCAGACATCAAGGTTAGCCCGTTTCAGGCATAAATTATCAGAATATGATTACGAAATATCTTACAAACCAGGTGAACAGAATTTGAACGCAGTTGCTTTAAGTAGAATTCCACATCCAGAACCAGATATTACTGCGGTCCAAACACGGTCTAAGACCACACACAATAAATTAGATAATCAAATTTCAAAAACCAAAAAACAAGTGAGCACGCCAGTACTGGATGAAATAACAACAGACACCAAGAACGAATTAAACTCAAGTCTACTATTAACTGACCCAGAGGAAATTAAAACTGTTATAAAAGACTTTCATGACTCCGCATTAGGGGGTCACCAGGGCGCAGTGAAAACATATTTTAAGTGGAAAGGTATGCAGAAACAAATAAAAGATTACGTTAAGAATTGTCAAAAATGCCAAGTAAATAAAAGTTCTAGGCTTACTAAAATGCCAATGGTTTTAACTGATACGCCTGTACGACCATTCGATAAAGTATACATGGATCTTGTAGGTATTTTACCGGAAACTATATCTAGAAATAAATATATATTAACTTTTCAAGTAGATTTTTCAAAATATATGTGCTGCGTAGCTATCCCAGACGCAGAAGCAAGCACTGTAGCAAAAGCATTTTACGACGAAATTATTACAAGACATAACATACCAAAAGTATTGATAACCGACAATGGTTCGAATTTTGTTTCAAAATTATTTTCGGACACGTGTAAATTGTTAGGAATTAAAAAGTTACATATTACGCCATATCATCCACAGGCCAGCTCTTTGGAACGAAGCCACCGACCATTAGCAGAGTATTTACGAAGTTTTGCGAAAGAGGATGGATCAAACTGGGACCAGTGGTTAAATACAGCAATGCATGTACACAATAATACAATGCATATGTCACCCGGGCAAACGCCTTTCCGTACTTTATACGGTTACGATATTGAAATGCCAACCAATCTTAAACGCAAATGCTCACCGGTATATAATACCGATGATAGCAACAAGCTATTAAAATACCAAATTCAACGCAAACACGAAATCGTGCGACAAAATCAAGCCAGAGCCAAAGAAAAATCTAAGCAAAGCTATGATAGCTCAGTACACCCAATAATATTCAAAATAGGCGATAAAATTTTACTAAAAAATCAAAATAGGAAAAATAAATTTTCACCAGTTTGGGTAGGACCCTATGAGGTTCTTTCAATAAAAAGCCCTGTAACGACTGAGATTTGTATCAAGGGTAAAGCGAAAAAATTTCATAATAATTTGTTAAAAGCATACAACAGTATATTTTAAATAAATACTGTAGAATTAAATAAACACTGTCTGCAACAAGAACCAATAATTTTTAACATCATTGAAATAAAGTCAAATAGTTAGTGCAGGACAGAATAGTTAAGTATTACATATTGAGAATGACTGGTATTGCTTCGTGTACTAACGAATTTGAAACTACAAAAGAAAAGAATAGAGAAAAACTATATTTTTTTTTAAATGTAGATATTAAATAAATTAATTTTAAATAATTTATAAAATCCAAAAATTTTAATGTAATATTGCTAAAATACAAATCGCAGAGAAAATAGCTATGTATTAATTGAAGATGACTAGCATTGAATATAAACAAATAACAAAATCAAATTATTATTTGAGGTACGAATTTGCAAGGTTTAAAAATTACGTTGTCATTAAAATTGCGATAGGTCAGTACCTAGCTAAATGGAATTTTAAACAAACAAGTTCATTGCGCATAGAGCGCAATGCTCCCAGCTCATATTAATATAGAAGGCTTGAATATATTCATATGCCAACCGATTAAATGCACTTCAGCACTTTACAGGCAGAAGCCACTAACGTACTGGAACTGAAACGAGATACGGTAGTGCAGCGACAAAACTGCCTAATATTTTTTATCATTAACACAATTTTCATTCATGAAACTAAATATATTAATGCAGATATGCATTAATATAGCAAAGTAACAAACGTTTTAAATTCATCATTACACGGTAATGAAAATAAATAAGTACAATTGAGATGTACAAAATTAAATATTTAACAACTTAATATAGCAAATACATTTATGTAATGCTAAGAAGTCGCGCGCGCTTATTTCTTAATACTTAAAAAAATTATTAGTTAGTGCATGAGTAAATAGCTAAGTATTGTTGAATATGATTAGCATTTAACCATGTACTACTGGGACTCTAAATAAAACAATTTGTATTACAAAAATGCAGAAACATATCCAAACATATATGTTTCTAAACAAAATCATATAGTACATGTTGACTCATATGTAAATTAACTATTATAACTAATTAAGGTATAATTATGGCCATAGCCTTAACAGGATGTATTAAGGTGAAATAAGAAATATTTATAAGAAAACTATATGATATGATCAAGGATTCCATTAAATATGTCGACATCACACAGACATCAATTAATGATACAAGATTATTCTTTGAGAAGACAACTGATGTTTTGTTCTACAATGATGAATGGACGATAGTAGCCAAGTTTAAACCGCTACAACTGAACGATTTCCTGGAGCTGACAAACAAATACATAATCACGGCAAACACAATGTGCGAACAAATGAGCACCAATGTAAACGGACCCAGCATAAAAAGATCATGTATAGCAGCAACACGGGAGGACACGGCAATAATAGCCACACTAAAGAAAAATGAAGAAATAATTAAGCGCACAATAAAGAGTACCCGACAAAAGAGATCACTCAATTTCATTGGCTAAGGACTCAACTGGGCTTTTGGACTGATGGACAATAAAGAAAGAGAGATTGTCTATAAACATCTCAATGACATTGATGATAATGAACATAAAACATACGAAATTATGAAAAGACAAATTACGGTGATTTCATCAAATTATAACAAGATAGCAGAACCCTTACTGAATTCCTTGAAGGAAGTCGAACATCTGCAAAATGTGTTAAACATAACAATAAGAACATAAAAATACATAAATGAAAAAATAAATCAACAAGTTAGTCATTTACTATTCATGATGGATACCTTGGAAATTAATTCTACAATTAATGCAAACCTAATTGAAATTCAAGGACAACAGCTGATGGAAATGGCAATCATAGATGATCTATACAAGGTACGATTACACCCGACAATTATAGACCAGAGCGAGTTAAATGAAATGCTGACTAGCCTCACGTTAAGAGGAAAGGCGAAGTGGTTCATACAAAAATCATTCGAAATGCACCGTGCATCAACAGTACGAGTTTTCCCAGACACAGACGACCTAATAATAGTCATCAAGACACCACTACCTGATGATTTGTTGTTCACATTATATAGAATTTACCCAATACCCACAAATATTAATGAAGAATGGGATGCATTGGTTAAAACAATATATGACTACATATCAGAAGCAGAAGACCGGAGCAAATACATAGGTCTACCGAATGAAGATCACAGCAAATGCATTTTGGTTAGCCAACATACGGACAAAGAAATTACACTATGCAAACGTCCAGGAACCATGCTAACAACTAGCAACACACTATGTGAAGTCGCGTTGATTCAACACAGAACAGATATTAAAAATACCTGTGAACATGTTGTAATCAAAAGGAGTTCTGGCCTAGTAGTTAAACTATAGACACCAAACACATGGTTGTATAAATTCAATACACCAGCCTTTTTCGAAGCAGTTTGTGGGTCAAATATAGCCACATTGACACTATTCGGCCTGGGTTGGATGTCCATAAATAAGCTTGCAACTTACACAACAAAGAAATGCCATACGAGTTTTCACATCAACGCATTAGGAATATAACATACAGGAATAGAAAGGAATAGAACATACGGTTATAATAGAAAATTTACAAGGCAATTGGTCATCATTACCATATTCAAATATATCACAAACATCGTTACCGATCTTGGTGTCAGATCACAGCAAAATAAGATCAGCATTAAGAGATGGGCATCGTGATTTCGACGAAATATTACTACAATTAACTGATAACCAGGAACGCAAAGAATTACTTAATCGTCAAAATGAAATAACGAAAACCGGTATGTCTTACGGCATATTAATGCTGATATTAATAATAATAATAGCAGCATATGTATTATACATACATTACTACTCGACAATTAATAATAAAGCAACAATAAAAGCAGATGAATTTAATACAAATAAATCACCAATAGCAACAATAGATGTAGAAGCGGCTAAGGAAAACCTTGAAATGGTGTCAAATACATTTTCCAGCAAGAAATCCCCACTCGAATAAATCGGTTCATTGCGGAAATCAACAACGCAGAAACCAAACACCACAACACCCATAGCAAGTCAACGAACGAAGTCACATGAAATAGAAGCCAATACGTCAGACACAACAACAACGCATCGAACTACTACCGCAGAACAGCAGCAGTCAGCAACGAAAACATCGGGACCAGGTTTTTATTATATATAACTGGAAATTACAACCCTTAATTTACTAATATCCATTAAATATTATATAAGTAAAGATCATAACTTCATAACTAATAGAACTTAACGTAATTTATACCACATAAAACAATGTAAAAAGAAAAAACTATTATTCTTTTTAATAATAATTTTCTCTTTAGAAATAATTAAAATTATTCAAAAGAAAAAAAAAACTATTATTTTTCTTAATAATAATAATTTTTTTTCTTTCAATAAGGGGGGAGGTATGTTGTGTATCATAATCGTCGAGTTCACAACTTACATATGATCCACTGTTATGTATCATAATCGTGGAACTTACAGCGTGCTTATGATCCACAATATAACATAACCAGTATATTTTTCTTTATGGCATACTTTTAGGGTTAAGCATTATGCATGTTTAACACAAACACAAGCATTTAATTGTCTTGGCGCACACCGCTTAACATAGCACTGGTATACACGCCCACGTTAAATAGGTCACTCAGATCACACAAATAAATGCTGACTTAGTTATTTTAGAATGATGAAAGTACTCAATTTTTTGTGAAATTATAAATACGCTGACTAAGTTATTTTAGCATGATGAAATTACTTAATTTATTGTGAAATTATAAGAATACGAGGTGTTAAGTAGAAGTTAAGTATAGACTAAGAATCAATTGTGTTCGATAAGCTGAAGTGTCTACATATAAATGTTAAGTATAAGTGTAACCAACTTTTAAAGCGAAATAAAGTGTCTTAAAGTAAAAAAGACTCGGTTGTTTTAAATAATATAAAGAAAGTAAAAATATACTCAGTAAGTATAAATAGGATCAAGTTAAAGTCCTAGAAGAAGGACGTTAACATACAACACACGCCGTACGAATGGAAAAGATCACATGCTAAATATTTAATTATAACATCGGCTGTAAATTTCTTAATTAGCTTAAGAAATGGAAATTTATAGAAACTATCGAGTACTATAAAAATGCCTTTATTTCCAGACCGTGCACGGGGATATGGACCTAAGAAATCTACATAATTTCTGGAAAAATATTTGTGTACCTGCTGGTTTGCCCATCTGTGGGCGTAAAACATAATTAGGGTGTTTTTGCACTTACATACTTCGCATGCATTTATATACAATTTTACATCATTAACTAGGCCATGCCAAAAATAATATCTACGTATTCTTTCAATGGTTTTATTTATGCCATTATGTGATGAAAATGTGTCATCATGCGCTTTTTTAAAACTTCATTAACCATACATCTAGGTATCTATAATTTCCAACTGAGATCATCATGTATCTGCTCACAACGTGCATGCTCTGTTCTTCTATACACAAAATCGTCCACAACTTTTATGTCGGGAAATTGACTGTCATTTTCTTTTACCTTTCCTACTAAAGCGAAATATTTATCTGATTGAAAATTAGTTGAATTTAAGTCAATAAACAAACCACTGTCAATTCCCAGGGCGGACTGATCATCTGAGCATCTGTAACAATATTTTGGCTACCTTTCCTATGCAGTATTTTAAAGCAGAATCCCTGAAGCTTTAGTACCCAAGTGGCCAACCTCGAACTTAAGTCGGTCTGCGTTATCAGCCATTTTAAAGAAGCATGGTCAGTGATTATCGTAAATTCATGGCCCTCCACGTATGGTCGAAATTTCTTTACGCTTAATATCGCGGCTAAGCATTCTTGCTCCGTAACAGAATAATTCCGTTGCGCGTAGTTTAGCTTTTTAGACATGAACACTACCTTCATTCATTTGAACAAGAACACTACCTACCCCAGTCTTACTCGCATCGCAATGAATATAAAAAGGTTTTTCAAAATTCGAACTATGCAATACTGGCTCGCTGCTTAACACAGATTTTAATTCAATAAAAGCATTCCTTGCTTCGCTAGTCCAAATAAATTTTCTATTATTTTTGAGCAGATCGGTAAGCGGCGCAGTAACCGTAGCATAATTTCGTATAAATTTACGATGCACATCCCCAAAAATCGTTTAACTTGTTTTACTGAGCGTGGTGAAGAGAAATCGGTAATCGCAGACACTTTGTCTGGATCAGTTTGAATAATTCCATTACCTACAATGTGACCTAAGTACCTGACTTGTTTGAGACAAAACTTGCTTTTTTGAACGTTAATTGTCAAACATGACGATTTAATGTGTTCTGCCACTCGGAGTACATTTAAATGTTTCTAAAAACTATCTGATATTATCAAGAGATTATCTAGATAAATAAAAACTGCTGTTCTTATTTGAAGCGGAATAACTTTGTCCATGAGATGTGACATAGACTGCGGTGCATTACACAGGCCGAATGGCATAACATTATATTGATATAATGATTTACGAGGCACTGTGAAAACAGTTTTATCTCTAGAAGCTGGATCCAACGGAACTTGTCAAAAAGCATCTTTTAAATTAATGCTTGTGATAAATTCAGCTTTCGGAAGACGACTAAGAATACCGTCAATATTCGGCAAAGGGTACGCATCCTTTATCGTTACTGCCTTTACTTTCCTACTATCTAAACATAGTCGATTTTTACCTGGCTTACGCACTAGCACAATCGGTAACGACCAAGCACTGTCCGACTCCTCAATGATTCCCAACTCCAGCATTCGCTCAATTTCCGCGTATATTATCTTCTTTGAGGGAGATACAGGAAAATGTCTTTGTTTTATAGGCTTGGCCTCACCAACATCAATCACATGGGAAATAATGTTGGTTTTACCAAGGCCTTCTTTAGCGAATGAGGGAAACAAATTTATTATATTTTGGAGTTGATTCATTTGCGTTTCCGTTAAAGAATGTTGCTCCGCATCACCTGTTAACTCAATAGAATTAACATCGCAGAAAAATTCTTTGGGTAAAAGATAAAATGATTTCCAAAAATCAATCCCTAAATATAAATTTTGAGCTAAACTATGTATGATAAAAATTGTAATTCTTTTGGAAATTCCTCGACCAACAACATTCTGCAACCTTCCATCTGCTGTACGTACAACATAATTAAATTTATTAAAGTTGTTGTGATTTTCTAACAAGCCGGTTAGAATGCTGCCGAATAGTTTAACTTCCGCATATGGACGAATGTCATTATGAGTATCAAATAAGGCACTCAAAATTGTTCTGATTAGACTTCACTCTCTGCCAATACGAACGAAATGCTGACTAGAGCGTGTTTTTGCTTTGGTCGTAGGAAAATCATTAAAAATGCATTTGCGTGCTGCACTGTACTCTACTAGGCGAATAAGTAAATGTTTTAGGGGTTTTAGCAAAGAGACGTACGTCAGAGGTTGATTAAATGATGAACTTAGTTACTCGCAACTGGTTAAGTTGTTACTAGACGAATTATTGGTTAATAGTTTTATTCTGTGCTGGTTGACTGGTGGGTTTTGGTCGGCATCGGTTTGCGTGCACCTTACTGTGCTCCCGACTTCTTAAAATCTCCAGCAGAGAATTCTCGAATAAAGGTTGTACTAACCGATCTGTTAGCTCTAATATTGATTCATTAAATGAATCGAATGTTGCATTCTGTCTTTGTTTGCGATCTCGCACCATCTGACGGGAATCAAAGCGTAACTTTATATTGACGCCGTAGCGCTACGCAGAGATCGTTCCACTCAATATAACGAGTTGATTTATGGAACCTCCAGAATCAATCACTGGCTTTTGAATTAAATAGTGTGCTCGCGTAACGACACATAAGTACGAAATACCCCCTAAAGTCTGCCTAGTTTATGCCTCTACACGGTAGATAAAGCTGTCTACTGATAAACCATCAGTTCCATCAGAAAAACGCATATTCCAGTTATAAATAATGTGTCCAACTTTATCAGAACGGAACGACGACTCTGTATTAGGAGAATTTTGATTACCAACAGCAGAGCTACCCAGGTTAATTGGATTGGAATTGGAAGCTTGATTTGCATTTGAATTTGGCGGTAAACCGAGTAATTGCTCCATGGTCTGTTGTTCTATTGTTTGAAGAGATTGCAAAGCAACCGCAGGTTTCGCTGACTGAACATTATTACGTAATTCATAACGATTTGTATTAGGTAAATTCAAATGTCTAAAACCCTATTCTATTGTGGTTTCAACTAAATGGGTTAACCGTTCACTAAGTGTTGCAAAGATCTCAGATTGTTGTGCGCCAATCATCGCAGTTACAAGATTGGTAATATGATCTGATTGACCTTGCAAAGAATGCCGAGATATATTTGCAGCTCCTCCAACTGCTCCTTCTGTTATAGTCTCATTATCATTAGTTTGTCTTTTCGATCGTAATCCAGTATTATGACCGTGATCACTGGTTCTAGGCTGCGGATGCACGCGTTGATGTCCGGCTTGGGCTCGTCGACTAATTGGGTGGTGTTCTTGTATTGCATTCTATCACTTTATACATGCAATAAAAACTGCAAGCAACATTCAAACTTTCGGTAATGATAGAACGCAAGCGGTTGCAAATTTTATATCTTTTACTCTCTCTTCACTATATTTTGTGTGAATTTAAATTGTAAAACCATTCTGCACTCATATTAAAATAAGATTTGTGTAGTAACGTACATGTATAAAGTGATAGAATGCAATACTAGAACACCACCCCATTAGTCGACGAGCCCAAGCCGGACATCAACGCGTGCATCCGCAGCCTATCACTTGATTAACCTTGTTCTGAAATATTTTAAAACGTTGCATATTACTGTTAAGATTATTTTTGGCGCCCAACGTGGGTCCCGACGCATCAAACTCAGTTTAAAATTTTCTTTCAAATTGAAAGAAAAAAGAAAAATATTTGTATATTTACAAATTATGTGTTGGTTCCCAATAATTTTTGATACTCTTTTAATATATTTCTTAATCTGTTTTGAGCGTTGGAATTTGCATAGCTATAATGCTTTGCCATGCAGCCAGCCCAATCAATATTACTCATTCGTACTTAATTTTTTTTTGTGCATATCATTCTAACCTAGTTTTGCGATTGGATTTGACCATTTAAAGTCAATATCAGACCGCTGCATTCACAATTAGTCTGATATACTTCTCACCTTGCAAATATTAGCGTTCGGAACTAGTATAAGCTTAAAAATAATTTGAGTTTACTAACCAATGCTGAGTATTGCAATAGTTTTCATTAGTATCTTTTTCCCGTATGTTTTTTTCTTATTTGCTTTTATCTTGTCTATATATTGCAAATGTTTTTATTTGAAATCATTGACACACTGACTGTTATGCGTATAAACCGTTGAAATATTTTCTGATTATTTTATTTTTCATAAATCTTGCATTACTAAATATTTGCAAACCAACCCTATATGTCCCATAATAATAATAATAGTTTGGCGCTACAGTCCTGTATAGAACTTCGGCCGAGCTCTCTCACCATTTTGAGCGGTGCGTGTTATATTTGTACTCAAAGTGGTGGGACCTACAGTTTATTGCCGAATCCGAACGGCGGGTGAGAGCTTTTCATTGGCAATGTTTTAGTCTCGTATGTTTGCCATTTACTGCCGAGAGGTAGCGTGATATTGAAAAATGTTTCTATGAAAAGATATTGTTAGCCCCAGTCCAGGCGGGAACCGGGGACCTTTCAGCTCGCAGTCAACGCACTAATCACTGAGCTACCGCGGCTACTATGTCCCATATGTGGATTAAAAATCGTTAATGATGCAAACCCTCAAACCTCTAGTAGAACAAGTGGTCACGGTCATAATACTGGATTACGATCAAAAAGACAAACTAATAATAATGAGACTATAACAGAAGGAGCAGTTGGAGGAGCTGCAAATATATCTCGGCATTCTTTGCAAGGTCAATCAGATCATATTACCAATCTTGTAACTGCGATGATTGGCGCACAACAATCTGAGATCTTTGCAACACTTAGTGAACGGTTAACCCACTTAGTTGAAACCACAATAGAATAGGGTTTTAGACGTTTGAATTTACATAATACAAATCGTTATGAATTACGTAATAATGTTCAGTCAGCGCAATCTGCGGTTGCTTTGCAATCTCTTCAAACAGTAGAACAACAGACCATGGAGCAATTACTCGGTTTACCGCCAAATTCAAATGCAAATCAAGCTTCCAATTCCAATCCAATTAACCGGGGTAGCTCTGCTGTTGGTAATCAAAATTCTCCTGGGTCTCAGGTGGCACTATCTAATACAGAGTCGTCGTTCCGTTCTAATAAAGTTGGACACATTATTTATAACTGGAAAATGCGTTTTACTGATGGAACTGATGGTTTATCAGTAGACAGCTTTATCTACCGTGTAGAGGCATAAACTAGGCAGTCTTTAGGGGGTATTTCGTACTTATGTGTCGTTACGCGAGCACACTATTTAATTCAAAAGCCAGTGATTGATTCTGGAGGTTCCATAAATCAACTCGTTATATTGAGTGGAACGATCTCTGCGTAGCGCAACGGCGTCAATATAAAGTTACGCGGACCGATGTTGATTCCCGTCAGATGGTGCGAGATCGCAAACCAAGACAGAATGCAACATTCGATTCATTTAATGAATCAATATTAGAGCTAACAGATCGGTTAGTACAACCTTTATTCGAGAATTCTCTGCTGGAGATTTTAAGAAGAAAAACTCAGAGTCGGGAGCACAGTAAGGTGCACGCAAACCGATGCCGACCAAAACCCACCAGTCAACCAGCACAGAATAAAACTATTAACCAATAATTCGTCTAGTAACAACTTAACCAGTTGCGAGTAACTAAGTTCATCATTTAATCAACCTCTGACGTACGTCTCTTTGCTAAAACCCTTAAACATTTACATATTTGCCTAGTAGAGTACAATGCAGCACGCAAATGCATTTCTAATGATTTTCCTACGACCAAAGCAAAAACACGCTCTAGTCAGCATATTCGTTCGTATTGGCAGAGAGTGAAGTCTATTCAGAACAATTTTGAGTGCCTTATTTGTCATTCGTCCATATGCGGAAGTTAAACTATTCGGCATATATATATAACATATATATTTTTTTTAAAGATTTAAAAAAAATAAAAAAAAAATCATGTTAAAGTAATTTTCAAATGTATCTATTTCTTGCTGATCAGAGGGTTGCATTGCATGGTGGAAAAAACTTGTTTTTAATGCGCTTGTTTAGAATGTATTACCAATATCCAATATATTTAAAATTTAAATGCATTACTATGCATTAATCTGAAATATATAGATATAGATATAGATATAGATATAGATATAGATATAGATATAGATATAGATATAGATATAGATATAGATATAGATATAGATATAGATATAGATATAGATATAGATATATATATATATATATATATATATATATATTTTATTTTTTATTTATAAAAAAACAAATTATTACAAATTTTGGTAATCCTAACCATACGAGCGATTTAATTTACTTCACTCAGCGTGATAACCACTCAATTAATGTTACAATAAAAATTACACACTTTGTTGTCGCTGGTGAAAAGAAAGCTGGAGTGAGGGGAGTTTAAAATCTACAGCTGCAGTTTGGCAACATGCCTTCATATTTTCGCAACATCTGCATTTAGTAAAATTATCACCAGCAACATATATATATATTTTTTTGATATATCAGATGCTCATAATAATCAGAAATTTAATTAATTGCTTATATCTTCAATTAAAATAATTTTAATTTTCTTCTGGTTTTAACGCAATTTTTTCTGAACGCAAACATTTTTTTTTTAAATTCATTTTGCATTAAATCACAAACAATTTTATTATTATTTGAATACATATATTTTGTTTGTTAATGGAAAAATAAAAGTTGTGAGATGCAAGGAAAAAGATTACATTTAATATACCATTTTCGAAATGTGTTTTATTTTTGCATAACGCTTAGCATTATCGATATATATATAAATTTTGTTCTTTAACCTTGACTGACTTTGATTTTTTTTTCTTTTATAAATTAATATGATTTTACTATGTGTATTTTTTCTCACTCACTTTAAGAGTATTTTTTTTTTTCAATATTTTTCCATAAAATTTTTTCTGCATTTTTAACTATAATTATTTTTTTTATATAACTTTTAAATTTAAAATCACTGATAAATTGTTTTTTTAATTTTTGCCATATTTATGGCTATCATATTCAGTTTCGTTTTTTTTTACCACTTTTTTCTACACTTAATTTTTCTTTTAGAATTTGTATTCTCTTTTTTTCTTTTACGTTTTACATTTTCTTGAAATTTGATAGAATAATAAAATTTTTGATTTTTTTTGTTAATATAAATTTTAGCACAATTTTTCTGTTCCTTTTTTTTCCTGAGATCCGATTGAAGTTGTGCGTCGAATAAGACTGTCTTTCAGCAAATAGCTGAGAATTTGTCTGTGATTATTATATTCGAAGCTGTAATTTGGTGTTCAATAGGTAGGATTCGACGAAAAGAATTAAATTTTTCGATATCAAAATTATAGATTTATAAATAAAATAAGAGAAATTACCCTTTCGGAGTTAACACCAGAAGATAAAAAATGAAATATGATTTCATAATTTTTGGCAATTATTGGCGTTACTCCACCGAATCAAAAATATACCTTAAATAAAACATATATATATTTTTAAATTTAACTTTTTTCCTTTTTTTTGTCTTTAATTAACTTACGTTTTTTTTTCTTTAACAAAACTATGATCACAAAATATGAATGCAAAGAAATATTATTTTTGGTTTAAAGAACCCACATTTCGGTGTAAGTACCCAAAACTGGTCTTCGTTTCACCAATATTCTAAATAATTATTAAGAAGATTTTAGCAATTTCAAATAAAATTTATCATTTAAACATATTTCAAAATAATGCAAATATTGCAGCAACCACCTTTCAAATTTACGATTACGTATATCAACCATCAATTAACCATCTTACAAATAGGAAGATAGTTGTGAAATATTTGGAAAAGTTACTTCATTAGAATTCGCGGAGTAAATTTTATTGAATTGAAAGAAAATGAATCAAATGTATTTTTGTTTATTCTAGAATTAAAACAGTATCCTGGTTATTCATCGTAACCGTCTTCTGTTAGTTGTCATAGCCTCTCCTACACAATCCCTAGTCTCACCTTCGCGTTAACCCGAACAACCAGATGAAAATCGGGTCACAACCTCGCTGGGAGGTCTGGTCGGGGACAAATGAGACGGGGATATTTGCCCTCCAAAATGGGGGTTGTGCGTTGGGCTTGTGACCCGCCATATAAAAAAGCTGATTCAACGAAAACAGAAAAATGCCTCGGATACCGACCCGAAAACACGATGACAACCTACACAAACGTTTAAAGGACCATGATTTACGGATATGCACCTGGAATGTCTGAACCCTTTATAGGGAAGGTGCCATTATCCAGCTGGTTGATGTCCTCGAATGAAACAAGGCTGACATCACCGCAATCCAGGAAATGCGCAGGACAGGGCTGCTCTAAACAGGCATCCTGTGACATTTTCTACATCTGCCATGCGGAGAGGCATGAATTTGGTTGTGGATTTGTTGTCGGCAAGAGACTCCGCCACCTTGTCTCTAGGTTCACACCCGTGAACGAACGACTAGCAACAATCCGCATCAAGGCTAAATACTTCTATATCAGCCTAATTTGTGAGCACGCTCCGACGAATGAGAAGGACGATGAAACTAAAGAGACTTTCTATGAGAGCCTCGACGAAGCCTATGAGCGCTGCTCCCGTCACGACATCAAAATTGTGATTGGCGACTTTAATGCCAAGGTGGACCATGAGGGTATCTTTGGTTCAACGGTTGGACAATTCAGCTTCCACGGCACACATCCGACAATGGAAAGAGGCTGATCGATTTTGCCGCAGCGCGAAACATGGTAATTAGTAGTACTAGATTCCAGCATCTCAATATTCACAAGGCCACGTGGCGGTCACCCGATCAGAACACGCGCAACCAAATAGATCATGTTGTGATTGACAGAAGGCACGCTTCTAGTGTGATGGATGTTCGCTCGAACCGAAAAGCCAATATCGACACGGATCATTTCCTTGTAGCAGCTAAGGTTCGCACACGCTTATGCGCTGCGAAAAACGCACGGAAACCCACGCAAAGAAAGATAGACGTCAGTAAGCTACACACACAACAGACCGAACATGCCTATGGCGCTCGACTTTCCTCCTGCTTGCCCAAGGCACTCCCTCTTTCGATGATATATACGCGCAGTAACCACACGTCTCCCGCTCAATGCGTACGGCTGCCGAAGAGGAGCTTGGATTCCAACGCCCACTACTGAACAAGTGGTATGACGAAGAGTGTCGCGCAGCCACTGCAGAGAAAGGCGCTGCATATAGACCCACCATGCAGTCAGACCCACCACGCGAGTCGCGAAGGAGCGATACAGAGAAGAGGAGGGAAGAGAAAAATATATTCAGGCGCAAGAAAAGAGAATTAGACAGACGCGAGTGTGAAGATATTGAGATGCATGGCGACAGGAACGAGGCTCGAAAATTCTTTCAGAAAATAAGACGCCTGAGCGGAAGTTTAAAGACCGGACCCTCTTCCTTCCGCGCCAACTACCGTGGGATAAGTCTTCTCAATATCGCGTATAAGGTTCTAACGAGCGTATTATGTGAAAGACTGAAGCCCATCGTCAACAGACTGATTGGATCTTATCAGTGCGTTTTCAGACCTGGCAAGTCCACCATAGAACCGATTTTCACATTGCACCAAATCCTGGAAAAGACCAAAGAGAGGCAGATCGACACCCACCACCTCTTCGTCGACTACAAAGCTGCCTTCGACAGTCCGATAAGAAGTCGCCTATACGCTACCATGTCTGAGTTCGGTATACCTGCGAAACTTGGTGTCAACAAACAAAGAGTCCCGGCGTCTTGGACAACACGTCACTATTGACAACCACAACTTCGAAGTTGTGAAGGACTTCGTCTACCTAGGTACTAGCATCAACAAGGAAAATAATGTCATCCTGGAGATTAGCCGAAGAATAACTCCTGCCAACAGGTGTTACTTTGGGCTCAGTAGGAAATTGAGGAGTAGAGCCCTCTCTCTATGGACTTTTACCATTAAAATGTAATATTTGGGTTGACACTTTTTCAACGATTGGATTTACTTAATTGCTGTGGATAAATCGAGTGTAAGAAAAAAATTCGCCATTTTTCTTTTTCTATATCAAATGTCAAAATACCTCAAAAGTTTTGCTGAAAATGTCCAAGAACTCAGGATGTTTGCTATCAGTCAACTGTAAATATCTCAATTTGCATTGCTGTTGTGGCAAACATCTCGTAACTATCTGCATTTATATCATAATTAAAAAATATTAATAGTTTGGCTTTATTTGAAACTTATGGGATGGGATGAATATTTGCCACTAGGCGTAAATTTAAACAGATAGTTGCAGCAAGACTTTCATAAACATCTTGTTTTCTTAGTGTACTACAAATATGACATTTTTCGTGATGTTTTTAAGAAACATCGCACAAATAATACAAAATATGTGATGTTTACAAATTATTTGAAGTTTTGCTGCAAATTTATCTGTATTTCCTGCATATTGGAATTGTTAAAGCGAGTAGTATTTTAGTTGCAGCAACACTCTCATAAACATTCTGTTTTCTTAGTGTATATTTAAACCTTTAATTAGGGAAATATATGCGCTTGAATTCAAGTGTTATTTGAAGGTTGATTACAAGTTCAAAATTAAGGAACATCAAGTTAAGAATCATATTTTATTTATTGCTTACAATTAAGTTAAACCCCGAAGGTATATTGAATGTCGGAATTTAAGTTGACATAAAACGTAGATTCAATTGGATAAAAAGCTACCAGTTTTGCTGGAGAACGCTATGGTTTTCAAGCTTACAATAACAAAAAGTTGAACGCTTTTCTCCAGTAAAATATCCATGTTCAATATACATTCGATAATCACTTAATATCCAGGTTTTTTAATATCCAAACAAAATTTTGCAGGCATTAACATGTATGTTTGGAATTTTATGTCAACATAATATATAATTAACTGATAAATAATTAGTAAACAGGGTTATATTGAGTCTTAAACAGTGTTGTAAAGAGCTCTGACTTACATTATAATATCCCGGAAACATTTTAATGTTGCCCCTTTAAATAGAGTATGTTTTAATGGAAACATACTAATTACTACATCCAAATAAAATAATTATTTGAACCGAAACATAAATATGTTTAAAATAAAACATGATTTTGAACGACCTGAATATAAATATGTTTCCAAAGAAACATATCAGATGTATCAGTTCAAAAAGTAGTATGTTTGCATAGAAACATATTTAAATATTTTTGGAAAGAAATCATGAAAATAAAATAAAAATAAAATGTTGTTTTATTATTAAAAATCTTTAAACATGCACAGTGGGAATTTATAATAATTGAATTCATATACAAATTTTTAAATGCATAAATAAATAATTCGTTTAAAACTGCAAGTACAAGTGACAGCATCAATGAATGCACAATTGCACCAGCAGACGCTAAACCAGGCAATCCAGGCTCGTTTTATATTTGGTACAGTTACAGTTGATCTCAGTACAGCACATAGCGTAGGCAAGAAATTCACGGAGGCTTTTGTAAAAAACATGCAAAATTCTGTTTGAAAATCGAAACACTGATTTTTATTTGTGGTTTTTTCACATTAGTTTTAGAAATTATATACTGCACTATATTATACTCTGTTACTATTTGTACTTTTGGTAACACAATTTATATATTTATTTAATTTACAAATAACAAAATTATTACCGACGCGAACACGTTTTCTCAACGAACAACAAAAGACACGTACGTAGAAAAAGCCGATCACCGAGTGTAAACTTTGTAGACAAGAAGAAAGCTGCAAGAATACCTTTATTTACATTTGAATTAATTTTTTGTTTCTTTTCGAACATCAGATGTTTTAAATGACCCTATACATACTTGAAACGACGATAAAAGTGACGTAGGTAGAAAAATTCTGCTCAACGAGTGCCAACTTCGTATACAAGAAGAATGTTGCTAGAATACACTTATTTAAATCCAATTTCTTTTTTGTGTGTTCATATGTTCAAACGATGGCGTCGGTAGAAAATGTAGCACAACGTTGGCAATTTCGTCAGTCGTTAAATTATTGAATTAAGACGAGCGTTGCGAACATACGTTGTATTTAGATTTGATTAGCATTTTCTGTGTTTCGAAACATAGTTTAAAATTGCCAAGAAATAGTATATTCAAATGCAATTAAAATTTTATGTTGGTATTGTAACATATTTATGGTAAATTTGACAGATTCTACTGCGCAATATAAAAATGTTTACACGTGAACAAAAATAAATTCAATTTCGATTATAATTTAATTAAACTTCATTCCTAATTCATGTATGGTAATTTCGTATTACTTTTTAATTACATTGAAACATAGTCAAACAAATCTTTTCTATCCGTGTATTAATAGATTTGTCTGTTTGCTTCTTCAAGCGAAAAACAATGATCTCACCTGCAGTGTGCGAATGCAGTGGTGCATACACACATAGAAAATTATTGTTAATTTTTGAAAATAAATATTATGAATTTATTAAAACTTCAGAACGAAAATATTATTTTTGTCTTTGAAAATAAAATTATTAATTTTCATTTTAGTTTAGTTTGACGCAAGGTTTGACGTAGATTTTTTTTTTAGAAATTTGATGCTTATATTTTTAATATATTTAGAATCGTTGCGCATTTTGGTGATAAAAACAGTTTAATTAATAAGAAACCGAGATGACTAAATTTTTTATTTGCCGAACGAAATAAAGAGAACATAAAGGCCTGTTAGTATCTCCAACGGTGAATTATACTTACTCCTACTTTAGTACTTTAATTATTTTCCAATAAATAATTTTATATTTGAATTCTTTTAATTTAAACTTATACTTTATTTCAACACTTTTCAGCTCAATATTTTTGGCTTCTTACACCTCTAAACTCTATTTGACAACTCACTTAAAATTTAACTTAACTATTGTAAGATGGCATGTTTCAAATCTACATGTTCCGGCAGAGTGCCGTGCGCAAATTCCACTCACTATTTGCTTCCGTAAGGGAAAAAGCCCTTAGCCAATCATGCTGCTGCTGGTTTGACCCAGCTTCGCTCATACTGTTGCTAGTTCATTGGCTTGCTTGACGTTGCACTTTACTGCAACGTAACGCTAACTGCATGAAGTAGTCATCGCGTAAGTATGTCACGATACGTTTATATCAACGTATATCAACGTATAGTGACTTACCAAAACACACTATGTTGACTTGCAACATACCTCCACCTTTATTTTAAGAAAAAATTATTATTAAAATGAATAATAGTTTTTTCTTTTACATAATTGATATTGCCTAAAAATTATACTCTTATCAGTTTACTTAACAAGTCTTATCAATATATCTGAATATTATCTTAAAAAAAAATATATATGGTAAAAATATTACAATTTATCATATTCTATTTTAAAATGACCCCACCACCGAACATTGTTTATAATGCACAGAACATTGCAGTTGGCAAAACAGTAGCTTCTTAGGCTACCGATTTGTAATTGCTTTGTTTTGTGTTATTCTGTTGTTATTCTTATTTATATGTGCTAGCAATTATGCTTTATTTTGTGCAATGAAGTGTTTACTTGAACTTAGGCATATTCGACGATATTTTAACTAAAATACTTATTTTTTTTTCCACACCTTTTTATTTTTATATATACTTATATTTTTTTTGTTTCTTTTGTTTTTCAATCCCTCTTTTGTTTTTCAATCCCTCATATTATTAATTCTAATTTATAATATATATTGAATTTTCTTCTTGAATCCCTCATACTCATACCCCTATATCATTCCATAAGATGGTCCCAATGTCGTTATGGTTGGCTCTTCGTCCTCATGTTTCTGTTTAACAACTTCAACTAGTTGACTTGTGGTTGGCCGAAATGCAATACGCTCCGCTAACTCGTTCTCCTGAATTTTTACGCTACTGATGGCATTTACTGTTGCTACTGTCTCCCTATCCTTCAGTGACTTTGTTAATTTTAGCTTTCTCGATGATTCTACTCGAAGGTACCAAAAATACGCTAATACCACGTAGATTAATACCAACACTACCACGCCGTACGATGCTCCCATAGTCTTCATCTCGTGCTGATGCTTTAGCCATTCTAGCCGCTCCAGCTTCTGACTCATTTCCGCTTTCAGATCTTCAAAACTGCGCTGGCCATCTCTTAGCGCTGACCGTAATTTGCTGTGGTCCGACGTCTGTATTGGCAAAAGTGTGACTGATGCATTTTCTGTACGTAACGCTCCCCAATCCCAATTTTCGATATACAAGGTGTGCTCCTCTTTTTTATAGGTTACATTCCTGCACATTCTTGGTGCAGATTCATAAGGCAATATTAATTCTCTGTTGTGCAAGTCGCAGGCCTCATTCACTGACATCCACCCCATCCCTGCTAGCGTCAGTGTAGCCGTGTTTGTTCCGCAAATCGCTTCGAAAACCGCTGGCGTGTCAAACCTGAACAACCAGGAGTTTGAAGCCCATAGTTTCACTACCAACCCTGAACTCTTCCTAATAGCTACATGTTCACAGGTATTCACTCTATCTGTCCTTTGTTGCATTAACGTGACCTCACAAAGTACATTGCTGCTCGACATAATCGTTCCCGGACGTCTACATAGCGTTATCTCCTTGTCCATCTCTTGGTTCACCGTAACACATCTTAAATGATTCTCGTGCGTTAATCCTATGAATCTACTCCGATCTTCCGCCTCCGCTATGTAGTCATACTTTGTCTTAACCAGCGAGTCCCATTCCTCATTGATGTTAATGGGGATCGGATAAATCCTGTACAACGCAAATAACACATCATCCGGCAGTGGTGTCTTAATTATGAACATCAGACTATCCCCGTCCGGAAAAACTCGTACCATTGACAAATGATGCATATCAAAAGTCTGTTGAATAAACCAATTCGCTTTGCCCCTTAATTTGAGACGGGCCAACATTGCGTCTAGTTCCTTTCGGTCTATTATCGTAGGATGCAGATCCCCCTTGTAGAGATCGTCAATTATTGCCATTTCTATTGATTGTTGTCCCTGAATCTCCATTTAATTAGCATTTATGGTTGACTGTATTTCCAACAAATGTAACACAAACTGTACTTTGTTGAGCTTGTTATCTATATCTCTATTTATTTTCTGCTGTTGTTGCTGCTGAGGTAGGATGTTGCTCTTCACCCTTATTTGCAATATTATGATTTTAACATGATCTAAATTATTACGAACTGTTTGTTACGTTATTTATTTTGTTATATTTGCTTCAAAATTATATTCTTTTAATAAATTGTTATGGAATTTTTTCCCTTTTCCTTTGATAGAAATCATCGTCGTTACAGGACTTACTATCGAAAGTACTTCGTACGGTCCTACCCAAATGGGTGAAAATGTATTCTTTCTGTTCTGATTTTTTAACAATATTTTATCACCTACGCTAAATATTTTTGGGTGTAATGTGCTATCATAGATTTGTTTAGATTTTTCTTTTGCTTTTTCTTGATTCTCTCTCACGATTTCGTGTATACGTTGAATTTGATATTTTAATAACTTGTTGTAATCGTCGGTATTATATACTGGTGAACATTTTCGCTTAAGATTTGTTGGCATCTCAAATTCGTACCCGTATAAAATACGGAAAGGATTGCTGAATTTAACCATTGGTCCCAGTTCGACCCATCTTCTTTTGCAAAACTCCTTAAATATTCTGCTAACGGTCGATGGCTTTTTTCCAAAGACCCATTAGCTTGTGGATGATATGGTGTAATATGTAACTTTCTAATTCCTAACAATTTACAAGTATCTGAAAACAGTTTTGAGACAAAATTGGAACCATTGTCCGTTACTAATACTTTCGGTATATTATGACGTGTAATGATTTCTTCGTAAAATGCTTTTGCTACTGTATTTGCCTCCGCATCAGGTATGGCAACGCAGCACATGTATTTTGAAAAATCATCTTGA
The DNA here is from genome assembly GCA_951804985.1 of Dryomyza anilis. Classification (NCBI taxonomy): domain Eukaryota; kingdom Metazoa; phylum Arthropoda; class Insecta; order Diptera; family Dryomyzidae; genus Dryomyza; species Dryomyza anilis. Next base: position 58,660,310 of record OX638131.1, read on the forward strand.
AAAGTTAATATATATTTATTTCCAGATATAGTTTCCGGTAAAATACCTACAAGATCCATGTATACTTTATCGAATGGTCGTACAGGCGTATCAGTTAAAACCATTGGCATTTTAGTAAGCCTAGAACTTTTATTTACTTGGCATTTTTGACAATTCTTAACGTAATCTTTTATTTGTTTCTGCATACCTTTCCACTTAAATTGTTTTCTGATTCTAAAATATGTTTTCACTGCGCCCTGGTGACCCCCTAATGCTGAGTCATGGAAGTCTTTTATAACAGTTTTAATTTCCTCTGGGTCAGTTAATAGTAGACTTGAGTTTAATTCGTTCTTGGTGTCTGTTGTTATTTCATCCAGTACTGGCGTGCTCACTTGTTTTTTGGTTTTTGAAATTTGATTATCTAATTTATTCTGTGTGGTCTTAGACCGTGGTTGGACCTCAGTAATATCTGGTTCTGTATGTGGAATTCTACTTAAAGCAACTGCGTTCAAATTCTGTTTACCTGGTTTGTAAGATATTTCGTAATCATATTCTGATAATTTATGCCTGAAATGGGCTAACCTTGATGTCTGATCTTTGAGATTTTCTGTGCTACGTAATGGTTTATGATCTGTATAAATTTGAAAATGTCGGCCTAGAAGATAAGCTCTAAAATTTTTCGTTGCCCAGACTATAGCTAAAAATTCCTTTTCAATGGTGAAGTAATTTTTTTCTGCTCCATTTTATGCCCTACTAGCAAATGCTATTGGTCGGTAGCTCCCTACTTTGCCTTGTGACAGTACCGCACCTATTGCTTCGTTACTTGCATCTGTTGTAAGTAAAAAAAGGTTTTGTAAAATCTTGATATGCGAGAATGGGTGGTGAAATTATTGATTCTTTTAGTTTAATAAATGAATTTTGACAATCATCGGTCCAAGTGAATTTAACAACCTTTCTAAGTAACTTATTAATTGGTAATGATAATTTTGCCATATTGTTTATAAATTTTCTGTAATAATTAATTAATCCCAAAAACGCTTGTACTTCTTTTTTATTTCTTGGTACCGGAATATTTTTCACGCATTCAACTTTTGAGGGGTCTGGCAGAGCACCTAGTTCCGAACATTTATGTCCTAAATAGACAACTTCGCGGCGCAAAAACTGACATTTTTCTGTATTTAATTTTAGATTGTGTTCCCTTAATTTCTGCAATACTCTACTCAACCCATGCTCATGTTCAGCTAAATTCTTTCCGTAAACCACTATATCATCAAGATAAACAAAGCAATCAACACCCTGTAAACCTGTTAATATGTGGTTCATTATTCTTTGGAAGGTAGCTGGAGCACCTGTTAAGCCAAATGGCATTCTGTTAAATTTGAAATGACCCAGTCCTGTCCTAAAAGCCGTTTTTCTTTATCTCCTTCTTCTACTAAAACCTGATGATAACCGCTTGCTAAGTCTAAAGTTGAAAAATATCGACTATGTCCTAACTGATCTAATATCTCGTCTATCCGGGGAATCGGAAATACTTGTATAACTGTTACATCATTTAGTTTACGAAAATCTACTACTAATCTCCATTTCTTGCTACCTTCCTTACAGCTCTTTTTTGGTACCAGCAATAATGGTGAATTCTAAGGTGAGATACTCGGCGATATAATGCCGTCATCTAACATTTTTCCTACCTGCCTATTAATTTCTTCCCTATGTGTATGGGGTAGCTTATATTGTTTCTGATTAATTGGCGGTTGGTTCCACTGTGTAATTATTTCATGTTTAAGCGCTGACGTGTATGTTAATTCATCGCCATCTAAATGAAAAACATCGTGATAAGAAATACACAGATTTTGTAAAGATGTAATTTCGTCTTTATTTAAAGTCTCATCAATTTTCATTTTCTCTAATAATTTGTTAATTCTGTTTGTAATGTTTACTGAATTTATGCTGTTTATTGTAGTATTATTTGTATCCGATTCTTTATACTGCTTAAAATTTGAAAATTTTGGTTTACAAGTACTGTCTATTATAATTTCCTTCTCTGTAGCATTTAAAACTGAGACATAAACTCTATTTTTGCTGACATTCGATATGCTTTCGCCCAAATATACTCCTGGACAAATTTCTTGTTTATGTATTAATACGATCGGAATTTTTGTTTTTAGACGTAATGATACTATCTTTGCGGTTCTAGGTTCTATTTTTAATTCTTGATTTAAAAAAATATTTTCCATATCTGTCCGTGTCCTCATAGGTAATTGTATAGTATTGTTTTTATCTTTATCAAAAAATATTAAACTCTTATCTATAGCATTTATTATGGACCTATTCCATATATTATCCCGTCCTATTATACCATCAGCGGGTATTCCTTGCTCAATTGCCACTACATGCATCTTTAAACAGAACCACTCTATACTACTGTGCTGAATGTTTATTGTCCCTAATGCCCTTACGCATCCCCCAAAGGCACCACTAAAGTCCTTCTGAGTATTTTTATCAAAACCTGGAAATCTTGTCATCGCCCCCTCCTTTACTATACTAGCATCTGCTCCCGAATCTACCAGTAATATGAGTTTTCCATTTTTAGCAGCCTCACAAGGTACTTCAATGAAAACATCACTTACATTAGGTAGTTTGAAACAATCACCCTGCCTACTGCATATTAAACGGTTCCCTCTTTTACTAAACCCACACATATTACATCTAATCTTCTTACTATATTCTACCACGAAATTCTCAAAACTTTTTGATATTCTTGATAATAAGTTGTTTACTCTATACCCAACTTTTACTACTTCCTCTCCAAATGTTCCCTTATATTTTTCATATCCTGCTAGTTTTTTTTTTATTTTGTTCCCTAATGTAATCGACACAATACTTATAAAATGTATGAAATTAATTATTATACCTGCTACTGTATTACAAACCAAACAAGGTGGCTCAACATATGTATCAACTGTCAGTCCCTACGTTTGATGAACAATATTTTCGCCCATTTTTCCTCCCTTCACCTTCTCCTTACAGATCAAACACGGTGGCTCAACATATGTATCAACGGTCACTCCCGACGTTTGATGAACAATATTTTCGCTCACGGTTTTTTGGCTGTTATTCGCAACTTTGGTAGCAAATGTGATCACAGGCTCCCTTTGCGTATGATCCACTATTTCTACCTTTGACCTAACTTTACTAATGTTAACGGGACCCCAGCTTACTGGCCTTGACTGGGCCCCTGGTAGTTTCCCTTATTGTGATTGTTACTACCGTTTGGCCCAAAATTTTGCTTAGCGTGACAATCCGCTATCATATGGCCAACTTGACCGCACCCATAACATGCTCTATTACTTCTGTAAGGCCTATTAGACTTATCGTTATTACTGTGGTTATTTCTAAAAGGATTATTATTTCCATTATTTTCATTACCATAATTAGTATTATTATTAGTATTCTTATTATAATTATTACTGTTATTTCCATGATTGGGAAAACCTCCACTACCCCCTTGATATGGCTGATTTGGTTTCTGTTGACTTTGATATTCGTTGTCCGGAAAGCCTTGGTATTGTTGATTACGATTTTGCGGCTGTTGGTAACCGTTATTTAGAAGTTCTTTGTATTGCTGATTTTGTTGGTGCAGCTGTTGGTAACCGTTATTTAGAAGTCCTTTGTATTGCTGATTTTGTTGTTGCTCCTGGCACCCTTCCAATCTATTTAATCCGCATCGCCAACTCGAGTCATGTCCGTACTTCTCGCATTCTCTGCAAAATAGTGTATTTTTGCGGATATAACAGTCATCCCTTGTGTGTCCTGGCCTAGTGAAAAAAGAACAGACTGGCCCTTTTTTCATGGCACCCATTATTTCCATTTTTTTGATTTTTACCCCCATCTTGTCTTAAAATTCTAATATCATTTTCTTGATTATTTTTACTATACGAAGTTCCATTCGTTATTTTTTTCCATACTATACAGTTCCTTCGGTAGTTTCGGCCCCCTCTGTATTGTAGCCTCTGCCCTTAATGCTTCGTCTAATAAATCATTTAAATTATCCGCCCTGCTACTCAACAGTAGTATCTTTACAGTCGGGTCACTCACTCCTACTTTAAATACAGTGAGCACTGAATTTACTAGCTCTGTGTTAAAAACGTCCGTTGGCAGGTTCTTCTTTTTGTACATTGTATCGGCTATGTCGTTTGCGTTTGACTGCATTACTTCTAATCGCCTTGCAAATGCCCTCAAACATTCACCTCCTCCTTGATATGCTTGTCTTATTTTGTATTGTACGGAATCTAAGGTAGCTACCTTTAAATATGTGTTTTTAAGCTATTCAAATAATGATTCTAAATCATCGATTTTCTTAGTCCTCACTAATTCATATGCATCTCCATCAAGACGCAGTTTAACGCATATCATGAATTCTTCTTGATTTTCTTCACTTATATTAAGGTTCGCTGCCTTACAACCGTCTATAAATCTAAGAAGCTCCGTTTTTAGGTACGGTGAATCTTCGCCCTTGAACACCCGGACCAGATTTCGTACGCATTTCGAAATATCGTCTGTAGGCATTTCAATTATTGTTCTATCTGTTGTTATGTTTTCTAAATTTTTTTCTATTCTTAAAGCTTCTTTATGGTATAACGAAGTTTCTTGTGCTAATTTTACCTCCGCCTCTAAAAATCTGATCTTTGAGTCTAATTCTCTTACTTTGTTAGTTGCCTCTTCGACTGATTCAAATTCTAATATAGGTTGTTGATGCAGTACTCTAGCTACTGAGTCATCAGAAATATCTTTTTCTTTTAACAAAGCTCTTAATTTCTCGTTTTCCGACTCTAAACCGCAGGCGTGATCTAACAACTCCTGTTTTTCTGCTAATTTATCGTTTATTTTTTTCGTTAACGCTGCAAACTCTCCTTTCCAGTTTTCTATCTCCTTTATTTTATTTTCACTCTTGTGTTCCAAGAAATATATTAGTTCTTCGAACACGACATCTACTCTTTCTACTTCGGAAAAGACCTTTGTACTATTTACTTTATTTTTTATTAATTGTAAATGTTCTTTGTTATTTACTTCGAGGCTGATTTGAGCCCACAATTTCTCCGTAAACCTGTCCAATTGCCCTAATATATTCCTATAAGCTAACTGTGACTGTTCCAATTCCGCCATATAATGTTCAAAAAAAAATATATCATTTAACCCCTAGAACTCTCCTCAGTTCACCTAGTTTCCCAATTTTACAAAAAAAAAAAAAAATTCTTAATTCTATAATTCCAAATTCGTTCATTAAAATGTTAAATTTTAAATGAATTTGACCATGTTAGTTAGAGAAATATTAAAAATATTCTAAAAATTTCCAATGTTATTTTAAATGTTCTAATTATTTAAAATTTTTCTTTATTTTTAATTGAATGTTCTTAATATTTTAAATTTTATTTTTATTTGAATGTAAAAAAAAATGAAGTTTCAATTAAAGTGTTTATTTTTAAATGTTCTAACTATTTTAAATTTTACTTAATTTTTAACTGAATGTAAATTTTATTTTATTTTTATTTAAATTATCCATTAAAATATTATTATGAATGTTCCGAGTATTTCAAATTTTATTTTATTTTTATTTAAATTTAAATTTATTCAATAAAAATGAATTATGACAAATGAATATTATTTTGAGTGATAAAAAAAAAAATGTTTCTAAATTCGGTCTATTTCTACTACAACTTCTATAATTTTCAGAAATATTCACTTAAAATTCCTTTGTAACTTCCTTTTCTCAAACAAAAAAAAAATGTCTCTTCCTTCCTTCTTTTCTTCTTTCTGGTTCTTGGTATACGGCTGCGCCAAAATGTTAGTATCTCCAACGTTGAATTATACTTACTCCTACTTTAGTACTTTAATTATTTCCAATATATAATTTTATATTTGAATTCTTTTAATTTAAACTTAGACTTTATTTCAACACTTTTCAGCTCAATATTTTTGGCTTCTTACACCTCTAAACTCTATTTCACAACTCACTTAAAATTGATCTTAACTATTGTAAGAAGGCTTGTTTCAAATCTACATGTTCCGGCAGAGTGCCGTGCGCAAATTCCACTCACTATTTGCTTCCGTAAGGGAAAAAGCCCTTAGCCAATCATGCTGCTGCTGGTTTGACCCAGCTTCGCTCATACTGTTGCTAGTTCATTGGCTTGCTTGACTATGACACATATGTCCTACGTTGCACTTTACTGCAACGTATCATTACTGCATGAAGTAGTCATCGCGTAAGTATGTCACGATACGTTTATAATATCAACGTATAGTGACTTACCAAAGCACACTATGTTGACTTACAACAGGCCGACGAAATCATGTGCGGTGTTTGCTTCAACTTATACGTTGTCACCATGAAATCTAACGACATCGAATTCATTCATGCCGAACGCCGTTACTTGTTCCTTCTGGAGCACAACGCACCAATGTAGAGGAAGCGCGCTATACTGAGGGCCTTAAGGAAGAAGCTCTACAGTTCTCGAATTATAAGACGCTGGACCGATGTTATCATTTCGCAGAATATTATAATTGCTGCACGTTTGTTTGTTTTCAATTCAAAATGGTAATATAAAAACGTCAAAATTTTAAAATTGTATGCATTCTTTTTAATCATAATATTTCAAATTTTAAAATTTTAAAAAATACCATCAAAGCACAAATGAAAATTAAAAATTGAAATTTTCAAAAACAAAAATTTTATGTTCAATTCTTGTTTGATAATTTGATTGTTGAATCCGACAATAAATTGAAAATAATATTTGTGGATCCATTTTAACATGAAATATTTTCAAATTATTGTTGGATTCGACAATTATTTTCTATGTGTGTATAGTGTCGGAAAAAATAAAAATTTTCTTGTTGACATTTAATTTATCACGTCACTGGGTTGTCACTGAGTAATTTTGTGTAGTGAATTTCGTCTCAAGTTTTTTTAACTTCGAAAACCAAGGTTGGAATAACATTCAACCTTGGTTTTCGTTCATGCAAATGTTTTCATATCAGCATCATGCAAAAGTAGTTAGGGTTGTTAAATGTTAACTCCACTTATACATTTACCATCGTCTGTGGTGTTGTAGTGATTCTACGTTATGGAAAAGAGTATCGCTCTCTTTGACAACGGTGACAGCTGTTACAATAGCAACCGCTACATCCACCGAAGAAAGAGTTGGTTCCCCACTGTATGATCTCCCATGAACGCAGGGAGTGTGCGCACCTTGGCCGTGACATCGTCGAGTGGTAGATAAAGCGTGTCATTTTCATTTTCCTTCTAATTCAAAGTTGCGGTTGTTCCAAAACTTTGTGCACGACGCAGATGCTATATTTGAATTTGATTTACATTTTTTGACAGCAATATAAAGGGTATATAATATAAAAATTCTAAAAAAAAAAGTATTCAAAATTTTTGATTTTTACAACAGTTCATGCGGCAGGCTCCTGAAAAAATATTTTGTATGATAAGATACGTGCATGAACGGACCCAAAACGCATGATATGAACACTCTCACATGTACTGAAGAATATTTTATCGTGCAAGATACGTGCAAGATACGTGCATGATACGCTACGTGCTGTATGATATTGTGGCGCACCCTCAATTCACTTTAAATTTTTACTTTTTTACATTTTTTAAAAAGCCTAAAATTTTTACTTCAAAATTTGTTCACAAAAATTTTATTTCAATTGCAGTTATTCTTGCCTTTGAATTTGTTCACAAGTTACTTTGGATTTGTTAAAATAAAACTTAAATTTTATAAAATTTGGCGTGTTTAATTCAATACCAATACGCTAAAAGTGGTGACCCCGAGTCGAACACAAACAATCCACAAGTAATGTATCGAAATCCATCGAGAAGCCCTTCAAGAGGTGCGACGATGGATGCACAGAATGGCGCAGATCCTAACGTTATAATGCCAGGTCTGCCACCACCAACACCTGGAATTGACGGAAACCCATCAGCAGACTGCATACTGAACGCCGCAACACCATCAGTTCAAGTGCAAGCGACGTCGATGCCAAAACTTCCTCCATTTTGGAGCAAAACCTGCGGATATGGTTTTTCCAAGTGGAAACCGTTTTTTCGCTTCAGCGCATCACGGAAATTAAAACGCAAATTAAGCCGTCTCACTTCCTGCGTACAATGCAGAGTCTGGTACGAGGACAGGTTGGCGACAACGTCATCAAGTCGCTATTCTTGAAACAGCTCCCAGACAATGTGCGCGCCATACTGACCATCAGCGAACAAGCGGACATCAACAAGCTTGCCACGCAAGCAGACAAAATAATGGACATGGCACGTCCAGCGAACATCGCCAGTGTCGCAACCACATTCACGACATCGCCGCTCGAACGACTATCAAGGCAGCGCTGGAGAAGAGGTTCAAAGGGCTCAACCAAGATAATCGTAGTAGAGGCACGAAACAGGTTCGAAGCACCTCAAGAAGACGGTCTAGGAATCGAAGCGAAAATGCCGAGTACTGTTGGTACCACAGGCGTTTCGGTGATAAGGCTACCACATGCCTATCACCATGCAGCTTCGCACCAAAAAACCAACGAACGGTTCGGATATAGCGGCCGCCGAACTTGCAACTCATACTCCTGGCCGCCTTTTGATACATGAGAAATTCACCAGAAAGACATTCCTGATTGACACCGATGCTGACATCTTAGTGATACCAAGAGATCCACACGAGAAGAGCAATGCAACACAATCTCCAGTGAAATTGTTCGCAGCTAACGGCACGCCAATACATACATTCGGCACGACGATTTTGAAACTCGATCTAGGTCTTTGGAGAGCATTTTCATGGCTGTTCATAATAGCAGACGTCACAAAGTGCATCATTGGTTCAGACTTTCTGAGAAACTTTCATCTGCTTCCAGACCTCAAGAATCGAAGATTCGTCGATGGATCTACGCTTTTGTCAGTACCAGCAACAATTTTCAAAGATCCATCGCTGGGAATTACAACGATCATCAAGCAGGGCCGTGCGCAGGATTTGCCATTGGGCTAAATACATAATTACACTAATATTACACTATGTTAATAAAAGCTACACTAAATAGTAATACTTCAAATAATGTGCACACTATATTTCAAGTAATTTAAGTATTTTAATATCAATCATTTAGCACACGCCATGTTACATGAACAATTATATATTTTACGAAAATTATATCAAGATTACATAAATTAGTACCATACCAGTAGTGTGACACCACATATTTGGAATAGTTTGAAAACAAAATTAAAATTATTGTTTGTAAAATATTCATGTGAATTGAAAATATCCGAGTGCACAAAAATTGTTATTTAGAGTGACCAACAGCGCTGGATACTCAGAAGATGCATAGATAATCGTTGTGGTCTTGGGACTTTAATGGTGACATGTGGAAGGAGCTCTGGGTGTTATCAACAAGAAGAAGAAGTGAAGCAGATGTCCAGCAGATTCAAATAAAGAAAAGAAAAACAAAGAAATGAAGCAGAGTGGCAGCATATTTGAAGACGTAGAAGGAAGCACTAGGAGCAAACTTGTTGTTATACCAAGCACAAGTAGATTGCAGTGATTGAATTTTAATCATAAAACTACAACTGCCAGAAACAAGATGCAGAAAACAATATTCAACATTGATCTTGAAAATGTATATAAAAAGTCAAATTATTATGTCTTCCATCGCACATTGAGAAGAAGCGATGCAGTAACGATTTTCTGATATCAACAATTCAGAAATCTATAAGCTACATAAAGTGACATGAGCACCAAGATGTTTTCAAAATGTTTGACAAGATCGCAGAAAAGAACACTCATCTCGAACGAATCGTCAACGGGACCAAAACTCTCTTGACCGACTAAGAGTCCAGCGAATCAACATGACGACGTCTACAGGAGATAACACCATTAGCTAATTCCACAAGAACCATCGAAGCCCAACAGATCCAACCAACTACATACAACGAAACAGTAGGGCATACAAAAGTCACTCATGTAATTATTTACACCTCTCTAACCCAAATATAAAATCAATATATTCATTTTAAAATACCAACAAACACACATACACATACGTATTATAATTTGAACAAGTTTATCTATATACATATATATATATATATATATATATATATATATATATATATATATATATATATATATATATATATATATATATATATATATATATATATATATATATATATATAATAATTATCCAATTACAAGTATTAAATCGGTTAGATTATCATTATAAGTATGAACAAATATTACACAAGTATAAAACAAAAGATATTAAAAAAAATACAAAACACAAAAATAAAATATATATATACAAAAAAAAAAAAACAAATAATAACAATATATATAAAAAAAAGAACAAAAAATATATATTTATATAAAAAAGAAGAAATCTTTAAAAAAAATATTATTATTATTATTATTGAAACCCATTTAATTATTCAAACATATTTTTATAGATAACTTAAGAAAAAATAACATATTATATTTATTATCACCATGTTAAAATAAACATATTATCATTATTAATCATAATATTAACTCAAAGAAAACATCATTTCTATATATTCAACAATATATTTAAGACATTTTTTAAAAAATTATCATTAATCCTAATATTAATAATAATTTTTATTTCCATAAGGGGAAGGAATGTTGTGAATTAGCGCATACATTTTTCTTTTCTTTATGGTTCTTCACTATTCATTCAGTTTTGGAGGTTGCTGTACATATGTTGAGCGCATCATGTTTTTATATCATGTTGTACTCATGTTGTACAGCAACATGTTCATAGCATTGTCCCAACGCTTCACGTTGGCAACAATGATAATAATTTGGCAAAGCGCTAAGCTTTGCGTAGAACACACCTCTTTCAAGTTAGCTTCCACAGTTAACAAAAGCTTGCGATAATTCGGCAAAGCGCTAAAGCTTTACTTAGACCACACCTCTTGCAATAGAATTTATCATAGCATGATTAGGGGGGCTACGTTAAAATAAGCAGAGCAGCGTTTGCCAACAATTTTGTAATTTCGCAATTGGTGTCAGCGCCAAAAACTGCAAGTCGGATTTTCTTCAAAAGTCACGTACACCAAAATTGAGTGAAAGTGAAAACTCACTAGAACATAGTGAAAATAGAATTTAAGAAAAGCTTGCAACCACGGACCCTCCAGTGTATAATAAAAATATAAATCTAAAATAATATGGAAAGTAAAAGAAAAAATGTACTACGAAATATTAGTTAAAATAAAATAATATATATGACAATAAATAAAAGAAAATACACACTGCGAATCCGAACTCCGGACCCTCCAGTGTATAATAAAATAATTCATGCTATTAGTATGCAAATTATAATTTCCATTAAATATAAAACGATAACACTATAAAATCAAACAAATATTTATATTCAAAACGTATCAGTTTTTCGCAGCACTGAAAGCTGGTGATAAAAATAATAAATTTGTATATCAAATTAAATGGAAATTAAAATGCGATCACAAAATCAGTATATAATAATTTATGAAATTATAATTTACAAAATAATTTATAAATTATTAAATCAAAAATACAATATAAAATATTTAAAATAAAAATATGAAACATTAATTATTTTTCAAAATGTAAAAATTTAAATTATAACAATATATATAAAAAATCACATAAGTAAAGGTAAACAAAGGACAATATACCACGAAACAAATTAAGAAATAGTAAATTACACTGTCGACAATCAAAATGGGTACGGAAAATATTTGGAAACTCGTTCGTTATTTGGTTCCCTGCTTTTCTGGAACGGATTCACCATTATTAAAAACAGAAATTTATAGATTTATTAAAGGTTGTAAAGCTGCGAAGCTTGGAATTCAAGATTCAGAGAATAATGTATTTATTAAATGCGTTAGGTTACGATTGAATAAGGATGCTTATGACTTAGTAAGGTCAAGAAATTTCGAAAAAATAGAAGATTTATACGATTTGCTAAAAAATACATACTTAGAAGTAGTTTCCTTGGATTCAGTACTACAAAAGATTAGACAAACATATCAAAATAGTGGAGAAAAGTTGAGGGCATTTGCCAGATGGTTATATGGATTAAAATTCATGGCATTGGAGATCGCCAGTAAAAAGTACAGAAAAAACATAGGTATTGATGAAGTGTTCAGATTAGAGTTGTTGGATTCAGTTCGGACTTCTTTCAAAGTTGGAGTTCGGGATCCAATAATAAAAATTATAATGTTTGGTAGCAAGTCAAACACATTAGATGCATTGTTAGATGAAGCTCTAAATGTGGAAGCTCTTATGCAGCGAGAACCATGGTCGAAACAGGACAATTATAATTTTAAGGAAGAAACTTTTTCAAAAAGCAATGAGCAAAGCAAAACGTTAGCAGATGAATTTGGACAAATAATTAATAATGATGATATAAATTCCGAAATAGGGAGAACATTTCCAATATGTTCCTTTTGTAAAAAATCAGGACATAGCGAAGATTGCTGGAATGGGAAAAATATGCCTTTCTGCAAAGAGTGTCAAACTTATGGACACGAATCTAATTGGAAATGTGGAAATAATAAAATGGAAAATATGAATACACCTGCAAATTATACACAACAAGGTGATAATAATAATCAAATGAAAAATAATACAAGTAATATGAAATGCTCAGGGTATAATAGAAAAGGTCATGCAATAACTAATTGTTATGCGGAAGAAAATAAGAAATTAGAGAAATTAGAGAAAATTAGTTAGGGCGGAAGTTGTAGAAGTTTGTAGTATAAAACTACAAAAAAGCGAAATAGAGAGTATAAGTAATCAAGAAAATAAAGAACAAAAAGTGAAGATACATATTAATGAAGATAGAAATCTTCCAACAAAAATATATAATGAACTAAATAATAAAACACAACTTGTCGCGAAAAATGAACAAAATATAGGAATTAAGGAAATTAAAAATAAACAAATTATAAAGAAAGCAAATGAAGTAAAGAAAGTAAAACCAATAAAATACGATGTTAAAAATATTAAAATCAAGAATAATAAAATCAAAAGTAAATCGAATAAAAAGAAAGTTGTAATTAAGGGCCCTGAAAATTTGGGTATTTGTAGATCAAACGTCTGGTAAGACTGTGAATACATTCCGTACAGGGGCGAGAATAATTTGTAATGAAGTAATTTCAATATTTCTTTTTATTATTAGCGTTATGTGCGTTTTGTCGTCAGAAATGTATAACAAATTCACGATTTGTAAAATTAAATTGTCTTCAATTGCTAATAATTTTAAGAGTAAATTTACGTCGAGGAAAATAAACTTAGCTTCAGTTCATTGAAGTACTTTGCAGGCAGCAAAAAATGGAAAACTTACTCTGTTAGTGGATTCTGGAGCTGAGGCCAGCCTGATTAAAGAAAATAGGATGGCACATTTGCGAATTTTAATAAAAATATTCAGAAGGATCTGAGCCGTGCTTTTGGTGGATGCGTTAGAACCTTAGGCTCCACTAAGATTCAGCATACAAACATAGAAAACCTGAGTTTAACGCTACATGTTGTGTCACTTGAACAAGGGGTACCAGCAGATGGAATAGATGGAATAGTCGGGCGTGACAATCTCTGGAACAGATCTATAATAAATGCGTTAAATAAAAAAATTACATTTTTTGATGAAGACAAAAATCATCTTGTTAAATTTCCATTAAAATCATTACAAGACATAGAAAATATTAATTTTAATCAACAAATCAGGGTACAGCCCAGAACAGCCATGGTTGTATCACTGCCGTTAAGAACAATATTTCCTATAGTTTTGTTGCACAAACAGAAAATTCAGCCAGGAGTATATTTGGGAGAGAGTTTAACAAACGTTAAAAGAAATAGAGTATATGCATCAATTTTAAATGCCACCGATAAGTAGGTAACCATTGATAACAATTTCAAGCCACAATTTTCAAATTTTAACAAATATAAAGAAACGACAAAGGCGAGTTCTACAATAAATACAATAAACTCGGTTAATATAAAAAATAGAATTGATAGATTATTAGGGAATGTAAAGATCGATGAATCATTAAATAAAGAAGAAGTTGCATCTTTGCAAAATATTTGCTTATCATATCATGACGTTTTCATTTGGAAGGGGATGAATTAACATTCACTCCGATATTAAAACATGAAATACCCACAAATGGAATCAGCCACCAATAAATCAGAAACAGTCCCAGCAAGACATGCCTTACCGAAACTCCAACACAAAGACAATATTATATTTTCTCACTCATACATAAATAATTTGAAATACATCCCTGCAGGATCAATGATAGATATATGACCCGTAATTTTACTAGTAATGAAAACTGTTATTTTTTGCGAGTTGGTTTGCCACCATTTTTTATTTGTAGGTTATTCATTACGTTTGCCACAGCAGCCGCTACAGCAGGTGTAGAAAATAGATTTTACTTAAATTATAAACAATTGATAAAAAGAAAGTATATTAAAAAGAGTATTTTTATGGATTGTTTATTTATCTATTTATATTACAGATATCATCAAAATGGAAGGGTCGTCTGCATTAAACAAATGGATAGAAGGAAGCAAAACAACGGCAAACAAAAGTCGTTTTAATAGAAAATCTGCAAAGCAAGCATTACGTTCAACGCAATAAAAATGAAAACTAAAGAATTTTGGATTTTCTTGGTTTTATTTGGTTTAATTTGGTTAGATTACTAATTATTTAACCGTCCCTAACCTCAAAATTAAATCAGTTTATTTTACGTAAATTACTTCGTAAATTTACCTGTAATTTAATCGTCACTTATTATCAAAAGAACAGTGACAGACATATATTCAATTGTATCTCATTGTAGATGAGTGAGAAAGAGATAAAAATTCACACGCACACAAAAGTTTCGGTAAATTTTATCCCGACGCTCTTAACAATGTTATAGAAACTTTTACTGAAACTTTTAGTTTTGCTACTAGTAATATTGCTGCTAACATGATCGGCAGTGTTCTTGCTGGGAGTATAAACTTCCTCATATGCATAGAAATATTAATACACAAGTATCAAAGATGTTAGACGATGGAATTATTTCACCAAACATGTCGCCTTGGAATTCCCCATTATTAGTGGTATTTAAAAAGGGCGATAAAGATGGCAATGAGAAATGGAGACTGGTTATAGATTCCCGATAATTAAATGACGTCACCATCAAACAGGTGTTTTCGATACCACGAATAGATGAGATTTAAGACCAGTTAGGTCATAGTCGGTATTTTTCAACACTAGATTTAGCCAGTGGTTACCATCAGGTTCTAGCTGAAGATAGTGACAAAGAAAAAACTGCTTTCAGTACAGGTCGTGGTCATTTCGAATTTAACAGAATGCCATTCGGTTTAACGGAGCACCTGCCACTTTTCAAAGGATAATGAACCACATACTAACAGGTTTACAGGGTATTGACTTTCGTTTATTTAGATGACATAGTGGTTTATGGAAATAATTTAGCGGAACACGAGCATAATTTGAAATTAAATACAGAGAAATGTCAGTTTTTGCCACGCGAGGTTATGTATTTAGGACATAAGTGTTCTGAGTTAGGTGCCCTACCAGATCCAGCCAAAGTAGAGTGTGTAAAAAATATTCCAGTTCCGAAAAATAAAAAGGAAGTTCAAGCATTTTTAGGCTTAATTAATTATTACAGAAAATGTATAGGAGGTATGGCGAAACTGTCATTACCAATAAACTGTTTGCTTAAAAAGGATGCTAAGTTCATATGGAACGACAATTGTCAGAATTCGTTTTTAAAACTTAAGGAGGCAATTATGTCACCACCCATACTAGCGTATCCGGATTTTAACGAACCATCTTTCGCAAGGTGAAGTTGGAAGCGACCGTCCGATCGCGTTTGCCAGTTGGTCTCTTAACGATGCGGAAACTCGCTACTCTACTATAGAGAAAGAATTTTTGGCAATTGTATGGGCAACAACAAAATTTAGGGCATATCTTTTAGGTAGACCATTTAAAATTTATACAGATCATCAGCCCCTAAAGGGTATAGCAAATTTAAAATATCAGATATCACGTCTTGCGCGTTTCCGACACAAATTATCGGGATATGATTTCGAAATTCATTATAAACCGGGAAAAAGTAATTTAAACGCGGATGGGCTTCACCGCATACCGAAAACCATGAAAAGAGACAAGGAAGACGATAAGAAACAGTCAGAATGCGAACCTGACGATTTGGTAACAAAGGAAAATGACAATATAATAATTCTAACTGAACCCCGGGACATAGAGACCGTAATTAAGGATTTTCACGATTCACCGTTAGGTGGTCACCAAGGTGGCGTAAAAACATTTTTAAGAATTCGGCAACAGTACCGATGGAAGGGTATGCAGAAGCATATAAAGGATTATGTGAAATATTGTTCAAAATGCCAGGTAAACAAGAGTTCAAGGCTGACGAAGATGCCAATGGTTATAACTGATACGCCAGTCAGACCCTTTGACAAAGTGTACATGGACCTGGTGGGTATTCTGCCTGAAAGCATTTCAGGGAATAAATACATCTTAACGTTTGAGGACGATTTTTCAAAATTTATGTGCTGTGTGGCTATACCCGATGCGGAAGCCAACACCGTAGCCAAAGAATTCTTCAACGAAATAGTTACACGCCACAATATACCCAAAGTATTGGTAACAGACAATGGATCGAACTTCGTTTCCAAACTATTTTCGGATACATGTAAATTGTTAGGAATTAAAAAATTACATGTAACACCCTACCATCCGCAGGCTAATGGGTCATTGGAACGAAGTCATCGTCCACTAGCAGAATATTTACGTAGTTTTACTAAAGAAGATGGGCCAAACTGGGACCAATGGTTAAATTCTGCAATGCATGTTCATAATAACACGGTGCTTACATCGACGGGTCAAACACCATTCTGTACGTTGTACGGGTTTGACTTCGACATGCCTACGAATTTAAACCGTAAATGTTCACCTTTATATAACGCAGAGGACTACAATAAGGGACTAAAGTACCAAATACAGCGATCACACGAGATCGTCAGGCAAAATCAATGTAGGGCCAAGGAGGTGTCGAAAAAACAATACGACAAGAATCTCAACCCTATACAATGCAAACCACACGACATGGTTTTAATGAAAAACCAAACTAGGAAGAATAAGTTCTCTCCAATTTGGAAGGGACCCTACGTGGTCGTAGAGGGAAGTGGGCCAGTGACCTCGACGATATTGATCAAAAACAAAGATAAGAAAATTCACAATAATTTGTTAAAGGCATATCACAAATAGTGTATGCCGTTAAAACTAAAAATATTATAATATTACCCTAGGTAAGAACCCATAAAAGTAACAATATAAAACCTATTAGCTATGCGTTGACAATTAAACTTGTAGATTGCAAGGTTATGAAAACATTATGCAAAATATAGACAAAATAAATCTAACCATAAGATATAGAGTAATCATTAAATAAAACATTAAATAACTCGTCATTTAGAGGAAGAAATAAATATAAATAGTTTAGGAAAACAGTAAGTAACAAACAAAAGAAAAAATATAATAATAAAAAAATAAAAAACATAGGACATATTAAAAACAATAATTTAGTAATAAAAAATAAAAAAAATATATATATTTATAACTATTTTAGGAAAAGAACTTATAATAAAAGAAATAAATTAAGCACATGCAACCAATTGCATTAATTTAAAATTAAATCAATGTTAGTCATAAAATTGTCGAATTCAATACAGATAATGCAAAACCAACAATTATATTACTGACCTATATTAATAGCGCAAGCTATCAAACCTTAAAAAGGGTCATTCCCCCAAGTGTTTCATGCTGAAGCACATATGCAATTTGTACGAACGTATGTATATCATACACTAAGCAAGCGTTAATAGCTGACATATAAATGCAGATCTTGCAGTTTTTTTTTTGATACCATAAACAATGCAAATAAATATAATTCAATTTTACCGTCATGCCAGTAGGAAGTTTCTTATAATGTGACTTATATAAGTACACAAAAATAATATAATAAAATATTAAACATGTTTAGAAAATAAATCGCAACTCTAATTATATTTATTTACATGCAGAGAAATTATAGGTACTTTTGTATATTAATATAATTCAATTTGAATAAGTCTGTTATATTCAAACAAATAAATTTTAAATGAATTTGAAGTACTTACTTATAATAATTTAAATTTCTTAAAGAAGTCGAAAAATATCAGTTAGTATTCAAATTAAAAAAAAAGAGAGATATATAAATATTTAGTACCGTTAAAATTTAAAAACAAGGAACGAAAAAAAATATATTAGTAGAATAAATAAAATGTAAAAAAAAACAGGTAATAACTAAAAGCAAAGAATTTAAAATTAAAAAAAAAGCGATTTATGCATTAAAATATTTAGTGCAGTTAAAATTAAAAGTTTTAATAATTGAATCGATAAAAAGAGGAAACATATTAGGATAAATAAAATGGAGAAAATATATATATATATATATATAGGTATTAAATATTATTTTTTTTTTAAAAGAATTTAATAAAAAAAATATATTAAAAAAAATATAATAAGAAGAGATGAAAAAAAAAGAAATATATAAAAAAAAATATACAAGAAAAAAAAATGGGGAATTAAAATTAAAAAAAAAGAGGGATACAAATTTTTATTAGAAAGAAAAAAAAGAGATGGAAAAACAAAGAAGACAAAAAAAATAATACTAACAATTAAATTTTTAAAGAATAAAAAAAAAGAAATAAAAAAATATATATATGAAAAAAAAGTGAACTAAAATTAAAAAAAGGTGAACATTTGAATTAAAGAGAAAAAAAAGAAGAAGGTATGAACATTTTAATTAAAGAGAAGAAAAAAAAGGAAGAAAATAAGAAAAGAAAAAAAAAAGAAAATAAGAAGAGAAGAAAAAAAAATATAGAGCAAAAAAAAATAAGAGAAAAAAAATATTTAAATAACAGATATTAACTATTAATTTTTTTTAAAGAAAAAAAAAATGAAAAAATACGTGAGAAACAATAAGGGGAATTAAAATTTAAAAAAAAAAATGTAATTAATTTATTTTAATTTGTATCTAACATTTTATTTTGTTTTGGAAATATAAATTTCTATTGGAATTTAGATAAATTGTAAAACTAAATTAACACAGTTAAAGAAAAAAATATGTATATATAATAAATTTAATAATTCTTGAGAAAATTTTAAATAATATATATGTATATGCAATATATTTTATGTACATATATATTTAAAAAAAAAAAATTATATGAAATATTTTTTTTTTTATTTTTGCGCATTGAAGGGGGATGGCATCCGCCGCATTGAGTCCCTCCGCATATAAGACGACGATCTTAGCCATTGGGCTAAATACATAATTACACTAAAATTACACTATATTAATAAAAGCTACACTAAATAGTAATACTTCAAATAATGTGCACACTATATTTCAAGTAATTTAAGTATTTTAAAATCAATCATTTAGCACACGCCATGTTACATGAACAATTATATATTATACGAAAATTATATTAAGATTACATAAATTAGTACCATACCAGTAGTGTGACACCACATATTTGGAATAGTTTGAAAACAAAATTAAAATTATTGTTTGTAAAATATTCATGTAAATTTAAAATATCCGAGTGCATTTAGAGTGACCAACAGCGCTGGATATTCAGAAGACGCATAGATAATCGTTGTGGTCTTGGGACTTTAATTGTGACATGTGGAAGGAGCTCTGGGTGTTATCAACAAGAAGAAGAAGTGAAGCAGATGTCCAGCAGATTCAAATAAAGAAAAGAAAAAGGAAGAAATGAAGCAGAGTGGCAGCATATTTGAAAACGTAGAAGGATGCACTAGGAGCAAACTTGTTGTTATAACAAGCACAAGTAGATTGCAGTGATTGAATTTTAATCATAAAACTACAACTGCTAGAAACAAGATGCAGAAAACAATATTCAACATTGATCTTGAAAATGTATATAAAAAGTCAAATTATTATGTTTCCATCGCACATTGAGAAGAAGCGATGCTGTAACGATTTTCTGATATCAACAATTCAGAAATCTATAAGCTACATAAAGTGACATGAGCACCAAGATGTTTTCAAAATGTTTGACAAGATCGCAGAAAAGAACACTCATCTCGAATCGTCAACGGCACCAAAACTCTCTTGACCGACTAAGAGTCCAACGTATCAACATGATTACGTCTACTGGAGATAACACCATTAGCAAATTCCACAAGAACCATCGAAGCCCAACAGATCCAACACACTACATACAACGAAACATTAAAGACGAACAAGGCAAATCCGACCCAACACACAGAAGAGCAAGAGGAGAAATCTGGTCCAACAGTAGGGCATACAAAAGTCACTCATGTAATTATTTACACCTCTCTAACCCAAATATAAAATCAATATATTCATTTTAAAACACACATACACATGCAAAACACGTATTATAATTTCAACAAGTTTTTCTATATACATATATATATAATTATTATCCAATTACAAGTATTAAATCGGTTAGATTATCATTATAAGTATGAACAAATATTACACAAGTATAAAACAAAAGATATTAAAAAAAATACAAAACACAAAAATAAAATATATATATACAAAAAAAAAAATTAAAAAAAAAAACAAATAATAACAATATATATATATAAAAAAAAGAACAAAAAAAAAAAAAATAAATAAAAAAATATATATATATATATATATATATATATATATATATATATATATATATATATATATATATATATATATATATCTATATAAAAGGAGAAATCTATAAAAAAAAAAATATTATTATCATTATTATTATTGAAACCCATTTAATTATTCAAACATATTTTTATAGATAACTTAAGAAAAAATAACATATTATATTTATTATCACCATGTTAAAATAAACATATTATCATTATTAATTTTAATATTAACTCTAAGAAAACATCATTTCTATGTATTCAACAATATATTTAAGACATTTCGTAAAAAATTATCATTAATCCTAATATTAATAATATTTTTTTTTTCATAAGGGGGGAGGAATGTTATCTTTATGGTTCTTCACTATTCATTCAGTTTTGGATGTTGCTGTACATATGTTGAGCACATCATGTTTTTATATCATGTTGTACTCATGTTGTAGAGCAACATGTTCATAGTATTGTCCCAACGCTTCACGTTGGCAACAATGATAATAATTTGGCAAAGCTCTAAGCTTTGCGTAGAACACACCTCTTTCAAGTTAGCTTCCACAGTTAACAAAAGCTTGCGATAATTCGGCAAAGCGCTAAAGCTTTACTTAGACCACACCTCTTGCAATAGAATTTATCATTGCATGATTAGGGGGCTACGTTAAAATTAGCGGAGCAGCGTTTGCCAACAATTTTGATATTTCGCAATTGGTGTCAGCTAAAAACTGCAAGTCGGACTTTCTACAAAAGTCACGTACACCAAAATTGAGTGAAAGTGAAAACTCACTAGAACACAGTGAAAATAGAATTTAAGAAAAGCTTGCAACGAAGGTATCGTTAATACCTTTCGTTGCAATTTAAAAGATTGTAGTTTAAACAACCTCAAGTGGAGGTACTAAAATAGTAAAAGTGTCTTTTCAACTCTATAATTAATAAAAGTGTCTTTTCAACTCTAAAAATAAAAAAGTGTCTTTTGATTAATTAAATTGTAAAATAAATAAATATAAATTAAATCAACTCTAACTTTACAACTCTAACTTTACAACACTAACTTTACAACAGTACATATACAAATAAGAACCACATTTGCTCTGCAATTTGAAAATTTTATTTCAGAAATTCAAAAATATTTCAAATAATTTCAGTTTTGTCAACTCTGTTAATGTAACCAAATAATTCTTTAACCAAAACTTGGCAGCATTCGATTGAACTGATTAGAACCAGCTTTTGCACTGGTTCTAATTATTTGCTGATGTTTTGTATAGGAAATAAAGCTATGGCTTATATCACACGCCACAGGAATACAACATATTTTTGTCTATATTTTTGTTCCTGAAAGAAACATAAAAATTTCACAACAGAATCGTTGTTGCCAAAAGCTGGAAAGCTAGCACGATGCGCACACAAACGCGTCAACAATATTGCTCGAAAAAGCGCTCCAGCAAAAAACGTTTTCAATTTTGTACCCAGTGGTGGTCCATGTAAGAGAGACCGTCCGAATCTCCGGTGGAGCGACCAAGTGCAAGACAACCTGACAGCACTCGGAGTGCAAAACTGGCTCCAGCGTGCGCAACGCAGAAGCGACTGGCAACGTATTATTGCTGCGTCCGTATAAAACAAATAAAAAACTTATTTGCGATCGCATTGCTGTTTCGAAAGCAGACAAGCTTCCTAATCAGCGATCTTCTGTACATTACCACTGCCTGACAAAATAGTTTTGCTATTACTTTTTTTAAAGGTCGAATAAAAAATATATATTAAAATGTGTACGCATTAACGGCCCATACAAATTATAAAATGTCTGCCGAATCAGCTGTACGGTCGACCAACAAGTTATTAGTTTATCAATTGCTGTTGTTTTTTAATCAGTACAAAATAGATTCTTATTCTATATATATTAAGATAGTCATATTCTTTTCTTATTACTCTATTAAATGTCGAATAAAAACAAACAATATTAAATATATTCTTTTAAAGTTATTACATTCATTTATTAAGTGTATATTTTCAATGAAATCTTTTACTTTTACATTACTACACCACAAAAACTGAAGGGTGTAATATAAAATGTGAAATATCTATTTTGTGACCATTTTAATATTTTACAAATTTGGGGATTGTAACATAATTTTGCGGAACGGTCATTTAAATTATAATATAAAATTTTATAAACTCCAACTGGCCAGTATTAAATATTTTATATCCACTAACTCATGCTCACCTATACTCATGAGGTGTTCAATATTTTTTCCATGAAATTACGAGAATCCATGAAATTTTTGAATCTAAGCCAATTTTATTGACAAATACGCATTGATAAAAAGTTTTTAATGGCAAAATTTGAATTTTATATAAATAATCTTACTAATAACAATGACAGTATTGTTTCATTGGCAACACAGTTTTTAGAAAGACGTTTTAAAAAGTGATCTGAAATATATATGTGTTTAAGTATCAAAATATATAATAAATAAAAGTGCAAGTTATCTAAAGTCTTCCGGGAATAAAATATAATAATAATAGTTTGGCACTAGTGCTATAAGAACTTAGGCCGAGCTCTCTCCCATTTTTGAGCTGTGCGTGTTATATTTGTACTCAAAGTGGTGTGACCTACAGTTTTATTGCCGAATCCGAACGGCGGGTGAGAGCCTTTTCATAGGCAATGTTTTACTCTCGTAGGTTTGCCATTTATAGAAAAATGTTTCTATGAAAATATGTTGTTAGCCCCAGTCCAGACTTGAACCGGGGACCTTTCGGCTCGCAGTCCAACGCACTAACCACTGAACTACTGCGGCTATAAAATATAAAAGTATTAAATACAAACATATATCTGTCTAATGTGTATTAAGCAGTGGAGTAGAGAACGAAATCAACGAGTGGCACTCGTTACGTTGTTCTGTTTTCTTTATAAAGGCATGTGCACATTAGACTGACAATGACTTTGTATGAAAAAAAAATCATCGAGTTTGATTTTGAAGGTCACCCCCTAGAAATGCTCTATTGAATGAGAAAGTCGATGTGGAGAATTTTCAGCGAAATCCGAATATGGAAAATGGACCCGCCGGGACCTCAAAGTAGGCGATTTCGTTCCTAAATCAACAATTTCAAAATTGAATTGAAATGATGTCTCTCAAGCGCAATAAACTAAAAATGTGGGTATGTCATCTGTTGGAAAATTTTATTAGCTTTTCAAGAAACTATAAATGAAAAAATTGGATAAAAAATTCAGAAGCAGTGAATATTTAAACAGACATCCTTCGTTTTATATTTTCATCAGTCACGCCTAGCATGAAACACTTTAAACTCAAAAGTTCGAATCCCATCTAAGATGTATTTTGAATATGTTTTTAACATCACTGGCGATTATTTTTAGATGAAATAAAATTATTAAAATTAATTATTAATAGTAAAAAAATTGCATTAAAAAATGCATTAATGCATTTTAAAAACTCTACATTTTTTTTTATTTCATCCTAAAAACAATTGGCAAGGGATGTCAAAAACATATAAAAATAAATTTTAGATGGGAATCGAACTTATGAGTTTAAAGTGTTTCAGGCTAGGCGTGACTGATGGAAATATATAACGAAGGATGCCTGTTTAAATAATCACTGCTTCTGTATTTTTTATCCGCTTTTTTTCATTTATAGTTTCTTCAACAGATGACATACCCACATTTTTAGTTTATTGCGTTTGAGAGACATCATTTCAATTCAATTTTGAAATTGTTAATTTAGGAACGAAAACGACTACTTTGATGTCCCGGCGGGTTCATTTCCCAAATTCGGATTTCGGTGAAAATTCTCCTCATCGATTTTCTCATCCAATAGAGCATTTCTAGGGGGTTATTAAAGCCCCTATTTTATCACCTAAAATAAGACATTTAATAAATAACAACACTTACTTCATTTCCAGTTTATCCTTTTTTATAACTTTTATTTCTTTTTACTGTTCAACTTATGAACTAACTTCTTAATCTAATAACCACTCACTTAAAAACTAACTAACTAAAGCTTATATACTAATACTTAAACTAAGTTTCAATGATACTTTCCCAAACATATCATGCTTTTGTTTTCAATAACAATTGCACAATATATTATTAAAATATGTTAGCAACCCAAATTAATAAACAGCAAGAGATGCTCAATAGGAAAAATGTATTCAAATGACTGACTGTCATATGACTATGTCTATTCTTACTACATACACATATATACGTTCGCCTTCCCGCTTATTAATCATCGTTTTTGTGTACTATTGCCGTTATTGTCTCATTATTGCCGTTGTTTACTTCATGGTTGTCTTCTATTTCTTTTTGTAATTGCTCCAGTGTCCTCTGTAAGTTGCGTGTGGCCTGTTGAGTTACTGCTTGTTGCCACAGGCTCACCGGTGCCTCTGTTTTAAAATATTTTGAAGCGATCCGCAACTCGTGGTTTCTCAAGGAACAACCCTGACTTAGGACGAAATATCCAAAACCAGTTAGCCTTACTTCGGCTTCTTCTCCGCTGCACTGTAGGACAAATCCCTCATCATGTCCTCTGTATAACCATCGGTTGGGTGTTTCGGTTTTTACCAGATAAAAAACGTTTGCTGCCACTGCCGCAAATTTACAGCTTGCCCTCAGACTTTCACCTGGTCTCAACATTCCAACCTCACAGCTTTGACTCCCGCTGGTCAGCTCCACTCCTGGATTTCGACACAGCACCTTTGTTCTTCGCTGACTGCCCTGCAAGATTCACACACCGGGACACGTCTTCTCCTGACAGCTTTAGGTACCTATCCTTCTTCCTGCTGGCCGCTATGTACACTCCTGCGTTCTGCACCCCCAAGTCCCATCCCTTTTGGCCTGGAAATGCTACGGCATATACTTTCAACCAATTGAACGGGGTAGTCTCTGGTAAAGGAATTTTAACTACTACTACTAGTGACCCGCTGCTTGCAAATGTCTTCACTTGGGCCGCGATGTGTACATTGAATACATCATTTAGAAACCACCGGGAATCTGATGCCAACTTCAGTTCTGATGTCAGCTCACTCAGCATCGCCTTATCGAGTATATCTGGATGTAGTACCCCATGCGTCAGATCTTCTACAATAGTCAACTCCCTGGTCTGCTGACCCTGGAGCCCTATTAGGTTTGTGTTCACGATTGTCTTAATCCGCAGCATTTTAATAGAGAATTCCAACGAAGCCATCCTTTTTTGTGACTGTGTTTTAATTTTGGCTAGGTCCGTCAGCGTGGCGTTCAATCCAATTTGCAACCCTTCTATCTCCTTTATTGTTGCTTCCAGGGGTCTGGCCAACTTATCATAATTACTGGCCATCACCGTAACTTGTTTTTCCATCATATCATAGGTTTTGCGCTCCCTATTCTCCAACTGCATCAGTTGGTTGCCTATTATACGCTCGTCACGGTGGCCCATTACTCCAAATTCCCAGTGCAGAGCTTCCCCTACTATCTCTATAGCTCGCTTTGTCTTTCCTCCTTGGTAATGGTTGCCACTGTTATCATGCTTCTCCATCATCCCCTAAATTCGATTGCTGGTTTTTTGTGCATTCGTCAAGACAGCTTCTGTTTCTTTCCATGGTATGCCACACGCATCTACGTATTCCATTGTGGCTACAAGCCGTTCCATTGTCTTACATGAATCTTGCGCCTTCGTGATAAAGTCGGACGTTAGCTTTAATAATTTTTTTAGATCAGTCGGCACAAACTTCGTTATCACGGTCCATTCGTCGTTGTAAATCCACGCATCTGACTTTCTCTCGAACATTAGTGGGTGTTGATCCAACGCTGTCGGTCTCCAAATCAGTTCTCCTTTGACCACTTTGACCAAGTCAAATTTATCGCCAACATTATACACTTATTTAATTTATATTAAATTTCTTGTCACAGAGTTGAAGATGTAATGAAGTTGATTCGCTCCAATTTCTACTTATATCTAATTTTGTTATATACTATTTTGTGTTAATCATCGCAGTAATCTACCCATATACAAATAATCTTTTTATATACATTTGCTCCAGTACATTTTATTCATTGTGAGTTCAGCGTATATACATATATTACACCAACCAAAACTCTTAAAATTGACCTTAGATTATACTGCTGTATATATACTTATTTGTGTTGCATTAAAATTCTGAAAATTGACCTTGACGTTAGTCTGAGTAATAACAATTACTGCAATGTATGCAACTCTATTATATTATAATTGTGTATATACAAAATATTCTTACGAAACAAAATATGCAACTCAAGCATTAAAATTATCTTATTCTTAATTTAAAATATATTCACAAAATAAAATATGCAACTGTATATACGTTGTAATTTTCTAAATACAAAATATTTTTGAAACAAATTATGCAACTCTATTTGCATTATAATTATCATCTTCTTTTTGCAAAATGCAACTCTATGTGCATTCAAATTATCTTCTTCTTAATTTAAAATATCTTCACAAATAAAATATGCAACTGTAAGTGCGTTATAATTTTCTAAATATAAAATATTTTTGAAACAAAATATGCAACTCTATTTGCATTATGATTATCATCGTCTTTTTACAACATAAAATATTCAATTCTTTGTACCAAAAATATCTGGCATATATATTTGGTGCAAGACATATTCCAGATATATTTTATCATTAATTTCCTAACATTGTACTAATTTTCCTTTCATAAAAATAAATTTTCTTAACGATGTTTCCCCCCTCTTTTTTTTATATGATGGCTGATGACTTCAAACAAGAATTCATTCACAAAAGAAACCAGTTGGGAAGGTTAGATCACATGGGAAATTTTAAAGTAGGTGTAATTATGATAGTTAGGATTATCAAAATTATAGTCGGTCTAAGCCGACTATAAATACCCTACACATATGTGTGGTTACCATTCAAAGTGATATATAGGTCACCAGGGTATACGAATCCTGAAAATAACTACAAAAATTCAATCGCTGAAGAATTTCCATTCATTTGATACCCATATTTACAAATGGGTAGGTGTACCGAATTTCGATTTTTTATTTGTGAACCACAAGTCTTTTCGCCGGAAAACATTATTTTCATGTATTTGAGCATGATGTTAATATATATTTGACCAAAAAAGTTTACCTAAGCACGTATACATAAAAATTGATCTTTATATGTACATTTTATATGAGGTATTTGAACATAAGTGGTCGGATCATAGGTCACAATGGACCGATCTCGCCGATTTTTCGCACATACAGTGTAGGTATATTAGTAATCTAAGTTATAAGTTTGATTTATCTAGCTCTTCAATTTAGTAGGGATTTCCACAGACAGACGGTCAGACAGACGGACAGACTTTTCCATACCGGAGATGCTTCCTTCTGGGTGTTACAAACGGCGTACCAAACTGAATATACCCTTTCACTCTTAGTGTAGGGTATAAAAACAATCTCAACATATCTTCACCTCGGCCTAAATTTGCGGCATACTATCTCTCATAAGCGGTTCGGTTTTGTTTTTAGTACATTTAGGCGTCTTGCAAAAGGTCGAATTTCATCGGTAGATCTATGATATGTCTCCTTTATTTCATTTATCACTGAGTATAATGTTACGGTTTTAAGATATGTCCTCTTTATTAAAGTATATAATTCATCTAATCCGCTAAATTGAATACCTTTTACTAGGTCGAATGCATCTCCATACATTCTTAGCTTAACACACGATAACAATTCTTGAAACTCTGTTTCTTTTGTTGACTTTACCGCTAAATCACATCCTTGTATGAATTTACATACTTCTGAGGGTAAATCATTGGAGTCCGTGCCTGAGAACATCGGAACCAAATGGTTCACCATTTTTGCAATATGTTCGATACCCATTTTAAATTCCAGGAAATTTATTTTTTTTGTGTGACTTATTTCACTGTTATTTACAGCTTCCTTATGTATCAATGAGTCGTTGGTTACTAACTCTAATTCTTGCTGTAGTAGTCTATTTCTATCTTCTAATTGTACAATTCTTTTTTGTGCATCTGTGATACTACCATACTCAGCCCTGAATCGGACACTTCTAGAGGTTTCCGGTGTGTCTATGTAATTCCGGTTTTCAATAATTTCCACTAGATTTCCTCTATTTTCGTCTAAGTGTTCTGCGTGATCCAAAATTGTTTTAATTTGATCTCTTAAGCAATTATTCAATTTTTTTAATTCTGTTAACGCTAAATCTGTCTTAGCTTCTATTATTTGTAAAAATGATAAGAATATTATGTCTGCTTCTTCTATTCTTGTGACAGCAGTGGTTCTAATCTTTTCTCTAACTAGCTGAATGTAGTCTTTTGAACCGTTTATTCTTTTAATCTCTGTCCACAAACGTTCAATGAAAAGTCCAATTTCTCCATTTAATTTTGTTGTTTCATGTTGTGCCTTTTTTAATTCTGATTGAAGAGTTTCCATTAAACGTATCAGTTTAAGATATTTTTTTTCCAACGAAACTATTCTAATTTTCAAAAATTGTTTATATTTTTATAATTTTTCCTCTATCTAGAGTGTTTGGTTCTAAAACCGGCTGCCCCAATGTTAAAGTCCCTATTTCATCACCTAAAATAAGACATTTAATAAATAACAACACTTACTTCATTTCCAGTTTATCCTTTTTTATAACTTTTATTTCTTTTTACTGTTCAACTTATGAACTAACTTCTTAATCTAATAACCACTCACTTAAAAACTAACTAACCAAAGCTTATATACTTATACTTAAACTAAGTTTCAATGCTACTTTCCCAAACATATTTTGCTGCTTTTTTTTAATTTCACATTTCGCTAGAGTTCTTAACCCTGACCGTGAGAAATAACGCAACTCATACAAAAATTCATTAACTCATGATAACCTTAAATTAAAGTCGTCATGAGTTTCTTTGCATATTGGGTTCGCAGTCACTAGTGCTGACTTTGTATATTTTTGCCGTATGTTTTAACAACAATAACAAGTGCGTTGTTAACCCACATTGAAAATGGCATGCTTTTGTTTTCAATAACAATTCCACAATATATTATTAAAATATGTTAGCAACCCAAATTAATATACAGCAAGAGATGCTCAATAGGAAAAATGTATTCAAATGACTGACTGTCATCTGACTTAGGAAAAATGTATTCAAATGACTGACTGTCATTATATTGACACTCAACAGGGTGACCTCCTCTCGATTCGAAATCATGATTTTCCATTGTCAGTCTAGTGCACATACACTAAAATATATGCACAAAGAAAATAATCCAAATAATTTTAATAATATTTGATGTTAAAATGGATACACAAATTTTATTTTCAAATATTAGCTGCGTCCCCGTGGTTTTTGATCCGGATCCGTAGATCATTTTCATATACAAAACATAAACAAACAATTAGAACCAGGTTCGTTTTGGATCAATTACTGATCTGTTACTGTACGTATCAAAAGTAAATTTTTTGTGGTGATATTATGCTATTGTGAATATCACTTAATAAGAAGAAGAATTTCTGTTGAAAAAAAGGGCAGAAGAAAACAGTGCTGGCAAATTTATTAAAATAGAACCGATGGCGTTCCCGTGAAACAGATCTGGTTCAAGTACCACGGGAACGCAGCTATTGTCGGATATAACAATCAAATTATCAAACAAGTATTAATAATCAATAATTAAATATCAATAATTTGTTTGTAAGTTTTGTTTTCTTACTTGAATGACATTTCAAAATTGAAATAAAAAAAGTCAACAATATTTTTTATTGAATTCAAATGAATATCATTTTAAATATTATGTGCACTGATTGGCACTACGCAAATTGGGAACACCATCCTCATGACCTTTACGATTAGATTGTTCTTTTATAACATTTAACATTTCCCGTTTCCCAGAAAATTTTCAATTTTTGTCCCGGGAAGCGGGAAATGTATAAAGTGAAAAAATTACATAATTTGTATACAAGGAAAGATTATTATTATACATATACGACGACTTTTCAAGAGAACTATTGGAAAATCTTAATTTGCGGACCATCTTGATGTAGGATCTATTGAGGATTTACCTTTATCATATATATTTACAATATACCGTTGTGCAAAAGGGATTTTTAGCAGAGCTGTCAATGATTCAATATATTGGTGATTTAATCCCAAAAAATATGCATATGATTTAGTAATGTGAAAAAACAATCATTGACACCAACTCCATAACTGATTGGAAGAAAAAATCATTATTTCTTTTGAACCAATGATTGCAAAATCTGTTATTGAAATCTTAAATGAAATTGAGTTAATTCATTCATTTTGTTAAAATCTCTGTTAGAATCATTTACAGACTGAATCATCATAAGTTCCAATCACCTTTCAAATCATTGGATTACTCGGAATATTAAGTAAAGTCTTTGAATTGAATAACTAGATTTTGCAATCAGTTTTAATTCACTGATTTAAATCATCTTTTCATTTTAGTCTTCAGATTCAATCACAAAAAAACTGAAATCAGTTTTCAAGTCAAATGATTCCATCCCAAAAATAAAAAATTATTTGTCAAATCATATGATTGCTGCATAAACGACTGAAATGCAAATGATTTTGCAATCACTTTGATCAAATCAATTTTCTCACTCAAGACTTGAAGTAAAACAAACTCAAATCATTTTTTACACTCAAGATTTGAAGTAAAACAAATTTAAATCTTTAGTGATTTGAAATTTTTTAATTCACTCTTTGTTATTTAAAACGAAAATAAAGTCTTTGATAATTTATAAAACATAAAATATTCTTGTTTAAAAAAGTAGTAGGCTTGCATCGACTTATGAGTAGAGCACAGTGGGGCAGCAAGTATCTAAAATTGATGAAAACATAAACAAGTCAAAATGACCTCGGACACTATTTTTTTTTTTTTTTTTTCATTATATAAACGCATAGAAAAGATTTCTTTGAATACGTTTGAAAGTAATGAAAAAAAATACGAAATTACCATACATGTATTACGAATGAAATGTAGTTAAATTATAATCGAAATTGAATTCATTTTTGATCAGATTGAAATAACATATTCCTATGTGTAAACATTTTATATATTCCCCTGCAGAATCTGTCAAACTTACCATAAATATGTTACAATAGAAACATAAAATTTTAATTACATTTGAATATACTATTTCTTGGCAAATTACTTGGTTATAACTATGTTTCAAAACAAACAAAAAATACTATTCAAATCTAATTATAACGTATGTTCGCAACTCTCGTCTTCATTCGTTTGGTTATCGACTGACGATGTTGGCAACGTTGCGCAGCATTTTCTACCTATGCCTCTTTTTTCGTCGTTGGAAGTATGTATTGGTTCTTTTAAACATACTGATGTTTGAAAATAAACAAACAAAAAAAATTAGATGTAAAAGAATTCTTGCAACATTCTTCTTGACCGCCATTTTATGCCAACGTGTCTTTTGTTGTTCGTTGAGAAAACGTGTTCGTATCGGTAATAATTTTGTCATTTGCAAATTTATAAAAAACAACAGTCTTCACGAATTCCTTGCCTACGCTATGAGCTGTACTGAGACGGTCTCTTGGTTATGGTCGGTGTCATGAGCTCTGTATTTTTCCCGTAGATGCAGGTAGTCCAAGCACTGGTTCTGGTCCAAATAGATTATCATCAGATCCAGCATGTGCTAGTTCGTCGGATGTTCCATTGGCCGAAACTCTTTTATGGCCCGGCATCGGTTCTGGAGCCGTCGGCGTTATCCAGTCTTGAATGTCAGGTTGGCAAACCTCAAAATTTCGTATTGGTAATATTTCTGTTATCATTGCATCGGAGGGCATCTCCAGTAGACAGGTGTCTAATGGAGTGTCAATTGCAATGTCAGAGATATTCCATGGAACATTAAACCAGAAACCACCTCGATTTAGTCTCAAGCAGCCTTTCATGGCTTCGCCTCTGATGAAGATGTCAAGTGGTGGTAGAATTAAGATTGCATTCAGTTCTGAACCAGGTGTAGTGGGAAAGGCTCCCGTAACACCCAGACACACGGTTCTCTGAATATTTGTAAGACTAGTTCTCACGCACTTTCGCGACAGCTTGTTCCACCAGACTACCGATGCATATGATATCATCGGTCTTTTCATTGCCGTGTAAATCTATTAGGTTTTGCTCGGCGATAGTCCACATGACTTCCCAAAAATTCCTCTGCATTGCCAAAAGGCATTCAATGCTCGCGAAATTTTATTTTCAACATGTTTTGGGCGGTTGCAATACCTTCCTGTAGCTTGACTGGGTAGATGCCATCCGGTCCAGGTAGGGAATACAATTTGGACCTGTTATCGTAAACCCGGGATTAGTTCAAAATGCAAGTATTTTTGAAATTCATTTGTTTTACTCCATACTCAAACCATAATTTGACTTTTTTAGTTATTTTTAAAGCATTTAAGATATAATAGCTGTGCTCCCGTGACAGTTAAACCAGATCTATTTCACTGGAACGCCAACGGTTATATTTTGCGAAAACTTGACAGCATTCGATTGAACTGGATAAAACCAGATTTCGATCTTGTTTGCTTTCGATCTTGTTTGTATAGAAAATAGAGCTTTGGCTCTAGATCACATTCCACGGGAACACAGTTAATGATTAACAGGAACTTGGTTTAAATATAATAGATATTGTATAAACTGTCGATAAAAATAACTAAACTTATAGTAGTTTTCTATATTTTTAAATGCTATTTTAACCATTTTTCCTTGAAAAACAAAATAAATTACATTATCAGATTTCTTCTCAAAAATTTACGAAAAAGAAACAATTAGTACTCAATAAAAATTAATAATAATTTTGTTGCATTATGTTTATAAAAAAACAGAACATGAATTAGGTAAAGGGACCGAATTTTTAAAAGTACAACCGATAAAAAAGTCTGCTCTTGATGTTCTGGGCATACATATCAATTCCATGTGACCTCCGTTGGAATTATCACATATTCGATGTGTCGAAAGAAGTGGCTAAGAACCTTGTTTTTAATAAACGGCCATACTTCACTCCTGGTGACTTACGCATTTTCTACACTACCTATATTCACCCTAAGATGGAATATCGAATAATGGGAGCATATGGGTAGGGGCTTCAAAATCTTCTTTGGAGTTCCCAGAACGAATCCAACAACGTATAATATATTTAAAAGAAGATGAAAATATTTCATCCTCTATTTTTTATCTTGAGCACCGAAGGACCGTAAGGTGTGTAAGCTTGTTTTATATGTATTAATATGCTAAGTGTTCGAGGTAAATACATGGCCTGATTCTACAAGGTCGCGTGTTCTACTAGGGCATCAAATGTGAAATTATATTAAAAAGGCCACTTTTTTGTCAGTGCTGCCACAATTTTTGTTACAGACATTTAACTAACGCAAAAAAATGTGACAAGCACCAGGACATGCAGAGTATCGCCAGCGTATAGAGTTGCAGCGGAATGCTGTGACGCATCCAGCTCCTTGGCGATCTAGAGCGACATTATCGGTAACCCAGACGCACGTGCCGTGTGCCACGGATACGGCCAGAGACAGTCGTAAAGTGGACTCTGCGTCACGCCAGCAGTCCAAGGCATTGATCACATCATTTCGCAAGTCGCGCTGTATGCGTTCGCAGATCCATCCGCAAATGTTGACTGTTTAAAAATTGTCACATAAATTTAATAAAAATGTGTAATTCAGTCGAGCAAATTTTTTAAATTTTATTTACAATATTATTTTTTTAGGTTTGAGAAATTTGTAGATCAAAATAATTTCTGTGGCCTTGTTTAAATGTATGTAAAGGTTTTTAAGTTTTTCAAATTTTCTTTTTGCCACTCCCCTATACCAGAAAAGTGAATTTTAATAAAAAGAGGTTTTTGAATTTTAGGAGGTAACAATTCATTTTTTTCAATTTTGTAATTTTTGGGCCGGTTTTCCGGATGACGTGACAATTTTTAATATTTTTTTTGCACCGTCCACTTTGATATATTCCAAAAGCAATTGTGACCGGTCCGTTTGGTCTGTTCTTAAATGTTCGTTACTATTTCCAAATTTAGGAGGGCATGGTAATTTTTTTACATATCGATAAAATAAACTTCAGCAAAATCACATTCCGACACAACAATGTATTCGTAAAATAATGATAGAGAAATACGAATCCGAATGAAAATATCCGCTACGACGGGGCTCATGATTGCCCTGTACAACTACAAGGAAACGTGCGCCTCAGGTACCTAACATCGATCAACAACACACAGAAGCAGATATAGGCACGCATCACTTATGGAACGAACATTTTAGCCTTCTTTTCAACGTGTGAGGCGCGGTTTGTCATGAATGTTCTTTTTGTATTTTAGGTAATGATATGTATACCTAAATTTTAAAATTTTTAATTATGTTGAACACCCTCATAACATTAGGCCCACATAAGAAGTTTTGTCTTTACTGGTGAAAATAATTGGATTATTCGCTGGAACTCAATATTTGACAAACAGTTCAAATTTAGAAAAATATAAGTGGGCGGAACACGCCCATTTTTAAAATATATGTGGAGATCTGTTAGGTTAATATTTCATATACCCTGTACTAGAGATGGGCACGTGAGTGAGTTTTGACTCACACTCACTCACGCTCACGAAAGAATATTTATAATCACGCACACTCACTCACGGCCTTTTTTGCTCTACTCACACTCACTCACAATCACGTGAGTAAAATTAAAATTGCTACTATTATAAAGCTAGTATTAATGAAAAGCTTTTAAAGTCTTTACCCTGCCATTATAAAGCTTGTCCACTTCTATTTTACGGCTAGCTGCAATGCTCATTATTAGCTGTTTAATTACGCCAAAATGTTTGTATAAGGGTTTGACAGCGGTTACAGAGTTGCTTGCGCAGCTTTTGCATTTTTTATAAGTTACATAAGCTATTCTATATAAGTTACATAAGCTCTTCTACAACATTAGTATTATACAGTTAATGTGTTACTTGGGTGTGGAACACATTATGTAGCAGTTGCGTTAGGTTTAATTTGAAATACTGAATAAAAGTAAATTATGTCGATTATTAAGTTTACAATAGCTATGAAAATCCAAATAAATTTGTAATTCACTGAAAATAGTGATGAGTTTTTATTGAATACGAAACAAATACCCAATAAATGGCTATTTGTAGCAGTTTCTAGCGAAAAATTACGCTATATAAAAAGTTATTATTTTGCGCACTTTTAGCGTGATTTTTTTTTTTTTGTTTCATTGTGACGGGATTTTACTATTATAATTGTAGATAATCTATTGCCAACTATAATAGTAAATTCCCACCAATTTTTATTAGAGTGTACTAATAACGGGCACAGCTAAGACGAACCGATGAGTGCATACGCTAAACACTGGTCAATGTTATTCCTTGGCCATTGTCTTCGTTACGCACTCTTGCAGTCTCAGCTGCGCAAGCTGTTAGCGTGAAGTAGGATGGGGAAGGGACAGAAAATGTAAAAACAAATGTGTAATTGCAGCAGAGAGCATAAAAAGACCCGTTTCGTTGGCAATTATAAAGAGCGACAACGGAAACAGGCAGTGTTGGTAGCTTGCAACGCATTGTTTAAATTGTTGTTGTTTAGTTCTGATGGTTATTGTTGTTTATTGTCTGTGATTATTTATTGTGAGTATGTTTTGATTGTATTTATTTTAATGTTTTTATTGTTAAATGTATAAATTACGGTGGACGACACTTAAATCAAAATTTTGCGCGGCACTCGACAAAGATTAGGACAAACTCGACGGACAAATATTACACGAATGCAATATATAAAGATTGGGGGCGGCAGTCCGTCCCCAATTGTTGCGTTGCCGCTACTGAAATTTATATTTTGTTTTCTCAATAAAAAAAAATGATAGATCAATAATAATGAAGCGGCATTGTATTTATACCCTACACCTATGAGATACAGGGTAGAGATGGGCATGTAAGCGTGATTCAGCGTGATTCACGTGAATCACGCGTGATCACGCGTGATTGAATCCTAACTTTGCTCACGTGATTGTGAGTGAGTGTGAGTAGACCAAAAAATACCGTGAGTGAGTGTGCGTGAGTACAAATTTTTCGTGAGTGAGTGTGCGTGAGTCGAATATTTCATAAAATAAAAAAATCTCAGTTTTAATTTAAGCGATTTTATATATTTTTGTTGAACTACAGAACAAGGCTCAGAACTCAGAAAGCTTCGGGAAGGCGACTGCCCACATTTCAGAACTATAATAAATCAAACCCTATCTAACGACCGTCATATACCCACCCCTTCTTCAACTCAGAATAAGTTGCAAGGTTTCAGTCAACAATTTATCTAACCTCTGCAAACCGTCTGTAAACTATTGAATTTTCAATTTTAACTATACATGATAACTCTGTGTTGACTTCCTTTTGTTTATTAACTTTAGTTTGTTCCAGAGGTTTGTGTGGGGTCCCGATTTTATTCGAGTTATAAATGTAGTAACAAAAAAAAATCGCTTCAATAATAGTTTTTCCCAAATTCAATTTATCCCTGGTTAATTCTACCACGAACTATTCTTTTATTGATAACTACTGGACCCGTGCACGACTCGTGCCAAGATTTTGTGAATGCAAGGAATGTAGTGATTTTATTTTTCCTAATTGCTGATAGATTGTGTTTTTAATACCATATATCCGAAAAATTAAAAACACAATCTATCAGCAATTAGGATAGCAAATTTAATGAAATTTTGTTCAACGTTATATATAACCATTCTAAACAGTCTCGCGGAATTTGGGCGGGATTAGACCACTGGGCGTGGCACCCTTAATAGAAGGTATTTTTTTCCACATGGTGTATGTCAACAGTTATTATAATGATAACAAGGTATTTCGCACCAGGGTAACAACCACCACAATTTTTTTAAACTTACCACACCGAAATACACCACACCAAAATTCACCACAACGAAACTCACCACACTAAAATTCACCACACTGAAACTTACGACACCAAAATTCACCAAACTAAAATTCACCAAACTAAAATTCACCACACCAAAATTCACCACACTAAAACTCACCATACTTAAACTCACCACACTAAAACTACTACTGGGAAAAACTCTACAGGGAAGAATTCTACGGGAAAGAATTCAACTGGGAAGAATTCTACGGGGAAACGTTCTACTGGGAAGATATAAATAATAAAAATGTTCTTTATATTAATAAAATCACTAGATTCCTTGCATTCACAAAATCTTGGCACGAGTCGTGCACGGGTCCAGTAGTTATCAATAAAAGAATAGATCGTGGTAGAATTAACCAGAGATAAATTGAATTTGGGAAAAACTATTTTTGAAGCGATTTTTTTTGTTACTACATTTATAACTCGAATAAAATCGGGACCCCACACAAACCTCTGGAACAAACTAAAGTTAATAAACAAAAGGAAGTCAACACAGAGTTATCATGTATAGTTGAAATTGAAAATTCAACTTTTTACAAAAATGGGTATATCGAAAAAAAAATGCGTTCCATGAACGGTCGTATGAAACCAATCAAAAACTATTGACATGATCCCACATACTAAGTACAGACGGTTTGCAGAGGTTAGATAAATTGTTGACTGAAACCTTGCAACTTATTCTGAGTTGAAAAAGGGGTGGGTATATGACGGTCGTTAGAAAAGGTTTGATTTATTATAGTTCTGAAATGTGGGCAATCGCCTTCCCGAAGCCTTCTGAGTTCTGAGCCTTGTTCTGTAGTTCAACAAAAATATATAAAATCGCAAAAATTAAAACTGAGATTGTTTTATTTTATG
Source organism: Dryomyza anilis (assembly GCA_951804985.1). Taxonomy (NCBI): domain Eukaryota; kingdom Metazoa; phylum Arthropoda; class Insecta; order Diptera; family Dryomyzidae; genus Dryomyza; species Dryomyza anilis. Next base: position 58,698,905 of record OX638131.1, read on the forward strand.
AAATATTCGACTCACGCACACTCACTCACGAAAAATTTGTACTCACGCACACTCACTCACGGTATTTTTTGGTCTACTCACACTCACTCACAATCACGTGAGCAAAGTTAGGATTCAATCACGCGTGATCACGCGTGATTCACGTGAATCACGCTGAATCACGCTTACATGCCCATCTCTACCCTGTATCTCATAGGTGTAGGGTATAAATACAATGCCGCTTCATTATTATTGATCTATCATTTTTTTTTATTGAGAAAACAAAATATAAATTTCAGTAGCGGCAACGCAACAATTGGGGACGGACTGCCGCCCCCAATCTTTATATATTGCATTCGTGTAATATTTGTCCGTCGAGTTTGTCCTAATCTTTGTCGAGTGCCGCGCAAAATTTTGATTTAAGTGTCGTCCACCGTAATTTATACATTTAACAATAAAAACATTAAAATAAATACAATCAAAACATACTCACAATAAATAATCACAGACAATAAACAACAATAACCATCAGAACTAAACAACAACAATTTAAACAATGCGTTGCAAGCTACCAACACTGCCTGTTTCCGTTGTCGCTCTTTATAATTGCCAACGAAACGGGTCTTTTTATGCTCTCTGCTGCAATTACACATTTGTTTTTACATTTTCTGTCCCTTCCCCATCCTACTTCACGCTAACAGCTTGCGCAGCTGAGACTGCAAGAGTGCGTAACGAAGACAATGGCCAAGGAATAACATTGACCAGTGTTTAGCGTATGCACTCATCGGTTCGTCTCAGCTGTGCCCGTTATTAGTACACTCTAATAAAAATTGGTGGGAATTTACTATTATAGTTGGCAATAGATTATCTACAATTATAATAGTAAAATCCCGTCACAATGAACAAAAAAAAAATCACGCTAAAAGTGCGCAAAATAATAACTTTTTATATAGCGTTATTTTTCGCTAGAAACTGCTACAAATAGCCATTTATTGGGTATTTGTTTCGTATTCAATAAAAACTCATCACTATTTTCAGTGAATTACAAATTTATTTGGATTTTCATAGCTATTGTTAACTTAATAATCGACATAATTTACTTTTATTCAGTATTTCAAATTAAACCTAACGCAACTGCTACATAATGTGTTCCACACCCAAGTAACACATTAGCTGTATAATACTAATGCTGTAGAAGAGCTTATGTAACTTATATAGAATAGCTTATGTAACTTATAAAAAATGCAAAAGCTGCACAAGCAACTCTGTAACCGCTGTCAAACCCTTATACAAACATTTTGGCGTAATTAAACAGCTAATAATGAGCATTGCAGCTAGCCGTAAAATAGAAGTGGACAAGCTTTATAATAGCAGGGTAAAGACTTTAAAAGCTTTTCATTAATACTAGCTTTATAATAGTAGCAATTTTAACTAAAAGTGCAATACTACAGCTATCTACCGGAAATGCCTTTGTGAGAGTTCTATCAAGCCTTTTAATCAACAGCCAATGGTTATTTGGACATATTCTGTAGCATCCAGCGCAGCCACAAGACCACTTCAGCAGACATATCATGTTTTAGAAACACTTGCACAACTGAATGTGGTGGAAAGTTGCGTTAAATCCATTTACTTTGAAGTACTTAATAAATGAACTAAATAAAATTGATTCATTTGTATTAAGTATTAATCATAATATCTGTATCGTTTATCGACTGACATTAAATGTTTGTCTCCGTTTTGTTAAAATTCCACTAAAATAGCAACAAAAATCACGCGAATTTAATGAAATTATTATTTATGACGTACATTTTAGAAACACGCTCTGCAGCTGTTATTACAATACTTATTTTAGCATATCACCAAAAAAGCATGAAATTGACTATATTTATACTAGTAATATTACAATCAATTTTGAGAGTGCAGCAATTGACAAACTAGTAATAGCAATTAACAAACTACTAACAGCAATTGACAAACTAGATCCAGTTTTTAACGTTTGCATACGCGTAGCTTATGCAGAACATTTTTAATATAATTTTCGTTGTACAACGTAACGATATACGGACAGCGAAGCAGACACTGCAAAAAGGGTGAGCTGTACGGTCGACCAACAAGTTATAGGTTTATCCACTGCTGTTGTTTTGTAACCAGTACAAAATAGATTCTTATTCGGTATATATTGAGATTGTCATATTATTTTTTTATAACTCAATTAAATGTCGAATAAAAAAAAAAACAATATTAAATACATTCTTTTAAAGTTATTACATTAATTTATTAAGTGCCAATTTTTCAATGTTAGTTGAACTCCATTTGTAGTTTAAACTTAAGGCTCGAATACACGATAAAGAAATAAGCTAGAGATAGAGAAAAAAATCTACAGTAGAGCTCAATACCATGGAGTTATATGAGATTTTTTGCTCTATTTTTCTCTATCTCTAGCTATTTTTCTATCGTGTAAACTCGCCCTTAGAATCGTGTTTTTCAGTGAATTTTTAACTCAGGATTTTCTTGACAGAAAAATGAGAGATGCTCTCTTTACACTCTGTAGTCCACACTCATACGATCATTTGTCTGCCCAACGGTTTCCATTTTATTAGTTATCAGCTATTATTTGTTGCATAAAGACACACTGAACGATTGCACGCACAAATTTTCACTGATATTTATTATTTCGTGCATTATTACCTAATTACTTAAATGGCCCTTACAACCCTTACAAGGCCCTTACGAGGGTCGGTTTGGCCGCTGAGATGAAGCCGTGCCAGTCGGTTCTGCTTTGCGCTAGTTAGAATTACCAAGCGTTACCAGGTTGTCCTCAACCTGGTCTTTCCAACGCTATTTATGGAGAATCTTTCTGTCGAACGCTCCCAGTACTCTGTCATCGATAGAGGCTAGCGTCCATGTTTCTTCTATTATAGAGTAGGACGGGCATGATGAGTGACTTGTAGAGCGTTATTTTTGTCCGGCGAGAGAGAGCTCTACTTTTCAATTGCCTACTGAGCCCAAAGTAGCACCTGTTGGCAAGAGTTATTCTCCATTTGATCTCCACACGTCGTTGTTGCTGTTTATGCTGGATTCCAAATAGACGAACTCCTTCACAATGTCGAACTTGTGGGTTTTTGTCAGATTTTGACCAAGGCGCACGGACTCTTTTTTGCTTGTTCGTGGATGGAACTTCATCTTGTCCTCGTTCCCCACTAGACCCATTCAACGCGACTTTTTCTCCAATCTGGAGAATGATGTGTTGACTGCTCGTGTGATCCTGCCAATGATATCAATATCATCGGCATATGCGAACAGCATGACACTTTTGTTGAGGATAGTGCCGCTTTGATGGAGTTCCGCAGATCGAACTGTTTTCTCTATCAATAAGTTAAAAAAGTCGCACGATAGGAAGTCACCCTGTCTGAAACCTCGTTCAGTATGAAATGGCTCGGAGAGGTCTTTTCCTATTCTCAATGAGCAACGTGTATTGCTCAGGGTCATCCTGCAAAGCCTTATAAGTTTCGCAGGTATACCGAACTCAGACAATGCGGCGTATAATCGTTCCCTTATCTGAGTGTCGTAATCAGCTTTATAGTCGACTAATAGGTGGTATGTGTCGATCTCTTTTTCTAGGGTCTTTCTGGATTAGGCGCAATGTGCAAATCTATTATATTGTGGACTTTCCAGGTCTGAAGCTGCATTGATAAGGTCCAATCAGTCCCTTGACGCTCGATAGAACCTTGTATGCGATATTGAGTAGGCTGATCCCACGGTAGTTGGCGCAGATAGTGGGATCCCCTTTCTTAAGGATTGGGCAGAGTACACTGAGGTTCCAGTCACTTGCCATGCTTATGCTTTCATCCGACCATATTCTGTTTTCGATCTCGAGCATGCTCTCTATTAGCTCGTCGCCTCCGGTCTTAAACAACTCAGCAGGCAGGCCATCAACACCTGCGGCTTTGTTATTTTTCAGCCGAGCAATGGCTGTTCTGACCTTGTCTTGGTCGGGTGGCGGAATCTCAACGTCGTCGGGTTTACTTCTCTATCGGTGGAATTAAGGTCATTATCACCGGTCAGCAGCTTAGAGAAGTGATTCCGCCATATTATCAGTGTGCTCTGGATATCTTTGACTAGATTCCCGTTCTCATCTTTACAAGAAGAGGCTCCGGGGTGTATTTGTACACAGCGTCTTTCTCTGCAGTGGCCACGCGACACTCTTGTTCATACCACTAATTCCTCCTGGGACGTTGGAATCCAAGCACCTCATTGGCAGCCGTACGCATAGAGCAGGAGACATGGTTCCACTGCTCGCTTATATCATCGGGAGGAGGAGTGTTTTGTCTAAACTGGTGTGAGAGTAGAGTGGAAAAGGCTTGCGTTGTCTGTTGTGATTGTATGTGCGGACCTTGGCTGCTACAAGGTAATGATCTGAATCCATATTGGCTCCTCGGATAGTGCGTACGACCACCACGCTCAAAGCGTGCTTTCCGTCAATCATAACGTGGTCAATTTGGTTACGAGTTTTTTGATTGGGCGACAACCATGTGGCCTTGTGGATATCGAAATGTTCGAATCTAGTGCTACTAACTACCATGGTTCGTGCTGCGGCGAAGTCGATTAGCCTCGTTCCGTTATCGGAAGTTTTGGCATGGAGGCTAAATTAAGCATTGATGCGGATTGTTGCCAGCCTTTCGTCCACGAGCGTGAACCTAGAGACAAGGTGACGGAGTCTCTTACCGACCACAAATCCACATCCAAATTCATGTCTCTCCGCATGGCAGCTGTAGTAGATATCAAGGGCGCTTGTTTCCAGCAGCCTTGCCCTGTCCACTGCATTTCTTGGATAGCTTTTTATTTTTCGAGGACATCTACCAGCTGGATAGAGGCACCTTCCCTATAAAGGGTCCGGACATTCCAGGTGAATATCCGTAAATCATGGTCCTTAAAACGTTTGCGTGGGTTGTCATCGTGGTAATCGGTCGTTATCCAAGGCTTCTTTTTTGTTTTCATTGGACGCATAGGTTTTTTCCGTGTTGGGACCCAAACCCAACGCACGAACCCTCACTCTGAGGGAGATGCTCGCCACTCACTTTAGCCGACTTCTACACCGATTGGTATAGGGCGTCGTTTCCAGGGACTTCCGTGAAGAGGATTTCCACCGAAGTGAAAGCGTCACCATTTGACAATTTTCCAATTCTGGCGACCAGTGAGTTGACTTAAGACGAAACCGACACGGTTTGCGCTGACTTCGACGTGTTGAAGCGCTCAGACACGTTGCCTTGTGATAATAGCCCACATTTCGTGCCATTTCGTGTCATGGCGACTATTCTAAATTATCTCTGTAATTTCTTATAAATTTCGTCATTTTCGCAACTTAAATAACAGCTGTTCCAAATGAGAAAAATAATACTCTTCTTCTTAAATGCTATTCACAATCGATAATTCGCTGGCATTTTCCGATGCTGCCATATTTTAAGCACTGATCTGAACTTAAACTACTACTGAAAAACTTCTCGAATAGTTAAACTACGTGAGACGTTTAAGTAAACGCAGTTTAAACTACCACTGAAAAATTGGCTCTTGGTGTATGTTTCCAATGAAATCTTTTACTAAATTCAAATATTCAATGATTTCTTTGATTTTAGAATATATTCATGAACATTATAATTAAAAGAATTATTAAACAAATTATAGCACATCACTAACGAACATTGCCCTCTTCATTTGTAGAATTGTTTAAGTCGTTGTTATTAATAAATTCGGGGTCTCCAGATGTTATTGCAAGGTGTGCAACATATAAAGCGGGATCAATAACCTTTGGAATTGCAGGTGGAAATCTTATCTAGATTCGGACTCCTATAAAGAAAGCGTGGAAACATTAATAACATAATAAATAGATTAAATTAATAAAACATAATAATTAGATTAAAATAATAAAAAACGCAAGTGTTGCCTTTCTAGCATTTCTTGCAGTGTTAGGCTTGCACTTCCTCTTTTTATCTTGCTCTTGCAAGAAAATCTCGATCTTTTTATTGCAAAAAAAATGCAAGAAAATTCAGAGCAAGATGCAAGAACATGAAATTTTTGATCATCACTAATTACAATGTCAAAAAAATGCTGATATTTTGAAAATACTGTCAAAATAAGACAAATTATTTTAAATATTTGTCAAAATTAAAAAATGTAAAGAAATGAAATTTATACAATTTTATAAAAACATTATCGAAATGCGCAGATCTCTCTGCAGGATGAAATACAGTCCAAAACGATACCTCCACTGCTTACTGGCAGTATCTACAAGGTTTTGTAGTACCAGGAAGCAGGAAACGTTTTCTTGCACATATTTTGAGGCCTTCGCTCGGCAGCAGAGAACTTTGCCGTCAGCTGCAAAAAAAGACCATGGACTTTAAAGCCATTGGAAAAGAACACATTTTTACTCATAAAGAAATACCGAAGAACGCGATTAACTTCATGCTTTGCAAAAAGAACTATTTTTGCGAATTTATAATTTACAAAAATTGAGAATTATGACAACTAAAATAAATGATGCCAAGTTTGGATACAAATATATTAAGCGGCGATAGCGTTGTTGGAAAAACATTTTTAAGCGTTGATACCGATGCCAAAAAACACGTCAATTATATAAATTTGTAAGTGCCAAACTATTATTATTATTATTATTATTATTATTAAGTGTTGCTTGACGTGGTGTGGGGGCTTAAGTTACAATGACTCAATAAGGCTAAGCTGACGGAAACTTTTTTAAAGTTTCTGGTAGGGTCCCCTTGTCAGACAGGCTTGTGATGAGTAATGAACTAAATACTACCATAGTCTTTTTTATTGGTGGGGTGGCAGACTCTAAAGAAACCCCTACACCACCGCGATGGGTCAATATAAAGATTTAACTACTCCAGGTGGTACCCACAAAAGTGGCAATCCACCCGCTTCGGCGGCTGAGGCAAGGATTCTGGAGGCCTCAATCCACGCAACCAACCCTGGTACGATGAACCTCTCTGCTCCTGTAGCAGGGGGTTCATCGTGCCCCTCCATCTCCCAAATTTATGAGACAGCTAGGAATCTAGAGGAGGATAACGACAACGCAGCGGTTCCCATACAAGTAGAGGAAAGTGTCGGTTTCGGCTATGCCTACGACTAATCCTCCACTGTATGGCTATTCGACAGTGTTGTTTCCTCTCAGGGCTCCTTTCTGTCACGTATTTGGAAACATGGGTCGATCGAAGGAAAGTGGTGTCTTACCAGCATCTAATCCTAGAGAGACCGACGCCCAACTGGAAGCTAAACTTCCATTGGAGACCGGACCCGGATCTCTGAATACAGAGGTCAGGTTGTCCGATGCCCAGGTGAGTAGGAGAAGGAAGAATAAAGCGAAAGATCGCAAAGAGGCTGAAAAGACTAAAGGCGACGCTGGAGCTTTCTCTTCCCCAGCTACCACAGCAAAACGCGATAGATCGATGGAGGTTACTCCGACTGAAGCCGGACCATCCGCTGCTGTTGTTGTGGCTGCCAATGCATCTGAGAAGCGCAATGGCAAGAAGTTTAAAACCTTCACTGCTTCTGCGAAACCCCGTAACTCCCAGTACTCGACAGTTTCCAGTGATATTGCTTCCACAAGCAAGAGCACTGGTGCTTCATGTTCCGGATCGGCTGCGGATGAACTGCCTTCAACATCCACTGGCAGAGGTAGACTAGCAGTATCATATCGTGATGCTGCTCGCAAAGCTCTTTCGGTTGCGATTATTGGCAAATTGGGGAAGGAGCATAAGATGAATGATGCAGAAGTAAAACACTGCACCGATCATGTTTGGCGGCTAGTCAGCACCGGCGGTGTCAGTGCAAACGCAAAAGGCTATGAGACGAGTGATGTCATCATGAAGGTGCTATGCTCGTCTCAAGCCAATTTCGATTGGATTGCCACAGCCGCTGCTAAAATCCCCCCCTTGGGCAAATCGCGCTTCGCTGTTTTCAGCGTAGACGAACCCAAACGCAGGCGAGCAATATGCTGGATACCTGGTCCTATCAGGAAAACAGCGGAAGTGTTTGCCTGCCTACATGCTCAGAACCAGGGCATCGAAACGAACGGATGGAAAATCTATAGCCATAAACCAGAGCGAGGTCCGGAGGACAAGGACGGCTCAACCCTGGTTGTTGGCTTAGACCAGAAGTCGTTAGATGTCATGCTATCTAAGTACGACAACCATCTAAACTTATTCTTTGGACGGATCAAATTCCGAATCAATTCCAAATGCATAGGCATATGATGAGAAACGAGTTAATTATCCTGTCATGATATTTACTCAGATAAATCTGCAACATTCTAAAGCTGCTACCGCTTTACTAGGTAAGCGGCTCTCCATGTTGCATACATTACCTCACATGAAAGCTATTCAAGAACCATGGTTTTATAACAAACGCATCTGTGGTCTTAGTGAACTACGTGGTGAAACCATACTATACGATGAGCAAGCCGCAAGGCCTAGAAGCTGTCTTATAGTATCGAAACACTTTGCTGTCACCAAGTTAACCCAATTCTGTGGGCAAGACCTGGTGGCAGCCAAAGTGAGCTATGAAAGCGATAGTGGATGGAAACATCTGATTGTCGCCTCAGGTTACTTCCCCCATGACTCACTACTGCCTCCTCCGACAAAGGCAATTGTTTAGCTCATAGAGTACTGTGATCTTAAGGAGACTGGCCTTATTCTTTGCTGTATGGGGCAGCAGCAAATGCAACGCACGAGGTACCAGACTCCTTGACTTCATCATGACCTCCAATCTGAACATTCACAACACTGGTAATAAACCTACGTTTGTGACTGCTAGAAGACAAGAAGTGATTGACCAAACTTTGTCTAACTGTAGACTGAGAGAGTCAATCTTAAACTGGAAGGTTTTTAAAGAAGATTATTTATCGGACCACAGGTATATCGAGAGGTGCTGCCGTCTATGAACCCAAGAAAAACGAATTGGGTAGACATGAATTTGAGAATTCCCTCAATATTCCTGTCAGAATTCGTACCAAAGAAAGTATTGAGACGTCCGTTCAAGTTATGAACGATGTCATAAATTCTAGTTTTGTAAGAAAAACGTTATCTAGACCTCCCGTTCCTTGGTGGAACGCTTGTCTTGAAACCTTGCGCAAGGATTCCAGAAAGCTTCTAAATAGGGCCCTGACTGGTTTCTTTATCGAGCTAAGCAGAAAGAGTATAAGAAACGAATTCGTAAATCGAAAAGTGTTTCCTATAAAGACTTCTGCAGTAGCATCGAATCCTGCAGTGAGACTAGCAGATTGGTCAAGTTTCTTAAAAGAGACCAAACTGCTCCACTGGACTCACTGCGCAGACCTGATGGCTCGTATACTGAGTCTAAACAGAGGCACTCAGTGTCATAGTTGAGACTCACTTTCCGGGAAATCAAATCCACATAGGGCCACTTTGTAATCCCAGCACTGGGGACTGCAATAACAACTCTAATGTGACAAAACATGACTGGCAGGTTGCCAAATTGGTTGTGTACGATGAAGCCATCCAATATGCAGTGCAGTGATGGCTTCAATTCACCTGGACCGGATGGCATCTACCCAGTCATGCTACAGGAAGGTATAACCCAATTGCTACCATGCCTAAAGAAGATCTTTAGAGCAAGTCTCGCATGGGCATACATTCCGACATCCTGGCGTATAGTTAATGTAGCCTTCATTCCTAAAGTTGGAAGAGAAGACTATTCCATAGCCAAGAGCTTCAGACCCATTAGTATGATGTCCTTCATACTAAAGTGTCTAGAAAGACTAGTTGAGCTGCACATCAGAAAAACATCGCTGTCAAGGTACCCACTATCATCAAGACAACATGCCTACCAACGTGGAAAATCCTGTGAAACAGCATTGCAACATCTGGTTGGCCGGATCGAGCATGCTTTTCAGAGGAAGATGTACGTGATGGGCATATTTGTTGACATCGAGGGTGCTTTTGATAATGCGACTTTTGATGGAATGTGTGACGCAGCTAGAAGGCATGGAATAGATGAAACATTGGTCAAATGGCTAAGGTCAATGCTAATGTTTAGGACCATCACTTCTGAGGCGGAGTGCGGTCAGTATATTATGGCAGGGGTGAATAGAGGTTGTCCTCAAGGAGGCGTTCTCTCCCCCCCTGCTCTGGTGTATGCTGGTTGACTCTCTAGTCAACGATCTCGATGGACCAGGTGTCTATTCCCAGGCCTATGCAGATGATGTTGCCATTCTTGCCACAGGCTTTTCCCTCAATGAGGTCTGTGTTAAAACACAAATCTCATTGAACCGAATTGACAGCTGGTGTATTGCAAACGGACTTTCCGTTAACCCTCACAAAACAGGGATTGTTCTCTTCACTAGGAAAAGAATAATGACAGGATTATCTCTACCAGTACTTAAGGGTGTCACTATTCCTCTGTCTAACGAAGTAAAATATTTGGGCTTAACTCTAGATAGTAAACTACTTTGGACAAAACATGTTGAAAATAAAATTTCGCGAGCATTGAATGCCTTCTGGCAATGCAGAGGTATTTTTGGGAAGACATGGGGACTATCGTCGAGCAAAACCTTATGGATTTACACGGCAATGATAAGACCGATGATCCAAGACCGAGACCGGTGACAACTAGTCTTGCCAAGATTCAGAGAACCGTGTGTGGGTGTTACGGGTGTCTTTCCCACTACACCTGGTCCAGCACTGAATGCAATCTTAAACCTACCACCACTTGACATCTTCATCAGAGGCGAAGCCATGAAATGGAGACTAAAACGAGGTGGTTTCTGGTTTAATGTTCCCTGGAATATCTCTGACATTGCACTTGACACTCCATTAGACACCTGTCTACTGGAGATGCCCTCTGATGCAATGATAACAGAAATATTACCAAGACGAAATTTTGAGGTCTGCCAACCTGACATTCAAGACTGGCTAACGCCTGACTGTGAGCCAGGTAGAGGGTCACACCGCATGTTCACAGACGGCTCCAGACGGAGTGTTTGTGGAACCGGATGACCGCAGACTTCACTTCGCCTTAGGCGACAATGCCTCGGTATTTCAAGCCGAAGTCTATGCTATACTTATGGCTATGGACTACATTGCGGATAATAGATGGCAGAACAGGGCTATATCAGTTTGCAGCAATAGTCAGGCTGCTCTTATGGCTTTGAACAACCAGGTCATCACATCCAAAATTGTACGTCAATGCAGATCACGTCTCAATTGTGTTGCTAAATACAATACACTGAAACTGATTTGGGTGCCGGGCCATAAAGGAGTATCGGGCAATGAAACATCTGACGAAATAGCACGTGCTGGATCTGAGGATAATCCATTTGGACCAGAACCTGTGCTTGGACTACCTGCATCTACGGGAAAATTCGTCATCAGCTCTTGGGTCGCCTCCGCACACAAGAGCAGATGGCTGAATGAGACGAAACACAGATTCTCCAAGCTCATGACACCGACGATAACCAAAAGATCGGCCTCGTTTCTACTTTCCTTAAGTAGAAAGGAATGCAGAAAACTGACGGGACTTCTAACGGGACACAACACATGTGAAAAACACATGAACGCAATCGGCCTGGCCGAAAGCGCCTTATGTTCTGCCTGCTACGAAGAAACTGGCACCACAGAGCACTATCTCTGTGACTGTCCAGCATTTTCTAGAATTAGAAGGCAGATCTTTGGCACAGACGTGATGAGAGAGGATCAGCTTCACTCTCTATCACACAATAGCCTTCTTAGATTCAATAATGAATCTAAGAAGTATCATTAAAAACCAGGGAACTGGGTCACAGCACAATGGATATAACCCTGTCTGAGTGCCGTGGCTCTATTTTTTATTCCACATTAAAAAAAAAAGTGTTGCATTTAGCGGGCATTTAGCTGCCCAATCCTATTTCGTGGTCCGCAGATTTTATTTGAAAATGCTCCGTTATATTTGTTCATTTCTTTTTTTTAACTACATTCAATTTAACTATGTTCGAATTGGTTGCATTTATGCGTAAAATTATGTTAAAAAGGGCACTTTTTTTGTACGTGCTGCCACAATTTTGTTACATACATTTAGCTATCGCAAAAATAATGTGACCAGCACCAGACCATGCAGAGTATCGCCAGCGGATAGAGCTGCAGCGGAATGCTGTGAAGCATCCAGCTCCTTGGCGATCTAGAGCGACAGTCGCAATGTGGACTCTGCGACACGCCAGCAGTCCAAGGCATTGATCACATCATTTCGCAAGTCGCGCAGTATGCGTTCGCAGATCCGTCCGCAAATGTTGACTGTTTAAAAATTGTCAAATAAACATAATAAAAAATGTAATTCAGTCGAGCAAATTTTTTAAATTTTATTTACAAGATTATTTTTTTAGGTTTCAGAAATTTGTAGGACAAAACAATTTCCGTGGCCTTGTTTACGTGTATGTAAAGGATTTAAAGTTTTTCAATTTTTTTTGCCACTGCCCTATTTAAGAAAAGTGAATTGGAAGAAAAAGAGGTAACAATTATCTTTTTTCAATTTTGTAATTTTTGGGCCGGGTTTCCGGATGACGTGACAACTTTTAATATTTTTTTTTGGACCGTCCACTTTGATATATTCCAAAAGCCGTTTGGTCTGTTCTTAAGTTTTCGTTACTATTTCCAAATTTAGGAGGGCATGGCAATTTTTTTTTACATTTCGATAAAATAAACTTCAGCCAAATCACATTCCGACACAGCAATGAATTCGTAAAATAAGTACAATAAATCCGTTCCGACTAAACCTGTTACACCATATTTACGAACTTCGAATTCGGATCGTATGATAGATAAATACGAATCCGAATGTAAATATCCGGTACGACGGGGCTTATGATTGCCCTGTACAACTCCAAGGAAACGTGCGCCGCCCCTAGTGGAAATTTGCCCGATTTAACATCAGGAAATGGGTTTTTATCTGGTATGCCCTATCAGAGCAAACAGAGCAAACCATATTTACATAAATTGTACCTTTCATTTTCTTATCTTAAATTTAATATATAAATTTTAATTTTTCAAATGTAAATATACTGTATAACGTGTATGAGCGCTTCAAGATGGCGAAGCCAGAGCAATCATTGTCGGTGTCGTCTCAAGTCAACTCACTGGTCACCATTTGACAAATTGTCAAATGGCGACGCTTCCATTTCGGTGGAAGTCCTCCGTGCGGAAGCCCCTGGAAACGCCGCAGCACGAAACATGGTAGTTTGTAGCACTAGATTCGAACATTTCGATATCCACAAGGCCACATGGTTGTCGCCCGATCAAAAAACGCGAAACCAAATTGATCACGTTGTGATTGACGGAAGTCACGATTCGAGCGTGATGGACGTACGCACTATCCGTGGTGCCAATATAGACTCGGATCATTACCTTGTAGCAGCCAAGGTCCGCACGCGCTTAAGCGCTGCGAAGAACGTACGGAACCAAACGCAGAGAAAGCTAGACGTCGGAAAGCTGCAATCACAACAGACAACGCAAGCCTTTTCCACTCGACTCTCACACCTGCTTAGACAAAGCACTCCTCCTCTCGATGATTTAAGCGCGCAGTGGAACAATGTCTCCTGCTCTATGCGTTCGACTGCCGAAGAGGTGCTTGGATTCCAACACCCCCTGAGGAATCAGTGGTATGACCAAGGGTGTCCACCCTGCGGTCAGTAGCTACGTGAGCTGCGAAGGAGCGATACAAAGAGAAGAGAAGGAAAGAGAGAGCAGTCAGTGCAGCATTCTTCAGATTGGAGAAGGAGTCGCGTCGAATGGGTCTAGTGGTGAACGAGGACAAGACGAAGTTCCTTGTGTCAACAAGCAGAAAGGAATCCGTGTTTCTTGGACAAAAATCTGATTTTGACACCCACAAGTTCGACATTATGAAGGACTTTGTCTATTTGGGATCCAGCATCAACTGTAACAACGACGTCAGCCTGGAGATTAAACGGAGAATAACTCTTGCCAATACTTATCATGCTCATCCTACTTTATGGTGAAGAAACATGGACGCTGGCCTCCACCGATGAGAGAGTACTGGGAGCGTTCGAGAAAAAGATTCTCCGTAAAATCCTTGGCCCTATCTGCTTTGCTAACGAGTATCGAATCAGGATGAACCACGAGCTGTATGAGTTATTTGACCACATTGACATAGTCATGCGCATCAAGATCCAGCGGCTTCGCTGGCTAGGTCATGTCGAACGAATGTATGAAAACACTCCAGCCAAGAAGGTGCTTGAATCGAAACTCGAAGGTGGACAGCGTAGAAGAGGTCGTCCAAGTTTGCGTTGGAAAGACCAAGTTGAGGTCAACCTGGCAACGCTGGGTATTTCTATCTGGCGTCAGCGCGCGCAAAGCAGAAGCGGCCAAAACCTACCAACGGTTGTAAGGGCCTTTTAAGTAAGTAAGTAAATATAATGTTTTAAATTGATAGCAAATATTATCATTGAAATAATCATTTTATCATTTGTAGTGCATTATATAATCATAATGATAGCTCATTTAAATATTTGTAGAGTAACAATAAACATCAGAAGCATTTACGAACAACTGTATAATAAATTATATGAAAAATGTGTATTTGTACATTTGTATCAACTGAGAAAAATAATAGCTGTATACAATTTCTCAAGTAACCATTGGCTGTATAAAAATGCTTGATAAAGCTATCACTAAGGCATTTCAGGTAGATAGCTGTAGAATAGCACTTTTAGTTTAAATTGCTACTATTATAAAGCTAGTATTAATGAAAATCTTTTTAAGTCTTTACCCTGCTCTTTTAAAGCTTGTTATCTTCTATTTTACAGCTAGCTGCAATGCTCATAATTAGCTGTTTAATTACGCCAAAATGTTTGTATAAGGGTTTGACAGTGGTGTTGTGAATCAGAAACGTTTTTTTTGTTTGTTGTTTTTCAGAAAGCCTGCACGCACATAAAGTTCAAATCTAAAAGCACAATAACAGATGCATGTTAACTTAACATAACGTTTACGACGTAACTGGAACAAGTACATAATGTTTATGAGTGCATACTTTCAGGATATAAAATTAAGTCCGCTTGAAAGCAACGAAAAATGCACTGGTTGCAATTTGATCCAAGGCACACGCTAGCAAGTGTGCCGTCTGTTTAAAAGCAACAACAAAAGCATTGGTTGTAATTTAAGTCAAGACTAACGCCAGCATGGGAACCAATTTAGCACATTGGAATTTTCTCAGTTAATGATTTCACAATATTAGTAAATATCTGATGTGGGGTTCATGAGGTTTTTAGTAGTACGTAGATTTAAGAATATGCTTGCTTGCATTTATGAGTTGTGTTTTAAGAAATAAGTATAAGCAAGGGGTTCGTGAGTCGCACGATACCGAGGTGATGAGTAGAGGTTAAGTTTAGTTTTTAAGCATTATGATTTTAACTGCCTTAGAGTGCAGACGTGTTTTCAGTTTAAACTCAAGCTTGTAAAAATTCTTAACAATAATTAATAAAAGTATAAAGCAAGTCTAAAATATCCTTGCGTTTTTATTTAATAATAAATGTTAGGAAAGAATTGTGGACTTCGAGGGAATATTGTCACTGACGGTTTCATTAATAAAGGCAAGTACAAAAGGAC
Source organism: Dryomyza anilis (assembly GCA_951804985.1). Classification (NCBI taxonomy): domain Eukaryota; kingdom Metazoa; phylum Arthropoda; class Insecta; order Diptera; family Dryomyzidae; genus Dryomyza; species Dryomyza anilis. Next base: position 58,714,504 of record OX638131.1, read on the forward strand.
CCCTGGAGCCCGCAACAGTGGTTAGAGAGAGTTGATTGTGCAGCTTTTGCATTTTGTACACAGCTCTTCTACAACTCTGAAGCATCAATATTATACAGCTAATGTGTTACTTGGGTTACCTCCTCCACATGTAAATTAATATTGGAATGAAAACATATTACATGTAAAGTAATAAAATAATTAATAGTAATTGTATTTCTCAATATTAGAATTTGTATTACTATACGAGGCATTATTTTATAAATTTTATTCTGCCGATTTACAATATTTATAGTGCCTACATTCCGATCGAAAAATGTATCTACCGCTGAAAACCGCATGTAGGCAGGCCACCTAACCCGAATTGAATGTGCCTTTGAGCACACAATATATCGAAAATTATTATATTTCAGTTTATAAATAAACGATAATCTTACTGCAAGTATGTTCACGTTTGGTCATTTTCGTTCCTATGACTATAAAAATTGTTCAATTGTTTCCTATATTTTGAGTGATGATTGTAGTTTATTGTTTGAATGTTAAATAATTGTACATTGTTAAATTCCACAATTCGATTGTTACAAAGTGTATGTTCGAATAATTTCAACAAACTTCAAATAATTTTTGATATTATTTTCAAATAAGTTATCAAAAATGTTTAACTCGTATCGTGGTTATTTAATTTTTAAAAATACAAATAACATATCGACAACTTTTTGCATAATAAGCGCACAATCAACTGGAAGAAGTCGAAAATCAATAGCAGCAAAGCTCGAAATTTTAACACCCAGGACTCCGGGCCATAATGGCCGACATTTTGGCATCTGACATTGTGATCCCTCATCGATAACTGCCATACCAAGTCGTGCTGATCAACTTTTCTTTCAACAACAACAGCGACAACTCATCGCCCAGCAAACAACGCATCGGCCGTCCGTGCGAAAAAAACTAAAAACCGCAGTGACGACGTGATGCTAATGCATTTACTTACATTTTTAACCGTAAAAACATTATATGTACTTTTGTGCATATAACAAGAAAATTAAATTGCAAGAGCAAAAGCACGAAGCACATTTTGTGAAACACGACAACAAAACAGAAGGCGCACAAAAAAAGGTAAAAAAGCCAAACGACAATTAAAAAGGTCAGGAATAATTTGCCGATGTTGAAGTATTTTTTAAATAGATTTTTTTTTCTTTGCGCAGGTTCAACTCTACAAAGACTCTCTGTTCAAAAAGGATTTCCCGAACAGATTGTCTAGCTAAACCAGCTGCTCTCAACGCCCATGATTAGCACAGAGCAACTTTGGCGAAGTGCATCAAGACCAAACATTCCAGAGTTAGCGGCGAGGAAAAGCTGGAAGGCGGAGGCGGCGGATGCCGAGCAACCCATTACGAAGAGTGCGCGCCCGGCACCAATGTCATCTGTCTGCCCACGGGTGCGAAGAAGAGAAGGTGAAACCCTATCTCCATCCAGGAGGATACACTCGTCGAAATACAGGCCGTGGAATCGGAGGCCGCGGCGTTCTACGACCTCTTGAGACAATGCAACAGGAGACAGCGACCTTGTCGTCAACATTGTGCTCGAGTGTGACTCTAAGCGCAGACGTTTGATGTCGCGCGAAATAGAGGTATTGGCACAGTTTTAATAACGGCGTAAAGGATCCACCGATGTTTATGCATTTAGAATAGGCGCACGCGCTCTTCTCTCTTCTGCTGTTGCTATATGAATCGATTAACATTTTGGACATTAAAGCGGTTGTTTTTCACGATCGTAACTTTCTCGATACGGTGCCGACGGATATTATACGTCGGTGCAGTCAAAGATTAAGATGCCATCGAGCTACAGCTCACTGTCAGCTTGGTCAGATTGTGACACTATCATTATGCTTGCTTTTCACTATATCATTTTGTGTCAGTTTCAGGTTAGAAAATTTCACAAATTTGTTGTTTTTAGTCAAAGGCAAATTTTCAAAATTGCTAAAATGTTTAAAATATGATTTCGATGGACATGGTTAATGAACATTTTCATTTTGGATGGTTTCTGCGGCGTAATAATAATGTATATAACATTATTTGAATATGCAACAAAATGACAGTGATAACCAAGTTTATTTTTGATATTATGTTTTAATTTTTATATGTAAATCGTAAAATGAATCATTGATTTGTTTTATTTGATATATTCTTATATCAAATAAATATTTAAATATGTATATATTTAAATATTTATTTGTATATTTAAATATGTAATATTTTTAAAATTCTTTGTGTATATTTTATTAAATACACTGTATTTCATTCAATACTGCATTTTATTTAATAGGATATGTGTAGGGTTTTAATAATGAACACACTTTTATACTCCGGCTCTGACAAGACAATGGTGGGGTTAATAATGAAATAGTGAATTACCTGATCAGTACATGATCATGGCCTGAGGTGAGGGCACTGCTTTACAAGTACATCGTGCCCACCCGATAAATAATGACATGATCAGTTCATGAGAATGGCCCTACCCAAATTTCTACTAGGTACCTAACATCGATCAACAACACACAGCAGCACTTATGTAACGAACACTTTAGCCTTCTTTTCAATGAGGCGCGGTTTGTCATGAATGCTCTTTTTGTATCTAATTTTTAATATAGGGGATAAAAATAAAGATTTTTCGATGTGACTTGTGAATGTGCTCCTAAGACAAACGAAAAGGACACGGTGGAATTTTCAAAAAAAGTGATTGGTCCAAATAAGCAGATATTTTGTCACGAGTTAATTTAACATGAGTAGGGAAACTTAAGTCACATGGACGTGACTTAAAGTCGGTCTGGCTCGACTATGGGATACCCTACACTTTGGTGGGGATATCAAAGTTGGGTAATGATATGTATACCTAAATTTTAAAATTTTTAATTATGCTGAACATTCTCATAACATTATGTCCGCATAAGAAGTTTTGTCTTCACTGGGGAAAATCGTTGAATTATTCGCTGGAACTCAATATCTGACAAACAGTCCAAATTTAGAAATATATAAGAGGGCGGAACACGACCATTTTTATAATATATGTGGAGATCTGTTAGGTTAGTATTTCATATACCCTGTACCTCATAGGTGTAGGATATAAATACAATGCTGCTCCAATATTATTGAACTATCACTTTTTATTGAGAAACCCACATTCCAATTTCAGTAGCGTCAACGCAACGATGGGGGACGACGCTGTCGTCCTCTATTCTTTATCTATTTTATTTGTTCAATATTTGAGCGTCGAATTTGACCTAATCTTTGTCGAGTGCCGAGATAAATTTTGTTTTAAGTGTCGTCCACCGTAATTTATACATTTAACAATAAAAACATTAAAATAAATAAAATCAAAACATACTCACAATAAATAATCACAGACAACAAACAACAATAACAATCAGAACTAAATATTATAACAACAACAAAAACACTGCATTGCAAGCTACCAACACTGCCTGCTTCCATTGTCGCTCTTTACAATTGCCAACGCAACGGGTCTTTTTATGCTCTATGCTAAAATTGCAAATGTGTTTTCTCGTTTTCTGTCCCTTCCCCATCCTACTCCACACTAACAGCTTGCATAGCTGAGACTACATGAGTGCATAACTAAGACAATGGCCAAGGAATAACATTGACCACTGTTTAGCTTACGCTCTCATCTGTTCGTCTCAGCTGTGTCCGTTATTAGTACACTCTAATAAAAATTGGTGGGAATTTACTATTATAGTTGGAAATAGATTACCTACAATTATAATAGTAAAATCCCCCACAATGAAATACAAAAATTCACGCAAAAAGTGCGTAAAATAATAGCTTTTTATGTAGCGTTATTTTTTGCTAGAAACTGCTACAAATAGCCATTTATGGAGTATTTGTTTGGTATTCAATAAAAACTTATCACTATTTTCAGTGAATGAGTGTAACTAAATTACAAATTTATGTCGATTTTCATAGCTATTGTTAGCTTAACAATGGACATATTTTACTTCTTTTTAGTATTGCAAAGTAAACATAACGAAACTGCTTCATAATGTGTTCCAGCGCTGCCACAAGATCACTTCAGCAGACATATCATGTTATAGGAACACTTGCACTCATTTCGGAACAGTTTCACAACTGAATGTGGTGAAAAGTTGCGTTAGATCCATTTACTTTGAAGTACTTAATAAAACATGAACTAAATAATACTGATTCATTTGTATTAAGTATTAATCATAATGTCTGTAACGTTTATCGACTGACATTAAATGTTTGTCTCCATTTTATTAAAACTCCACTAAAATAGCGACATAAATCACGCGAATTTAATGAAATTATTAAAAACACACTATTTATGACGAACATTTCAAAAACACGATCTGCAGCTGTTATCAATTGCTGTTGTTTTTTAACCAGATATTGTTGTTTCAATAGATATTGAGATAGTCATATTATTTTTATATTACTCTATTAAATGTCGAATAAAAACAAACAATATTAAATATATTCTTTTAAAATTATTACATTCATTAAAAGGGCCAGTCACTTAATTATTTTGTTGCCCAGATCGTATTTAGTTGCCACTCCTGAATTTTCAAAGTGTCATATGACAGAAGTTTATGATCAATGAAATAGTAATATTATTGCAGACCACATACCTGGCCAATATCTTGTCCTGTATCAAACGCACACCCAGACAGACAGCTAGTGAATGGCGACTCCGCATCTGCATAACAACTTCAGCGGCGCGGCGTGTATTTTTTGACCTACAATGCCTTGGAAGACTGCACCAATATGCGCCAATGCGCTCGATTTGTGTCTCGAATTTAAATTTAGACTATTTTTTCATTAAACAAATCACTTTAAATCTTTCCGTTTTTTTTTCTTAGGCTTTGAAAAAGAACTTATTATTCAATAAGAAATTTTGTTTTGATGGACAACATAAACAAAAATCAAACCTATAGCTATCCCTTTCTTACATATGCCGTTCGAAGACAATCTGCTTTCGATGTGTTTGTGAGCATGCACATTTCTTTGGTAGTGTGCGAACTATCGATGACTATCGGTTAGCGATTTTTTGCTGGGTTGCTAACATTGTCCTCTAAACAGGGCCGGTTCTAAAGAGAATTTTAGGGGGGGATGGTTACGTGTTGTGTGAGACATAAAATTTCCGTAGAATGATTTTTTTGTTAACTAAATTTTTATTAAAAATAATACATAATAATGGTTTCTTTTAACATGCGAAAAGAGTCTTATTCCGGTATAATAATACACTGCACAAATATACTAGCATAATAAAAGATTAGTTAATAAATAAAAAATTATTTATACTAACCAGAAATTGGAATAATACATTTTTGAAATTTATATTTTGAATATATCAAGAGTACATGACTTAAAGTAATTAGTAATTAGGGTATTCTCAATTCGTACCCAACGCGTCGTTTTATACGTGAATCAAAATTGTAGTCATATGATATCAAACCGTAATTTGGATTATATTAAAGTGGGCGAAAAAAAAATTGACAATGCTTGAGTAAAGTAGGACTAACAAAAACAATTACTAACATAATTACCCCCTAAAAATCATGGAATTTGGAATATGGGAGTGTCAAAATTAAATTTAAAAAAATCCCTTACATACACATTACCACGGAACACTGAAAGATATTTTTGTATTTTGTATGTGCTAGAATTATAAAAAGAAAAAAAGATTTATTTATATATTGCATTACATATGACACTGTAAAAGCGCCGCAGTCAATTTATTTTTACCAAAAAATGTGCGCCATTTTAAAATTATTTTTAATTTTTCGTATTTTATATTTTAATAATTATATTATTTAAATAGTTATATATATATATATATATATATATATATATATATATATATATATATATATAATAGAAGCGCCGCAGGCACATTTTTTTCACAAATATAAAATGTTTTGGTAAAAAATTTATTAGACATTATTTGTTTTAATTAAGTAATTTTATTCAACAGCATTTGAACATTTTGTCAACTTAAATAAAGTGAGCATTTATTTTTAAAATAAGGGATATTCCAATTAAATCAACGAACGGATTCCCCCTACCCCCTTAGAAATAATTTAAATTTGGTACAAATGCTGTACGTTATTAAACTAAGACCATTTATAAATTTTGGACCTCTACCTTTTATGATTGCTAAAATATGGCGGCTTAAAAAGTGAAAAAATAAGTAAAAACTCATAAAGGTAGTTTAACTTTATTGCATTTATCTTAACAATTGGTTTACGTACGAGGTCAATTGACGTATCATTTGAAGGGTATAAAGATGGTATTTTATATCCAAAGGTTAAAGGTTCATAAGTTATTAATAAAAATGTGAAATTAAATGTAAATTTATTTATAAAATCTTATTTGATTTTTTTATTTTCAAAAACAAAATTCAAATAATATTGAAAAATTTGACTTGATTTCACATTTGTATTTTTAACTCAGAAAGCTATACGAATAAACAAAAATATAGGTGTTTGAGTAAAAATCATCCTTAATCTAGATCATGTGATAATTATTTTTAACCTTTGGATACAAAGGTTAATTATATGCCATATTAAAGACCATCTTTATATCTTTCAAGGTATACCTCAATTGACCCTGTTCGTGAACAAGTTTTACAGATAAATGCAATTAAGTTAACCCACCTTTCTGAGTTTTTAACTATTTTTGCACATTTTAAGCCGTCATATTTCGGGAGTTTAAAATGTAGAAGTTTAAAATTTTGCATGTTTCTTAATTTAATATGAGGGAACACTCATCAATAATTTTATCAATTTCTGAGAAGATAAAGTTTAAATTTCTTATTTTTTAGTTGATTTAAAATAGAATATCCCATAAGTAAAAAATAAAAGGAAGTGTTTGAAATGTTCAGGAACCATGTGGTAAAGTATGTTTACATATTTCGCGAAGAAAAAATTAATTAATCAGAAATGCTGGTTAATCAAAATGCTGATTAATCAATTAATCACAATTCTTTTTATTCAGAATCCTGATTAATTAATTATTGATTAATTCAAAATCATCTAAAACAATTAAGAATAATATCCAACATAATACAAGAAATACAAAATATATTTCTCTTACCAATCTTTTAATTAAAATCTTAGTAAAAACCCTATTTTTAAGAAATTGAGGGTGTGCTGAATAAACTAAATTTTCTCGGTAATGTAGTGTGTGGAACATTATCTTATTGAAAAATAACTTTTCTCATAATGCTATTTCAAGGTAAATTTCCTTAATATTACAAATTTTTCTACTATTTTTTTCTAATATTTTTGACTCAGATTATATTAATTTGTCAATTTTATGCTATATAAAAATAAATGTCAGTTTCCGAAAGATTTTAACCGATTTGGTAAATTTTTCCGACAGCTTTCGAATATTTTCTTTTGGGAACTTTCAAAAATTAAAAATTTGTGATATTTTTCCAATATTTCCGACTCGGATGATATTTATTTGGTAAGAACAAATGAAAGTTATTACACATTTACAAACTGCATTTGGAAAAATTCCGAATGCTTCCAGTTATTTTCCAATTTGTCCGAATCGGATTTAATTTGTTTATTTTTTTTTTCTATTTGAAAATGTGTGATATTTTTCAATATTTTCATTTGTAATATTTTTCAATATAATGGCAAGTTTATGCTACATAAGAATATATGTCAATTTCTATATGTTTTTGTTTTTTGAAAATTTCCGACTGATTTTAAATATTTTCGAATTTATCCGAGTTCGACAAATTGTTTGTATTAAAAATTTAAGATATTCCGTTTTTTTACAATTTTGTGATTTGTTGCTACTTAAATATCGCAATAATGCCGAATATATACAACTTTTAAATTTTTTACAATATTTCCGTCTCGTGTTTTTCCAAAATAAGTCTTACTGGCTGAGCTAGGAAGGGGTGTCTCACACCCCTATCCACCCTATAGGTCCAGCAATGCCTCTTCATTTGTAGAATTGTTTAAGTTGTTGTTATTAATAGTTCCGGTATCTCCAGATGTTATTGCAAGATTTGCAACATATAAAGCGAGATCAATAACCTTTGGAATTGCGGGTGGAAATCTTATCTAGATTCGGACTCCTATAAAGAAAGCACAAGTGCATGAAGTGTGATAGGACTTAGAATTTAACCCAGATAGTGTTAAATTCGCTATCCGAAGCACTTTGTTGCTGCTTCAGTTGATACGTAACGTCTCTCCGAATAAAAAGAGCGAGACTCCTATGGGCAGAAAATAATGACAGTAGGTGATAACCAGGTACATAAAAATCCAGTGTAGGAAACATAAATAACATAAAAACATAATAAATACATTAAATTGATAAAACATTATAATTACATTAAAATAATAAAAAAGGCATGTCTTGCTTTTCTAGCATTTCTTGTAGTTTTAGGCTTGCACTTGCTCTTCTTATCTTGCACTTGCAAGAAAATCTCGATCCTGTTCTTGTTCTTGCAAAAAAAAAATCAAGAAAATGCAAGAACAAGAGTAAGATGCAAGAACATGAAATCATCACTAATTACAATATCAAAACAATGCTGATATTTTGAAAATACTAGGCCTCACTGAGAATTTTTTTTGTCAAAATAAAACAAATTATTTTAAAATATTTGTCAAAATTAAAAAATGTAAAGAAATGAAATTTATACAATTTTATGAAAGCATTATTGAAATGCGCAGATCTTTCTGAAGGGTGAAATACAGGCCTTCGCGTTAGGGAACTTACGCTCGGCAGCAAAGAACTTTGCCGTCAGCTGCAAAAAAAACCATGGACTTGAAAGCCATTGGAAGACAACACATTTTTACTCATATAGAAATACCGTTGAACGCGATTAACCTCATATGTTTGTAATGGAATCGAAGTATTTTTGTGAATTCATAGTTTACAAAAATTGAGAATTATGACAACTAAAATAAATTATGCCAAGTTTATATACAAATATATTAACCGGCGAAAGCGTTATTGGAAAAATATTTTTAAGCGATTATACTATCCCTGCAAACATACTCCGCTTTATTTGACCGGTTACTAAACAATTAGCGCATTAGTTATTTTTTCGTTAGAAAGCATAGGCGTCGTGCCAAATCTGACCTGTATACTTATCCTCTGAGTGTCGACGTGAGTAGTTTTGTCCCTTTTCGACTCACACTTATACCTATGTAGTGTATACATTTTTGCATACACTAATCTTGTTGTCTCTTTCATTTGGTGTTTTTAACCGGTCCATAATCAATTTTTTTAACTTACATTTATACCGATTCTGAAAATAGTTACACATTTTTAATCACGAAGCATTTCATGAGTACTATCATGTACCTTTATGTAGATGCACCGATTTTTTTAAATTGGAAAGCCACCGCGGTCCCAGCTACATTTTAATATTATTTTTTGGTTCACATTTTTTTGCCGGAGAAGAAAATTCTCCCAACGCCGCCGCAATGTTTGTGACAGTTAGTATATATAAATGAATGTTTGCATGTGGTGTTGTAAGTCAACATAGTGTGTTTTGGTAAGTCACTATACGATGATATTATAATCGTATCGTGACCTGCAACCGCGATGACTACCTCATGCAGTTATCAAACAGTAGCCAACAGTATTGGCGAAGCTGGGTCAAACCAGCGGCAGCGTGATTGGTTAGCGGCAGTAAATGGAAGTAAGCATTGAGCGGAATTTGTACTCGGCCGGAACATGTAGATTTGGAACATGCCTTCATATAATAGTTTAAGTTAGAATATAAGTCAGTTGTAAATCGATAGTTAATCTGTTGTGAGTTGTTAGCAAGACAATATGTTAATATTAAAATATAACTTTCGATTAAATAAAAGTATGTCTTAAAAGAAAAGACTTGTGTAAATTATTTCGATTAATAAAAATGGAACTTCAACGTTGGACATTCTCTGGTAGGACATCCCATTGGCAAATATTAAAAGGAACGTTGCGACATTTGGCTACACTCCAAAGCAACCGACATTATAATTACAACACTTGGCGCAGCCGTTTTTCGGACCATACATCAACTCCCAAGGGACGAGAAGGACTGGATGTAGATTAATATTAGAAGAAATAACTAATTTGGATCAGGCAAAATATTGTTGTACTTGTGAGTATTGTGAAAAATAGCGGAAAAAATGTGAGCGGTAAAAACATGTTGTGAATTTGTGATATAAAACAAAAGAAATATTTGAGAATTAAATAAAAATCATATAGTTATGAAAATTGACATTTGAAAAACGAAAAAACAATTGAACATTTTGAAATAAATTGTGGAATAAAATAAACTTTTAATAAAACTGTGAAATAAACTACATAAATTATAAAATTTGATAAATCAGGAAATTAAATAGTAAACTAAATGTTTTATAACATTGATTAATTGATATATTAAAGAACATAATGTTCCAAATGAGAAAAATAATCCTCTTCTTCTTAAATGCTATTCACAATTAATAATTCGCTGACATTTGCCGATGCTGCCATATTTTAAGCACTGATCTGAATGAAACTTAAAATGATACTGAAAAAACCCAGCACTGGCCAAGATAAGAAATAAATTCCTATGCTCCTTTTTCTTCCAGGAACTAGAGGACACCGAACAAACGCACCCGATGCAAATAATCAAATTCATCAGGGCATCAGGATGGCCCCAAAAGGAAAGTCGTTACGACCTCACGGATGTATTCTAATAAAAGAATGAAATTTAATTTATGTAAATTTAATTTATCTATATGTATATTAAACAATTGTTTAAAAAAGTAATTAAATTAATAAAAATTATAACATAAAGTCCACATCGTCGATGAAGACGATTTTCTGACCATGTTGTTAATTTTTTAACGAATTTTCTGTTGTGTCGCCGAAGATCAGCACCAGTCAATATCTTGTCCTGTATCAAACACACACCCAGACAGACATGCTAGTGAATGGCGACTCCGCATCTGCATACCAACTTCAGCGGCGCGGCGTGTATTTTTTGCCCTACAATGCCTTGGAAGACTGCACTAATATGCGCCAATGCGCTCGATTTGTGTCTCGAATTTAAATTTAGACTATTTTTTCATTTAACAAATCACTTTAATTCTTTCCATTTATTTTTCTTAGGCTTTGAAAAACAACTTACTGTCAATAAGAAATTTTGTTTTGATGGAAAACATAAACAAAAATCAAACCTATAGCTATCCCTTTCTTACCTATGCCGTTGGAAGACAATCTGCTTTCGATGTGATTGTGAGCATGCACATTTCTTTGGTAGTGTGCGAACTGTCGATGACTATCGGTTAGCGATTTTTTGCTGGGTTGCTAACATTGTCCTCTAAACAGGGCCGGTTCTACAGAGAATTTTAGGGGGGGATGGTTACGTGTTGTGTGAGACATAAAATTTCCGAATAGAATGATTTTTTTGTTAACTAAATTTTTATTAAAAATAATACATAATAATGGTTTCTTCTAACATGCGAAAAGAGTCTTATATCGGTATAATAATAATAACTGCACAAATATACTAGCATAATAAAAGATTTGTTAATAAATATAAAATTATTTATACTTACCAGAAATTGGAATAATACATTTTAGAAATTTATATTTTGAATATATCAAGAGTACATGATTTAAAGTAATTAGTAATTAGGGTATTCTCAATTCGTACCCAACGCGTCGTTTTATACGTGAATCAAACTTGTAGTCATATGATATCCAACCGTATTTTGGATTATATTAAAGTGGGCAAAAAAAAAAATTGACAATGCTTGAGTAAAGTAGGACTAACAAAAACAATTACTAACATAATTACCCCCTCAAAATCATGGAATTTGGAATATGGGAGTGTCAAAATTAAATTTTATAAAAATCCCTTACATACACATTACCACGGCCGCGATCATTTTAGTGACCAAAAAATTTCCGGAACACTGAAAGATATTTTTGTATTTTGTATGTGCTAGAATTATAAAAAGAAAAAAAGATTTATTTATATATTGCAATACATATGACACTGCGCCGCAGTCAATTTATTTTTTTCAAAAAATGTGCGCCATTTTCAAATTATTTTTAATTTTATGTTTTTTTTTGTATTTTTAGTATATGTCATTTAAATAAAATCGCGAAAATTTGTGTTCAAAGAAATTTATGTTCGTATTTTATATTTCAATAATTATATTATTTAAATAGTTATATATATATATAATAGAAGCGCCGCAGGCACATTTTTTTCAAAAATAAAATGTTTTGGTAAAAAATTTATTAGACATTATTTGTTTTAATTAAGTAATTTTATTCAACAGCATTTGAACATTTTGTCAACTTAAATAAAGTGAAAATTTATTTAAAAAAAAAGGGATATTCCATTTTAAATCAACGAACGGATTCCCCCTACCCCCTTAGAAATAATTTAAATTTGGTACAAATGCTGTACGTTATTAAACTAAGACCATTTATAAATTTTGGACCTCTACCTTTTATGATTGCTAAAATATGGCGGCTTAAAAAGTGAAAAAATAAGTAAAAACTCATAAAGGTAGTTTAACTTTATTGCATTTATCTTAACAATTGGTTTACGTACGAGGTCAATTGACGTATCATTTGAAAGGTATAAAGATGGTATTTTATATCCAAAGGTTAAAGGTTCATAAGTTATTAATAAAAATGTGAAAGTAAATGTAAATTTATTTATAAAATCTTATTTGATTTTTTTTATTTTCAAAAACAAAATTCAAATAATATTGAAAAATTTGACTTGATTTCACATTTGTATTTTTAACTCAGAAAGCTATACGAATAAACAAAAATATAGGTGTTTGAGTAAAAATCATCCTTAATCTAGATCATGTGATAATTATTTTTAACCTTTGGATACAAAGGTTAATTATATGCCATATTAAAGACCATCTTTATATCTTTCAAGATATACCTCAATTGACCCTGTTCGTGAACAAGTTTTACAGATAAATGCAATTAAGTTAACCCACCTTTCTGAGTTTTTAACTATTTTTGCACATTTTAAGCCGACATATTTCGGGAGTTTAAAATGTAGAAGTTTAAAATTTTGCATGTTTCTTAATTTAATATGAGAGAACACTCATCAATAATTTTATCAATTTCTAAGAAGATAAAGTTTAAATTTCTTATTTTTTAGTTGATTTAAAATAGAATATCCCATAAGTAAAAAATATAAGGAAGTGTTTGAAATGTTCAGGAACCATGTGGTAAAGTATTTTTAAATATTTCGCGAAGAAAAAATTAATTAATCAGAAATGCTGGTTAATCAAAATGCTGATTAATCAATTAATCACAATTCTTTTTATTCAGAATCCTGATTAATTGATTAATCAATTATTGATTAATCCAAAATCAACTAAAACAATTAAGAATAATATCCAACATAATACAAGAAATACAAAATATATTTCTCTTACCAAACTTTTAATTAAAATCTTAGTAAAAACCCTATTTTTAAGAAATTGAGGGTGTGCTGAATAAACTAAATTTTCTCGGTAATGTAGTGTTTGGAACATTATCTTATTGAAAAATAACTTTTCTCATAATGCTATTTCAAGGTAAATTTCCTTAATATTACAAATTTTTCTACTATTTTTTTCTAATATTTTTGACTCAGATTATATTAATTTGTCAATTTTATGCTATATAAAAATAAATGTCAGTTTCCGAAAGATTTTAACCGATTTGGTAAATTTTTCCGACAGCTTTCGAATATTTTCTTTTGGGAACTTTTAAAAATTAAAAATTTGTGATATTTTTCCAATATTTCCGACTCGGATGATATTTATTTGGTAAGAACAAATGAAAGTTATTACACATTTACAAACTGCATTTGGAAAAATTCCGAATGCTTCCAGTTATTTTCCAATTTGTCCGAATCGGATTTAATTTGTTTATTTTTTTTTTCTATTTGAAAATGTGTGATATTTTTCAATATTTTCATTTGTAATATTTTTCAATATAATGGCAAGTTTATGCTACATAAGAATATATGTCAATTTCTATATGTTTTTGTTTTTTGAAAATTTCCGACTGATTTTAAATATTTTCGAATTTATCCGAGTTCGACAAATTGTTTGTATTAAAAATTTAAGATATTCCGTTTTTTTACAATTTTGTGATTTGTTGCTACTTAAATATCGCAATAATGCCGAATATATACAACTTTTAAATTTTTTACAATATTTCCGTCTCGTGTTTTTCCAAAATAAGTCTTACTGGCTGAGCTAGGGAGGGGTGTCCCACACCCCTATCCACCCTATAGGTCCGTCCATGCCTCTTCATTTGTAGAATTGTTTAAGTTGTTGTTATTACTAGTTCCGGTGTCTCCAGATGTTATTGCAAGATTTGCAACATATAAAGCGGGATCAATAACCTTTGGAATTGCGGGTGGAAATCTTATCTAGATTCGGACTCCTATAAAGAAAGCACACGTGCATGATGTGTTATAGGACTTAGAATTTAACCCAGATAGTATTAAATTCGCTATCCGAAACACTATGTTCTGTGTTCGTCCTCAGCCCACATGTTGCAAAAATCTATGAGAAATTTTTGCGACATTTCCAAAACATACATATATACTACTAACGTGCAGTAGTTGACACAAACAAATGAGAGCGCAAAACAACCCGTGGTCAGTGCCTTCGCCACGGCTTGGATTACGCGCTCAGTGCAGCATCAACTGTGCACGCTAGTAGCGGGGAGTAGGAAAAATAAATAACATAAAAACATAATAAATACATTAAATTGATAAAACATTATAATTACATTAAAATAATAAAAAAGGCATGTCTTGCTTTTCTAGCATTTCTTGTAGTTTTAGGCTTGCACTTGCTCTTCTTATCTTGCACTTCCAAGAAAATCTCGATCCTGTTCTTGTTCTTGCAAAAAAAAAATCAAGAAAATGCAAGAACAAGAGTAAGATGGAAGATCATGAAATTTTTGATCATCACTAATTACAATATCAAAAAAATGCTGATATTTTGAAAATGCTAGGCCGCACTGAGAATTATTTTTTGTCAAAATAAACAAATTATTTTAAAATATTTGTCAAAATTAAAAAATGTAAAGAAATGAAATTTATACAATTTTATAAAAACATTATTGAAATGCGCAGATCTTTCTGAAGGGTGAAATACAGGCCTTTGCGTTAGGGAACTTACGCTCGGCAGCAAAGAACTTTGCCGTCAGCTGCAAAAAAAACCATTGGAAGACAACATATTTTTACTCATAAAGAAATACCGACGAACGCGATTAACCTCATGTGTTTGTAATGGAAACGAAGTATTTTTGTGAATTCATAGTTTACAAAAATTGAGAATTATGACAAATAAAATAAATGATGCCAAGTTTGGATACAAATATATTAAGCGGCGAAAGCGTTGTTGGAAAAATATTTTTAAGCGATTATACTATCCCTGCAAATATACTCCGCTTTATATGACCGCTTACTAAACAATTAGCGCATTGGTAAATCTGACCTATATACTTATCCTCTGAGTGTCGACGTGAGTAGTTTTGTCCCTTTTCGACTCACACTTATACCTATGTAGTGTATACATTTTTGAACATGCATACACTAAATTTGTTGTCTCTTTCATTTGGTGTTTTTAACCGGTCCATAATCAATTTTTTAACTTACATTTATGCATTTAATATAACTCGTAATTACTTAAAATATACATTTTTTACATACATTTTTTACATACATTTTTTAATATTATTATTTATTCTGTTTAATAGATTAAGGCAAAATATTTTTGTACTTGTGAGTATTGTGAGCGGTAAAAAAAATGTTGTGAATTTGTGATATAAAACAAAAGAAATATTTGAGAATTAAATAAAAATCATATAATTATAAAAATTGACATTTGAAAATCGAAAAAACAATTGAACATTTTGAAATAAATTGTGGAATAAAATAACTTTTAATAAAACTGTGAAATAAAATTGTGAAATGAACTACATAAATTATAAAATTTGATAAATCAGGAAATTAAATAGTACACTAAATGTTTTATAAAATTGATTAATTGATATATTAAAGAACATAATTGTGAAACCAGGGGTACTGAACAAAAGGAACAAAAAAATAAAGTTAAGAAAAAAAGTTTCAATCTGAACAAAAAAATAATATTTTAAATATAAAGTTCTAAACGAAACGTTATTTTTTAAAGAACGTTAGAATCGATATTGGAATATAAACTTCTTAAAATGAACAAAATATTTTGGTTTTCATTCAAGACGTCAAACCAAAAAATTATACTTCAAAAAAATTAAATTAATATTTTGTAAACAAATTGTCTTTCTGAATCTTTTGAAAATGGTTGCTTCTGGCGACGCAACTTGAATAGCAGTCGTACAAAAGATGCTGCAGGCGCAGTTGGTAAACTCTTGCCGACTTTAAAAGAAGCTGTAGTATCAGAAAAGCACATGAAACAACAGACAGCACAAATGATGAGTCAACTCACGCTGCTCGTCAAGACGCTCGTTCACGCTGCAAACTCTGTTGCTACAAGCGCTGCTGCCGCATCTCAAGACATATCTTAGCGTTACACTTCATCGATCAGCTGTTGCAAGCTTTAAGCGCAGAACCAAAGCTACTTAAACAACATGAGAATGCATTGAATGCATTTGGAGCCCCTTTAAAGCGCGCCAGCACATGACCAACGTCTCATTGCCGCACACGCACAAACGAATGAAGACGCAATTATATATGTCGCCTTGGCTGGCTCGAAGTCATTGTTACTACAGCCAGCTTGCACAAGGACATTCTGGCGATTTCTTTCTAAACCGCAGATTTAGATTAACTTTACCCATTACTCATCAGGCGCATCATGATGCCGCAGTTTTTTTCGCGAAAAAAGTACTCAAAGTCGAGCCTGTGTTTTAGCTTGCTTCTTACACTTAAAATCCATACCCCTATTCCTATAACGACTCAGCAGCTTTTATTTATCTTGAGAAATTTGCCCAATCACAACCTTCCATATCTCCTAGATGAGAAACCTAGTTCATGTTTTACGTTTTATAACAATTAGGTCCATTTTTAAGTTTAAGTTAGTTGTTGCTATTATAATAGTTTGGCGTTACACTACTGAAGCCAAGTCCTGGCTGAGCTCGCTCACCATTAGAGCTGTGCGTATTTGTATTCAAAGTGATTGTACCTAATGTTAATGCCGAATTCCAGCAAGGGGGTAAGAGCGCGGTATAAAAATATGTTTTCTATGAAAATATGATGTTAGCCCCAGCTCTGATTTGAAAATGGGACCTTTCGGCTCGCAGTACAACGAACTGACCCTTGAGCTGCCGATGCTACGGGGTAGAAAATTGCATAATTATGTTGTAACGACCACAACACTATAAATGTGTGTCTAAAAATGGTATGGAGAACATATAAATGCATCTTTGGTTTTCGCTTGATAATCTGCCTATAGCATAGTATGTTGTCTTTACTTTACAACATTTTTCCCAAAACATTTGTGAAACTCGTGCTTAATTTTTTCTTTCAGAACTTTATTTTCAAATTTCGAAAATAAAGTTCTTAACAAAAACTTTACTTTTGAATTTAAAACATAAAGTTTTTTTTTTGGGAACAAAATAATTTTGTTTCATTCAGAACAAAAACTTTATTTTTTGGTTTTGTTCAAAACTAAACGATTGAAAAAGCAATTGTTTTCGTTTTTTTTTTGTGTGAAACAATATAGAATAGTTTGAGACATTAACTGATAATGATTAATAATGTTGTGAATTTAAATAAATTGAATAACATAAGAATACAACAATGTTTTCATAATGTTTCGAAATTAATTATAGAACCAAACTGGAAAATTTTAACAAAATTAAACTGAATAAAAAAATTAATTCATGTGTATGTTAGTATGATTTTGAAATATAGATAAAAAAGTTTAAATAATGCTACATAAAAATGAGATAAATAATGTAGTAAAAGACTGAATAGACAAATTAAATAATTGTTAAAAGTTTATTTAATGTGAAATTAGTAAAAACCAAATAAATAATTAAAGGTATAGTTAATTATATGATTAAGTAAATGGAAAAATAAGAAACACTAATAATGGGTACTGAAAATGTATTGAAAGCGTTCATTACGTTGTTTCTTACTTTTCTGGGCCGGAATCTCCATTATTAGAAACAGAATTATATAAATTAATTGAATGTTGTGAAACAGCAAAGCTTAAAATTAAACAATCAGATAGTGAAGAATTTATTAAATGCGTTAGGTTACGCTTAGAGGGAGATGCCTATAAATTAGTGAGGACAAAACAGTTTCAAAAAATAGAGGAATTATACGAGTTGTTAAAAAATACGTACTTAAATGAAATTTCTTTAGAATCAGTACTAGAAGAGTTACAAACGGCGTACCAAACTGAATATACCATTTCACTCTTAGTGAGGATGACATATTCAGATTGGAATTAAAGAGCTCAGTGTTGATCTTTTTTAAAGTAGGAGAGAAGGATCCAATGATAAAAGTTGTACTGTTGGGTAGTAAGTCAGAAACATTAAAACATTGTTAGAAGAAGCTTTAAATGTAGAGGCTGTTATGCAGCGAAGTCCAAGATCAGAAGAGGATGAATATAATTACATGGAAAAAACTAAATTAAGAAACACATAGTCAAGCGTAAAATCGGAAAAAAATTACGACAAATAAATCATGAAAGTAAACATGTTCATTTTGTAGTAAATTGGGGCATACTAGGGACGATAGTATTATTAGAAAAAAACTTCTTTCTGCGGTAGCATGAAAGTTAGACACATGAAGTTAGACACCTGAAAGTTAGACACATGAAAGTTGGACACCAGAATTTGCTGTTATTGTGAATTTGTGGAATTAGGGGAAAATGAAGAAACGTCAAACTAAATTCATAAGAATACGTGTATAGATTATTTATTAAATGCGATTGCCATTCATATAATATTAAGCATGAATTATTGTATATACGAGCTGTGCAAAATGTGGATTTTACTTTTGAAATTTTAATAAAATGTATTGTATGTATATGTATAAGTTATGCATTAAAGTAATTACTTAGTTAACTAATATTGTAACCCAATAAATATAGTTTCGATTGTATAAATTTTCAATAACGTTTCGAATTCGTAACGATATCGTTAAATTTCTATAGAATCAGTAATGAATTATTTGTTCAATGAAACAATTTAATAAATTTTAAAATTGGAAGAAATTTCGCAACTGTTAGAAACTTTTAAAATTAAGTATGAAATATTTTTTGCTGAATCAATAAACTAATTTTTTATGATGTGGATGCTATATGCTTGGTGCACAG
Organism: Dryomyza anilis; assembly: GCA_951804985.1. Classification (NCBI taxonomy): domain Eukaryota; kingdom Metazoa; phylum Arthropoda; class Insecta; order Diptera; family Dryomyzidae; genus Dryomyza; species Dryomyza anilis. Next base: position 58,733,837 of record OX638131.1, read on the forward strand.
CTCCATGAAAGATAATTTCAAGGCAAATTAATTTAAATAGTAACGAAATTGAATAAGTTTTTCGAATTTGTTCCGATAACGATATTGAATAATTTTTCGAATTCGTTTCGATATCGAAATTGAATTAATTTTCGAATTCGTTTTGATATCGAGAATTCATACAATATCGATATCGTTAAAGATAGTCATTTTTATCGAGAACGCTATCATTCTATCGTTTGGTATGCTGGTAACTTATATTCTATTAATGAATACTAAAGAGCCATTGCTGTTTTTGCAGTTTTTTTATTTAAATTATTAAATAAGATATAAATCATGAAATATAAACCGTTTTTTGTTTTTTAAAATAATAAAATATAAACATTATAGCAGCTAAGAATTATTTTAATATACGTGTTCTTATTATTTTGACATGTTTATATATGTATATATTTATGTTTATGTCGACGAACCAATACGTAATATATACAACATACAATTTTATTACGTATGTGAGTGAAAACCTGACGAAATGTGTCACTTACGATAATATAAAATATAAGGCTGTTCATTTTTTTAGCTCTGCTTTTTGTTGCTTCGTCAACTCGTTTGCCGTTTCGCCGAGTTCATCGTTGAGCGACAATGTGATGGACACTAATTCCTCGCCACGATTCAGTTGCGTTTCACTGACCATTGTGTCCTCAATGTGACCCTCGATGACATTCAAAAAATATTTTGTTGTCTTTTTAAGCAAATCATAGAATTTCGCAAGCACTTGATTGGCGGGCATTTTTAGCTAACCAGCAATTGTGTCCACCGCAGTATAGCCTAAATCAGTGACATTTTTTCTATTATACTGTTTAAAATGTTAAACAAACAGTTACCTTTTGGAGCGTATCTATTTGTAGGCCATTTATTTTTCTCTGCAAGTACAAATAACTGACGTCAGAGAGAAGATCCAAATTGATTGCGCGAATATGACTCGAGGCGTTGTATGTCGTGCGTCAGGAAGTACACGTCCATGGTGTCCTTGGTTAAATCTAGAACAAGAAATTTCAGATATGAAATGCAATTCAGAAAATATTCAATAGTCATCAATTGTAATTCCGAAATTTCATTTGAAATTCAAAAGACATCAATTATAATTCAGATATTGCTTTTTGATATTTAAAATACTTCAATAACAATTCAGAAATTTTATTTGAAGTTCAAGACATCAATTGTAATTCAGAAATTCCTACTGATATTCAGAACTTTCCATTGGTAATTCAGAAAATTTCAATTAATAATCAGAACTTTTCGTTTGGAATTCAATTCAAAAAAGCTACCATATTTTGAATATCTCTAACAAAAACTCGAATTAACTCATAAGACAAGAAACTAAAAACTGTTGAAATTTATTTTATAATTTTTAACTATTTTAAAACCGATTATATATAAAGTGTTGTATAAAGTGTTTGGTTACGGATTTGATTTCAAACAATCAAAATATTTTGTCCAACGTTAATATTGGTTTCAGTAATTAAATTAAGCTCTAGGTTGATTTTCTCTATAACATGGACCAATATTGTTAAAAACGACTGACACATATTTAATACTAAAACAATTGAACCTGAAACTCAAATCGTGCGAAACATCTGCATGCGACAATCAAGAAAATGTTCTATTGATTGATGGGTGTAAAGTTAAATACGTCGCGAATTTGACAAAGACACTAACCATATTAATTTCAGCAGAGAGATGTTACCATTAAGTCATACATTTTTGTGAACATCGTGATTAAAATTCTGGGGGTGCATAAATCAAACGTAGTTCGTTAGAAAGATCCTTTAATTACCTACCCAACGATATTAACAGTAATTACCCAGTGATCTTACATTTAATAGTAATTTTAATTATAAAATACGTATGAGAAAGGACCTTTTCAATAATGTATGATTTGTTCGTGCAATCGCCAGAATCTTGATCACAGTGGTTACTTAAAAAGTAAATTTTTATTATAACAAATCTCTGCTCAAATAAATATGATTTGAGTCTTTGCAAAATAACGACGTATTTAACTCTATAACCTTTCCTGATTATAGCATGAATTATGATTTTGTTATTCTGTCGTTTATGAGAATATAAAAATTGTCGGAAAAAATCTCAATTTTTTTTTATTTTTATATTTAACTAAAACAAACGCAAAAATTGAAACTAGATTAGGTACTCGAGAAACTCAAGGATTTGATCACAGATTTCTAATTCAAAACAAAAATGTTCAACCTACCCTTGTGCTCCACTTTGGCGGTTTTATTGTCAATAATCGAGAGCGCCAGACTTGTACTAAACTCTCTACAAGTTTTGCCCAACAATTTGGTGATGCGTCTCGGGAGGACGTTCATTGAGGCGACGCAGCAGCGTTGGTATTTTGCGTCGTGGCGTAATCTTCTTCTTCAACAAACCGACATCGTTCTTCTCGATTTCTACAATGCCTGCTGCAGCAAAAATAAACTAAAATTAGTGATATTTATTATAACCAAGGATTGAAACCTAAACAAATAACGGTTTCGATTTCGGTTTCGGTTTTTTCCGCGTTTCGGTTTCGGTTACGGTTTTAAGTTTTTATAACGAAACGGTTTCGGTAAACCGGTTCCATGTTACGGTTTCGGTTTTGATTTCGGTTTTTGTATAAATTTTCTTTATTTCCATATTTTTCAAATAATTTTACATTTTTTATATGGTGCTAAATTACTGGGGTAAAGTGGGAAACGTAATTTAAACAATGTTTGTTGTTATTTCAGTAAAAATATTGTGTTATATGAATACAAAGTCACCAAATACATTTTCAAAATGCCAAATATTTTTTACAAACATCTTTATGTATCTGTCAATTTTTAATCGATGATCTCCATTTTTTTTACCACATGATAAGAAAATCTATCAATTGATATTTCAACTTTAAAAATGTATCAATTACTTTTTATAATATTAATCAACAAACTCGAAAATTAAGTTTTTCATAATAATGTATTTGGTGACTTTTCGTTCTACAACGACGATATACAGTATACGATATACATATACAATAAATATAAGGAATATTTCGTATAAGCATATTTCTGTTTTCGTCACAGATTAAAAAAATCCGTATGCTACACGTACCGTATGTCAAGAGAACTCAAATAATATCTGGCAGAGTAACATTTTTCTTTGCGAACACCATGCGAGCACAAACTCAAACGCTACTAAGCGAATACTAACAGAAAGAAGAGAATATAACAATAACGATTAAAATTTTAATCATTTTTTAACGTAAAAATTTTGCTTGGAGTTGCTGGTGTTTTGTTGTTAATTCGATTAATGAAACAAAAAACAAATTTTAGACCAAATACCGTTGTTTTGGAAATATCGTTTCTCAAAAAACAACATGTGAATTTTTGTACAACCAAAAATGTTTATTTTGGGAACTCCAAATTTTAATTAATGAAATTTGACTTAAGATCTTCTATATAAAATAAAATATGTGTTCCTGGTTTTTTGTATACTTTTTGTAAAAACCGTTTTAAACCGGTATAAAACCGAAACCGTTTATATCGGTATTGGATATCGGTTTATTTCTGATTTTCGTATAACGGTTTCGGTTTCGGTTTTAAAATTGAAACGGTTTTAAACGGATATCGGTTTCGGTTACGGTTTCAATCCTTGATTATAACACTGAAATGTATGAAAATGTACCTGTTAGCCAGTGTCCAACGTTACATTCTCGTTCAAATCGGTGAACTGACCTTCGTAGTAGTCGCGCAACAATCTCATGGCACGCTTGCCGTAACCCATTTATATATTTTGAAAATAATTAATATTTTGTTTATTTTTAAATATGTTTTTGCAATTTTAAAATTGCTAGATATGATTTAGTGAGGGCAATAAGAGCAAACATTTAATTTAAAAAAGTCTAATTCAAATCAGTAACGGTCAACTTAAAACAAAATAATATTGATTGAATTAAATACAAAATTGTTCTATTGATTTCCGAAATAAACAATTGTAGATTAATCTACATTCCAGGATAATCCGAAAGAATTTTTTTGTTGCCAGAAAAACCATCGTTCTCTACACAAGTTGTATACAAAAGGAATATTTATTTCACAACAGAATATTCTTTTTCTGAATTTTAAACAGAGCTCTCGATTTCATACGAGTATTTTCGAATAGCCCGGATACCCGGGCGCTCGAAAGCCCGGGTAAAACCCGGGTAGTTAAAATACTCGAGAAACCCGGGTATTAAATGTTCGAGCTACCCGGGTAGTTCGCAAAACCAGGGTAGTTTGTTCGTTCGTTTGTTCGAGCTATTCGAGTAGTTCGTTTGTTCGAGTAGCTCGATTGCTCGATCGTTGTTCGAGTTTCGAGTAGCTCGTTCGTTCGTTTGTTCGATTGACGATTGTTCATTTGATCGCTTGTTAATTTGTCTGTCCGTTCGTTTGCTTTATGTGGGAGTTGGTCGGAAGTGGTTGGAAAAATGTGGGTGGGAAAAAGTGGGCGTAAAGTGATAAAAAGACCGAACAAAATTTTATTGCAGAAATCGGTAGCAGACATCAAGGGAACTCGAATGGTACCACTCTCAGTGGTCCCTGACCCCCAAAAGGGGGTTTTTGTCCAAAAATTGTTTATTGCGGAAATGGATAGCGAACATCATTAGAAGACTAATGGTACCCTTTGGAGTGGTCCCTGACCCCCAAAAGGGGGTCAAAAACCCATTTATGACCCAAAAATTTGTATCTCGGAAATCGATAGGGGACATCATTAGAAGGCTAGTGGTACCCTTAGGAGTGGTCCATGACCCCCAAAAGGGGGTCAAAAACCCTTTTATGACCCAACATTTTTTTATTTCGGAAATCGATAGGGGACACCATTAGAAGGCTAATGGTACCCATTGGAGTGGTCCAGGTCCCCCCAAAGGGGGTCAAAATCCCATTTTCGAAGAAAGAGATAGCTGACGTTATGAAATGCATTTTGACATTCACAAAATATTTTTTTCGAAAATGGGGTTTTTGACCCCTTTGGGGGGACCTGGAACATTCCACCTGGTACCATTAGCCTTCTCATAATGTCCACTATCGATTTCCGAGATAAAAATTTTTGGGTCATAAATGGGTTTTGACCCTCTTTTGGGGGTCAGGGACCACTCCAAAGGGTACCATTAGTCTTCTAATGAGGCCAACTCCCACATAAAGCAAACGAACGGACAGACAAATTAACAAGCGATCAAATGAACAATCGTCAATCGAACAAACGAACGAACGAACTAACGAACGAGCTACTCGAAACTCGAACAACGATCGAGCAATCGAGCTACTCGAACAAACGAGCTACTCGAATAGCTCGAACAAACGAACGAACAAATTACCCGGGTAGCTCGAACATTTAATACCCGGGTTTTTCGAGTATTGGAACAACCCGGGTATTATCCGGGTAGCTCGAAAAACCCGGGTATCCCGGGTACCCGGGCACCCGGGTAATCGAGAGCTCTGATTTTAAATGGAAAGTTCCGAATTTCAAATAATATTTTCTGAATATTTTCTGAACACAATGATACATTTTAATTTATATTTTCGAAATTACAAACAAAAAGTTCTGAATTTCAATTGATATTTTCCGAATTCTAAATGGAAAGTTATGAATTCCACTATATATTTTCTAAATTCCAAATGGAATTTATGAATTTTAATTGATATTTTATAAATTTCAAATGGAAAGTTTTGAATATCAATTAATATTTTCTGAATTCCAAAAAAAAAGTTAGGAATTGATCTATTCTGAAAATCAAATGGAATTTCTGAATTACTATTGATGTCTATTGAAGTTCAAGTTGAATTTCTGAATTACAATTGATGTCTTTTGAATATCAATTAAAATTTATGAATTACAATTTCTATGCTTTCAATTTCAAAAGGAACTTCTGAATTACAATTGATGTATTTCGTATTTATGAATTTCAATTGATGTTGTATTTCGAATTTTAAAAAATACTTTTACTCATATTCTACAACTTACCCGTTGATAATTCGGATGCGTTGCAATGCATACGATACGCACACCCCATAACTTCGGGAATTCACGATCGCCGAACTGTTCGGACACATTCCACGAAATAAAATCGCCGTTGGCCTTTTTGCTCCTACCCAACGAATTGGAAACTGTCTGTGAGGAAATTTCACCCTCCAAGGCCAAGTGTATGACCTCCAATATCTCCGGCTACTGATCCTTGCGTTGTATCGCTCATCATCTGCAGATCGTTGGGGGATTGTAGTGCGATGCCACATACATCGAGACGACGCGAAGCAGAATCGACTCGGCAGCCTTGTGATACAAGAAAATTGCATCGCGATCAATATAATAAAGTTCGCGTGGGACAGCTGGCGTGGGACAGCCCGAGCTAATGTTGGGCACAGTGGTGGCATCGACGCAAAGAAGATTTATCAGCCAGCTTTCGATGTCATCGCCCTCACGATAAAGTATAAATTCGTCGAGTTTAATCTAAATATACAATTTTTATATTTAATCAATGTCAAAAAAAGTATTCTAAAACTAAACTAACCGGTGGCGGCGCATTGTTCACTTTCTGCAGCTGCGATATTAACTTCAGACTCAACAAACGTCCGGTGCCCTCGTAACCATTGATTGTCGAGGCCATAAAAATAAAATACGGTCCCATCATTTGCTTGTCCAGCGGCAACATAATGGCGGCCGCCTCGTCAATCAGTAACAAATCGGCGTCATTCAACATGTGTGTGTCGTTGTACTGAATGGTCTGTCGATTAGCACGCGTGATATTAATTCGTATGGTGGCTTTTTTATAGTCGGCATAGTCGCCGCGGACTGTATTTTAAGGCGTTATGTCCTTCGTCGTCATTGTTATCGTAGACGTCATCGTCGATGGTTTGCTGATCCTCCACCTGCACGTGCAAAGTAGTTTGAAGACAAGACTAAACAAAGGATTTAAATAATTCTAAAATACTTAATAATGAAAATAATTAAAAAAATTTTCATTTTACCTCCACATTTTTGTCCGTCATTATATTGATCTCATTGCACATGTTCATGTTCTCCTTGTCGACGGCCGCAGCCCTTTTTTTGGCGAACCACCCGACACTGACGTTGACGCATCCGTCATACGTTCGACCACTTGCATTTTCTTTAGGTCGCCTGTGCTTGTAGTTGTGTGCGCCGACATCGTGCAGACGACGTCAACTGTGTTGGCGCACGCAGCGTTATCCTTGCGCACACACCACTTATCGTCGATGGTCTTGGATTTGAGCTGCATTACCTCGTCCCTGTCTATATTCATGTTATGTCTCTTGAAGGGAAACATAGCGAGCACATGCGGCAACAGTTTGGTTTCCGTAACCTTAACATGTTCTGGATTCTGGACGAATTCGTTTTCCCAGACCTCTTTCCGCACTAGACGCGTCTCGTTTACGCACACCTCTTGCTTGATTTCTGGCAGTGGTTATTCTGGTTCGTTGGCTCAGAACTGGAGAAAGAAACAGCAACAGAAATAATGTTAGTGTTCATTTAAAAACTTGTCTTATAGTTAAAACCTCTTGACGTAAATTTAATACTTTACCTACATTTTGTCATGACTCACCATCATTTGCGTCCGTATAGAATTGATACGCTTCGGCGAAATCGACCAGCAGAAGTCGACGGAACTCGACCAGATCCTCCAATACATTCCACTATTTGGCCAATGACTCGATGTGATTCTTTACCTCGGCCGAGCGTATATGCTTGTCACAGATTAGTTTCTTGCCCGCCTCAGGCATTTGCTCGGACTTGGGTTTTCGCACCTTGAGAGCCTTGTGAGAGCACAGTAGTATGGATTCGCCGGTTCTGGCCCCACTGGGCTCCATGGAGCACATTGTTATTAGTGTAAATGAATTTTAACAGAGATGTTGTTATTGTTTTCAATAGGGATCATTTTTTAACATAGTTGTTGTTAGTGTAATTCAATAGGGATCATTTTTTAACAGAGTTCTTGGTAGTGTAGTTCATTGGAGATCATATTTTAACAGTATTGTTGTTATTGTTTTTTCAATGGGGATCATATTTTAACAGAATATTTCTTATTGTTTTCATGGGAAGTATTTTTAACAGATGTATATTATATGTATACTATATATTTTATAATGGCATGGAGCCAGTGGGATGACTTTTTAACATAATTTGTTAATGTTGATACATACATATATATTATATGCATGTTATGAAGGCATGCAGCCGTAAAGAGTAAATGTTGTTGTTGGGATAATTATATCGGAGTAAGCATTTTTTGTGAATGAGAATATTTACAAACGTATTCATGTTGTTGTTGTAAAATATTATAGATGCAATTAGATTTCAGTTAACGTAGTTATAATGTATATTATAGTTATACTTGTTTGTTTTATTTTGCATGATCATCAAGAGAGTTGAGGAGCAAAGGTTTCAATTTGAAACTTTGTTGAGGAACGGTGATTGTAATTTAAAACTTCGATATATGAATGAATATTATTATTAGATGCTTATTTTTTTTTGTGGTTAATTTTTTTTTGTTGTAAACAGGTTAAGACACTTCTGTATTAATGCATTGACATATATTTAATTCAAGGCCAATTTTACTATAAGGGTTATTGTACTGGATTTTATTCTACAAAGTCATGATCGTTTAATTTGGTTATATGAATGAATGGACCCATAAGGTTCCATTGGGATCATTTTTTAAATCATTTTCTATACTATAAGTTTAAAAGATTGAGCATGTTAGAACATGTATATTTTTTATAGAGTTTTTTGTCTTGAGATTTATTTAATTTACTCTCTTTAAAATTTTAATTGAGTATATTTATACTAATGGAATTCACTTTTTAACTCATTTTAAAGAGATATCCATTATATATAAATGGATCGAAATTTGAATTAAATTTATTCATCGTCTGCATTACAATTTGATAGGAACAAAAAATATGGTAAGATTGTTTTTTTTTTAAATTTTGTTTGTATTTATTAATTTATGTATTTATATTATTTAAAGGATTTCGCTGAAATTATTAGTTTAGCAAAAGGAAACCTCTCTACATACATTAGAGTAGATGACTTGCCCATTGATCAGGAATTCAGGATTTCTAAATTTGAATGGAAAAACACAATTAATGGAACAAAATTAATTGTACATCTAACAGACAACAGATGGTTTTATCTACCAGCAAGAATTTCTAGAAAAGTTGAAACCGATGATCCATATTTATATAATATAAATGAGAAAAAGTGGTCTATTATTTTTCGAGGACGACAATCAGAAGTAATGGGGATGGCTCTATTCGATTTACGTTATGAATAAAAAAAAAAAAAAACGTATCAATATACTTACTTTTAAAAATATTCATTTTAAATAAAATATTTAAATATATACATATTGTTTTATTTATTTATTCTTAAAACGATTTGAAACAATAGAACAAATAATTTATAAAACTTATATTTGCATTATCTGCTCAAAACTCAGTAGAGCGTTTAATAAAATATTATCATCATCATCGTCCATTAAATTACAATAATGATGATCCGCATTTAACATCCTCGGATCGTCTAAGTTAAGAAATAGATGGTCTAGTCCATCATCTAATAATCCTTCCCTAATTCCAACATCTATCAAATTTACTGGCGGGAGTGTTACGACTTCTAGTATTTCAATTTGAGGATTTACTGTTAATAAAATTTTTATTATTAATATAAAATAATTTTAAAAAATATATTTAGTTATTTACTTACAAGTATAAGTTTTTGCCTTTTTATATGAAAAATTATGTTTTCGCAGGATATGCCGCTTAAGGTTGTTTCTAGTCGAGAATTTTAAATGCGGGCAAAATTCACACTCCATTTTTTAATGTTGATATATTAAAAGTATGAAAACGAGTAAAATTTATTATTATATCCATTGTATAGAACACCTTTATATATCAAAGCATGTAATATGATATATATTAAACTGAATATAAAAATTTGAATTCAGCTAAATTTAATGTATAAGTAGTGAAATACACCGGAAGTCAGTAAATTAAAACTGCAGTAACACATCTTTACTGCAACACTGCACTTTTTTATGTTCAATAATTCCTGTAAAATTTGAAGTTTCTTAATATCCAAATTAATAATTTAAGTTAGTGTTCGTTTGTTTGCAACTTCGATAACATCTATAAAAATTAAAAAATGTTTATCTGTGCATTGTGTTCAAAGTCCTTCGCGAAAAACTATAATTTAAAGAGACATGTATCGACAATACATGAAAATACAAAGTTTAGCTGCTTAAAGTGTAGTAAATCTTTTAGCAGACCAAATACTTTAAAACATCATTTCTGTCAACATTTTCAAGAGGAAATTCCTTCAAAACAAGGAAAATATGAGGATTTGCTGAATAATGAATATGAAATCGCATCAACATCATCATCGGTGAGCCGTTACTGTGAGAACTGTAATGTTACAGTTCACAAATCCCTCTGGATAGGCCATTTAAGATCAATTGCGCATAAGAGAGCATCAAAGATTGCAGATATAGATGGATTTAAATTGGTACGAAAAGCATTTAAAAATAAAATATGTGATTACATATTACCTAATGATGATGAAAGTCTAATAAATCCACATGAATATTTCGGTCAAATAAGAAATAAAATTAAAAATTTACTGGAAAGAGAATTAAATAAGAAAATATCTTTAAAATTGAATGCGGAGATCTCTGCCGACTATATACGTCCTTCAAAACCTTCTGTCGAAGATGATGATGAATTTAAACTAAGCCCTTTTTCACATATAACAAAATCACTAACAATATTAACCAAAGATAATATTGAAGATGTAATGTTAAATATTGAAGAATTGTTAATAAATAAAATGGAGAACTTTCAAGAACGGGATAGTGGATGGGCTTTGATAAAAATCAATAAAATTGAGCTTAATATAAGTGAATATAGCCCCTTAAATGGATTATCATATCATAAATTGCCAGCATACATAGAAAAAAGAAAGGCATGTACATATATACAAAACAATATACAAAACAATGATATTTTCTACTTTAAGTGGGCTATTATTGCTGCAATAGTTAATACAAAAATAAAAATAAATGATCTCTATCGCATTAATTCATATAATATTTCCGACATAACAGCAGAGGAAATTTATGTGAATGGTATAAATTTGATATTTAGAGGATTAGACTTCCCTCATTCTATAAAGAATACAAAAATATTTGAGCTAAACAACTCCATTAGCATCAATATTTTCATGTATAATGAAAAGTCAGATGGAAAATGCGAAATTTTGGGGCCTATTTATCACACTGAAAAAGAACAGAGTACACATATCAATTTGCTATTTTGTGATAGTGAAGAAATTACTCACTATGTCTGGATAAAAGATCTAAGTAAATTGATAAGCGGTCAGGGACGAAAAAGAGCCCACAAAATGTATATTTGTAATGGATGTATTCTACAATTTACATCTATAAAGTCTCTTGAGGCACACAAATCATCATGTAAAAAAAAAATTACGTATTTGCCCAAGGAAAATGAGTCCACACTAGCATTTAAAGCCTATGAAAAAACCATCCCTGTTGGATATACTTTTTATATGGATTTTGAATCGATTCTGGAACCGATTAATGGCTGTACAAATAACCCAGAAAATACGTATACAACGAATATTCAGAAACATATACCGTGCGCATTTGCTTGGTATTTGAAATGGTCATATGATGATCGTTTCGATAAGCTACAAAATTATACAGGTGAATACAAAAGAAAAAAATAATAATTAAAAAAATAATAATAAAAATAAAAAACGATATATATATAATATTTAATCTTTCGTTTATAGGTCCTGAATGTTCGAGAGTTATGATAAAATCTTTAGTTGCGAAAGCGACGCAAATATATTGGAACGTTTACTCCACGATGAAGGCAATGAAGATAACTGACCAGGAAATGCACGAGTTCCATCAATCAACAATCTGCTGTATATGTAAAAGTGATTTAAGTAATAATATTAGTATAAAAGTAAGGCACCATTGTCATTTTACCGGAAAGTATTTAGGATCTGCTCATACAGAATGTAATTTGAAAGCAAAAAGAACTAAATTCTTTTCGGTAATAACTCATAATTTATCCAAATATGATCTACATTTATTTATACAAAATTAAACCGAAGTAGAGGGAGCTATTAATATTATACCTCTTAATAAAGAGGTATTTATATCTATAACAAAAACTATAAATTTAACTAAAGATCATAGTTTTCAACTTAGATTTATAGATTCATTTAGATTTTTACCTAGCAGCCTTGAGAAATTGGTGAAAACTCTAAATGACGAGTCAATCCATATAACTAAAAAGGTTTTTAACAATAATTCGTATAAGATATTTTATAGAAAAGGTGTTTTTCCTTATGATTATTTAGATAGCTTTAATAGGTTAAAATAAAATCAATTGCCTGCTAAAGATAAGTTTTTTAAAAGATTAATTAATGAAGAGTGTTCTGAAGATGACTATGCTTATGCTCTGAATGTATGGAACATTTTAAATTGTAAATCTTTAATAGATTATTTAGAAGTATACCTAAAGTGTGATGTTGTCTTACTTGCGGATGTTTTTGAGAATTTTAGAAAAATTTGTCTAAAAATTTATGAGCTTGATCCGTGTCATTACTTCACTGCTCCCGGATTATCTTGGGATGCTATGCTCCAGATGACTAAAATTAACCTCGAACTAATTACCGATATAGAAATGTATACTTTTATTCAAGACGGTATACGTGGAGGTTTAAAAAAATGCTCGATTAGACATGTAAAAGCCAATAATAAATATATGCATAACTTTGATAAATCTAAATGTTCATCATATTTAATGTATTATGACGCAAATAATTTATATGGTTATGAGATGTCACAGCCATTACCTTTTAAGGAATTTAGATTTTTAGAGTCATATGAAATTACAGAGTTTACTATTGAAAAACTTAAACCTATTAATGAACATTCTTCTAAAGGATATATTTTTGAAGTAGACTTAGAATATCCTTCTTCAATTCATAATTTACATAATGATTTTCCGTTTTGTCCAGAAAATAAAACACCACCTTCTTGTAATTCTAATTCTAAAAAACTTATAGCAGATCTTAATAATAAGAATAAGTATAAAATACATTATAAAATGCTTCAAGAATGTATTAAAAATGGTTTAATTTTAAAAAAAGTATATAGAATTTTAGAGTTTTCTCAAAGTTGTTGGCTTAAAAAGTATATAGATCTGAATACATTAATGAGGTCTAAAGCTACCAATGAGTTTGAGAAAAATTTTTCTAAATTAATGAATAATTCAGTTTATGGCAAAACTATGGAAAATGTTGAAAATAGAAGAAATGTAAACATTTGTTGCAATTGGGAGAATAATGGTAAAGTTAAAGGAGCCAGATCAATAATAGCAAATCCAGCATTCCATAGTAGAACTAATATTAATGAAAATATGATAGTAATAGAATCAAAAGTTCTTAAAGTTAAGTTAAATAAACCCATTTATACAGGATTTTGTGTATTAGATTTATCGAAATGGAAAATGTACGACTTCTATTATAATTACTTAAAAACTAAATTTAATACTAATGTAAGATTAGCTTTTACGGACACAGATTCTCTTATAGTTGAGATTAAAACAAATGATTTCTATAAAGACATTTATGAAGATGTTGAAAAAACTGATCCATCAAATTATATTTTTGACACTTCTAGTTATGAGTATCCTAATATATATGGTTACCATCAAAATAATTGTAAAGTTGTGGGTTTGATGAAAGACGAAAATAATGGCAAAATAATGAAAGAAATAATATGTCTTAAACCCAAAACATACTTTTTTACTGTTGAAAATGATATACCAACATTAAAAGCCAAGGGTGTTAAAAAATCAGTTAGTAATACATTTGCTATTCATGATTATAAAACATGCCTTTACAATAAGAAAGTTATAATGAGAGAAATGTATATAATAAGATCTAAAGCCCATATTTTATATACACAATGTGTAAATAAATTATCACTTAATTTTATAGATGATAAACGGTATATACTAGATGATGGTATAAACACACTTGCTTGGGGACATTACAAAATTGATTATATTAAAGCTTTAAATAATGATTTAGATATTTATTTGAAAAGATATATATAGATATAAATTATATTATTTTAATTATTAGATTTATATTATATAAATTTATAATGTATTAAATTAATAATAAAATAAAAATTCGATTTTTATATATTTAAAAATGTTTTGTTTATTTAATATTATACCAATTAACATCATCATAATCATATTGTAATGTTTTACTTTTTTGACGAGTTAAGCGAGGTGAGTATTGATATGGTAATAGAGTTTGCTTAGTTTTCGGTGTAATTTTACTTCCATCACTTGACAAAATCCGTACTTTAGGTGATCCATGATTTGAAAAGTTTTTTAAACGTTTAGCTGCAGAACTTGCAGAGGAATGGTTTATTTTATTAATTGTTGTATCCACATCCATAGAATTTTCTTCATCTTCGTTAATATTGCTAAATATATGTTCATTAGCATTAAAGTCAGCCTGCGAAGCAAAATCTTTTTTTCCAATATCTTTTGTTTGAGTTTCATTATCGTTTTTAAATATCCATTTTGTTTGAGTATCTTTATCCCTTAATGATTTATACGAGTTAACCGATTTATTCTCTTTCTTAATATTTATTTCTTGTTTGGTAATCAAATATTTTGCGAGTTCCTGTTTTATTCCATACCATTTATTTATATCTTTAAGTGTATGAGAGGCATATATTGGAAGAAGTTTTCGTTTTAAAAAATTTGAATCTGACATATCGTTAGAATAGCGTTCATATGTAGAAGGGTTTAATAATATAAGCTTGGATAAAATATTAGACATTTTCTAAAATGTTTCCTATAACACCGCTTAAAACAGAAGAAATCAAAATTGGTATAAATCCTCCTCTTTGGATTAGATGTTTTCTCTTCGATCGTAAAACAGTTTTTGAGCAGCAAAGTTTTCTAATGACATTTTTATATGATTTTAACTTTACTAAATCGTTTTTCTTTACATTATGATTTTTATGTAAAACATTAAATGCAATTTCATTAATAGCTTTTATAAGATTATCATCCGCGTTTTTTAGAATTGCATTTCGCAATTTAGGTTTAGCATTTTTAAGAACATATAGAATATATTTGTTCTCCTTCAATCGTTTCAGTTTGCAGGTCATTTTGGAGTGAAAGAAAGCAGTAGCAATATTCTTTATTGAAAATGTTAGATCTGAATCTTAATGCGTTATGTGCTTGTTGTGTAAGATCTATTAATAAATAACCATGAGCACTCTCAGTACAAGTGTTATATACTCTAACTAATTCTTTATAATTTTCAGGATAAATTTGTCTTGCCAAGTATTGAAATTGTAGTTTATCTCTAGGATTTTTAAACATAACTATATATTTTGAATTCACTGATATATCTCTTGTATATGTCCCCTAATGAAAAATATTTTGAGTTACTAAAACAACTGATAAATTGCGGTGATGCGAACCTTTAGTAAATAGTTCACAAACTTTTTTGTTAAATAAGTCTAACATTAAATCATCTAAAATTATTAATGTATATTCATTAGCTGAATTCTCAAAGTCATCTGGAATGCCTTCAATAAAATTAACATTATCAAGTTCCGGTAAAGAGTTTTTTTCAGCATAACATTAAATTACTTTTGTAATAGGAGAACTAATTAAATGTTTATTGTTAATAAGATTTATAATAAATGTTGATTTGCCACAACCTGATGGTCCACAAACTAACATTGTAAATGGATACACAAATTGATGAAACATGGTTCTCTATTCAATGATGAACTTCTAATAAATATAAATATTGTAAACAAGTTTTTTTTATATAAATATAAATTTTTAAAAATCAATCATTTACACTATTGGTTGAACTCACAATGAGTAAAGAAGTTCTTGTAAATGAATTGCATCGACAAGCAAGAAGATTTTAAACGACGTAGGTTTATTCAAAAGGGTATTTCAGATACTTGGCAAATCGATCTTGTAGAAATGATACCTTTTGCAAAGATTAATAAAGGATATAAATATTTACTGACTGTTATAGATGTTTTTTCTAAATACGCATATGCTTTACCTGTTAAAACCAAAAGTGGGATCGATGTAACCTTAGCTATGCAAAATATTCTAGAAAAAAATAGGAAAAAAATTCCCAATAATATTCAATCTGATCAAGGTAAAGAATTTTTCAATTCTAATTTTAAAAAATTAATGAAAAATTTTGAAATAAACCATTATCATACATTTTCTAATATGAAGGCTTCAATAATTGAAAGGTTTAATAGAACTTTTAAAAATTTAATGTGGAAAGATTTTAGTCTTCAAGGGAATTATAAATGGCTGAACTTGATTACAAAAAATATCAATATATATAATAATAGATATCATCGTAGTATTAAAATGTCACCAAAAAATGTCAATAAATCTAATCAACAAATACTTTTAAATACAGTTTACAATCATATTAAAACATTTAAGATGAGTAAATTGAAAATTGGAGATGATGTTCGAATTAGTAAATATAAAGGTACTTTCTACAAAGCATATGAATCCAATTGGTCCAATGAGGTATTCAAGATAAATAAAATAAAGATCACAAATCCAATTACTTATCAATTAATTGATTATCAAGGAGAAATAATAAAAGGTGGATTTTATGAAGAAGAATTACTTAAAACAGAAACATCAAATACGTATCTAGTTGAAAAGGTTTTAAAAAGAAAAAAGGATATGGTGTATGTCAAGTGGCTAGGTTTTGGAAGTGAACATAATTCATGGATTAACAAAAACGATTTATTAACTAAGTAAACTAAATGTAACTTATTATAATTGTATTGTTCCAATATTAATATAAATAAAGTTATTAAAAAAAATAACTGTCATTCTTATTTAAACATTTGAAATTAAAAGATGGGAGATTCTAGTTTTTATATTACTTTATTAAGTAACAATTCCACAAATATTTATGAAAACACTAAATCTACATTTACAAATTTATTAAAAGAATCTTTGGTTTTAAATGAAAATTGGGTTGTAGGTTTAACAGAAATTTCATTTCAACTTGTTAATAACCCATCTACATTTGAAGTATCTCGAAATTTGAATAAAAGGGATATTTTGAAATCAACTTTAAAGTTAAATAAAAGTAAAATCAAAAATGTAAATAGTGATCTAAAAGTAGATAAAAAAATAAATACTATCCCTATCACATATTTAAATTTCATGGACAAAATAAATCAAGCTATCACAAATAGAGAAGAAAAACCACAAATTGCAGAAAATCAACTCAATGTCAATTCTAATCCTGAGACAGTTGTAATAAAAAAAAAATAAAAAAAATAAAGAAGAGTTGAATATCGATAACAAAAAAGATAAAAGTTTAAAATTAATAACTGAAAATTTAGCCCTATCACATATTTAAATTTCATGGACAAAATAAATCAAGCTATCACAAATAGAGAAGAAAAACCACAAATGCAGAAAATCAACTCAATGTCAATTCTAATCCTGAGACAGTTGTAATAAAAAAAAATAAAAAAAATAAAGAAGAGTTGAATATCGATAACAAAAAAGATAAAAGTTTAAAATTAATAACTGAAAATTTAGACATTCAAGATACTATAAATGAAAACCCTGAGTTAGTTGGCGTAAAAAGCAGTATTAATAGACACTTTGTATCGGAGAAAACAATACTTAATATGTTAGATGTCATATCGAATTCTTATGAAAAATTTAATTCACATACAAATTATAAATTAAGATCTAGCGATCTATACAACCTAGTGTTTGTGTACACAGACATTATTAAACCCAGATATGTAGGCGATCAAAAAATAAAATGTTTAAAAATATTTCCATGTTTAAATGAAATAAATTATATTCACTTTAAAAATATTGAATATTATCCATTGGAATCTTCAAATATAAATAATATTTCTATAATGATACGAGATGATGAAGGAAAGAAAATAAATATTATATCGAATGAATCCCCCGTTTATTGCACGTTACATTTTCGTAATATAAAAGAAGCTTCATAAGTTGTACTGATATCATTTATATGTAAACCATGGACAAGATATATTCTGAGTACTATCTTAATCAATCCGGATCAAATTTGGTAATATAGGAGATATATACCATTCTCCTAGAATTGTTCAATATGGTCGTGGAATTGGTTCATTTTTTTCGGCCTTGTATACACATCTAAAACCTCTAATGAAAACTGGATTAAATGCTTTAAAAAACCATTCACTCGAAATTGGAAAATCAATTTTGGAAGAGTTAGGTACTAAACCTATAAAAACTATATTATCTGAACAGGGTAAAAAGGCTGTTCGAAATTTAAAAGAAAAAGTTATTAGCAAAATTAGAAATATACAAGATGGGAATGGAAAACGTATAAAATTCAAACGACTAAAGAAAAAAGATCATATGAAAACTAAACGTTCTAGAAGAAGGAAGTTTACTGATATATTTGGCAACTGTTAATTTATTTATGATGGCAGGATTTATTGAATGTATGAAAAGTGAATTAGATCTTTTTGAGTCACCACCTGTACAAACTAGCATAATTAAAACAGAGGAGGTATCATATAGTCCAATAGCAACAATTGACAACTCTACTACAATAGAATTTCTTTCACTCGGAAATGGTGAAACATATCGTGATCTAAGTAGTGTTTATTTACGATTAATTGTAGAAATTAATGGAAGTGGAGGAGTTATAAACAATTTACTTCATTCATTATTTCGGAGCTGTAATGTTCATTTAAATAATAGAAATGTATCGCAATCTGATAATAATTATCACTATAGATCTTATATTGAAACATTATTAAACTATGGAAATGATGCTAAATCTACACATCTTGAATCATGCGGATGGTCATTAGATATAAAAAAAATTAATTCAATAGTTGAGAATGAAAATCCAGGTTTAGCTAGACGGAAGAAAACATTTAAAAATGGATAACGAGTTGAATTGATTGGAAAACTTCATGCAGATATATTTAATCAATCTAAATATCTTCTTAATAATGTGGATCTTAAAGTAACCCTTAATATGGAGAAACCTTCTTTTTATATACTAGAAGATTCAAAATCTGGAGAGTCATCTATTAAAATTCACGAGGCTAACTTATACATTAATCATCTTACCATTAATAGTAATATTTTAATGGCACATCATAATGTTTTACAAAGTAGAAATGCTATTTATCCATATAAAAAAGTTGAAATCAAGACATTCACCATTCACCCCGGCAATCATTCTCTACTGTTAGATAATGTTATAATTGGACAACTTCCAAATTTCTTAATATTTGGTATGGTAACTAATAAAGCATATACTGGTGATCGTTCGGAAAATCCGTATAACTTTCGCCATTTCAATTTACAAAGATTTAATTTAGTTGTAAATGGAGTACAAGTACCAGCACAGCCGATTGAATTTGATTATAAACATGGACGTATAAGTACAAGGGGATATCAAACCTTATTTAAAGGTACTGGCATACATTACTTTGATAAGGGACATCGAATAACTAAAGAATTATTTGATAACGGATATTTCTTACTTGCATTTGATTTAACACCAGATCATAACAATAACTCACACTGCGGAAACTTAATAAATCAGGGTACAATACGAATTGAAGGTCGTTTCAGTGAAGCACTTTCTGAAGCAATTACTTGTTTAGCATATTGTGAGTTTGATAGTGTTTTGGAAATTGAAAAAATCGTACTGTATTACAATCATTATGAATACAAGTAATATAGAAAATATTTTATATAAAAATTTAGTAACTAAAAAGTATTTTAAAGGAGTTTTTGCATCAAATCAGTTACCTAGATATCGAATAAAAAAGCCAGCATTTTATATTGTGAATATGGATTCATCATTTAAACCAGGATCACATTGGATTGTAATATATTTTCCTCGAAATGGGCCGGCTGAGTATTTTTGTTCTGCAGGGAGTTCTCCTATTAAACCATTTGTAAATTTTATTCAAAGAAATACATCCACATTTATTAAAAGCAAATTCCGATTACAAAGTGAAATTTCAATGATATGCAGTGTTTATTGCTGTATATTTATATATTTAAGAAGTAAAAATATATCTTTTAAAAAGTTTTTTAATTATTTTGATATATATAATTTATATATTAATGATATTTTAGCTGTACATTATTTTAAAAGTATTTTTTAAGTTTCCTATAATAAAAAATAAATAAAACAATTTAATGTAAATAATTTATAAATTTGTTTTTTATTTCTATTATTTAAAATTTCACAAATTCATTGAATATAGTATAATAAAAAAACAGTTTATTAATAATATGTAATAAAAAATTATTTTGTATATTTTAATCTATAATATAATTTTATTAGTTTGTCAATGTCTTTAGATTTCTTGTCATAATAATAGCAACCACATGTATCTGGTCCCTCCGTTAAGTCATCTGTGGCCCATGGACAGCTCTTATAATGTACTCCGTGAATAGTTTTTTGTTCCATTAAAATTGTAATGTAGACGATGAATAAATTTAATTCAAATTTCGATCCATTTATATATAACGGATATCTCTTTAAAATGAGTTAAAAAGTGAATTCCATTAGTATAAATATACTCAATTAAAATTTTAAGAGAGTAAATTAAATAAATCTCAAGACAAAAAACTCTATAAAAAATATACATGTTCTAACGTGCTCAATCTTTTAAACTTATAGTATAGAAAATGATTTAAAAAATGATCCCAATGGAACCTTATGGGTCCATTCATTCATATAACCAAATTAAACGACCATGACTTTGTAGAATAAAATCCAGTACAATAACCCTTATAGTAAAATTGGCCTTGAATTAAATATATGTCAATGCATTAATACAGAAGTGTCTTAACCTGTTTACAACAAAAAAAATTACCCCAAAAAAAATAAGCATCTAATAATAATATTCATTCATATATCGAAGTTTTAAATTACAATCACCGTTCCTCAACAAAGTTTCAAATTCAACCCTTTGCTCCTCAACTCTCTTGATGATCATGCAAAATAAAACAAACAAGTATAACTATAGTATACATTATAACTACGTTAACTGAAATCTAATTGCATCTATAATATTTTACAACAACAACATGAATACGTTTGTAAATATTCTCATTCACAAAAAATGCTTACTCCGATATAATTATCCCAACAACAACATTTACTCTTTACGGCTGCATGCCTTCATAACATGCATATAATATATATGTATGTATCAACATTAACAAATTATGTTAAAAAGTCATCCCACTGGCTCCATGCCATTATAAAATATATAGTATACATGTAATATACATCTGTTAAAAATACTTCCCATGAAAACAATAACAAATATTCTGTTAAAATATGATCCCCATTGAAAAAACAATAACAACTATACTGTTAAAATATGATCTCCAATGAACTACACTACCAACAACTCTGTTAAAAAATGATCCCTATTGAACTATACCAACAACAACTATGTTAAAAAATGATCCCTATTGAATTACACTAACAGCAACTATGTTAAAAAATGATCCCTATTGAATTACACTAACAACAACTATGTTAAAAAATGATCCCTATTGAATTACACTAACAACAACTATGTTAAAAAATGATCCCTATTGAAAACAATAACAACATCTCTGTTAAAATTTACTTACACTAACAACAATGTGCTCCATGGAGCCCAGTGGGGCCAGAACCGGCGAATCCATACTACTGAGCACAACATGCTGCAGTGAGAGCACAACACGTAATGCCGGTCTTGTAGATGATCTGTTTGTCGACCAGCGAGCTCTTTTTGTTGTCGTAATCCTCCATGAAATGATGGAAGCTGCGTGCTTCTTCGAGGCAGGCACGTCGCTTGGCACAGAGTTCATTAAACTAAACATTTTTTATAAAATAAACAATTTAAATAAAACATAATTTATAAATGACTACGCCAACACTCACATTGCATACGCATTGTCCAGCTCTTCCCGTCGCTGCCAAAACAGTACTGCATCCTTTTGCTCGGAGTTTTTGTAGGGCTGTCCTAAGCGATTGAATCGCTTCAATGTTTCGACAAACGCATTCACTTGCAATTCTAGCTACGATTGTGCCTGTAGCAGCTCCTTTGTAGCAGGCTTTGGTGATGCTCACAATTTCACGCAACATAATTATTAGCTCATCATTTGCAACAGATTGAAGCTTTGATTTCCAACAGCTCCAACAATTTGCGCCACTTATCCATAATCTTCGGTTTGCGCTTTTGCCGTGATATTGTTCACGTTCCTTGCTGTGGTATTTTTCGCCAAAGTTTTCACGTTCCAGCTTATTTGCAATAGCGCGCCACATTGAATACAATAAAATTTGTCTTTATTAAATTTAAATAAGATTTTTTAATTGAAATCTAACTAAAATTCTCTATGCTTGGTGTTTAAAAAAATATTTTACGTTCACAATAGTAAAAAACAGCTGTTCGCCATCTGGTGTCTAACTTCATATGTCTAACTTCATGTGTCTAACTTTCATGCTACCCCTTTCTGCTACGAATGTGGAACTTATGGTCATGAATCTAATTGGAGATGTGCTAATAATAATATGGGCATTTGTATTATATCTTTTATTAACAATGAGAATATGATGGATAACACGGAAAATAATACAAGTAATATGGAATACTCCTGGAAGGGCATAAAATAGATAATTGCCACGAGAAAAGAAAATTTTAATCAGCAGAAAACAATAGTTATAATCAGGGAAACTAACGAGGGCTCACTTTAGGCCAGAAAACTGGGAACCCCAGAATAATAATAGTAATACAGGGCCGAAAGAGTTTGGAATTGTAGATCAGACGTCGGAGGAGACTGAGGTCAAATTTACTACTCCATTGAATTTTCATAGAACAGAGAAGACAAATGAATTAAAATATGTTTTAAAGGAAGAATAAGGTGATCGCCTAATATGCAGTGGGCATGGAGATGGCTTGGATTTATCTAATGTAAGTGACGTTTTCATTGAAGTACCTTGCGAGGCAGCTAAAAATGAAAGACTTATTTTACTAGTAGACTCAGGAGCTGATGCCAGTATAGTAAAAGAAAATGCAATGACAAATTTACCAGACTTTAACTTTGTATATTTACAGACTTTAAAATATACAAAAGGATTTAATGGGAGCTTTTGGTGGGTGTGTTAGAACATTAGGTTCCACCAAAGTCCAACATAGGAACATAGGGCGCTTAAGTTTAATGCTACACGTAGTGTCACTTAAAAAAGGCGTACCAGCTGATTGTATAATCGGACGTGACAATTTATGGAATTGATCTGTAATAAATGCGATAGACAAAACAATAACATTCTTTGATAAACATAAAAATCATATTATAAAACTAGCAATGAAATCACCGACAAAATACAAAATATTTTTTTTTAAATGAACGTATTAAAATTCAAGCGAGAACCGCAAAGATAGTATCATTAAGTTTAAAAACAAAAGATTCAATAGTATTAATACATAAACAAGAAATTTTTGCAGTAGTATATTTGGACGAAAGCATATCAAATGTTAGCAAAAATAGAGTTTATGTTTCAGTTTAATATGCTACGAAAGAGAAATTATAATAGACAGTACTTTTATACCAAAATTTTCTAATTTTAATCATTATAAAGAATCGGATACTAATAAAAAATTCAGTAAATATTACAAATAGAATTAGCAAATTACTAAGGGAAATTAAAATTGATAAAACTTTAAATAAAGACGAAATTACATCCTTACAAAATCTGTGTATTTCGTATCATGATGTTTTTCCAGGAGTATACATGATGTTTTTCCAGGAGTATATTTCAGTTTCATAATCGCCCCCGGCTAAAGTGAGTGGCGAGCATCTCTCTCAGAGTGAGGGTTCGTGCGTTGGGTTTGGGTCCCACCACGGAAAAAACCTATGCGCCCAATGAAAACAAAAAAGAAGCCTCGGATAACGATCGATTACAACGATGACGACCCACGCAAACGTTTTAAGGACCATGATTTACGGATATGCACCTGGAATGTCCGGACCCTTTATAGGGAAGGTGCCTCTATCCAGCTGGCAGATGTCCTCGAAAAATATAAGGCTGACATCACCGCTATCCAGAAGATGAGATGGACGGGACAGGGCTGTTCGAAACAAGCGTCCTGTGATATCTACTACAGCTGCCATGCGGAGAGACACGAATTTGGATGTGGATTTGTGGTCGGCAAGAGACTCCGCCACCTTGTCTCTAGGTTCACGCCCGTGGACGAAAGACTGGCAACAATCCGCATCAAGGCTAAATATTTCCACATCAGCCTAATTTGTGCACACACTCCGACGAACGAGTAAGATGACGAGACAAAAGAGCGCTTCTACGAGCGCCTAGACAACGCATACGAGCGTTGCCTCCGCCACGTGGGGATCTAGTGACACAACGGGAATCTAGTGACAGATATCCAGAGCACACTGAAGATATGGAGGGATCACTTCTCTAAACTGCTGACCGGTGATGATGACCGCAATTCCACCGATAGAGAAGTAAACCCGGCAACCCCAGTACTTGATGACGACGTTCAGATTCCGCCACCCGACCATGACGAGGTCAGAACAGCCATCGCTCGGCTGAAAAACAACAAAGCCGCAGGTGCTGATGGGCTGCCTGCTGAATTGTTTAAGACCGGAGGCGAAGAGCTAATAGAGAGCATGCACGAGCTCGTAAGCAGAATATGGTCGGATGAAAGCATGCCAAGAGACTGAAACCTCAGTGTACTTTGCCCAATCCTTAGAAAGGGGATCCCACTATCTGCGCCAACTACCGTGGGATCAGCCGACTCAATATCGCATACAAGGTTCTATCGAGCGTATTATGTGAAAGACTTAAGCTCATACTGATTGGACCTTATCAGTGCGGCTTCAGACCTGGAAAGTCCACCATAGACCAGATTTTCACATTGCGCCTAATCCAGGAAAATACCCTAGAAAAACATATCGACACCTACCACCTATTAGTCGACTATAAAGCCTCCTTCGACACTCCGATAAGGGAACGCCGCAATGTCTGAGTTCGGTATACCTGCGAAACTTATAAGGCTTTGCAGGATGACCCTGAGCAACACACGTTGCTCAGTGAGAATAGGAAAAGACCTCTCCGAGCCATTTCATACCGGACGAGATTTCAGACAGGGTGACTCCCTATCGTGTGACTTTTTTAACTTATTGATGGAGAAAATAGTTCGAGCTGCCGAACTCCGTCAAAGCTGCACTATCCTCCATTGAGAAGTAGAGCCCTCTCTCTCGCCGGACGAAAATAACGCTCTACAAGTCACTCATCATGACCGTCCTAATTTATGGTGCGGAAACATGGACGCTGGCTTCCACCGATGAGAGAGTACTGGAAGCGTTCGAGAGAAAGATTCTCCGTAAAATCTTTGGCCCTATCTGCTTTGCTAACGAGTATCGAATCAGGATGATCCATGAGCTGTATGAGTTATTCGTCGACATTGACATAGTCAAGCGCATCAAGATCCAGCGGCTTCGCTGGCTAGGTCATGTCGAACGAATGTATGAAAACACTCCAGCCAAGAAGGTGCTTGAATCGAAACTCGAAGGTGGACAGCGTAGAAGAGGTCGTCCAGTCTGCGTTGGAAAGACCAAGTTGAGGTCAACCTGGCAACGCTTGGTATTTCTATCTGGCGTCAGCGCGCGCAAAGCAGAAGCGGCCAAAACCGACCAACGGTTGTAAGGGCCTTTTAAGTAAGTAAGTAAATATAATGTTTTAAATTGATAGCAAATATTATCTTTGAAATAATCATTTTATCATTTGTAGTGCATTATATAATCAAAATGATAGCTCATTTAAATATTTGTAGAGTAACAATAAACATCAGAAGCATTTACGAACAACTGTATAATAAATTATATGAAAAATGTGTATTTGTACATTTGTATCAACTGAGAAAAATAATAGCTGTATACAATTTCTCAAGTAACCATTGGCTGTATAAAAATGCTTGATAAAGCTATCACAAAGGCATTTCAGGTAGATAGCTGTAGTATAGCACTTTTAGTTTAAATTGCTACTATTATAAAGCTAGTAATAATGAACATCTTTTTAAGTCTTTACCCTGTTATTTTAAAGCTTGTTCACTTCTATTTTACAGTTAGCTGCAATGCTCATAATTAGCTGTTTAATTATGCCAAAATGTTTGTATAAGCGTTTGACAGTGGTTAGAGAGAGTTGATTGTGCAGCTTTTGCATTTTGTATACAGCTCTTCTACAACTCTGAAGCATCAATATTATACAGCTAATGTGTTACTTGGGTTACCTCCTCCACATGTAAATTAATATTGGAATGAAAACATATTACATGTAAAGTAATAAAATAATAAATAGTAATTGTATTTCTCAATATTAAAAATTTGTATTACTATACGAGGCATGATTTTATAAATTTTATTCTGCCGATTTACAATATTTATAGTGCTTACATTCCGATCGAAAAATGTATCTACCGCTGAAAACCGCATGTAGGCAGGACACCTGACCCGAATTGAATGTGCCTTTGAGCACACAATAAATCGAAAATTATTAGTTTTCAGTTTATAAATAAACGATAATCTTACTGCAAGTATGTTCACGTTTAGTCATTTTCGTTCACATGACAATAAAAATTGTTCAATTGTTTCCTATATTTTGAGTGATGATTGTAGTTTATTGTTTGAATGTTAAATAATTGTACATTGTTAAATTTCACAATTCGATTGTTACAAAGTGTATGTTCGAATAATTTCAACAAACTTCAAATAATTTTTGATATTATTTTCAAATAAGTTATCAAAAATGTTTAACTCGTATCGTGGTTATTTAATTTTTAAAAATACAAATAACATATCGACAACTTTTTGCATAATAAGCGCACAATCAACTGGAAGAAGTCGAAAATCAATAGCAGCAAAGCTCGAAATTTTAACACCCAGGACTCCGGGCCATAATGGCCGACATTTTGGCATCTTACATTGTGATCCCTCATCGATAACTGCCATACCAAGTCGTGCTGATCAACTTTTCTTTCAACAACAACATCGACAACTCATCGCCCAGAAAACAACGCATCGGCCGTCCGTGCGAAGAAAAACTAAAAACCGCAGTGACGACGTGATGCTAATGCATTTACTTACATTTTTAACCGTAAAAACATTATATGTACTTTTGTGCATATAACAAGAAAATTAAATTGCAATAGCAAAAGCACGAAGATTTCAGCACATTTTGTGAAACACGACAACAAAACAGAAGGCGCACAAAAAAAGGTAAAAAAGCCAAACGACAATTAAAAAGGTCAGGAATAATTTGCCGATGTTGAAGTATTTTTTAAATAGATTTTTTTTTCTTTGCGCAGGTTCAACTCTACAAAGACTCTCTGTTCAAAAAGGATTTCCCGAACAGATTGTCTAGCTAAACCAGCTGCTCTCAACGCCCATGATTAGCCCAGAGCAACTTTGGCGAAGTGCATCAAGACCAAACATTCCAGAGTTAGCGGCGAGGAAAAGCTGGAAGACGGAGGCGGCGGATGCCGAGCAACCCATTACGAAGAATGCGCGCCCGGCACCAATGTCATCTGTCTGCCCACGGGTGCGAAGAAGAGAAGGTGAAACCCTATCTCCATCCAGGAGGATACACTCGTCGAAATACAGGCCGTGGAATCGGAGGCCGCGGCGTTCTACGACCTCTTGAGACAATGCAACTGGAGACAGCGACCTTGTCGTCAACATTGTGCTCGAGTGTGACTCTAAGCGCAGACGTTTGATGTCGCGCGAAATAGAGGTATTGCCACAGTTTTAATAACGGCGTGTAGGATCCACCGATGTTTATGCATTTAGAATAGGCGCACTCGCTCTTCTCTCTTCTGCTGTTGCTAGATGAATCGATTCACATTTTGGACATTAAAGCGGTTGTTTTTCACGATCGTAACTTTCTCGATACGGTGCCGACGGATATTATACGTCGGTGCAGTCAAAGATTAAGATGCCATCGAGCTACAGCTCGCTGTCAGCTTGGTCAGATTGTGACACTATCATTATGCTTGCTTTTCACTACATCATTTTGTGTCAGTTTCAGGTTAGAAAATTTCACAAATTTGTTGTTTTTAGTCAAAGGCAAATTTTCAAAATTGCTAAAATGTTTAAAATATGATTTCGTTTGACATGGTTAATGAACATTTTCATTTTGGATGGTTTCTGCGGCGTAATAATAATGTATATAACATTATTTGAATATGCAACAAAATGACAGTGATAACCAAGTTTATTTTTGATATTATGTTTTAATTTTTATATGTAAATCGTAAAATGAATCATTGATTTGTTTTATTTGATATATTCTTATATCAAATAAATATTTAAATATGTATATATTTAAATATTTATTTGTAATATTGTAATTTTTTAAATTTTTTTGTATTTTTAAAATTCTTTGTGTATATTTTATTAAATACACTGTATTACATTCAATACTGCATTTTATTTCATAGGATATGTATAGGGTTTTAATAATGAACACACTTTTATACTCCGGCTCTGACAAGACAATGGTGGGGTAAATAATGAAATAGTGAATTACCTGATCAGTACATGATCATGGCCTGAGGTGAGGGCACTGCTTTACAAGTACATCGTGCCCACCCGATAAATAATGACATGATCAGTTCATGAGAATGGCCCTACCCAAATTTCTACTAGGTACCTAACATCGATCAACAACACACAGCAGCACTTATGGAACGAACATTTTAGCCTTCTTTTCAATGGGGCGCGGTTTGTCATGAATGCTCTTTTTGTATCTAATTTTTAATATAGGGGGTAAAAATAAAGATTTTTCGATGTGACTTGTGAATGTGCTCCTAACACAAACGAAAAGGACACGGTGGAATTTTTAAAAAAAGTGATTGGTCCAAATAAGCAGATATTTTGTCACGAGTTAATTTAACATGAGTAGGGAAACTTAAGTCACATGGACGTGACTTAAAGTCGGTCTGGCTCGACTATGGAATACCCTACACTTTGGTGGGGATATCAAAGTTGGGTAATGATATGTATACCTAAATTTTAAAATTTTTAATTATGCTGAACATTCTCATAACATTATGTCCGCATAAGAAGTTTTGTCTTCACTGGGGAAAATCGTTGAATTATTCGCTGGAACTCAATATCTGACAAACAGTCCAAATTTAGAAAAATATAAGAGGGCGGAACACGACCATTTTTATAATATATGTGGAGATCTGTTAGGTTAGTATTTCATATACCCTGTACCTCATAGGTGTAGGATATAAATACAATGCTGCTTCAATATTATTGAACTATCACTTTTTATTGAGAAACCCACATTCCAATTTCAGTAGCGTCAACGCAACGATGGGGGACGGACGTGTCGTCCTCTATTCTTTATCTATTTTATTTGTTCAATATTTGAGCGTCGAATTTGTCCTAATCTTTGTCGAGTGCCGCGCTAAATTTTGTTTTAAGTGTCGTCCACCGTAATTTATACATTTAACAATAAAAATACTAAAATAAATAAAATCAAAACATACTCACAATAAATAATCATAGACAACAAACAACAATAACAATCAGAACTAAATATTATAACAACAACAAAAACACTGCATTGCAAGCTACCAACACTGCCTGCTTCTGTTGTCGCTCTTTACAATTGCCAACGCAACGGGTCTTTTTATGCTCTCTGCTGAAATTGCAAATGTGTTTTCTCGTTTTCTGTCCCTTCCCCATCCTACTCCACACTAACAGCTTGCGTAGCTGAGATTACATAAGTGCATAACTAAGACAATGGCCAAGGAATAACATTGACCACTGTTTAGCTTACGCTCTCATCTGTTCGTCTCAGCTGTGCCCGTTATTAGTACACTCTAATAAAAATTGGTGGGAATTTACTATTATAGTTGGCAATAGATTACCTATAATTATAATAGTAAAATCCCCCCACAATGAAATACAAAAAAATCACGCAAAAAGTGCGTAAAATAATAGCTTTTTATGTAGCGTTATTTTTTGCTAGAAACTGCTACAAATAGCCATTTATGGAGTATTTGTTTGGTATTCAATAAAAACTAATCACTCTTTTCAGTGAATGAGTGTAACTAAATTACAAATTTATGTCGATTTTCATAGCTATTGTTAGCTTAACAATGGACATATTTTACTTCTTTTTAGTATTGCAAAGTAAACATAACGAAACTTCATAATGTGTTCCAGCACTGCCACAAGATCACTTCTGCAGACATATCATGTTTTAGGAACACTTGCACTCATTTCGGAACAGTTTCACAACTGAATGTGGTGAAAAGTTGCGTTAGATCCATTTACTTTGAAGTACTTAATAAAACATGAACTAAATAATAAAAAATCTTTGGCCCTATCTGCTTTGCTAACGAGTATCGAATCAGGATGAACCACGAGCTTTATGAGTTATTCGACGACATTGACATAGTCAAGCGCATCAAGATCCAGCGGCTTCGCTGGCTAGGTCATGTCGAACGAATGGACGAAAACACTCCAGCCAAGAAGGTGCTTGAATCGAAACTCTAAGGTGGACAGCGTAGAAGGGGGCGTCCAAATCTGCGTTGGAAAGACCAAGTTGAGGACAACCTGGCAACGCTTGGTATTTCTAACTGGCGTCAGCGCGCGCAAAGCAGATCCGACTGGCGCGGCTTCATCTCAGCGGCCAAAACCGATCCACGGTTGTTTAAGTAAAGTAAGTAAATAATACTGATTCATTTGTATTAAGTATTAATCATAATGTCTGTAACGTTTATCGACTGACATTAAATGTTTGTCTCCATTTTGTTAAAACTCCACTAAAATAGCGACATAAATCACGCGAATTTAATGAAATTATTAAAAACACACTATTTATGGCGTACATTTCAAAAACACGATCTGCAGCTGTTATCAATTTCTGTTGTTTTTTAACCAGATATTGTTGTTTCAATAGATATTGAGATAGTCATATTATTTTTATATTACTCTATTAAATGTCGAATAAAAACAAACAATATTAAATATATTCTTTTAAAGTTATTACATTCATTAAAAGGGCCAGTTTTTCAGTTTTAGTTGAACTTCATTGGTAGTTTAAACTTAGAATCCTGTTTTTCAGTAAACTTAAAACGTACACTAATAAAACAAGATGTTTATGAAAGTCTTGCTGCAACTATTCTTTTAAATTTACGCCTCATAGCTAATATTCAAACATCCCATAAATTTCAATAAAGTTGCAGCAAAACTATTAATATTTTTAAAATATGACATATATGCTGATAGTTACAAAATGTTTGCCACAACTACAATGCAAATTGGGATATTTACAGTTGACTGATAGCAAACATCCTGAGTTCTTGGATATTTGCTGTAACACTTTTGAGGTATTTTGACATTTGACTACTATATTTGGATATTTGAATATTTGCTACAATGCGTAAATTTAAGCATATAGTTGCAGCAAGACTTTCATAAACATATTGTTTTCTTAGTGTACTATTCTAAATCATCTTTGTAATTTCTTGTAAATTTCGTAATTTTCAAAACTTAAATATCAGCTGTTCCAAATGAGAAAAATAATCCTCTTCTTCTTAAATGCTATTCACAATTAATAATTCGCTGACATTTGCTGATGCTGCCATATTTTAAGCACTGATCTGAATGAAACTTAAAATGATACTGAAAAACTGCACGAATAGTTAAACTTCGTGATGTCCAGCACTGGCCAAGATAAGAAATAAATTCCTAGGCTCCTTTTTTTCAGCGCACTAAGCATGTGTTAGAAAGAGACGGAAGATCATTCAGCGCACTGAGGCAGTGTGCGAGAAAGAGATGGAAGATCAGCGCATTAAAACACATGAGTGCGAATGAGATGTCAATAGCATGCGTCATTCACGAAACGATTAAAAGATTCTCGAAACAAGTCGAAGCTTGTCGAAACGTGTCGAACTGATGCATGCAGTATATAAGGGAGCCTCATCAGAGGTACAGCACCTCAGTAGTGATTGGAGAGTGGTCGAGTGCATCTCGTGTGTGATCAATGTCAAGTTAAATAGTGGACATGCAGCAGTTGTTAGAATTTGTTAGAGTCCGTGCGTCTTGGACAAAAAGCTGATTTTTACACCCACAAGTTCGACATTGTGAAGGAATTCGTCTATCTGGGATCTAGCGTAAACAGCAACAACGACGTCAGTCTGGAGATCAAACGGAGAATAACTCTTGCCAACATGTGCTTTTTTGGGCTCAGTGGGCAATTGAAAAGTAGAGCCTTCTAACGCTCTACAAGTCACTCGAAACTCAAAGGTGGACAGCGTAGAAGAGGGCGTCCAAATCTACGTTGGAAAGACCAAGTTGAGGAAAACCTGGCAACGCTTGGTATTTCTAACTGGCGTCAGCGCGCGAAGCAGATCCGACTGGCGCGGCTTCATCTCAGCGGCCCAAACCGACCCACGGTTGTAAGAGCCATTTAAGAAAGTAAGTAAGATCTTTTCCTTTAAATGGCGATGAAATAACATACACGACAGTGCTTAAACATAAAATAACTACACAGTGGAACCAACCACCAATTAATCAGAAATAATATAAGCTACCACATACACATAGGGAGTAAATCAACAGACAGGTTAATAAAATGTTAAATGACGGCATTATATCGCCAAATATCACCCTGGAATTTACCGATGTTGCTGGTTCCTAAAAAAATCGGCAAGGACAGTAACAAGAAGTGGAGACTTGTAATAGATGTCGTAAATTGAACGACGTGCTAATAAAACAATTGTTTCCAATTCCTCGGATAGACGAAATATTAGCATATACTTTAGATTTAGCAAGTGGTTATCATCAGGTACTAGTAGAAGAAGGGGATATGGAAAAAACAGTTTCTGGGTCATTTCGAGATTAACAGAATGCCATTTGGTTTAACAGGGGCTCCAGATAATTTCCAAAGAATAATAAACCACATATTAACAGGTTTACAGGGTATCGATTGCTTTGTTTATCTTGATGATAATTTTTTTTTTTTAATGTGGGATAAAAAATAGAGCCACAGCACTCAGACAGGGTTTTATATCCATTGTGCTGTGACCCAGTTCCCTGGTTTTTAATGATACTTCTTAGATTCATTATTTAATCTAAGAAGGCTATTGTGTGATAGAGAGTGAAGCTGATCCTCTGTCTGTGCCAAAGATCTGCCTTCTAATTCTAGAAAATGCTGGACAGTCACAGAGATAGTGCTCTGTGGTGCCAGTTTCTTCGTAGCAGGCAGAACATAAGGCACTTTCGGCCAGGCCGATTGCGTTCATGTGTTTTTCACATGTGTTGTGTTCCGTTAGAAGTCCCGTCAGTTTTCTGCACTCCTTTCTACTTAAGGAAAGTAGAAACGAGGCCGATCTTTTGGTTATCGTCGGTGTCATGAGCTTGGAGAATCTGCATTTCGTCTCATTCAGCCATCTGCTCTTGTGAGCGGAGGCGACCCAAGAGCTGATGACGAATTTTCCCGTAGATACAGGTAGTCCAAGCACAGGTTCTGGTCCAAATGGATTATCCTCAGATCCAGCACGTGCTAGTTCGTCAGATGTTTCATTGGCCGAAACTCCTTTATGGCCCGGCACCCAAATCAGTTTCAGTGTATTGTATTTACCAACACAATTGAGACGTGATCTGCATTGACGTACAATTTTGGATGTGATGACCTGGTTGTTAAAAGCCATAAGAGCAGCCTGACTATCGCTGCAAACTGATATAGCCCTGTTCTGCCATCTATTATCCGCAATGTAGTCCATAGCCATAAGTATAGCATAGACTTCGGCTTGAAATACCGAGGCATTGTCGCCTAAGGCGAAGTGAAGTCTGCGGTCATCCGGTTCCACAAACACTCCAGCACCAGATCCCTGATCGGTTCTGGAGACGTCTGTGAAAATGCGGTGTGACCCTCTACCTGGCTCACAGTCAGGCGTTAGCCAGTCTTGAATGACCTCAAAATTTCGTCTTGGTAATATTTCTGTTATCATTGCATCAGAGGGCATCTCCAGTAGACAGGTGTCTAATGGAGTGTCAATTGCAATGTCAGAGATATTCCAGGGAACATTAAACCAGAAACCACCTCGTTTTAGTCTCCAGCAGCCTTTTATGGCTTCGCCTCTGATGAAGATGTCAAGTGGTGGTAGGTTTAAGATTGCATTCAGTGCTGGACCAGGTGTAGTGGGAAAGGCACCCGTAACACCCAGACACACGGTTCTCTGAATCTTGGCAAGACTAGTTGTCACGCATTTTCACGACAGCTTGTTCCACCAGACTACCGATGCAAATGATATCATCGGTCTTATCATTGCCGTGTAAATCCATAAGGTTTTGCTCGGCGATAGTCCCCATGTCTTCCCAAAAATTCCTCTGCATTGCCAGAAGGCATTCAATGCTCGCGAAATTTTATTTTCAACATGTTTTGTCCAAAGTAGTTTACTATCTAGAGTTAAGCCCAAATATTTTACTTCGTTAGACAGAGGAATAGTGACACCCTTAAGTACTGGTAGAGATAATCCTGTCATTATTCTTTTCCTAGTGAAGAGAACAATCCCTGTTTTGTGAGGGTTGACGGAAAGTCCGTTTGCAGTACACCAGCTGTCAATTCGGTTCAATGATTTTTGTGTTTTAACACAGACCTCATTGAGGGAAAAGCCTGTGGCAAGAATGGCAACATCATCTGCACAGGCCTGGGAATAGACACCTGGTCCATCGAGATCGTTGACTAGAGAGTCAACCAGCATACACCAGAGCAGGGGGGAGAGAACTCCTTCTTGAGGACAACCTCTATTCACCCCTGCCATAATATACTGACCGCACTCCGCCTCAGAAGTGATGGTCCTAAGGTGACTTGAAACATCAGAAGAGGCCACTGCGTATTGGATGGCTTCATCGTACACAACCAATCTGGCAACCTGCCAGTCATGTTTTGTCACATTAGAGTTGTTATTGCAGTCCCCAGTGCTGGGATTACAAAGTGGCCCTATGTGGATTTGATTTCCCGGAAAGTGAGTCTCAACTAGGACACTGAGTGCCTCTGTCTTAGACTCAGTATACGAGCCATCAGGTCTGCGCAGTGAGTCCAGTGGAGCAGTTTGGTCTCTTTTAAGAAACTTGACCAATCTGCTAGTCTCACTGCAGGATTCGATGCTACTGCAGAAGTCTTTATAGGAAACACTTTTCGATTTACGAATTCGTTTCTTATACTCTTTCTGCTTGGCTCGATAAAGAAACCAGTCAGAGTCTAAGTTGCTCCTTAGGGCCCTATTTAGAAGCTTTCTGGAATCCTTGCGCAAGGTTTCAAGACAAGCGTTCCACCAAGGAACGGGAGGTCTAGATAACGTTTTTCGTACCGGACATGTTCGTACAAAACTAGAATTTATGACATCGTTCATAACTTGAACGGACGTCTCAATACTTTCTTTGGTACGAATTCTGACAGGAATATTGATGGAATTTTTCAAGTTCATGTCTGAAGCGTGCCCAGTTCGTTTTTCTAGGGTTTCTTACCGTCATAGAGGGCAGAACCTCTCGGTCAGTATGAAACTCGATATACCTGTGGTCCGATAAAGAATCTTCTTTAAGAACCTTCCAGTTAAAGATTGACTCTCTCAGTCTACAGTTAGACAAAGTAAGGCCAATCACTTCCTGTCTTCTAGCAGTCACAAAAGTGGGTTTATTACCAGTGTTGTAAATGTTCAGATTGGAGGTCATGATGAAGTCAAGGAGTCTGGTACCTCGTGCGTTGCATTTACTGCTGCCCCACACAGTGTGTTGAGCATTATCGTCACAGCAAATAATAAGGCCGGTCTCCTTAAGATCTCAGTACTCTATGAGCTCAACAAATTGCCTTTGGCGGAGGAGGCAGTAGTGAGTCATAGGGGAAGTAGCCTGAGGCGACAATCAGATGTTTCCATCCACTATCGCTTTCATAGCTCACTTTGGCTGCCACCAGGTCTTGCCCACAGAACTGGGTTAACTTGGTGACAGCAAAGTGTTTCGATACTGTAAGACAGCTTCCAGGCCTTGCGGCTTGCTCATCGTATAGTATGGTTTCACCACGTAGTTCACTAAGACCACAGATGCGTTTGTTATACACCCATGGTTCTTGAATAGCTGTGATGTGAGGTAATGTATGCAACATGGAGAGCCGCTTATCTAGTAAATTGATTCGGAATTTGATCCGTCCAAAGAATAAGTATAGATGGTTGTCGTACATAGATAGCATGACATCTAACGACTTCTGGTCTAAGCCAACAATCAGGGTTGAGCCCTCCTTGTCCTCCGGACCTCGCTCTTGTTTATGGCTATAGATTTTCCATCCGTTCGTTTCGATGCCCTGGTTCTGAGCACGTAGGCAGGCAAACACTTCCGCTGTTTTCCTGATAGGACCAGGTATCCAGCATATTGCTCGCCTGCGTTTGAGTTCGTCTCCGCTGAAAACAGCGAAGCGCGATTTGCCCAAGGGGAGGATTTTAGCAACGGCTGTGGCAATCCAATCGAAATTGGCTTGAGACGAGCATAGCACCTTCATGATGCCATCACTCGTCTCATAGCCTTTTGCGTTTGCACTGACTAGCCGCCAAACATGATCGGTGCAGTGTTTTACTTCTGCATCATTCATCTTTTGCTCCTTCCCCAATTTGCCAATAATCGCAACCGGAAGAGCTTTGCGAGCAGCATCACGATATGATACTGCTAGTCTACCTCTGCCAGTGGATGTTGAAGGCAGTTCATCCGCAGCCGATCCGGAACATGAAGCACCAGTGCTCTTGCTTGTGGAAGCAATATCACTGGAAACTGTCGAGTTCTGGGAGTTACGGGGTTTCGCAGTAGCAGTGAAGGTTTTAAACGTCTTGCCATTGCGCTTCTCAGGTGCATTGGCAGCCACAACAGCAGCAGCGGATGGTCCGGCTTCAGTCGGAGTAACCTCCACCGATCTATCGCGTTTTGCTGTGGTAGCTGGGGAAGAGAAAGCTCCAGCGTCGCCTTTAGCCTTTTCAGCCTCTTTGCGATCTTTCGCTTTATTCTTCCTTCTCCTACTCACCTGGGCATCGGACAACCTGACCTCTGTATTCAGAGATCCGGATCCGGTCTCCAATGGAAGTTTAGCTTCCAGTTGGGCGTCGGTCTCTCTGGTAAGACACCACTTTCCTTCGATAGACCCATGTTTCCAAATACGTGACAAAAAGGTGCCCTGAGAGGAAACAACACTGTCGAGCAGCCATACAGTGGAGGATTAGTCGTAGGCATAGCCGAACCTACACTTTCCTCTACTTGTATGGGAACCGCTGCGTTGTCGTTATCCTCCTCTAGATTCCTAGCTGTCTCATAAATTTGGGAGATGGAGGGGCACGATGAAACCCCTGCTACAGGAGCAGAGAGGTTCATCGTAGGGTTGGTTGCGTGGATTGAGGCCTCCAGAATCCTTGCCTCAGCCGCCGAAGCCGGTGGATTGCCACTTTTGTGGGTACCACCTGGAGTAGTTAAATCTTTATATTGACCCATCGCGGTGGTGTAGGGGTTTCTTTAGAGTCTGCCACCCCACCAATAAAAAAGACTATGGTAGTATTTAGTTCATTACTCATCACAAGCCTGTCTGACAAGGGTGACCCTACCAGAAACTTTAAAAAAGTTTCCGTCAGCTTAGCCTTATTGAGTCATTGTAACTTAAGCCCCCACACCACGTCAAGGTAACCACCACGTGGTGGTCTTGATGATATAGTAGTGTACGAAAATGAATACAATCTAAAATTAAATACAGAAAATGTCAGTTTTTGCGTCGCGAAGTTGTCAATTTAGGACATAAATGTTCGGAGCTAGGTGCACTGCCAGATCCCTCTAAAGTTGAATGCGTAAAAAATATTCCGGTGCCGAGAAATGAAAAAGAAGTGCAAGCGTTTTTGGGATTAATTAATTATAAAAGAAAATGCATAGGTAATATGGCAAAATTGTCATTACCAATTAATAAGTTACTTAGAAAAGATGTTAAATTCACTTGGACAGACGATTGTCAAAATTCATTTATTAAACTAAAAGAATCAATAATTTCACCATCCATTCTCGTACATCCAGATTTTACATTCACTTTTTTAATTACAACGGATGCAAGTAACGAAGCAATAGGTGCGGTGCTATCGCAAGGCAAAAGTAGGGAGCGACCGACCAATAACATTTTCTAATAGGGCATTAAATGAAGAAGAGAAAAATTACTCCACCATTGAAACAAGTAATTTTGGAAAACCATTCACAATTTTTACGGATCATCAGCAATTACGTAATATAGCGAATCTCAAGGTTAGCACGTTTCAGACAAAAATTATCAGAGAATGATTTTGAAATAATTTATAAACCGGTTCAAACATACACAAAATAAATTAGATCAACAAATTACAAAAACAAAGCCCCAAACCAGTACACCGGTCGTAGATGTAACAATAACAGATGCAAATAATGTAGTAAATACTGTTCAGTTATTAACTGACCCAAAAGAAATATAAACGATAATAAAAGATTTTCATTTCAAACATACTCACAAATAAATAATCACAGACAATAAACAACAATAACCATCAGAACTAAATATTATAACAACAACAAAAACACTGCATTGCAAGCTACTAACACTGCCTGCTGCCGTTGTCGCTATTTACAATTGCCACCGCAACGGGTTTTTATGCTCTCTGCTGCAATTGCAAATTTGTTTTTTTCGTTTTCTGTCCCTTCCCCATCCTACTCCATGCTAACCGCTTGCATATCTGAGACTGAAAGAGTGCGTAACTAAGACAATGGCCAAGGAATAATATTGACCACTGTGTAGCTTACGGACTTATTTGTTCGTCTCAGCTGTGCCCGTTATTAGTACACTCTAATAAAAATTGGTGGGAATTTACTATTATAGTTGGCAATAGTACACTCTAATAAAAATTGGTGGGAATTTACTATTACCTACAGATTATATATTACCTACAATTATAATAGTAAAATCCCGCCACAATGAAATACAAAAAAATCACGCTAAAAGTGCGTAAAATAATAGCTTTTTATATAGCGTAATTTTTCGCTAGAAACTGCTACAAATATCCATTTATTGAGTATTTGTTTGGTATTCAATAAAAACTCATCACTATTTTCAGGGAATTACAAATTTATGTCGATTTTCATAGCTATTGTTAGCTTAATAATCAACATATTTTACTTTTAATCAGTATTGCAAAGTAAACCTAACGCAACTGCTACATAATGTATTCCAGCACAGCCACAAGACTACCTCAGCAGACAGATCATGTTTTAGGAACACTTGCACAACTGAATGTGGTGGAAAGTTGCGTTAGATCCATTTACTTTGAAGTACTTAATAAAACTTGAACTAAATAAAACTGATTCATCTGTATTAAGTATTAATGATAATGTCAGTATCGTTTATCGACTGACATTAAATGGTTGTCTCAGTTTTGTTAAAACTCCACTTAAATAGCGACAAAATCATGCGTTTTAATGAAATTATTAAAAACACACTATTTATGGCACTATTTATGGCGTACATTACAACACCAAAAAAAGCGTTAAATTGACTACATTTATACCAGTAATACTACAATCATTTTTTAGAGTGCAGCAATTGACAAACTATTAACAGCAATTGACAAATTAGTTCCAGTTTTTACGTTTGCATACGCGTAGCTTTGTTGTAATTAAAAAGTCCGTTAATTTTGCGTGTAGCCAAATGTCGCAACGTTCCTTTTATAATTACGCATGATGTCCTACCAGAGAATGTCCAACGTTGAAGTCCCATTTTTATTAACCGAAATAATTTACACAAATCTTTTCTTCTAAGACATACTTCTAAGACATACTCATCAACTTCCAAGGGACGAGAAGGACTGGATTAATATTAGAAAAAATAACTATTTTGAATCAGGTAAAATATTTGTTGTATTTGTGAGTATTGTGAAAATAGTGGAAAAAAATTGAGCGTTAAAAAATAAAAATTTGTGAAAAAAAAAAAATTGAGAATTTTAATAAGCAAAACAATCATGGAATTATAAAAATTGACATAGGAAAAAAACAATTGATCATTTTGAAATAAATTTTGTAATAAAATAAACTTTTAATAAAACTCTGAAATAAAATTGTGAAGTGAATTACAAATAACTAAACTAAATGTTTTATAAAGTAATTGTGAAACAATATAGAATAGTTTGAGACATTAAATGATAATGATTAATAAAATTGTGAATTTAAAAAAATTGAATAACATAAAATTTTTGATACAGCAATGTTTTCATAATGTTGCGAAATAACAAAATTGGTAAATTTTAACCAAATTAAATGAAATAAATTAATTTAGTATTCATAAATAATATGTTAGTATGATTTTGAAATATAGATTAAAAAGTTTTAATAATGAAACATAAATATGAGAAAAGAGTGTATTAAAAAATTTAATATGAAACTAGTACATATAAAATAAATAATTTAATTAAGAAAGGTATAGTTAATTGTATGATTAAGTAAATGGCTTTCTGGGGGCGGAATCTCTATTATTAAAAACAGAATTATAAAAATTTATTGAATGTTGTGAAACAGCAAAGCTTAAAATTAAAGAATCAGATAGTGATAAATTTATTAAATGCGTAAGGTTACGTTTGGATGGAGATGCCTATAATATAGTAAGGACAAAATAGTTTAAAAAAATAGAAGAATTATACCAATTGTTAAAAAATACGTACTTAAATGAAATTTCTTTAGAATCAGTACTTGAAGAGATTAAAAAGGCTTATCAGAAAAGTGAAGAGAGTTTAAGAGCGTTTGGAAGACGATTAGATGAGTTGCAATCCATGGCTTTGGAAATTGCAAGTAAAAAATACAATAAAAAGATAATTGAGGATGACATATTCAGATTGGAATTACAGAGCTCAGTATTGATCTATTTTAAAGTAGAGGTGAAGGATCCAATGATAAAACTTGTACTGTTGGGTAGTAAGTCAGAAACAGTAGATACATTGTTGGGAGATGCTTTAAATGTACAGGCTGTTATGCATCGATGGCCAATGTCAGAAGAGGATGCATATAATTATATGGAAAAAACTAAATTAAGAAACACACAGTTAAGGGTAAAATCGGAAAATAAATTAACAAATAAATAATAATGAAAGTAACTATAAAAGGAGTGTTCGAACATGTTCATTTTGTAATAAATTGAGGCATACTAGGGACGATTGTATTATTAGGAAAAATACACCCTTTTGCTATGTGGAACTTATGGTCACGAATCTAATTACAGATGTGCTAATAATAATATGGGCAATTGTATATTACCTTTTGTTAATAATGATAATATGATGGAAAACACGGAAAATAATACAAGTAATAAGAAAGACTCATGGAGGAATACACAAGGGCATAAAATAGATAATTGCCACGCGAAAAGAAAATTTGAATCAGCAGGAAACAATAGTTATAATCAGGGAAACTAACAGGGGCTCAGTTTGGCCAGAAAACTGGGGACCCCATAATACGAGTAATATAGGGCCGAAAGAGTTAGGAATTGTAGATCAGACGTCGGAGGAGAGTGTGTTCAAATTTACTACTCCATTGAATTTTCATAGAACAGAGGAGACCAATGAATTAAAATATGAACTAAAAGAAGAAGAAGGGGATCGTATAATATGCAATGGGCATGGAGATAGCTTGGATTTATCTAATGAAAGTGACGTTTTCATTGAAGTACCTTGCGAGGCAGCTAAAAATGAAAGACTTATTTTACTAGTAGACTCAGGAGCTGATGCCAGTATAGTAAAAGAAAATGCAATGACAAATTTACCAGACTTTAACGAAAATATACAAAAGGATTTAATGTGAACTTTTGGTGGGTGTGTTCGTACATTAGATTCCACCAAAGTCCAACATAGGAACATAGGGCGCTTAAGTTGAATGCTACACGTAGTGTCACTTAAACATGCCGTACCAGCTGATGGTATAAGCGGACGTGAAAATTTATGGAATCGATCTGTAAAAAATTAAATAGATAAAACAATAACATTCTTTGATAAACATAAAAATCATATTATAAAACTACCAATGAAATCACAGACAGAAATACAAAATATTTTTTTCAAACAACAAATTAAAATTCAAGAAAGGACCGCAAAGATAGTATTATTACGTTTAAAAACAAAAATTCCAATAGTATTAATACATAAACATGAAATTTTTCCAGGAGTATATTTAGGTGAGAGCATATCGAATGTTAGCAAAAATAGAGTCTATATTTCAGTTTTAAATGCCACAGAAAATGAAATTGTAATAGACAGTAATTTTAAACCAAAATTTTCGAATTTTAATCAGTATAAAGAATTGAATACCAATAATTCTACAATAAATAGCATAAATTGAGTAAATATTACAAATAGAATTAGCAGATTACTAAGGGAAATTAAAATTGATGAAACTTTACATAAAGGCGAAATTACATCCTTACAAAATCTGTGTATTTCGTATCATGATGGTTTTCATTTAGATGGCGATGAATTAACATACACGCCAGCGCTTAAACATGAAATAACCACCAATTAATCAGAAACAGTATAAGCCACCACATACACATAGGGAAGAAATTAATAAACAGATGGGAAAAATGTTAGATGACGGCATTATGTCGCCAAGCATATCCCCTGGAATTCACCGATGTTGCTGGTTCCTAAAAAGAGCGGCAAGGATAGTAACAAGAAGTGGAAGCTAGTAATAGATTTCCGGAAATTAAACGACCTGAAAATAAAACAGGTGTTACCGATTTCTTGAATAGACGAAATATTCGATCAATTAGGTCACAATCGCTACACGCTGCAAAAAAAGGCCTCTCCCTTTTGTAATGACAAAAGGGAGAGCCAACAGGTTTGTGTTGAGACTTGAACAGTGTTGTAATGAGCTCTGATTTACATTATGATATCACGGAAATATTTTGATGTTGCCCCTTAAAATGGTATGTTCTAATAGAAACATAATAATTACTACATCCAAATAAAATAAATATTTGAGCCGAAGCATAAATATGTTCAAAATAAAACATGATTTTGAACGACCTGAATATAAATATGTTTCCAGTGAAACATATCAGTTCTTTCAGTTCAAAAAGTAGTATGTTTGCATAGAAACATATTTCAATATTTTTGGAAAGAAATCCTGAAAATAAAATAAAAATAAAATGTTGTTTTTTTTATTTTTATTAAAAGTCTTTAAACATGAAAACAGTGGAAAATTATAATAATAGAATTCATATACAAATTTTTAAATGCATAAATAAATAATTGGTTTAAAACTGCAAGTACAAGTGACAGCATCAATGAATGCACAATTGTACCTGCATACGCTAAACCAGACGATCCAGGCTCGCTTTATATTTGGTACAGTTACATTTGGTCTCAGTACAGCACATAGCGTAGGCAAGGAATTCACGGAGGCTTTTGTAAAAAAACATGCCAAATTCGGTTTGAAAATCGAAACACTGATTTTTATTTGTGGTTTTTTCACATTAGTTTCAGAATATATGTACTGCACTATATTATACTCTGTTACTATTAGTACTTTTTATAACACAATTTATATATTTATTTAATTTACAAATAACAAAATTATTACCGACGCGAAC
Source organism: Dryomyza anilis (assembly GCA_951804985.1). Classification (NCBI taxonomy): domain Eukaryota; kingdom Metazoa; phylum Arthropoda; class Insecta; order Diptera; family Dryomyzidae; genus Dryomyza; species Dryomyza anilis. The sequence continues at coordinate 58,777,739 of OX638131.1, forward strand.
ACGTTTTCTCAACGAACAACAAAAGGCACGTACGCAGAAAATGCCGTTTAACGAGTGTCAACTTTATATACAAGAATTCATTTTTATACCATACACTAAGAGTGAAAGGGTATATTCAGTTTGGTACGCCGTTTGTAACACCCAGAAGGAAGCATCTCCGGTATGGAAAAGTATATATATTCTTGATCAGCATGACCTCCTGAGTCGATTTAGCGATGTCCGTCTGTCCGTCTGTCTGTCCGTCTGTCTGTCTGTCTGTCCGTCTGTCTGTTGAAATCCCTACTACTTTTAAAATTGAAGAGCTAGATAAATTAAACTTAGAACTTAAATTACTTATATACCTACGATGTATGTGCGAAAATTGGTGAGATCGGTCCATTGTGATCTATGATCCGACCACTTATGTTCAAATACCTCATATAAAATGTACATATAAAGATCAATTTTTATGTATACGTGCTTAGGTAAACTTTTTTGGTTAAATATATATTGATATCATGCTCAAATACATTATAAAAATGTTTTCCGGCAAAAAGACTTGTGGTTCACAAAAAAAAAATCGAAATTCGGTACACCTACCCATTTGTAAATATGGGTATCAAATGAATGGAAATTCTTCAGCGATTGAATGTTTGTAGTTATTTTCAGGATTCGTATACCCTGGTGACCTATATATCACTTTGAATGGTAACCACACATATGTGTAGGGTATTTATAGTCGGCTTAGACCGACTATAATTTTCATAATCATAACTATCATAATTACACCTACTTTAAAATTTCCCATGTGATCTAACCTTCCCAACTGGTTTTGTTTGTTTTCAAACATCAGTATGTTTAAAATGACCCAATACATACTTCATACGACGACAAAAGAGACGTAGGTAGAAAATTCTCCTCAACGAGTGCCAACTTCGTATACAAGAAGAATGTTGCAAGAATACATTTATTTAAATCCTTTTTCTTTTTTGTTTGTTTTTAAACATCAATATGTTCAAACGATGGCAAAAGATGGCGTAGGTAGAAAATGCTGCACAACGTTGCCAACTTGCCAACGTTGCGAACATTCGTTGTATTTAGATTTGATTAGCATTTTCTGTGTTTCGAAATATAGTTTTAACCAAGTAAATGGTCAAGAAACAGTTTATTCAAATGCAGTTAAAATTTTATGTTGGTATTGTAACATATTTATGGTAAATTTGACAGATTCTGCTCGACAATATAATTGTTTACACGTGAGCAAAAATAAATTCAATTTCGAATATAATTTAATTACACTTCATTCCTAATACATGTATAGTAATTTCGTATTATTTTTTAATTACATTCAAACATATTCAAACAAATCTTTTCTATCCGTGTATTTTTCAACTTTGAATTTAGGAAGTTGTTATCATCGGGTACTAGTAGAAGAAGGATAAGGAAAAACAGCTTTTAGTACAGGTCTGGGTCATTTCGAGTTTAACAGAATGTCATTTGGGTTAACAGGTGCACCAGCTACCTTCCAAAGAATAATGAACCACATATTAACAGGTTTACAGGGTATCGATTGCTTTGTTTATCTTGATGATATAGTGGTGTACGGAAAGATTTTAGCTGAACATGAGTTTATGTTGAATAGAGTATTGCAAAAATTAAGGGAACACAATTTAAAATTAAATACAGACAAATGTCAGTTTTTGCGTCGCGAAGTTGTATATTTAGGACATAAATGTTCGGAACTAGGTGCCCTGCCAGATTCATCTAAGGTTGAATGCGTAAAAAATATTCCCTTGCCAAGAAATAAAAAATAAGTGCAAGCGTTTTATGGATTAATTAATTATTACAGACAATTCATAGGTAATATGGCAAAATTATCATTACCAATTAATAAATTTCTTTGAAAATGTGTTAAATTCACTTGGACAGACGATTGTCAAAGTTCATTTATTAAACTAAAAGAATCAATAATCAGATTTTACAAAACCCTTTTTATTTACAACAGATGCAAGTAACGAATCAATAGGCGCATTTGCTCGTAGGGCATGGAGCAGAAAAAATTACTTCACCATTGAAAGGGAATTTTTAGCCATAATCTGGGCAACAAATAAATTTAGAGCATATTTATTAGAAAAATCATTTACAATTTTCACGGATCATCAGCCATTACGTAATAAAGTAAATCTCAGAGATCAGACATCTAGGTTAGCGCGTTTCAGACACAAATTGTCTAAGTATGATTTTGAAATAATTTACAAACTGGGTAAAACGAATTTAGACGCAGATGCTTTAAGTAGAATTCCATATTCAGATCCTGAAATTACAGCAGTTCAAACACGGTCCAAAACAACACAAAATAAAATTTTAATATTTTAATATCAAAGTCCCAAGTCAGTACACCGGTCGTAGATGAAACGATAACAGAATCAAATAATGAAGCAAATAATGCTAAATTATTAACTGACCCAGATGAGATTAAAACGGTAATAAACGATTTTCATGACTCAGCATTAGAAGGCCACCAGGGCGCAGTAAAAACATACTTTAGAATCAGAAAACTTTTTAAATGGAAAAGGATGCAGAAACAAATAAAAGATTACGTTAAAAATTGTTTAAAATGTCAAGTAATTAAAAGTTCTAGGCTTACAAAAATGCCAATGGTTCTAACTGATACGCCAGTGAAACCATTTGATAAAGTATACTATATCAACTATATCAGGAAATAAATATATTCTAACTTTTAAAGATGATTTTTTAAAATACATGTGCTGCGTAGCCATACCTGATGCAGAACCAAACACAGTAGCAAAAGCATTTTATGACAAAATCATTACACGTCATAATATATCGAAAGTATTAGTAACGGACAATGGTTGAAATTTCGTCTCAAAACTGTTTCAGATACGTGTAAATTATTAGGAATTAAAAAGTTACATATTACGCCATATCATCCACAAGCTAATGGTTCTTTGAAAAGAAGCCATCGACCGTTAGCAGAATATTTAAGGGGTTTTGCAAAAGAAGATGGTTCAAACTGGGACCAATGGTTAAATTCAGCAATGCATGTGCACAATAACACAGTGCATATGTCCACTGGGCAATCACCTTTCCGTTTTTTATACGGGTACGACTATGATATGCCAACAATTCAACGCACACACGAAATCGTGAGAGAGAAACAAGAACATTACACCCGAAAATATTTAAAGTAGGCGATAAAATTTTTTAAAGAATCAAAATTGAAAGAATAAATTATCAACCACTTGGGTAGGACCCTACACGCAGAGAAAAAATATGATTGAGACATGATTGTGTCAAAAAAACTATGGTTATAGCAATAATAGTATGATTGTTATTATCATTCCTGATTGTCGTAATCATTCCCACTTTTTTAAAGTGATTGTGTCTTTCATTCAAGGATTGAAACCGTAACCGAAACCGAAACCGATATCCGTTTAAAACCGTTTCATTTTTACAACCGAAACCGTAACCGAAACCGTTATACGAAAATCAGAAATAAACGGATATCCAAAACCGATATAAACGGTTTCGGTTTTATACCGGTTTAAAACGGTTTTTTAAAAAGTACCTATAAATAGAAACAGAAAAACATATTTCATTTAATAATAGAAGATCTTAAGTAAAGTGTCATTTAATAAAATTTTGAGTTCCCAAAATTTTTTCAAGGCTAAAGAATATAAGCATCTTAAAAATAAGGTCTGTGAAGCACTTTTGTAGCGGTAAATAGCTTCATAAGTGCTTCAAAAGTCGCTTCAATAAGATAAAATAGACAAAACAATGTTTTTTTCGCTTTTCTTCGCTACCCTAGTTCGTACATCGATTGTGCATATGCACTTATGCACATTTTTATTATTGTTTTGTAAAATCATGAAGTTTACTTAAGTCAAGTTCTATGTGCATTATTTCATTCAACTTATAAAACAAAAAAAAAATAATATATGAACATTTTCACAGTGTACCTCATTTAGCTTATATAATGCTTTTTGTGTTTTTCTTTTTTTTCACAAATCCGTTGATTCGTTTGAAAGTGCAAAAACAACAGAAATGAAAATAAAGCAGCATAACAATAAAGCAGCATCCACGATTTTGATAGAATTTTTGGCGGGAAATTTTTAGTACCACAAAAAAACTCGTTGTTGTTGCCAACTAGATAGCTGTACTAGATACATACATGAAGTGTGGAGTTATGCGACTGTCTGCTGTCATGCGTCTGCCCGTTGTTATGCGTCTGTCTGTTGTCATGCATCTGTTTGTTGCCTTGTGATGATACCGTATAGCAACAAAGAGTTGTCGTTGTGAAAGTGTGTATATACGAATCGTAATTCGTTATTGTTGTATTCACTTCTTTCTGTTAGTGTTCGATTTGTAGCGTTTGAGTTTGTGTTCGCAAAAAAAAATGTTACCCAGCAAGATATTATTTGTGTTCTCTTTACATACGGTGCGTGCAGCATTCGGATTTTTTTTAATCTCTGACGAAAATAGAAATATGCCTATACGAAATATTCCTTATATTTATTATGAATATATAATATACATTGAACATATTATGTTCATTTTATTATGGCCTTGAGATTTTGAATTGTCTTGCCAACATCATTTGATTTGTACAATTATATTTTATTAATTAATTCTTGTTAAAATATAATTCAATTTTTTTTTTGTTAGAAAACTTATTTATTTTTGTTGAAGAAATTGAAAATATGGAAAATGAGTAACTTAAATACAATTAGTGTTCAAAATCTATTCGTTTTCATAATTAATATGCAGTTTAAGATATTTGTCTTCGATCTTTTATTTAAAATTTAAAAAGTAAAATTTTGAAAGATTCTTGCAAGCAAGAGCAAAAAAGGTATTGCAAGAACAAGATCATATGTACCTATGCAAGAGCAAGACTCAGCGTTTAAGAACAAGAACAAGATTACCATTTCTTGACTTGCTCTTGCATATGATCAACACTATTTTACATATGTTGCAGTTCACTGAATTGTTGAAATTTAATTTCTTTGGCTTTTATGTATGGAAATTGTACAAAATGTCAAAAAATTGCTTTTCATTGGTTTGTGGTTACGAAATTTTGAATTAAAATTTTTTCTTGGCGTAATCAATTAAATAATTAATATTACACTATATTTTAACTAAAATAACAAAAAACATTGTTTAAATTACGTTTCCCACTTTACCCCAATATCATAATTTGAACATAACTTAGCACCATTTAAACAATGTTAAATTATTTGAAAAATATGGAAAAAAGAAAATTTATACAAAAAGCGAAATCAAAACCGAAACCGTAACATGGAACCGGTATACCGAAACCGTTTCGTTATAAAAACTTAAAACCGAAACCGTAACCGAAACCGAAACGCAGAAAAAACCGAAATCGAAACCTTTATTCGTTTAGGTTTCAATCAAGGATTGAAACCGTAACCGAAACCGATATCCGTTTAAAACCATTTCATTTTTAAAACTGAAACCAGAACCGAAACCGTTATACGAAAATCAGAAATAAACCGATATCCAATACCGATATAAACGGTTTCGGTTTTATACCGGTTTAAAACGGTTTTTGAAAAAGTATACAAAAAACCAGGAACACATATTTTATTTTATATAGAAGATCTTAAGTAAAATTTCATTAATTAAAATTTGGAGTTCCCAAAATAAACATTTTTGGTTGTACAAAAATTCACATGTTGTTTTTTGAGAAACGATATTTCCAAAACAACGGTATTTGGTCTAAAATTTGTATTTTGTTTTATTAATCGAATTAACAACAAAACACCAGCAACTCCAAGCAAAATTTTTACGTTAAAAAATGATTAAAATTTTAATAATATTGGTTTTTTATTTATTTTATTAGTAAAATATATAGGGGAGCTTGAGGTAAAGTGGAACAAGTTTTGAAAAGTTCATTTGAATATATTTTAAATTCTTTTAAATGATCTATTCAATAGAATACCATTTATAAGTCTTCTAATGGATTTTTGATTGATGTTTCAAAACAGCTCAATTTCGGACATAAACAAAACAATGTAATGCAAAAAAAAATGTAAAAAAAGTTTCAAATTATTAACATCTCAGTACCTATTTAAGGAAACACGAAAAATGAAGTGCAACTTAGACAAGTTTAAAAATTTCAAGTATAAGGCAGATATTTGTTTACATTAGTGATGATTAAAAATTTCTTGTTCTTGCATTTTTTTTTTGCAAGAACAAAAGCGAGAAAAAATCGAGATTTTGCAAGAAAAAGAACAAGAGCAAATGCAAGACTAAGACTGCAAGAAAAGGAAGACTCTTGCATTTTTTTATGATTTTAATGTATTTATTATGTTTTTAAGATAATAATGATATACAAAAGAATTGATGATATTACTAAATATTGAACAATAAATAACAATGGAAAGCGTGCAAAATATTTATGAACGTGAACATTAATGAAGATGTGTGTCGAATTCTAAAGAATATAAGCATCTTAAAAATAAGGCCTGTGAAGCACTTTTGAAGCGGTAAATAGCTTTAAAAGGGCTTCAAAAGTCGCTTCAAAAAGATAAAATAGACAAAACAATGTTTTTTTCTCTTTTCTTCGCTACGCAAGTTCGTACATCGATTGTGCATATGCACTGTGCTTATGCACATTATTATTTTAGTTTTACTTTTATATATAGTTTTTTTGTTAATTGTAAAATCATGAAGTAATAAAAAATAATATATTAACATTTTCACAGTGTGATATATTTAGCTGATATATTGCTTTTTGTGTTTTTCTTTTTTCACAAATCCGCTGATTCGTTTGAAAGTGCAACAACAACAAAAATGCGAATAAAGCAGCATCCAAGCTTTTGATAGAATTTTGGCGGGAAAATTGTTGTACCACAAAGAGAACTCGTTGTTGTTGCCAACTAGAGAGCTGTACTAGATACATACATGTAGTGTGGTGCCATGCGTCTGTCCGTTGTCATGCGTCTGTCTGTTGTCATGCGTCTGTTTGAGGGTTGTCGTTGTGAAAGTGTGTGTATACGAATCGTAATCGTTATTGTTATATTCTCTTCTTTCTCTTAGTATTCGCTTAGTAGCGTTTGAGTTTGTGCTCGCATGGTGTTCGCAAAGAAAAATGTTACTCTGCCAGATATTATTTGAGTTCTCTTGACATACGGTACGTGTAGCATACGGATTTTTTTAATCTGTGACGAAAACAGAAATATGCTTATACGAAATATTCCTTATATTTATTGTATATGTATATCGTATACTGTATATCGTTGTTGTAGAACGAAAAGTCACCAAATACATTTTTATGAAAAACTTAATTTTCGAGTTTGTTGAAAATTTTGAAAATGTATTTGGTGACTTTTCATTCATTTTATTATGGCCTTGAGATTTTGAATTGTCTTGTCAACATCACTTGTTTTATACAATTATTTTTTTATTTGTTAATTCTTGTTAAAATATAATTCAAATTTTTATGTTATTGGATTTTTTTTGTTAGTAAAATGTTGAAGAAATTGAAAATATGGAAAATAAGTAACTTAAATACAATTAGTGTTCAAATTCTATTCGTTTTCATAATTAATATTCAGTTTAAGATATTTGTCTTCGATCTTTATTTAAAATTTAAAAGATTAAGATTAACATTTCTTGCCTTGCTCTTGCAAATGATCATCGCTAGTTCACATATATTGCAGTTCACAGAATTGTTGAAATTTAATTTCTTTGGCTTTTATGGATGAAAATTGTACAAAATTCATCTTCTTTTCAATTCAGATCATATATCAGGTGAAGTCAATATGTTGCTTTTCATTGGTTTGTGGTCACGAAATTTTAAATTAAATTTTTTTCTTGACGTAATCAATTAAATAATTCAAATAACACAATATTTTCACTGAAATAACAACAAACATTGTTTAAATTACGTTTCCCACTTTACCCCAGTAATTTAGGACCATATAAAAAATGTAAAATTATTTGAAAAATATGGAAATAAAGAAAATTTATACAACAACCGAAATCAAAATGTCAAATGCATGATTGCCAGAATCATGTTCATTATTGTGTCAATCATATTAGCATTGAAGCATGGTTGATATAATAATAGTATGATTGCTGTTTGACAGCTAATGACAGCTGTTGACAGTTTGCAGATTCAGTATTAAATTAGATTTCGCAGTGGCGGGTCAGCGTCGAACGCTAGTGAATTTTAATGTCCATTTATAAAAAAATGTGATACAAATAGTTATAAGTTAAGAAAAAACTTCGGTTTTAGATCCTGAACAGAATGAGATCTGAGAAAGAGACAATACACGCTGAAACAAAGGCGTCCTCACTTCAGCTGTGCAACGAGCCGCACAAATATTCCAATTTTTCTACACCAGCGAATGTCAGCGTCTTTGCAACAAAATGGCGTTGTAAAGACGCTGGCAAATTAAGAAAATGAAGCGACGGAGCAGAGTTATTTAATAATCTTTAATATAGTGTTTTTCTATTAAATATTAGTGTTTTTTTTTAATAAAGTAGTATTCTTAAATTTATTTGTTTCAGGTTAACGCAATCATTCAATGATTTGTGCAATAAGTGACGCTTGTGAAAACATGATTGAAACAATCATGCAATGATTAAAAACATGATAGAATAATTGGAAAACATGATAGAATCATTGGAAAACATGATTGAACAATCATGTAACAATCATGCAACCTGATTGCTACAATAATAATTCCAATCATTAAATGATACCGTCAAAACATGATTGTGGTGATCATGTTTTTTCTGTGCGTGTATGAGGTACTTTTGATAGTAAGTCCTGTGACGACAATAATTTATATTAAGGGAAAAATTTCCATAATAACTTATTAAAAGAATATAATTTTGAAGAAAATATAACGAAATAAATAACGTAACAAATAGTTCATAATGATCATAACACATAATGTAGATCAGGTTGAAAGCATAATATTGCAAACAAAATTGAAGAAATTACGCGTAAATAAGATTATTTTTTTAGGAATAGGAATTTAATATTAATGAAATAAATTAGTGCATGAGGAAATAGCTATGTATTAATTTTAAAGATGACTAGCATTCAATCATGTATTAATGATTAATAGGGAAATAGATAAAGGAGTAAAGTAATTTAAAAGATTATCAGTAAGAAAATATCAAAGGTTAATAACAGTTAATAATGAAATAGGGTAATAAACATGATTTTATTAGATGAGCTATAAAATAGCAAAAATAAAATTTAAATGATCACTACAATTGAGATAGGTCAGTACCTCAATGGCATTGAACAAAACGATAGGAACCACTGCACTAATGCAAATGAAATGAGATACGTTAATACATTGAAGAAAAAATAAATAAATAAAAAAAAGACGAAAATGAATATGAAAATGAAAAATAATAATAAATGCATAAATGTGTGAGACGGTATGGAGAGGAGTATAAATTGAATTATATGAATATGGACATAATTAAATTCGGTAATTAGTTACTTATTGAAAATGACTAGGGTTAATTCCTGTGCTAATGAATTTGTATATAGAATAATTGGTTTATAATAATAGTAAGAAAGTAAAGATTTTAAAAGTACCATAAAACATGTAGTAAATTAGTTGTAGCTTAATACACACACATATTTAAAATATACACGTAATTCAATATTCTGACGTTAATAGAAATGTTAAAAACAAATTAGGTATACAATTTAAAGATTTTATAATGTAAAATAATAAGAGTATTAAAGTAATAATCTTGGTTCTGGAAATGAACAAGACGTACACACAGGGACAAAGAAGTGTGGGTGTTCCTACCGCGTAAATGAAAACACGATTATTTCCACTAAAATATAATTGTTTATTTGATATTGATACGCCGCAAATGTTGGCGCAGATCGCGCTGATATTAAAGAATTACAAAACTTATTAGCAACGAACGACCAGCTCGTGGCGAGGTAAAAACAAGAAGAACATTTCAATGTCAAAACGAAGTATTGGTAAACGTCATTTGCATTTTCGGTGTTGCCGTATGTGCGCAATCACGCCACATTACTCCCCCCGGTGGAGAAACGAAAACGAACCTTTCGTCCAGATCGTGTTTGATATGTCGAGCGTTGCGTCTCTGAAGGTGTCAGCGTATCTTGTTCCTCGTTCACCGTATAAGCGGCTTTTAGGCGGTCGACGCTGACGTTCACCTGACGTCCACGAACATCGATTTTGTAGAATTTATCGGATCTCTGGATTACAGGGTACGGGCCTTCATACGGCGCCTGAAGTGGGCGGCGCACCGCGTCGTTTCTAATAAAGACTGTTGGTGCTGTAGCTAATTTTCCTTCAATAAAATGTGCTTGTCTAGAATGATGTGCAGTCTGTGATGGTCGCAATTCACGCATGTAATCGCGTAATTTAGTCACGAACTCTGCTTCTCCTATGGACATGTTGGGTTGTGAATCAGATTGGAAAAACTCACCAGGCAACCTTAAGGTGCTACCGTAAATCATTTCCGAGGGCGTTGATTTGATGTCTTCTTTGTACGATGCACGATACCCCAAAAGTATCAGCGGAAGCACGTCGACCCATTGCTCGGAACGATAGCATTTAATCGAAGCCTTTAGCGTTCGGTGCCAACGCTCTATTATTCCATTAGAGGCTGGGTGATATGCGGTTGTCCTTAAATGTTTCACACCAAGCAGTTTATTCAGGTCTCGGAAAAAAGACGACTCGAATTGGCGTCCCTGGTCGGTGGTGACTTTCAGCGGCACCCCGAATCTCGAAATCCAGTTTGAGTAAAATACAAATGCTACTGACTCGGCAGTGATGTTGTCCATTGGGTACGCTTCCACCCATCGAGTATAGCGATCGACAAGTGTGAGGCAATAACGATACCCTTTACACGGTGGTAGTGGACCGACGATGTCCATATTTATATGTTCAAATCGTTGCTCCGTTAATGTATATGTTCCAACTGGCGATTTGTTGTGCCGATGAATTTTCGATTTTTGACATGAAAGACACAACTTACTCCATTCGCGACAGTCTCTTTTTAAATTTGGCCAAACAAATTTATCTGCTACTAACTTCGTAGTTTTCGCTGCACCACCGTGGCAAATGTTGTGGATCGAATCGAAACCCAGCTTCCGGAATGGTTCGGTTAAATACGGACGCGCTTTCCCCGTGCTTATATCGCAGTACAATTCAAATTTTGTGCCAGGTATTGAAAATAATTTTAAATTTAGGCACGAATTTTCATTTAAATACTTGTGTATTTCAGCGTCATTGCCTTGACTCTGCGCCAAAAGTTCGTAGTCGATCACCTTTTCGACGTGAATGGCGTCGATGCGCGATAAAGCATCTGCAATAATATTTTCCTTTCCAGGAAGATATCGGATGTCGGTCGTAAACTGTCCCAAAAAATCGAGATGTCTAATTTGCCTCGGTGACGCTTTATCTAATTTTTGTTGAAATGCAAATTGTAACGGCTTGTGGTCTGTAAAGATACAAAATTGCTGACCTTCAAGCATATGTTGAAAATACTTAACTGCTTTGTAGGCGCCTAGCAGCTCGCGGTCGTACGTGCTGTAGCGTTGTTGTGCTTCGCTAAGACGTTCCGAATAAAAACCAAGTGGTTGCCACTGTCCACCATCGTGTTGTTGTAAAACGGCGCCTAGGGCGATTCCTGAAGCGTCGACCGTGAGTGCAAGGGGCGCATCAGCTTTTGGAAAAACTAGTAAGGTTGCGTTACGTAATTCCATCTTGCAACACTCAAAAGCGTCTTTCGAAGCAGCGTCCCAGATAATTACTGAGCGATCATTTTTTGTATTTCCTTTAATCATACTGCATAGTAAATTTTGATTTGTAGCAGCGCTGGGCAGAAATCGCCGAAAAAAATTCATCATGCCTAAGAAGCGTCTTAAATCGCACACACGTTCTGGCAGTTTGTAGGCGTTGAGGGCTTCCACTCTATCCGGCGGTGGTTTTACTCCATCCTTATTGACAACGTAGCCCAGAAATGTTACTTCGTCTTGGCCTAAAACACATTTTGACGGGTTGATGACGACGCCGTACTCTCGTAGTTTGCTAAAAACCGCACGCAGATGTACGCGATGTTCGTCAGCGTTCTTAGACGATATCAAAATATCATCCAGATAGGGCCAAGCGAAATCAAATTCACGAAGAATGTGGTCCATGAATCGTTGAAATGTCTGTCCGGCATTTCGTAGGCCAAAACACATGTATACGAACTCATACATGCCAAACGGAGTCGTTATCGCTGTCTTCGGCACATCGGCTGGTTCAACAGGCAGCTGATGGTATGCACGGCGCAGATCGATAGTTGAAAAAATCGTGCTACCGTGCAATGTGTGCGTGAAATCGTGGAGATGGGGTATAGGGTAGCGGTCGGGCTCTGTAACGCTGTTTAACCGCCTGAAGTCCCCACACGGCCTCCACTCTCCATTTTTCTTTTTCACCATATGCAACGGGCTCGCCCATGGGCTCCGTGATGGACGGCATATACCAGCGTCCAAAAGCATTTGAATTTCAGCTTTTGCAGCCTTCAATTTGTCTGGTGCGAGGCGTCTAGGCTTCGCAAAAACTGGCGGACCCTTCGTAATGATATGATGCGAAATGCCATGTGCTGTACCTTTTGGAGTCAAGTCATTTTGAGTGATATCCTTGAATTCGGCAAGTATATCCTGAAAAGGTACAGTTTGGTTAATAAAAGATAAATTTTGAATATTATAACTCAGTTTAGTGATGGCACAGCATTGTGAAATATTTGTCAAGCTGTCCACAAGCTTCCGCTGATGCATGTTGACCAAAATTTTGTAGTGCGCGAGAAAATCAGCGCCTAGTATTGGTTGCGACACGTCGGCTACGATAAAATTCCACTGGAATGGTCGCCGCAGTCCAAGGTTTAATTGTAAAGTTTTTTCTCCGTATGTTTTAATTTTTGATTTGTTGGCAGCATACAAATACGTTTTACTATCTGGTAGACGACGCTGTGCAGGGTTTGGCGGGACGACGCTCACCTCCGCACCTGTATCGACGAGAAATTGCAATTTTGAATTTTTGTCTGTTGTGAGCAGACGACGGTTTGTTGTTTCGTGCCTGTCAAGTACCGCCTTCGATGACAGGACGCTCAGTTTAACGACATTGCACACGGTTTGCGGCATTTACTTGCGTTGTCGCCGAATTTGCGATGATACCAACATATCGTGTCGCTGTAGCTGGGCGTCTGCGAGCGGCCCCGTGATTGTGATCGACGCCTATCCCTGCCTCGGTTTCCAAATTGCGCTTTTAAAGACGCCAATTCTTTCGACAGCGCACTTATTTGTCGAGACAGTGCTGACTGTAATGTGTCATCATGCGTTGTTACAGCATTGAGCTGCGGGCCGTCGCTAACCTCAACAATTTTGTCTGCCATATTTGCGACTTTGTCTAGGGGTTCTGTGCTGATCGATATTATTGATCGGATGCTCTGCGGAAGTCTACTAAGCCAGATGGATTTTAGCATATTGTCATTCATTTCGCAACCTGCCAGTTGTCGCATCTCTCGCAGCAAATGTGACGGGCGCATGTCACCAAGTTCAATGTCTTGCAGTAACTTCTTTATGCGTTTCTGCTCGGAATCTGCAAACTGGTCGATAAGACGTGCCTTGAGTGTCATGTACATATTATTCTCAGGCGGATTCAGTATGATGTCACTTATATGAGCTAAGACGTTGCTCTCGACTGCGGCCACGACGGTATGGTACTTGGTTTTATCGCTTGTTATACCACCTGCGATAAATTGCGATTCTACCTGCGCGATCCATAGCTCAGGTTTTGCGTGCCAGAAAGGCGGGATCTTGATTGCAACTTTCGCAATTTCGCTGCGTCCATGTGTTTGCCCTGCTGGCGCCGAATTTGCGGCAGCGCCTTCGTTCGCGTTTGAGTCCTCAGGCATTTAGTAACAATGTCGGGTCACCAATTTGTGGGTGTTCCTACCGCGTAAATGAAAACACGATTATTTCCACTAAAATATAATTGTTTATTTGATATTGATACGCCGCAAATGTTGGCGCAGATCGCGCTGATATTAAAGAATTACAAAACTTATTAGCAACGAACGACCAGCTCGTGGCGAGGTAAAAACAAGAAGAACATTTCAATGTCAAAACGAAGTATTGGTAAACGTCATTTGCATTTTCGGTGTTGCCGTATGTGCGCAATCACGCCACAGAAGTAACAAATAGACGAAGGGACACAGCTAAACGAAGAAGTGCAAAATAAAGAAGTACAATTCATGCACGTCAAAGAAGATCGTTTGTTGGGAAAAGGTCTGAAATGGTAAGATTATGTAATGACGTACGAAACAACATTTGAGAGTTATGGCGCGGACGACAACAATTGGACGTTAATAACATAATTATTTAAGTGAAAGAAGGAGCTACACTATAAATATGGATGTAGAAATTTGACATATATGAAAAATTGCGACTATTGTACCATAATGAGAAAACAACGTTTTACATCTTTTAACGCTCAATAACACGCTAATATTATAAGTTGAAGGAGCTATTCCATATACACTTAATTAGCTGTGAATGCGAACCTGACTAATAACGAAGTGTACTAAAACAACAACGTCAATTAAAAAAATTCCTGATGGATAGAAGAACTCGCTAGAGAAATACAAGTTATAATAAGATCCAGAAATATACGATTACAAAATGATCCATTTTAGTATCAGCTCTCAACAAATTACGATTTACTTGGCAGAAATACAAAGCAACATCGAAGACGAAGAAAAACCGAAATTAAATAACATCGACGACGAAAAATGTTCTAGCAGTTAACATCAAGACTAAGAACCTCAGCTATTGTCCATTCTATACATGGAAGAGGAGAAGAAATCGAGAGTTGAAATGTAGCCAACATAATATACAGGAGCAACAGAACCAGCGATCGCAGCAGTTTATGTCATGTTAATGTTTTTAAAATATTATAACTATGTATAATAAAAGTTAATGTAAATTGAAATATAGTAAAACTAAAGTAAAATGGAGATAAATTAAAGTTACAATAAGTAACAATAAATTAGAGTAAATAAAAGTAAACTAGACGAAAATTAAAATAAAATGTAAGTTAAAGTAAACTGGAGTAAAATTAAAGTAAAATAAGAAAAAATAGAAGTAGAATAAAGTAAAAGTAAAAATGTTAACATATATAAAAAAGTTCAACAATTTAAATAGGAATAAAAAAAATAAAGTCAAAAAAATATTATTTAAAGTAAAGTAAAATAGTAAATTACTGATCAAAAGGATATTCAACAATAATAAATTTAAATATTTTAATTAAAATATCGCAAAATATTTCCAAGTTAAAGTAAACAAATCGTTGCAAAAAATTAAGCATAATGTCTGATATGTATAATTAAAAAATACAACAGAAAAACACAAAACGCGACAAGTGCAAAGCGATAACCTGATCAACAACTGTTTTGTCTATTGCAACGTTCAATGCATTGTAACTGTTGTTTAGTAGTTAGGTGGCTAACCTTCACATACATTATATATTCAAATAATATAGTAGTCGATGCCCATTTAAATAATATTGATGAAGAAGAAAAAACTATTATTAAGTTTGTTTGTATATATTTTTGTTAGTACGTAATGCATTATATGATGATATTAATGATCGAAAAGAAAAAACTATTATTCATTTTAATAATAATTTTTTCTCAAAATAAGGGTGGAGGTATGTTGTAAGTCAACATAGAGCGTTTTGCTTAATCACTAGACGTTAATATGATAAACGTATTGTAATCTACTTACGCGATGACTACCTCAAGCAGTTGCAGTAAAGTGCAATGTAAGGCATTGTCAGCCAACTGACAGTGATTGGCTAGCGGCGTCAGATATATATATATATTATATATATATATATATATATATATATATATATATATATATATATATATATATAAGTGAGTTTGGATACATAATAAGTGAGTTTGGATACAAATATATTAATTATTGTTGGAAAAATATTTTTAAGCGTTGATACTAGCCCTGCAAACATACTCCGTTTTTACTAAACAATCAGCGCATTGGTTATTTTTTCGTTAGAAAGCATAGGCGTCGTCAAAAATCGGACGTATATACTTATCTTATGAGTATCGACGTGAGTATTTTGTCCCTTTTCGACTCACACTTATACCTATGTAGTGTATACATTTTTGAACATGCATACATTAATCGTGCATTTGGTGTTTTTAACCGGTTCATAATTAGGTTTTAACTTATATTTACGCATTTAAAATAACTTAATTAAATATAGATTTTTTACATACATATTTTAATTTTATTATTTAAAAATGATGGGAATTTACTACTATTATAGATGACAATAGATTACCTACAATAATAGTAGTAAAATATCGCTGCAATGAAAATGTAAGATTTCATTAGTGCGTTAAAAAAAAACTTTTTATGTAGCATTATTTATCGCTATAAAATGCGACAAAAAAAGCTCTAATAGCGTTTTTCGATGTATTTCTCAGATTTTAACGTGATTTAACGCGTTTTTCAGTGAAAAAAACCTTTCAGAAGCTGTAACTATTAAAATTGAAGCGTATTTAAAATAATGAACAGAAATATATACATATTTGTTGGGGTTCAAAAATTTATTGAAAGTATATTTATAAATAAAATAATTGAAATTCATTACAAACTATTACAATATGAAATTTATAAATTAAATAAAAGCAAAATTCCGCTAAAGTTGCGACAAAAATCCCGCGAATATCATAAAACTCACTTTATTCATCGTATATTTGAAAAAGACGCTATACAGCTGCTTTTGCAATACCTTTTTTTAGCAAATCACCAAAAAAGCGTGAAATTTACTACATTTATAGTAGTAATTTTACAATCATTTGTTAGAGTGTGTTTAATAGATTTAATAATTAGTAATGTGTTCAAATAAATAAATATATGTAATTTTCTCTTATACAATGGCGTTACAACTTGTGGTTCGGACCCAAATGTAGAGTATACTCCAGAGACGCTAGAGTGGACCGATTCTGAAAATAGTTACATCACGAAGCATGTAACTATTAATAACGAAGCATTTCATGAGTACCATCATGTACCTTTATGTAGGTATTTTGGAAAGTCACCGGGGTCCCAGCTACATTATAATATTATTTTTTGGTTCACATTTTTTTGCCAGGATATGAAAATTCTCCCAACTCCGCCGCAACGATTGTGACAGATAGTATATAGAAATGCATGTTTGCATGCGGTGTTGTAGGTCAACATAATGTGTTGTGATAAGTCACTATACGTTGATATTATAAACGTATCAACTCCTAAGGGACAAGAAGGACATTATTATACTCCTAGGAGTTGATGTATGGTCCGAAAACCGGCGGCGCCATACATAATAATAATGTCGTTTGTTTTGGCGTGTAGCCAAAAGTCGCAACGTTTCCCATGATGTCCTACCAGAGGTGTACCATGATGTCCTACCAGAGAATGGAGATTAATATTAGAAGAAATAACTAATTTGGATCAGGCAAAATATTTTTTGAACTTGTGAGTATTGTGAAAAATAGAGCAAAAAAAGTGGGAGCGATAATAATAAAATGTTGTGAATTTGTGATATTAAACAAAAGAAATATTTGAGAATTAAATAAAAAATCATAGAATTATGAAAATTGACATTTGAAAAACGAAAAAACAATTGAAAATTTTGAAATAAATTGTGGAATAAAATAAACTTTTAATAAAACTGTGAAATAAAATTGTGAAGTGAACTACATAAATGATAAAATTGGATAAATCAGGAAATTAAGTAGTTAACTAATTGTTTTTTAAAATTGATTAATTGATAAATTAAAGAACATAATTGTGAAACAATATAGAATAGTTTGAGACATTATATGATAATGATTAATAATAATAATAAATAAATTGAATAACATAAGAATTTTGATACAACAATGTTTTCACAATGTTGCGAAATTATATATAGAACAAAACTGGAAAATTTTAAGAAAATTAAATTGAATAAATAAATTAATTCAGTATTCATAATAATATGTTAGTATGACTTTTAAATATAGATAAAAAAAAATAGATAAATAATGATACATAAAAATGAGATAAATAATGTAGTAAAAAAATTAATTGATAAATTAAATAATGGTTAAAAGTTTATTTAATATGAAACTAGTAAAAACATAATAAATAATTTAATTAAGAAAGGTATAGTTAATTATATGATTAAAAAAATGGAAAAATAAGAAACACTAATAATATGTACTGAATAGGGATGTCAATCCCGGGATTTGAGTGAAATAAGTCCCGAAAAACTCATCCCGGAATCATCGTTAAATCCCGGGATTTTCGGGATTACAAAAAATGCTAGTAGATCAATTTTTAATAGTTTATTCAAAAGTCTTTCAATGTTTTTATACACATTTCGTGAAAAAGTAATTCTAACATTTAATGGACTAAAATCTTAAAACACTGATGTCAATAATAATGAATTACTTGCTTTTTGACTATTAACAAATTCACAATTGTTAAAAATTACGTCACTTTCGACTAATAACACTGTTCGGCAAAATTATCACTTTTGTTCCTCCATGTTTTCATTCATATCATTTCTACATAATTTTAATGTGCTGATTCGAACTGCGTTTTTAGTTTTTTTCCTATACGTAATGTTTTGGAGAAAAATGCAATTTATTATTTTTGCATTTTTCACTGCATTTAAAAAAAAAAAAATGTTTATAAAAAGATTAAACAGCCATTGTTAAAAAATTACATTAAAAAATCAATTAATTTCAATCGACAATTCAATCGTTCTTTTTAAATAACATAATTTAAAACCATATAATAATGCATCGACCATATATTTCATTCACATCATCAATATATTCTGTTGCAATATCTCCAAAATAAAAATTCTATAGAAATATGTTAATAAATATATATTCATTACTTTTTTACTTAAATGGCCCTTACAACCGTGGGTCGATTTTGGCCGCTGAGATGAAGCCGCGCCAGTCGGATCTGCTTTGCGCGCGCTGACGCCAGTTAGAAATACCCAGCGTTGCCAGGTTGTCCTCAACTTGGTCTTTCCAACGTAGATTTGGACGCCCTCTTCTACGCTGTCCACCTTTGAGTTTCGATTCAAGCACCTTCTTGGCTGGAGTGTTTTCATCCATTCTTTCGACATAACCTAGCCAGGGGAGCCGCTGAATCTTGATGCGCTTGACTATGTCAATGTGGTCGAATAACTCATACAGCTCGTGGTTCATCCTGATTCGAAACTCGTTAGCAAAGCAGATAGGGCCAAGGATTTTACGGAGAATCTTTCTCTCGAACGCTCCCAGTACTCTCTCATCGGTGGAGGCCAGCGTCCATGTTTCCGCACCATAAAGTAGGACGGGCATGATGAGTGACTTGTAGAGCGTTATATTTGTCTGCCGAGAGAAGGCTCTACTTTTCAATTGCCCACTGAGCCCAAATTAGCACCTGTTGGCAAGAGTTCTTCTCCGTTTGATCTCCAGACTGACGTCGTTGTTGCTGTTTACGCTGGATCCCAGATAGACGAATTCCTTCACAATGTCAGTGACTCTTTTTTGCTTGTTGACACAAGGAACTTCGTCTTGTCCTCGTTCACCGCTAGACCCATTCTACGCGACTCTTTCTCCAATCTGGAGAATGCTGCGCTGACTGTTCGTCTGCTTCTGCCAATGATATTGTTACGATTATTCAGTCTACGGAAAACTGTCCTACAAGTTCGGATTGGATTGTGTACAAAATAAAAACACTCTCATGTTTGGTTTAAATTATAACAAATAACTTTATTAATTCACTTTAATAAACAACTTTACTTATAACAAATTCTAACAACTGCTGCATGTCCACTACTTAACTTGACATTGATCACACACGAGATGCACTCGACCACTCTCCAATCACTACTGAGGTGCTGTACCTCTGATGAGGCTCCCTTATATACTGCATGCATCAGTTCGACACGTTTCGACAAGCTTCGACTTGTTTCGAGAATCTTTTACTCGTTTCGTGAATGACGCATGCTATTGACATCTCATTCGCAGTCATGTGTTTTAATGCGCTGATCTTCCATCTCTTTCTCGCACACTGCCTCAGTGCGCTGAATTTTATACTCTGCCTTAAAGACTGAAGCAACTTGTCTTGGTCTTCACTTTTCTTCTTGCCCAAAACACTTTTTGAAATCGGATTTTTCACATCCATGGCAGTACGTTCGCAATGTCCTCCTATG
The DNA here is from genome assembly GCA_951804985.1 of Dryomyza anilis. Classification (NCBI taxonomy): domain Eukaryota; kingdom Metazoa; phylum Arthropoda; class Insecta; order Diptera; family Dryomyzidae; genus Dryomyza; species Dryomyza anilis. Next base: position 58,798,036 of record OX638131.1, read on the forward strand.
TTGTATTGAATCGTCTTACCGAAACTCCTGACGGCTGTTCTTTTTGCGGATACACATTGCTTACATCTGTGAATCCAGTAGGTGGCTGACTTCTGATATCCGACCCAATAGAAATGCTTCCTGACTTCTTCAATCGTTTTATTAATGCTCAAGTGACATCCATTGGTTCCACAATGGTATTTCAGTACTATGGCTTTTATTTTTGACTTGGGAACAACAATCAAATTTTGTGCAGATCTGCCATTTTCAGTTTCCCACACACGGTACAAAGAACCATTTTGTAGCTTCAGGCTTTGCCACTACGCCCAGTAAGCCCTGCTTATTGGACTGTTGGATGCTAACTCTTTCCATAATGGTTTTCTTTGTTGTTCCTTGAACGTCCGAATTGTTGTGATGTCGGGGTCCATCTTTGGATCATTTCGTATTTGCTCTGGACTCCATTGACCATCTGGCACGACACCCAATGAACGAATGTGAATTATGCTCGATTTTTCATCTTCTCTCCGGCATTCTCCGGATTCCATTGTACACACTCGTGCCGACACAGTGCCTGAATTTCCAAGATGGCAACTGGTGTTATTCGGACCATTCTCAGATCTCTTTTCTGGTCTGTATCTCTTTGGTGATGGCACAATTACACATTTATGTTTTTCACGACAGTCGCGAGCCATATGCCCATATTTTCCGCAATTGTAGCATTTACCTTTCAATTGTGTGTTTCCGTTCGCAACATAATGTTCGGATTTAACGCTGGCTTTGGACGCTCTACTTACTCCTTGACATAAATTTTCTCTCTCCTCATCTAGTACACGTGTCTCCATCGCTGGTCGGCACAATGTAGACGCTATCTCCTGCGTAAGCGCTGTGGTGACCGTTTCCATAAATGTCACCTTTGGCATAGTCATTGTTGCCCGTTTTGTCTCAGAATCCCGTATGCCAAAAACGAACGCATTTGTCTTGCGCATTTCCAAGAAATCACACGCTGAATCGGAATACGCCAAATGAGCAAGTCTCTCAACATCCGCAGTATATTCCTGCAACGATTCGCAATTATTTTGCCTTCGGAACTTCAGTTTTATTCTGTAAATAGGTTCCATGTGGTCACTGCCATATTTTTTATGCAATGCACCCATGACCGCTGAATAACTGTTTATGTCACTTTTTTGAACTGTCAGCAAAACTTCGGCTGCTCCTCCTTTCAGTGCCACAATAAGCGCTGCTACCATGTCTTCATTGTTCCATCGATTACTTACAGCCGTGGCGTCAACTTGCAGCTTGAAAATGTTGAACGCTGTGGTTCCATCGTAAATCGGCGATTTTAGCCTCGTACCAGTAACAACATGCTGTGTAGGTCCACTTATCTGTAGTAAACTGACATCTTCTTGTATTTTCTGTAGGTTTTTGTCGAAACCATTTTCCAACTTTTCAAATTTTTCATCAATGTCCACTACAATGTCATTTACATGTGCCTCAAGTCAAGTTCGTTTACTTTGCCATGGAGTGTATTAGAAACTTCCAGAAGCTGCTTAGAATGTTCCTGCATCTGTTGCTCAATTTTTACTTGATGTTGGTTTGAATTCTCCAGAAGTTTCTGTTCCATTTTGTTGGAATTTTCTTGTAGTTCTGTTTTAAGTTGAATTGAATTTTCTAGAAGTTTCTGTTCCATTTTGTTGGCATTTTCTTGAAACTGCTTCGAATTTTCTAGAAGCTTCTGTTCTATTTTGTTGGCATTTTCTTGGAGCTGTTTGGAATTTTCTTGAAACTGTTGTTGTATTGCTCCGAGCAACTGGCTCATATCAAGTCTTTGGGACTGTACTTTTTGCTCCGTGTCCACACTTTTCGATGACGCTGTTGCAGCTTCCACTTCAAACTCGTGCTCTGCGAGGTCAATGCCTTGGTTCACTAATTCTTCCATTAGACGCTTTTGTAGTTCTACTTTCGTACCTACAGTTGGAAGATTATGAATCGCCAGCTCCTTCTTTAGCTGGTCGACTTTAGCTCGGAGTTGCTCGAATTTAACCATTTTGTATCACAATCCCACTTCTGATACCAATGTTATGATTATTCAGTCTACGGAAAACTGTCCTACAAGTTCGTATCTCTGGATTGTGTACAAAATAGAAACACTCTTATGTTTGGTTTAAATTATAACAAATAACTTTATTCACTTTAATAAACAACTTTACTTATAACAAATTCTAACAACTGCTGCATGTCCACTATTTAACTTGAGATTGATCACACACGAGATGCACTCGACAACTTTCCAATCACTACTGAGGTGCTGTACCTCTGATGCGGCTCCCTTATATACTGCATGCATCAGTTCGACACGTTTCGACAAACTTCGACTTGTTTCGAGAACCTTCTACTCGTTTCGTGAATGACGCATGCTATTGGCATCTCATTCGCACTCATGTTTTTCAATGGGCTGATCTTCCATCTCTATCTCGCACACTGCCTCAGTGCGCTGAATGAGCTTCCGTCTCTTTCTAACACATGCTTAGTGCGCTGAATTGTCTTGCGTCTCATTAATTATTGTTGATTGCTTGCACTATAGGGCAAATTACCTCTTTTCGTAACAATATCAATATCGTCGGCATATGCGAACAGCATGACACTTTTGTTGAGGATAGTGCCGCTTTGACGGAGTTCGGCAGCTCGAACTATTTTCTCCATCAGTATGTTAAAAAATCGCACGATAGGGAGTCACCCTGTCTGAAACCTCGTTCGGTATGAAATGGCTCGGAGAGGTCTTTTCCTATTCTCACTGAGCAACGTGTGTTGCTCAGGGTCATCCTGCAAAGCCTTATAAGTTTCGCAGGTATACCGAACTCAGACATTGCGGCGTATAATCGTTCCCTTATCGGAGTGTCGAAGACGGCTTTATAGTTGACTAATAGGTGGTAAGTGTCGATCTGTTTTTCTAGGATATTTTCCTGGATTAGGCGCAATGTGAAAATCTGGTCTATGGTGGATTTTCCAGGTCTGAAGCCGTACTGATAAGGTCCAATCAGTCTGTTCACGATGGGCTTTAGTCTTTCACATAATACGCTCGATAGAACCTTGTATGCGATATTGAGTAGGCTGATCCCACGGTAGTTGGCGTGGGATCATATATATCCGACCATATTCTGCTTACGAGCTCGTGCATGCTCTCTATTAGCTCTTCGCCTCCGGTCTTAAACAATTCAGCAGGCAGGCCATCAGCACCTCCGGCTTTCTTGTTTTTCAGCCGAGCGATGGCTGTTCTGACCTCGTCATGGTCGGGTGGCGGAATCTGAACGTCGTCATCAAGTACTGGGGTTGTCGGGTTTACTTCTCTATCGGTGGAATTGCGGTCATCATCACCGGTCAGCAGTTTAGAAAAGTGATCCCTCCATATCTTCAGTGTGCTCTGGATATCTGTCACTAAATTCCCGTTCCCGAAGAGGCTCCGGATTTATATATTCATTATCTTAATTTAAAAGACAAAATTTAATTCACAGTTAAGTTTTTTAAATGCATGTAACTCAAAAAGTAGATAGGACACATAAAAAGCAATACATGGTCGAAATAAGTATTCTCTCTAGTAAAGGGTTTTTCAACAGGGACGCTACAAAAGTAGAGCAAACGACGCCATATTTCTTGCCGCTCTTTTGACATTTCTCTTCAGCAAGGTTTGCCATTTCATGATGGAAAGATATACGAATTCGAATTTCGGTAGTAAATTTACTGAAGAGAAATGTCAAAAGAGCGGCCAGAAATATGGCGTCGTTTTCAGTCCCTGTCGCTCTAGTTATGTAGCGTCCCTGTTGAAAAACCGTTGAAAAAAACTTTTGTAGCGCTCTTATTGAAAAACCCTTTATTATCAATGATTTAAAATATAACATTTATTTTTTACTAAATTTAATTTTTCGATAATTCCATAAATTGCCCTTATTTTCTAAATTTTTCAAAATTAACAGATTATTTTAACCAAACCATAAACTAACTTTTATTTTAAAGACAGTGGAAAGATTTACTATAAACTATGCTGACGAATTAAATTCGGGTTTCGAATAGCGATAAAACTGAACCGTTGTCTCTGTAGGTAACCTTTATAACCTTTATTAATAACAAAATCCATAAATAAATATAATTGAACATTCTAAATTTTTTTTCATTTGAGTCTAAAACTAACATTTTTCACTATTTTTCACATTCATTAGAATCAAATTGTGCGAACTACTAATTTCAATCATATAAAATCAATTTTACCGAGAATAAATCTTTTTACAAAATCTGAATTCGATTAAACTAAGGATGTTAAAGGATGTCATATTCAGATTGGAGTTACAGAGCTCAGTGTTGATCTATTTTAAAGTAGGGGTGAAAAAAAAGTTGTACTGTTGGGTATTAAGTCAGAAACATTAGAAACATTGTCTAAGAAGCTTTAAATCAAGGATTGAAACCGTAACCGAAATCCGTTTAAAACCGTTTCATTTTTAAAACCGAAACCGTTATACGAAAATCAGAAATAAACCGATATCCAAAACTGATATAAACGGTTTCATTTTTATACCGGTTTAAAACGGTTTTTAAAAAAGTATAAAAAGAAACAGAAAAACAAATTTTATTTTATATAGAAGATCTAAAGTAAAATGTCATTTAATAAAATTTGGAGTTCACAAAATAAACATTTTTGGTTGTACAAAAATTCAATGTTGTTTTTTGAGAAACAATATTTCCAAAACAACGGTATTTGGTCTAAAATTTGTATTTTGTTTTATTAATCGAATTAACAACAAAACACCAGCAACTCCAAGCAAAATTTGTATGTTAAAAAATGATTCAAATTTTAATAATATTGTTTTTTTACTTATTTTATTAGTAAAATATATAGGGGAGCTTGGGGTAAAGTGGGACAAGTTTTGAAAAGTTCAATTGAATATTTTTTAAATTCTTTTTAAGGATCTATTCAATAGAATACCTTTTATAAGTCTTTTAATGGATTTTTGAGTGATTTTTCAAAACAGCTCAATTTCGGACATAAACAAAACAATGGTAATGCAAGAAAAAATTTTCACAAATTTTTAACATCTCAGTAACTATTTAAGGAAATACCAAAAATGAAGTGCAAGTTCGATAAGTTTAAACATTTAAAGTATAAGGCAGATATTTGTTTACATTAGTGATGATTAAAAATTTCTCTTGTTCTTGCAAAAAATGATTTGTGTTTTTTTTTGTTTTCGTCAATTCTAAAGAATATAAGCATCTCAAACTTAAGGCCTGTGAAGAACTTTTGAAGCGGTAAATTGCTTCAAAAGTTCTTCAAAAGTCGATTCAAAAAGATAAAATACACAAAACAATATTTTTTTTTCTTTTCTTCGCTACGCTAGTTCAAACATCGATTGTGCATATGCACTGTGCTATGCACATTATTATTTTTGTTTTACTTTTATATATACTTTTTTGTTAATTGTGAAATCATGAAGTTTTCTTAAGTTAATTTTTTTTCTTAAGTTAATTGTTTTTTTTGCGCCTTTTTTCCATTTTTTTTCTAAAATGCGCCCAAAAAATTTATTTTGCGCCCTTTTTATATTTTCTGTACTTTATATTTTATACAACTGTACTTCTTTAAAGCAACTTTTTTTCTTTAAATCAACCGTTTTATTTGCTTAAAAAACAAAAAAAATATAGGGTGCGGTCGGATCTGTGGTACCCTAGAAAAAACGATATCCGGTGCATCTACATATTTGATCACATATTTGTAATTATATGGTTATTTTTATGATCTAATATCCAAAGCTTTGGATTTGTAATTATGTAAAAAATAAAATTAAAATGAAATGCTGATTGTTGAGAAAAATATTTAATTATTTATCAAAATGACGAAGAAAATTTTGAAATGAATAGGTAACGCTGAAAGGTTTTTTTAAATGTTTCTAGAAGTGGAACAACAGTTAATTATAATATTTCGTTGGCAAGTAATATCGAAGAAGCGCCTCAGACGAAATTTTTTTATAAAATATTAAATTTTTTATTTTTTAAAACATAAATACAAAAGTATTATTCGTGTATAAAATGAACTCAGTTGTTAAAACTAAAAAGGGTCCTGAGGTTACTGGGGTTATCGGATCATGAACATAATAACATATTATGCGTGAGATCAATATCTTTCATTTCAGTACCTACATGTTCATATAGGTAGGTGTATAAAGTTTCGAATTATCTGGGGTACCACAAGTTCGACCGAGCCCCAATTTAGTCTGGGACCCAAACATGGGGGATAGTTTGAAGAAAAAATATTTCACTTCATCCGGTTATCTAAAGTTCAGCCAATTTGTTTGTTTGTTTGGAGATTTTTTGGTAGAAGTAAAGACTTTTTTTACATATATATATCAAAAATAATAATTAATTTTGGTTTTAATAAATATGTATCTAAATTATATTTGAATTTTGAAAGTATTTATCAAAAATAATTATTTTTGACTTTAATAATATTAATCAAACTTTTATTTATATTTCTCAAATATAATTATTAAAAACTACTTTAAAATTTAACAGTCCTATAATAAAAATAAGACAATAAATTAAAAATGTTCATCGAATGTTATCTAATGGTACCATTTGTTTTACAGTGCCATCATTTCTTACAATGACTTTTTACATATAAATTTGAAAAAATTAATTATTTTTGGTCTCTGATTTTAGGAAGGTGTACATATCTCAGTACCCTTTGGAAACAAAATTCAATTTGTGTATTATATTAAAGGTGATCAATACCGACATCTCGTTGGAAAACTACTTCAGATATACACAATGTATTTTAATGATTATTTTCACTTAACAGCATATTTCGAAAAACAAAAATATTTGAATTTGATTTTTTTTTTAAAGTATAACATTTGTACCAATTGTACAATTCGAACCAAACTTAAGTTTTATATTTAACCTTCGAAAAACAAAAATATTTGAATTTGATTTTTTTTTAAAGTATAACATTTGTACCAATTGTACAATTCGAACCAAACTTAAGTTTTATATTTAACCTAGATTTTTGTACCATTTATTCAAAAGGTAATAGTACTTCACCAATTATTAAATTAATTTACAACAGTTTTTTTTGTAATTTCAAAAATACTAAAAACGTAAAAATCGGATTATAAATCGTCGTTATAGAACTAAAAGTCATCAAATAAATTTTGTTTCAATATCGATTTTTTTTTTGTTAATAACTTCTTCAATTATAATTTGAAACAATCATAACCTTTTAACGCAGTGCCTATTGGACATATTTAAAAACTATATTTTGTGAATATTTGATTTTTAATTATGAAAAATACACCAACACATCTAAAAATATGAATTGTCGTACTTTTATCAAACTATCAAAAATGGTATTTAGACTTATAGTTGTACAACGAAGATATACAAAAAAATATGTATATTTTTTAAAAACTAAAAATTGTCTATGGATATGCGCCTATAATGTTTAAATTCGATTTAATATTGATACCCCGAGACAAAATTTATGTCATTTTTCAGGAATATTTCCGGCCAACACACAGATAAATGGAATATTTTGGGAAGTGTATAGCAGGTTGTAAAATTTTGTGGAATTTTAATGACAGATTCACCGCATATTTTGGGATCGGGCAGACAGCTCGTGATACAAACTCCGCCTATCTATTTTGAAAATATGTCGAAAAAATGTTTCTAAACTGTCTAAACTGCCTAAAATTTTTGTCTTGGGACATTTTGATATAGATCTTAAAACACTTAAAACTCGAATTGTGTAATCTTCAGAATCTTTGCCAAAATACAATGGCGCATATTCGTAGACAATTTAAAGTCAACTTTAAAATAAAAGTTACCCGATATTTTAACGAAGATTAAAATGTCAACATTTTTTTTTTATGTCGTAAAATTTAAAAAAAGCGAACAATTAAAAAGGTAATTTACAGAATATTAGTAATCTGGAAATAGTTAGTTATTTTTACACAAGGCGCAATGTAGAGAGAAAAGCTCAAAAAGGCGTAAACTATTCAAATAACAATCAAAATTAAAACAGCGCATAACTTACAGTATTTTATCGTCTTTACAAGCGCAAAATTATCAAAACAAACCAAAAATGAATATGACGCATATTTACTCTGTAAATTAATTGTTAAGTGTTTTTTTTTTTGAAAATTTGGCGCCTTTTTCTATATTTTGCGATCTTTTTAAAAGCCGCAAATATTCTGCATTTTAAGCGCTTTTTCCATTTTGTGTTTATTTTTTTGAAAATTTAGCGCCTTTCTCTGTAGATACCGGTATTTTCAAAAGGCCTAAAAATTCTGAAATTTTGCGCCTTTTACTATATTTAGCGCCCTTCTGTAGAGGCGCAAACATTTCGTAAATAAGGCGCATTTGCAATTTTATGCTTTTTTGAAAATTTTGCGCCTTTCTGTATATTTGCGCCCTTCTATAGAGGTGCAAACATTTTGTAAATAAGACGCATTTGCTATTTTATGCTTTTTTGAAAATTTTGCGCCTTTCTCTATATTTTGCGCCCTTCTATAGAGGCGCAAACATTTTGGAAATTAAGCGCATTTGCAATTTTATGCTATTTAGAAAATTTTGCGCCTTTCTGTATATTTTGCGCCCTTCTGTAGAGGTGCAAAATTTGCAATTTTATGATTTTTTGGAAATTTTTCGCCTTTCTCTATAGTTTCCGCTCATTTAAAAAGGCGCAAAATTCTGAATATTAGGCACATTTTTTCATATTGTGTTTTTTTGAAAATTTGTTAGAAAAATTCAAAAAAATTCTTCTCCAATAAACACAATAAGAAGCAAAAATGTAAAAACTGCATCAACTCAAGCTTTTGCCAAAGTTGTTGTTACGTGCAGCAATTTAATACGTATAGTCTGCAGAGTTTCCACAGAATCACATAATTCTTATTGTGTTTATTGGAGAAGGAAAACTTAGGCGACTTGAAATGTAGAATTTGCAGAGAAAGATCGCTGATGAAGGGGCTTGGCTGCCTCTCAATGCATTTTGCCAATTGTTTGTTGTTTTATTTGTTAATACAAAACACCCAATTTGTACCGACTGGACCTTGAGCACGTTAAGACAATATCTTAAAATAATCAAAAGAAGTCGTAAAACAAAAACAATTAATTGTTAACGCAATGCACGGCGTTTAAAATCTAAAGGATTTTTTATATTTTTTAAAAATAATAAAAAAACCTATTTTTTATACAAAGTGCAGCCTACGTATTTGATTCCGATTGATTTGATTCAATATATAAAAATTCTATATTTTACGTATTTGCAAAAATATTAAAAGCTACCATTATTTTGTGGCATCTACCACTATTTTTTTGCCCAATCTACTAATAATTATAATATTTAAGTGACAACACTCGCTGATGGTATAATCGGACGTGACAATTTATGGAATCGATCTGTAATAAATGCGATAGACAAAACAATAACATTCATTGATAAACATAAAAATCATATTATAAAACTACCAATGAAATCACAAACAGAAATACAAAATATTTATTTTAAATCAACAAATTAAAATTCAAGCGAGAACCGCAAAGATAGTATCATTACGTTTAAAAACAAAAGATCCAATAGTACACCCAGAAAAAAATCATGGTAAATTGATAGTATTTCAATAGAAAAACAATAATTTATACCATTAAAATTAGTCAATAGGATGCGTCCCATTAGTTCAGTAATATTGAAACTGTTAATACAATGTGTGGTTGTACCATAAATTTTATAATGTGATATTTTAATTACAATAAGAAAGACCTATACATATTTAATGATACGTATTATTAATTTTATGGTATAGTCGAATTACATTTTCCTAATAATTTATTGAAACAAAAATGTATTTTAGTTAATTTATTGTTAGTATTATTTTATTTAAATGTGGAAATTGAAATTCACTTTTACAACACACACATAAAAAGACACTTCTTGCTGCAAAAGGTTATAAAACATTTAATGTTTGCTTTGGTTTCCAATAATTGATTGTAGTACTTGAGTCTGCAGTTATTTTTGAGTCCGTTGCCATAATAGAAATTCGATGTATTATTTATTTTCTGTAATAAATAAAAATATAAATATAAATAAATATATAAATATAATTTAATTACATTAAATACATTGAGTCCTTACCAATGTCGCGTTTAATAATGTGGATTATTACAAAAAATACATGCGACCATTTTGACTAAACACGCAGAATGACGTACAAAACGAACATGTTTGTATTCGTTTCATGTTTTTTTTACACCACGTTTATTATTATAGGAGGAAACCATTAAAACTACAGTATTTATTCTATTTAAAATAATAATATTGAAATATTTAAATTTATGGTACTGAATTTTTCAAATACTATTGAATTAATTAGAAAACTTTTGATTTAAAAAGAAAAAACTATTAATACATGAACCATAAGATCAATGGTCGTACCATAAAGTACTTAATGGTACATTTTCTTCTGAGTGTATTAATATATAAACAAGAAAATTTTCCAGGAGTATATTTGGGCGAAAGCATAGCGAATGTTAGTAAAAATAGAGTTTATGTTACAGTTTTAAATGCTACGGAAAAAGAAATTGTAATAGACAGTACTTTTATACCAACATTTTCTAATTTTAATCAGTATAAAGAATCGGATACCAATAATTCTACAATAAATAGCATAAATTCAGTAAATATTACAAATAGAATTAGCAGATTACTAAGGGAAATTAAAATTGATAAAACTTTAAATATAGACGAAATTACATCCTTATAAAATCTGTGTATTTCGTGTCATGATGTTTTTCATTTATATGGCGATGAATTAACATACACGCCAGCGCTTAAACATGAAATAACTACACAGTAGAACCAACCACCAATTAATCAGAAATTATAAAAGCTACACACAAAAGAAAATTTGTGTAATTTTACGATCATAAAGAGAGGCAACTTGTTTCCTCGCTTTTAGTTGCATATTTAAACACGCGTTTAAAATTAAATCTCTAATGTTTAAATTTAAACTTTAAGAATCAGCAATATGTGTGTAAAATTAAACATTTAAATGTGGAAAATGACTCTATTTTGGTGTGAATATTAAACATAAAATGTGTAAAATTCATTTCTAAAATTAAATATGTGTGAAATTAAACATAAAATGTTTAATATGTACGGGGGTTGCGTTTCCGAAATGTTTAAGTATAATTTTGCTTTAAGAACATCAATGCATTGATTTTTGAATCAACTTTTTTGATTTTCTTTATTATTTAAATTATTTTTATAATAAAAATCCGAAAAGTAAATGCATTGATGTCCGCAGTATTTCATGCACACAAAGCAAAATGATACCCGTCCATTTCGTTCACAACCTAAAAAAAAAAAGAAATTTTGGTAAAATAGTAACAAGAACACTTTAATATTCATGAATACAAAATTAATTTAAAAATGTTTATAAAACCATTGTCTTCTGGTTTATAGTTGAGTGATGTCCATTGTGTATATGTGTCTTTACTGTAAGCTAGATTAATTAGAACAAATAAGCATGGCTTGGCGTCATTTTCACTACTGACTAATAGTCGCAAGTTTTAACAAGATGTGCTTAAAATTCAACAAAGCTTGTGTAAGAATAAACAAATGATGTGAAAATTTACTACGCGTGTTTAATTTTAAACATTCGGCATATCAAAATTAATCATCAAAGGTTTAAAAATGCAAATAAAATGTATATGTACACGTAAATAGCTGTAACTTTAAACAATTATTGTCTAAATCATTTTTTAACACACACATATACGCATATATGCACACAATTTATATTAAAAAATACACACTTTTACGTAGTAATTTTAAACTCAGTTTTTAGAGTGTACAACATACACATAGGGAGGAAATCAACAGACAGGTTAATAAAATGTTAAATGACGGCAATATATCGCCAAGCATATCACCCTGGAATTCACCGATGTTGCTGGTTCCTAAAAAAATCGGCAAGGACGATAACAAGAAGTGGAGGCTTGTAATAGATTTCCGTAAATTGAACGACGTGACAATAAAACAAGTGTTTTCAATTCTTCGTATAGACGAAATATTAGACCAGTTAGGTCACTATTTTTCAACTTTAGATTTAGCAAGTGTTTATCATCTAGTAGAATAAGGGGATAAGGAAAAAACAGCTTTTAGTACAGGTCTGGGTCATTTCGAGTTTAACAGAATGCCATTTAGTTTAACAGGGGCTTCAGCCAATTTCCAAAGAATAATGAACCACATATTAACAGGTTTTCATGGTATCGATTGCTTTGTTTATCTTGATGTTATAGCAATGTACGGAAAGAATTTAGCTGAACATGAGCTTAGGCTGAGTAGAGTAATGCAGAAATTAAGGGAACACAATCTAAAATTAAATACAGAAAAATGTCAGTTTTTGCGTCGCGAAGTTGTATATTTAGGACATAAATGTTCGGACCCATTTGCCCTGCTAGATCCCTCTAAGGTTAAATGCGTAAAAAAATGCCGGTGCCGAGAAATAAAAAAGAAGTGCAAGCGTTTTTGAGATTAATTATTACAAAAAATTACTTAGAAAAGTTAAGTTACTTAGAAAAAATGTTAAATTCACTTGGAAGGACGATTGTCAAAATTAATTTATTAAACTAAAAGAATCAATATTTTCACCACCCATTCTCGCACATCCAGATTTTATAAAACCTTTTTTTTCTTACAACGGATACAAGTAACGAAGCAATAGGCGCGGTGCTATCGCAAGGCAAAGTAGGGAGCGACCGACCAATAGCATTTGCTTGTAGGGCATTAAATGGAGCAGAGAAAAATTACTCCACCATTGAAAGGAAATTTTTAGCTATAGTCTGGGCAACAAATAATTTTAATTTAATCCTTCTCCACGCTAACAGCTTGCGTAGCTGAGACTGTAAGAGTGCGTAACTAAGACAATGGCCAAGGAATAACATTGATCGAGGTTTAGTTTACACTCTCATCTGTTCTTCTCAGCTGTGCCCGTTATTAGTACACCCTAATAAAAATTGGTGGGAATTTACTATTATAGTTGGCAATAGATTACCTACAATTATAATAGTAAAATCCGGCCACAATGAAATACAAAAAAATCACGCTAAAAGTGCGTAAAATAATAACTTTTTATATAGCGTTATTTTTCGCTAGAAACTGCTACAAATAGCCAATTATTGAGTATTTGTTTGGTATTCAATAAAAACTCATCACTATTTTCAGTGAATGAGTGTAACTAAATTACAAATTTAATTGGATTTTCACAGCTATTGTTAGCTTAATAATCGACATATTTTACTTTTATTCAGTATTGCAAAGTAAACCTATCGATACTGCTACATAATGTGCTCCACATATTCTGTAGCATCCAGCGCTGCCACAAGATCACTTCAGCAGACATATCATGTTTTAGGAACACTTGCACTCATTTCGGAACAGTTTCACAACTGAATGTGGTGGAAAGTTGCGTTAGATCCATTTACTTTGAAGTACTTAATAAAACATGAACTAAATAAAACTGATTCATTTGTATTAAGTATTAAGGTCCATTCATATCAGACTGCACGTTGCGTATCATGCACGTAGCGTATCATGCATGTTCATGCAAAGGCGTTCATATCAGCATCATTCAAACGCACTCAGGGTTGTAAAATGAAAACTCCTCTTATACGTTTTTCATAAACCGGCAACTCTTTCATTTTCTGTCAAAACATATAAATAATATAAGTTTGTTTAAAATTCATTTGATTAACTGAGCCAGTGCTTAAATAAGAGTATCGCGTGCTAAAGCCAAGTCCATCTCGACACATCGTGTGCATCATATGACGCCGATTCACCGTACTGTGAATCAATACTGGAGAAAAGTTTCTCGTTCGATTTGATATCGGCTTGTTCGCTGAAACAGCCGCTACTTCTTGGATACATTACTATTAAGAACAACACCACTCCTAATGCTCATAAGTCGCACAAACTTCCAAGCCACCTTGCCATTTAAGTATTTCGAAAACTTAATGGATCCCAAGACACATATGTCTTTCTTTCTAAATCAATTTGAGGTTCTTCAAAAGATTCGCGTATTTTTTGCCGCTAGGATTGTAATAGCTGGGTAGCTGAATGAAGTCGGTTTCCTGCTGTAGTCGATAGGCGCTAGAGCAATGACTGTGGACAAAAATGTATTTTTTGAAATTTCCATTCTATCATGTTTAGAAATAAAAACTAAAGAACTTAAAACATAATATATTATTTATTGTTTATCCGCAGATGATTGATTAATATATATTTTTTTTTTTGCAATGAGCCATCATGGAAATACTGATAAAAACCAATTGTAGGTGTGACTGGTGAGAACTGCGCGTGTCCTCACTTAGCGCACGTCTTCAGTTTTCTTGACGTCCAAATCATTTCGCGTTTATTTATCTGCTTGATTTGATACGGGAAGTCTTATGACAGCCGGTTCTCTGCAGGAGGACAAGGCTGTGGGCCATTAGCGCTTTGCGAGTTAGAAAGAGCACTAAGTTGCGTTCCAAAAATTGTCCACTGCGGCTGATGGAGTTGATGCTGCCCAAGCGCCAGGATTCGCGAAACCGACGGTGTGATAACGTGATCGAGCATGTACTCGATAACAACTTTTTGACATTTAATTTAAATTTGATTCAAATTATTTGACGTTGAAAAAAAAGGGTAGTCTTGTTAAAATAAATAATTAAAAATACTACAATATTACTACAATCTCAAAATTTTGTAATTAAAACAAGAAAAAGCAGTAAATATTTTATATTTCTACAACAATGCATGCGGCAGGCTCCTGCAAAATATTTTGCATGATACGATACGTGTATGAACGGACCCAAAACGCATGATATGAACACTCTCATATAAAATGTACTGAAGAATATTTGTCGTGCATGATACGCAACGTGCTGTATGATATGAGTGGACCTTTAATCATAATGTCAGTATCGTTTATCGACTGACATTAAATGTTTGTCTCTGTTTTGTTAAAACTCAACTAAAATAGCGACACAAATAATGCGAATTTAATGAAATTATTAAAAACACACTATTTATGACGTACATTTCAAAAACACGCTCTTATTTTAGCATATCACCAAAAAAAGCGTGAAATTGACTACATTTATACTAGTAATATTACAATCATTTTTTAGAGTGCAGCAATTGACAAACTAGTAATATTCTATTAAATTTCGAATAAAAACCGTAGTATGTTTGCGCCGGTTCTGGCTCAAAGGGGCTCCATGGAGCCATAAGGCACCATGAGGACCATTTTTTAAGAGATGTGTTGTTAGTGTATTTCAATAGGGATCATTTTTTAACAGAGGTGTTGTTAGTGTATTTCAGTTGGGATCATATTTTATCAAAAGCGTTCTTATTATTTTCATACGGAGTATTTTTAAAATGGGTGGATCATATTTTATCAAAAGCGTTCTAATTGTTTTCATAGGGAGTTTTTTTAACATGGTACGTTTGCGCCGGTTCTGGCTCAATGGGCTTCATGGAGCACATTGTTGTTAGTGTAAATGTTATTTTAACAGAGGCGTTGTTATTGTTTTCAATGCGAATCATTATTTAACAGAGGCCTTGTTATTGTTTTCAAAAGGTATTATTTTTAACAGATGTGTTTTTATTGTTTTCAATAGGGATCGTTTTTTAACAGAGTAGTTATTAGAGAGAGAGAGTTGAGCAACAAAGGGTTCCATTTAAAACTTTGTTGAGGAACGAAGATTGTAATTTAAAACTTCGCTATGTGAACAGGTTGTTGTAAACAGGTAAATGCACTATTGCATTAATGCATTGACACATATTTAATTCCAGGTGAATTTTTCTATAATGGATATTGTAGTATATTTTTATTCTACAAAGTCATGGTCATTTTAATTCGTTTAATTTGGTTATATGAATGAATAGAGCCATAAGGCTCTATTGGGATATGTATTTTTAAACAACATAATATAAGTTTTAAAGATTGAGCAAGTGATAAAAAAATATCAATTTTAAAACTTTTTTATTAGGTTGCTTTCTTGTCTGTCTGTTTGGTACAAATTTTGTTATTGATTTTAAACTGTTTTCGCGATGAGCTACAGATTTAAGAATAGGGAACCTTTTTCTATATACAATAAAGTATAAATATTGAGCATTTTAAAAATACATGTTATAAAAAAAAAATTCAATATATTTTCCATACTATTCGTGATTGCTAAAATTTATATTTATTTTGTATATATTTTGACTAATTCTAAAAATTATCTTATACTTATATTTGATATCATAAATAAAAAACTTGCTGTTTTAAAATCTAAATCGTTTATTATTTTTCTGTATTTCCTTCTGATTGTCTTAATATGACACTTTCAATATCGAAAATGTATATTACACAATGCGCACCCATTTTACCACCAGACATGAAAGTTACACATTCTTATGGATTTGGACATTGGACGGATAGAAAAGATTTGTTTGAATATGTTTGAATGTAATTAAAAAATAATACGAAATTACCATACATATATTAGGAATGAAGTATAATTAAATTATAATCGAAATTGAATTTATTTTTGCTCACGTGTAAATATTATTATATTGTCCAGCAGAATCTGTCAAATTTACCATAAATATGTTACAATACCAACATAAAATTTTAATTGCATTTGAATAAACTGTTTCTTGGCAATTTACTTGGTTAAAACTATGTTTCGAAACACAGAAAATGCTAATCAAATCTAAATACAACATTTGAAGATATTGATGTTTAAAAACAAACAAAAAAGAAATAGTATTTAAATAAATGTATCCTTGCAACATTCTTCTGGTATACGAAGTTGGCACTCGTTGAGCACAATTTTCTACCTACGTCTCTTTTGTCGTCGTTTGAAGTATGTAAGGGTCATTTTAAACATACTGATGTTTGAAAACAAACAAAAAATGAATTCTTGTATATAAAGTTGACACTCGTTAAACGGCATTTTCTGCGTACGTGTCTTTTGTTGTTCGTTGAGAAACCGGGTTCGTGTCGGTAATAATTTTGTTATTTGTAAATCGATTTTCAAACAGAATTTGGCATGTTTTTTTACAAAAGCCTCCGTGAATTCCATGCCTACGCTATGTGCTGTAATGAGACCAACTGTAACTGTACCAAATATAAAGCGAGCCTGGATCGTCTGGTTTAGCGTATGCAGGTGCAATTGTGCATTCATTGATGCTGTCACTTGTACTTGCAGTTTTAAACGAATTATTTATTTATGCATTTAAAAATTTGTATATGAATTCTATTATTATAATTTTCCACTGTGCATGTTTAAAGATTTTTAATAAAAATAAATAAAAAAACATTTTATTTTTATTTTATATTCAGGATTTTTTCCAAAAATATTTAAATATGTTTCTATGCAAACATACTACTTTTTTAGCGTTAGACGGCAAATTTTTGTTGTTTTCAACGTTCGCTCTCTCATTTTTCGATCGCCACCTGTATTCTGTTCAGACAGTAATAGTTGATATGACATCTTTATGGTATTAACTTGGTATGGTTTTACCATAGCATATTATTCTTAACCGAAAAGAAACACTTAAGTGCTTGCTATTCGTTTGAGTCGTCAGAACTGATGATACTTAGTGGTGCTTCCATCTTATATTCAGGAAAGTTTTTGTTTTATTTATATTTTTATTTATATATTTATTTATATATTTATTTATTTATGTGTAGATTGTTATGTGTATGTGTAGGATTTTTTGGTTGTGGGTAACAATCTTTAGTTGAATTTGTACTATGCAACTAAATAGTTTTCAGATTTATAATTCTTGTACCTTATTTTTGGTATTTAAAAAATTATATTAATATTCATTCATTTGATTTTCCGAATTAATAAAAATAAATATGTTATTTAATAAATTATCACAACAAAGTAAAATAACTACACATTTTTGTAAAATTAAACGCATATTTAGTAATTTCTCTACATATTTCTGGACGTATAAATAAAGACAAAATATAGGTTTTTTAATACATATGTATTGAAATTTTATATCGAAAAGCTGTTAGTAGTAATTTTCCATATAAAAACAACTACATCAGTTTAGTAAAAATAAATACATATGCTTTTGGACGTAAATCAAATACATATGTATTTATTTTAAAGACATTTTTAGTTATTTTTAATACAGCATTTTTTTTTTGGTGTACACTAAAAGTGAAAGGGTATATCCAGTTTGGTACGACGTTTGTAACACCCAGAAGGTGTGGGTAAGGAAAAGTATATATATATTCTTGATCAGCATGACCTCCTGAGTCGATTTAGTTTGTCCTTATGTCTGTCTGTTGAAATCACGATTACTGAAAAAGTAGAAAAGGTAGAGCAATGAAACTTTAGATTTGGAATACTTATATATCTAAGCTTTACTGTATACGTGCTTAGATAAACTTTTTTGGTCAAATATATATTGACATTCTGCTCAAATACATGAAAATAATGTTTTCCCACGAAACGACTTGTGGTTCCCAAAAAAAAAATCGAAATTCGGTACATTCGGTACATTCGGTAAATATGGGTATCAAATGAAAGGAAAATTTTCAGCGATGAAAAATTTGTAGTTATTTTCAGGATTCGTATACCTTAGTGACCTATATACCACTTTGAATGATAACCACACATATGTGTAGTGTATTTATAGCCGGCTTAGACAGACTATAATTTTGGTAATCCTAACTAACAAAAACACCTACTTAAAAATTGTCCATGTAATCTAACCTTCCCAACTGATTTATTTTTCAAATTTATTTATGTCTTTTTGTATAAGTTAGGTTTTTTGTAGTTTAATTTATTGTTTATTACTTTTACAATCAGATAATTTAATAATTATATCTTTATTAGTTTTACGATTCGACACTGTGCCTTTAATTTCTTTTAAACTAATTAAATAGTCATTTGTTACTTTTTATGTTGCGGCACTATGTGCCGTTGTAGTCTGAACTAATGCTAAACATATTATAATACGAAGTATCGTTCTCCGCGTTTAGTGAGGTTGCTATGAAGCTACTGCAGCAACTCATGTTGTTTAGTCAGCGTCTGACTTCGCAATCATGACCCGATCGCATGCTCAACAAATTGTGCAAACATAGCCCAATTTGTTAAGCCACAATGTTTGCGCAAATTGCTCCCTTCTTAAAAACCGATTGTCCTCAATCGTTTAAAAATATGGGATATTATTGATACCGATAGATTTAGATGTCGTTGGGGTGTTGTCACCTTCGTCATCTTTAGTATATTTGGTGTAATCAACTTCTTCCGGAGTATGCCCGTTATTTTGGAACACATTTTGTTTCTTCAAGACAATTGCAATGGCCACGACAAATGCGAGGACTATTACTGCTCCAATAAAGATGCTGATATTATTTTTTCTCAAAAATTCTCGATTATTTTAGAGTTATTTGCATTCATCATTTCTAAAGACAAAGTTTCTTCTGTTCTTTGCTAATTGCAAGAATGCTGGGAGTGGTTTGGAATTCGAAGATTGATAACACTGTTCTACAAATTGAGGGTTGTTGGCCTAATCTGGAATGGTACCTATCAGTTCTGGTTGATTTCGGTCTCCTGATTCTTGTTGGGTGCTCAGAATTCCCTATACGTTTTGAAGTTGCAAAAAGGCCGTTTTTAGTACTTTATATTGCAAGTTATCGCACGCTTTCGCCATGTTGCAGATGCAAATTTTATCACAAAATAAAATATGAACCTTGCCCTACGGATAATTGGCAAAAAAATCTGTGTCCAGATATTAGTTTTTGCAAAAAAGAAATTTGTGTTACCAAAAAAGTGTGTCGAGAGAGTAATTTATCACAATTCTCTAAGCTCTCTTAAAAAACATGTAAATATTAGTTCGCTATGTGTTTGCTGTCAAAATTTCGAAAAAATGTTTTAAACTTTATCTTACTGAATATTTTCGGAATATTGTTAAAATTTTTTTATGAAATATGGAGGGAATTGCACGCAGAGATATACAATTGTATACATATATAATGTAGTGGTGCTAGATGCAAAATCGAACAAAATTCTTAGCATCTGATGTACGCATTATGGGAAAACATGATGGGGAACATTGCATTGCGTAATCTCCTGGTGTGTATCGTGATTCGGCAGGCTATAATGGGTTAAAAAAATCCAATATACATCCGTCGTCAACAAATTTTTCTGAGCGACTGAACTGAAAATTTTGAAAATTTGACAAGAACCGTATAAAAGCCAATTTTATAATTTCAATGTTGGAGTCGCGTGATTTTAATTGGAGCCGAGCTCTCAGCCGAGCTCACTAACCACCGACGTTAGTTAAAGGTATTATATAAATACAATAATAAATATACAATTATCTAAATTATATATATTTTGTAGAAGTACAACATTACAATAACATGCTTCTTTCAACAACAAGTTTCTACAACATCATGTCAATAATCCTACGGAGTGCACACTATGCTTTCAGGCCTCTTGAAACAAGCAAACCTAGTCGTATTTAGACATCCGTTAAAGGCAGACTTAAGCAGATGTTTCAATACGACTTGCTTTGCTTTGACAGATGAATGGAAATACATGCGTTTATATGGGGCTAGACTAAATACAAAGCGTTCAAGCTTTTGAAGTCAAAAAAATAGACAAATTTTCTATTTGAAAAGCTTTGTAGGCTTTGACATCTACGAAACTGTCAGAAGCCCGTAAAGCCAGCAAGCAAAGCAAGTCGCATTGAAACATCCGCTTTAGACGCCGAAGTGTTCTGCCTGCATCATCCAGTTCGTGAGGATGGCTGCTACGGATTAGAGCGCTACCAATGATTGTGACGGCTACTGTTGTTGCAGATGGCTGCTGACAGTTCTCGCGATCTAGCAATGTTGTGCGATAGTATTGCAGATTCTATTGTCACAGTCAGCTGCTACTACGTTGCACCAACGGGTTAGTGGTCATGTTAGTATGCGGGGCAAAGACGTCGCCATCGAGTTACAGCTCACTGTCAGCGTGGCGATATTGTGACGCAATCATTATGCTTGCTTTTCACTTTGTCATTTTGTGCCAATTTCATGTTCAAACATTTCACAAATTTGTTGTTTTTAGTCAATGACAAAGTTTAAAAAAAGATGAAATGTTTGTAATTTTATTTCGTTTGACATGGTAAATGAAGATTTTAATTTTGGATAGTTTCTTCGACGTTATAATATTAATGTAAATACAACTATATGACACAAAATGTATTAATTTATTCTTATTATTATTTTGTAATTTTTATATGTAAATCAAATAATAAATCTTTGATTGCATTGATATTTTCTTATAAATGAAATATATATATATATATATATATATAATTGAAATATTTAAAATTCTTAGCGTATATTTTATTAAATACTGTTTTACAATTAATACTTAATTTTATTTCATAGGGTATTTGTAGGGTTTTAATAATGAAAAGACTTTTATGCTCGGGCTCTGACAAGGTAATTGTCGGGTAAATAATAAAATGGTGAATTATCCGACCAGTGCATGATCATGGCCTGAGAGTACACGATCAGGGCACTGCGTTACAAGGACATCGTGGCCATGATTTGTTACCTCGCTTGGGACTCGTCATAACCCGATCATCTCAAACTAGGGATTATCATTGTTGCATTTATGCGTGAAATTATCCCAGTGACTTGTTTCCATGGAATTAGCTCCTCTTTCCATTTAAATAGTAGGAACTGTCTTACTACTTTCTCCGAACTCTGCTTGGAATTCCGTTTTGATTAACCCCTACAGACGACTAAACGTGACATCGATTTCCAACGGAATATCCCCTCTCTTTCTATACCATTTGAAGCAGCCAAATCTCATCAAAACCAAAATTTAACTAAACTCTTTTCGTTGTCTTTTGCTCTCTCTCTTTTTCAAATTCTGACTTAAAATTCAACCGGAATAGAATGTCAGAAACGACGGACAATTCCGAGTTAATTCCTGTGGAATGAAGAAATGAAAGATGACATTAAATGAAAAGGCTATTTTTTAATTTATTTATTTTTATTAGTTTTAGAATGTTTGAAAATTTAAAAATACAAATAATGTACACAAATTTTATAAATGTAACACCGTAAAAACGGAAACTAAAAAATAAGGTAAATAAAACCGTGCCGGAGTGAAAAACTATCAGTAAAAGTCCTCATCTGGGAGTATGTTGGGAGTGTTTGTAGAAAACGGGAGAGTAGCCGCTGACACATGGAGGTTGTTACACTGATGTACCCTTGTGTAGTTGTGCGATCAACATCCTACCGAATATAGCTGTTGAGTCATCACAGTGTATATTTAATTGAGCTAAAATGTATTTTTTGTTAATTTAAAAAAAAAAATATTAGAAATTTGTAATATATACCATAAAATTGTAGACACAATCTGGAACACAAACGTGCGCAGAGTGCATCCTAAAACAGTCACCTTCAACAATCTGCTACACAACTTTGCGAGTGCAAGAAGCCGTGCGCGGCGTACTGATAAAAAAAAAATTGTCTTGACCATCAGCACCTGTGACAAAACCACGCAAAATATGTGCTGCAGTCATTGGTTTGATTATCCACAAACGTCCGCAGTCTGACATAACCTCGAAAAATATGTGCGTTGCACGTATCCACAACATAGTAGCGCAATGTCACAGCTTCCATTTATATTAGGTGAAAAGTATTTTATTAATTGATTTAGAATATTTTTAGAAATGTTGCAAAATTTACCACAAGTCCGTCCACACAATCTGCTACAAACCAATGCAAGTGCATCAATCGTCTTCAACTTCAGTAACTGCACTGCGTCACAACACAATCATTCTTCAAACTATAAATAGATTAAAATTTAAAACATAAATTCATGTATATATACTTACAAAGTTATTCGACCAAAAACATCCACCAACGCACAACGGCCATTTTGAATAGAAAGAAAATTTTCTTGTTGACGTTCAACTCATCGAACAAAAAAGTAAACGAACAAAATCGACAGCCATTGATAAAAAATTCTCTCTTAGAATGGTAGTTGAAAGAGGAAAAAGATGAATTAACGAAACAGGGTTGCATTTCGTAAGCCGCAGCAAGGCACAGCGGAGGAGCTAACTTGTCACTGGGATATTCAAAAGGGCACTTTTTGTCAGTGCTGCCACAATTTTGTTACAGACCTTTAACTATCGCAAAAAAAATGTGACCAGCACATGCAGAGTATCGCCAGCGGAAAGAGTTGCAGAGGAATGCTGCGACACATCCAGCTCCGTGGAGATCTAGGGCAACCCTGGCGCACGTGCCGTGTGCCACGGATATGGCCAGAGACTGTCGTAAAGTGGACTCTGCGCCACGCCATACAGCGAGTCGCGCTGTATGCGTTCGCAGATCCGTTCTCAAATGTTGACTGTTTAAAAAATTGTCAAATAAATTTAATAAAAAAATGTAATTCAGTCGAGCAAATTTTTTAAATTTTCGTGGCCTTGTTTACGTGTAAGTAATAGATTTTAAGTTTTCCAATTTTGTTTTTGCCACTCCCCTATTCCAGAAATGTGAATTGAAAGAAAAAGAGGTTTTTGAATTTAGGATGTAAGAAATGACCTTAGGTCACTTTTTTCAATTTTGTAATTTTTGGGCCGGTTTTCCGCATGACGTGACAACTTTTTATATTATTTTTTTTTGCACCGTCCACATTGATATATTCCAAATGCAGTTGTGACCCTGGTCCGTTTGGTTCTTAAGTTTTCGTTACTATTTCCACATTTAGGAGGGCATGACTATTTTTTTACATTTCGATAAAATAAACTTCAGCCAAATCATATTCCGACAAGGAATAACATTGACCACTGTTTAGCTTACGTTCTCATCTGTTCGTCTCAGCTGTGCTTGTTATTAGTACACTCTAATTAAAAATGGTGGGAATTTACTATTATAGTTGGCAATAGATTTATAGTACAATTATAATAGTAAAATCTCGTCACAATGAAATACAAAAAAAAAAACGATAAAAGTGCGTAAAATAATAGCTTTTAATTTTTCGCTAGAAACTGCTACAAATAGTCATTTATTGGGTATTTGTTTGGTATTCAATAAAAACTCATCACTATTTTCATTGAAATTACAAATTTATGTCGATTTTCATAGCTATTCTTAGCTTAATAATCGACATATTTTACTTTTATTCAGTATTGCAAAGTAAACCTAACGCAACTGCTATATATGTTCCACATATTCTTTGAGTGCATCAATTGACAAACTAGTAACAGCAATTGACAAACTAGTTGCAGTTTTTTACGTTTGCATACGCGTAGCTTATGCAGAACAAAATTAACATATTGTTCGTTGTACAAGGTAACGACCAGCGCAAAGATAGCAACGAAAAGTTAGCAACGAAAAATGAGCACAAAGAGGACGACGAAAATTTGATAAATGAACAGGGTGTTTCAGAGACCAAAAAAATGCATTTTAAATACATTTAATATGCATTTTAGAGCCTTGTACTAAATATTAGTGGCTCTAACTAGCATTATTATGGTGCAAAAAATTACCAAGCATAATACAAAAATAGTTTGAAGCAATAAAAAATCCCGTTTAGTTAATAAAGACAACTTTCTTAAACCATACAAATGTGGTCATGCTAGTTTTTCACCGTTGCTGATGGTAAAAAGCAATCGTTTACGAAAGGGGCATATGCTATCTTATAGCCAATTAAATTCCCCATCTAATGGTGCAGTTGTCACTTCTGGATTTTACTTCAGATAGGAGCTATAGACGCCTCCATCTGAATCTTCCAGTTTCTTCAGTTTACCAAGTACGTTTTTCACCGTTGCTGATGGTAAAAATCAATCGTGTACGAAAACTTAGTAAGCCATCTTAATCTACTCATTTTTCCTGATTTTTTGATGCCAATATCATGTTCGTCATGTACTTGGTATAGAATCTAGTGGTGGATCCACCAACATGGTCATGTCAGTTTTTCACCGTTGCTGATGGTAAAAAGCAATCGTTTACGAAAGGGGCATATGCTATCTTATAGCCAATTAAATTCCCCATCTAATGGTGCAGTTGTCACTTCTGGGTCTAACTTCAGATAGGAGCTATAGACGCCTCCATCTGAATCTTCCAGTTTCTTCAGT
The DNA here is from genome assembly GCA_951804985.1 of Dryomyza anilis. Classification (NCBI taxonomy): domain Eukaryota; kingdom Metazoa; phylum Arthropoda; class Insecta; order Diptera; family Dryomyzidae; genus Dryomyza; species Dryomyza anilis. The sequence continues at coordinate 58,823,195 of OX638131.1, forward strand.
TTACCAAGTACGTTTTTCACCGTTGCTGATGGTAAAAATCAATCGTGTACGAAAACTTAGTAAGCCATCTTAATCTACTCATTTTTCCTGATTTTTTGATACCAATATCATGTCGGTCATGTGCTTGGTATAGAATCTAGTGGTGGATCCACCAACATGGTCATGTCAGTTTTTCACCGTTGCTGATGGTAAAAAGCAATCGTTTACGAAAGGGACATATGCTATCTTATAGCTAATTAAATTCCCCATCTAATGGTGCAGTTGTCACTTCTGGATTTTACTTCAGATAGGAGCTATAGACGCCTCCATCTGAATCTTCCAGTTTCTTCAGTTTACCAAGTACGTTTTTCACCGTTGCTGATGGTAAAAATCAATCGTGTACGAAAACTTAGTAAGCCATCTTAATCTACTCATTTTTCCTGATTTTTTGATGCCAATAGTACATGTTCGTCATGTACTTGGTATAGAATCTAGTGGTGGATCCACCAACATGGTCATGTCAGTTTTTCACCGTTGCTGATGGTAAAAAGCAATCGTTTACGAAAGGGGCATATGCTATCTTATAGCCAATTAAATTCCCCATCTAATGGTGCGACTGTCACTTCTGGATTTTACTTCAGATAGGAGCTATAAACGCCTCCATCTGAATCTTCCAGTTTCTTCAGTTTACCAAGTACGTTTTTCACCGTTGCTGATGGTAAAAATCAATCGTGTACGAAAACTTAGTATGCCATCTTAATCTACTCATTTTTCCTGATTTTTTGATACCAATATCATGTCGGTCATGTGCTTGGTATAGAATCTAGTGGTGGATCCACCAACATGGTCATGTCAGTTTTTCACCGTTGCTGATGGTAAAAAGCAATCGTTTACGAAAGGGGCATATGCTATCTTACAGCTAATTAAATTCCCCATCTAATGGTGCTATTGTCACTTCTGGGTCTTACTTCAGATAGGAGCTATAGACGCCTCCATCTGAATCTTCCAGTTCATCATGTGGTTTTCGCCGTTGCTGATGGCCAAAAATAATTGTTTATTAATACTCCCTATACCATTTTAAAGAACTAATTTTTTCTGATTTTTTTTATACTAACTTTTATTCTGACTACGACATGGTTCGTCCTTGGAATAGCTAGCAACGAATGCAAAAAAATGTCTTTTCAAATTTTCACCAGGAACATAACGAAAACCCATAAATGTGAATATGTTAAATTTTAGTCAATAAAGTTCCCTATCGTGTGGTAAAATTGCCAAAAAGATTAATTAAAAGGTGCAGACGCATCCAGGTGAATTTTCCAGTTCATCGTTACTACTCCATTTTGTGCCATGTCATGCATGTTGCCATTCGTGTGAAAAATCTCATCAGTGGGATTTATTCATACATTTTTCCCACATTTACAAAAGCATTTGCATTCTTGTACTGCGCATTGTCCGATATAGACATTTATATTTGCTCTCGAAATTCAAATGAAAAGTTCGATTAGTCGAATAATTTCCTATCAGTTGGTGGAACTGGCATAGGCATTCCATGGAAGATGTAGACGCCTCCAGAAATATCTTAAATTTCATCGCGCGTTTTTCTCGTGTTCGTTGTGTAGGTGTTGCCACGTACGTTAAAAATCCCAACTGTGGGATTTATTTAGGTGGTTCTCCCATATTTAATAAATATTTTTTAGTGCTTAATTTCCCCACAAATACAATAAATATGTATTTCTATTTGTTATATGGCGAATTTTTTAATATTTTACTAATCTTTTCTTTTACAATAACATAAATAAAGTAGGAAAAAACACACAAATTTGGCAGAATTAGTTTGCTGCATGTGAACTTTTTTTGAAATATATATATATTTTATATATTTATGTTTTCTATATATTATATATTATATTCTCTATTTTATATACTATATTTTATATTTTATATTTAAATACTATATATTATATTTTATATTTTATATATTTATGTTTTCTATATATTATATTCTCTATTTTATATACTATATTTTATATTTTATATACTATATACTATATTTTATATTTTATATTATATATATATATATTATATATATATATATATATTATATATATATATATATTATATATATATATATATATATATATATATATATATATATATATATATATATATATATATATATATATATATATATATATATATATATATATATATATATATATATTATATTATAAAATATGAAATATAAAATATAAAATATAAAATATAATATATAGTATTTAAATATAAAATATAGTATATAAAATAGAGAATATAATATATAGAAAACATAAATATATAAAATATATATATATTTCAAAAAAAGTTCACATGCAGCAAACTAATTCTGCCAAATTTGTGTGTTTTTTCCTACTTTATTTATGTTATTGTAAAAGAAAAGATTAGTAAAATATTAAAAAATTCGCCATATAACAAATAGAAATACATATTTATTGTATTTGTGGGGAAATTAAGCACTAAAAAATATTTATTAAATATGGGAGAACCACCTAAATAAATCCCACAGTTGGGATTTTTAACGTACGTGGCAACACCTACACAACGAACACGAGAAAAACGCGCGATGAAATTTAAGATATTTCTGGAGGCGTCTACATCTTCCATGGAATGCCTATGCCAGTTCCACCAACTGATAGGAAATTATTCGACTAATCGAACTTTTCATTTGAATTTCAAGAGCAAATATAAATGTCTATATCGGACAATGCGCAGTACAAGAATGCAAATGCTTTTGTAAATGTGGGAAAAATGTATGAATAAATCCCACTGATGAGATTTTTCACACGAATGGCAACATGCATGACATGGCACAAAATGGAGTAGTAACGATGAACTGGAAAATTCACCTGGATGCGTCTGCACCTTTTAATTAATCTTTTTGGCAATTTTACCACACGATAGGGAACTTTATTGACTAAAATTTAACATATTCACATTTATGGGTTTTCGTTATGTTCCTGGTGAAAATTTGAAAAGACATTTTTTTGCATTCGTTGCTAGCTATTCCAAGGACGAACCATGTCGTAGTCAGAATCAAAGTTAGTATAAAAAAAATCAGAAAAAATTAGTTCTTTAAAATGGTATAGGGAGCATTAATAAACAATTATTTTTGGCCATCAGCAACGGCGAAAACCACATGATGAACTGGAAGATTCAGATGGAGGCGTCTATAGCTCCTATCTGAAGTAAGACCCAGAAGTGACAACTGCACCATTAGATGGGGAATTTAATTAGCTGTAAGATAGCATATGCCCCTTTCGTAAACGATTGCTTTTTACCATCAGCAACGGTGAAAAACTGACATGACCATGTTGGTGGATCCACCACTAGATTCTATACCAAGTACATGACGAACATGATATTGGCATCAAAAAATCAGGAAAAATGAGTAGATTAAGATGGCTTACTAAGTTTTCGTACACGATTGATTTTTACCATCAGCAACGGTGAAAAACGTACTTGGTAAACTGAAGAAACTGGAAGATTCAGATGGAGGTGTCTATAGCTCCTATCTGAAGTAAAACCCAGAAATGACAACCGCACCATTAGATGGGGAATTTAATTGGCTATAAGATAGCATATGCCCCATTCGTAAACGATTGCTTTTTACCATCAGCAACGGTGAAAAACTGACATGACCATGTTGGTGGATCCACCACTAGATTCTATACCAAGTACATGACGAACATGTACTATTGGCATCAAAAAATCAGGAAAAATGAGTAGATTAAGATGGCTTACTAAGTTTTCGTACACGATTGATTTTTACCATCAGCAACGGTGAAAAACGTACTTGGTAAACTGAAGAAACTGGAAGATTCAGATGGAGGCGTCTATAGCTCCTATCTGAAGTAAAATCCAGAAGTGACAACTGCACCATTAGATGGGGAATTTAATTAGCTATAAGATAGCATATGTCCCTTTCGTAAACGATTGCTTTTTACCATCAGCAACGGTGAAAAACTGACATGACCATGATGGTGGATCCACCACTAGATTCTATACCAAGCACATGACCGACATGATATTGGTATCAAAAAATCAGGAAAAATGAGTAGATTAAGATGGCATACTAAGTTTTCGTACACGATTGATTTTTACCATCAGCAACGGTGAAAAACGTACTTGGTAAACTGAAGAAACTGGAAGATTCAGATGGAGGCGTCTATAGCTCCTATCTGAAGTAAAACCCAGAAATGACAACCGCACCATTAGATGGGGAATTTAATTGGCTATAAGATAGCATATGCCCCTTTCGTAAACGATTGCTTTTTACCATCAGCAACGGTGAAAAACCACATTTGTATGGTTTAAGAAAGTTGTCTTTATTAGCTAAACGGGATTTTTTATTGCTTCAAACTATTTTTGTATTATGCTTGGTAATTTTTTGCACCATAATAATTCTAGTTAGAGCCACTAATATTTAATACAAGGCTCTAAAATGCATATTAAATGTATTTAAAATGCATTTTTTTTGTTTCTGAAACACCCTGTTCATTTTATCATATTTTCGTCGTCCTCTTTGTGCTCATTTTTCGTTGCTAACTTTTCGTTGCTATCTTTGCGCTGGTAAGGTAACGATATACGGACAGCGAAGCAGACACTGCATAAAGAGTGACTGCCGAATCAGCTGTACGGTCGACCAACAAGCAATTGGTTTATCAATTACTGTTGTTTTTTAACCAGTACAAAATATATTCTTTTTCGATAGATAAATTGAGATAGATATATTCTTTTTTATTACTCTATTAAGTGTCGAATAAAAACAAACAATATTAAATATATTCTTTTAAAGTTATTACATTCATTTATTAAGTGTATGTTTCCAATGAAATCTTTTACTAAATTCAAATATTCAATGATTTCTTTGATTTTAGAATATATTCATGAAAATTATAATTAAAAGAAAAATAAAACAAATTATAGCACTTCACTTGCTAACATTGCCCTCTTCATTTGTAGAATTGTTTAAGTCGTTGTTATTAATAATTCCGGTGTCTCCAGATGTTATTGCAAGATTTGCAACATATAAAGCGGGATCGATAACCTTTGGAATTGGTTTAATTTCAGTTCCAAGCTCCTTCTCAATTCTGTGTAAATCGAATCTGTCTTCATAAGTGATAAGGTTTATTGCAATACCTGAAAATATAATACATAATAATAATAATAAAAAAACAGAAGGGTGTAATATAAAATGTGAAATAGCTATTTTGTGATCATTTTTAGATTTTACAAATTCGGGGATTGTAACATAATTTTGCGCAACTGTCATTTAATTAAATTATAAAATTATAAATCTCCCAACTGTCCAGTATTAAATATTTTATAGCCACTAACTCACACTTACCCATACTCATGAGGTGTGTGCAAAATTTTTTTCATGAAATTACGAGAATCCACGAATTTTTTAAATCTAAGCCAATTTTATGGACAAATACGCATTGATAAAGTTTTTAATGGCAAAATTTTAATTTTATATAAATAATCTTACTAATAACAATGATAATATTGTATCATTGGCGACACTGTTTTTAGAAAGACGTTTTAAAAAGTGTTTAAATATCAAATTATAAAATAAATAAAAGTGCAAGTTATATAAAGTCTTCCGGGAATAAAAAGTATTAAATACAAAACATATATCTGCCGAATATTAAAACAAGTGAAAACAATAAAATTTTGTGTATTAAGCAGGAGAGTAGAGAACGGAACCAACGAGTGGCAGTTGTTACGTTGTTCTGTTTTCTTCACAAAGGCATGTGCAATATACACACAATTATTGAAATAATTTTAATAATATTTCACAAATTTTATTTTCAAATATTGTCGGATATAACAATCAAATTATCAAACAAGTATTAATAATATTTATCAATCATTTTATTGTTAGTTTTGTTTTCTGCCTTGAATGATATTTAAAAATTGAAATAAAAAATGACAACAACAAAAAAATAAACAAAATATTTAAAGAAGTTTCGATGCATTTTTATTGAATTCAAATGAATATCATTTTAAATATTATGTGCACTGATTGGCACTAGGCTAATTGTGAACACCATCCTCATGACCCTTGCGATTAGAGGGTTCTTTTCTGATATTTAACATTTCACGTTTCTTAAGAAATTTTCAATTTTTGTCCCGGGAAGCGGGAAATGTATAAAGTAAAAAATTACATAATTTGTTTACAAGGAAAGATTATTATTATACAAATACGACGACTTTTCAAGAGAACTATTGGAAAATCTTAATTTGCGGACCTTGATGTAGGATCTACTGAGGATTTACCTTTATCATATATATTTACAATATACCGTTGTGCAAAAGGGATATTTAGCAGAGCTGTGAATGATTCGATCTATTGGTGATTCAATCCCAAAAAATATGCATATGATTTGGTAATGTGAAAAAACAATCATTGGCTGCATTCAGCAACCTCAACAGCTGCGAGACTGCTCACTAACTAATCGCTCACTTTTATTGAATGCACCGCTACCTCAGCTGTCAGTTTACAAAATAATTTATTATAAATATTTTATTAAAGAAACATACAGCTCTTAAATTGGTTGAAAACATATTTCCAATCTAAATTGCATTTTTATTTATAAATATTTGAGTTAAAATGTCATCGATAACAAAGGCAGCGCAAATGTAGCGTAAAAATTTCATGCTGGAAAAAAAGGCGACCGCTCACTAAACATGTTGAGGGTATCATGCTATTCAAGCGCAAATTGCTTAACAGCTCCACAACTGCTGAGGTCGCTGAATGCAGCCATTGACACCAATTCCAACACCAAAATGAGTGCAATATCTGTTGCTGAAATCTTAAATGAAATTCAGTTTAATTCATTCATTTTGTTAAGATCTTTTTTAAAATCTCTGTTAGAATCATTTACAGAATCATCATAAGTTCCAATTACCTTTCAAATCATTGGATTACTCGGAATATTAATCAAAGACTTTGAATTGAATCACAATGAATCACAATTGCGACCAGCTTTAATTCAATGATTTAAATCATCTGTTTATTTTAGTCTTGAGATTGAATCACAAAAAACCTGCAATCAGTTTTCAAGTCAAATAAAATCCAAAAAATAAAAAAAATATTTGTCAAATCATATGACTGCTACATAAACGACTGAAACGCAAATGATTTTGCAATCTCTTTGCTCAAATCACTTTTCTCTCTCAAGACTTGAAGAAAAACAAACTCAAATCATTTTTTACACTCAAGATATGAAGTAAAACAAATTTAACCCCCAAATCATGTATCTTTTTATTATCGTGTGACTACGATTCGTTTCCAGTGCCCTTTGTCTAAAATTTGTATAACATACTTCAAATGTTTCGTTCGTTTCTTTCAATCGAACGTTTGTTCAAATTTTTTGTTTTGCCAACTATTTTTCATAAACAAAAATTTTAATTTTTTTACTTTGCCGTATGATTAATATGCTGGCAACAAAAAAACTTACAAAACGAGCGTACTCAACATTTCGTTTGATACATGAATCAAAGAATCTGTCAAACTTACCATAAATATGTTACAATGCAAACATAAAATGTTAATAGCATTTAAATATACTTTTTCTTGGCAATTTACTAGGTTATAACTATGTTTCAAAACAAACAAAAAATACTATTCAAATCTAATTATAACGTATGTTCGCAACGCTCGTCTTCATTCGGTTAGTTATCGTCAGACGAATTTGGCAACGTTGTGCAGCATGTTCTACCTACGCCATCTTTTGCCAGCGTTTGAACATATTGATGTTTAAAAACAAACCAAGAATAAATTGGATTTAAATAACTCTATTCTTACAACATTCTTCTTGTATACGAAGTTGGCACTCGTTGAGCAGAATTTTCGATCTAAGTCTCTTTTGTCGTCGTTTGGAATATGTATTGGTCCTTTTAAACATACTGATGTTTGAAAACAAATAAAAAAAAAAAAAAAAATTAAATTAGATTAGATTTAAATATGTAGCCGCGGTAGCTCTGTGGTTAGTGCGTTGGATTGCGAGTCGAAAGGTCCCCGGTTCATGCCTGGACTAGGGCTAACAACATCTTTTCATAGAAACATTTTTCTATACCGCGCTGCCTCTCGTCAGTAAATGGCAAACCTACGAGAGTAAAACCATTGCCTATGAAAAGCTCTCACCCGCCGTTCGGATTCGGCAATAAACTGTAGGTCCCACCACTTTGAGTACAAATATAACACGCACAGCTCAAAATGGTGAGAAAGCTCGGCCGAAGTTCTGTACAGGACTGTAGCGCCAAACTATTATTATTATTATTAGATGTAAATAAAAATATTCTTGCAACATTCTTCTCGTATACGAAGTTGACACTCGGTGACCGCCATTTTCTGCCTACGTGTCTTTTGTTGTTCGTTGAGAAAACGTGTTCGTATCGGTAATAATTTTGTCATTTGCAAATTTATAAAAAATATACAAATTGTGTTACAAAAAGTTCAAATTGTAACAAATAATATAACAGTAAATAATTCAATAGTGCAGTATAAAATTTAATTGTTCCTCAATGTTTTTCTAAAAATATTATGAAAAGCCGACATGGATTTATTCATCATAAAAACCACAACTAAAAAATCAGTGCTTCTATTTTTGAACAGAATTCCTTGCCTACGCTATGATCTGTATTGAAACTTGTACTTGGAGTTTTAAACCAATTATTTATTTATGCATTTAAAAATTTAAAATTAAATTTCATATACTATAAATTCCTACTGTGCATTTTTAATGATGTTTAATAAAAATTAATAAAAAAAACAATATTTTATTTTTATTTTCAACATTAAATTGTTTCCGTCATACCATAATGTAAATCAGAGCTCATTACAACACTGTTCAAGTCTCAATACAATCCTGTTCAGAAATGACTTATCAGGCAAGTATATATTATGTTTACATCAAAATTATGTTTACTGCAAAATTATGTTTGTAAGATCCATTTTTTTCAGCGTTTATATGTCACATATAATGGCATTAGGTGCGACCCACTTTCACTGGATTTTCAAATACCTGGGTATCACCTACTGCGACAGTTCTCTGCCCATATGGGTCTCGCACTTTATATTCGAAGTGACGTTGCGTACCAGCATGCTGCAGCACCAACAATAACATAGTGTTTCGAATAATGAATTTAATACTATGTGGATTAAATTCAAAATCATGTCACAGAATGGTACAAAATATTATTTTATTAGGTATGCGGTCTTTCTCATAAGAATGCTCATAAGAATGCTGAAGAATCAGACATCGTCTACTCCAACCCTCGTTATGAATGGCCAGACCTTCACTGACTCTAATCACTTGGCAGAATTATTTTCAATTGAATATTCAATTGAAGAAGTGCGCCTCAACGCTGCCTTGTCCGTAACCTTTTCAACATCTCTTATATACAGGAGTTTTTCCATTTTGTTGGAAGGTCGCCAACGTTCTGCCAGTTCTGAAAAAGGGCGAGACTACGAACCCTGCCAATTACCGAGCTATTGCAATATGCTTTGCGCTCTTTAAGGTAATGTAGAGCGTAATAAACTTCCACCTTGTCAATTATTTGGAGCACAACGGATTACTCAGTGACCGACTAAATGGTTTCCGTAGGACTAGATTCACGTGTGACTTAGTGGCGGTCCTATCTGAAAAGTAGAATAACTGTATTCACCTTTTTGGGGAGAGAAAGGCTGTAGCTTTAAATATTTTAAAGGCCTGTAATCGAGTGTGGCATGAAGCCCTCGTTTCAAAACTAATTGCATATGGTGAATTCTCTTTGATTCAAAATATACATCATTTGAATTAAAATATTCTGAAAGTCTATGTCATGCTAGCATTTATACGTCGTAACAGTAATCAATTTAAAGATCCGTTCACACTAAAAACTCATGTTAACCGTATTGAACGTATACAGAGCAAATTTATAAAATTGAAAATGTCTCAGCGATTACCTCCGAGATCACCTTCGACGATAGACATCATTGTTTTCAGACTTCTACCCCCCTAAGTGCAATTTTTTCTCATATAATTAAAGATCTGCAAAAATTATTAAATTTTCTGTTGAAAGTATTTAGTTAGCTTCATAAACAAAAAAAGTTGCAAAAAAACTCGTTTTTAAAATTTATTGTAAATTTTTTTTTTTTTTTTTGAAGTTCTGTCCTAAACTTAAACACTATATTTGTAACTTTTTTGTTTATGAAGCAATCTAAATACTTTCAACGGTCAAGTTATATAATTTTTCGATACCATTAATAATATGACAACAAAAATTGCTAAGAAAAAACTAACATCACTTATTGAAGTTGACCTCGGAGGTCAATTAAAAGGACAAATATATTAAGCGCCGAGACCTTTCCAACGATATATAAAACTTGATGATCATACATAAAAAAAGCTATGAAGAAAAAACGAATTTGGCGGTTTTTGGAGGGCTCCAAAAATTTATTTTTTTATGTTTTTACCATTTCTTAATATATGCTTTTATTTTAGGGGTGAACTTTCAATTTTTTTTTTAAATATATTATTTTTCGATAATGTTGTCACTTAAAAACGAGATAGCTGTAACTTTTTTGTTTATGAAGCAAACTAAATACTTTCAACGGTAAAATTTTATATTTTTTCAAGAATTTTAATTATATCATAAAAAAACAATGCATTTAGTGGGTAGAAGTCTGAAAAACTAACAACACTTGCCGAAGTTGACCTCGGAGGTCAATTCACCTATGCGTTTTAACCGCTGAAACCTTTTCAACGGTATATAAACTTGATGATCGGACATCAATTAAAGAAGTTATGACTAAATAACGATTTCGGCGGTTTTTGGCGGGGTCCAAAAAAATAAAAAAAAATATTTCTGACACTTTTAGGAGGTAAGCTTTCATTTTAGGGGCGGACTTTCCAACATTTTTTTTCGAACCGGCCTAAGTTTTCTCCAGAGTCTTTCAATACGAGTTGCGATGGATGGTGTTTTCTCAGAACAACATTCTGGTTTTTATCTATGATCTTCTGTTATCGACCCAGAACCCAGTACATTTATTTGCAAATGAGAGTAACATTTGTCATTCATACTCGTTCAACAAGAGTAAAAGACGCACATTGAATGACTCACTCAATAATGACCTTAAATCATTCCCTTTAATATGCACATAGAAAATTTTGTTGATAAATCGAATGAACGCCGTTAATTGAGACTCCGTTCATAATATATATATGGAAAAAATCCCTCTATTTATGAACTATTCTTCGTATATACGAATCGCACAATTGATATAATAAACGCGTTCATAATTATTATGAATTGCGTTCATTAAGGTATTCATATTCAGTTTTTGACGCAAATCAGCGCAGCCTCCACGTCACGTGATACTGAAAAATAAAAAACAAGTCCACAAACAAGATCATAGAAAATACAACATAAAGTAGGTGTTTGAGTATTTGTGTATGATCGTATGTGTGCAGCTGCAGCCATTTTGACCATTCTATAAATAGATATTTTTATTTTACTGACGCGTCATGACGGGCAGTGATTATGTTCACTACTCGTCGCGACGAGTCGTTAGTAGATGATGGCTTATAGACACAGTTCTTACAGTTCGTATGTGATTTCGTACTTATACAGCAAATCGTTTCCCTTGTTGTTTAAAACTACATAGAAACGTGCTGCGCAGCTACTTAACATCGCTCAACATCAAATATGAGCAAGAGTAGATATAAAATAAAATGTAAATAGTTAAAAAAAATAAATAAAAAACAAAAGTAATATAATAAAATACAAAAATAATAATAATATTAGGAAATAAAAATTGTTTATTTTATTTTAAATAGTGAAACAGTTAACAGTATCATGATTTTTTTTCGTAAATATTATGGAAGTGTTCATCAATATTATGAACTTTTTCATTATGATAAATGATGCGGAACTCATGCGTAGTCCATACCACGCTACTGAGTTTTTCAATATTAACGGCTTCAAATTGTCGATATCCATGTTTACTTTTTGAAAAATTCAGCAGCGTACTTTGTGAAACTCGTTCATACTTGAACACAGCGGAAGTCCAATGTTCTTCTGCTCATGAAGTCCAACGTGCTTCTTCGCATGAGTCCAACGAGCTTCTGCACATGAGTTCCTCCATGTATTCTTGTGTCCAGCATCCATATTTAATTCGCCCATTTTGTTAAGAGGGGTTTAGCATGAACAATTTATAAATGACAATATTTTTATGCATAAAAATAGTCATAAATAAACTTTTTTTTTGTTAGAAAAAACAAAAAAATAAACTCTTTATTGCATTTTTTGCAAAGTCTTAGCTGGAAACAGTTTTCCCGTTCGTTTACTATAAAATGTTAGACTGACCAGTAATTCATATAAAAAATAAACACCTTCATTGTGCCACAATTCCATCAAGAGTGATTATGTTAACCAGAAATGGAAATTCTTGGTGACTAACGAACTTGCAGCGAAACCATCGGTCAATGAGATCGCAATCACCTCAAAGAACAGCATCCAATTATATATGAACACATATTTTATATATAAGCGCATATCCATTTAGATATGGACCAACATCTTATCATATATGGCGTCATATATACTTATATATGGATTCATCTGATAATATATTGCATCAGATATCTTATATATAATACCATATAAGTTATATACAATTAGACATGATTATATATGTGTCCATATATCGCACGATACCCAATCATATCTGATTTCATATCTATCATATATGATCAGATATGATTATAAATGAAATCATATAAAAATAGATATGATCATATATGGAGTCATATGTATATATGCATACATGATTTGATACAAGGTTGTCAACACATTGAGTTGAGCGATGGTCGATCGCTCAAATGAGCTTGAACGAAGAGTTTGAGCGAAGAGTGTTGAGTGATTTTGGATCGCCCAAATGAGCATAACCATTTTTGAGCACTGAAATGAGCTCATTTTTGAGCTGACAAAAAAAAAGAAAAAGAAAAACACATATTTTCATTAATGTAGACGTTCATAAATATTTTGCACGTTTTGCATTGTTACTTGTTGTAAAATATTCAGTAAAATCATGAATTCTTTTGAATTTCATAATTACCTTAAAAACATATTAAATACATTAAATTAATAAAAAAACGCAAGTCTTGCTTTTCTAGAATTTCTTGCAGTGCTAGGCTTGCACTTCTTTTCTTGCTCTTGCAAGAAAATCTAGATCTTGTTCTTGCAAAAAATGGAAGAACAAGAGCAAGATGCAACAACATAAAATTTTTGATTATCACTAATTACAATATCAAAAAAATGCTGATATTTTGAAAATACTAGGGCGCACTGAGAATTTTTTTTTGTCAAAATAAGAGAAATTATTTTAAAATATTTGTCAAAATTAAAAAATGTAAAGAAATGAAATTTATACAATTTTATAAAAACATTATTGAAATGCGCAGATCTTTCTGAAGGGTGAAATACAGGCCTTCGCGTTAGGGAACTTACGCTCGGCAGCAAAGAACTTTGAAGTCAGCTGCAAAACAAACCATGGACTTGAAAGCCATTGGAAGACAACACATTTTTACTCATAAAGAAATACCGACGAACGCGATTAACCTCATGCTTTCAATCAATCGAGTTTTAGCTAATACAGCTAGCTTTTACTTTCAAAGCATAAATGCTTGAAAAAATTTACCCACTAATAGTAGTTTGGCTCGTAACAAACGCATGCAGTTGTTAAAATTTCTACAATATTATTTTTGTTATTAAAGCTTCAATCTACATTTGAATTGACTTTTTGACAGATTAACATTAAAATGTGTGCAATTATTAACTATATTACACATACGGTTAAAAGGAGATGATACAAAATAATTTGTTCTACTAAATTGAAAATAGAACAATGTATCACCATTTCTACTACTTCTACGATTTTGGTTAAAGATTATATATCGTAGAAGCTCTACTGAATCCAATTTACACTCAGAAGAAAATGTCCCATTAAGTACTTAATGGTACGACTATTAATCTTATGGTTCATGAATTAATAGTTTTTTCTTTTTGAATCAAAAGTTTTCTAATTTGATAGTATTCGAAAAATTCAGTACCATTAATCTAAATCAAGGATTGAAACCTAAACTAATAACGGTTTCGATTTCGGTTTTTTCCGCGTTTCGGTTTTAAGTTTTTATAAAGAAACGGTTTCGGTATACCGGTTCCGAGTAACGGTTTCGGTTTTTATTTCGGTTTTTCTATAATATTTCTTATTTTCCATATTTTTAAATGTATTCAACAAAAAAACCAGGAGTAAAGTGGATGGTGTAATGTGGGAAATTTCAGTTTTTGGCCATGTTTTTGCATTTAAAAAATAAAAACAATTGTCAAGTGCTTCTTAATAAACACTTCAATCGTGACAACAAACCAATGTAAAGCAACATTTTGACTTCACCTGAGATATGATCTGAATTAGGAGACTAGGAGTAAATGCACTTAATTTTTCGTATTTTCTTAAGTAATTACTACGATGTTTATAATTTTAATTTTTTTTTACTTCCGAAAGTTTTTTTTTTTTTTGAAGAATTGAAAACACAACAACGGCAACAATACAGCCAAGTATCCTCATCAGTGATCTTTGTGTGATGACGTATTGATAACAACAAATCTATAGAATTTTGAAATTATTAAAATGAACTTTTCAAAACGTGTCTCACTTTACCCCAAAAAAAGACCGATGTTTTGAATATTTTTGTACAACAACAAATTTTGATTTCGGGAACTCTTAATTATATTCATTGACATTACATGCCTTGTATTTAAGATCTTTTATATAAAATAAAATAATTTTTTGTTTCTTTTTATACATTTTTAAAAACCGTTTTAAACCGGTATAAAACCGAAACCATTTATTTCGGTTTTGGATATCGGTTCATTTTTGATTTTCGTATAACGGTTTCGGTTTTAAAAATTAAACGGTTTGAAACGGATATCGGTTTCGGTTACGGTTTCAATCCTTGATCTAAATATTTCAAAATTATTATTTTTAATAGAATAAATACTATTGTTTTAATGGTTTCCGCCTATAATAATAAACGTGGCATAAAAAACATAAACACGAATATAAACTTGTTCGTTTTGTACGTAATTTTTTTTTTGTTTTTTTTTTTTTGCTATATCTACTAAGATCCACAGCACTCAGACAGACTATATCCATTGTACTGTGAAATCTATTCCCTACAATTTTGTGGTTAATATCACCACGAGCGCCCATGCCCAAGCCGGGATTTGAACCCGAGACCTTCAGAGGCCGGCTGTAATACTGCGTGTTGGTGTTTGCTCAAAATGGTCGCATGTATTTTTTGTAATAATCCACATAATTAAACGCAATGACTTAATGTATTTAATGTAAATTCATTATATTTAACCATTTTCTATTTATTACAGATAATAAATAATAATCGAATGGCGACGGACTCTAAATGCAGACTCAAGTATTGTAAACTGAAACGAAGATTGAATGTGCTACTATAACCTTTTGCAACTAGAAGTGTCCATTTATGTTTGTGATTTTTTAAAAGTTAATTTCAGTTTCGACATTTAATTAAAATAAATTAAATAAAATCCACTTGTGTTTTAATAAAGTATTAGGAAAATATAATTTGACTATACTATAATAATTATTCGTATAATAATTCGTATCATTAAATATTTATAGGTTTTGCTCCTTTAATTATAATATGATTAAAGGAGCACATTATAAAATTTATTGTGCAACAAAATATTGTATTAACAGTTCCAATATTACTGAATTAATGGGACGCATCCTATTGTTCAATTTTAATAGTATAAATAAATTATTGTTTTTCTATTGAAATACTTTTAATTTATCATGCTTTTTTTCTGGGTGTACCAGTAATGAGTTGATGTATATAGATTACATCGTCATTTTTTCTGCGATCTTCAAGTGATTTCAGTGATTTAATAGTTTCAGCCGATCCTCGTATGGTGGAAGATTGTAATTATTAACCCAATTTAAACCATTGAGAGCAAATCGTACAATCGTGGACATTTTCAAATAAAAACTGGGCAGTAAATGAAAATGGGCATCAAATCGGGAATTTCAGAAAACAGTGTGTAACTAGCGGATCACGTAAAGATTGAGCAGCTGAATGCCCAAAATACCGGTTAAATGCAACACTGGATGCAACTGAAAAGCAAGACATAAGGTGTATGTGAAGTTAATAACTCGGTTTTAACAACCGGAACCGACGGAATCAACATTAGCCACCAAAAACGGTCTGATATGAATTCAACTCCGTTCTATTTGTACTAAAGTTGATTCCGCTTCATTATATTAAAATTCTAACGTAAGTGCGCAGAGTTGCCATATTTATAAACTTTATTTGTTTATCACTTAATGGCTGCTCACCAAATGATCGCTCACTCTTATTGAATGCACCGCTACCTCGTTTACAATTTACAAAAAATGTAATATAAATAAAAATTTTAGTTAAATACAACTCTTTTATTAATTGAATACATATTTTATATTCTTAAATTGATTTCAACGTTTACTTCAAATCAAGATTTAATCTTATTTGCAAATCGAAATCAATTTAACCTACCTTTAGTTTTTTGCTTTTATATATTGACTTAATCCTACAAAATAAGTAAAAAATGAGGATCCTCATATAGGACAACAAAAGAGTATTTTTTTAATGAATTATCCCGTTATATGTCATCCAACAAATATCGTAGACTTCAAGCCCGAGCGTCAAGACAGCTGCAGGAAATCGATGCCATCAGCCAAAATGTTGTAGACGTGTTTTTTTTTGTAAGCTTGTATGTTTCAAGCTCTTGAATACCATTCTGGATCCTATTCAAGGTTGGCGGGAGCGGTCGGTATATTGTTTTAAAGATTCACAGAAGTCCAATCAATAATAGATTTCGGTAAGCTACTACACGCGTTGTTATATTTTTGTAAGGGTTTATATTGCAATCATAAACACTGTTTTTAGCGTCACTACATTTTTGTTCCTAATTTTCACTGCCCTTTTTTGGCAATGTTATTATCAAATCATTTTCAAATACAGCACTTATTTTATATTTGAAACTGATTTGAAAAACACACTTGACCTTAAAGGCAATTATGTTTATTTTTTAAACGCGTACCCTGTGGCATATTGGGACTCAACAGTTTCACAACTGTTGAGATCTCTGAATGCAGCCAATGTTTTTATAAAACGAATAAAAACCTCTGTGTGTGTACATTTCTGTAAAAATCCTTAAAAATGGATTCTTTATCACCAACTCCATAGTTCTTGAATCATATCATAAAAGATGTGAACATTTTTAATTTTCTACATGCGCATGTTTTTCATACTAAAATAAAAATGTAGGATGTAGATATTTAAATTTCCAAAACGTATGAAATATTTTCACCGATATAAAATAATAAATTACGACTACTGGTAAAAATTTAGAACTACCAGATTTAATAAACGTAATATTTTTTTGAAAGTTTAAATTTAACAAGTGAAATGATGTCGTCAAAATGATGTCTTCATTTAATCTAGTATTTATAATTTTTTAACTAAGAGTCGTAATTTATTTTTTAATTTTGTCGGGAAATCAAATTTGGTTTGTGAAATGATGTCTTCAAAATGATGTCTTCTTTTAATCTAGTATTTATAATTTTTTAACTAAGAGTCGTAATTTATTTTTTAATTTTGTCGGGAAATGCAATTTATGTAATTTGGATATTTATTTTATTTTTATTTTGGTTTTAAATCTTACGTTTAAAAAAACGGTGTATGTATATTAACAAATTTTTATTTAAAATTTTCACATTTACGTTTTTAGTTTTATAAAACAATAAAAATTAATGATGCTCAAGAAATGTCTTATTTAAATATAAAAAGTATAATTTGAAATGGTTAGTGCGTTGGACTGCGAGCCGAAAAGTCTCGGATTCAATCCTGGACAGGGGCTAACAACATCTTTTCATAGAAACATTTTACTATTCCGCGCTACCTCTCGGCAGTAAATGGCAAACCTACGAGAGTAAAACATTGCCTATGAAAAGCTCTCACACGTCGTTCGGAATCGGCATTAAAACTGTAGGTACCACCAAATTGAGTACAAATATAACACGCACAGCTTGAAATGGTGAGAGAGTCGGCCTATGTTCTTATAGGATAGTAGCGACCAACTATTATTATTTATATACCATGTTATCTATATATGCGTGAAGTTAACAACTCGGCTTCAACAACCGGAACGGGTGGAATCAACATCTGCCACCAAAAATGGGCTGATCTGAATTCCACTCCGTTCTCTTTTTACTGAAGTTTATTCCGCTTCGTTCTATTAAATTTCTTAATTCAGTGCGCATAGTTGCCATTGTAATAAAAGATAATTTGAAAAAATATTCGAATATTTTATTATTTAACTCCATAGTTGTTGAACGATATTATTGGATATTAGACATCTGCACAAATGGTTTTGAAGTTTCCTCTGCAAATATGCACTACTGCACTCTACAGTTTTGAAATCATTTCACAAATGACAATCGACAGTATTATAGTGAAGTCTCTTTGAGCGACTTCACTTCACTTCAGTATTTGTTTCATTGGTGTCAAGCACTGTCAAAACATCAAGCCATTCAAAACATTGAATGTTTTGAAAAACACAACAAACGACAACACTGTCGCTGAACATGCAACGAATACAGTAGGTGCAGCGAGTGAGCGCAACGAGTAACGAGTGAGAAGACGAACATTGAAAACAACAACAAATCAGACGCTCGTTCGACGGCAGTAATGTTGTTATTGGTATTTATGTGTTAATAAAAAATACAACAAACAATATTAAAAAAAAAAAATTGTTAAAAAAAAATTTTGTACGACAAAAACAATGCTTTGGTCGAAAAGCAATATATCAAAAAAAAAAAAAAATTAATTAAATAATGAAAAAATTAAATAATGAATAAAATGTTTTTCGATAAATAAAAAACTTAATATAAAATATTATGTGATTTTCTTATACCTTTTGTTTTTTTCTATATTTCCATCTATTCCTTACTCTAGTAAGAATTATAAAAAAAAAATGAAAAATGCACTAAGTACTCGGTGTCATAAGCAGTTTATTTCAGTATTTGAATGTTTATCATCATCATAGACCTCTTCACTTCTGTTTTGTTTTGCTTATGTTTTGTTTTGACAGTACTTGGTTCTTTGTTGTTGTGAGCAAGACATTGTTTTGATTTTCAAGCATAGAGTTGACGACAGTAAATGTTTTGAAACGAAGTGAATGTCTTGAAGTGGGTTTCAAATGGACTTGTGCAGATGTCTATTGGATATGCACAAAAATCTTAAAAGAAGTAAAAATTTATTTTCATACTAAAATAAAAATGTTGGATGTAGATATTTAAGTTTCCAAAACGTATGAAATATTTTTGACGGTATAATACCGTTGCATACTAGTATTTTACTGCTAATAATAATACACATAATATAAAGACATTTCATAAAGGTCTCACAGAATTAATCAAATGTAGATTCCACCAAAAGAAGTTAACAACTCGGTTTTAACAACCGGAACGGGCGGAATCAACATCAGACACCAAAGGTGGTCTGATCTGAATTCCACTTTGTTCTCTTTGTACTGAAGTTGATTCCGCTTTGTTCCAGTTATTTTTAACAACTCCTGTCATAATAATTGGGTAAATAAGTAATTGTTTACTTACGACTCTTACAGCGTTAACAATAATCAAAAAATGATGACAAATCTACCATATAAATGTATGTCAAAACTCGACTACTATCTTAAGTTGTACATTATTTTTTGATTATTAAAGCTGTTAGTTAAAAAAATTATAAATAGTAGATTAAATAAAGTCAACATTTTTACATCTTTACACATATATTTTTTAAATTTAAAATTTTTAAAATCAGACAAATTTAAATTTAGCAAGTAAAAAATGTTGCGTTTATTTATTCTAGTATTTATAACTTTTAAACCAGGAGTTGTAATTTTTTTAATGTGAGTTTGAAAAGGAAATCATTTTATCAAATTTTAATTTTTTCGGGCAGTGTAATTTATCTATTGGATATTTATTTTTATTTTTTGTATTAAAAACATTAATTGTATTAAAGACATAATCTACAATTATTATAAACGATTTTGTCGGTGTTCGAAGACCCGCTACATCATGTGTCTTTTATTGATGAAAATCGAACCAATGAGACCCGGAAATCATGATGCCATTTCACTATTGAATTCACTTTTATATTGTTTGATTACAGATAAATGCAATATACGAATATATTGAAAATTATTATCAACATCAGGTTTCAAATTAGAGTAGTTTTATTGTGTAGATTAATATGAATATCATATATCCATTAAGTTATTTATGTACTAAACCATTCTCTCACGTGGTGGTTACCTTGACGTGGTGTGGGGGCTTAAGTTACAATGACTCAATAAGGCTAAGCTGATGGAAACTTTTTAAAGTTTCTGGTAGGGTCACCCTTGTCAGACAGGCTTGTGATCAGTAACGAATTAAATACTACCATAGTATTTTTTATTCGTGGGATGGCAGACTCTAAAGAAACCCCACAACACCGCGCTGTGTCAACATAATGATTTAATTACTCCAGGTGGTACCCACAAAAGTGGCAATCCACCAGCTTCGGCGACTGAGGCAAAGATTCTGGAGGCTTTAATCCACGCAACCAACCCTGGTACGATGAACCTTTCTGCTCCTGTAGCTGGGGGTTCTTCATCGTGCCCCTCGATCTGTTAAATATATGAGGCAGCTAGGAATCTAAGGATGATAAGGCAAAGGTTTCCATACCAGTCGAGGAAAGTGTTGGTTCGGCTATGCCTACGACTAATCCTCCACTGTATGGCTGCTCGACAGTTTTGTTTCCTCTCAGGGATTCTTTCTGTCAGGTATTTGGAAACATGGATCGATCGACGGAAAGTGGTGTCTTACCAGCATCTAATCGTAGAGAGACCGACGCCCAACTGGAAGCTAAACTTCCATTGGAGACTGGATCCGGATTACCGAATACAGAGGTCAGGTTGTCCGATGCCCAGATGAGTGAGAGAAGGAAGAATAAAGCGAAAGATCGCAAAGAGGATGAAAAGAGAAAGGCGACTCTGGAGTTTTCTCTTCCCCAGCTACCATAGAAAAACGCGATAGATCGGTGAAGGTTACTCCGACTGAAGCCGGACCATCCACTGCTGCTCTGGTGGCTGCCAATGCACCTGAGAAGCGCAATGACAAGAAGTTTAAAACCTTCACGACTACTGCGAAACCCCGTAGCTACCAGAACTCGACAGTCTTTAGTGATATTGCTTCCAAAAACAAGAGCACTGGCGCTTCATGTTCCGGATCTGCTGCGGATGAACTGCCTTCATCATCCACTGGTAGAGGTAAGCAAGCAGTGCTGCTCGCAAAGCTCTTCCAGTTGCGATTATTGGCAAACTGGGGAAAGAGCAAAAGATGAATGATGCAGAAGTAAAACACTGCACCGATGATCTTTGGCGGCTAGTCAGCACCGGCGGTGTCAGTGCAAACGCAAAAAGCTATGAGACAAGTGATGGTGATTTTGGGCCAATTTCGATTGGATTGCCACAGCCGTTGCTAAAATCCCCCCTTTGGGCAAATCGCGCTTCGCTGTTTTCAGCGGAGACGAACCCAAACGCTGGCGAGCAATATGCTAGTCCTATCACGAAAACAGTGGAAGTGCTTCCCTGACTACGTGCTCAGAACAAGAGCATCGAAACGAACGGATGGAAAATCTATAGCCATAAACCAGCGCGAGGTCCGGAGGACAAGGAGGGCTCAACCCTAGTTGTTGGCTTGGACCAGAAATCGTTAGATGTCATGTAATTACGACAATCATCTAAACCTATTTTTTGGACGGATCAAATTCCGAATCAAATCCAAATGAATAGGCACATAATGAGAAACGAGTTAATTATCCTGTCATGATATTTATACAGCTCAATCTGCAACATTCTAAAGCTGCTACCGCTTTACTAGGTAAGCGGCACTCCATGTTGCATACATTACCTGACATCACAACCATTCATGAACCATGAGTGTATAACAAACGCTTCTGTGATCTTGATGAACTAAGTGGTGAAACCATACTATACGATGAGCAACCCGTAAGGCCTAGAAGCTGTCTTATAGTATCGAAACACTTTGCTTTCATTAAGTTGACCCAATTCTATGAGCAAGACCTGATTGCAGCTTAAGTGAGCTTCTAATTGTCGCCTCAGGCTACTTCCCCTATGACTCACTACTGCCTCCTTCACCAAAGGCAATTGCTGAACTCATAGAGTACTGTGATCTTAATGAGACTGACTTTATTCTTTGCTGAGTGGGGCAGTAGTAAATGCAATGCACGGTAATAAACCTACATTTGTGACTGCTAGAAGACAGGGAGTGATTGACCTAACTTTGTCTAATGGCAGACTGAGAGAGTTAATCTTAAACTGGAACGTTTTTAAATAAGATTCTTTATCGGACCACAGTGTTTCTTATAAAGACTTCTGCAGTAGCATCGAATCCTTGAGCTGTACGTGTTATATTTGTACTCAAAGTGGTGGGACCTACAGTTTATTGCCGAATCCGAACGGCGGGCGAGAGCTTTTCATAGGCAATGTTTTACTCTCGTAGGTTTGCCATTTACTGCCGAGAGGTAGCGCGGTATAGAAAAATGTTTCTATGAAAAGATGTTGTTAGCCCCAGTCCAGGCTTGAACCGGGGACCTTTCGGCTCGCAGTCCAGCGCACTAACCACTGAGCTACCGCGGCTACTAAAAGTTGAATTAGTTAAACAAAAAAAATAATAATTTTTACAAACAAATTTAATTTTTATTTAAAATATTATTCGAAATACAAATTAAATTTATACTGAATATTTTAATGTTTAGGGCAAATTTATATTTTCAGGACTAAATATGAAACCTTCAGGTCTTAATTGAATTAACATTTTTAACTGTTTCGTCGTTTTTGTCAAACTAATATTAAATTATTGTTTTGTCTAAAATTAAATTTTGCTTGGTTTTTTTTAATATTTTTTCAATCAATATTTTTATGAAGACAACATTTTTAAACCAAATTCGATATATTATTTAACGAACTTTAATAATTTTGATCACTAATTGTCTAAATTTTTTTAATCAAAAATAACACTGCCAGACAAAATTTAAATTTTGACGTGGTGCAATAAAAGTTGCAGAAAATATTGGGGGGCGCTGTCTACGAAAATGACATCAGTTTTGTCAAATTGACTTAGGCCGAGCTCTCTCACCATTTTTAGTGGTGGGACCTACAGTTTATTGCCGAATCCGAGCGGCGGGTGAGAGCTTTTCATATGCAATGTTTTACTCTCGTAGGTTTGCCAATTACTGCCGAGAGGTAGCACGGTATAGAAAAATGTTTCTATGAAAAGATGTTGTTAGCCCCAGTCCAGGCTTTCCATCAATGAGGTCTGTGTTAAAATACAAAAGTCATTGAACCGAATTTACAGCTGGTGTACTGCAAACGGACTTTCCGTCAAACCAAATAGAACAGAGATTGTCCTCTTCACTAAGAAGAATAATGACAGGATTATTTCAACCAGTACTTAAGGGTGTCACTATACCTCTGTCTAACGAAGTAAAATATTTGGGCTCAATTCCAGACTTAAACTACTTTGGACAAAACATGTTGAAAATAAAATTTCGCGAGCATTGAATGCCTTCTGGCAATGCAGATGAATTTTTGGGAAGACATGGGGACTATCGCCGAGCAAAACCTTATGGAATTACACGGCAGTGATAAGACCGATGTTATCATATGCATCGGAAGTCTGGTTGAACAAGCTGTCGCGAAAGTGCGGGACAACTAGTCTTGAAAAAATTCAGAGAACCGTGTGTCTGGGTGTTACGGATGCCTTTCCGACTACACCTCGTCCAGCGCTGAATGCAATCTTAAACCTACCACCACTTGACATCTTCATCAGAGGCGAAGCCATGAAAGGCTTCTGGAGACTTAAACGAGGTGGTTTCTGGTGTAATGTAACTTGGATTATCTCTAACATTGCACTCGACACTCCATTAGACACCTGACTATTGGAGATGACCTCCCTCCGATGCAATGATAACAGAAATACTACCAAGACGAAATTTTGAGGTCTGCCAACCTGACATTCAAGGCTAACGCCTGACTGTGAGCCAGGTAGAGGGTCACACCGCATTTTCACTGACAGCTCCAGAACCGATCAGGGATCTGGTGCTGAAGTGTATGTGGAACCGGATGACCGCAGACTTCACTTTGCCTTAGACGACAATGCCTCGGTATTTCAAGCCGAAGTTTATGCCTATGTCTGTTTGCAGCGACAGACTTTGATCAACCCGATCATCACATCCAAATTGTACGTCAATGCATATCACGTCTCAATTGTGTTGGTAAATACAATAAACTGAAACTGATCTGGGTGCCGGGCCATAAAGGAGTTTCGGGTAATGAAACATCTGACGAACTAGCACGTGCTGAATTCCAGGTGGACCAGAACCTGTGCTGAATCGGCCTGGCCGAAAGCGCCTTATGTTCTGTCTGCTACGTGGAAACTGGCACCACAGAGCACTATCTTATATATTTAATCTAATATATTTAAAATTGAATAAAAAGTTTCCTTGTACTTTCAATTGCGTGTAGATTTCAAGTTAGTTGTACATATAATTTGATTAATAGGATGGATTGTAAAAAGACGTTTTGATGGAGAATGCACAACGGAAATGCACAACACAATAAATTGAGAAAAATACTTGATTTAAACTGCAAACCAATTTAATTCAAGGGCAAATGTTTATTTGGAATGTATGAATTGAATTTTGGTAGAGCGCTCTGCAGTATAAAGTTCAAATGTTGATAATTTTCATGTGAGATTCGCATTTCGTTAAAATATTGGATGTGTTTGGGTGAATTTGTACTAATGCACAAAGATTCGCAAAGATGCGTCATTGGAACTATTATTTGGATGCATTGGTTCAAATGGGCACAGATTACATCCAGGTGCGTCATGTGAAAACTATTGAATGCATTCCTATCTGTGCGACCAGATACGCATCCAAATGCATCATTGTATTTTATTAAATTATCTAAACGGATGTTTATTAAAATATACCGTTTGGATAAACAAATGGTAGATTATCTAGATTTAGTGGACGACTATACACGACCACCCGACAGATGTTCTACGCTAGGTATACAAATTGTCGTAGGTTTTTTTTTATTACAAATCGGTTTTATTCCACAAAACATTGTAAATTACATTAACAGAAAACTATATTAGCGACTTTTGTGACATATTTTGCACGAGGAATATTCACTACGCACTCCACTCCAAAATTCATCATGTGGTTGCATCACGTTATTAACGATTAAACGCGACCGTAGTTCTTACTTTGTTCCGTTTACACTTTTTGCGCGCAGTTATTTTTGTTTATATTATTTGAAAATTTGAAATTAAACACTTTTGTTTATCTTTCTAATTTAATAAATGCCAAAGTTTTCTTCAGTTTTTCTTTGTGCAATTTACAATAGATAAATTATCGTTTTACAATAGTCTATAGATAAAAAAACTTTCTATCGAATTCAAGAAACTCAAGAATTGCTTATTTGGAATCGTTCGACAATGATCAAGCGAGAATTCACGAAAGTGAGAATTCTCGCATGAACTCGAGAATTGGATCCCTGAATGTAATTATATGCTATTGAAAGAGAATCATGTCAAATATAGGGTGCGTGCCCCTACAATATCAATGCTTTAGTATTTTAGATAGAATTGATCAATGCCAATTCATTTTTGTTGAATTGAAATTCATCAATTCCAATTTATAAAATTTGAATTGAATAAAAGTATATCAATTATTTTTTTTTTAATTTATTCAATTCAAATCATGATGAAACCATACTGAGAGAAAGAGAGAGATCGAGTGATGATCAAAAATTTCTTGTTCTTGCATTTTTTGCAAGACCGAGGCGGCCAACTCGGTGCGATTTGACGCCGTTAGATTATTTCCTGTGGGGCTACGTCAAGTCTATGGTCTATGCCAACAAGCCAGCGACGATTGATGAACTTCGTACGAATATCGAACGTGAAATTGCAGCAGTATCCGCCGATTTATGCTTGAAAACTGTCAAAAATTGGGTTAAGCGTCTGGACTTCTGCAAGCGTGCCCGTGGTGGCCATGCAAAAGAATTCGAGTTGCATACATAATGGCATCGAACGTACAGGAATAAACTTTTGTAACACTTTTATAAAAAACCCTTTATAAAATAGACAAAACAATGTTGTTTCTCTTTTCTTCGCCATGCTGGTTCGTTCGTCGATTGTGCATATGCACTGAAATTTAACATTATTATTTTTTTTTTACTTTTATACATAGTTTTTTTTTAATTGTAAAATTATGAAATTTCTCTGAAGTTAAGTTCTATGTGCATTATTTCATTTAACTTATAAAACCAAAAATCTATTTAAAATATATGAACATTTTAACATTATCCCTCATTTGGGTGATATTGCTTTTTCACATATCCGCTGATTCGTTTGAAAGTGCAACAACAACAAAAATGTGAATAAAGCAGCATATAATTTGTGGCGGGACATTTTTTGTACAACAAAGAATACTCGTAGTTATTGTTGCCAAAAGAATGGCTGTACTAGATACATACATGCAGTGTGATGTCATGCGACAATATGTTGTCATGCGTCTGTTTGCTACCATGCGATACAGGGTAGCAACGAAAAGTTGTCGTTGAGAAAGTGTGTGTATACGCATCGTAATTCGTTATCGTTGTATTCTCCTCTATGTGTTAGTGTTCGCTTTGTAGCGTTTGAGTTTGTGTTCGCAAAGAAAAATGTTAACCTGTAAGATAGTGTTCTCATGACATACGATACGTGTTGCACGGTTTTTTTTTAATATTGGACGAAAACAGAAATATGCCTAAACGAAATATTTCATATATTTATTATATACAAATATGATCATTTTATTATGGCCTTGAGATTTTGAAGTTCAACATCACTTGATTAATCCGTTTTTTATAATTTAAATTTTTATGCTATTGGATTTTCAGTTCTTGGGTAAGTAAAATAATTTATTGTTGGTTGAAGACATTGAAAATATGGAAAATAAGTCATCTAAATACAATTAGTGTTCAAATTTTATTAGTTTTCATAATTAATATGTAGTTGAAGATATTTGTCTACCATATTTTATTTAAAATATAAAATTTTGCTAGATTCTTGCAACCAAGAGCGAGAAAGGTATTGCAAGAACAAGATGATATGTACCTATGCAAGAGCAAGACTTAGTAGACAAGAACAAGATTACCATCTCTTGCCCTGGTCTTGCAAATGATCATCACTGTCCTAAGTTCTTCAGGACAGTACATTATAATTTAAATACAACAAATATTATTTTACTTGTGACAGCATCTTGTAAGTATTCTTATGCTTGTACAAGTTTAAACATTAAAAAATGTCCAATGACGTAGTAATGTGCTGGTAAAATCCCAAAGGAATCAACTTGTCCAAAAATCTCTAATTATAAAAAAAAATTGTTCAACGAAAAGTAGTATTTCGTTGAAAAAAAAATATGCAACTTACCTAAATGTCCAAAACGACCAGAACGGCCAATTCGATGCAAATAAGTCTCAGCCATACGTGGAAAATCAAAGTTAATTACAACATTAACTGCTTGAACATCAATTCCACGAGTAAATAAATCCGAACAAACTAGATTTCTGCACAAGCCTTGTCGGAAATCATGAAATACTCGATTTCTATGAGCTTGAGCCATTTTTGCATGAATATAATAACAACAGTATCCAAGCTCAGTAATTTTCTTTGCTAAAAGCTCTACGCGTTGTGTGGAATTGCAGAATATTATAGATTGATTAATTTGCAATTTTGAGAACAATGTGTTTAAGCAATGAACTTTTTGTCGTTCTTGCACAAACGCATAGTACTGTGTTACACCTTTCAAAGTAAGTTCTTCCATTAAATTTATTTCATATGGTTCCCGTAAATGCTTCTCCATAAAATTTTTTACTGTTAGGGGGAAAGTTGCCGAAAACAGAAGAATTTGGGGATCCTTTGGTAACTTCATAATAACATGATCCAGCATGCCTTGAAAATCAAGAGATAGTAGCTTATCAGCTTCATCTAACACAAGTATCTTGCAATGCGACATATCTGCAACTTTTTTATCCATTAAATCTAATATGCGACCTGGCGTAGCAATTATAAGTTGAACTGAAAATAAAAAAATAACAAATAAAACACAATTATATATATTGGATTAGGTAACTTTAACAAAAAAAAAACAAGAATTAGATGAATCAGTAAGGAAGGTTAGGTCACATGGGAAATTGTCATAGTTGGTGTTATGAAGTTAGTAAGCATTATGAAAGTTATAGTTGGTCTAAGCCGACTATAAATACATTACACATATGCGATGTGTGCGGTTAAAGTGGTGCATAGGTCACCAGGATATACGAATCCTGAAAATAACTACAAACATGCAATCACTGAAGAATTTCCTTTTATTTGCTACCCATATGCACAAATAGATAGGTGTACCGAATTACGATTTTTATGTAGGAACCCCGAGTCTGTTCAATGTACAGCGTAGATATAAAAGTAATCTAAATTGGGAGTTTCATTGATCTAGCTCTTCTAGTTTTTCTGTAATCGTGATTTCACAAATAGACAGATGAACATCGCGAAAGGAGTCTACAGGAGGTCATGCTGATAAAGAATATATATACTTTTCCATACCGGATATGCTTCATTCTTGGTGTTACAAACGGATACATATATATATATATATATCTATATATATATATATATATATATATATATATATATATATATATATATATATATATATATATATATATATATATATATATATATATATATCTATATATATATATATATATATATATATATATATAGATATATAAATATATATATAAATATATATAAATATATATTTAAATATATATATATATTTATATACATATATATATATATATATATATATATATATATATATATATATATATATATATATATATATATATATATATATATATAATAATAATAATAATATAATAGTTTGGCGCTACAGTCCTGTATAGAACTTCGGCCGAGCTCTCTCACCATTTTGAGCTGTGCGTGTTATATTTGTACTCAAAGTGGTGGGACCTACAGTTTATTGCCGAATCCGAACGGCGGGTGAGAGCTTTTTCATAGGCAATGGTTTTACTCTCGTAGGTTTGCCATTTACTGACGAGAGGTAGCGCGGTATAGAAAATGTTTCTATGAAAAGATGTTGTTAGCCCCAGTCCAGTCTTGAACCGGGGACCATTCGGCTCGCAGTCCAACGCACTAACCACTGAGCTACCGCGACTATATATATATATATATATATATATATATATATATATATATATATATATATATAAATATATATATATATATATATATATAAATATATATATATATATATATATATATATATATATATATATATATATATATATACAAATCGAAACGAAATATCATTTTAAAATGTTTAATAGTAAAATAGAATGTGGGCAGGAAAAATAGTGACGAGGCTTGCACTAAAAAGGGAAAAAGAGGCGTAAATGTATCCACACTTTATACACGATATATTTTTGCAATTACAAAAACTTAGCACAGGCGCAGCTGTGCACGGGTCCAGCTAGTAAACTATATATATATCTATAAACTATATATATATCTATAAACTATATATATATCTATAAACTTTATATATATCTATAAACTATATATATATCTATAAACTATATATATCTATAAACTATATATATCTATAAAATATATATATCTATAAAATATATATATCTATAAAATATATATATCTATAAGCTATATATATCTATAAACTATATATATATCTATAAACTATATATATCTATAAACTATATATATCTATAAACTATATATATCTATAAACTATATATTTCTATAAACTATATATATCTATAAACTATATATATCTATAAACTATATATATCTATAAACTATATATATCTATAAACTATATATATCTATAAACTATATATATCTATAAACTATATATCTATAAACTATATATATATATAAACTATATATATATCTATAAACTATATATATCTATAAACTATATATATATATATCTATAAACTATATATATATCTATAAACTTTATATATATCTATAAACTATATATATATCTATAAACTATATATATCTATAAACTATATATATCTATAAAATATATATATCTATAAAATATATATATCTATAAAATATATATATCTATAAACTATATATATCTATAAACTATATATATCTATAAACTATATATATCTATAAACTATATATATCCATAAACTATATATATCTATAAACTATATATATCTATAAACTACATATATCTATAAACTATATATATCTATAAAATATATATATATATATCTATAAACTATATATATCTATAAACTATATATATCTATAAACTATATATATATATATATATATATACATACTATATATATATATATCTATAAACTATAAACTATATATATCTATAAACTATATATATCTATAAACTACATATATCTATAAACTATATATATCTATAAAATATATATATCTATAAAATATATATATCTATATACTATATATATATATCTATAAACTATATATATCTATAAACTGTATAAACTGTAGTGTTATTCCCACACTATATTTATCAAATCAACTTTCAGATTTAAATCTGATGATTTTGGAAAGCAAGGGTCAATTGAAATGTTTAGGTACATTATTTTTTTGGACAATCGGCGAACTGCACTAGCATAACGACAGTATAGTACAGCTTTTTCGAGCTTTTTGTTTTTCAGCTTTTGCCCACAATGATTCTGTTTCAGGAACAAAAATATAGACAATTTATTTTAGTTATTCCACATTAATTATTATTATTAACATATTTCGGGCCAGTTTTTTAGTCCTAGTTTAAACTTCCTTTTTTAATCTTCTCTTTAAATGAAATAAAGAATTGGAGGAGCAGGGCATTAATCTCGCAGAGCACGATTTTGAAGTCGAAGCTGCAGCCCCGTCATCGAAAAAACTGGACACAGAAGAAACAATACAGGTGCAAAGATTTGATATGTGCCAGTTGCTCGGAGTTATACAACAACAGTTTCTAGAAATTTCGAAAAAAATGGACCAGAAATTTCTAGAAAATTCCAAACATCTTCAAGAAAACTCCAACAAAATGAAAAAGAAACTTATCGAAAATTCCAATCAGCTCTAATTAGACATGAAGGATGAACTTTTAGAAAATTCTTACAAAATAGAACAGAAACTTCAGGAAATTTATGAACTGCTTCAAGAACATTCAAGCAGCTTCTGGAAGTTTTTAAAACACTACGTGGCAAAGTAAATGAAAATCAAAGATTAGAAAATGATATAGACACAGAAATCCAGGAAATAAAAAACCATGTTGTTAGGGTACGAGGCTAAAATCGCCAATTTTCGATGAAACGGTGTTCAATATTTTAAAGCTGCAATTTGAGACCATGGCTGTAATTAATCGATAGAACAATGAAGACAGCGTAGACGCACTTATCGTGGCGCTAACAGGAGACACAGCCAAAGTATTGCAGACTGTTCCAGAAAGTGATAATAATAATAGTATGGCACACTAGTTTGGCACTACAGAACTTAGGCCGAGCTCTCTCACCATTTTGAGCTGTGCGTGTTATATTTGAGGTGGGACTTACAGTTTATTGCCGAATCCCAACGGTGGGTAAGAGATTTTCAAAGGCAATGTTTTACTCTCGTAGGTTTGCCATTTACTGTCGAGAGGTAGCGCGGTATAGAAAAATGTTTCTATGAAAAGATGTGGTTAGCCCCAGTCCAGGCTTGAACCGTGGACCTCGCAGTCCAACGCACTAACCACTGATGAGCTACCGTGGCTACAGAAAGTGATAGAAACAGTTATTTAGCGGTTACGGCTGCAACGCAAATATGGCAGTGGTCAAATGAAACAGATATACAGAGTGGAGTTGATGGGCTGAGTGCAACGAAATGGCGAAGCTTTGCAGACGTATGCAGCGGACGTCGAAAGACTTGCGCATTTGTCATATGCAGATTCATCGAGTGATTTTATAGAAAAGTGCAAGATAGATGCGTTTGTTGATGGCATACGTGAACATGAAACAAAACGTGCCACAGTGACAAAGCCGAAAGTGACATTAACGGAAACTGTAATCCCAGCGCGAACGCAGGAGACAGCAGATACGTTGTGCAGACCTGTGCCAAAGATCCGTAAACTAGATGTAGAGAGTGAAGACTTACTGCAAGTAATTTGTCAAGCGTTAAAAACTGGATCTAAGCCAGATTTTAATGGTAAATGCTACAACTGTGATACATATGGGCATATGGCACGTGAGTGCCGTAAAAAACGCAAGAGCTCATTAAATCAATCCGAAAATAACAACAATTTTAAACAATCCATAAAGTAAAATGAGTCAGTTCTGCGGGGCACGATCTAACTCCCATAACCTATTGCACCAGAATCTCCATTTCACAAATTGCTCGAAAGCCAAATAGTTTAACTGTCGAAGGACCATATATACAGCATATATGGTAACATCACGCTCAATAATAAGAAGTAACCTTGTTAAGAACTAAGTAGAGCCAAACATTGCAAACAGCTACAGGTGAAGAAGCCCATATCAGAGGAAAGATTACCAAGAAAATCACGATTGGTACTACGACAGTTGAGCATGATTTTATAGTGACGGAAATGGTAGACGAAATAATACTTGGCATGGACTTCATGATAAGGAACGGTTTCACACTAGATTTAATCAGAAAAATTTTGATTTATGCCAACACGGAGATCCAACTAAACATTGATTGCGACCAGAGCCCGAAAATTAAACAAGTTGTTGTTCATAAAAATAGAAAAATACAACCTAATTCAGAAGCAATTGTTAGGGCGAAATTATTTATGGGATAGGAAAGTTGTGGGTTATTGAAGCAAACGAAGAGTATTATAAAAGTTACATAGTTGTAGGTAGCAAGAACACTTGTTGAGGCAAACTTGTACTTATAAGAGTTCTCAATCTGGAAAATTCGTCCAAATTAATCAAAGAGGGAACAGTCAGTGATAGGACAGTCTCAACAGGCATCATCGATTATAAATTACGAATCATCTCCATCAAGGGACTACGACACACCGCGAAAAAACAATCAATCTACTAAAAAGTTTATAAATGAGTCGACGAAGAATTTGGCTGCCAAAAATAAAAAGTCAAGTGCAAAAGCTAATTGATAAATATCGGTACATATTTGCTGAAAGCGGCCAAAAGGATGGTAGAAATGCCAATGTAAAATATGGAATAGACACTGGTGATTCTAACCCATTTCGTCAAGCACCACGAAGAGTAACACTTTCCAAAAGAGACGTAGTAGTTGATTGAAGAATTGTACACAAATGGCGTGGTGGATCCATCTGTGAGTCCATGGAGTTCACCAGTAGTATTGGTAAATTACCGAAAGCTTAATGATGTCACCAAGAAAGTTATCCACTGCCCAGAATCGATGAAACCTTAGATACACTATCTAATGCTAAGTGGTTCTCAACGTTTGACTTGCAAAGCGGTTACTGGCAAGTAGAAATTGATCAGAAAGATCGAGAGAAGCTCTCATTCCGTACTGCCGATGAACTATGGCAATTTCTGGTAATGCCGTTTGGACTATGTAATGCCCCAGCAACATTCGAGCGCTTACACTACACAACAAAATAAGAAAAAAAAGTTTGCGCAGTAAATTCCATTATTTTTGTATTATTGGAAATGACTGGAAAATGATTGGAATATGAATTAAAAAAATTTCTACGGATAGGATTACGAGATTTCGGGCAATAACTTTTGTACTGAGCTTTCAAAAAGGTGGTCACATATATTTGTAAATATCTCGCGTTTAATAAAACCCATAAACTCAATTGTTATATCGAATGAAAGATAATATTCAATAAACATTTCTTACAATAGTTTGGAATTGGTTTACTGGTTTAAGAAAACTATATAGAAGAATTCGAAAAATGTAAATTTTGTCGACCAAAATTTTATTAAAAAATGCAATTAAAAAATGGCGAAAAATTGAAAACGCAAGATGATGCACAGTTTGTAATATTGCAAAATTAGCCTGTACATTTTTAATGAAAACGATGTAAAAATAAAAGAATTCTATGGATACGTTTTGAGAACGGATAAAATTATGTGAAAGCATTACAATTGGGTATTCAAAAAAAAATCGCATAATATGTTTAAACCCTATACCCATGGGTTACAAGTTATAAAATATATGTGAGGATATTTTAGCGCCTCCTAATAGTCGTGACTGGTAGAAAAAAATATATATTTTCTTGGTCAACATCACTTTCCGAGTCGATTTAGAAATGACCGTCTGTCTGTCCGCCTATACACGATAACTTTAAAACTGCTATTCCGAATGATGTGAAATTTATTTTCAATATATTTTAGTAGAATAGTAATTCGAAGTTCGAAAATGAGTCGATTTAGTCAACGTAATCTACTACATCCACTACGAAATATGGGTTTACTTTTTAGGGTCACATATCTCGTTAAGTATTAAAGATAAAGTTATAAAATTTAAAATTAATTACAAGCAATAGTTGCTCAAAAAAAAAATCGTGATCCGCTCACATTTTTTATTTTTTAATTTTATGCCTATTTGTATAGCACGCAATTATATTGCTTTCACATAACTTTTTTTTATCCTCAAATGTTACCCATATATTTTTGTCATTATAGCTTTCTTCGACGGAGTGTGAACTTATTTTGAAAATATAAAATCTGTGTATCATCTTACTTTCTCGATTTTTTTCCATTTTTTTAAATGAATTTTTTCTTAAATTTTTGTTGAAAAAAAAATGTTTTTTAAGATCTTCTTTCGAGTTCTCTTAAACTAATGAATCAATTTAAAAATGTTCTAAGAAATTCGATATTCAATTATCTTTCATTCGATATAACATTTGATCATATGTGTTATTTAGAACGCGAGATATTTGCAAATATATGCGACCACCTTTATGAAAGCTCGGTCCAAAAGTTATTGGCCCATATTTTGTAAACCTATCCAAAGAAACATTATTAAACCATATTTTCGGATTAAGGGCGTCATTTTACATAATACAAAAATAACCTTGACTGCTGCGCAGAATGGCTAGTGTTAATGGAGCATGTATTGAAACGTCTACACTGGAAAACTTGCCTGGTATACCTTGACGACATCATTGTCATGGGCAAGGACTTTGACGAACATCTAAGAAATTTAGAGGAAGTATTCTTTCGATTGGAAAGTTCGGGTCTACAACTTAGCCCAAATAAATGCTCACTTTTCAAGAAAGAAGTCAAGTATCTGGGTCATCGACTTGCCATGGAAGGAGTGCATACCGATGAAGATAAAATAGTTGCAGTAAAGGAGTAGCCCAGACCGCAAAACCTACATGACCTACGAAGTTTCTTGGGGCTATGAACATACTACAGGCGATTTGATGTAGGTTTTGCCACTGTTGCTAGCAGTCTTCACGAGTTGACAAGAAACAACCGCGCATTTCAATGGGGCGATGATCAAGAAAGGGCGTTTTTTAAATTAAAAGATCTTCTGTGCTCGGCAACAATTCTTTCATATCCAATTCCAGGTGAAATTTATACTTGATACGGATGCAAGTGGATACGGAATAGGCGGAGTTCTCTCTCAAGTGATCAATTGCCAAAAAAAGTGATCGCATACTACAGTAAAATCTTGTCCAAGCCAGAGCGAAATTACTGTGTAACGAAGAGGGAGCTTCTTGCTGTAATCGAAAGTGTGAAAAATTTCCACAAATATCTGTACGGTCAACAGTTTCACTTGAGAGCCGATCACGCAGCATTAAGATTGTTACTTCAGTTCAAAGACCCAGAATTTGATCGTTGGATAGAACGATTATAGAGCTACGAACATCGTAACCATCGAACATCGTAAAGGAGAACATCATGGAAATGCAGATGCTATATCACGGCGACCGTGTAAACGGCAAAAATAATGATGTTGAGGAACAACAAAGAAAGCCATCATGGGAAGAGATAGGTTCCGACAGTCCAATAACTAATGCGTACTGGGCACAGTGGCAGAGCTTAAAGCTGCAAGATTGTTGCTTATATGGTGTATGGAAAAAAAATGTCAAGAGTCAGTCGCCGATTGGATTAACAGTTGTTCGCAATGTGTACCAGCAAAGGGACCAACAGTCAGAAGTCGCGACAGGATGCATCAGTACCACGTGGGAGAACCATTCGAACGTATCGCCATGGATGTCGCCGGACCATTTCAAATCAGACCAAACCACAGCAGCTTAAAATTACCTGCGGAATTACAGTTTGGTGCAAGTTCTTCAGCTGGAATTCCTGTACGCGATTATATTTCCAGAAAAGTGAAGAAATGAACGAAGTACATCAGTTTGTAAGGCAGCGTACCCAATTTGCGAGTGATATGATGAAGGCCAGATACGACTTGCGTACAAATTTACGGGATTTACGGAAGGAGAACTTGTTTTGCTCTATAACCCATAAATGAAAAAAGGCTTACGTCAGCCCGCAAGGTACTAGAGGAAGAGAACAGCGGTGAAGCGGAAAAGGGTCAGAGAATTGTTATAGTTTGAGTGAGCACAATGAATATAAGTTCGTGTGTACTGCAAAAACTCTCAGTCGATTACGCTGCCTCAGTTTCCCAAAAACTGTACTGAAAAATTAAAATGTTTGAAGTAGAGTGAAAATATTAATTGTTAATTTTATCGAGAAAACAATAATACGTGTACTTCGGGAAATTTACAATAGAGTTAGTTGGTTTTGTCTAGAAAGGCAGTATTATAAATTAATAAAACATATATTAAGCAAATGCACGGTTGGCAAAAATCCTCATTCCAAACCCTCCACGTGGGTGCCAACTGGAAATAACCTCTCCAGTGTCCTATCAAAGGATGGAGTTAGCCAAGGTCAGGAAGAATGAATGTCAGTTGACGCCCATCAATGATTTAACTTCCATCTCATGCTCTCTTTCCCAAAAACTGCACTAAAAAATTAAAATGTTTGAAGTAGATTGAAAATATTAATTTTTATTTTTATCGAGAAAACAATAATACGTGTACTTCGGGAAATGTACAATAGAGTTAGTTGGTTTTGTCTAGAAAGGCAGTATTATAAATTAATAAAACATATATTAAGCAAATGCACGGTTGGCAAAAATCCTCATTCCAAACCCTCCACGTGGGTGCCAACTGGAAATAACCTCCCCAGTGTCCTATCAAAGGATGGAGTTAGCCAAGGTCAGGAAGAATAAATGTCAGTTGACGCCCATTATTGATTTAACTTCCATCTCATGCACTCTGACTATAGGTCTGAGGTCCTCTCATCCCTTCTTTCCCTTCCACCTCCACTATCCCCTGGGCTGGGTTAAGGTACCCGTACGCAAAGCCCACGCACTCGCTGCTTCAAGCACCTGCGCGAACAAGGGAAAGGCTTCGGGAAAAGGGGGGATGCTTCCAAATCCAAATCGGGACTCAAATCCGACGAGGTTTTGGACAGCCAAATCTCAGTAGGGGAAAGGACCGGAACCTCTGGATCACTCCAGCTGATCTACAAGTGGCCATCATTGACAAATCGGATCCTGATGGCAGGATCAATTCGGAAAGATGGCTGCTTGTAGAGAATGAAGTCCTCAGGGAGATGATATTGCGCGTCGAAGGCGGTATTCTGGGAGACTACAATTTCGACGGCGCAGGATGGTATAAAGGGGTTAAAGTCGTAACATGCGGCTCACAGGGATCAATGGAATTTTTAACCAGTTCCATCGTCAAAATTGGTGAACTTTGGAAGGTGTCAAAACTGAAAGTTATCTCCAGATCCGCGCTACCACTTCGCCATCAGTACAGGATATGGATTCTCCTCCTGCAAAACATGAGGATGAATCCATAGTCAAACGAGAAAACGATAATTCTCAGTTCAGCCTATATGCCATATGACGAAGAAGACCCCCCTCCGAGAACAATCTGAGAACTTGCAGATTATGCGAACACACGAAACCTGCCACTGGTGATCGGCTGCGACGCCAACGCACATCACAGCCAGTGGGGTAGTAAGGATATCAACGAACGAGGTGAGTTAATCTTTGAATTTCTTATGTCCTCGGACTTTATCTTGTGTAACAGGGGATATCACCCCACATTTCAAAATAGAGTATGAGAAGAAATCCTAGACCTGACTATAAACAATAACACTGAACATTAACTTCAAAACTAGTAAGCAAAAACCTTTTAGGAATCCTGCGAAAACAAAGTGGTCAAAATATTCAGAGTGGATATCAGATTCACACATGCGAATCTTCTTTTCCTTACAGTATATCCATAGACTCCGCGGTAGACATGATCACGAAGAAAATTAACAAAGCCTTCTTAAAGTTTTGCCCAATCTCTCGCCGTCACAAAGCTACCAAAAATTCTTGGTGGACGAGTGAACTTAAACAGCAGAGAACAGAGGTTAGAAAACTACATAACAAGATCAGAAAAAGTAAGCTTGAAATTGACTGGAAAGAGTATAGGTCATAACTAAATACCTATACGAAATCCATAAGGGACGCTAAATTCAACTCATGGAAAACATTCTGTGAAGAAATTGAAAAGACCAATGATGCAGCTAGACTACGTAGAGTTCTATCCAAGGACCCTGTAATTCCCAGCTACATCAGACGACCAGACAATACCTGGACCGAATCAAGTCAAGAATCTCTTGTACTCCTAATGGAAGTTCACTTCCCAGGCAGTAGAGACCCTGACGACACGACCCCTACATACATCTCGGAGCCGATTCACAATAGATTCTTGGCACTGAATCACAATGAAATCGGCACCGATGTAGACAGTATGTTAACAGATAGAATGATAACATGGCCTATTAAATCGTTCAAGCACTACAAATCCGCAGGACCGGACGATATAATACCAGCCATGTTGATACATGCAATTGGTACATGGCTAAAGGAAATCTTCAAAAGTTGTCTTAGGCTGGGGTACATACCGCTGAAATGGAAAGAAGTCAGAGTGGTATTCATTCCCAAAGCGGGAAAAACAACACACTCTACTGCAAAGGACTATAAGCCAATAAGCCTCATCGTTTATTTTAAAAAACACTGGAGAGAATTCTTGACCAAAACATTAGACTAGGACTTCACACTAACAGCATTTAGGATATCGAATGAGCGTTTAACAACGTAAAAACGGAATCCATAAATACCGCTTTAGAGAAAGTTCAGGTAGAAATAAAGACAACACAATGGATCTATAAAATGCTAAACAACAGAATAATTATTCACAGTTGGGTATTAGTAAAGCACGGAAAACAATAACTAGGGGTACACCGCAATGAGGGGTTATATCCCTGTTGTGTATAATAATTTTAGAGCTTACTGCTAACATATGATCTACTGTTGTGTATCATAATCGTAGAGCTTCCAGCTTACTTACGATTCACAATATAATTTTAACTAGTATATTTTTCTTGATGGCATATTTTTAGGGTTATGAATTATTCATGTTAAACACAGACAGCATTTAATTGTATTGGCACAACACTTAACATAGCCAGTATAGTACGCCCACAATAAATAGGTTCTCTGGATTCTAGTAGTTGACGAAATCCTAGCAATACTAAGAAATAAAGGAAGAAAAGCAGTAGCATATGCAGACGATGTAGTAATTATGGTAAGCGGAAAATACCTTTCAACTATTAGCAGCATTATGGTAACTGCACTCAAAGAACTGTCAAGGTGGGCAGGACAAAACGGCCTAGGAGTAAACGCCTCCAAGACTGGCGAAATATCTCGGAACTATACTAGACAGTAAGCTTCAATGGAAACGCAACACAGAAGAAAGAGTGAAAAAAGCACTATGCGCTTTCTATTCATGCAAGAAAACTGTCGGTAAACGATGGGGCATGAGACCAAGTATAATCCACTGGATGTACACAGCTATCGTCAGACCCATATTAACGTATAGTTCTACTGTATGGTGGGAAGCGATAAAGAAGACTACATTTCTTAGGGAAATGAAAAAAGTACAAAGACTGGCATGCACAAGTATTACAGGCGCAATGAAATCGACCCCACAGATAGGGATGCTTAATCTTCTGCCAGTAGACGACTTAATTAGAAGTACAGCAGCAAAGAAAACGATTCGACTTAGAGAATCAGGATTCTAGAAATAACTCTCATATGGACACACGTCTATCCTCGAAGTTTTCAGCATGATCGAACTCCCAAAAACAGACTATATAACACCACAGATGGAAATAAATCCAAACTACTCCATCGTAATACCTAATAGAGAACAATGGAGCGCTAACTCGCCAACAAGCAATAGCCACCTTCAAGTCTTTACTGACGGGTCTAAAGTGTAAATAGGGACAGGATCCGGCATTTTCTGCGACACACTGCAAATTCACGAGTGACATAGACTTCTCGACGACTGCAGTGTCTTTCAAGCAGAAATATTCGCGATAGATAAAGCAGCACAGACCATCCAAACAAAGAACAGAGACGACTGCGTTATCTCACGTCGTCTCTGGCCACACATTATAGAAAAAAAAACAAAAAGCCTGATAAATAACAACAAAGAAGCTACCCGCAGCCTCATCCTGACAGGAAATTATGCAATCGGCACAATGGCTCACAAACTGGGCATCCCCGCGCCCGACTACTGCAGGAGTTGCAAAGAAATTGAGGATGTAGAATCAATCGTACATCTACTATGCTACTGTCCAAATCTCCAAACGCGCCGACTCCAGTACATGGAGAACAGGTTCTTTGGAGAACTGGAAGAAATAGTAGAAGTTCCAATTGAAAATCTGCTAGGGTTCGTAATAAAATCAGGTTGGTTTCGAAGAAACTAACCCACAGTTGTCAACACAATATAGTTACCACACAGATAAAAAGGGAACACAATAAACCACTTGGCCCCTTTGAGTGTTGGCTATTAGATTTCAACCTAACCTACGCAAATGCGCTCATTTTAAAAATACATATTTTTGAACTATATATTTATCATATATTGATATATATTTATCAT
Source organism: Dryomyza anilis (assembly GCA_951804985.1). Taxonomy (NCBI): domain Eukaryota; kingdom Metazoa; phylum Arthropoda; class Insecta; order Diptera; family Dryomyzidae; genus Dryomyza; species Dryomyza anilis. The sequence goes on from OX638131.1 coordinate 58,864,516, forward strand.
GAAACATTATTCGTATAATGTTGTATGAATTATAATAATGAATTATATGAGAATTACGAGGTTTGCAGCACTCTTCGGTCAAGTGTTTTTTTTCTACAACCACAAAAAGGGATTATTGAATAATTTTTTGAAACTTTGGACCACTTCATCTCTGGAGTAGATGAGCCTTGAACTGTGGTAGATTTGGTGCGGAATTTTTATAATACAAAAAGTGTTACTTACTAAAAAAAAAATGTTAAAATGATTTTAATTCTAGTTTGTACTAAGCAATTGGTTAAATACTTGTCGATATTTTTGTAATAAAAGTCAACATTTTTTTTCTTGTTTTATTCTGATTGCGCCTTTCTTTGATACAGAAGCTGATTCCGATGTCTAAATGTACTACTTTCATTTTTCGTCTAACGCCCGCAGTATTCTGAATCCGATACACTACATCGTTAATTCTTTTAATTATCTTGTATGGTTCTTCATAGTGTGTTTGTAGCTTAGGGTAGGGATGCCCAACTCGAATTTTTTTTTTTTTTAATTTCATTATTTTTCTCTCCTTTTATTTTTAATAATCGAACCAAAAACAAGAATATAATTTTATTTTTGGTGTAAGATGTACACAACTATGCACTACCATATATTTTTATTTATGTCAGCAAAATATAGCCAAGGGAAATTCAAAACTTTACAACTTTAATATTGTATGAATAAAAATCAATATTACTTGATGAAAAAAAAACGTAAACATTATTGTTATGAAAAAACGTAATTTGTCCCATTATACAAGCAATAAATAAGTGTAGATAATACGAAATATGATTCAGCGCACTGAAACAATGTGTTAGAAAGAGACGGAAGATCAGCGCATAAAAACACATGATTGCGAATGAGATGCTATCATATCGACATATTTTAAATCATGAATTTTAAAACGAGTTTTTTATTAAATAGGTGATAAGTAATTTAAATAAATTTGCAGAAAAACTCTTAGTATTTGTATTTTTTTTTATATGAGATATATCGGCCATTCCATGTCAAACCGGACACTTTTGAGATTTACTATTTTTGATTTCGTTGAAACTTTGCAGTCTTGTTCTATATCGAAAACTATATTACACGTGTTTTATGTTTCATAAAAACATTTTTTGGGTAGTTCTACTCCTTAATAAATTAAACCAGTTGGGAAGGTTAGGTCATATGACAAATTTTGAAGTAAGGAAATTGTAATAGTTGGTGTGATGAAGTTAGTAAGAATTTTGAAAGTTATAGTCGGTCTAAGTCGACTATAAATCTGAGGTCCAAGCCGTGACGGCTCTTCCGCTGCTAAGCCGTCAGCCGATTATTTTCTTGGGATATTAGCCGTCCTCGGATGAGCTGTCTCATCAGCTGAGCCGAATTTTCAAATGATTTTTTTTAATATGAATTTAAAATCAATTTAATACTTAATATATAATTTAAATTAAATACGCTCACAATATTTTTGTATGGTATATTACGTTTTTAAATTTAAATAAATTTTATTTAATAGAAAGTAAAACCAATTGAATCGGAAGTTAAAAATATTAAAATCAAGAATAATAAAATCAAAAGTAAATCAAAAAAAGAAAGTCGTAATTAACTGCTCTAAAATCTGGGAATTGTAGATCAAACGTCTGACAAGACTGTGGATACATTCCGTACAGGGGCGAGTATAATTTGTAATGAAGTAATTTCAATATTTCTTTTTATAATTAGCGTTATGTGCGTTTCATCGTCAGAAATGTATAATAAATTCACGATTTGTAAAATTAAATTGTCTTCAATTGCTAATAATTTTAAGAGTAAATTTATGTCGAGAAAAATAAAATTAACTTCACAATTAGGCATGCATCGTAAAATATTCAACCGGCATGGAGAGTGTTTCAAGACATCCGATACGAGTGAAGTGTTCATTGAAGTGCCTTGCGAGGCAGCAAAAAATGGAAAATTTACTCTGTTAGTGGATTCTGGAGCTGAGGCCAGCCTGATTGAAGAAAATAGGATGGCACATTTGCCGAATTTTAATAAAAATATTCAGAAGGATCTGAGTGGTGCTTTTGGTGGATGCGTTAGAACCTAAAGCTCCACTCAGATTCAGCACACAAACATAGAAAACCTGAGTTTAACGCTACACGTTGTGGCACTTGAACAAGGGGTACCAGCAGATGGAATAGTCGGGCGTGACAATCTCTGGAACAGATCTATAATAAATGCGTTAAATAAAAAAAATACATTTTTTGATGAAGACAAACATCATCTTGTTAAATTTCCATTAAAATCATTGCAAACGTTAGAAGAAATAGAGTATATGCATCAATTTTAAATGCCACCGATAAGGAGGTAACCATTGATAGCAATTTCAGGCCACAATTTTCAAATTTTAACAAATATAAAGAAGCAACAAAGGCGAGTTCTACAATAAATACAATAAACTCGGTTAATATAAAAAATAGAATTGATAGATTATTAGGGAATGTAAAGATCGATGAATCATTAAATAAAGAAGAAGTTGCATCTTTGCAAAATATTTGCTTGTCATATCATGACGTTTTTCATTTGGAAGGGGATGAATTAACATTCACTCCGATATTAAAACATGAAATACCCACACTTAACATAAACTTCCCAAATACATAAACTTCCTCATATGCATAGAAATGAGATTAATAGAAAAGTATCAAAGATGTTAAACGATGGAATTATTTCACCAAGCATGTCGCCTTGGAATTCCCCATTATTATTGGTACCTAAAAAGGGCGATAAAGATGGCAATAAGAAATGGCCTATAGATTTCCGAAAATTAAATGACGTCACCATCAAACAGGTGTTTCCGATACCACAAATAGATGAGATTTTAGACCAGTTAGGTCATAGTCGGTATTTTTCAACACTAGATTTAGCCAGTGGTTACCATCAGGTTCTAATTGAAGATAATGACAAAGAAAAAACTGCTTTCAGTACAGGTCTTGGTCATTTTGAATTCAACAGAATGCCATTCGGTTTAACGGGAGCACCTGCCACTTTTCAAAGGATAATGAACCACATACAGGTTTACAGGGTATTGACTGTTTTGTTTATTTAAATGACATAGTGGTTTATGGAAATAATTTAGCAGAACACGAGCATAGGCTATGCAAGGTTTTGCAAAAGCTGAGAGAACATAATTTGAAATTAAATACAGAGAAATGTCAGTTTTTGCGACGCGAGGTTATATATTTAGGATATAAGTGTTCTCAGTTAGGTGCCCTACCAGACCCAGCAAAAGTTGAGTGTGTAAAAAATATTCCAGTTCCGAAAAATAGGAAGAAAGTTCAAGCATTTTTAGGCTTAATTAATTATTACAGAAAATTTATAGGAGGTATGGCGAAACTGTCATTACCAATAAACTGTTTGCTTAAGAAGGACGCTAAGTTCATATGGAATGACAATTGTCAGAATTCGTTTTTAAAACTTAAGGAGGCAATTATGTCACCACCAATACTAGCGTATCCGGATTTTAACGAACCCTTTTTGCTCACGACAGACACCAGTAACGAAGCAATTGGCGCGGTTCATTCGCAAGGTGAAGTTGGAAGCGACCGTCTGATCGCGTTTGCCAGTAGGTCTCTCAACGATGCGGAAACACGATACTCTACTATAGAGAAAGAATTTTTGGCAATTGTATGGGCAACACAAATTTTGGGGCATATCTTTTGGGAAGACCATTTAAAATTTATACAGATCATCAGCCCCTAAAGGGTATAGCAAACTTAAAAGAACAGACATCACGTCTCGCGCGTTTCCGACACAAATTATCGGAATATGATTTCGATATTCATTACAAACCGGGAAAAAGTAATTTAAACGCTGATGCGCTTAGCCGCATACCGAATAATACTGAAAAGGTAGTTGTAGTACAAACACGTTCAAAAACCATGAAAAGAGACAAGGAAGACGATAAGAAACAGTCAGAATGTGATCCTGACGATTTGATAACAAAGGAAAATGACAATATAATAATTCTAACTGAACCTCGGGACATAGAGACGGTAATTAAGGATTTTCACGATTCACCGTTAGGTGGTCACCAAGGTGGCGTAAAAACATTTTTAAGAAATCGGCAACAGTACCGATGGAAGGGTATGCAGAAGCATATAAAGGATTATGTGAAAAATGGTTCAAAATGCCAGGTAAACAAGAGTTCAAGGTTGACGAAGATGCCAATGGTTCTAACTGATACGCCAGTCAGACCATTTGACAAAGTGTACATGGACCTGGTGGTTATTCTGCCTGAAACCATTTTAGGGAATAAATACATCTTAACGTTTCAGGACGATTTTTCTAAATTTATGTGCTGTGTGGCTATACCCGATGCGGAAGCCAACACCGTAGCAAAAGCATTCTTCAACGAAATAGTTACACGCCACAATATACATAAAGTATTGGTAACAGACAATGGATCGAACTTCGTTTCCACACTAATTTCGGATACATGTAAATTGTTAGGAATTAAAAAATTACATATAACACCCTACCATCCACAGGCTAAATGGTCATTGGAACGAAGTCATCGTCCACTAGCTAAATATTTACGTAGTTTTGCTAAAGAAGATGGGTCAAACTGGGACCAATGGTTAAATTCTGCAATGCATGTTCATAATAACACGGTGCTTACGTCGACGGGTCAAACACCATTCCGTACGTTGTACGGGTTTGACTTCGACATGCCTACGAATTTAAAGCGTAAATGTTCACCTTTATATAACGCAGAAGACTACAATAAGGTACTAAAGTACCAAATACAGCGATCACACGAGATCGTCAGGCAAAATCAATGTAGGGCCAAGGAGGTGTCGAAAAAACAATACGACAAGAATCTCAACCCTATACAATTCAAACCACACGACATGGTTTTAATGAAAAACCAAACTAGGAAGAATAAGTTTTCTCCAATTTGGAAGGGACCCAACGTGGTCGTAGAGGGAAGTGGGCCAGTGACCTCGAGACGATATTGATCAAAAACAAAGATAAGAAAATTCACAATAATTTGTTAAAGGCATATCACAAATAGTGTATGCCGTTAAAACTAAAAATATTATAATATTACCCTAGGTAAGAACCCATAAAAGTAACAATATAAAACCTATTAACTATGCGTTGACAATTAAACTTGTAGATTGCAAGGTTATGAAAACATTATGCAAAATATAGACAAAATAAATCTAACCATAAGATATAGAGTAATCATTAAATAAAACATTAAATAACTCGTCATTTAGAGGAAGAAATAAATATAAATAGTTTAGGAAAACAGTAAGTAACAAACAAAAGAAAAAATATAATAATAAAAAAATAAAAACATAGGACATATTAAAAACAATAATTTAGTAATAAAAAACTAAAAAAATATATATAAATACATATCTATTTTAGGAAAAGAACTTATAATTTTAAAGTTAGTTAATCATCAATTAAGAAAAAAAATAAATTAAGCACATGCAACCAATTGCATTAATTTAAAATTAAATCAATGTTAGTCATAAAATTGTCGAATTCAATACAGATAATGCAAAACCAACAATTGCATTACTGACCGATATTAATAGCGCAAGCTATCAAACCTTGAAAAGGGTCATTCCCCCAAGTGTTTCATGCTAAGCACATATGCAATTTGTACGAACGTATGTAAATCATACACTAAGCAAGTGTTAATAGCTGACATATAAATGCAGATCTTGCAGTTTTTTTTTGATACCATAAACAATGCAAATAAATATAATTCAATTTGACCGTCATGCCAGTAGGAAGTTTCATATAATGTGACATATAAGTACACAAAAATAATATAATAAAATATTAAACATGTTTAAAAATTAAATCGCAACTCTAATTATATTTATTTACATGCAAAGAAATTATAGGTACTTTTGTATATTAACATAATTCAATTTGAATAAGTTTGAATATAACAAATAAATTTTAAATGAATTTGAAGAACTTACTTATAATAATTTAAATTTCTTAAAGAAGAAGAAAAATATCAGTTAGTATTAAAATTAAAAAAAAGAGAGATATATAAATATTTAGTACAGTTAAAATTAAAAAAAGGAACGAAATAAAATATATTAGTAGAATAAATAAAATGTAAAAAAAACAGGTAATAAATAAAAGCAAAGAATTTAAAATTAAAAAAAAAGCGATTTATGCATTAAAATATTTAGTACAGTTAAAATTAAAAAAAAAGTTTTAATAATTGAATCGAAAAAAAAAGAGAAAACATATTAGTAAAATAAATAAAATGGAGAAAATATATATATAGGTATTAAATATTAAAAAAAAAAAAGAATTTTTAAATTTTAAAGAAGAAAAAAAGTGAAAAAAAATATAATAAGAAGAGATGAAAAAAAAAGAAAAATATGAAAAAAAAATAATAAACATGAAAAGAACATGGGGAATTAAAATTACAAAAAAAAGAGGGATACAAATTTTTATTAAAAATAAAAAAAAAGAAGACAAAATAAATAATATTAACAATTAAATTTTTAAAGAATAAAAAAAAAGAAATAAAAAAAAATATATATGAAAAAAAAGGTAACTAAAATTTAAAAAAAAGGAGAAAATTTTAATTAAAGAGAAAGAAAAAGAGGTATGAAAATTTTAATTAAAGAAAAGAAAAAAAAGGAGAAGAGGAGAAGAGAAAAAAAAGAAGAAGAAAATAAGAAGAGATGAAAAAAAAAATATAGAGAAAAAAAATAAGAGAAAAAATATATATAAATAACAGATATTAACTATTAATTATTTTTTTAAAGAAAAAAAAAAAGGAAAAAATATATGAAAAAAAATAAGGGGAATTAAAATTAAAAAAAAAATTAATTAATTTATTTTTTATCTAACATTTTATTTTGTTTTGTAAATTTAAATTTGTATTGGAAATTAAATAAATTTTTAAACTAAATTAACACATTAAAAAAAAATGTATATATAATAAATTCAACAATTCTTGAGAAAATTTTAAATAATATATATGTATATGCAATGTGCAATATATTCTATGAACATATATATTTAAAATAAAAAAAAATTATATGAAATAATTTTTTTTTCATTTTTGCGCATTGAAGGGGGATTGAATCCGCCGCGTTGAGTCCCTCCGCATATAAGACGACGATCTTAGCCATTGGTCTAAGGACATAATACACTAAAATTACACTAAAGCTAGTGCTACACTAAATAACAGCGTTTCAAATAAGTTAAACACTTACAAACAACATTTAATTTCAATGTTATTGCATACATAAACAACTATGCTTTACATGACACTAAGTTTAGATAAACTAGTACCACACTAAATAATAATAGTTCATATAATGTACCATACTATATTTCAAGTAATTTAAATATCTTAAGATCAATCTTTTTCTTGTGACGAATGTACATAAACCATTATATAATTTACGAAAAATATATTAAGTTTATATAAGTTAGTACCACACCACACATTTGGAAGAGTTTAAAAACAAAAATAAATTACTTGTTTGTAAAATATTCATGTAAATTTAAAATATCCGAGTGCACAAAAATTGTTATTTAGAGTGACCAACAGCGCTGGATACTCAGAAGACGCATAGATAATCGTTGGGGTCTTGGGACTTTAATGGGGACATGTGGAAGGAGCTCTGGGTGTTATCAACAAGAAGAAAAAGTGAAGCAGAGGTCCAGCAGATTCAAATAAAGAAAAGAAAAACGAAGAAATGAAGCAGAGTGGCAGCATATTTGAAGACGTGGAAGGATGCACTAGGAGCAAACTTGTCGTTATACCAAGCACAAGTACATTGCAGTGATTGAATTTTAATCATAAAACTACAACTGCCAGAAACAAGATGCAGAAAACAATATTCAACAATGATCTTGAAAATATATCTAAAAAGTCAAATTATTATGTCTTCCATCGCACATAGAGAAGAAGCGATGCAGTAACGATTTTCTGATATCAACAATTCAGAAATCTATAATATTATAAATATAACGACATGAGCACCAAGATGTTCCAAAAAGTAGTGAAGCAGATGCCCAGCGGTTTTCTGATATCAACAATTCAGAAATCTATAAGCTACATAAAATGACATGAGCACCAAGATGTTTTCAAAATGTTTGACAAGATCGCAGAAAAGAACACTCATCTCGAACGACTCGTCAACGGGACCAAAACTCTCTTGACCGACTAAGAGTCCAGCGTATCAACATGACGACGTCTACTAGAGATAACACCATTAGCAAATTCCACAAGAACCATCGAAGCCCAACAGACTACATACAACGAAACATTGAAGATGAACAAGGCAAATCCGACCCAACACACAGAAGAGCAAGAGGAGAAATCTGGTCCAACAGTAGGGCATACAAAAGACACTCATGTAATTATTTACACCTCTCTAACGGGCGTAGCCGTAAATACGGTAGTAGATACGGATATCAATTTCTACGTACAAAAACCGTTCTGGCCACGTAATTACGGTAAAAAAACGCCGGTTTTTATAAAATTTTTATTTTACATAAAGCCGTACATACAGCACGAACCCAGAAAACAAGATGTATATAAAAGTCTTGCTGCAACTATCTGTTTAAATTTACGACTTGTAGCAAATATTCCAACATCCCATAAGTTTATATAAAGTTGCAGCAAAACTATAAATATTTTTTAAATATGACATATATGCAGATAGTTACGATATGTTTGCCAGTACAGAAATGAAAATTGAAATATTTACAGTTAATTGATAGCGAGAGTTCTTGGACATTTGCTTCAAAACTGATGACTTATTTTGACATTTGACTACTATAAAAAGAAAAATGACGTACTTTTTTCTTACGCTAGATTTATTCACAACATTCCGTAAATCCAATGGTGTTATAAAGTGTAAACGCAAATATTACATTTTAATGGTAAAAGTGAAAATAAAATTTTCTGGGATTGAAATTATCAACACGTGATGGAAAATATCTCATTTCAGAGTTTACTTTGATGACAGCATCGCCGATTGGACATGGTTCTTCAGCGAAGAAAACTCAAGTCGTTGTACAATTTTATCTTCGAAGGATTTATAAATACGATGGCGATGTATAACCTAAACAGGATACCTTTTTAATTCTAAAATTAATAAAAATACATTTGGTTCATTTTCTTTCAATTCAATAAAAATTACTCCACAAATTCTAATGGAGTACCTTTTCCAAATATTCATCAACTATCTTCCTATTTGTAAGATGTTTAATTGATGATTGCTATACATAATCGTAAATTTGAAAGATGGTTGCTAGCAATATTTATCGTATTTGATGGCTGTTTGAGAGATGGTTGTCTTAAAGACGATCTAAATAATTTGTAAATAACTTGATATTTAGGGCTGTGATATTTCTGGTAATCATCTTTCTTTTCTTAGTGCGCATACGGCACTGTATTTACGTCCCGTTTACGTGTAGTTTTCATGTTCTGTTTACGGATCGAATTTATGTGCCTTTTACTATTACGTTCAGTAAACGGCTGCCGTAAACGGTGTTTATGTCCGTAAATACGGAACGTATACGGCTCGTTTACGTGCCTTTTGGTTAATTAGGTATATACATTTTATTTCTCTTAAGTCAATATGTAGCCGCGGTAGCTCAGTGGTTAGTGCGTTGAACTGCGAGCCGAAAGGTCCCCGGTTCAAGCCTGGCCTGGGCTAACAACATTTTTTCATAGAAACATTTTTGTATACCGCGCTACCTCTCGTCAGTAAATGGCAAACCTACGAGAGTAAAACATTGCCGCCGTTCGGCAATAAACTGTAGGTCCCACCACTTTGAGTACAAATGCTCAGCTCAAAATGTTGAGAGAGCACGGCCGAAGTTCTTATAGGACTGTAGTGCTAAACTATTATTATTATTAAGTCAATATTAAGATTAAAAACAGTTTGTTGCAATCCGAAATTTCAATATAGAAATGATTTCAAATTCATAAGTATACTATATAAAGATTATCTATACATAGTGTCTCCAGTAGCCATCATTTATGGAATGGAAATTACAATGAGATCTGATTAATAAAATTACAAATTTATTTATGTTTCATAAACTGGCTTTTCAATATAATCAATATACTCGGATTTATGGTACGCTACATTTTATTTCTTTTTTAAAAATAGTACGTTTTTTGATTATTTTCATGACTACTTAAAAATAATCGTAAACTACTTTTTTTTTGATTATTTGAAAATAATCAAAAAAAATAATCTGACTACTTTTTATTTGATTATTTTAAAATAATAAAAAAAGTAACCCGACTACTTTTTTTGATTATTTCTATTTTTCTTGATTAAATTATAATTATCAAATAATCAAAAAATAATCTAACAAAAATAAAAATAATCAAAAAAAGTAGTCGGATTACTTTTTTTTTTTTGATTATTTTCAAATAATCAAAAAAAGTAGTTGGATTACAAGTTTTTGATTATTTTAAAGTAAAAGTAACCCGACTACTTTTTTTGATTATTTCTATTTTTCATAATTATTTTATAATTATCAAATAATCAAAAAATAATCTAACAAAAATAAAAATAATCAAAAAAAGTAGTCGGATTACTTTTTTTTTTTTTTGATTATTTTCAAATAATCAAAAAAAGTAGTTGGATTACAAGTTTTTGATTATTTTAAAGTAGTCGTGAAAATAAACAAAAAATGTACTAAGAATCAAAGTACTTTTTGATTATTTCTAATCGTTATCAAATTAGTAGAATCGCAATAAATTTTTTTATTACAATTCTTTAGTAATCGTACTGAACCCCCACGTGGTTGTTACCTTGACGTGGTGTGGGGGCTTAAGTTACAATGACTCAATAAGGCTAAGCTGACGGAAACTTTTTTAAAGTTTCTGGTAGGATCACCCTTGTCAGACAGGCTTGTGATGTGTAATGAACTAAATACTACCATAGTCTTTTTTATTGGTGGGGTGGCAGACTCTAAAGAAACCCCTACACCACCGCAATGGGTCAACATAAAGATATAACTACTCCAGGTGGTACCCACAAAAGTGGCAATCCACACGCTTCGGCGGCTGAGGCAAGGATTCTGGAGGCCTCAATCCACGCAACCAACCCTGGTACGATGAACCTTTCTGCTCCTATAGCAGGGGGTTCATCGTGCCCCTCCATCTCCCAAATCTATGAAACAGCTAGGAATCTAGAGGAGGATAACGACAACGCTGTGGTTTACATACCAGTAGAGGAAAGTGTCGGTTCAGCTATGCCTACGACTAATCCTCCACTGTATGGCTGCTCGACAGGGTTGTTTCCTCTCAGGGCTCCTTTCTGTCACGTATTTGGAAACATGGGTCGATCGAAGGAAAGTTGTGTCTTACCAACATCTAATTCTAGAGAGACCGACGCCCAACTGGAAGCTAAACTTCCATTGGAGACCGGACCCGGATCTCTGAATACAGAGGTCAGGTTGTCCGATTACCAGGTGAGTAGGAGAAGGAAGAATAAAGCGAAAGATTGCAAAGAGGCTGAAAAGGCGACGCTGGAGCTTTCACTTTCCCCAGCTACCACAGCAAAACGCGATAGATCGGTGGAGGTTACTCCGACTGAAGCCGGACCATTCGCTGCTGCTGTTGTGGCTGCCAATGCACCTGAGAACCGCAATGGCAAGAAGTTTAAAACCTTCACTGCTACTGCGAAACCCCGTAACTCCCAGAACTCGACAGTTTCCAGTGATATTGCTTCCACAAGCAAGAGCACTGGTACTTTATGTTCCGGTTCGGCTGCGGATGAACTGCCTTCAACATCCACTGGCAGAGGTAGGCTAGCAGCACCATATCGTGATGCTGCTCGCAAAGCTCTTCCGGTTGCGATTATTGGCAAATTGGGGAAGGAGCAAAAGATGAATGATGCAGAAGTAAAACACTGCACCGATCATCTTTGGCGGCAAGTCAGCACCGGCGGTGTCAGTGCAAACGCAAAAGGCTATGAAACATGTGATGGCATCATGAAGGTGCTATGCTCGTCTCAAGCCAATTTCGATTGGATTGCCACAACCGTTGCCAAAATCCCCCCTTTGGGCAAATCGCGCTTCGCTGTTTTCAGCGGAGACGAACCCAAACGCAGGCGAGCAATATGCTGGATACCTGGTCCTATCAGGAAAACAGCGGAAGTGTTTGTCTGCCTACGTGCTCAGAACCAGGGCATCGAAACGAACGGATGGAAAATCTATAGCCATAAACCAGAGCGATGTCCGGAGGACAAGGAGGGCTCAACCCTGGTTGATGGCTTAGACCAGAAGTCGTTAGATGACATGCTATCTATGTACGACAGCCATCTAAACTTATTCTTTGGACGGATCAAATTCCGAATCAATTCCAAATGAATAGGCACATGATGAGAAACGAGTTAATTATCCTGTCATGATATTTACTCAGATCAATCAGCAACATTCTAAAGCTGCTACCGCTTTACTAGCTAAGCGACTCTCCATGTTGCATACATTACCTCACATCACAGCTATTCAAGAACCATGGGTGTATAACAAACGCATCTGTGGTCTTAGTGAACTACGTGGTGAAACCATACTATACGATGAGCAACCCGTAAGGCCTAGAAGCTGTCTTATAGTATCGAAACACTTTGCCAAGTTAACCCAATTCTATGGACCTGATTGCAACTTAAGTGAGCTTCTAATTGTCGCCTCAGGCTACTTCCCCTATGACTCACTACTGCCTCCTCCACCAAAGGCAATTGCTGAACTCATAGAGTACTGTGATCTTAAGGAGACTGACTTTATTCTTTGCTGCAGTAGTAAATGCAATGCACGGTAATAAACCTACGTTTGTGACTGCTAGAAGACAGGAAGTGATTGACCTAACTTTGCCTAATGGCAGACTGAGAGAGTTAATCTTAAACTGGAAGGTTCTTAAATAAGATTCTTTATCGGACCACAGTGTTTCTTATAAAGACTTCTGCAGTAGCATCGAATCCTGCAGTGAGATTAGCCGATTAGTCAAGTTTCTTAGAAGAGACCAAACTCCGCAGTGAGTCCAGTCGGGCTCGTATACTGAGTCTAAGACAGAGGCACTTAGTGTCATAGTTGAGACTCACTTTCCGGAAGCTGGGATTACAAACGGCCACTTTGTAATCCCAGCACTGGGGACTGCAATAACAACTCTAATGTGACAAAACATGACTGGCTGGTTGCCAGATTGGATGCGTACGATGAAGCTATCCAATACGCAGTGGCCTCTTTTGATGGCTTCAAGCCACCTGGACCGGATGGCATCTACCCAATCATGCTACAGGAAGGTATAACCCAATTGCTACCATGCCTAAAGAAGATATTTAGAGCAAGTCTCGCTTGGGCATACATTCCGGCATCCTGGCGTTTAGTTAAAGTAGCCTTCATTCCTAAAGTTGGAAGAGAAGACTATTCCATAGCCAAGAGCTTCAGACCCATTAGTATGATGTCCTTCATACTAAAGTGTCTAGAAAGACTAGTTGAGTTGCACATCAGAAAAACATCGCTGTCAAGGTACCCACTATCAACAAGACAACATGCCTACCAACGTGGAGAAATCCTGTGAAAAAGCATTGCAACATCTGGTTGGCCGGATCGAGCATGCTTTTAGAGTAAGATGTACGTGATGGGCATATTTGTTGACATCGAGGGTGCTTTTGATAATGCGACTTTTGATGGAATGTGTGACGCAGCTAGAAGGCATGGAATAGATGAAACATTGGTCAAATGGCTAAGGTCAATGCTAATGTTTAGGACCATCACTTCTGAGGCGGAGTGCGGTCAGTATATTATGGCAGGAGTGAATAGAGGTTGTCCTCAAGGAGGCGTTATCTCCCCCCCCTCTCTCCCCCCCTACTTTGGACAAAACATGTTGAAAATAAAATTTCGCGAGCATTGAATGTCTTCTGGCAATGCAGAGGAATTTTTGGGAAGACATGGGGACTATCGCCGAGCAAAACCTTATGGATTTACACGGCAATGATAAGACCGATGATATCATATGCATCGGTAGTCTGGTTGAACAAGCTGTCGCGAAAGTGCGTGACAACTAGTCTTGCCAAGATTCAGAGAACCGTGTGTCTGGGTGTTACAGGTGCCTTTCCCACTACACCTGGTCCAGCACTGAATGCAATCTTAAACCTACCACCACTTGACATCTTCATCAGAGGCGAAGCCATGAAAGGCTGCTGGAGACTAAAACGAGGTGGTTTCTGGTTTAATGTTCCCTGGAATATCTCTGATATTGCACTTGACACTCCATTAGACACCTGTCTACTGGAGATGCCCTCTGATGCAATGATAACAGAAATATTACCAAGACGAAATTTTGAGGTCTGCCAACCTGACATTCAAGACTGGCTAACGCCTGACTGTGAGCCAGGTAGAGGGTCACACCGCATTTTCACAGACGTCTCCAGAACCGATCAGGGATCTGGTGCTGGAGTGTTTGTGGAACCGAATGACCGCAGACTTCACTTCGCCTTAGGCGACAATGCCTCGGTATTTCAAGCCGAAGTCTATGCTATACTTATGGCTATGGACTACATTGCGGATAATAGATGGCAGAACAGGGATATATCAGTATGCAGCGATAGTCAGGCTGCTTTATGGCTTTGAACAACCCAGTCATCACTTCCAAAATTGTACGTCAATGCAGATCACGTCTCAACTGTGTTGGTAAATACAATACACTGAAACTGATTTGGGTGCCGGGCCATAAAGGAGTTTCGGGCAATGAAACATCTGACGAACTAGCACGTGCTGGATCTGAGGATAATCCAATTGGACCAGAACCTGTGCTTGGACTACCTGCATCTACGGGAAAATTGGTCATCAGCTCTTGGGTCGCCTCTGCACACAAGAGCAGATGGCTGAATGAGACGAAATACAGATTCTCCAAGCTCATGACACCGACGATAACCAAAAGATCGGCCTCGTTTCTACTTTCCTAATGTAGAAAGGAGTGCAGAAAACTGACGGGACTTCTAACGAGACACAACGCATGTGAAAAACACATGAACGCAATCGGAGTGGCCGAAAGCGCCTCATGTTCTGCCTGCTACGAAGAAACTGGCACCACAGAGCACTATCTCTGTGACTGTCCAGCATTTTCTAGAATTAGAAGGCAGATCTTTGGCACAGACGTGATGAGAGAGGATCAGCTTCACTCTTTATCACACAATAGCCTTCTTAGATTCAATAATGAATCTAAGAAGTAACATTAAAAACCAGGGAACTGGGTCACAGCACAATGATTATAACCCTGTCTGAGTGCTGTGGCTCTATCTTTTATCCCACATTATTAAGAAAGAAAAAATCGTAATGAAAAGTAATCGTAATCCAACTTACACAACTATGTTTTTAATACATTTTGTCTTCTTTTTTTAAATACTAAAGAAGTGGGTTTAACATTATTTTCTATTTTTTGCAAATTATTACAAAAAAGCCGATGTTTTACGTTCAGCCGATGAAAACGATCGGCTCCAAGCCATTTTTAGCCGCCGCCGCCGAAAAATTGTCATAGGCTCGGACCTCTGCTATAAATACCCTACACATATGTGATAATGTGCGCGGGTACTTTTAAAAGTGGTGCATAGGTCACGAGGGTATACGAATCCTAAAAATAACTCAAAACTTGCAATCGCTACACCTACCAGGTACCGAATTTCGATTTTTTTGTTTAAGTAACCACAAGTCGGTTCGCGTGATAGCATTATTTTTAAATATTTTAGTATAAATTGAATATATATTTTACCAAGTAAGTTCATTTAAAATCGGACACAGTAAAATTCCGTTGTAGATATAAATTTTATATAAAGGTATTTGAACATAAGAGGTCGGTTCTCAGGTCACAACAGACCGATCATGCCAATTTTCTTGTTCACAGCTTAGATACATAAGCTTAGATATATAAGTAATCTAAATCTAAAGTTCCATTGATCTAGCTCTTCTACTTTTCCTGTAATCATGATCTCAACAAACTGACAGTGGGACAGACAGACGGACATCGCTAATGCTTCCTTCTGGGTGTTACCAACAGCGTACCAAACTGAATATACCATTTCACTCTAGTGTAGGGTATACAAATTTCGTTGAAATTCAACATTTTGCATTCAGTTAAATGACTGTAGCACGCAACCATAAGTTCAATATTTAAAGGTAATAAATTGCTCTTTCTAATTGTTAACTCGTTTTTAAAACATTTAATACAATCATAATAAGAAATGATGGTCCGAAAGTTTTAAAACCGATATTGGTGGTCAGCACATAATTTAAAAATAAAATTGACACCATCACATCAAACATCTAAATTAGAAGTTTCATTGATCTAGCTCTCTCTTCTAATTTTGTTGTCTAACTTTTCTGTAATCGTGATTTCAACAGTAAGACAGAGGGACAGACCGACGGACATCGCTAAATCGACTCAGGAGGTCATGCTGATCAAGAATATATGACACCCTAAAAGAAAAAATGAAACAAAATTTTATTTCAAATAAAAAATATTTTACATTTTTTGTCAGAGCAAAAACGAGATATATCAAGTGATCGAAGTAAAACAAAGCATAAATAAATTTGAATACTTAAAATAAATAAAATAAAGTCAGAGCAAAAACAACATAAAGTTTTATCTCGTTTTTTCGCTCACTTTTTTTATGTTGTGAAATTACTCTGAGTTTGAATTGATTTGGATTATAGTATACTGGATGTAGTAATGTTGTAGTTCATGGCGTATTTGATGTACACAGCATCACCTTGGGTGAGCCACTAGGATCTATTAACAGATTAGGGCTGTTTGCAGAATGTAAACTACTTAGTCAATTGGTAAATTAACTGAAATAACTCCCCCGCCCCGGTGGGGAGATGAGTACGATTAAAAGTGAATACTCGTTATAGATTTAAAACACGTTGCTCGTGAACGAGAGTGTAGATTTTCTTCAATTTACTCTTTATTCACGAAGGTGAAGCCACTAATATTTTCTATGTTATTCATATTCATAAGTGATTAAGATCAAATTTTGCAGCTTTATTTTATTCACGCCGTAGTTAGTGTTGCATTTTGTCGTAATGATCAGCAAAATTTTTTAACCAACATTTTTTTATTTCGGAAATTGATTGCGGTCTTTATAGGATGGTCAATGGAGTGGTCAATGACCACTGGGTCATCTTTGACACAAAAATAGTTATTTCAGATATCGATTACGGACTTCATGGGATGCCTAATTGCACCTTCTGGAGTGGTAAATGATCACTTCAACCAATTTTGACCCAAATATTTTTTTGCAGAAATCGATTGTGAACTTCATGGGATGCCTAATGGTCCCATTTGGAGTGGTCAATGACCACCAAGATGGATCAAAAAAAAAATCAAAATTTTGACCCAAAAATATGTACTTCGTAAATCGATGGCGGACTTCATGGCATGCCTAGCCTAATGGTACCATTTGGAGTGGTACCAATTTTTGACCCCAAACATGTCATTGCGGAAATCGATTGCGGACACATGGAGTGCCTAATTGCACCTTCTGAAGTGTCAATGACCTCTTTTGCTCTGAGGGTGTCATATATACTTTTCCATACCGGGGATGCTTCCTTATGGGTGTTACAAACGGCACACAGTGTGCCCTCAGGTGAAATTCAGTATGTCAGATGTTCAGATGTCAATCCCGGACAATTTTTCAATCCCGAAATTTCGGGACTAAAAAATTTGAATCCCGGGATTAGTCCCGTGATTTAAAAAAATAATAGCAAAGGCATAAAATAACCATATTTATGTTTGAATAATGAACAATTATAATGCTTAAGGCTCAAACAAAACTCATATATTCAAATGCATCTGTTTTCAGGTTGGGTATTCAAATGTACTTGCAAGCTGCAAAAAAAAGAGCTCTCCCAAACATATTTTTGCAGGCATTACATATATCTTTGGAGCTTTATGCAAACAAAAGTATTATTTCATTGCCAAACATTATTATAATAACAGCCAAACATATTTTTCGTTGTTTTCGTTGAAACATATTTATGTTCAGAATATATAAGTTTTGGCGTTCTTGCAAACATATATGGGCCATTCCACACCAAATCGACAAAAAAAGTCAAATTTGAAAATTTTCCTTTTGAATTTCAATAACATTTGGGCAACTGATAAAGGGTATCCAGATATGTACTGACCATTTTTTTTATTTTTTTTCACCCACTACTTCCAGAGAAACAGTGGCTCAAAGTTACAAAAAATGGGCCAAACATCAATTTTGTATGGTTGTTTATATTTAAATATCTCTTAAACTAGAAATGCTAGAAACTCCATTGATGGCTCGTTTTAAAGCTAATAGAACAGGCTTTCAGAAAAATTAAGTTATGACTTCTAAACGAGAACATGTGATCCGTGGTCATTATCCTTGCACTTCAAAATAGATGTCCTTTTAAAATTTTGAAAAAAATCCTAAGTTTTCGTCAATTTATTATAAATGTTCATGAAAATTTCAAAAATAATTTTCTAAATTTTTATTTATTTTTTGTATACAAAAAAAAATCTAGAGTAAAAGTTGTAATAATTCTTGAATATATAAATAACTCTGATTTTTATATGAAGTCAGTTTTATCATATTCAATCTAGTTTTTGAGATATTGATTTTGGCATATAGTTTTTACGATTTTCGAAAAATGGTATATATCTCAATAACTAGATACAATTTCATGAAACATTTTCGAAATCAGAGTTACAAATTCATTGAAAAATTATTGCAAATTTTACTTTTGAAAAAAAAATATATTTTTTTCAATACAAAAAATATGTAAAAATATGATGCCATCAAAATACCATCTTGAAATTTAACATGAACATTTATATTAAATCAACCAAAATATATGATTTTTTTCAGAATTTTATAAAAGGGACCTTTTTAAGGACATCCATTTTGAAGTGCATGGGTTATTACCACGGGCCACATGTTCAAGTTTAGTAGTAACAACTAAATTTGTATAAAAGCTTGTTCTATTAGCTTTAAAACGAACCATCAACGGAGTTTCTGGTATTTCAACTTTAAGAGATATTGAAATATGGTCAACGGAGTTTCTGGTATTTCAACTTTAAGAGATATTGAAATATGGTTGTTCATATAAAAGTGATTTTTGGCCCATTTTTTGTAAATTTGAACCACTGTATCTCTGGAAGTAGTGGGCGAAAAAATAAAACAAAAATTGATCAATGCATATCTTGATACCCTTTATCAGTTGTGCAAATTTCATTGAAATCAAAGAAAATGAGTTCCAACCGCTGGTCGAGTTGGTGTGGAATGGCCCATATAAGGACTGCGTCGAATAAAATTGTCCGTTACATATCTTCCCATAATGTGCTATTGCAAGATTCAAATTTTAAAAAAATTGATCATAGTAGCTCTAAATTAAATGGCAAAAATAATTTGTGTCAGTTATAGTCAATACACAATTTATTTAACGCGAAAATGGCAAACGAAGTGGAAGAGCGAGAAAATATAATTAAAATTTTTCAAAAACAACCTAGTTGGTATTTTAAAAAAATTGCCAAGGAGGTAGGGGCTAACCCTAAGACCATTTCTCGCATTATCAACCGCTTTAAGGAAGACCTGAGTATTGATCGGAAGAAAGGTTCTGGTAAAAAAAAAGGACCACATGATCGTGAAAAGTCAAAGAAATTTGTGAATATTTTAAAGAAAGATCCAAGCATATCCGGAAGGAAATTGGCGAGAAAGGCGGATTGCTCAAAATCTTTCGTGCGCAGGACTAAGACAGAAGCTGGGCTGAAGACGTACAAGGTCCAAAAAGTACCGGATAGAAATGCCTTCAAGAATGAAACCGCAAAACAACGAACTAAAAAACTGAACCAAGATTTTTTTAAAAAATTCGATTGCTGCATAATGGACGACGAAACTTATGTTTTAGCGGACTTTTCACAGCTACCTGGGCAGGAATTTTATACAGCCGATTCTCGAGGAAATGTCGCTGAAAAATTCAAATCAAAAAAATGACAAAATTCCCAAAGAAATTCCTTGTTTGGCAGGCAATTTGCAGTTGTGGAAAAAGGAGAAGCTCATTCGTGACATCGGGTACAATTAATAGCGAAATATATGTGAAGGAATGCTTGCAAAAGAGATTGCTTTTATTTTTACGCCAACATGAAGTGTCCACATTTTTTTGGCCTGACCTCGCTTCATGTCACTACAGCAAAACAGAGTGGAACCAACAAAATGCAGTGATTTTGGTGCCTACAGAAGCCAATCCAACAAACTGTCCAGAACTCAGGCCGATTGAGAGATACTGGAGATGAAGACAACAATAAAAGTGGACAAAGACCTTCAAGACTTTAAAAGAAAGTGGTTTTCAGCAGCTGTGAGGGTGTCGGACACTACCATTACAACATTAATGGAAGAGGTTCCGGAAAAATTAAAACTTTTTATTAAAAAATATTAATTTCTGTTTTTTTTATATTTTTTTTATGAATCTAAAAATAATTTGCAAAATAAAATATTTTATTCTATAAAAATTCGATTACTAGATTTCTAGATTTTTTCATTTTTGTAGCGGACAATTTTATTCGACGCAGTCCTTGTGTTTGAAAGTGAAAAACATTTTGTTCACATGTAAACATATTTATGTTTACATTTAATTCTCACGTAAAAAAGTAAATTTAGTGCCAATAACTTCTTTACTCAATACTCATTTTTCCCTTTTTTAAATTACATTTTTTTATTCATATTACATAATTATAAACTTAAACTTTTATTTTTGATTACACATCTTTTATTTATACTTAATAATTTTATACAGCGTTGTTATTTAATTCTGATTTCGTAATACCAAACATACATATAATCAAAATAATGCTATTATTTTTTAATTCGTTGTCACCCAGTAACAATCACGAATATCCAAATACATATAATTCAAAGAACCTTTTATTGACGTTGGGTGTGTTAATTAGCGGAAATATTAAACATACATATATTAATATCTGATGAAAAATATATATATTTCTACAGAAACATTAATATAGTAAATTCATGTAAATCAGCGATTAAAGCAATATATGTTTAAATATCGTATAATAATATTTCAATCTGAGCAAAATAATCATACAATTCAATTATAATGTAATTAGATTTTATTCCTAATATTTATATGGTGATTTCGAATTACGTTATAACTACATTCAAACATATTTAAACAAATCTTTTCTATCCGTGTGGTATCCAAAATACAAAATCCGCGATATATAAACCCCAGTTGATCATCAAACATTTTTTAATACTTTTTATTGAAAAATTATTTTTTATTAAAAATATAAGAAAATTTTAATTTTTAATGAACAATCAAATTTTTATTGGGTTATTGGCTTTTTGTGGAAAACAATATTTTATAAAAAAAATTATAATTTAAAAAAAAATAGTTCATAGTGGACACATTTTTTTAAAGTTATATGTGATTTTTAATTAATAACAATTTTCAAAATTAACTCAATTTAGGAACGTGGATTTATTTATGTAAACTCAATCGTTTGAGTGGATTTTATACTATTAGTTTAATCGAATTCAGATTTTGTAAAAAGAGTTCTTCTCGGTCAAATGGATTTTATATGATTCAAATTTGTAGTACGCACAATTTGATTGTAATGAATGCGAAAAATAGTGAAAAACGTTAGTTTTAGACCCAAATGAAAAAATGTTAGGGTTATGTATTTTATTATTAATAAAGGTTATAAAGGTTTCATTCAGAGATAACGGTTCCAGTTTTATCGCTATTCGAAACCCGGATTTAATTCACCAGCATAGTTGATAGCAAATCTTTCGACTGTCTTCAAAATACAAATTAGTTAATATTATAAGACCGTCATGATATTGTAATTATTTACAATTTTGAAGTACTTTCTGTATTTCGAATCGAAATACTACACTGTTCGGCTCAAAATTCTCCCCGTTTGCATTAATATCATTTCTATATAATTTTAATGTGCTGATTCGAACTGCGTTTTTATTTTTTTAGCTATAAAATTGTAAAGTCAATTTTTTTTTTTTTATTTATACAATAGTTTTATTTACTTATGCTCTATTAAAACATTTTTAGGAATATATATATAGGAATATATATATATATATATATATATATATATATATATATATAAAATTTGACTTTGGACTTTGAAAAGTAAAAAAAAAAATTAAAAACTTGAACTTTTACCAGTGTTGCCAGATAGGTTAAATACATTTTGGATAAGTTTAACAGATTCTCAGTAATGTTATCTATCAAAAAAATATAACAAAAGTACATGTTACTGAAGAAAAAAAATACTTACAGAGATTTGCGTAAAAGTCCAATTTTCCAAAAAAAAAAAATTAAAAAATGGAAAATAAAAAAAAATGTTTGACTTTACAGAGAAAAAAATCCGACGTACTCTCTACTCATAAATGGATAATCATCGGAGAGTAAAAACTTTACTACTCATGAGTGTTGTCTTCAACTCATTTATTTTTCTCTACACGAGGGAGTAGCATTACGCATTTTATCTTTTTCTCATACTCATAAAAGTACAAGGCAAATTGTATAATCATGGTGCTCATTTTTTGTATGTATGCAACGAGTAAGCGGTGTTGCCAGACGAGTTGCGTTGAAACTTGAAATGTTTTATTTTATAAATAATGCCCGATTTACATTGGCTGCATTCAGCGATCTCAACAGTTTCGAAATTGCCGTTTATAATTATTTGAGTTAAAATGTGATTGAATGTCATCGAATGTTATCGATAACAAAAAATGGACAGGTCTGATTTTATGAATGAAATAGCACAATTGAAGAAGTTTTTTAAAATCAATTTAAGAATATTAAAGAATATATCTTTTTTTCCAAATCTTTTTATTAATTTATAAACTCTCTTTTATAAATGCACTAATGCTGAAAACCAAAACCTACGCACAGCTCAGCCAACAAACATTAAACAAATTCGCAACGTTTTTCCAATTAACACGAAATCCAAATATAAATGTTGCATTGTGCGATCTCAATACGGGATTTTTTTTTACATATTTTTTAAATGTATTTCAAAACCTTTATAATCATTCCAAATAATGAATAAAAAAAAGAAGAAAATTTGTTATAAATGTAAATATAGTAAATAATATTTATATTTGCATTTTTTTAGAAATATATCAATACAGATTGTCAACACTGATCGCTGCATATACAAACAACAAACATATGCGAATATAACAAGACAGCATCAAGCTTGTGATCTTTTTATTCGAGAACATATTTTTGTACAAGCTGTACTGTGTTGCTAGCAGTGTTTTGCTGCTGTGTCTAGCTTTTGTCATGCGATATATACAGGGTACCACGAAAACTTCAATGTATATATATACGTATATGTATATTATATATACATAATGACGTCGCTGTTTTAAAAATCATGTAATTTACGTATAAATTTAGCAAAAATTAATCATGATATCCAGCAAAGAATAATAAAAATGATTTGGTATTTGTTTATATTATAGCAGGGACAAAATGTTTGGATTTTTAATTCGCTTTTATTTGTTGTAATACTTAGTAATTTAAAGCGCGAGATATTTGCAAACCATTTTTCCCACTGTTTCCCGCTGTTGAAAGCTCGGTAAAAATGTTATTGGTTGATATCTCATAAAATGATGCATAGAAAATTATATAACCCACATTTTAGAATGTTGCAGGTCATTTCCCATAATATGCTTGAACATTTGTTGGCATATTTGGTTTATGGTTTATGTCAATCGATAGACACTTTAAAAACAAACATTTAATGCCTTTACATAAATATTTTATCTTGTACATATAAAAAGTTATAGCAAAAAAACAATATGAATTATATAATTTTACACAACATTTCAAAAATACCGCAGATGGGAAGATTTCAACAGAAATGGCAACAATGATGTTACACTTTGCAAGTCTGTAGAGTGAGTAGATCAACGCATTCTCTTTGTCCTTGAACAAATATGAGTTGACGAAAAGTGAGAGTTTGCTTGTTGCACTCTCTCATGTGTAATGCAGATGGAGAGGTGAAACGCAAAACTCTCTTGTGAGTAGCAAAATCTCTACTCACAAAACGCGACTCTCTTATGAGTTGTGAGTTTGCCGTATATTTTCTGCATATTTTGCAAAACTCATGAGTTTGAGTGAGCGTGAGTGAGGATTTCCGAACTCTGTAATAAAGTACTTTTGTCCTATTAACAAAGTAAATTTGTATGATATACAAATTTATTTTGTTAGATGAATAAATTTATTTTATTCGACGAACAAATTTATTTTGTTCTATAAACAAATTTGTTTTGTTCTATAAACAAATTTATTTTGTACTATAAACAAATTTATTTTGTACTATAAACAAATTTATTTTTTAGTACGTCCTGTGCCTTTATAATAAGGAGAAAAAATTGTGTGTCAATTTCCCTTCTTATTATAAAGTCACAAAGACCCTCATCTTGCAAGATCCCTGTGATGGAAAATTTTAAAGTCGTGTCTTGAAGGCTTCTTATTACACAGTGTCGTGCCACTTTTATTTTAATCCCACCTTCCTCCAGAAGAAGGAGAGAAGTGGCTAAAATCAGCAAATGGCTGTTGAGACTCCTTCAGTATTCCATACAAACTATTTAAAGTATATTTTTAATATTATAATACTCTAAAACTGCACTACATTTTAATAATGTAGTGCAAACGCTAACACAGCAGAACATAATGGAATGAATAGTCCGTTCAGACAACAAATTAGTTTTGTTCGTATAACAGAGCATTATTTAGATTTTAACAAAAACCATTGTAATTTTAACAAAATGCTAAATAATAATGATTTTGTTTTATTAACAAGTATATAAAGTTCTTTTTGGTTAAATACACAAATGAAATTTTGTAAGACATACAAGTATTTGTAAATATAACAAGTACTGGAAAATGACTGGTACGGGTAACAAAATGTTTGTGAGAAGAACAAAAAGTTAAAAAAAATCGCTGTTTTATATACAAAAACATGTTAATGCAACAATGAGACATTAACAAATTCTTATTTGTTAGTAATACCACAGGAATTTTTTATGTGTATATATAAATATGTAGTCTACAAAAATTAAAAAAAAAAATCTTGTTCCGGTATATGTCTTTAAAACTAATCAATACATTTTCTCATAAAATCACATTTTCTTTAGATATCAATGTAAGTTTTTCATAAACAAAAGAATTTTAAAAATCGGATAAGTTTTGTATTTTTTACAATTTTTGAAAAAATTTCATGAAAAAAAAATCTCAACTTTACTGATTTTTATCTCCATATCCATGAAAAGATACAAACTCCAATTTTAAAACTTGAATTTTGAAATCGGTTAAGTGGTTCCGAAAATACTGAATTTCACCCGATTTAAGAGTGTTTGGGCACACTGTGCGGCGTACCAAACTGAATATACCCTTTCACTCTTAGTGTAGGGTATAAAAATGAAATAATATTGCATGTGCAGCAACATTTCACAATCACCAAATAAATACGGTGTCCATTTATTAATTGCAGCGTAGTTTTTACGAACAAATGTACATTAAGAGTACACATTTACAGACGGCATACATCTGCTATGTCTTCTGGAATCAGAAATCAAGAAAAAATAAAACTTGGATCTCGAAAATCAAAACATAAGATCTGTCAGTCATTGCTCGACGATGATATCAAGTTTTCCAATATATTAGTACAATTAAAAATTAAATTCAAAGTAAATGAATTAGCTATTAAATTTATTTCCAACCAAATTTCTTTAGTTTTAGAAAAAAAAAATCTTAACTTATAGGTAAAACCCAAAATGTCTGTAAAACATCAGATAATAATCACGAAGAGATTTCAAATTTAATTAAATGTTGCAGTTTACTTTCAGAACTATAAACAGTTATTTCAAACTGTAAAGTTAGTAAACATTTATTGAACCACTCAGTATACATAAAACCTCAGCAAATATATTTAGGAACTGGGACTTATCTCAATGATTGCTTTTTAGTAGTTTAGTATGTTTAAAAAATACTAAACTACTAATTTATATTTTGTTTCAAGAAAAGGAATATATTCACTTATTATATTTTAGTATTATGTTAATACAAATTTATATCAGGACAGGGAATATTTGTTTAGAATTGCCCAGATTATTTTTTTTTTTTTTGTAATTATTATATTTTTTTTTAATTTGTTGAACAATAACAAAACAGAATTTTTTTTACTGTTAGTAGGAAAGAATGATCTATGAAGAATAAATTTGAAGTTAGAAAAAAACATTTCATTATACACCAAACAAGAAACATCTTAATATCGGATTAAATGAACATCGATATTTTATTTATTTCAGCACCGAAGTCAAACATCGATGTTGTAATCAAAAACATCGATGTTTCCAAAACATCGATTTTGACTTTTCATCTCTATTACACTCGATGTAAACTCGAGAGAAAAAGTAATAAAATTAAATAAAAATGTAATAAATTTTCTTAAATATACTTTTCGACACGTTTTACATAAGTAGTATTTTTTATTAAATAAAATACTTTTTTATTTAAACTTGAAGTACATACTTTTTATTTAAATTTATGACGTAGGTAATAAAATTTTAAGTAAATACTTTGGCCCGTAACTATAGTCAAAGTTAACCAGGAGCTTAAATTAAATTACGACTTTTTTAAAAGTTTTTTTTATGAAAATAAATGTCAAAAAGCTGTACATTAAAATAAGGTCCAGTTTAAAATTGTTTATAGTTACGCGCATTTTTATTTAATTTTATTACGTGGGTAATAACATTTGCAGTAAAGACTTCTAAAATTTTTATATAATAACGACTCGATAAACATGCCGATTGGAATTTTAAAACTATTTTAGGTTAGCAACACTTATTTTTTAAAAACTTTGATATTACTGGTTACGAAGGAAGTTCTATAGGTTGGATTATTTATAGAATATATAAATGTTCTAGCATGGTCATATATTACATAATTTTGTATTACAAAATTTGTGTTGTAAAAATTGATGAAAAAATTAAAAAAATGAATGTTTTTTTGGAAAACCTTCATCTTTAAAAAAAAAAAATTTCGTAAATGATATAAGTGACCCTTGTACTTTCCTATTAAAAGAAAATAATTTCAAAATTATTTGAAAATATTTATAAAATGCCAACTTATTTTAACAGTTAAAATCAAAAAATTCTCAAACTTTAGTAGAATAAATCTTTGTTAGCTATCCTGACCTATCCAGGCTTATTGGTATCAAAATAAAGTGTAGAATGTCTACTTTATATTTTCGCAAAATGCACCATTGTAATTGTTACCACTTTGTTGTCTGAACCCAAAAAACAGCCAAATTTTAGAGCATTTTATTAACCTCAAAAAAGATTGCATAGTTTCATGATCATCTTAACGGAGTGAGTTTCTTAGAAATTCTTATAGTAAAATATGCTCCTAAAAATGTCCATTGTTTTTTTGTACAAAAAGTGTTATAAGAAAATAAAAAAAAGGAATAGAAAAAAGCAAACATGTGTCAACTAATTTGTTTTGTTTTTATTCATTTTTTATAAAATAAATCATAATATTATTAAGTTGAGGCATGTGAGATCTGATATGACTTTAAAATTATATTAAATAAAAATGAAAAAATTTAGAATTTCCCTAAATTTAAATGAAGAATTGATAAAAAAAAACGGTTACGATGTGAATAAATT
The DNA here is from genome assembly GCA_951804985.1 of Dryomyza anilis. NCBI lineage: Eukaryota > Metazoa > Arthropoda > Insecta > Diptera > Dryomyzidae > Dryomyza > Dryomyza anilis. Next base: position 58,892,271 of record OX638131.1, read on the forward strand.
GAAAGATTTTTTTAAAGAAAATTATGAGAATTTGACTAACGAAGAAAACGAAATTGTTCTTAATGATGTTAAAAAAAGATTTTTCAGCGCATTTCGAGAGAAATGGTATACTCGAGCAGAAATATGAAAAGTGGTTAAGATGTAATATAATTTTTTAATGTAGGCAAATATATTAAAGCACTTTTTCATGCAAGTGTTTTGATTATTGGATTGTCTGAAGATTCTCAACGTGGAACGTCTAAGCGACCATATAACGGTAGACCTGAAAAAGATTTTTCAACTTGTTGCGATCGTGCTAAACGATTTAAGTTGAGTTATTAAAAGAAAAGTTTGCAAATGAACAATTACCTATGGCTTGCGAACAAACTGTTGAAGAATCCATCTCCAAACCTTATATACCATGAAATAAATCATTGGCATTAATGATTGATGCGCAGTTGTCGAAATATCAATACGAAACATTAAAACTACTTAAAACTATTAAAAGGAAAATGTCAGACATGCCTGTGAATTAGGAATGTCACGATAACATGCAAGAATTAAATTTATGGAATTTGTTCTTTATATCGATTATAATTTACCATTTAAAAAAATGGTCGACTAATAATGATGCCCGAACTATTAAAGAAGATAATAAAAAAGAGTTGGTATACTTGTTGAGAAGATTTTTTGCAAATCCTGAAATTGTTGCTGATATCACAGGTGTCAAACAAGAACTTGTAGAGCATTTTCGCATAATTTTACAGGCAATCACATGTGGGCAAAATATTGATGCAAGCAAATTTGGAGATTATGCACATAAAACCGCCCAAATTTTTGTCCGGGAATATAATTGGTACTACATGCCTGTTACGGTTCACACAATTTTAATGCATGGTAAAGAAATAATAGCCGCGTTGGACTGCGAGCTGAAAGGTCCGCGCTACCTCTCGGCAGTAAACGGCAAACATACGAGAGTAAAACATTGTCTATGAAAAGCTCTAACCCACCGTACGGATTCGACAATAAACTGTAGGTCCCACCACTTTGAGTACAAATATAACACGCACAGCTCAAAAGGATGAGAGAGCTCGGATTAAGTCCTTACCGGACTGTAGGGCCAAACTATTATTATAAAGAAATTGGCTGCCTATTGGTATTCTTTCAGAAGAGGCTAGAAACAAGAATTATAAAACATATAGACTTATGTATGCTATAACATGTAATAGAGTATTAACAAATACGGATATTTTTAATAGATCGAATCCGTATATAAGAAGTCTTCGACGTTAACCTAATAAAAAATGTCTTGAACTAGATAATGCTGTAAAATAATTATGAGTAGAATAAAAAATAAAAATACATACACCGAAAAAATTACTGTAGTAAATTATACTACATTTATGTTTTCGTTTTGAAAAAATGCAGTTCTACTACATTTTGATCGTTTTTTAATACATTTGAATTAATTTGTCAGGATTTTACTACACAATGTTTAAGAAATTCGTTTTCTACATATTGCAGAATATGTAGTATGTATTTGTTTTCTGTAGTTTTTATTTTTGAAATACGTGTACTACATAATACATAAATTGTATTATGCAATTATTTTGTGTGTTATAGTGTAAAAATTAAAATATAAATTATTTACATATTATTATAAATTCTTCTATAAAATATATTCTATAAATTTACTATAAATTCCCCTGTATACAAAAATATGTATCACTTAAAGTTAATTGTTTTTATAAAATTTTGATTTAAATTGAATTTATTATATAACATCTTAAAATTAACAGCCCTATTAAAATGTCTCTAAATATGAAAACATAATTTACTTTCAAAAACAGCTAAGTTTTGTTTATATTTTTAAAACCAAATGTTTTGCGTTTCCAATAATAAAAAAATAATGTCTAATTTAAAATAATATTCGAATGTATATGGAAGAAAAAAGCCACCAATTTGTTAAAGCTGTACAACGAAAAAATTACTGTAGCAAATTATATACATTTTATGTCTTTGTTTTGAAAAAAATGATTTCTTCTACATTTTGTTGGTTTTTAAATACATTGGCCTTTATTTGTCTGTATTGATGTTTTTTTTTGCTTTCATTTGAATTCGTGTGGGATCACTGACGAACGAATTACGAAAGGTCGTCCCTCTTGCAGGTATAAACGAATTCTTTGGTTTCATATTGCTGAAACTGGTTTTGTTGTTGTTTTTTTGCACACGACGGATGACTGCATTGTTGTTTTAAATGTTCGCTCTCTCATTTTTCGATCGCCGCCTGTATTCTGTTCAGGCAGTTATAGTTGATATGACATCTTTATGGTTTTACCATGGTATGGTTTTACCATTGCATATTATTCTTATGTGTTTTAACCGAAAAGAAACACTTAAGTGCTTGCCATTCCTTTGAGTCGCTTCCATTTTATGATCTGGATTTTTTTTGTTTTATTTATATTTTTTTTATTTATATATTTATTTATATATTTATTTATATATATATTTATTTATATATTTATTTATATATTTATTTATTTATGTGTACATTTTTTTGTGGTTGTGGGTAACAATCTTTAGTTGTATTTACAACTAAATAGTTTTGAGATTTATAATTCTTGTATCTTATTTTTGGTATTAAACAATTATATTAATATTCATTTATATAATTTTCCGAATTAATTAAAATAATTATGTTATTTAATAAATTATTACAACAAAGTAAAATAACTACATATTATTTTAAAATTAAAGGCATATGTAGTATTTTCTCTAAATATTTCTGAACGTATAAATAAAGACAAAAATGTAGGTTTTTTAATACATATGTATTCAAATTTTATATAGAAAAGCTGTTGAATTATGTAGTAATTTTCCATATAAAAACAACTACATCAGTTTAGTAAAAATAAATACACCTGCTTTTGGAATCAAATTCATATGTATTTATTTTAGACTTTTTTAGTTATTTTTAATACAGTATTTTTTTTCGGTGAATTATTATACCCTACACTAAGAGTGAAAGGGTATATTCAGTTTGGTACGCCGTTTGTAACACCCAGAAGGAGGCATCTCCGGTATGGAAAAGTATATATATTCTTGATCAGCATGACCTCCTGAGTCGATGTAGCGATGTCAGTCTGTCCGTCTATCTGTCTGTTGAAATCACGTTTACAGAAAAAGTAAAAAAGCTAGATCAACGAAACTTTAGATTTATATTACTTATATATCTAAGATGTCTGAACAAGAAAATTTGCATGATCGGTCTATTGTGACCTGAGAACCGACCACTTATGTTCAAATACCTTTTATAAAATTTACATCTACAGATCAATTTTACTGTAAACGTGCTAAAGTAAACTTTTTTGGTCCCATATATATTGACATCATTCTCAAATACATTAAAATAATGTTTCCCTCGAACCGACTTGTGTTTGCAAAAAAAAAAAAAAAAAAAACGAAATTCGGAAACGAAATTTGTAGTTATTTTCAGGATTCGTATAATCTGGTAACCTAAGCCGACTATAATACCCTACACATATGTGTAGGGTATTTATAGTCGGCTTAGACAGACTATAATTTTGATAATCCTAACTATCATAATAACACCTACTTTAAAATATATAATTGATACTTCGTAGGTTGATCGTAAAAATATATTTATTTTAATGTTTTGATTGAAATTATGATTATTATCTTTATGATGATATATAATGTCTGTCTGTCCGCTTGTACACATAAAACACGTTAAGAAGAAAACTAAAAGAGGTCTTAAAACTTTGGATTTTTAGTCAATACATATATAAGTATACAATATGTTAAAATGGTTTCACTCTTTCCCTCACTATGCATTAATTTCACATAATGTCCGTCCGTCCGAAGGATACGAAAAACACGTTAAGAAGAAGAGCTACTACTTAAAATTTTAGATTTTTAGTAAATACATATGTTAAAATGGTTTCATTCTTTTAATGGGTACGCTCATACATACATATGTTAAAATGGTTTCATTCTTTTAATGGGTACGCTCATACATTATATGAAATTGATGTTAACAGAGTTCGGAAAGTCACATAAATGAATACACATAATGACTCACTCATGCATAATCCATAAGTGAGAAAACACACATTTAATTTTACAACACGCGACATGAGTGAGTAAGAGAAAAAAATCCTACTTACTCTCTACTCATAAATGGATAATCATCGGAGAGTAAAAACTTTACTACTCATGAGTGCTGTCTTCAATTCATTTATTTTTCTCCTCACGAGGGAGTAGCGTTTTATGTTTAAATTAACACTTTTTATGTTTATATTTACACCAAAACAGAGTAATTTTAAACATTTGAATGTTTAATTTTACACATATATTGTTGATTATTAAAGTTTAAATTTAAACATTAGTGATTCAATTTTAAATGCGTGTTTAAAAATGCAACTATAAAGCGAGGAAACAAGTTGCCTCGCTTTATGATCGTAAAATTACACAAATTTTCTTTTGTGTGTATGTATGCAACAAGTAAGCGGTGTTGCCAGACGAGTTGCATTGAAACTTAAAATATTTTATTTTATAAATAATGTCCGATTTACATTGGCTGCATTCAGCGATATCAACAGTTGCGAAATTGTCGTTTATAATTATTTGAGTTAAAATGTGATTGAATGTTATCGATAACAAAGCATGGTCAGTAGAGTGGTTCAAAAAAAACGACTTTTTCGAAATTTCCACGAAGACCCCCTCAAAAAGTTTGACCACGTTGCGATATATACAGGGTGTCACGAAAATTTCAATGTGCCTTTATTGTATACGTATATGTATATTATATATGCATAATGACGTCGCTGTTTAAAAAATCATGTAATATACGTATAAATTTAGCAAACATTAATCATGATATCCAGCAAAAAATAATAAAAATGATTTGGTATTTGTTATATATGATTATAGCAGGGAAAAAATGTTTGGATTTTTAATTCGCTTTTATTTGTTATAATATTTAGTAATTAAAAACGCGAGATATTTGCAAACAATTTTTTTCCACATTTTTTGACCACCTTATTGAAAGCTCGGTAAAAATGTTATTGGTTGATATCTCATAAAATGATGCTTAGACAATTTTAAAACCCACATTTTACAATGTTGCACATCATTTCCCATAATATGCTTGAACATTTGTTGGCATATTTGGAATTTTTATTCAAGGTTTATGAAATCGATAGAGCTGAAACGCAAATCTCTCTTGTGAGTAGCAAAATCTCTACTCACAAAACGCGACTCTCTTATGAGTTGTGAGTTTTCCGTATATTTTCTGGCTACTCACTCATAAGGTGAGTAGCAACGAGAAAAAAATATATTTTGCAAAACTCATGAGTTTGAGTGAGCGTGAGTGAAGATTTCCAACTCTGGTATTTAATATAATGTGCTTCCGTCCGCCCGCTTGTACACGTAAAACACGTTAAGAAGAAAACTAAAAGAGCCACATACTTTAAACTTTGGATTTTTATTTAATACATATGTAAGAATAAAATATGTTAAAATGGTTTCATTCTTTTAACGGATACGCCGACTATACATCAATTTCATATAATGTGCGTCCGTCCGATTAAAAATGGAAAACACGTTAAAAAGAAAACTAGAAGAGCTATATACTTAAAGCTTTGGATTTTTAATGCATATCTATGAAGTATAAAATGTGTTAAAATGAGTATGCACAAAATACATCAATTTTACATAATTTGCGCACGTCCGCTTGAAAATGGAAAACACGTTAAGAAGAAAACTGAAGAGCTATATACTTAAAACTTTGTATTTTTAGTGCATACTTAAATAAGTATAAAGTATGTTAAAATGGTTTCATTTCATTAACGAGTACGCCCACTATACATCAATGTCAGAATTACACCATTTTACGGCGGTTATAACATTTTTTTTTGAAAAAATGTAAATTCGCAAAATATATTAAATATGATCCGTAATAAGACAAAAAATAATACAAAAAAACGTCATTCAGTTATCTCTATTTGTTCCAAAGTTATTGACTTTTTTCGGAAAACATACACTTTTTGACCATTGTGCGGCGGGCGTACAAAAAAATCTATTTTGGTTGAAATATATTAAAAATATTTAAATACTATATTTGACATAACATTATCATCTTGTTGTATATTGGCAAGTTGTTTATTGTTTAAATACACTATAAAACATTGTAGTACGACTTGTAATGCGACGTAGATTTTGTTCGCCCATAAACTTATCGAACTGTTAGCCCAACATAGTATACAACATATTTTTTTTTTGTTTAAAACATGAATTAAATAAATGAATATTGATTGAAAAATTACTTTAAACAAATATATATAATACGAATAAAAATACGAATTTGTACCTAAATAAAATCGATAGTTCAATTTAAAAGAAAAATCCAAATATTCAAAAAGTTTTCATGTTTGATGGTTGTATGGCTTGAAATCAAAAATATTTGGTTTTATCCCATGCGGAGATGAGATTTGATCGTACGACATCGACATAAAAGATACAATATTTCATACAACATTTTATATAGTACAATGTTTTATCGTCTATGGGAACATTTATACGCAATTTTAAATCACACCGTTCAAACGTCAGAAAAAATATTTTTTTGGAAAAAGTGTTGGTGCATTATTGATTCACCAAAATCGGTTTTATAATTTTCGGATAATGTTTGTATAAGACGTAAACCATTAGAAAGAGCAATGAATACATTTGAGACCAAAATTTTTAATATTGAACTTATGGTTCCGTGTAATTTAACTAAATGCAAAATATTGAATATCGACGAAAATTTTTAATTTATTAAGAGGAACAACTGTCAGAAAAAACTATTTTTATAAAAAAAAAAACTTGCCAAATATTTTTTTTTTTATAAAACATGTCTGTAAAATTTCAAAAAGATCGGCAGTTTAAAAGGGGACTAAGGGTGTGGGCGAATACGACTAAATTTCTGACTAAACTAAATTGAATGATTTTTCATTCTCCATTCGGTAACCAATAATTCTTAAAGTACATAATTAATCGATTATAATATGTCTGTTTGCTGCCATCTAATTTAAAATTTTGTCTGCTTGAAATTTTTCTAAATTGAAGTGCAGCGTTACTGCATTACAAATTTAGTTTAGCTTGAAATTTTTTTAAATTGAAATTCGAACACTGCATTACAAAATTTAGTTTACACAATTTTAATTCGATTTATGGCAAAAATCTTGTAACTATCTGCAGCGTCGTTAACTCAAGGTTAGTGCGTTGGACTGCGAGTCGAAATGTCCCAGGTTCAAACCTGGACTGGTGCTAACAACATCTTTTCATAGAAACATTTTTCTATACCGCTCTACCTCTCGACAATAAATGGCAAATCTAAGAGAGTAAAAACATTGCCTATGAAAATCTCTCACCCGCCGTTCGGATTCGACTTTAAACTGTAGGTTCCACTACTCTGAGTACAAATATAACACGCACAACTCAAAATGGAGATAGATCTCAGCCTTAGTTCTTATAGGACAGTAGCGCCAAACTATTATTATATTACATCAACATATATACCTAAATTGTCCCACAAGGAAACCAAACCAGACAAATAATATTGTTTAACACCTAAATACTTAATCAGATTTTGAGTATTTTAATGATACTTTTTATATATTATATATTTTATATATTCAATCAAATCAGCACAAAATATGTCAAATATATAAAATTGTTGTTCCAATTAATCTCATAAATAAATATACAAGCTTTTAATAATAAATCAATTTTGAACAAAAACCATAGAAGAATAAAACGTAATTTTAATCATAAATTTTCAATATATGTAAATAATTAAAATACAATGCGACCAAAAAGACGATTACCTAATTTATAGGTGACCAGTACTATTTTTATCCATACTAGACTGACAATGACTTTGTATAAATTTTTTTATAGAATTTGATTGAAAAGGTCAACCCCTAAAAATAATCTATTGGATGAGAAAGAAAATTGATGTGGAGAATTTTCAGCGAAATCCGAATATAGGAAATGGACCCAGCTACCGGGACCCAGCAGAATTGAAATGACGTCATCTGTAAGATAATTGAATTACTGTTTCAAAAAATAAGCAACATTGAATAAAAAATACAGAACCAATAATTAATTTCATAGGCATTTTTTTGAATTTTTATTTTGATCAGCATTTAAAAATTCAACAATAAAACCACAATAACTATAGAAAAGTTTATATATTTTTGATCAGAGACACACTATGATTTTAATTAGTGTTTCAATTTTGTGCAATTGCAACTTTACTGTCGAAAAAAAAATGTTTGTTTTTCAATACAAAAACTAAATAAAAATTTAAACAATTATTTTTTAAAATATGATTCCATAAAAATACCATCTTCAAATTTGTCAGGTACATTTGTATTGAATCAGCTAAAATATATGATTTTTTTTCAGAATTTTAAAAAGGGTCCTTTTTAAGGACATTAATTTTGAAGTGCAAGGATAATGACCACGGACCACAAGTTCAAGTTTAGAAGTTACAACTAAATTGTTCTAAAAGCTCGTTCTATTAGCATTAAAACGAGCCATCAACTGAGTTTCTAGCATTTATAGTTTAAGAGATGTTTAAATATATACAACCATACAAAAGTGATTTTTGGCCCATTTTTTGTAACTTTGAAGAACTGTATCTCTGTAATAGTGGTCGTAAAAATTTAAAAAAAATTGGTCAATGCATATCTCAATAAGCTTTATTTTATCAGCTGCCCAAATTTTATTGAAACCGAAAAGGTAAAATATCAAAATTTATTTTTTTTGGTCGATTTGGTGTGGAATGGCCCATATACTTTTCTATAACTAGTATGTCTCTTATGTCGATTTTTTAAATACTGAACAAAATAAAAAATGCTAAGAGTGGCTGTCATAATAATCACTGCTTCCGTATTATTTATCCGATTTTACCCTGTAACGTCGATAGCTCGTCTGGTTCATTCGCTGGACTACGAGCGCAAAGTAACTGGTGCGTTCGACTACGAGCCGAAAGGTCCCCGGTTCGATCTGCCAACATATTTTTCATAAAAAACATTTATCTATGCGACGCTACATCTCGTCAGTCAATGGCAATCCTACGAGAGTAAACTTGGCCTATGAAAAGCTCTCACACACCTTTCGGATTCGGCATTAAACTGTAGGTCCCACCACTTTAAGTACAAATATAACAACTCAAATGGTGAGAGAGCACGGTCTAAGTTCTACATAGGACTGTATTATTTTTTAACTAATTACATTTTATTTTATATCTACTCTTGTTGTTGCTGCTGTTTGTTGTTGATCGATGTTAGGTACAAACGGCGCACGAGTGAAAGAAAACGATATGGTATATATGTACCAAATGACATAGGAATAAATGGCCAAGAACAGTATCTGTAGTCATCGACTATCGACGCGTCGCGCAATGAAAATAATCACTGCCCGTCATGACGCATGACGCGTCAGTAAAATAATAAAATCTATTTATAGAATGGTCAAAATGATTGCAGTTGCATACATACATTCACACGCAAATACTCAAATACCTACTACCTACCTACTTTGATGTGTCTTTGCTATACTGTTTTTTTTTCAGTTTCGTCTTTACCATAGACTGAATTGCACATGACGTAGAGCTGCGTTGCTTTGCATCAAAACTGAATACCTCAATGAACGCAATTCATAACAATAATGAACGCGTTTATTATGTTAGTTTTGCACAAAATGTGCGATTCATATATACGAAGAATAGTTCATTAATAGAATGATTATTTTCATACATATACCGTGTCTCAATTAACGGAACAAAATTTTTTCTGTGCACTTTTTAAGTTTATTACTTTTAGAGGATGTCATTTCAATTCAATTTTGAAATTGTCAATTTGGGTACCAAAACGCGAACTTCGAGGTTCCGGCTGGTCCATTTTCCATATTCGGATTTCGCTGAAAATTGTCCACATCGATTTTCTCATCAAATGGAACATTTTTACCTTTTATCTATTTAAAATCATGAAAATCCATTGTCAGTCTAATGCACACATGTATAGTGTATTACTAAGTAAAAATAAAATGTTTACCCTTTTGATAGATTCGCAATATATCATCCTTAAGAATTGTTCCGCCGGTTGTTACCATAACTCGAATGTCCAAGTGTTTTGCAAGTTCGATACATATTTGTGATGTTTGTAGCGCTAATTCTCTAGTTGGTACCATAACAAGTGCTTGTATATAATCCTTTGAAGGGTCAATCTGTTCCAATACTGGAATACAGTATGCTCCAGTTTTTCCAGTTCCATTTTTAGCTCGTGCTAAAACATCTTTTCCACTAAGTGCTATTGGAATAGCAGCTTCTTGAATTGGAGACGGCCTTTCCCAGCCTTTTTCAAATATACCCATTAATAATTCACGTTTTAAACAAAATTCTTCAAACTCGTTTCCACGTGTATCAGTGACATCCTAAAATGAAATCTCAATTAGTATTACATTATAAAACAATAAATAACATGGTTGAAGTATGTACAGGTTAGTTCATCTAGACAGTTAGTTGGCATACACTATGCTAGAATATCGATAAGAAAATTTAAAAAATACAACTATTAATTGTCAATTTAAACTTTATTTCAAGGTTATGTTTTTTGTACTTTAATTTGGCTAATTTATTAAAATTTCACACCACAAATTCTCTTTTTCACTTTTGTTATAAACTGCGATGTTCTTCTGGAGTCCATTGAAAAATACCAAAATGTTGAAATTTATTTTTGAGTTTCAATTTTTTTATGAATTTGTAAACAAAGCATTGATGTTTTGTTTAAAATTTTTCGAAACCAAATGATGAGTCTTTCAAACGGTTTTCAAAAAAAAAAATAAATATATATACTTCAACCATGATAGTAATACACTGAAAAAATTAATAAAGTAAATTACATGTTGGTATTTTTAAATTATTTATTTTAATTAATATTGCTAGAAATTCGTGTTCTACATATTGTAGAAACTGTTTTGTGATTTTATTTTAATTATTTTAAGTTCGTGTAGACACACCACGAATGTACTTCGAAAATACGAAGTAAGTTCGAAATAATTGATGGGAGAAGACTAGTGGTGCTCATTGCGATTCGCGCAGGAACACTTAAGTGCTTGATATTTCTTTGAGTCGTCAGAACTGATTTTGCTACAGTGATGCAATTGCCAAAACTATATATTAATTTGGGTAAAAAAAATTTCAAAAGTGCATGTAAATGACGATTTGGAGGTCAGCACTGCTTTGCAAGTATATATAACCAACTTTTTTGAGAGAATAAATATTTTTATTAATGCAGAATGTTGTAAAATTAATGTAATTAAATTAAAAAAATGTGTCCAATATATACTTTTATGTTGGCAATATTTTTACATTTTTCTTGAAGTTCAATAAATACCCAATAAACATTTTTAAAAGCAAATAGTAAAAATGTTTGATAATTAACTTACTAATAAATTAATTTGGACAACATTATGAAAATATTTATATTAAATTTACGTATCTTTATCTTCACAAATAGGAACGGATTTCCCCAACCCCTCCGAAATAATTTATAAATTTTTGACCTCGAAATATTTCGGCTTAAAAAGTGAAAAAAATAGGTAAAAACTCACAAATGTTGGTTAACTTAATGGTATTTATTTATACTACCTTTCTAATTTTTTACCTGAGAAGAGAATGATGTTTAAATTTCTTATTTTTTACGTCGATTTAAAATGAAATATCCCAAATGTATTTAAAAATATCGAAATATTTGTAAAACTATTAGAGCAAATATTTTGAAATAAATGTATTCTAATTATTTTTATAAAGTATTTTTAGAAACCATACTGTTTTAAAATACATTTTTCAAAACGAATTTTGATAACACTTAGAAAAATCTTTTCGTATTTCTTTATTAATAAATGTATTAAAGAATATGGATTCTAATTTTCAATATTGTTTTGGGATTCATGATTTCCAAAATACTTTTCAACGCATTTTCAGAATACTGAGAAAATACGTACGTCTCAAAGTTTATAAACATGTTTTGTAAAACGTTTACTATATTAAAGTGATATAATCATAAAAAATTATTTTCCATCAAATTGAAAATATATTTTTTTTTCAATCAAATTGGGTAAGGAGCAAAAGACGAATTATGCCGAAGTAAAACACTGCACTGATTATCTTTGTTGGCTAGTCAGCACCGGCGGTGGCAGTGCAAACGCAAAAAGCTATGAGACGAGTGATGGCATCATGAATGCGCTGTGCTAGTCTCAAGCCAATTTCGAATGGATTGCCGCAACCGATGCTAAAAATCCCCCTCTGGGCAAACGTCGAAACAAACGGATGAAAAATCTATAGCCATAAACCAGAGCGAGGTCCGGAGGACAAGGAGAGCCTAAACCTATTTTTGGACGGATCAAATTCCGAATCAATTCCAACTGAATAGGCACATGAAGAAAAAACCAGTTAATTATACTGTCATGATATTTACTCAGATCAATCTGCAACATTCTAAAGCTGCTACCGCTTTACTAGGTGAAAGGCTCTCCATGTTGCATACATTACCTCACATCACAACCATTCAAGAACCATGGAAGTATAACAAGCGCATCTGTGGCTTTGGTGGACTACGTGGTAATACTATACGATAAGCAAGCCGTAAGGCCTAGAAGCTGTCTTATAGTATCGAAACACTTTGCTGTCATCAAGTTAACCCAATTCTATGGGTAAGAATTAGTTGCAGCTAAATTGAGGTAAGAAAGCTATATTAGATGGAAACTCAGGCTACTTCCCCTATGACTCACTATGCCTCCTCCACCCAAGGTAATTGCTGAACTCATAGAGTACTGTGATCTTAAGGAGACTGTGTGGGGCAGTAGTAAATGCAATGCACGCGGCACCAGACTCTTTGACTTCATCTCCAATCTCAACAATCACAACACTGGTAATAAACCTACGTTTGTGACTGCTAGAAGACAGGAAGTGATTGACCTAACTTTGTCTAATTGCAGACTGAGAGAGTTAATCTTAAACTGGAAGGTATTTAAATAAGATTCTTCATCGGACCACAGGTATATCGAGTTTCATACTGACTGAGAGGTGCTGCCCTCTATGACGGTGAGAAACTCTAGAAAAACGAACTGGGCACGCTTCAGACTTGAATTTGAGAATCCCCTCTCTATTCCTGCCAGAATTCGTACCAAAGAAAGCATTGAGACGTCCGTTCAAGATATGAATGATGTCATAAATTCTAGTTTTGTACGAACATGTCCGGTCCGAAAATCGTTATCTTAACCTCCCGTTCCTTGGTGAAACGCTTGTCTTGACATCTTGCGCAAGGATTTCAGAAAGCTTTTATATAGGTGCTTGGAGCTATGGAGCAATTTAGATTCTGACTGGATTTTTTATTGAACCAAGCAGAATGAACATAAGAAACTAATTCGTAAATCGAAAAGTGTTTCTTATAAAGTCTTCTGCAGTAGCATCGAATCCTGCAGTGAGACTAGCCGATTGGTCAAGTTTCTTAAAAGAGACCGAACTGCCGACTGGACTCACTGTGGAGACCTGATGGCTCGTATACTGAGTCTAATGTCGATTTCCAAATTTTTAGTTGTTGCCCCAAAAACTCAGTACTAGTACTAGTCATTGAAAGCATTTTAGATTGTCTAAAATGTATTTGCTAATAATTTCACAATGACTTTTAATTGTCATTTTTTCGTTTATTATGTTTCTATTTAGAGTATTTTAATTTATGTTTTACTAGCTGGAATGAAATTCTTCCTGGTAGAATTCTTCCCCGTAGTGTTTTTCCAGTAGAAGTTTTAATGTGGTGAGTTTTAGTGTGATGGATTTAATGTGGTGAGTTTTAGGTGTGGTGAGGATTTGTGTGGTGAGATTAAGTAAGATGAGTAACATCCAATTTCAAAGTTTAGTTGAAATCGATATCATTAGGGGTGAGATATACCGTACTGAATTTTTGGGTTATATGGGAGGTGCCACTCCCCTTTGCACAATCTAGTGGTTTAGGATACTCTATGGACTTTAAAGCATAGTAATGCAAATTGTCAGAAAAATACATTCAGAGGTTTTGCTATGAATCTGAATTATCTATCTCACCCCCTAGGATTGTTTATTAGGGACAAATAATAAGATATGCAAAAAAAAATTTAATTTGAACAACGGGAACACGTGCCGCAAGTACATTGAAAATTGTACTAGGAGGTGCATTTGTACTAGGAGTCGAAATTTAAAATATTTATCATGTAGAAATGTTTGCGAAAAAAAATATATGTAATAGGATTTTCGATATATCGACAATTTTCCGAGTTGTTGATTGTTTTATACAACAATAAACAAGAGTAATTTCGCTACTTGATCGAAAATGAGAGCACCTGAAGAGTAAAAACTTTATGCGCGTAAAGATGGTTTATGTGTCTTCGACGACTGCCTTATGTACCAATGTAGAATCGTTAACCCCAAACAATTGCAGCGGCGTGTTTTAAATAAGCTTCACAAAGACCCACCAAAGCATTGAGCGTACAAAGGCAGTCGCTCGAAGCTACGTCTATTGGCCCAACATTAACATTTTGTGAAGGAATGTGTAAATTGCGCCGCCGCAACAGTGAAAGCGCCCAGCAAGGCAACACTTCAGCCTTGCCCGCTTTCACAGAGAGCGATGCAGCGAATTCACATAGATTTAGCCGGACCTGTGGATGGGAATGTGTTCTTGCTAATTGTTGATTCATTTTCGAAATGACTCGAGATGTATCAAATTAAGTCGATGTCATCGTCTTCAATAATCGATTGCCATTAAGATTTTACAACACATTATGGATGGCCGAAAACGATCGTAAGTGACAATGGAATACAATTTGTCTCAACCGATTTCGCTTCTTTTTTCAGAGAGAAAGGAATTGCACATATTCGCAAGGCGCCATATCACCCACAATCCAATGGCCAAGTAGAGGGCCTTGTGGATTCATTCAAACGAGCACTACGAAAGCAAAAGAGTGCAAATCACAATTCAATAATTTCTACTGTATTACCGAGCTACCGAATAAAAACGCACACGAAGGAAAGTCACCAGCAGAAATCTTCTTGGGAGTAAGAACATGAACCTCCTTCTCAATCCTCATACAATTTCCTTCGATCGCAACTCAAAAATGGGGTCAGTTCAACCGAAAAAAAACAACGCAAAGCTACGTGAATTCAAGGTCGGTGACCAAAGTTTAATATTAATCGTGTGATTGCCTAATTTTCCTTACAAAAATTGGGAAATCACACGATTGATATTAAAATTATTTGAAAATTGATTCAAAAGTTGACTGTTTATTCAATCGTGTGAAACAGGCTTAAGAATTAATTGTTTCCGATCAGCTGAAGTGTCTAGTAATAGAATTAGTAAGTAGTCAAAAAGTTTTAAACTAGAAATAAAAGTAGTCCAAAAATAAAAGGACCCGTGTTCGATTTAATAAACAAATAAAAAGACTTAGCTGAAACCAGCCAAGGAAGTATAAAGGATCAAGGACAAATTTCAAAAATAAGTTGAAGACCTCAACATTTTGCGCAGCCGGTATTTCAAACCATGCTTTCAGGGACCGAGAGCAGAAGGACTTAGAAGGAACAAAAATAGTTCACTTGATAAAATGGTGATTATATAATTTGGTTAAAGTACACGGATAAAAAAGATTTGATTGAATATGTTTGAATGTAATAATGAAATAATACGAAATCACCATACATGTATTACGAATGAAGTTTAATTAAATTATTGTTCAGATGGTAATAACATATTACTATGTGTAAACATTTTATATATTCCCCATCAGAATCTGTCAAACTTATTATAAATATGTTACAATACAAACATAAAATTTTAATTGCATTTGAATATACTATTTCTTGGCAGTTTACTTGGTTATAACTATGTTTCAAAACAAACAGAAAATGCTATTAAAATCTAATTATAACGTATGTTCGCAACGCTCGTCTTCATTCGATTAGTTATCGACAGACGAAGTTGGCAACGTTGCGCAGCATTATCTACCTACGCCATCATTTGCCATCGTTTGAACATATTGATGTTTAAAAACAAACAAAAAATAAATTGGATTTAAATAAATGTGTTCTTCCAACAATCTTCTTGTATACGAAGTTGGCGCTCGTTGAGCAGAATTTTCTATCTACGTCTCTTTTGTCATCGTTTGAATTGTGTATTGGTTCTTTTAAACATACTGATGTTTGAATATAAACAAAAAATGAAATTAGATGTAAATAAAAGTATTCTTGCAATATTCTTCTTGTATACGATGTTTGATGTTTGGTGAGAAAACATATTCGTATCGGTAATACGATCTCATTTGTAAATTTTAAAAATATACAAATTGTGGTACCAAAAGTACAAATAGTAACAAATAAAATCATTTAATAGTGCAGTATGTTTTTCTAAAAATATTGTAAAAAGCCGACACTGATATTTCATCAAAAAAACCACAACTGAAAAATCAGTGCTTCTATTTTCAAACAGAATTCGGCATGGTTTTTTAAAACAGGCTCCGCGAATTCCTTGCCAACGCTATGTGCTGCACTGAGACTTGTACTTGCAGTTTAAAGTCAATTATTTATTTATGCATTTAAAAATTTGTATATGAATTCAAAATTTATTAATTCCCACTGTGCATGTTTAATGATTTTTAATAAAAATTACTAAAAAAAACAATATTTTATTTTTATTTTATTTTCAGGATTCCTTTCCAAAAATATTTAGATATGTTTTTATGCAAACATACTACTTTTTAAACTGAAACAACTGATATGTTTCTCTGGACCTCTAACATACCGGCAACCAACATTACTGCCAATAACTATTAGTGCTATTTAAACATATTTCCGTCGAAAAAGGCAATTTGAATTATAAATCTAGCACTCGAGTGAATGTTACTAACATGGCGGCGACAACGAATTTATTTCAGTATCACAGGATCTAATTTCGGCCGTGGTCCTAATTTTTAATTTTTTTTTTATATTTTTTTTTTTATTATTCTTAAGTAATAATAACAACAAAAAAATAAGAAAGAATAAAAAAATATTTAGAAAGAATAAAAATTGCCCTTGCCGAGATTTGAACCTGTGATTCTGAACTAAAATTAGTAAGTACGGTTTACAATTTAACCTTCTATGGTTTAATATCATTAAATATACTGAAAATAGACTATTTGAGTTTAAATTTTAAACCTTTATGGTTTAAACATATTAAATAAACAAAAAATTAAATTAATTGAGTTTAAAATTTAATAAAATTGGATTAAATTTAAATTTTTAAACCTTTGGGATAATGTTTTTAGTATATAAATAATACTAAAAACATTACATTTCCATGTTACAAAAAAAAATATATTAAATTTCAATTTCAGAAAGTTTAAAATTAAGTGTAAACTATTGAAACATAAAAGTATTGAAATCCAAAGTATTGTAATCCAAAGAAGAGTTCAAAAATAATTTCAACATTTTTTACCGTGTAGAAAGTACGTCTAAGGCTGCAAATAAACAACGATCCCACTTTTGACCACACACAAAAAATCCGAATAAATATTCTACTGTGTGCGACAGATGCAAAAAAATGTGTTCCCAATGAGCACAACGTATAATGTGTTATGTCTGAAAAATCTTTAAATTTGTTTAAAAAATGTTCGTGTGTATATTCATTTCTGTTATAAATAACTGAAGAAAATTAATTTAATAAAATAAAGGATGATTTTATATACAATTGTATATTAATAGCAATGAGTGGGTCAATTTGACCCAATTTGTATAGAAGGGGTATGTTTGCAATTTGTGCAGAAGGGTTAAAAAAGGCACATATCGTCACTGTCATGCCAAAAGGGCGAATGTGCATTTTTAAAATTGTTGGGAAATCAAATATTAAAGTTTGAAGTGCTTTAAAAATTAGAAAAATTTAGTTTTATTTAAATTTTTTCTATTATTTTGGTTTATTCATGAATTATTATAACGTACATAAAATATCTTTGGATTTGGACAATTTACTGAATTATAAATACGAATTTTGTGAGGCTATATCCTGACCAAAACGCAAATATTTTTGTTTTTATGCTATAACTTTTTATTAGCTCAAAATAAAATAGTGACGTTAAGGAATTTATTGTTTGTTTTTAAAGCACCTATCGAACTGCATCATTATTTTGCCAAACATTTTTTCCTGCAAATAACAAATAGCAAATTAATGTTTGACAAAATATTTTTAATTAATGATGCAGATCGATAGGTGCTTTAAAAACAAATAATAAATGCCTTCACACTACTATTTTATCTCGTACCAATAAATAGTAATGGCGAAAAAGGAAAGATTCGCCCTTTTAGCATGACAAGATTTTCAATTTTTCAAATTCGCCCTTTTTGTTTTGATTTTTGTGGCTAGATATATCCAACAAAACGACACGCGATTTTAGCACAATATACTTGAGAAAAAACTACATTCGAAAATGTAAAAAAACGCAAATGTCAAAAATTGCACATTCGCCCCTTTGGCATGATAGTGACGATATGAAGTTTTTTTTACTTTCACTAAATTAAATGATTTATAAACTGCCTTCAATAAAATAAGGCAGAATTGGTGTTGCACTAGGGCTAGAGATGTCAAAAACCGGTTTCACAAACTGGCGGATCGTTTTTTCTAGAAACCGAAACCGTCAAACCGTTTTTTTGCACTAAACGAAAACCTGTTTTTTTTTCTTAAGTTAATTTTCTATTTTATTAATACATTAAATTTACAAAATGTATATTTTATGACCATTAACGCGATTCCGTAACTCCATAACGATAATATTCTATATCACTAACTACCGACAATTGTCGCTTGCGATAGCCATCATTATGAAAAAAGTGATTCCCAAAATTTCAATGCATTGTATGTAGACAAATAAATTCGGAAAGATTTTTAACAATAAAAATCGTTGAAATCGTTGAAAAGAAAGCTGGCTAACAACCAAAAAATTATCAACGGTATTGTATCAACAATTTTCAGTAACGATGACAGCTGACGATAAATATCATAGCGAACTGTGTACGGAATACCTCCTATCAATATTTGTCGTTAATTGTAGTTAATGATATCGATTTTTGTCGATACGCAGTTAGGGAATCGCGCTACAGATCAGTAAATATTTTTAAGTTAATTTTGGAATAAACATTTGGGAAAATTTTGGTACGATGTGTTGCAGAAGACGGTATTTCGGTACAAGCAATTCAGCACTCCTAAATTGCAAAGTATTGACTTCAATCAAGAGGATTTCAAATACCGTCCAGTTTACCTACTATTTCGAATTACATATAAATTACGAAAAAATTGGAATTGACAAATAATTTCATTAAATTAACTGATGCGAAAATATGTAAAATCTTTTTCCGTTTAAAGTTTATTTTAAACTAAAACTAAAAATCGGCTTAAGTTCAACATTTAGATAGTATTCTTTTACCTAAGTATTATCTTAAAATTTTTGAATTTTTGAAATCCCTAGCCTAGGGCTATATTAAGATTTTCAAAAAATTAAGCTCATAAATCCTTATGTGAACATTTTTGTACTATTATATATTAGCGTTATACTTACACTTGTTTTAAATCGGTTATCCTTTGGAGGAATTTTAAGCTTCGACTTCCATCCCATATCATCATTCATATTTGTAGATAAAGTATTTTCTTTTGTCATTCTGTAAAACAAATATATTAAAGAAATCAAATTTTACAAAAAAATATACAATTTAAATAAAATATTAACAAAATTAGGAATACAAAGGTGTAGAATTGCTTAAAAGTAACTATTAAACGACAGTAAAACCGTCACCGACAGTTTTTTACACCCTTCGAAGGTACGGAAAATGGAAGCTAGAGTGCTGAAAAATAATTTAATTGAAAATGATCGTTAAAAGTTCATAAATGTTCTTTAACCTCTTTGCACAATATAACAGGATCAATATTTTTTTGCTTTAAACGCTTATTCTTAGTTTTAGAGGTCCTAGTTTCAGAAGTCGACCCGGATCTAAGAAATAATTAATCTAAATTTTTCATACAAATATGAATCCGTCTAAATACATACATATAACCAAAATAACGGCATATTTCTGTTTTCGTTGCTAACAAATAGACGCATGATAACAGACAGGCGAATGGCACACACTTAATGTATGTATTTCAGTACAGCCCATCCAGTTTACAACAACACCCAAGTGTTTTGTTTGTTGTACAAAAAATTCATGCCAAAAATTCTATCACAAGCTTGGATGTCTTGTTCGCATATGCTTTTTGTTGCACTTTCAAAAGAATCAGTATATATTTGAAAAAAAAATAAAAACAAAAAAAAAAACAAAAAACACAAAGAGCAATATTTGCAAAATGAGGTACACTGTTAAAATGTTCATATATTACAATTTTTTTTTTTGTTTTATACATTAATACATTAATTATACATTATACATTAAATGAAATAATGCACATAGAACTTAACTATAAAAACTTAATGATTTTACAATTAACAAAAAAGTTATGCTTAAAAGTAAAAAAAATGTTAAATTTCATTGCTTATGCTAGTTTCACAATCGAGAAACAACATATTTTATCTTTGAAGCTGCATAAGCTTTTGTAGTTGTATTTATTTTACCTCTTCAAAAGTGCGTCATCGCAAGAAGAAATTCTCACACGAAATATCTTTTTCCTCAAGCATTCACACAATTTCTCTCAATTTTCGGCCAAATCCCTCAAATTCTCGCGGTACCTCAAATACTCACAATTTCCCTCAATTTTTGTTCTTATAAATTCTTGAAAATAAGTGAAATAATTAAATTTATTTAGTAAAATATATTAAATAAATTTCAATAGTAAAAATCAGTCCATTATTCAGTTAATGAGTAAGAAAGTAAACTTATTAAGTAAGTATTTTTATTAAGTCTTCAAACAATATAATAGTTGAACAATGATTCTCTTTCTTACAAGCTAATTAAGAACTATGAGTATTATTCTAAACATAAATACAAATATACGCTACATGCTAAATTGTATGTTAACGAATATACCATATTCATTTTAATACAGAGCTCTCGATTGCCCGGGTACCCGGGCTACCCGGGATTTTCGAGCTACCCGGGTAATACCGGGGTTGTTCAAATACTCGAAAAACCCGGGTATTAAATGTTTGAGCTACCCGGGTAATTTGTTCGTTCGTTTGTTCGAGCTATTCGAGTAGCTCGAGTGCTCGTTCGTTGTTCGAGTAGCTCGATCGTTGTTCATTCGTTTGTTCGATTAACGATTGTTCATTTGATCGCTTGTGGGAGTTGGTCGGAAGTGGTTGGAAAAATGTGGGTGGATAAAAGTGGGTGGGTGGGCAAAAATGGGCGGAAAGTGATAAAAAGACCGAACAAAATTTTATTGCAGGAATCGGTTGCAGACATCAAGGGAAATCGAATGGTACCACTCTCAAGGAGGTCAAAAACCACTTTTTGTAAAAAAATTGTATTTTCGGTCTTTTTATCACTTTCCGCCCACATGTTATGAGTTTTAAATTAGATAAATTAAATTTTGTTCCAAAGGCTTATAAGAATATAGTTTTTTTTTTTACAAAAATTAATTTAAAAACCGTAAAAAAAATACAATTTATTCGTCGATTGGTACTAAAAGTAAACAAAACGAGTTGGGAAAGTTAGGTCACTTGGGTTGGATTTATAGTCGGCCAGGCCCGACTATGGAATACCTTACACTCTTTGTGGATATTTTAGTGCTATAATTTTGAAGGAAATGAAAAAATGGGAATTAAAGTAAGAAAAAATGTGGGCGGATCACTCCCATTTTTGGAACACATATTTTTAGGTAAATTTCAAACTCCGAACCATTTTTTGCTAAAACGTATTGAAACAAAATTTTTCAAGTTACCTTGTACCAGACAGACGGACATGGCTAAACGGAGTCGGGTATCCCAACCATCTGTGTTTGGTGGTTGGAGATTCATTTAAGTGTTAGGCTTTCTCTACACTATGTGGAGAAAGCCTAACACTGAAATCATTAGTGTGGAGAAAGCCTATCACTGAAATGAATCTGAAGAATTTGATCACAACCATCAAACACGGAGGCGGTAATGTGGTCGTATGGAAATGTATGGCCTCGTCCGGAGTATGCAATCTTATTTTAATAGATAAATAGAAATGGATAAATGGATAAAGCAGCATATTTAAATATTTTAAAGGAACATCTACAACTAGTGGCAATAAATTGGGTATGGGTATTTTTTGCCACTTCCAGCAGAACAATCATTACAAACACACCTCTGGAGTAGTTAAAGAGTAGTTTCTCTACAATGTCCCAAATCAGTTAAAGCATCCCGCTCAGTCCCCGGATCTCATCCCGATTGAACATTTGTTCACTTTGAAGGAAAAATTCAACAGCACAACGTAACCAACAAAAAAACAGCTTAAGACAGTACAAATTGTAGAGTGGGAAAAGATCGAGCCAGAAACGACAACAAAGCCAATTCATTCCATGAAGAACCGATTAAATAAAGTAATTAAGAATAAAGGAGGACCAACTACATATTAATGTGCATATTTTCTTATAAAAAAAAAATATTTTTTACTGTAAAAACCAGAGACCGAAAATAATTATTATTTTCCAATTTTTTTGTATAAAAGTCATTGTGAAGGAATAAGCTACAACAAAACCATTAGAAAGCTTTCGACGAAAACTTTTCTTTTATTATTTTTATTTTAGGACTTTTAAATTTTAAAATATTTAATAATAGTTATTTTTTAGTAAAAAATAAAATCATTAATAATAATTATTTTTGATAAATATTTATAAAAGTCACAAATATATATTATTTTTGATAATTATTCATAAAAGTCAAAAATAATTATTATTTTTGAGAAATATTTATAAAATCGACAATAATTATTATTTTTGATAAATATTTATAAAAGCCCAAAATAACTTTTATTTTTGAAAAATACACGCTGCAAAAAAAAGGGCTCTACCAATATAATTTTGGAAGCATTACATATATCTTTGGTGCTTTATGCAAACAAAAGTATTATTTCATTGCCAAACATTATTATAATAAGAGCCAAACATATTTTTGTTTCGTCCAAACATATTTATGTTCAGAATGAATAATTTTCGGCGTTATTGGAAACATATATATGTTTGAATGTGAAAAACATTTTATTTACATGTAAACAAATTTATGTTTACATTTAATTTTAATGTAAAAATAGTAAATTTAGTGCTAATATCTTCTTTACACAATACTGGATTTTCCCTATTTTTAAATTACTTTTTTTTAATTTATATTATATAATTATAAACTTTTATTTTATTTTTATTACACATATTTTATTTATACCTAATAATTTTATTTCCCTATATTGTTCCTATTTTGAGTTCAGTACTTTACGGATGAATTGGAAATTTCTCAAACAGTCACTATCTGGTATTAACAGTAATTGGCGGTACATAAACAAATTCTTCCACCAAATAGAACTTTTGAACTAAATGAATGTGAGTGTTACTGAGTGCTAAAAGAAGGCAGCGCTCTTATTTAATTGTGCTATCGTAATGCTAAACATACATATAATCAAAATAATGCTATTATTTTTAAATTCGTTGTCACCCAGTAACAATCACGAATAACCAAATACATATAATTCAAAGAACCTTTTATTGACGTTGGGTGTGTTAAATAGCGGAAATATCAAACATACATATAATAATATCTGATGAAAAATATATATTTCTACAGAAACATTAATGTAATAAAATTCATGTAAATCCGCGATAAAGGCCATTTATGTTTAAATATCGTATAATAATATTTCAATCTGAACAAAATAATCATACAATTCAATTTTAATGTAATTAGATATTTCTCCCAATATTTATATGGTGATTTCGAATTATGTTATAATTACATTCAAGCATATTCAAACAAATCTTTTCTATCCGTGTATTTATAAAAGTCAAAAATAACTTTTATTTTTCAGATATATTTATAAAAGTCAAAAACAACTTCTATTCCTGATAAATATTTATAAAAGTCAAAAATAATTATTATTTCCGATAAATATTTATTATTTTTGAAAAATATATATTATATTATAAAAGTAAAAAAAAAAAATTATTATTTTAAAGATATATGGATTTTGCGGAATCCATACAGCTCATCGAGACAATTATTTTGAAACCCAGAGGTGTAACCATTGTGATTTGGCAGAACTCACTTGCATTGGATATTTTTTTTGGACAAATTGGTTCCATTGGGATTTGGCCATTTTGATAAAGATAGCTGTAGGGTGTCGCACTTTTTATTTTTTTTTTCATGTCAAAATTTCCTTTCAGTCGCTCAGAAGAATTCGTTGACGACGGATGTGTAATATATTTTTTTTAACCGATTAAAGCCTGCCGAATCAAATACACACCAGGAGATTACGCAATGCAATTTTCCCCATCATGTTTTCCCATAATGCGTACATCAGATGCTAAGAATTTTGTTCGATTTTGCATCTAGCACCACTACATTATATCAGTATGAAATTGTATATCTCTGCGTGCAATTCCCTTCATTTTAATCAAAATTTCAGTAAGATAAAGTTTAAAACATTTTTTCGAAATTTTGACAGCAAAACATTGCGAACTAATAAGAGAGCTTAGAGAATTGTGATAAATTACTCTCTCGACACACTATTTTGGTAATACAAATTTCTTTTTGATTATTAGCAAAAACTAATATCTGGACACAGATTTTTTTTTGCCAATTATCCGTAAGGCAAGGTTCATATTTTATTTTATGATAAAGTTTGCATCTGCAACATGTCGAAATCGTGCGATAAAAAGTACCAAAAACGGCGTTTTTTGTAACATTGTCTCGACTTTTTGCAAAATCTCGGCGTATAGGGAAAATTCTGAGTACGCAGCAAGAATCAGGAGACCGAAATCAACCAGAAATTATAGGTTTCATTCCAGATTAGGCCAACAACCCCCAATTTGTAAAACAGTGTAATTATTATTTTTAACTTGTATAAATATTTATTCAAAATAATAATTATATCTGACTTTTATAAATATTTATCAAAAAATAATAATCTTTAATGATTTTTATTTATATTACTCAAAAATAACTATTATTAAAGATTTTAATATAAAAAAGTTAAAAATAATTATTATAACCTGAATTTTTCAAATAAAATATATAATAATTATGTATAATAATTATGTCTCTGGTAAAAACTATACTGTGCGCAAACTTTTTTTTCTGTTTTCGTCCTGTTTTCAAATTAATATATTTATGTTTTGTAACAAAACTTATAAGAATAAGTACGCCTGAGGTTGTAACTCAGCAGTCCAGAAGCCGTCCTCAGCAGGTTTGAATCCCGGCTTGGGCATGGGCGCTGGTGGTGATATTAACCACAAACTCGTAAGGAATAGATTTTACAGTACAATGGATATTAAAAAAAATCTAAAAAAAAATTTAAAAATCTAAAATCTGACATGTTTATGTAGTAAGACATGTAAAATTGTCGTAGCCAGAGATTGAAAAAAACCGTACGCTACACGTACAGTACGTCAAGAGAACACAAACACTATCTTGCAGGGTAGCGTTTGTGTTTGTGAACACAAACTCTAACGCTACAAAACGAACACTAACAGAAAGAATAGAACACAACGATAACGAATTCCGATGCGTACACATACTCCTTTTCAATTTATAGTGATTTTTCATAGAACACAAACCGAAAACAGTATACACGAGGTTCGTTAGTGTTGTTTTTAGCGTTATTTTAGTGTTCTTTTTAGAGTTCTTTTAGAGTTTTTTTTAGTGTTTTTTTTAGTGTTTTTTTAGTGTTTTTTTTTTAAGTTTTTTTTAGTGTTTTTTTAGAATTTTTAAAGTTTTTTTTGTGTTATTTTAAAAATTATAAAAAAAAGGAAGGGTTTCTGTACCAGAGGTTTTGTGGCGCCTCCACCAAGTGATCGAAGTGATTAGGCCCCGCCCTCTTAAAGTGGGCGGAAATCGCTTTTTGAACCAACTTTTTTTTTCGCTGAAATCGATAGAGAAGGTCGAGAAATGGATGTGGCCACCGAGAGGGGTAGGCCACGCCCACTCCGAGTGGGCGGAAATCGCCTTTTTGTACCAACTTTTTTTTATGGCGGAATTCGATAGAAGAGGTCGAGAAATGGATGTAGCCACCGAAAGGGGTAGGCCACACCCACTCCAAGTGGGCGGAAATCGCCTTTTTGTACCAACTCTTCTTTATTGCGGAATCTTTTTTTATTTTCTTCGATCACTTCTAGCGGTAAATCGAATACAACAACAGTAAAACTTTCCACTCAAAAGACAATGTTGTGCTGTTTCAGTTTTCATAGCTTCGCTTCGCTCGTGTCGTTCGTCGTTTGTGAAGTTTGTGTTCGTCGTGTGTTTTGTTTCAATTGAGTTTTGTGGGCTTTGGTTCGCTTAACTTCTGTTTCGTTTCAAGTTACTGCCTGAACAGAATACGAACAACAAATTTGACGTTCGGCGACTGACGCTTGAATAGTAAATGTTGTCATCTTCTTTGATAATTCTAAGAGAATTTGAGAATCGTTGCCAACTATTTCTAAGATTTTTGATTTATTTTTTATATTTTGTTTGCGAAATTTTATAATATCACACTTAATATTATTATATATTCCATTGTTGAAGTATATACAGGTTAGTTCATCTAGACAATTAGTTGGCATACACTATGCTGAGAATGTCAATAATAAAATTTAAAAAATACAACAATTAATTGTCAATTTAAAATTTATTTCAATGTTATGTTTTTTTGCACTTTAATTTGGCTAATTTATTAAAATTGCACATCACAAATTCACTTTATCACTTTGTTATAAACTGCGGTGTTCTTATGGTGCCCCTAGACAGCTTGAAAATTACGAAAATGTTGAAATTTATTTATTTTAAAATTTTGAGTTTAAATTTTTTTATGAATTTGTAAAAATTGATGTTTTGTTTAAAAGTTTTCGTACACAGTGAATGCCACAATCAATTTATTGGAAACCAAGTTTGGAGAACGTGTTATCTCACGAAATGGTCCTGTCGATTGGCCGCCTCGGTCGTGCGATTTGACGCCGTTAGACTATTTCCTGTGGGGCTACGTCAAGTATATGGTCTATGCCAACAAGCCAGCGACGATTGCTGAACTTCGTACGAATATCGAACGTGAAACTGCAGCAATATCGGCCGATTTATGCTTGAAAACCGTCGAAAATTGGGTTCAGCGTCTGGACTTCTGCAAGCGTGCCCGTGGTGGCCTTGCAAAAGAAATCGAGTTCCATACATAATGGCATCGAACGTACTTTTACAGGAATAAAGAAATTCATTGATATCCAAAACCGTTTTTGTTTTATTTAAAAAAAAAACTTTATTTAAAAAAGCTAACCGGGGACTGGCAGGCCTACTCTGCCCTTCTTAACACATATAATAAAGAAATAAGAAGTGCGAAGAGGAAAGCTTCCGAAACTTCTGTGAGAACATCACTGACACATCAGCTGCAGCGAGGCTATAGAAGGCTATAACAAAAGTTAAAACAGAAACATCACTCTCACTAAAAAGGGAGGATGGGAGCTATACCGAAAATGAGAATCAAAATGTTTCACTTTTGCTAAAGACTCACTTTCCAGGCATTACGCAAAACGTGCAAGTACACGATGAAATTCTTGTTAGACCCAGAAGAGAAGACTGGGAGATGGCAAACAAGGTCTTTACAGAACAAAGAATTGATTGGGCCTTAAATACATTCCAACCTTTCAAGTCCCCAGGTGTTGACGGCATATTCCTAGCTTTGCTACAACAGGGTAAATATTACCTAATGAAACACTTGATAAGAATAACTTGAAGCAGCCTAGCACTAGGCTACATACCAAGCATTTGGAGAATAGCCAAGATGGTATTTATACCAAAGGTGGATAAAAAAGATCCCACCCATCCAAAGTCCTTCAGGCCAATTAGTCTCATATCCTTTGTACTTAAAACAATGGAAAAGATAATAGACAATTATATCAGAGAGAATACTCTGAAAGAAATCCCACCACATACGTGTCAGCATCATATAGAACAGGTAGATCCACAGAAACCGCTCTATATCAACTGACAAATATAATTCAAAAAACCATAGATCAAAAAGAGATCGCACTGTGTGCCTTCCTTGACATCGAGGGTGCCTTTGATAATACCTCTCATGCTTGCATCAAGAGGTCTCTGGAGGTTAAGGGAGTAAACAACACTATGTCAAGATGGATGAGCGGAATGCTAAAATGCAGAACAGAAGAAGTAGCGGTTGGGACAACCAACATAAGAATTATTACAACTAGGGGCTGTTCACAAGGGGAGGTACTCTCACCCCTTATGTGGAGCTTGGTTGTAGATGAGCTGTGGAAACTTACAAACATGGGATTTGAATGTCAAGGGTACGCCGACGACATAGTAATCATATGCAGAGGGAAATTTGAAGACACTCTATGTGATAGAATAAAATTAGGTGAACAACAAATGAATGGTGTGTAATCGTAGGGCTAAATATAAATCCCGCAAAAACCACCATGAATCCCTTTACAAGAAGAAGAAACCATAATATTAGACCAATTCGGCTAGACGGAGTCGAAGTAAGCTGGAGTGAAGAAGTTAAATATTTAGAAATTAGACTAGACAGCAAACTACTATGGAAGCAACAAGAAAAAGAAGTCATAATAAAAGCCACACGGGCAATTATGATAAGTAGGTCCATTGCAGGCAAACGCTGGGGATGCACACCCAAAATAATGCGATGGATGGATGTATGGAATAGTGGTATGGGCAAAAAGACTAGGTCTTCAGACAACACAGACATCTCTAGAAAAAGTTCAACAGCTACCTTGTTCTTGTATAACAGGAGCCATGAGAACATGTCCCACGGCGGCAATGGAAGTACTCCTTGAATTTGCACCATTACATCTGTTCCTGCAGGGAGTAGCAAGAGGAGCACTCCACCGCATAGCAAACGAAGGTATTGGAAATAGAGGACGTATGGAGCCCGGGAAAGCGTGTCTTCTGACCCGACTGTTTCCCACGCTACCAACACCAATAGACCATAAAACGAGATTCAACTTCGTAAAAAAATTCAAGACGAAACGCAGTAATAAAAATATATCGAAAATATATCTGATACATATGATATACACAAGAATATGATCACGTGGTACACGGATGGATCAATAACAGATGAAGGAGCAGGAGTATATGGGAAAATACACCAGTATCTTTCAAGCGGAAATATACGCTATAGATAGATGCATCCAGTTCAATCTGGATAGAAATTATAGCAATAACAATATAGCAATCCTGTCGGACAGTCCAGGCAGCCACAATGGCATTAGAATCTTACGAGATCAATTCAGAACTAGTATGGAAATGTCTAGGTAAAATAAATAAACTAGGTATGAATAATAGTGTCACTATACTTTGGGCACCTGGCCACAGTGGAATAGAAGGCAATGAAGAAGCTGACAAATTTACACGGATAGGTGCCGCCACAAAACTAATAGGTTCCGAACCTTTTTGTGAAAAATGTTATTAGAAAGATGAACCCTAACCATATAACCAGGTTTTTAACTGAGATAGGCTTGACGGACATCCTATAGAACTATTCAAACCAGAACCCCCTATAAATAGAATAGGGATATGCCACAGCTGAGAATGGCTTCAGTCATGGTATCAAGCGGGGCACAATAGATCTATTCAGGTCGCAGTGCATTACCCCGAAGCAATAATAAAAAATAATAATAATAACCTACACCTATGAGATACAGGTGGTACCTGTATTCAAACGTATATATTCTTGATCAGCATCACGACCCGAGTCCGTTTAGTCCGACTTCACGAAAACTTGAGAAATACTGGTGAGAATTCGCTGAAATTTTGTTCCAATATGTTTTACCTTAAACATTGTTCGGAGTACGGAAATTAGCCCAATCGGTTGACGGACACGCACAGCTCCCATACAAGTCACATTTATACAACAATTTAGGAACCAATAACTTGAAAAGTATTCAATATATAGTCATACAATTTAAAATGTATTGTTAGAATTAACAAAAAACAAATGTGTTCCAAAAACGGGCGTGAGCCGCCGGTTTTATTATAATGGAAATTTTTGTCGTAAATTATTATAAATAAATCTATAAAATATTAGCCTTAAAAATCATTTAATGTTTTAAAATTAGGCGTAGTCCGCCCACTTTTAGTTTTCTCTTTTTTATTAGTTTTTTTTTATACTTTTATATATATTTTTTTTTTAATTACGGGAATAATAAGACGTGAACTTCTGATATGTGAATAACATTCTGAGGGAGAGAGTATTCAACATTATTAGAAATTTTAAAAGTTAGGTATACAATTATATATCCCACATTAATATTCCATGTAGGGTATTCCATAGTCAGGCCCGACCGACTTTAAGTCAAATTTGTGTAGTACGGAGACTGAAAACTGTCGTACAAAACGAGAATTATCGTACGCCTGGCAACACTGATTACTATTTATTTTTCACAGGTCTAACTGTTTGAATAAAAATAGTATTAACCCAGGGTATACCATGTTTTCAACAAGAAACTATTAAATGTAGCGCTCTGATATTAGTATATGTATGCACGGTTACATAAAAGTTATTAAATGGTGATAAATAACTTACCCTTTCGTCACTAAATTCATATGGGCTGCGCTATTTATATTTTCTGTCATCATTTTTTTGTATTGCTCCTTAATAAAATAAAATTGATTGATTGAAGAATGTAGACTCACTTTTAACAAAATATTATCTTTTTTATCTTCTTTAAAACATTGTATGCAATGCTGTTTTATTATCAAAATCTGAAATTTATAAATGGATTATTATTAAAATATAAATTATTTGGTTAAATTTTATAATAGTACATAGTGCTGACTAGATATTTTACAAAAATTAATTATATCCTTAATCATACTTCCAATGTGAATGAAAAATTGTTCTTATATAATTTCGATACCCGTGTGAAATTAATGTCACCAAAAACAGTATATATTAGGGATGTCGATCCCGGAACGTTTTCGCAATCCCGGGATTTCAAAATTACAATCCCGGGATCCCGGGATTTCCAGAAATTAAATCAGTATTCTTTAAAGCATTTAAAATACTAACTTTAAGGTTTTCAAACGTCTTTAAATATAAAATTACTTGTACTAAGCTGAACACAGCTGTGGAAAAAATGGTTAACCTTTATTCGATCTCTGGGTGAAATATTCTACTGTTAACTGGATTCGATCGAGTAGATATTTTACGTTATGTTCCATTATTACGTTGTCCACCAAAAAAGTATTATTATAATTATATTTGATCAGTTGCAGGAATATTTGAATACATTTGTGGCAGAGTATTAAAAATTGGTCCAATTTTTTGTTTTGGCCATTTAATTTTTTTTATAATTTTTCCTTTTTGTTATAAATATTTATTATATTAAAACAATACCAATATTTGATTAAACGTGAAAAATCGTTTCCAAAATTTATTCAAAAAATAACCAAACTTTTTTATTCTGATTATAAAACTTTCGAAATTTTAATACCCACTTACTGTATTACAAAACGAACAACGAAACGAATATTTTCAAGCTTTGAAATTAATATAAAATTACGTCTCTTTCATCTAATAGTCTTTCGTCTAATAGTCTTTCGCCTAATAGTCTTTCGTTTTCAAATACAGAAAGAGGCACTTAATTAAACTTTTAATGTTAATTTTTTAACATTTTTAATGTTTAACTTTTTTAAAATAAGTTACAGTTCTTAATTATATAAAATAATTAATGTATCGAAAATATTGTTGATTTTGTTTGCATAACAATTACAAAAATCGTTATCTTAATTTAAATTTCATGTCACTTGCCTTTGAAACTTATAAATTTGTTTAAAATTACGTCACTTTCGTCTAATAGTTATTTTTTTAAAATATAGAAATAGGCACTAAATTAATAAAAAAAAAAAATATTTTAAGTGAAATAAGTAATTGAAGAGTGGATGCAAGGTAAGTAAGTTTTTGAGATATTTTAGTTGAAATTATTGAAATGTTTGTATCTCATAAATTAATGAACCGATATTATTAGTTCAAAATTTTCATCAAAAATACTATATTAAATAATTAAAAAAAATGTACTTGTTAAATTTAAATATGCATAATTTACAATATCATAAAATTTAAATTTAACAAGTAAAAAAAAAAATTGATATTATTTAATTTAGTATTTATAACTTTTTAAACAAGAATCGTAACTGGGGTTAAAAGGGGATACATAACGCTACATAATAATAATAATAATAATAATAATAGTTTGGCGCTACAGTCCTGTATAGAACTTCGGCCGAGCTCTCTCACCATTTTGAGCTGTGCGTGTTATATTTGTACTCAAAGTGGTGGGACCTACAGTTTATTGCCGAATCCGAACGGCGGGTGAGAGCTTTTCATAGGCAATGTTTTACTCTCGTAGGTTTGCCATTTACTGTCGAGAGGTAGCGCGGTATAGAAAAATGTTTCTATGAAAAGATGTTGTTAGCCCCAGTCCAGGCTTGAACCGGGGACCTTTCGGCTCGCAGTCCAACACACAAACCACTGAGCTACATAACAATGCAAGTATTCATATATTTCACTTTTGAAAAAAAATATATTTTTTTTCTTATATTTCGAAAATAATATTTTTCACGCATAAAAGCTAATTTGTATATTGTAGCGCAAGGTGTTATGGGACTAATATAGAAAAGTTACTTTCAGTATTTTCTTTTGTTGAATTTTTAAAAATACAGGAAGGCCAAAATAATGGTTTATTAAAAATGGGCTATATTTTGAAAACTAGAGCTAAATTTTGAAAACTTATACCATTTTCAGAATCAGTGCCATAAATGTATCCAATATTTGTTGAAACTTTTACTAAAATAATTACAAGATGGAATTAGATTCATCTAACGAAGGTGGAAACATTTACGTTATGTTGTTTTTAATAATGCATTCAAAATTTACATTTAGTTTATTTCATATTTAGAATAGAAATAATATAGATAAGTGAATCAAAATAAATGACAATAAGAATATTTTAAAAATATGTTAGTGCCTTAGTTTAATATTACTCATTGACACAGTGAATAAATGCATGATTGTTTATTTTATTTTCATAAATAGCAGCACTTTTAATACTTTTTATAGCATTTTTCTAATCCCGAAAATCCCGGGATTTCTGTTTTGAATCCCGGGATTATTTCGACATACCTATTACATATATATGTTCACATATATAAACATATATTTTTATATATGTTACCATATATGTTTACCATATATATTTTTAGATCAATAAAATATATGTTGTAAACATATATAATTAATATTGATCAACATATATGTTCAAAATTATTGCTGATTTTGGTGGATTATATATGTTCATATATTTAAACATATATTTTTTAACATATATGAAATTTTCATCCGGGTAACGCCTATTTAAAAAAAAAAATAGGACATCGTCATTAAAATTATTCACTTATTTTGAAATTTTTAGACCATTTTTAGTTTACGAATATGGCGATCACTTGCAAGAAAATATTGTCAATATGTCGTTAACTGAGAACTTATTTGGTTTAAACGCAATTGGATATATATTACTTAAATATTCTCTTTCTAATTCCGTTATCTGTTTTTCGATATCGCGTATCAAATCTGACATATTCAGCATTGACTATGCTCCAAATCGCAAATTTGCGATGAAGGAGTCTTATTTCAAAAATATAAATTGCGAACACCTCAAAAATAAAATGAGTTTTCAACCCCTCCCTTAAACTCAAAAAGTCACATTCAAAATCATTAAAAATTTATATATTTTCAAAGAAAAATAATTTGTAAGTAAAAATTTTATAATCTCCGTAAATATCTTAAAATTCAATTTTAAAAATAAAATACGTTACTTTAGAAATATGGCTCGGGCAAAGCCTTGTTCAGATTTCGAACATTCCCTCATAAAAACGTAGAATTATCAAAGAAAATTACTCGTACTAATAAGAATATTATGTAATTCATGTACAGGGCGTGACAGAAAGGAAACATAAATAATAAAGGTCTGTCTCATAATTGTTGTATATCCTTTTATCAGAACCTGTGATCAATTTGTTTAGAAGAATTTGTTTAGAAGTCTAAAACAATGCATACTTAGTTTTTCAATAGATTAATATTTGTGTTCACAGTTATAAGTGAAACAATGAAAATTTTACTTTTTTTCTTGTAGTTTCATCAAACCGAAAAAGCTCGTGAAGGACAGGTTGCCATTATTCAATCGATTTAAAATTTTGGTCAAATTAATCTTTCGTATAATTAAATAAAACATTAAATCAAAGATGTTTTTTCTCCATACAAATAAGGACCAGTCTACTGTATATGCAGATAGTTACGAGATGATTGTCAAAATTGCAATGAAAATTTAGATATTTACAGTTGTTTGATAGCAAACATCGTGACTTGTGGGACATTTCCAGCAAAATTATTAGAATATTTTTACATTTGGCTAATATAAAAATGGCAAGAATCGTACTTTATCTGTACGATCGAAATATCCACTACAATTATTCAATAAATCCAATGGTGTATGAAATGCGTCAACTCAAATATTACATTTTAATAGTAAAAGTGAAAATAAAAATTCCTGGTATTGAAATTTTTAACAGGTGATGAAAAAATGTACTCCTTCCTAATGACAACATCGTCACCTAACCTGGTTCATCCGCGAAAAAGTTTCCAGTCGTTATACAATTTTACCGTCGCACAGTAGTTCGGCAACGTTTTTCATTTGCCAAAACTCTATCTTTTGTTGTAAACAATATTTTTCATTTAGTTTAACTATTTTGTTTTTGGATTTTAGTATATAACAGTTGTAATCAGTTTTATTTCGGCATGATAATTGATACTATATACAAAAAAATATATATACTTTTTGCTTAAAATTTTGTACAGTTTTGAAAAGTATGAATTTTTGAACAGTTTTGAAAAGTATGAATTTTCAATTCGTTTTTTTCACTTTGACTTCTAATATCTGCTCCAGTGTAGGGCATTATTCGAATAAATTTGTATTCAAATAACAATTCAAACAAAATTTTATTCAGTAGTTTTTTAATCGTTATTCAAAAAAACATTTCGTTATTTGAAATTTCAGTCAAATTTTTTTTATTCAAACAAATTTATTGAAATAAATTTTTTGTGAATAAAAATTTATTTTAAATAAAAATTTCAAATAAATTTAAAATGTTTTCCATACAAACCAAATTTATTTGTTATTAAAAATGTTTGAATAAAAAACGAAAAAAAATGATATATATACAAATTGGGCTTTTTGTTCTGAATAAACAAGTAAAGTAAAGTATTTTATTGAGTCTTTTCGAACTTTTACAATGTACAATTTAGGTTAAACAATTGTTTCTAAAAATTAGAAGAATACTTAAAATTATATTGTATTGTTTTAATTCTTTTACATTGGTTATATTTAAATCAACTTGCTTCGTATTTCTGCCTCGTGTTAAATTAATTGTTGATTATGTGTTTAAATTGTTAAGTGCTTGCTCCCGACACTAAATATTTTTTTGGGGATTTATTTTCCCACATTTTTTTGGTCTTAACACTAAAATAAAAAACTTAGAACTACGCATAAAAATAACTTAAACTAATAATAATATATAATTAAATTGATGACATTATTGGATTAAATGAACAAACTTTTTTTTGGTTTCTTTTTTTTTTTTAAAGAATTTTTATTTTAATATAAAAAGTTATTTTTAAGATTAACCTCGATTTGTGTTGGGAGAAGAATTTTTGTAAAAATCAGGTAAAAGTGGGGTAGTAAAATCCATTTCCGTAGCAATTAATTGCCTCATTAATAAGACCAATAGGAGAAAGGTAATACGAATTAGACCAATTTGTCGTTTTTTGTGAATCAAACACTTGTTTTATTAAATAATTATCATGGAAAGAAACTCCTTTAATGAATCTTTCAAGCAAATAAAGAGCATATTTACATAGAGGATTTACAAAAGCAGTACTGTAAATGTAGTTGTTGGAGAATCGTTTAACATAAGATTCATAGTTTCTGTCGATACAGAGTCTTAAAACTTTTCGTTCAAGAATTTCAAATTTATTAGCAATAGATGGGGATATTGTAAACCAAATTGGAAATGCATACAGAAGAGCCGGTCGAATACTTACTTTATATATTAATAATTTTGTTTTTTGACTTAGATATTTACTATGTAAAAGTTATGCGAATATACCTTTAATTTTGTAAACTTTATTTAAAATTAATCTAGAGTGTTCATTAAACTTAAATAATTTATTAAAAGTAACGCCGAGATATTTTAAACTATTTTTGAATGGGATTTCTATTCCATTTAAAAATAATTTCAAATTTTTACTTTCTGGAACTACAGTATATTTACATTTTCCAGATGCATTACGCAAACAAATGGCTTTTGATTTTGAAGAATTAATTGAAATTCCCCAATTTTTGTAAAACTTGTGAACATGTGATAGATGCCTTGATACTATGTTCAGTGCTTCCAAAGGAGATTCGTGATGAGCATAAATTAGTGAATCATCCGCATATAAAATACCCCTTGAACCATTAAAATCATGTGGAAAGTCATGTATAGAAATGCTGTACAGTTGAGGAGCCAGGATTGAACCTTGCGGTACACCGCTTTTAACATAACCAAAATTTGAAAGAGAATTATTTAGTTCAACACAAAATTTTCTATTAGAGAAGAAACTACTAAACATTTTTATAATAAAGGGGTCGAATTTTAATTTAATTAATTTAAATAATATTCCATCATGATAAGCACGGTCAAAAGCTTTTTCAATATCTAGATACACTGCAATTGTACATTTACTATTTCTTAAGTTAGAAATAACATCGTTATGAAATTTAAGAAGAGCATGCACTGTGGAATGTCTTTTTTTGAAACCGAATTGATGGCATGGTATATATTCTTCTTCCATATTTATGTCCATTTTTTCTCTGATTACGTGTTCAAATAATTTACCTAAATTTGAAAGCATTGAAATTGGTCTAAAGTTTTCAAGATTTGAAGCTCCAGTTTTTTTCTTAATGGGGACAATTTTTGCAATTTTCCAGATATTAGGGAAATAGCCGTTGTTCAAACAGTTATTAAATATTATCGTAAGGAATTTAAAAGCTAAAGGTGGAAATTTTTTAATGAGATAATTTGAAATTTTATCTAGGCCAAAAGTTTTCTTATTGTTTATATTTTTTGAAATTAAAATTATATTTTCTACTGAAATTAGTTGCGAACAATTTTGAAGATTTAATGAATTAAATTGGGCATTAAAAACGGATGCACTGCAAGGTATATTATTAAGTAATTCGTCAATCGTGTTTGTGATGTCAGAGATATCTGGTCTGTTTGGAATTCTATATCTGTAGATTGATTCGAAATGATAACGGAATGATTCTAATATATCTGCATCATCAGTAATTTTTAAATTATTAACAGTAATTTCTTTGCATGTCGAATTTTTCCTTTTACCAATAATGTTGAAAATTTGCTTGTATGCGTTTTGTCCTGGTTTAATTTTTTCAAGTTTCTCATTAAATATTTTTGCCTGTTCTTGTTCCACTTGCTCTTTAATAAAATTTTTTAAAAGTTGTATTTGTTTAGATAATAAGTTATATTCTGAACTTTTTCTATTATAATTTCTGTGAAATATATGTTTTAATTCTTTTTGCCAGTCATATTTTATACGGAATAATTTTTTTATATGATCAGATACAAAGAATTTTTTATTTGTTATTTCTATAAATTTAGAATGTGCAATAGTTACTGAATTAACTATTGAAGTGAATTTCTCTATTAAATCATCAATTTCAGAGTTTATAAGATTACTCTCTGATGGAGGAATTGATATAATTCTTTCTTTCTGAAAGGTCGGACTAAAAAAGGTCCCAATTAGTTTTGGAAAATGAAGAGAAACTACGAATTTGTTGTAATATAAAATCAAATTAAATTGCTTAAATTTAAATTAAATTTAAGCATAAGTGGAAAATGGTCAGAAAAAGTGGGAAGGCTGCAAACTGAGAAATTTGGATTAACTAGTTCCAACAAGTTTGAACTTATAAAAAAATGATCAAGAAATGATGATCCAAGCGGAAAAGATGGCTTACTATCTGAAATTCTTGAAAAATCTAGACTAAAGTTTTGTAGCCAATTTAATAAATTTTTACCATTACAATTGTCGATAGTATCACCCCAAGTACGATTTTTTGAATTTAGGTCACCTCCTATAAATGTACCATCATAGTTTTTAGCAAAATTAGCTAAATTTGTTAATCCAGAGAAAATTGACGATGAACAGAAATTGCACGGAAAATAAATTGATCCAAATAAAAAATGTTTGATGAAACCATTTACCAATAATTTGACTTCTATAAATTTATTTGGGAATAATAAACCAGGAATGGAAATACTATGATAATTATATGAGTTTTTAATAGCAATTCCAACTCCTTGGGAAGATTTATCTCGAATAAAATCATAATCCTCTAATGATGGATTATGACATTCTGGAAGAGGTGTTTCCTGAATAAAAGCAATATCGATATTATTGTCGTGAAGGATACTTAATAATTAAATTTTTCTACTTGATTCGATAAGTGATCTAACATTAAAAGTAAGTAGATTTAAATTTTTACGGCCCATATTGTTTTTTAACTTGGGAAAGTAAATCCAAACATTCAGATTTAGCTTGAGAAGTTGATAAATTTCTATAGTTTTTCAAGAAATTATGAATTTTTTTTCTAAATTTAATGGCTCTGGTTCTCAGAGTAATTTTGAAATTTTTAAAAATTCCTCGATTATTTGTGGTTTTTTATGCACGAAATTTGATTTTGTAAGAATTGCTTCAGAATTTTGTTCGTAAAAATTGCTAGCATACGATTTATTGTGCGAAACAAATGAAGCTCTATTCAAAGCTTGGGTGGTATTTCTGATAGCGGTTTGCTTTCTTTCCTTAGCTTCATTTATTAATTTTTTTTATAAAGAATGTAGTTTTTGTAAGCGAAGCAACCCTTCCAATTGGATGGATGGCCAGATTCGTTGCAATTAATACAAAAAGGAATTGAATTAATATTTTTTTTTAATAGACAATTACCTGGTTCGTGATTTTCATTACATTTTACGCATTTATATGTACGATTGCAGTTGTTGGCAGTATGTCCCCAGTATTGGCATCGTTTACATTGTATTTCTTTTGAATTTGATTTAGGAGCTTCCCACGTAATTGATTGGTTTAAAAGATATCTAATATGTTTTATATCATTTAACTTCTTCCCTGGTAAAAGGGAAATTAAAAATAAACCGGTATCGGTATTATTTCGAATAGAAAATAAAGTTGTAAATTTATCTACTTTTTGAAGAGTGTTCGGGACGACTTCTTCTAGAGCTTGTTTTATTTCATCGATTTCAGATTTATGATAAAGTCCCCTAAGAATCACACTAATATGTTTGAATTTCTTTGGTGTGTAAGAATAAGAGTCGATTTTTTTTCTCTTAGAAGCGACATCATTTCAGCATGTGCTGATGCATCATCTAGATAAAGCTTGCTCTTTACTTTACTTTTGTTTACGATTTTAAAATAAATTTTAGGTGATTGGAGGACAAAGTCTCTTTCGAGAAGGGGGAGATACTACCGAAGGAGGAGATACTACCCCACTATTACCTGATTTATTTTTCCTTGTGTTTTTAGGTGTAGTTTCAAATTCTAAATCTCCCAGTATGGCAAATTTATTTTCAGAATTTCTAGGTATACAATTATTTTCTACGTTACAGCCATTCCTTATGTTTGGTTGGACATCATCTGTTGAAGCTGCAACACAATCCATACTAGAGGTATCTGAACAAATAGATGGGGCATCTTGAATTTCCTGGTATTCCGTTGAATATAATGTTGAATGAGATTCGACGCCTGAGTGGGAGACTTGATCTGGCTGGCTGATGTAGATCAATTTGATGTTGCGCTGGTTGCGATTCATTAGGATGATTCAATTTTGTGTTGTTATTCACAATTTTATTATGGTGCGAGGAACTCAGAGATTGAGAGGTCATAGCTGGACGATGTTGCTGCTTCAAAATATTTGGTTTCGGTGGCGGCTTAGTTGATTTTGTTGGTTTTTGGTGCGAGGAACTCAGAGATTGAGAAAATAAAGCTCTATTTTCTGGACGATGTTGCTGCTTCAAAATATTTGGTTTTGGTGGAGGCTTAGTTGACATTGTCATGTTATACATTAAAATTGTGTCTGGGGGTTCTTTTTTCTTGTAGCAATCATTATTCGGCAATTCGCCATGTTGAACGTTATCCATTCGAAGGAAAGTTGCAATCAATCAAAGGTCTCGTTAAGGTTTTTTTTTTTTATTTGAAAATGTTCTTCTATAATTCCTTTTTTAAAAATATTAAAGTTCAAAAGCAAGGATTGAAACCTAAACGAATAAAGGTTCCGATTTCGGTTTTTTCTGCGTTTCGGTTACGGTTTCGGTTTTAAGTTTTTATAACGAAACGGTTTCGGTATACCGGTTCCATGTTACGGTTTCGGTTTTGATTTCGGTTTTTGTATAAATTTTCTTTTTTCCATATTTTTCAAATAATTTAACATTGCTTATATGGTGCTAAGTTATGTTCAAATTCTGATATTGGGGTAAAGTGGGAAACGTAATTTAAACAATGTTTTTTGTTATTTTAGTTAAAATATAGTGTTATATTAATTATTTAATTGATTACGCCACGTAAAATTTTAATTTAAAATTTCGTAACCACAAACCAATGAAAAGCAATTTTTTGACATAACCTGAGATATGATCTGAATTGCAAAGAAGAAGAATTTTGTACAATTTCCATTCATAAAAGCCAAAGAAATTAAATTTCAACAATTCAGTGAACTGCAATATATGTAAAATAGTGTTGATCAAAAGCAAGAGCAAGTCAAGAAATGGTAATCTTGTTCTTGTTCTTAAACGCTGAGTCTTGCTCGTGCATAGGTACATATGATCTTGTTCTTGCAATACCTTTCTTGCTCTTGCTTGCAAGAATCTTTCAAAATTTTACTTTTTAAATTTTAAATAAAAGATCGAAGACAAATATCTTAAACTGCATTATGAAAACGAATTGATTTTGAACACTAATTGTATTTAAGTTACTCATTTTCCATATTTTCAATTTCTTCAACAAAAAATAAATTATTTTACTAACAAAAAAAATTTGAATTATATTTTAACAAGAATTAATTAATAAAATATAATTGTATAAATCAAATGATGTTGGCAAGACAATTCAAAATCTAAAGGCCATAATAAAATGAACATAATATGTTCAATGTATATTATACATTCATAATAAATATAAGGAATATTTCGTATAGGCATATTTCCATTTTCGTCAGAGATTAAAAAAAATCCGAATGCTGCACGCACCGAATGCTGCAACGCAAACGCTACAAATCGAACACTAACAGAAAGAAGAGACAACAATAACGAATTACGATTCGTATATACACACTTTTACAACGACAACTCTTTGTTGCTATCCGGTATCATCGTAAGGCAACAAACAGACGCATGACAACAGACAGACGCATAACAACGGACAGACGCATGACAGCAGACAGTCGCATGACACCACACTACATGTCTGTATCTAGTACAGCTATCTAGTTGGCAACAACAACGAGTTTTTTTTTTGTAGCGAAGAAAAGCGAAAAAACATTGTTTTGTCTATTTTATCTTATTGAAGCGACTTTTGAAGCACTTTTGAAGCTATTTACCGCTACAAAAGTGCTTCACAGACCTTATTTATAAGATGCTTATATTCTTTAGCCTTGAAAAAATGTTGGGAACTCACAATTTTATTAAATGACACTTTACTTAAGATCTTCTATTATAAAATAAAATATGTTTTTCCTGTTTCTATTTATAGGTACTTTTTTAAAAACCGTTTTAAACCGGTATAAAACCGAAACCGTTTATATCGGTTTTGGATATCGGTTTATTTCTGATTTTCGTATAACGGTTTCGGTTACGGTTTCGGTTTTAAAAATGAAACGGTTTTAAACGGATATCGGTTTCGGTTTCGGTTACGGTTTCAATCCTTGTTCAAAAGTACGTCTGAATCAGACAAATATTTCAAATATTCTCTTCTGAATAAACAAATAAAACAATTTATTTATTATTTGGAAAGAAGAATAAAAATAATTTATTCGTTAGTTTTTATTTGGAATAAAAAATGCCCTACACTGATCTGCTTTAGTTTGGCCGATAATCTGGCTGAATTAAATCTGATTTGTAGCAGAAAATTTGCGAGATTTTAAGTTATGAATGTTCAAAGTCAAAAATTTATATTTAATTTAGCTCTAAAGCTACTAGCGGATAGGTTCCGTATAATTTTGTAGTAAAAGTGGGTATGGATCATGGTTGAAGTATATACAGGTTAAGTCATCTTTCAAAATTCAGCCGCCATTTACTATTATTTTTTAAACTGTTTTTTTTTTTTTTTTTTTTTTTTTTTTACAAATTAACCAACGCTCAGGAGATGCCCCCTATTCATGCAATGCACAGTGTTGATCGTAAGAAGGGAT
Organism: Dryomyza anilis; assembly: GCA_951804985.1. Classification (NCBI taxonomy): domain Eukaryota; kingdom Metazoa; phylum Arthropoda; class Insecta; order Diptera; family Dryomyzidae; genus Dryomyza; species Dryomyza anilis. Next base: position 58,935,065 of record OX638131.1, read on the forward strand.
GATAGGTTAAATGGAGGGGGGAAAGATGGAGTAGTGTCGGTGAATGTTTGTTTTGAACTTTCCAATATCAAAAATGTCGGGAAAAACGGACGCAGGGAGATTGTTATACAAACGTGTCGTGCGACTGAAGAACGAATTATCTCTATAATGCGTGGTTCTGTTGAGAGTCGAGTGAACTACGAAGGGATGGGCTTGATTTGATGCCCGAGTAGAACGAGAAAACACACGACCTGGTGGAATCAGGCCATGTATTTCACTCGAACACTTACCGTTGTAATACCTATAAAACAGGCTTACACACCAAACGGTCCTTCGGTGCTCAAGAGAACCAATAGACGATGAGATATTTTCATCCCCTATCAAATATATCGCACGTTGTTGAATTCGGTCCAGGAACTCCAAGGAGGATTTTGAAGCTCCTGCCCAAATGTGCGAATTGAATTCCATTTTAGGCCGAATATAGGTGGTGTAGACAGTACGCAGGTCAGCAGGAGTGAAGTATGTTTTACACCGTTTTAAAAAACTGAGGCACTTGGCAGCTTCTTTCGACACATTAAATATGTGATCATTCCAACGTAGATCACATTGAATTGATATGCCCAGAACGTCAAGAGCAGCTGACTGCGCAATATCCACAGCACCCATATTGAGGGGAGGGAGGAGTGAATCCATTCTTTTGTGAGATAACAGACAACATTGGGTCTTGCTTGCATTAAAATCTACTCTGTTTGCAACACCCCACTCGGAGATTGATTTAAGGTCATTATTGAGCGTGTCATTCATAGTGCGTCTTTTACTCTCAATCTCCAAAGAGTTTGGGCGCTTGTTGAACGAGTATGAATGACAAATGTTACTGTCATCTGCAAAGGAATGAATTGGGTTCTGGGTCAATGACAGAAGGTCATTGATAAATACCAGAAATAGGGACGGGGATAGGACGGAACCCTGCGGAACTCCAGAATTGATGGAATGTTGTTCTGAAAAAACACCATCCATCGCAACTCGTATAGAACGACCCTGAAGAAAACTCGATATCCATCGAGTAAAAGATTCACCGACACCAAATGCAATTAGTTTTGAAACGAGGGCTTTATGCCACACTCGATCAAAAGCCTTGGAAATATCGAGAGCAACAGCCTTACTCTCCCCGAAAAGGTGAATACATTTATTACACTTTTCGGAGAGGACCGCCATCAAGTCCCCTGTGGATCTGGCCCTACGGAAACCATATTGGCGGTCACTGAGCAATTCGTTGTGCTCAAGATAGTTCACAAGGTGGAAGTTCATTACGCTCTCCATTACTTTGGAGAGTGCTGAGCATATTGCAATGGGTCGGTAATTGGCAGGGTTCGTAGCCTCGCCCTTTTTCGGTACTGGCTCAACATTGGCAACCTTCCAACAAGATGGAAAAACTCCTGTCGTGTAGGAGATGTTGAAAAGGTTACGCAACGGACAAGCCAGCGTTGACGCGCACTTCTTCAACACATGGGCAGATATGCCATCTGGCCCAGAGGCTTTGTTAATGTTGAGGTTTGCTAAAACCTTTTTAACTGCCCGAGTTCGAAAATGAATTTTCGGCATTGCAGAAGAAACAAAATCTACGATGGGCAGTGGTTGATTACTATCTGGGAGCGTTGAATTATTTGCAAATAATTCTGCCAAGAGATTAGCTTTATCAACCGGGTCAGTGAAGGTCTGGCCATTCATAATAAGAGTTGGAGTAGACGATGTCGTCTGATTCCTCACTCTTTTAACGAATGACCAGAAATTTTTACTACCTCTATGATAGAGTAGGACCCTTTTGCGCGCGTTTTGTTCGTGAAGAAACTTTTCGCGCGAGATCACGGCATTACAGCGATTCCTAGCCTGTATGCGAAGTCTTTCTGTGTCAGCATTCTTGTTAGAACGCCAATTTTGAAAGGCTTCCTCTTTCGACCTGACTGCAATCCTGCAAGTCTCATTAAACCATGAGTGGTCCTTGGGTTTAATGCTAATTTTTTTAGAAGGTATGAAGGACCGCATACCTAATAAAATAATATTTTGTACCATTGTAGCCGCGGCATTTATGTCTCTGTCAGCGAAACATAATTTCCAATTAAAGTTACGAAAAAAATCATTTAACGCAACCCAATTTGCTTTTTCGTAAAGCCATACAGTCCTCTTCGGAATTATAACTTTTTATTATTGATAATTATAATTATATATAACTTTTATTTATTTTTATTATTGATAATTTCGAGTGTTTTTGTGTGTTTTCCCATTAAGCAATTTAGGAGCACTCTAAAATTGGAGTCATAAAGAAGACCAATTTTTGAGTGTTTTATGAGCCCTCAGAAAAAAGATTCATAAAAGTATCTCGTTTAAGACTGTTTTCGGAGCTAGGAAAAATATTTCTCATAAAAGATTCATATTTAAGAGTTATTTAGACTCCTTAAAGTATCAAATATATAATTGTTTCTGTGATCTCAGAAAATGGACTTGTAAAAGTTCTATATTTTAGAACGTTTCAGAAATGCTCCAAAATTTGACTCAAAAATGAGTCTCATTCATGAGCGTTTTAGGGACGTTTTAGCAGCGCGCTCAAATGAACTTTTTTGCTTGTGTGGTTACATTTTGTTCTGGCTAGTAAAATGCAGTTCAAACGGCATCTTAAGTGAAATTTTTCCATCATAAGCTGTGAGCTGTTTGTAATGTTTGGAGCTGCATACGTATTTATCAATGCAGAACAACTTTTCCTGGTCACAAACAAAATATAACCACGTCCTTTTAAATAAAACCAATTGGGAGTGTTAGATCACATGGGAAATTTTAAATTTGGTGTTATTAAGATAGTTAGGGTTATCAAAATTATAGTCGGTCTAAGCCGACTATAAATACCCTACACATATGTGTGGTTACCATTCAAAGTGGCATATTGGTCACCAGGGTATACGAATCCTGAAAATAATTACAAACTTTCAATCGCTGAAGAATTTCCACTCATTTGATACCCATATTTACAAATGGGAAGGTTAACAGAATTTCGATTTTTTTTTTGGAACCACAAAGTCGTATCGGCGGAAAAAATAATTTTCATGTATTTGAGCATGATTTCAATATATATTTACCAAAAAAGTTTACCTAAGCTCGTATACAGTAAAATTGATCTGTAGATGTAAATTTAATATGTGGTATTTTTTAATATAAATGGTCAGATCACAGGTCACAATGGACCGATCTCGCCAATTTTTTAGCACATACAGCGTTTTTAGCACGTTACACATAATCTAAATTATAAGTTTCATTTATCTAACTCTTCAATTGTTTAAGTAGTAGGGATTTCAACAGACAGATAGACGGACATCTTTAAATCGACTCTGGAGGTCATGCTGATCAAGAATATAAGTATATACTTTTCCATACCGGAGTTGCTTACTTCTGGGTGTTACAAACGGCGTACCAAACTGAATATACCCTTTCACTCTTAGTGTAGGGTATAAAGGCGAAGTCCGAAACTTGTGCAGGTTCTGGGTCGCTACATGATTATAATAGATATAAACCTTATGAATTGGTCGGTAAACAACAGCCCCTATTTAAAAGAAGTCACATTTTTGTGTATATTCTTAATTGTTATTCATTTATACCACTGGGCCCTTCTTCGCCTACCAATGAGGATGGCGTGGTTTTAGTTTTTGGACATAGATCAATTACAATATCCAAAAATCGAAAAAAAAAAACAGAATTTGAACCATCCGATATATTTTGTGGAAAGGCATGATCATTATAAATATTGTTGCGTCCTTTTGCGAAGTACAGTTCGAGTTTTTTAACGTTAAGCTCGCCTGTAATGAGTTGCAATAGCGCTGGAATTCTGCTTATTTTATGTATTCGAAATTTGGGCTGAACTTCAGTTTACCATTTACTTTAAAAACAAACAACAAATAATCAAACGGTTGCGCGACGGCCGTAGGTCGGCCACAGGTCGGCCACAGGTCGGCCACCCACTAACACTTGCATGCAGTTAAAGTTTAGTGTGGTCTTATGAATTTTTGGAAGACCTTTTGCAGTACTTTTTATGAGAATTTCGTGTTTTTATATGCTGTTTTTTGAGAAATGGACGGTAAAGTGTAGTTCTGCACAAATTCAAATAGAAACAAATTATAATTTATTTGATGTGTAGATGTCATGAAAATGTCAGAAATGCCAGATGAGGAGCAGTGCTGCCAAATTTGTCAAAATATAACCGTTGCCGTTCCCGTGAAACTGATTTGAGTTAACTGCCGCGGGAACACAGCTAATGTGTGTCTAGAAATTCTAAAAATGTGAAAAACAAAAAGTTGTTGGCTGGCGTACAGCTGTTTTGGAAGGTGCCCACCTTCCTCATCAGCGGTCTTCTGCACAATTTCTGCATAGCATAACAGGGGCAGATCCAGAAGTATGATTTGGGGGGGGAGATTGATTTATTTGCGTCAACTTTTTTTCTTTAAATCAACCGTTTTATTTGCTTAAAAAACAAAAAAAATATAGGGTGCGGTCGGATCTGTGGTACCCTAGAAAAATCGATATCCGGTGCACCTACATATTTGGTCATATAGGTACTCAAATGAAAGGTAATAATGCCACATTTGTAATTATATGGTTATTTTTATGATCTTATAACCATAGCGATAAGGATTTGTAATTATGTAAAAAATAAAATTAAAATGAAATGCTGATTTTTGAGAAAAATATTTAATTATTTATCAAAATGACGAAGAAAATTAGAAGTGGCCCATTAGTTAATTATAATATTTCGTTGGAAAGTTATATCGATGAAGCGCCGCAGGCGAAATTTTTGTATAAAATATTAAATTTGTTACTTTTTAAAACATACATACAAAAGCGTATAATAGACTTCTGATTAAATTTATTTTCGTTTGGGTACCCACACTTGTATCTATATATTATTCGTGTATAAAATGAACTCAGTTGTTAAAACTAAAAAGGGTCATGAGGTTACTGTGGTTATCGAATCATGAACATAATAACATACTAATCGTGAGATCAATATCTTTCATTTCAGTACCTACATGTTCATATAGGTAGGTGTATAAGGTATCGATTTATCTGGGGTACCACAAGTCCCACCGCGCCCCAATTTAGTCTGGGATCCAAACAGAGGGGATAGTTTGAAGAAAAAATATTTCACTTCATCCGGTTATCTAAAGTTCAGCCAATTTGTTTGTTTGTTTGTTTGGCGATTTTTTGGTAGGAGTAACGACTTTTTTTCCATATATATATCAAAAATAATAATTAATTTTGGTTTTAATAAATATGTATCTAAAATAAAAATTATATTTGAATTTTGAAAGTATTTATCAAAAATAATAATTTTTGACTTTAATAATATTAATCAAACTTTTATTTATATTTCTCAAATATAATTATTAAAAAATATTTTAAAATTTAACAGTCCTATAATAAAAATAAGACCATAAATTAAAAATGTTCATCGAATGTTATCTAATGGTACCCTTTGTTTTACAGTGCCATCATTTCTTACAATGACTTTTTACACATAAATTTGAAAAATTAATTATGTTTGGTCTCTGATTTTAGGAAAGTGTACATAACTCAGTACCCTTTGGAAACAAAATTCAATTTGTGTATTATATTAAAGGTGATCAATACCGACATTCAATATCGTTGGAAAAATACGTCAGATATACACAATGTATTTTTAATGATTATTTTCACTTTTCAAGTTAGCATATTTCGAAAACCAAAAATATTTGAATTTGAATTTTTTTTAAAGTATAACATTTGTACCAATTGTACCATTTGTATCAAACTTAAGTTTGATATTTAACCTAGTTTTTTGTACCATTTATTCAAGAATTAAAAGGTAATAGTTACTTCACCAATTATTAAATTAATTTACAACAGTTTTTTTAATTTCAAAAATACTAAAAACGTAAAAATCGGATTAAAAATCGTCGTTATAGAACTAAAAGTCATCAAATACATTTTGTTTCAATATCGATTTTTTTTGTTAATAACTTCTTCAATTAAAATTTGAAACAATCATAAACTTTTAGCGCAGTACCGATTGGACATACTTAAAAACTATATTTTGTGAATATTTGATTTTTATACCCTACAATACTTTTTAGCCAAAAGTTAGTTTTGTCAATGTAAATGAGCCAAATTGGTCAACGGACACGCCCACCTCCCACACAAGTCACTTTTATATAACTCTTTACGAAGCAATAACTCGAAAAGTATTCAAGATATACTTACACGGATAGAAAAGATTTGTTTGAATATGCTTGAATGTAATTATAACGTACTTCGAAATCACCATATAAATATTGGGAGTAATATCTAATTACATTATAATTGAATTGTATTATTATTTTGTTCAGATGAAATATTATTATACTATATTTAAACATAAATTGCTTTAATCGCGGGTTTACATGAATTTAATATATTAATGTTTCTGTAGAAATATACATTTTTCATCAGATATTAATATATGTATGTTTGATATTACCGCTATTTAACACACCCAACGTCAATAAAAGATTCTTTGAATTATATGTATTTGGTTATTCGTGATTGTTACTGGGTGACAACGAATTTAAAAATAATAGCATTATTTTGATTATATGTATGTTTGGCATTACAATATCACAATTAAATAACAGCACATTAATACTTTTCATATAGTTCAAAAGTTCTTTTTGGTGGAAAAATTTGTTTAAGTACCGCCAATTACTGTTAATACTAGATAGTGGCTGTTTGTTAAATTTCCAATTCATCCGTAAAGTACTGAACTCAAAATAGGAACAATAGATGGAAATAAAATTATTAGGTATAAATAAAATATGTGTAATAAAAATAAAATAAAAGTTTAAGTTTATAATTATATAATATAAATAAAAAAAAATGTAATTTAAAAATAGGAAAAAAACGAATATTGTGTAAAGAAGATATTAGCCCTAAATTTACTATTTTTACATTAAAATTAAATGTAAACATAAATATGTTTACATGTAAATAAAATGTTTTTCACATTCAAACATATGTATGTTTGCAAGAACGCCGAAATTATCCATTCTGAACATAAATATGTTTTAACGAAAACAAAAATATGTGGAATCGGGCAGTTCGGGCAGACAGCTTGTAATACAAACTCCGCCGCTCTCTTTTTAAAATATGTCGAAAAAATGTTTCTAAACTGTCTCGACCCTGCCTAGAATTTTTGTCTTGGGACATTTTGATATAGATCTCAAAATATTTAAAACCCGAATTGTGTATTCTTCAGAATCTTTGTCAAAATACAATGGCACATTTTCGTAGACAATTTAAAGTCAGCTTTAAAATAAAAGTTACCCGCTATTTTTGACAATTTTAACAAAGATTAAAATCTCAAAGTTTTTTTTAAGTCGCAAAATTTAAAAAAGGCGAATATTTAAAAACGTAATTTACAGAATATTAGTAATCTGGAGATAGTTAGTAATTTTTACACAAAGGCGCAATGTAGAAAAGCTCAAAAAGGCGTAAACTATTCAAATAACAATCAAAATTAAAACAGCGCATAACTTACAGAATTTTATCGTCTTTACAATATTTATTTTTTTGAAAATTTGGCGTCTTTTTCTATATTTTGCGATCTTTTTAAAAGCCGCAAACATTCTGCATTTTAGGCGCTTTTTCCATTTTATGTTTATTTTTTTGAAAATTTAGCGCGTTTCTCTGTAGTTTCCGGTCTTTTAAAAAGGTCTAAAAATTATGAATATTAGGCGCATTTGCAATTTTATGCTTTTTTGAACATTTTGCGCCTTTTTCTATATTTTGCGCCCTTCTGTAGAGGCGCACAAATTTTGTAAATTAGGCGCATTTGCAATTTAATGCTTTTTTGAACATTTTGCGCCTTTCTCTATATTTTGCGCCCTTCTATAGAGGCGCAAAAATTTTGTAAATTAGGCGCATTTTCAATTTTATGCTTTTTTGAACATTTTACGCTTTTTTCTATATTTTGCGCCCTTCTATAGAGGCGCAAAAATTTTGTAAATTAGGCGCATTTGCAATTTTATGATTTTTTAAAAATTTTGCGCCTTTCTCTACATTTTGCGACCTTCTATAGAGGCGCAAAAGTTTTGTAAATTAGGCGCATTTGCAATTTTATGCTTTTTTGAACATTTTGCGCCTTACTCTATATTTTGCACCCTTCTGTAGAGGCGCAAAAATTTTGTAAATTAGGCGAATTTGCAATTTTATGATTTTTTGAACATTTTGCGCCTTTTTCTATATTTTGCGCCCTTCTGTAGAGGCGCAAAAATTTTGTAAATTAGACGCATTTGCAATTTTAAGCTTTTTTGAATATTTCTCGCCTTTTTCTATATTTTGCGCCCTTCCTTAGAGGTGGAAAATTTGCAATTTTATGATTTTTTGCAAATTTTGCGCCTTTCTCTATAGTTTCCGATCTTTTTAAAAAGCGCAAAATTTTGAATATTAGGCGAATTTTTTTCATGTTGCGTTTTTTTTTAAATTTGTTTGAAAAATTCGAAAGTGTGCCTTTTTTGGTGGGGCGATTAATTATTTATTATTCAATTTATAATGTTAATTATTAATAGCAAAAATTTTTAACTAAATATGGATTATCTGTTTGATTCAACATGATGTATTGTTAATGTAACAATTGTATAATGTTAGATTTACGTTGGATAACTTGTTAGAATAACTCGATGTCTTGTCAAATTAAAACAATAAAATGTATGTACTGTTAATTTAATAGTATCACGAAAACTAATTTTAATATACAAAAAAACTCGATATTTTTTATTTTGTAGACTACTTTTGGATGATTTTCTAGAATTTCGGATCTAATTATAATAAAAAAAATGACATAATGAGCATTGCACAAACTTACATGATAAACTTTGTTTTCTATATTTACTAGATTTTAAAATATGCGTTATTTATTGTTTCCGTTTGGTTTTATTTTTCGTTTTGTTGAGGAGTGTTATTGTATATTGCATAATCGACTCTAACTAAGAGTTCTTAATATCTAAGAAACAATTATTGGGTGTAGCGGATACGAATTGATTAGCGGGATTTTTTTATTAACGGAAATTAATTCATGAATTTAAAATTAGTTTGTGTATTAATAAGTCGATGTTAAAAAATTTTAGCAACAGTTTTAGTAACTACATTATATTAGAGCACTTTTCCCAAAATTTTGTGAATTTACTCCCTAAACTTTGGGAGATATTCAACTTTTCCCATGAAACCAACTTACGTTTTTCAGATCGCCAAAAACAGAAAATCCAAGTGCGCGACCTCTAAACATAAATCGATTTGGAAAAAAGGTACGTGTGTGTCCTTTTCAACTTTTCTGATGGAATGGTGAGCGATCTCGTGGGAAAATAAAAATTCGATCCAATTTTGAATCACCCTAATGGAGAACGTAATTATAAGACTTCTATATTTTTATATAATAGATTTGTTTTTGCGAAATTAGTATCGATAAAAAAAAATGAAATGGTATTCGCTTAAATGCAGAGCTCTCGATTTCATACGAGTATTTTCGCGCTCGAAAGCCCGGGTAATACCCGGGTAGTTCAAATACTCGAAAAACCCGGGTACTAAATGTTCGAGCTACCCGGGTAGTTCGCAAAACCCGGGTAGTTGGTTCGTTCGTTTGTTCGAGCTATTCGAGTAGCTCGTTTGTTCGAGTAGCTCGATGGCTCGTTCGTTGTTCGAGTAGCTCGATCGTTGTTCGAGCTTTGAGTAGCTTGTTCGTTCGTTTGTTCGATTGACGATTGTTCATTTGATCGCTTGTTAATTTGTCTGTCCGTTCGTTTGCTTGATGTGGGAGTTGGTCGGAGGTGGTTGGAAAAATGTAGGTGGACAAAAGTGGGTGGGTGGGCAAAAGTGGGCGGAAAGTGATAAAAATTCGATTTCCCTTGATGTCTGCTACCGATTTCTGCAATAAAATTTTTTTCGGTCTTTTTATCACTTTCCGCCCACTTTTGCCCACCCACCCACTTTTGTCCACCTACATTTTTCCAACCACCTCCGACCAACTCCCACATCAAGCAAACGAACGGACAGACAAATTAACAAGCGATCAAATGAACAATCGTCAATCGAACAAACGAACGAACAAGCTACTCGAAGCTCGAACAACGATCGAGCTACTCGAACAACGAACGAGCAATCGAGCTACTCGAATAGCTCGAACAAACGAACGAACAAAATACCCGGGTAGCTCGAACATTTAATACCCGGGTTTTTCGAGTATTTGAACAACCCGGGTATTACCCGGGTAGCTCGAAAAACCCGGGTAGCCCGGGTACCCGGGCACCCGGGTAATCGAGAGCTCTGCTTAAATGTGAATAAGTCTGGTATTTGTTTAAATGCAAATAAAGTGGTATTCGCTTAAATGTGAATAAGTCTAGTATTTGCTTAAATATGGTATTCGCTTAAATGTGAATAAGACTGGTATTTGATTAAATTGAAATAAAGTGGTATCCGCTTAAATGTGAATTAAATTAGCATTCGCTTAAATGTGAAAAAAATAGTATTCGCTTAAATGTGAATAAATCTGGTATTTGCTTAAATGCAAATAAAGTGGTATTCGCTTTAATGTGAATAAGTCTAGTATTTGCTTAAATGTAAATAATATGGTATTCGCTTAAATGTGAATAAGACTGGTATTTGATTAAATTGAAATAAAGTGGTATCCGCTTAAATGTGAATTAAATTAGTATTCGCTTAAATGTGAATAAACTAACGAACCATTTATTTCAGACAAAATAGGGCCAATCAGATTGAATCGGTTTCAATATGCCGACGGTGAAGACAGTGGTCAGTTATGGCAGAAATGGTTTCGGTCATTTAAATACATGTTGCTGGCAATTAATATAAAAGTAAGAATACGGAAAAGATATTTAAGGCCTATGGCGGCCACTCGAAATAGTTGGAGTTTTTTAAGTTAAAATTAAGTTTGGTGAGCGTAAGAAAAATTTGGAATTCTACGTAATAAAGGGCAAAGGACGATTATTGATTGAACGAGATACCGCCGAGACACTTGGAATATTAATAATAAACTATGAAGTGAACAATGTTGATGAAATTGCTACTTCTGGAACGCCATTGAGTAAAATAAAAAATGTTGTCGTGGAAATTCCCATTAAAAGGTTTGTTAAGACAGTACAGAAGAGTACCAGTAAGTAGCACTTGAAGCTGCGGTTGATAACAAAATTGAAGAATTGTTTTCTCAAGATATTATTGAAAGAGTACATAAGCCTTCGAAATGGATATCTCCAGTAGTTGAGAATGATGTCCGAATTTGTATTGCGTAGAGCGAATGAAGCAGTCGAACGAGAGAATCATCCACTTCCAACGATAGAAGACTTTTTGCCACATATTGGAAAAGTAATTTTTTTTTTCAAAGTTGGATGTAAAGAATGCTTTTCATCTGGTTGTATAAGTTGTATTTAGACGTTTAATTGACTTTAATTTGAATTTAATTTTTTTTTATTATAAAATTTTGGAAATCAATAAAAACCAGTTGGGAAGGTTAGATCACATGGGAAATTTTAAAGTAGGTGTAATTATGATAGTTAGGATTATCAAAATTATAGTCGGTCTAAGCCGACTATAATTACCCTACACATATGTGTGGTTACCATTCAAAGTGATATATAGGTCACCAGGGTATACGAATCCTGAAAATAACTACAAACATTCAATCGCTGAAGAATTTCCATTCATTTGATACCCATATTTACAAATGGGTTGGTGTACCGAATTTCGATTTTTTTTTGTGAAACACAAGTCTTTTCACCGGAAAACATTATTATCATGTATTTGATCATGATGTCAATATATATTTGACCACAAAAGTTTACCTAAGCACGTATACATAAAAATTGATCTTTTTATGTACATTTTATATGAGGTATTTGAGTGTTATATGAATTATTTAATTGATTTCGCCAAGAAAAAAATTCAATCGTGACCACAAGTCAATGAAAAGTAACATTTTGACTTCACCTGAGATATGATCTGACTTGCACAGGAGAGCCGAGAAGCGAACCTTAAATAAAAGCAAGAAAAATACATCGGTAAATGATCTTAAACTTCATGAAAAGAAGAAGAATTATGTACAATTTCCATCCATAAAACCAAAGAAATTAAATTTCAACAATTTAGTGAATTGCAATATCTGCCTTTATACTTGAAATGTTCGAACTTGCACTTTATTTCCGTATTAGTTACTAATTTTTTCTTGTATCACCATTGTTTTTTTGTTACCTAATTATAAGTATATATTAATATATATGTCCGATATATCGGCCATTCCACGTCAAACCGGACGCTTTTCAACAAAAAACGAGTTGGGAAAGTTAGGTCACATGGGTAAGTTCGGTCACATGGGGCGGATTTTTATAGTCGGTCGGGCCCGACTATGGAATACCCTACACCTTTGGTGGGGATATTAATGTGGGATATTTAATTGCATACCTTAATTTTAAAGTTTTTAATTATGCTGAACCTCCCCACCCTCAGAATATTATTCATAAATCAGAAATGTACGTCTTATATCCCCATATATTAAAAAATTTATATAAAAGTATAAACTAAAAAAAAAATTGAAAAATATAATTGGGCGGACCACGCCTATATTTAAAATTTTGAAAGGCTAATATTTCATAGATTTGATTTTAATAATTTACGGATCAAATTTCCACTATGAAAACCCGGGAAATAATGAAAAAAAAAGTGGGCAGATCACGCCCATTTTTGGACCACATATTTATAGGTGAATTATAGCAATACTTTTTAAATTTTATAACTATACCTTGAATACTTTTCGAGTTATTAGTTCCGAAAGAGTTATATAAAAGTGACTTGTATGGGAGGTGGGCGTGTCCGTTGACCGATTGGGCTCATTTTCAAACTCAGTTCCTACTTTTGGCCAAGGATTGAAACCTAAACGAATAAAGGTTTCGATTTCGGTTTCGGTTTTTTCTGCGTTTCGGTTTCGGTTACGGTTTCGGTTTTAAGTTTTTATAACGAAACGGTTTCGGTATACCGGTTCCATGTTACGGTTTCGGTTTTGATTTCGGTTTTTGTATAAATTTTCTTTTTTCCATATTTTTCAAATAATTTAACATTGTTTATATGGTGCTAAGTTATGTTCAAATTATGATATTGGGGTAAAGTGGGAAACGTAATTTAAACAATGTTTTTTGTTATTTTAGTTAAAATATAGTGTTATATTAATTATTTAATTAATTACGCCAAGAAAAAATTTTAATTTAAAATTTCGTAACCACAAACCAAGGAAAAGCAATTTTTTGACATAACCTGAGATATGATCTGAATTGCAAAGAAGAATAATTTTGTACAATTTCCATTCATAAAAGCCAAAGAAATTAAATTTCAACAATTCAGTGAACTGCAATATATGTAAAATAGTGTTGATCATATGCAAGAGCAAGTCAAGAAATGGTAATCTTGTTATTGTTCTTAAACGCTGAGTCTTGCTCTTGCATAGGTATATATGATCTTGTTCTTGCAATACCTTTTTTGCTCTTGCTTGCAAGAATCTTGCAAAATTTTATTTTTTAAATTTTAAATAAAAGATCGAAGACAAATATCTTAAATTGCATATTACTTATGAAAACGAATAGATTTTGAACCCTAATTGTATTTAAGTTACTCATTTTCCATATTTTCAATTTCTTCAACAACAAATTATATTTTAACAAGAATTAATTAATAAAATATAATTATATAAATCAAGTGATGTTGGCAAGACAATTCAAAATCTCAAGGCCATAATAAAATGAACATAATATGTTCAATGTATATTATACATTCATAATAAATATAAGGAATATTTCGTATAGGCATATTTCTATTTTCGTCAGAGATTAAAAAAAATCCGAATGCTGCACGCACCGTATGTAAAGAGAACACAAATAATATCTGGCAGGGTAACATTTTTTTGCGAACACCAACTCAAACGCAAACGCTACAAATTTAACACTAACAGAAAGAAGAGAATACAACAATAACGAATTACGATTTATACACACTTTCACAACGACAACTCTTTGTTGCAATCCGGTATCATCACAAGGCAACAAACAGACGCATGACAACAGACAGACGCATAACAACGGACAGACGCATGACAGCAGACAGTCGCATGACACCACACTTCATGTATGTATCTAGTACAGCTATCTAGTTGGCAACAACGAGTTTTTTTTGTGGTACAAAAAATTTCCCGCCAAAAATTCTATCAAAATCGTGGATGCTGCTTGCACTTTCAAACTAATCAACGGATTTGTGAAAAAAAAAGAAAAACACAATAAGCAAAATATAAGCTAAATGAGGTACACTGTGAAAATGCTCATATATTTTTTTTTTGTTTTATAAGTTGCATGAAATAATGCACATAGAACTTGACTTAAGTAAACTTCATGATTTTACAAAACAAAAATAATAATGTGCATAAGTGCATATGCACAATCGAGATACGAACTAGCGTAGCGAAGAAAAGCGAAAAAAAAAAACATTGTTTTGTCTATTTATCTTATTGAAGCGACTTTTGAAGCACTTTTGAAGCTATTTACCGCTACAAAGGTGCTTCACAGACCTTATTTTTAAGATGCTTATATTCTTTAGCCTTAAAAAAAATTTTGGGAACTCAAAATTTTAATAAATGACATTTTACTTAAGATCTTCTATTAAAATAAAATATGTTTTTCTGTTTCTATTTATAGGTACTTTTTTAAAAACCGTTTTAAACCGGTATAAAACCGAAACCGTTTATATCGGATTTGGATATCGGTTTATTTCTGATTTTCGTATAACGGTTTCGGTTACGGTTTCGGTTTTAAAAATGAAACGGTTTTAAATGGATATCGGTTTCGGTTTCGGTTACGGTTTCAATCCTTGCTTTTGGCTAAAATATATTCAGACGAAATTTCATTCATTTCATTCTGATCAGTATTTCTCAAGTTATTCTGTATTCGGACAGCAAGACAGCAAGACGGACAGACAGACAGACAGACGGACACGCCTCCTAAGGGGCGTTACAATATATGCACAAAGTTAATATACCCTGTACCTCATAGGTGTAGGGTATAATGACTTTATGAGCTCCGATCTTTTTGAAATTTTACAGACATGTTCTGTATTTGAAACGTATTTTTTTTTATTAAAAAAAATGATTTTTTTTCTGGCAGTTCTACGTGAACTTTATGTTTAATATTAAACTTATCTTATTTGAAAGGTAATGAATAACTCTTTCTAGTGGTTTACTCTTTTTTAAATTCTCTAATACAAACATAATAAGAAAGATGGTCCGAAAGTTTAAACCCGATTTTGGTGGTCAGCACATAATTTTTTTTTTTTTTTTTTACACCTTCACAAAACTGCATAAATAATCCACCAACACTAAAAAATTTAGAGTGGGACTTCAACGCTTACTATTTTAAAACTTTTTTTTTTCCAAAAAATTATTTTTTTCTCACATTTGAACGGTATTAGTATATTAAAATTGCTTTATTTAGTGAAAATATTATTACGTTAAAAAAAATTATCAGAAAAAATAATTTTTTAGAAAAAAAAAAAGTTTTAAAATAGTAACCGTTGAGGTCCCACTCTAAATTTTTCAGTGTTGGTGCATTATTTATGCAGTTTTGTGATAGTGTAAAAAAAATAAAAATTATGTGCTGACCACCAAAATAGGGTTTAAAGCTTTCGGACCATCATTTCTAATTATGTTTGTATTAGAGATTAAACCAATAGAAAGAGCTATTTATTACCTTTCAATTGAGACCAAATTGTTTAATATTGAACATATAGTTTACGTTCTACAGTAGTTTAACTAAATGCAAAATGTTAAATATCGACGAAATTTTTCAATTTATTAAGGGGTAGAACTGCCAGAATTTTTTTTTTTTTATAAATCATGAAACACGTGTAAAATATTTTTCGACATAGAACATGAGTGCAAAATTTCAACAATCTCAAAAATAGTAAATCTCAAAAGTGCCCGGAATGGCCGATATGTCAGAAATTTAGGTGTTTAGAAAAAATCATTCAAAAATCAATCAAACTCAGACTTATAAATGGTATTCTATTGAATAGATCCTTTAAAAGAATTCAAATGAATTTTTCAAAACTTGTCCCGCTTTATTTTACTAATACAATAAATAAAAAACAATATCATTCAAAATTTAATCATTTTTTAACAAAAAAAAATTGTGCTTGGAGTTGCTGGTGTTTTGTTGTTAATTCGATTTACCGCTACACAAATTAATGAAAAAAACAAATTTTAGACCAAACACTGTTATTTGGAAACAATGTTTCTCAAAAACATTTATTTTGAGAACTCAAAATTTTATTAAATGACATTTAAACATGCCTTGTACTTAATATTTTCTATATAAAATAAAATATATTTTCCTGTTGCTATTTATGCTTTTTTAAAAACCGTTTTAAACCAGTATAAAATCGAAACTGTTTATTTCGGTTTTGGATATCGGTTTATATATGATTTTCGTATAACGGTTTCGGTTTTAAAAATGAAACGGTTTTAAACGGATATCGGTTTCGGTTTTAAAAATGAAACGGTTTTAAACGGATATCGGTTACGATTTCAATCCTTGGTTTTTATTATAGGTGGAAATATCGAAAGAATCTAGAGAGATTACAACATTTATAACACGAAAAGGATTATTTCGATACAAAAAGCTAATGTTTGGAATACCGTGTGCTCCAGAATTATTTCAGAAAATAATGGAAAGAATTCTTTGTGGGAGTGAGGTATGTATTAACTTTATAGATGACATCATCGTATATGGGTCTACAAAAGAAGAACACAATATACGATTGAAGAAAGTGTTGAATTCTATAAAAGAGAACAATGTTTTAATAAATCAAGACAAATGCATGTATAGAGTAACAGAATTGCAATTTCTTGGTCATCACTTTTCAGCAGACGGTATAAAGCCAGATAGAGAAAAATTAACGACAATAAAATCGTTTAGATGTCCGAAAACAGCGGAGGAAGTCCGAAGTTTCCTTGGATTAGTTAATAATGTAGGTAAATTTGTTCCAAATTTAGCTACACGCACTGAATTGTTACGGCAGCTGACAAAGAAAGGAGTACCATTCGAGTGGCGATTTTTGCAGACTGAAGCTTTTGAAAATGAAAAGAAATGATGTTGGATTATTTAAAGTTGGGATACTATGATGTTTGTGACAAAACACAACTCATTGCATTGGGTTAGGCGCAGTTTTAATCCAGATCAATGCTAAAGGACCACGAATCATATCATATGCTAGCAAGAGTTTATCTGATGTTGAAAAAATATATGCTCAAACCGAAAAGGAAGCATTTGCATTAGTATGGGTTGTGGAAAGATTTTACTATTACCTCTTTGAACGATTATTTGAATTAATAACAGATCTCAAACCACTGGAAGTAATCTTTGTCCCAAATCTAAGCCATGTGCTGGGTATTGCGTTTACAATCTTATAAGTACAAAGTAATTTACAAGCCTGGGAAAACAAATACTGCAGATCCACTATCTAAATTGGCAGTTGAAACAAATGCATATACATTTGATGAGGACTCTGAACATAATGTGAATTGGGTAGTAACCACTGCAACACAAGTAGCTGTAAAATTGTATGAAATATAAAATATATATTCAAACGACAATGAGATAAAAGCAGTAAAGACAGGTATTTATGAAAGCATATGGTCTGAGATAGCAGCACCTTACAAACTATTTAAAGAAGAGTTATGTAGGCGAGATACTTCTACATGGAAATCGTATTGTAATTCCAGAAAGTTTACGTGAGCAAGTACTCAAATTAGCGCACGAAGGTCATCCTGGCATGACAGTAATGAAGAGACGATTGCGATCTAAGGTATGGTGGTCTAAAATTGATCAACATGCGGAGCAGTGTATAAAAAAAATGTTTAGGATGCACGTTAGTATCAGCACCGGCACCTCCTGTACCAATGAAGCGTAAAGAATTACCATCAGGTCCCTGGCAACATTTGGCAATTGATTTTTTGGGACCGTTACCATCGGGTCATAATCTCTGTGTTGTTGTGGATTACTACAGCCGATATATAAGTCGAAATTATGAAGAAGATTGACTCCAAAGAAACAATTCAAAGATTAAAAATTATGTTCGCACGATTCGGATTGCCGTTATCTATTACTGCTGACAACGATTGTCAATTCATCAGAGTAGAATTCAAAAGATTTTGTAATGTAAACAATATCAAATTAATAAATTTTACACCTTATTGGCCACAAATGAATGGAGAAGTCGAATGTCTAAATCGATCGTTACTTAAACGATTGATAATTTCACAGAATTCAAATGGAAATTGGTTGGATTATTTACAAACGTATTTGCTTATGTACAGATCTACACAACATTCAACAACATTAAAGACGCCTGCATAACTTTTATTTGGCAGAAATATTCTACCCTAGTAGAAATTTGGCCGATGCACCATCAGGAAATGATCGGGGTTTCGTTGGGTAAGCCCTAATAGAGCAAACATGATCATTGCCTTGTTATGCCCTTATCATGCTCACCATAGCAGGGTTTACGAGGCAAAATCCATCGGGCAATGATCGGGTTAAATGAACAAAACACTAAATATTTTTTTATTAAACAGGAGACTTGCAGAAATATTTCACCATTATTATGAACATATTTTTATGAAAGATTTACATTTAACAATTAATTTTAAAAATTATTTTTTTATTTTCCCAATGTAAAACTAATGGCGCATATTCATAAACAATTTAAAGTCGACTTTAAAATTAAATTCAGCTTTTTGACATTTTATTATTTGTGAAAATTGTCGATCAAGACGACTTTAAATTGTCTATGAATATGAGCCAATGTTTTTAAATGATAGTAAATATTATCATGTAAATGATCATTTTATTAGTTGCAAGGGCTTTATATTAAAAATAACAGGAACTAATTTTATGAAATGATTTAATTAAATATGTGGACAGTAACAATGAACATCAGAATAAGGGATTTGAACATTTGTTTCAACTCAATAAATGAAAGGATATATGCATTAACTTTTTCTACATGTAACATGCGTTTAAAGCTTTCAAAGTTGGTAAAATAGAAAATGTTCCTTATTTAAATGCATTGACAGTTGCCAAACTATCGGAAGCATGTCCTATTAACCTTAATGAAGAGTACAATGCTTTCGTTTTTATTTAAATATTTTAAATTAAAATATCTTCGAGAAGTAAAAGCCACCAAATACATGCCAATTATTCATTTACAAAAATCTTTATACATCTTGTCAACTTTTGATTCCATTTTGATTCCATTTGAGATTTGTAGGGTCGGGTAAATAATGAAATCGGGAATTACGCGATCAGTACATGATCATGGCCTGAGGTTTGTACATGATCGGGACACTGCGTTACAAGGACATTGTGGGCCTCGTCATAGCCCGACAATCTCAAATAATGACATGATCAGTTCATGAGCATGGCCCTACCAAAATTTCTACTAGGGTCTACAATATCTATTGATGTTTTTGAAAAACATTTTTGTATGGAAAATCTATATTAATAAAACAAAACTTTTTTTTGTCTTGCACTAACCGGCCGTATTTCTGAACAGATTTTATTGATACTGGTATCAAACGATTCGTATTAATATGATGTAGTGCGTGCTATACTTAGTTTTTATAATTTTAGAACGAAAAATGCTAGAAAAACGTAAAAACTAAATTACAACAATCATATGAAAAGAGTACTGCAGTTAACTGCGCTCTTAGTGGTCAGTGTAGTGCATCATACTCTCACAGAAGAACAAGAATTCTGCCGCATGAGTTTTTGTTGTTGATGCTGGTTTAACACAGCAAACAGAGAGGGGAAAAAACAGTAGACACCACGAATATATTGAAGTTTGTAGGAAAATTAGAAATCCGATTAAAAAATAAAAAAATATATACAATTTTAATGGAAAAGTAATTTTATTAGATCCTGTCGTGTGACTTCTTTTATAATAAATAATTCAGCTAATATTTTGAAATGAATCCAAAAAAATTGGGGTAATCTGACCTAAGTTATGGCGAGTCAATCGGGAAAAATATAAATATTGAGGTGTACCTAATTGAAATTCCGTGGTTTTTATAATTAAATAAAAATATATATTATATCAAAAAGTTTATATAACAATAAAACTATAGTCCGTAATATCTTTTGTATTGTTCGATCGTACAATTGACCATTTACAAAAATTAGTACAGCCAAAATAGATGTTTTCAATGGTCCATATTTAATACAAACCATAAGCAATACCGAAGAATTTGAGCAAGTATGTAAAGTGGATACTGAAATTAAGCATATAATTAACGAGACTAACAGAATATACTTCATCTCTTCACTGATTTAATAACTATTATCGAATTAAATCAATATTTCCTAAACATATACTATAACATTAAATATTTTCGTATAAACCATGTTTCTCTTTTATATTTAGACACACGTTTTCAGCTAGCTGGATGGTTTTTACTAGTAACTGCATAATTTGAAAACATTTGTATTAAAAATCTTCATTTATACATCCTCAAATATGTAGATAAATTACTACCTCTGTTTTAAATTTAACTACATACTGTATTTATTTTACATCAAGCTAAAGTTAAAGTATAACAACATGCACATTAAATTTTACTATATTCTGCATTTATTTAAAATACGAAAATATTAGTCTCTCAAAAAATGTAGATATTATTTATTTAATAACTACGTATGCAATAATTTTTATCAAATTCAAAGTAAAACTTGAGAATGTTCTTCGTTACCTAAACCAATGCAATTTAATAAAGAAATTAGTTAAACATTGATTAATTTAGATATGAAAATACTTGAATTCTTCTTTCAAGTACGTGAAGTTAAATAATTCGCGAATTTAGCGAATACACAAACCATAATTTTTTAACAGAGGCACTGTTAAATAAATATACTGACTGCCATATGGAGAGTACTGTGATGAAATGACCACTGTGTCCAGTCCAGGAGGCCTGTGCGCTAACTTCTTATATGTCATTCGAAAGGTAATGACTTGTACTTTCCAACGACACTATCCGCTAATCAAAAGCTATACGTTTGGTATTTTTAACAATTTTTTGAAAAAATGTCTTTTTTGGATGGAAAATCGAACATGATGAAGTAACCACTGGCCAGTCCAGGAGGCCTGTGCGCTAACTTCTTATATGTCATTCGAAAGGTAATGACTTGTATTTTCCAACGACACTATCTGCTAATCAAAAGCTATACGTTTGGTATTTTTAACAATTTTTTGAAAAATGTCTTTTTTGGATGGAAAATCGAACATGATGAAATGGCCACTGGCCAGTCCAGGAGGCCTGTGCGCTAACTTCTTATATGTCATTCGAAAGGTATTGACTTGTACTCTCCAACGACACTATCCGCTAATCAAAAGCTATACGTTTGGTATTTTTAACAATTTTTTTAAAAAATGTGTTTTTTGGATGAAAAATCGAACATGATGAAGTGGCCAGTCCAGGAGGCCTGTGCGCTAACTTCTCATATGTCATTCGAAAGGTATTGACTTGTACTTTCCAACGACACTATCTGCTAATCAAAAGCTATACGTTTGGTATTTTTAACAATTTTTTGAAAAAATGTGTTTTTTGGATGGAAAATCAAACATGATGAAGTGGCCACTGGCTAGTCCAGGAGGCCTGTGCGCTAACTTCTCATATGTCATTCGAAGGGTACTGACTTTTACTTTCCAACGAAACTATCCGCTAGTAAAAAGATATACGTTTGGTATTTTTAATTAATTTTTTAAAAATTGTTTTTTTTTTGATGAAAAATCGAACATAATGAAGTGGCCACTGGCCAATCCAGGAGGCCTGTGCGCTAACTTACCATATGTCATTCAACAGGTACTGACTTTTACTTTCCAACGACACTATCCGCTAATCAAAAGCTATACGGTTGGTATTTTTAACAATTTTTTGAAAAAAATTCTTTTTTTGATGGAAAATCGAACATGATGAAGTGGCCACTGGCCAGTCCAGGAGGCCTGTGCGCTAACTTCTCCATATGTCATTCGAAAGGTATTGACTTGTACTTTCCAACGACACTATCCGCTAATGAAAAGCTATACGTTTGGTATTTTTAACAATTTTTTGAAAAAATTTCTTTTTTGGATGAAAAATCGAACATGATGAAGTGGCCACTGGCCAGTCCAGGAGGCCTGTGCGCTAACTTCTCATATGTCATTCGAAAGGTATTGACTTGTACTTTCCAACAACACTATCCGCTAATCAAAAGCTATACGGTTGGTATTTTTAACAATTATTTGAAAAAATTTCTTTTTTGGATGAAAAATCGAACATGATGAAGTGGCCACTGGCCAGTCCAGGAGGCCTGTGCGCTAACTTCTTATATGTCATTCGAAAGGTAATGACTTGTACTTTCCAACGACACTATCCGCTAATCAAAAGCTATACGCGGTTGGTATTTTTAACAATTTTTTGAAAAAAAATCTTTTTTGGATGGAAAATCGAACATGATGAAGTGGCCACTGGCCAGTCCAGGAGGCCTGTGCGCTAATTTCTCATATGTCATTCGAAAGGTATTGAGTTGTACTTTCCAACGACACTATCCCCTAGTAAAAAGATATACGTTTGGTATTTTTAACTTTTTTTTGAAAAATTTAAATAATTTAAACTAAATGATCTTAGAACACAGAGATGAGTTTCAATGCTAAAAATTCGCGATAATTAACAGAGCGGTTATTTTCAATTTTTCAAAAAATAGTTAAAAATACCAAACGTATAGCTTTTGATTAGCAGATAGTGTCGTTGGAAAGAACAAGTCATTACCTTTCGAATGACATATAAGAAGTTAGCGCACAGGCCTCCTGGACTGGCCAGTGGCCACTTCATCATGTTCGATTTTCCATCCAAAAAAGACATTTTTTCAAAAAATTGTTAAAAATACCAAACGTATAGCTTTTGATTAGCGGATAGTGTCATTGGAAAGTACAAGTCATTACCTTTCGAATGACATATAAGAAGTTAGCGCACAGGCCTCCTGGACTGGCCACAGTGGTCATTTCATCATAGTACACTCCATATGGCAGTCAGTATATTTATTTAACAGTGCCTCTGTTAAAAAATTACGGTTTGTGTATTCGCTAAATTCGCGAATTATTTAACTTCACGTACTTTCTTCTTTCTACAATGCACATATTGACGCATTATATACAGAAAAAATCCTACGTTTCGCTCGAAAGGGTTTAATTGGGTAGATAACTTACATCTTTCCCCATAAAAAGATCGTCTGAATAGTATGGCGTCTCTTGGCGAACATAATGGAGTAGCTTCACCAGAATAAGACATCGGAAATGCACGTGTGAGAGCATTTTTGTTTTCTCTTTCACATTGCTAGGGTATGAAATTCGCTTCACAACTGCGTGCAACAGCGGAGACAACCTACACAATTCTACACACACACACATTTCACAACCAGTCAGTAGTAAATTTCATTGTTGTATGAGATGCTTGTATAGCGAAGCAGCACGGCACTGATATGAATAGACTGCGCAATTTATACAAATTAATAGTTTTTATAAAAAATTATCTATAAGACACAAACGTTCGACAATATTCAAATACATTTGAATCGAAGTTTTTTTTTTAAATAAAAAAAATATATATTATTTATTTGCTTTTTGAACAGCACTTTCCCAGACTAAATTTTAAGCAGGAAAATGGTTAGAACACAAGCTATCGCATTGAAATCACATTTTATATGATGCTTTGAGGTAGGCAAAGGTGGGAATGTGGTCAAAAGCAGCTAGTTCCCTGCTATAGCATGAAAACAAAATTGGTAGGGAAATAGCAGGCATACGTAGGGGTATGGTAGCCAAACAGGTAGGCACAAGCAGAGTATGGTAGCAAAATGGTAAGGAAAGATAGAGAGCATAAACATATACCGAAAAATTACTATACTAAATTATACTACATTTATGTCTTTGTTTTAAAAATATGCATTTCTACTACATTTTGATCGTTTTTAAATACATTTGTATTTATTTATAATAATTTACCAACTCATTGTATTAAAAATTCAATTTCTACATAGTACAGAAACTGTACGGTGTCTTCGTTTTCTGCACTTTTTATTATATGAATTTCATACACGGGAATACACGACGGACGACTGCGTAGGTAGAAACGGAACCCATTTCGTATTCTACACATTCACATAGGCGACGGTCGACAGCGGAGGTAGCAGGTATAAACAGCATCCGAACGAAAGATTTGTCGGTATCTCAACGGTCTGCAACGATCTGCAACGGTTTCTGTTGCGCGTTATTGGCAGAATATTGTTCTTATGTGGTACAAAGCGACACGTAGGTGCTTGCTATTACTCGTCGTCAGAACTGATGATGATTAGTAGAAAATATTTTTATAATATTCAGTTAGATTTTTCACTAGCTGTGTAGCAGATGGTACAAACCAAAACAAATTGTGTAAGTGTAAATAAGCATACAATAAAAGTAATATATAACGTGAACGAATGCTCAGCATGACCATCCTGAACCAAGCGGCGACGACTGCCTCTCGATGAAGTTTTGCATTTTATTCTCTCGCTTCTGTTTTGTTTATGAGTGGCTTTATGCGGTTCAATCATTGGACCAGTTCGTTTGTGTGGTTGCTTCGCCGGCTCTGCGATGCAGCGATTTGAAAAACTATTTCAAAAAAATCAGCAAATCTAAGTCAATTTTAAGTTTGACAATAATCATAGTTGCCATACTGTAGGATATTTTCGTACCATTTATTTGCACAATTAACCATATGTGGTATCTATTTATTACTATGGAAAAAGGGTAATTTTATAATGAAATTTGAGGTATAAAATAAATAGATGGATCATTTTAACAACAAAATGTGACCTGTTTAATTAAAATGAGAATTTGCGTAGTTCTTTTAACATGGTGTTAAATCTTAACACTTTATAAAAATGTAATATTTTGGCGTAAAATAAATATCAAATGCACTTCATCGCCTGAAAAAACATAGATATTTATTTAATTTTTGTTTATATTTATTTTCAGGTTTTTATATCAAGAAATTCAAAGATGTAAACGCTAAATTCATTCAATGGACCAATTTTTAATAACATATATTACTATAAATTATTTAAATATTTTATTGTTAAACTTAATTTTTTAGTAGTTTTAATTGATTTTGTATATACACCTGTGTGCAAAAAATAGTAGTGGCCACCTTTTAATTAGGCTATTGCATTTTTGGTCACGTTGCAACATAAGAACCACAATGTATTTTTATTATTTACATATATTGGAAATTAGTGATTAAAATGACGTATAATTCTCCTATATTTTTAACACATTTTCAAAAATTACCCTCACTTTTGTATGCGAGTCGTTAATGTTTCTGTGCAAAATAATAGTAGTGCTAGCGAATATGTTACAAAATCGAAATATTTTTATATAGTTACTGAATTGAAAGTTTGCTTTTGTATTAGTGAGATTAATTTGAACAAATTTGTAAAATATTACATATATTTTTTATGTTTTGATTGAATATAGGACCCACATAACCACGTTCTAGTAAAACCCCAAAAAATGCTTTAAATTGTATCCTGTAAAAAAATAATATTCAAAACATTTAAGTATTCAAAACATTTAAGGATATCGTTCATTGCTTAACTAAAATATGAAATAATACAAAGATTGTGCAAAAAAACATGAAACTCCTAGGTAAAATGATAAATATATCAAAAATTCACTTATTTGAAGTTGACATATGATTTGAGTAAACAATTCTATGGCAGGCATCAAAGTAAATAAAAATCTTAGAATACAGATCGATAGATTAACCATTAAAGAACAACTCATAGAATAATTTTTTCTGGTAGAAAATAACAAATACATTTTTAGACGTATCAAAATATTGCATAAAATCATAAGTTTTCTCATGACTATCTGTCTGACCTATTTGTGCAAATATATTGCCATTTTCTATTGTTTAATAAAATAAAAAATTGTTTAATAAACTTTTTTGGTATTCTCTGAAACAGTACAGAGCTAATAGATAATAGTAAATTACACTAATGGTCAAGTGAGATTGTCATGAGGAAAATTAAGATTTGTTGTAATATTTTGCTACGTCTAAATATTTATTTGTCCGTTCTCTGTACCGTATACGGCTCCGTTATACGGTACGTTTACGGAATCTGATTCCGTATCTGCTGTACCTTTAACGGCACGTAAACGGTACGTTTTGTTTCTTGGGATATGTATTTATTTTAAATACATTTTTATTTATTTTTATTACAGTAATTTATTCGATGTATAATATAAATCATTAGTGCCCATCCAACCCACAGTACCAAAAACTTCTTTTTGTACAATAACACCGACGAATTTTGTTTGTTATATTTAAATCAATCGCTTCGATTCTCTATTGCTGGATTCGCATATGATTTCTGAAGGAACTCCACATTTTTTTACAAAAGGAAATCCTTATTGTTATTGTGTTCGCAATTTTACTAAAAAAAAGTGATTGCAGAAAGCAATAACAAAACGGGTGTGAATGAAAAACAACATGTGTTTGTTTTTGTACAGCAAGAAGTTTTTGTTTCGGGCGAACATGACGGTTAGAACTATTTGCTGGGTACTTTTGATGAGAATATTGATATCAGCTTGTTGATATAACAATAATTCGCGTAGAAAAACGACGGAAATAAACACCGATGTCTACAAATGACAATTTTTAATACTGAAATATTTTGAAGGCAAATTTGATATTTGTAAACAAAATTTTCTGTCGACAACATTGGTCAACAAGTTGTCGACAGTTTAAAACTTAAAAACAGAAATATTGTAAACAAAATTTTCTGTCGACTACTTGTTGATAAAGCTTTAAAACTTTCAAAACAAAAATTCCTATACAATGTGTTTGCCAGCTACTCGCAGGCTACCTTTCAGTTTGCTACTACGAAGAAGATTTTTAAAATTTCAAAACAGAAATTCCTATACAATGTGTTTGCCTGCTACTCGTAGGCTATCTTTCCCTTCCATATTCTAACTATAAAGATACCTTTCAAAACTTCAAACCAAAACATAAAGAAAAATGCGTTTGCTTGAACATACCAGTTTCCTGCGTAAAAGCTGATTTAGAAAGCCTGTCTGTTTTCATATGCAATGTGCATTTCCTACCATATTCCTGTGAGTTTTTCACAAAACTATTTTTATAATACCAGTTTCCTTGCATATTTTTTGTCAGGAGTTTTTGATTAAAATACAAAAATAATAATGTATAACGAATAAAAGTTGTTTAAATTTAAATAAATTTTAAATAAATTAATTAAAATTATTTGTTATTCAAAATTTTTGAATGAAAAACGAAATAAAAAACTGATGAATAAAATAATTTATTCTTTATGCAAAAAAAAATAGTTATTGATTTCGAATAACAAATAAATTTAATTAATTTATTTAAAATTTATTCAAATTTAAACAATTTTTATTCGTTATTAATTACACTGTGCGGAACTTCATTTGTTGCCCTATTCTAGCAGTTGTTGCACTGAAAAGTTTCCATAGATCAAAAACTGCCATAAAAGTTGTTGCTCTGAGTTTTTAGTTTTTGCCTCGAATCGAATTCAGTTTTCACAAACACACAGAACGAAATAAATTATTTCTTTTGTCATTAATAAAACATTGAAATACTTCTATCAAATATAATCGCGGATTTAATATCATCTTCATCTGATGATGAAGACGATGGTGCAGTGGTCATTCAACAAATTTTAAGGTCATCAACAAAAAAAAACGAGGAATTGAAAATTTCGTTGAAGAAGTCGTGGACAAGTACACCGATGCAGACGTACAGCTGTGTGAAAAATAATATCAGCGCTCACCCATAAATTATAAATTCAATTTTTTAGAAGTGTTGCGTAATAAGAACAATCAATTATTTTTATAATTTACATGTATTGGAATTATGTCATTACAATGCCGTCTTATGTTTCCACATTCTTAACCTATTTCTAAAATTATGGTATCTTTTGTAAATGAGTATTGAATTTTGGTGTGAAAAATAGTAACAGTTTCAAAGTTTTTAAATTTATTACTTTTATTTATATTAGTTAGGCTAATTTGAAAAGTATTGTTAAATATTTGAAATATTTTATGTTGCTTTGATTAAATATGGAACCTACCACAGCCTTGTCTTAGTAAATCGCGCAAATTCCTTAAAAATCCTTAACATTTTTTAATAGAGCTTTCAAAATTATACATGTTTATTCCATAGCTAAAATGTTAACTAAAGCAAAACATTTGACAAAAACTACGAAACACGTTTATAAACGTAAACACGTGCCTAAACGTAAAAATAGTATCAATAAATCACTTGTTTCAATATTTTTTTTCACTTTGGTACATTTCACACAAAAGGTTACTTAAATTATATGAAACATTCAAACAAGTGATTTTTTGATACTATTTTTACGTTTAGGCACGTGTTTCGTATTTGTTGTCAAATTATTTGCTTCAGTTAACATTTTAGCTATGAAATAAACAATATCCTGTACAATTTTGAAAGCTCTATTAAAAAAATTTAAAGATTTTTAAGGATTTTCGCGATTTACTAAAACAAGGTTGTGTAGGTTCCATATTTAATCAAAGCAACACAAAATATTTCAAATATTCAACAGTACTGTTCAAATTAGCCTAACTAATATAAATACAAGTTATAAATTTAAAAACTTTGAAGAAAATAATGGATTTTGTAACAAATTTGGTACCGCTGCTATTATTTTTCACACCTAAATTCAAGACTCATTTACAAAAGGCACCATATTTTTAGAAATAGGTTAAGAATATATAGGAAATAGGAAATATATATTTTCACACAGCTATAACAACAACACGTATGGCACCAAAGCCAGTTGTATTTAATATTCTTTTAAACCCTTTAGTTTAAAGAGAATCTGAGGATATCAAAGGAAACTGCAGCTTTTCTAGCGCTGGAGTACGAACGTTCAAACTTCCTCCAAGAATGAAAGTCCTTGGAGGAAGAAAAAAAATGTCAGCAAGAAAACAAATATACGCATTCCTGTGTTAAGACAGTAAAATATAGCCCTTTAAATTTAAATAACACCATCATTTTAAGTTCGGAGGCAACAAAAATACCATGCATAGGCATATGCAAAGAATGTTTGATTTTTTTTTTTGATATTTCAAAAAAATATATCAAATTTCCAAGAAGCGAAGACGAAACCACAAATAAATTTGAACAGGTTTGCAATTTGCATTATTTTAATATATGTATACCTTCATTTATCACTGGTTAATTTTAAGGTTGTCCATGCTTTTGTAATTCAATTGTAGTACAAAATAGTATTGAATATTAATAATTGGTTCACAAAAATATGCGAAATATTAATTGATCGCGTATTCAAGATATATTAATTACAATATTCTTTAGATTTCAGGATTTCCAAACGTGTTGGGTTGTGTAGATGGCTGCTACATTTATATCATTAAACCTGCATCAACATATACTAATCGACATCTTTAACATTGCAAGGAATATGCGATGCAGACAGAAAATTTACGGATGTATTTATAGGTGCTCTTAGTAAGATACACGATGTGAGAATTTTTAAATTGTCACATATTTGGAATATATTACCAAGTATATGTAATCGACAATATCACATTTTAGGAGATGTAGCTTA
Organism: Dryomyza anilis; assembly: GCA_951804985.1. Classification (NCBI taxonomy): domain Eukaryota; kingdom Metazoa; phylum Arthropoda; class Insecta; order Diptera; family Dryomyzidae; genus Dryomyza; species Dryomyza anilis. Next base: position 58,964,890 of record OX638131.1, read on the forward strand.
TCCACTTGGTGAGTACTTACTTACGCCATTTAAGGAGTGTGGACAACTTACAAGAACTCAAAGGAATTATAATTTAAAGCACTGCCAAACAAGGCTGAAAATTGAAAATGATTTTGGATTGTTAAAGCAAAGATTTCGACAACTTATTCGATTAGAATTTTTTAAAGTTGAACATATGGCAAACTTTGTATAAGCTTGTTGTGTTCTACATAATTTAGCCATCGACTTGGAGACATCTCAATTGTAACGAGTGTGAACCAAATGATAGTCCTGGCGATACGAACAATAAGAACGGTAATGCTTCTGAATCAGTTATACGAAAACTTGGGGAAATTAAAGAAAAATACATTGCTGATAATTTTTGATTCACAACAAACAAGCAACCAATATAATCGTCAGATTTGCTTAAAATGTTCTTCCCGGTTTGAAAGTGTTTTATCTTTGAATGACGGCATAGCTCTTAAATGCCGTCATTACCATCGAAGAGTATCTCAATTAAGGAATATGTTTAAATCGTGTGCTTGTAATAAATTTAAATTCCTACTATCGTGTGCATTTTTATGTACAGCAATAAAATGCATATCGAAATATGTTATTGTTAACATAGTTTTTCATTTAACACTACGAAATATAAATGAGACATTTAAATCTTTGCAGAATTTATAGAATTGTATTGATGTAACAGATTTATTAAAGACTAAATAAATATTAATTATATTGGAAAAGAAACACTGTAGTTTAAATTTTATAATGGATTATATTAATATATTTAGAACAAAGAACAGGATATTTAAACTTGTATATTTCAAATCATGTAATTATTTTTAAATATTATAATTAGGTTGGGGTTGGGTCATCTAATTTATCCATTTTTTTCTCTGTGCTTTTTTTCTTTTGCTTCTTGCCTTTGTTTTTCAATCTGTTCTTGGTTCGCAAATTATTTTTCGAAAAATAGCTTTTGCTCATTCTTTTTCTTTGGTTGGCACTCTGAACTTGACTCAGAATTATCAGAACGATTTCGAGTAATTTGTCCTGCACTTACCACAGTATCCGGTACTATTGAATCATCCATGGATACAATACTGCGTTGTCGTTTCACTATCGAAACCTGTTGTCATTCTGGAAGAACCACTCTTTTTTATTGTTTTTTTCTTTTCATTATTGTTTTGTATCGATTTTCCACTTGACACATTGTTCGAGGGGTTTTAAATGTTTCATACATTTTTTCATAGGTCCTATTTGGGGCATATTTTCTGCGTATACATTTAGAAGTAATTTGGTCTCGTTATCCGACCAGAACTCATAATGATTTCTGTTATCTGTAAAAATGGCCAATTAGTAATTAACAATCAATTAAATTAATGTTGAGAGAGATCAATCTTAACTTTAAAAAAAAAACAACTTACCACATGCACTATCCATTTTGCAGCTTTCCATTTTATTTTTTTTATTTCAAATTTCAAAAATTGACAGCTTAATATTATTTAAAATTATGTTCCATTGACGAGTGCAAGTACTGAGTTTTTAGAACAACAACTGAATATTTCTATGGAAAACGGCATAACATTTTAAAGAGGATACACGGAGCTACACAAAAAAGCATTACCGTGGTTTTTGGAATTTTGTAGACCAAGTAACAGATTTTTTTTATATAACAAATTTTAATTTTGTCAATTTTTAGTTTTCTTTTGACTATATCTCGTAAACTACATTTTTATACGTAAAGTAAAATTTTTGTATTCTAGCGCAAGGTTCTCTGTGTCTCAAGCAGAAAAGATACTTTCATTATTGTCATTGGTTGGAATATGAAATATAATACAAAACCAAAACTATGCGAAAATAAAAATGGGCTATATCTCAAAAATCAGAGTTAATATGAATAAACCGTTTAGCTTAAAGTCCTATAAGAACTTAGGTAGAGCTCTCTCACCATTTTGAGCTGTACGTGTTATATTTGTACTCAACGAGCGACAGGTGAGAGCTTTTCATAGGCAATGTTTTACTCTCGTATGTTTATCATTTACTGCCGAGAGGTAGCGCGGTATAGAAACATGTTTCTATGAAAAGATGTTGTTAGCCCCAGTCCAGGCTTGAACCGGGGACCTTTCGGTTCGCAGTCCAACGCACTAACCACTGAGCTACCGCGGCTATCACTTACGATATCTTTTTTGATATTTTCCGAGTCGCGTCGTATCTGAAATCCGAATAACCGGTACGAATACGAATGTTTAGCAAACATCCATACGGAATGGAATTATGTTTTGTCATAGTGGACGTATTCACAATGAATTCGCACGGATCCCAAAGTAGCTAAAAAATACGAATTCGTAGCGAAGATTCGGATTTTCGCTACGGCGCACATTGTGGTATTTAAATGAAAAACCTGGCCAAAAGTTAATTTCGTAAACTTTGTCTTATCTTGAGATACCTCTACTGATAGCGGATATGGAGCATATAATTATTTTGATTTTAAGGGAAGCCATTCTTTCTCCAAAGTTAGAAATTTTAAATAAGATATTTTTTTTTATTAATCTCTATTTTGAATTAGTTGTATATAAAACTATTATTTTGTGTTGAAGCGTGGTAATATAATATAAATTATTACACGGAATTTATTAAGGGATATATTTTCTTCAAATAAATATAATTAATATTATTTTATAATGTGTTACTGTTTTAATGACGTCTTAAAAATATTGCTTTAAAAAAAATAAAACAATTTCTAATGCAATATTTAAAAATTGATTTTGTTTTAGAGTATAGAAAAACATCCTTCCAAAAGTAGTATTAATTAAAAGACAAATGCATTAAGTTTTAAATATATATGAGAATGGTTGCGCCTTCGTTTGCCACTTTAAATTAACCAAGTTTTTATGAAGGTCTTTTATTTGCATATTTTTAGCGATAACTCTAAAAGTACTGGATCGATTTGAATGAAATTTGTTTTAGACCATATGTAGGGCAGAACTTTTTAATAGGATATACACTGTCATCTCCTGTACAATAAATATTGGTTTGATTATTTAGGAACAGATATCTCATAAAATTTGAAGATAAATCCATAAAATGTTATAACTTTAAGTCTGATACATACATTATCATATGTTTTAAAATGGAACTCCCATCCTATGTTTTTTGATCCATTGGATGATATTCCATATTGCACTATAGATTAAAATAAAGTAATCTGAACAATATACCCAAATTCATTCCGATGAATAGAATGAGTCTGCTTGTGATATTTTTTATATCACTTTTTTTGTTGTTCATTTAATGAATTATTTATTAAAAATAAATAAAAACTTTATCAACAACTGTTATTAAATAATTAATAAAATAATCAAACATACTCATAAAACATAGATAAATTTATACAGGCTATACAAAAACAAAGAAACTAGTTAGTATTAAAGTAGGCGTGGCATCTAAAAATTCCACTTATGATTACTTTTACATTAAATACTACCACCAGGTACCACTTTTTATTGCATGAAAATCAGAATTTTGTCCAACTTTTTTAATCGAATACCCTACTGTGCGAAGGGATTCAGAATTCTGGTGTTTATGTGACGAATATGTTCTTTTTAATTTCGTATTTTATATTTATTTGGATTTGCGCTACGACGGGACTCAGAATTCTGGTGTTTATGTGACAAATATGTTCTTTTCGTATTTTATAATATATATTTGTAAATTTTTGGCTTACTAATATATATATATAAATGTTTATTACAAAAACACTATTTTTCGTCTAAAAAGGATTTCGCCATTTTAAATTTCGACATTTTTGAGATCTTTTTAGAAATTTTTTTATTAATTATTCCTAATTTATAATATAACGATAAGCAAGATGATTTATAGTTATCCAGAGCATTGTCCAAATTTAAATCAAATATACTACACATATGTATAGTGTCGTACTTCAACAAAAATATTTTTAAAAATTAAAAAATAAATCATGATTGTTCCTATTTATTTGACCACCACTGTATATTGGCCAATGGAGCGATATAAATGAAAAGGCGATGGAAAGCATACAGTTCAAATAATGTTCATGAGACAAATCTCGCCGACGTTGTCAAAAACTTTTTCACCATTGTTGTTACTTGTATGCTATTTTTTTCCATAACTTTCGCAATAAAATTTGTTGATTTTTGCATTAATTTTTTTTTTGTTTTGCGACACTTGTCATACTTTTTTTTTAAATGTAGAATGACAGAGTGAAATAAAAAAAAACTCGGTTATTTCAGTGAGGTCCAATGTAAAGGTAAAAGGTTAGACAGCCCCGCTGTAGCGCATTTCGAATTCACTGGATGCTTGAGACCAGATTATATTATGACCCAAACATAGTGTTTGTTTTTTAATATTAAATTTGAAAAAAAAGCAAGTCTCATAAATTAATTCACAGCAACATAAAACCATTAATAACAATGTGACAGAATTACAGTTATATGCACCGATGTTTAGATAATATACATATATTCATTGTAGAGGACTTATTAAAGTCACCGATATATTTATATTTCAGTATGCTATATTCAATAATATAGCGTAGCAATAATTCTATAGACATTTTTCTTATATCTTTATTAATAATTATATTCTACATAGTAACAATAATTATCATAAAATGAAAAGGTTTGTTTATAAAATATGTTGCATGCTTCCTATAACAATTGATTTCCACACTATTTAAAGTATTCTTACCAAGTGTCGGTAAAAATGTGTACCACCAAAACAACTTTTTTACTATGAAAATGAACGTTTTACAAATAACTTTTAATCCTCAGACTTAATTCCTGTTTCATTCAGAAGTACCAACATAAGAAATAACAATTAAATCGAGTACCAAAATATTGCATACTACAATTAACCAGTGGTGTTATCTTCGCCGACAGCGATTCTTACAGCGTTCGGTAAATGTTGTGATATAATCTATAAAATTCAAAGAAAAACCTTCATCAGTAAAAACTGTTTGTTTTACTTCCCAGTGTTTTGAATCAAGAATAAAAGAAACAAAGATTGCGTAAAGTTGTTCAAAACTTGAATCTTCTGCGCATGTACGTACGTTTTTTACAACTGTAATTTTTGTGTCAGAATGTGGTTGACAAGAAAACAACACAATTTAATTATTTTTGAAATACTTGTGTGCGATTAATTGACATGTTTGCAAATAAAAAATAAGAAACCACCATCGAACGGCGCTAAAAACAAATTAATACAACAGCATTTGTGTAGCTCCGGTCCCTCAGGATAACAAATATATATTTTATATTTTAAATATAAATTAATTCATTCACCAACTATGGCGTTTGAGCCAAACAAAATCTCATCCCAACACACCAAAAACCTGGATATTAAGTGATTGTCGAATGTACATATATTGAACATGGTTATCGAAACTTTCACTGGAGAAAAACGTTCATATTTCTATAATTGTAAGCTTGAAAAGCATAGCATTCTCCAGCAAAACAGGTAGCTTTTTATCCAATTGAATCTAGACTTTACCTAAACTTGAAATCGACATTGAATATTCCTTCAAGTTTTTGTTCAATTGTAGCAAAAGAGGTTCTTCGCTTGTTGTTTAACTTAATTTTGAACTTGAAATCGACCTTTAAATTAAACTTGAATCTAAGCGCATATATTTACCTAATTAAAGGTTTAAATATAAAATACAAGAAAATGCATATAAAGTTATAATACTATATATTAAAAGGAATTAAAATATGGCCTACAATAGATTCTCGCTTCTGTGAGATAACAGACAGCTGCAACAGCACCTGCGCCGGTGGCAGTGTACAGGAACTTCTTGTAAATTCCACGATGTGCCTTGAAGATCAAAAAAATTAATCCAATTCCGCCACTGCGATGTATAACATTGCCAGGTTCGCGCAAAATATCAATGGTGTCTGCGTATGAATGAAATTATAACAATATTTCATAAACGTATTCGTAAACCTTTGCCACTTACATTGTATATCAGCTAATCGTCCAATTCATTAGAATTGTTCGTCGTATTGTGTAAATATTGTGTCTTGTACGACTTTAGATTTCTGGCACAATTGTTTAGTACTCTAATATACAGATGCAACAAATCATTACATATGCATTAACACATCGGCATCTGTCAACAAAATGAATTTTAATATAATTATTTTAATTCGATACTTACAAAATTTTTGCTACGCACAATGGACATTTAGAAAAAATGTTTTTTTTTTGTTTACATTTAATTTACACGTCACTGGGTTGCTACCGGGTAATTTTGTATAGTGAATTTCGTCTTAAGTTTTTTCAACTTTAAAAACCAGCGTTTAAATAACATTCATTTAATCGCCTTGATCATGACATTGGTTGTAAAAGAAAATTCTCCAAATTTATCAAACCTTAAAATCATTGTGTATTGGGATGTGTATTGGAATATTTATTTCATTTAAAAAAAAAAATTTGAGACATTTTTGGCAAAAAAAACATTTGTGTCAGACTTTCGGCAGTTTCTTCAGTGGGTGTATCAATTATCTGCACATGGACATGGCAATTAATCACACACAAATATATCAAAAATAATTGAAATGTGTTGTTTTCTTTTCTGACACAAAAAAATAATTACAGTTGTTAAAGAACTTCTAGTTTTGAACAACGTTCTGCGCAATCTTTGTTTCTATTATTCTGGTTCGTACACGCTGCAAAAAAAGGGCTCTCCCAAACATAATTTTGCAGGCAAGCTCTGCCTTACATTATAATATCACGGAAACATTTTAATGTTGCCCCTTAAACTGATGTACACTCAAAAAATTACTGCTATAAATTAGTAGTTATTTTAATATTACACAAAGAAAACTAAAGATGGTTGAAAAGTATTATAGCCTTAAACTTCATTGCAGTTGCAAATTAATCAGGTCAAATATTTGCCACTTTTCGTGATATTTGGATAATATTAATAGGTTTGCTACAAATGTATTAATATCTGTGGAATATGTGAATATTTGCAGCAATGCTGCCTATTTCTCTAGTAGTTGCAGTGAATCTACCATAAATATGACATTTTTTGTGATGTTTATAGGAAACATCTCACAAATAATACAAAATATGTAATGTTTACAATTAATTTACACTTTTTCTGAAATTTATATGTATTTCCTGCATATTGAAATTGTTAAAGCGAGTAGTATTTTAGTTGCAGCAATACTCGCATAAAAATTCTATTTTCTTAGTGTATGCAGTACTACTTGTTTTTAATTTTTATTAATTTTTAATAGTATAACAACAATATATTAGTTATTTTCATCCCTGTGTTTTCTCCGCTTTCAATACAACCAAAATAAAAAAGAGTTGTCAAATGAACACTCGAACTCTTTGATTAATTTAATATTAATAGATATATATTTATTTTATGTCATTTAATTTATGTAGCTGCCGACAAGAATAACGACGATCCCAACTGCCCAAGTAACAATTTACTGGAGAGCACCATTTTCTAGCTAGTTTTTACTCAGAGAATGACGTGGCAGAACTGGATAGAAAAATTTGCGCATTACTAGCTTCTACGACATCTAGTAAAGTTATTATAATAACAATACTATAATATTCTAAATACAAATAGGTGACAGACATAACGTAGTATAGTTTGTGTAGTAAATAAAGCTATGCGAAACAAATATTACAGCATTTTTATTTTTGTTGGGTACCACGGTTACTAGAGAATAATATATTTTAGTCCGCTGTAAAGAGCACTATTTTTTGAAAGTCGTGACAATTTTTATTTTTTGTTTTTCTATTACAGACTTCTAATAAAAGTGAAAACAACGTTTTTTTACACGATAGGTTTCCTTTACTTGCAGATCCTCAGGGGACACTTATATTTTTTCTTAATATTGTAGCTTTACTACATTTAAATTTGCAAGGTCGTGGTCATTTTATTTTTGTGCTGCCAATTAAATGCAGTTCAATAAAATTCAGTTTCTAATATTCACTTTTCAATAAAATTTTGAAAAACAATTTCAAATAATTTATTTATTTTTTTGAATTTATTATATTTCAGTACAAAGAGCTTCTTTTGACAAAAAGCTTTCGGAAAGTTTTTGAAATTTGGCTGTGTTTAAACGAAAACTACAAAAATACTACGAATAGTTTCGTGGTATTTGTACCAGATAAATACCACAATGAAATCAACGAATACTACAAAATATTATAATACAAAATATTATAATTTTTTTCATTTTCGGATAAGAATATACATTTAAATGTAAATAAATGCAATGTGTTAGTTTTAACTACAGTCAGTTAATTTTATTAGTAAAAACGATGCAATAAAAACAACTACAGCATTTAGTCAAATATGACTACATTTTTATTAGGACGGTTAAATTCAACTACATTTTTTATAATTTTTAACGCAGTATTTTTTGGGTGTATGTACTAATGGAAACATAATAATTACTACATCTAAACAAAATAAATATTTGAACAGAAACATAAATATATTCAAAATAAAACATGATTTTGAACGACATGAATATAAATATGTTTCCAGAGAAACATATCAGGTGTTTCAGTTCAAAAAGTAGAATGTTTGCATAAAAACATATCTATGTAAATATTTTTGGAAGGAAATCCTGAAAATAATATAAAATATTGTTTTTTTTATTAATTATTATTAAAAATCGTTAAACATGCACAGTGGGAATTTATAATGTTTGAATTCATATACAAATTTTTAAATGGTTAAGTGACCAGACTATCCAGGCTCGCTTGTATTTGGTACAGTTAAAGTTGGTTTCAGTACAGCACATAGCGTAGGAAACACAGAACCAAATAGTGACGTAAATACAACGAACTTGTACATCAATACGACAAACAAATTTATCAAATGTCAACTGATGTCGAATTCATCAATATTACGTATTGCGTTAATTAATCGTGATTTACTAACACATTGAGAGATTTTAAAGTAATGTGTACGTTAATATTACGAATGCGTTTATCAACCTTCTTTGATCAATTGATGTACAACGTACGTAGTATTGACAATGTTTTTAATCAAAAAGTAATAAATGAAACACATTCAACCAAATTTATAGTAAAATTAATCCACATTATATTGAATTCAATTTCACTACGTATTTGGGAATTACATTTTTTGGTCAATTGTTTTTGTTTATTTATTTAAATATAATAAAATAATTCCATTCAACTCAACATATTTAAATTAAAAATACAATTAAATAAATTATATTTATCGCACTTTATACTTTTTTGCAAATAAAACAAAGTATTTTTGTTACGGCCTCAGCAGTCCAGAGGTAGCGCGCTGGGCTTGCATTCTGAAGGTCTCGGGTTCAAATCCCGGCTTGGGCATGGGCGCTCGTGGTGATATTAACCACAAATTGTAGGGAATAGATTTCAAAGTACAATGGATATAGTCTGTCTGAGTGCTGTGGATCTTAGTAGATATTCCAAAAAAAAAAAAAAATACTTTTTATTAGTTTGTATTAATTTTTCACTTCACTAAATAATTGTTGGCACCATGGCTAGTTTGTTTTCCCCCATTATACAATGCTGTGTATAACATGTGTATACATGAGAGCTTGAGTTTGAAGATCGCGATACGTAATATTGATAAACGACGACATCAAAACATGTTTGCGAGTACGTTATATTGATTAACTTGTTCGTCAATATTACGAAAACAGTTTAATGTACGTCGTTTGTCAATATGACGAACGATACTTTTGAAGGAATTCACGGAGGCCTTTAAAAAAAATTCCGAATTCTGTTTGAAAATCGAAACACTGATTTTTTATTTTTCACATTAGTTTTATAAATTATATACTGCCCAGCTAACGCCAGAGTTCAAGTTACACTCAGGTTCCAGTGTCTTGAATCTAAGATGAATGTTTCGATTTCATTTCACAAGTGTTCTTTCAAAAATTAAATTATAGTTGCAAATGCCAAACACTTTGTCAAACAAAATTAAATATATTGTGAAGATAAAAATAACGTGTGATGCATAATTATTATGGTAAGTCAGTAATAAAATTAAACTTAAGCTTATACTTTATTCCATTTATTCCCGCAGACACTGAATTCAAGCAGTACAGATGACGTTGTGCGAACAATGTGCAGCTGCAGATGCAACACAGTCGCAGACATTTGACATCGAGAACTATTTTTGAATATACTGGATATATGCATCCAAGAATATATGCGGCCAAGACTTCTGCAGCCAATATCAGTGCAACATTTTTTTAATGCAGAGCAAGTCGCTGCTGCAGCATCACATGTGCAGCAAGGTGCGATGATGCAAATTGATGATGTTTTTTACTGTTATATTCGCCGTTATTTGCAATTAAACATATAAAAAAATAGTATATTTACACCTATTTGATATTGTTTTATTGCAACGCAAGTGCATGCAATATTTCGACTCTTTTGGGAGCCTTTTCGGAAGCTTTTTTTGATATAAAATGAATCTTATACAAGAGCATTTCCAGATTATTTTTAGGCTCCCTACTAAATTGTTTTTAGACTCCTAAAAGAGTCTTCTAACTATGCTCAGGTCTGAATGACGCATTTTTATCAGAAAATGTATATTTCAAGACTCTTTTCTGAATGAAATATGAGCGCTCAGGCTCAGGCAAAAGATTGCGAAAACAATCTTTTCGGAATTCTTGCGTTGCCTGGGTGACTATTAAATTATATATTACTTTGTTACTATTTGTACTTTTTGTAATACAATTTGAATATTAATTTTTTTGACAAAATTATTACCGATACGAACACGTTTTCTCAACGAACAACAAGAGACACGTAAGCAGAAAATGCCGTCACCAAGTGTCGACTTTGTATACAAGAAGAATGCTGCAAGAATGCCTTTATTTACATTGGAATTCATTTTTTGTTTTCAAACATCAGTATGCTTAAAATGACCCAATACATACTTCAAACGACGACAAAAGAGACGTACGTAGAAAATTTTGCTCAACGAGTGCCAACTTCGTATACAAGAAGAATGTTGAAAGACTACATTTATTTAAATACAATTTGTTTTTTAATTGTTTTTAAACATCAATATGTTCAAACGATGACAAAAGATGGCGTGGGTAGAAAATGCTGCACAACGTCTCCAACTTCATCTGTCGATAAATTACCGAATTAAGACGAGCGTTGCGAACATACGTTGTATTTAGATTTGATTAGCATTTTCTTTTTGTTTCGAAACATAGTTTTAAGCAAGTAAACTGGCAAGAAATAGTTTATTCAAATGCAATTAAAATTTTATGTTGGTATTGTAACATATTTATGGTAAATTTGACAGATTCTGCTGGAAAATATAATAATGTTTACACGTAGTAATAAGTTAATACAATCTGAACAAAAATATTTTCAATTTCGATTATAATTTAATTATATTTCATTATTAATACATGTATGGTAATTTCGTATTACTTTTATATTACATTCAAACATATTCAAACAAATCTTTTCTCTCCGTGTATTTTTCAACTTTTGATATAGGAAATAGTTATCATCGGCTACTAGTAGAAGAAGGATAAAGAAACACCTTTTAGTACAGGTCTGGGTCATTTCGAGTTTAACAGAATGTCATTTGGGTTAACAGGTTCACCAGCTACCTTCCAAAGAATAATGAACCACATATTAACAGTGTGTAAATATAACTAAAATGTTAATCAATCCAATTAATTTTTAATTGAAATTCAGCCGTTACATATTTTAGGAGCATTGAATTCCATATTCGTAATAATGAGAATATGTTAATTGGAGAAACTTTAATTCATTTTTTTGTCATATATTAAAGTTGTTATATATATTATATTTTTTATTGGGAATTTTTAAATCATTAATTAATTAGTAACATCAATTAAAAATTTCATTCGATAGAAATTGGATCAATTAAATATTTTGTTAAATTAAATAAAGTATTTGTCGAATAGAAACATATGAAAATAAAAACAATTTAATACAATATATAACATAAAATAAATATTTAATAAGTATTTATTCTGTTTGATATGCTTTGTAAAATTGTTTCAACCTAACGAATGTTTTACCGAAGTCAGTTTTCACAACTTCTACAGGTGGGCCAATTAATTAAGTCAAACATAAAATTTGATATTCGCTTTTTAATGATTCAATATGCAACAAAATGAGCATCATAAGCTGTTTGTTCAAATTCTTGACATCAAAAATAAATTGAGCCATTTAATGCATTAATAACATAACATATACTAAATAATGCATTATCCTATTTTAAAATAGCAACGTACAAGAAAATAATGTTAGAAGAAACTGAACGACGCCGCCGACGCAAAGACGCACAAATAAAAAACAAAATGAAATCCAGAAGAAAAAAAAAAGTGTTTCAATTTAACAAAATGAATAAATCAAACGTAACAAATAAAAGTAGTTAATATTATTAGAGATTTAGTTGTATTGAAATTATATTAAATTAATTCCTATTAATATATTAATTAAAAAAATGTGTAAATACAATTAATTAGTAAATACATTCATATTTTTAATTGGAATACGATTTTGTTTGCTATCAATATCAATTGTTATAAATATACGTACAATATTGTTTTCTGTGTACGAAAATCAAAACAAAATAATGAATTTAGTGACAGAAAACAGAACAGTATGAACAGGGAATCAGTTAAGCATTGAATGGCAGCATGCCGATCTGAACACGAATATAAAAGAATATTTGTTTGTTATAAAACAATAATATAGAGTATTCACTCATTTATAGAAATAATACCGATATCGATTTTGGGATTACGAACATAGCATGGATTTACATTGTATCTCCTGTGAATCCCCTTGGGTTGCATTTTTTTGAAAATTCATATAAAAATAGCAATTTTTTGAATAAATGCAACCCTAGGAGATACGATGCGATTCACAGTACACCCAGAAAAAATCATGGTAAATTGATAGTATTAATATAGAAAATCAACAATTTATACCATTAAAATTGGTCAATAGGATGTGCCCCATTAGTTCAGTAATATTGAAACTGTTAATACAGTTTGTGGTTGTACCATAAATTTTATAATGTGATATTTTAATTACAATAAGAAAGACCTATACAAATTTAAAGAATTTTAAAATACTATTGAATTAATTAGAAAACTTTTGATTTAAAAACAAAAAACTATTAATACATGAACCATAAGATCATTGGTCGTACCATAAAGTACTTCTGAGTGTAGATACAATGGCTAATCGCTACTTTTATTAAAGCATCGCTTCCTTATTTATCAATTACAAAAGAATGTATTATGAATAATTTATTAAAGCTTCTTACAACACTTTAATTGATTGAAAACATATTTTTTCAATCTAAATTTCATTTAAATATTTGAATTAAAATGTCATCGAATGTCATCAATAACAAAGACAGCGCAAATGTAGCATACAAATTTCTTGGTGGAAAAAATGGGGGCCGCTCACTAAACATGTTGAGCATATCATGCCATTCAAGCGAAAATTACTCTTAAACACTTTCATTATTTACTTGTAACAAATGAGTGTTTGGGAGTAATAATTGAAGTGACTTATTTAAAGTGTACACTAAGAAAACAAAGAAGATTACCAGATTATCACAGCCTTAAATATCAAGTTATTTACAAATTATTTAGCATCCCTCAAATATCCGTCAAATACGATAAATATTGCTAGCACCATCTTTCAAATTTACGATTATTTATAGCAAACATCTTACAATTAGGAAGATATTTGATGAATATTTGGAAAAGGTACTCCATTAGAATTCGCGGAGTAATTTTTATTGAATTGAAATAAAAGGGGTCAACAGTATTTTTATTAATTCTACACTAAGAAAACAGAATGTTTATGGGAGTGTTGCTGCAACTTAAATACTACTCGCTTTAACAATTCCAATATGCAGAAAATACAAATTAATTTGCAGAAAAACTTTAAATAAATTGTAAACATCACATATTTTGTATTATTTGTGAGATGTTTCTTACAAAAATCACGCAAAATGTCATATTTGTGGTAGATTCACTGCAGCTACTAGAGAAATAGGAAGCATTGCTGCAAATATTCACATATTCCACAGATATTAATGCTTTTGTAGCAAAACTATTAATATTGTCTAAATAACACAAAAATTGTCAAATATTTGACATGAATAATTTGCAACTGCAATGATATTTAAGGCTCTAAAACTTTTCAACCATCTTTCGTTTTCTTAGTGTATAATTCAAACAGTATCTTGTTTATACATTGCCATCGTCTTCAACTGTAAAATTGTGCAACTGACTTGTGACTTCTTCGCGGAAGAACCAAGTCCGACCGGCGATGCTGTCATCAAAGTAAACTCTGAAAAGAGATATTTTTCATCACGTGTTGATAATTTCAATGCCAGGATTTTTTTATTTATACTTTTACCATTAAAATGTAATATTTGAGTTGACACTTTTTTGCACCATTGGATTTACTTAACTGTTGTGGATAAATCGAGTTTAAGGAAAAAGTACGTCAGTTTACCTATTTATAATAGACAAATATAAGAATAAGCCGACAGTTTTGTTGCAAATGTCCAAGAACTCAAGATGTTTGCTATCAGTCAATTGTAAATATCTGTAAATAGCTGTTGTGGCAAACAACTGCAACTGCACGTTCGGTTGTCGGAACCTCATGATTGCATTTTTCATTCTGCCAAATTTCACGTTTGTGCATTTGTTACGGCAACTGAGTACCAACAAAATACGTGACAAACGGCAACCACATGTCTATTAGCAGTTCGGTTGCCAGTTTCTTACCAAAAATTATGGATACATGAAGAAATAAATAAAGTTCAAAAATTTTCACAAGTGGCAAACAATAGGAAATACATTAATTAATTAAAAATGCGAAATAAATATATAAATATTAATAAACTAATGAATGAATTCAATACAACTTGCTATTTAGCTAGTGAAATATAATAAAAATATGTGATCATATGTGGCGTTATAAACAGTTTTTTATTATGTTTAATTATGATGAAATAAAATATTAAATGTGTCTCATTCTGTTTTTATTTTTTTATGGAACAGGAATTTATAGATATATTTTTTGAAATTGTATGCGTGACATATTTACGCAACAAAAATCCATGTAGAAAACTTTACATAAATAAGTTTTCTATATAAAAAAATTGTTGAAATAAAATTTCAATGGTAGGTTTTCGGCATGCTTGCTGAATCGGAGGTTTAAACAACCTCATGCTTGCTGAATAGGAGGTTGGCACAACCTCATGCTTGCTGATTAGGAGGTTAGCACAATCTCATTCTTGCTGACTAGGAAGTTGGTACAACCTCCTAATTAGCAAGTTTCCGCAACCGAATAATTCGGTAGGGTAATTTAGTTGGTTGCCGCAAAAAATCAGTTTTCTGTGTGGTATAGTTTCTGTAAATCTTTAATACAATATACCGACCGTCACCGCCAACCTTGATTAGCCTCCAGAATGAAATTCGAAAGCTAGAAACATACATGCTCACAAAATAAAAACACGTCTACCACATTTTGGCTGCTGGCATCAATTTCCTGCAGCATGTTGATGCTCGGGCATGAAGTCTACGATATTGGTTGGATGACATAGAACGGGATAATTAATTAAAAAATGCCATTTTAGTTGTCTTATATGAGGATCCCCTTTTTATACTTATTTTGTAGGATTAAATCAATATTTAAAAACAAAAAACTACATGTAGATTATTTTGATTTAGAGTTGAAAATAAAGCTAAATCTTGATTTGAAGTAAACGCGGAATTGAGAATAGTGAAAAAAGTACTACACCCAGAAAAAAATCATGGTAAATTGATAGTATTTCAATAGAAAAACAATAATTTATACCATTAAAATTGGTCAAGAGGATGCGTCCCATTAGTTCAGTAATTTTGAAACTGTTAATACAATGTGTGGTTGTACCATAAATTTTATAATGTGATATTTTAATTACAATAAGAAAGACATATACAAATTTAATGATACGTATTATTAATTCTATGGTAAAGTCGAATTACATTTTCCTAATAATTTATTAAAACAAAAATATATTTTAGTTAATTTATTGTATAATTTATTTTATTTAAATGTCGAAATTGATATTCATTTTAACAACACACACATAAAAAGACACTTCTTGCTGCAAAAGGTTATAACACATATAATGTTTGCTTTGGTTTCCAATAATTGATTGTAGTACTTGAGTCTGCAGTTATTTTCGAGTCCGTTGCCATAATAGAAGTTCGATGTATTATTTATTTTCTGTAATAAATAAAAATATAAATATATAAATATAATTTATTTACATTAAATACATTGAGTCCTTACCAATGTCGCGTTTAATAATGAGGATTATTACAAAAAAAATACATGCGACCATTTTGAGTAAACACGCAGAATGACGTACAAAACGAACATGTTTGTATTCGTTTTATGTTTTTTTAAACCACGTTTATTATTATAGGAGGAAACCATTAAAACAACAGTATTTATTCTATTTAAAATAATAATATTGAAATATTTAAATTTATGGTAGTGAATTTTTCAAATACTATTGAATTAATTAGAAAACTTTTGATTTAAAAAGAAAAAACTATTAATTCATGAACCATATGATCAATGGTCGTACCATAAAGTACTTAATGGAACATTTTCTGCTGAGTGTAGATACAATGGCTAATCGCTCACTTTTATTAAATGCATCGCTCCATCATTTATCAATTACAAAAGAATTTATAATGAATATTTTATTAAAGCTTCATACAACTCTTTAATTGATTGAAAACATATTTTTCCAATCTAATTTTTTTTTTGTTTATAAATATTTGGTTAAAATGCCATCGATAACAAAGGCAGCGCAAATGTAGCGTACAACAGGTGTAAAAAATGGCGACCGCTCACTAAACATGTTGAGAGTATCATGCCCAATGTGCCATTGCACTTAATATTCACTTGCGAATGCTTTGAAATCTATCATTACTTTCAAACCATAGAGTTGAGGTTAATGTTCGAACACCTTTAACCTAAATTTAAAAATCATAGCTTTTTCAATAAAAACTGGTAGCTTTACCTTTATTCTCAAATCAATATCGGCTTTAATTCTTAAATTTACCCCAAAGTGGAAGATGTTTTTTTTTTGCGAGCTCTCGAATAACATTCTACAGCCTAATCAAGGTTGGGGGGCGGTCGGTATATTGTTTTACAGATTCCCAGAAGGCCAAACAGTAATACCCAAGTAACCACTTTGTGGCAACTTAAGTAGTGGCCACACAATTGCCATTAAAGTGTTTTTCCACATCATGCGAAATATACTTATTTGCCACCCTATTGCCAGTCAAAAAACCCCGGGGCGAGGCTTAGTTGCCACAAATTTCGATCCATTAAAGTGTCGGTTCACCTATTTGGAACTTCAACAGTATTTTAAATGTGTAACTTGTGTGGATTAAAAATAAAAATAATAAAGATCCAGTACCATTAACGTGAATGTTTGTCGTATAATAAAACTGCACATAATGCCAAAAATATGCTATGACATAGTAATATAAGTCTTTACGAACAGATTTTTCGGCAAACTACACTCCAATTTAAGAAACTGTTCAAGTTTTTGGGTTAAAGCTTATTCTACCCCCTCTAATTTTAACGCGCACCAAAAAAAGATGCAATTTGTGAAAATTTGTTAAAATAGTGATTTTTATTATTTCTAAAATTATAGATTCCGACTGTCTTTTTTTTACAATCCAACGTTCCATGAACAGAATGTTCCATTATCAGAATATATGTCTTATATATCACATCATTATGACATATTATTGCGTATGTTCCATACATCGTCCTGATCAAGACATTTCTGCACATGGGCATAGGTTGATGGCAGCTAATTTAAATTAAAAATCTATAAGTTATATTTGTTGTCCAGAGGGATCAAAGCGACACAAATGCTATTTTATTATTTTCTTTTTAGCGCCCTTTGATGGTGTTTCTTATTTTTTATTTGTGGTGGCCGTTAAAGTGTAGTTTTTCAAACATGTCCATTAATCACACACAATTATCTCAAACATTATTAAAATGTGTTGTTTTCTTTGCAACAACATGTTGCGGTTGATGCCATAGATCCATCAAAAATGTATAAAAAAAGAACGATTTTATGATTTTATCTAATTGAATTTAATGTTTAAAGACCACTTGTGTGTGCTGTAAATGAAAATTGACAGCTATCGATATGTCAGAAGGTCATAGAGTCTCAAAAGGGAAATTTACGGGGTGAGAGCGATCAGGTTCCAGGGATGTTCAATTTAAAATTTTTGAGGAGTGAGGAAAAGTAGTAATTTAAGTGATAGGCGAAACCGTATTATGATTTCCAAATAAGAAATGGATGAGTGAAAAGGGTTGTCGGCCTGGAGAAAAACGAATACGTTTCAGTTGGCACAGACGCACATGAACGATAAGTCACGGTCGATCTTGCAACAAATACAATTTTTTTAGTTATTTTAAATTTAATTAGCGCGAGTGGTAATTTTTTTTGTGCTCAGAAAAAAGTTGTACCTTTTTGTGTGTTTAAACAATAAGCAGTGAGTTATATGTTCAGCGATCATATATATTTATATATATATATATATATATATATATATATATATATATATATATATATATATATATATATATATATAAGAAAACAAGATGTTCATGAAAGTCTTGCTGCAATTATTCTAACTAAACTTTTGAGGTATTTTGACATTTGACTACCGTAAAAAAGGAAAATGGCGTACGTTCGATTACGTTCGATTTATCGACAAGAATTTAGTAAATTCAATGGTGTAAAAAAAGTGTCAACTCAAATATTATATTTTAATGGTAAAAGTGAAAATCCTGTCCTGTGATTTAAATTATCAACACGTGATGGAAAATATTTCTTTTCAGAGTTTACTTTGATGATAGCGTCGCCGGTCGAACTTGGTTCTTCTGCAAAGAAATCTCAAGTCGTTGTACAATTTTGCCTTCGAAAAATTTAAAAAGACGATGGCGATGTATAACAGGATGTACCAGGATACTGTTTTAATTCTAGAATAAATAAAAATACATTTGATTCATTTTCTTTCAATTCAATAAAAATTACTCTGCGAATTCTAATGGAGTACCTTTTCCAAATATTCATCAACTATCTTCCTATTTGTCAGATGTTTAATTGATGGTTGCTATACATAATCGTAAATTTGAAAGATGGTTGCTAGCAATATTTATCGTATTTGACGGATGTTTGAGAGATGGTTGTCTCAAATACGATTTAAATAATTTGTAAATAACTTGATATTTAGAGCTGTGATATTTCAGGCAATCGTCATTGTTTTCTTAGTGTACACTAAGAAAACAAGAAGTTTATGAAAGGCTTGGTGCAACTTTCTGGTAAAATGTACGGCTTGTAGCAAATATTCAAACAGCCCATAACTTTCAATAAAGTTGCAGTAAAACTATTAATATTTTTAAATATGAACTATATGCAGATAGTTACAAGATGTTTGCCACAACAGCAATGAAAACGAAGATATTTACAGTTGACTGATAGCAAATATCCTGAATTCTTGGACATTTGCAACTAAAATCTTGAGTTATTTGACATTTGGCTATTGTAAAAAAGGAAAATGGCGTACTTTTTCCTTACGCTCGATTTGTCTACAACAATTAAGTAAATCCAATGATTTAAAAAAGTGTCAGCTCATCAAATAATACATTTTAATGGTAAAAGTGAAAATAAATTTTCTCGGGATTGAAATTATCAACACGTGATGGAAAATATTTTTTTTTTCAGAGTTTACTTTGATGACAGCAGCGCCGGGCCAACTTGGTTCTTCCGCGAAAAAGTACAATTTTACCTTCGAAGTATTTATAAAGACGATGGCGATATATAATCAGGATACTGTTTTAATTCTAGAATAAATAAAATACATTTGATTCATTTTATTTTAATTGAATAAAAATTACTCCGCGAATTCTCATGGAGTACTTTTTCCAAATATTCAACAACTATCTTCCTATTTGAAAGATGTTTAATTGATGATTACTATAAATAATCGTAAATTTGAATGATGGTTGCTAGCAATATTTATCGTATTTGACGGATATTTGAGAGATGGTTGTCCCAAAGATGATACAAATAATTTGTAAATAACTTGATATTTAGGGCTGTGATATTTCTGGTAACCATCTTTATTTTCTTAGTGTATATATAAATTATTCCGTTTAGTAAAGGAAGTCGTACTGGTCTGGAAGTGGATTAATAAAAAAAAAGTTTAAATGTGAGTTTGCGAGAAATTTTATTGTAGATTTCTTTTTATACATTTTTTTTCTCAACACGCCTTTTTTTACTTTTGTGGTGTGGTCGACGAACGGAGTCAGATTGGAATTATCGTTGCACGATGAAAAAAAAGCGGAAATGCAAATGCCCAGATAAGTGGCCACAATTTATTTTTTTTACTTTACATAGTTTTTTTACACATATATTCAAAACCAAATATCGTTGCACCAGTTTTTGATTTTTCTAGGTCACCACGGGTCCGAGCGGCGCTTATTTTTAATTTTGTTTTTTTTTTTTGCAAAAAAAGGCGCTTGGAATTTTTTTTTTTAATTTCACTTCGGCCGGTAAAGTGAACTTTAGCCCATTATTTATTTCGGAACACTTGAACAACTGAATGTGGGTAATAATTGTGTATGAATTATTCACTTTGCAGTACTAAATAAATAATTAAGTAAATAAAACTACTTAATTTTTTTATATTCTATATTTATATCTTCATCGTTTAAGAATATTTTATCGAATGAATCTCCGTGTATTCATACATGTTTGACAGCGAAAAAAACACGTTACTTTCAACGTTTTGTAAAATTTCCACAAAAAGAGCGACCAAAATTTTTAATAATTCATGAAATTATTAAAATTTCACTATTTATGGCGTACATTTCAAAAACACGATCTGCAGCTGTTTTTCCAATACTTATTTTAGCATATCACCAAAAAAGAGTGAAATTGACTACAATTATAGTATAATATTACAATCATTTTTTAGAGTGCAGGGAAACATTCGCGAAGATATTTTTTTTTTAGGGTCGTGACATATCCACTGAGTTGGCAAAGGCTAGTCGCAAAAGAAGGGAACCAATTGTGTTTAGAATATGATGTCTTGAAACCTACAAACAAGTAGTTTCAAATGCATCACCTACTGTATTAAATTTTTTTTTTTTTTTTTTTGAGCGGTTGACCATGAAAGTCGTAAAGACGCTTCCTAGATAAATACAGTAGGAGTAATTTCAGATGGTTCATAGCCTAGTTGCAACACAAACAGAATGCAACTATGAAGTATGGAAGAAAAGACATGAAGAGGAATAAAAAAATAAAGAAGATAGAAAAAAAATAAACACAAAAGGTGAAAAGCATAAAATCCTTAAAATTAAGAAACGAACCATTCAGTTAACCACGCGAAGTTAACCCCCCCCCCATATCCTTATATATGCATATATAACAATAGTATTATTAACCTTTTTTTTCATTGCTTAAGTTATTGTAAACCAGTAGCCTTAAATAAAAGCATGACCAAAGATACGAACAATCGTAAAATACAAGAGAATATTCGTTATACTACTTTTGATTTAAATAGAAATACCATGGCAAATGTTGCCGCTAATTTTGACTATAGGGACCTGTCACAATCCATTAAGCAAGCGGGAACAATCGCAAAAAAAAGACACTTGGCGATGGCAACCCGAATTCAAAAAACATCGCAGAGTCTCTATCAGGAGTAGCCAATACTGGAACCATTTCAAAAGGTTTACAGCCTAATACTGCCTTCACATTTCCTCCACCAATGGATGTGAGTACAGAGGGTGCAACCGGAGATTCTGTGCAGACGTCAAGTAAAGATAGGAAAAGGTTCTGCATAAAAGGAAAAGGATTGAGAAAACATGTTGTGGAAAGTTACGGAACGGCTGAGCAGCCAGTTTTAGTTATTTTGGCCAGGGAGATACGAAGGCTATGAATAAAATAAATAGAAATAATCATAACAATCATTTACACACCAGGTTCATGCAACCAGAGCAATGGTATCATAATCGCCAACCACCACAGTATTATAGGCAGCAACAAAATTCGCATCAAAATTCGCAATGATGCAGCAGCAAAATTTTAAGCCGATATTAGGTCAACTTCAGCAACAGTGGCGCGATCAGCAACCTCTGCAGGATAAGCCGTGGAACCGGCCACATAGTCCCACTAATCCGGCGGAGTATAAGGTGCGTCAAAATAATCACGATGAAATTGTCCTGATTCGGGATGGCTATGGTTGGATAAGTGGGGCATAGTGTTTGATAAGAACCGAGACAACACATCGAAGACTTTATTTTTCGTGTCGAGCATATGCAGTCATATCATAACAGATGTTTCTGGAATATTATATTAAGCGATTTTCATTTGTTAATTACTGGGGCCGCCCGAGAATGGTACTGGCTACATGTAAAAATCAGTGGCACGTTGCGCGATGCCATGCTGCGTCACTATAAAAGTATCCGTATGGCCTGCGAGGTCATGCGTGATCTGGTTGAGAGGAAGCAATTACCAGGAGAGAGTGTGGACAATTTGATCATGACGTGATCAAAATCTATAAAAGAAATTTGCGAGAGTGTTTGGCTAGGATTATTTATCCCATGTTAATAAATACAATGGAAGTTCTGAGTGCCATAAAGCGGAGTATAATTTTCCACGACGCGAAGGACGAACATTTCCCCTACAGCCACCGTCTAGGTATGCACCGCCAGCGAGGAATTGCCAAGTGAACGAGATAATGGATGAGCGACACGAGGACGATGAAGACTATAATGTCGTTGATGAAATTCAGGGACGTCAGATACACTCGAGGCCACCACAACTGGGTAAATGTATTTTGGTGTGTTGGAATTGCCGACAGCTGGGACATGTATACATGGACTGTCCTTCAATAGAACGGAACATATTCTGTTATAAGTGTGGATTGGCAAATATGGTAACACCAAAATGCGCATGGGAAACGGACAAAGGAACGTGACGCGCGCGGACTTCCGTGCCACAGCACGACTGCGAAGAGAATCATGTCATCAGCGATGTGTTCATGTCCGAGTGCGAAGACATGCAGACGTGTTACAGATAGCTCCGTATTTAAAATCGATAAAACTATCCAAAAAGTTATTAATAGTGCGCGATAGGTGGGTGGTTGAAGCGCGCGCCCGTTGTGATGATTCTGGCACCAACAATAACTGGTGTTTCTAAAGAATCAACGAAACATTTAAAGAGAGTTCATCGAACACTCACCAAAAATTGTATCATCAAAATCACTCTCCAAGCAAAGTACTCATCAATACGGAATGTCAAAACAAAGCAAGTATTCCCGCGCAAACAAACGTTCAAAACAAATGTTCTCCAAACCAAAAGAGACATCATTATGAAAAAAGTGATTCCCAAACATTCAATGCATTGTATGTAGACAAATAAATTCGGAAATATTTTTAACAATACAAATCGTTTAAATCATTGAAAAGTAAGTTGTCTAACAACCAAAAAAATTTCAACGCATCGTATCGACAATTTTCGGTAAATTCTTAACGATGACAGCTGACGATAAATATCATAGCGAACTGTGTTCGGAATTCCTCCTAACAATATTTGTCGTTAATTGTAGTTAGCGATTTTGATTTTTGTCGATACGGAGTTAGGGAATTGCGCTACAGACCTCCCAACGCTCCCACTCTCAGCTGAAATAGCGTAGACAACTCCATAATCTCCTTTATTGCTAACGATCTCACCGTCGACTGTCAGCAACAAACCAATCAGCAAACGAACTCATCTTCTGTATCTCGCTCTCTTCAACCAAGAGACAACAAACAGAACACTGCACAAAAAAATTACGCAATAGAAAATCAAGCGACTCCATCGCAATCAAAAAAAAATCCTTAACAAAACAAATCATACAACAACAAAAAGACAAAGAACAAGCCCTGAAAATTTAAATACGAACAAACGCAAACAATCAAAACTATCTGACTACTGGTTATATTGCCCACCAGCCACTAACTCAAATATGTTTTCCGATATCGAGAGCAAGAAAAACCCACCAGATAAAGTTTCAAAGCCCCCACCAATCTATGTTTCAGCTGTAAATAATGTCAAACCGCCCCTAAAGTTACTTCATGTAATTGCGGAAAATGACTACGAGATAAAATTTTTTAAAGATAATGAAGTAAAAATACAAGCGAAGTCAAGTGAAAATATTCCATAATCACAAAAGCGTTAGTTGAAAAAAATACAGAATTCCACACATACAAACCAAGACAAAGATTTTAATGTAGTTCTAAAATGGATGCACCACTCCGCACCTTGTGATGAAATTAAAGAAGATATACAAAGGTTAGGATTTGAGGTAACAAACGTCTCAAACATTAAACAAAGAATTACCGAAACCCCACTTTCAATGTTTTATGTAAACATCAAACAAAACAAAAACAATACCGATATTTATAAAATTGAATTTCTTATGCAAACGAAAATCAAATTCGAACTACCAAAGCAAAAAATGGAAATAGCACAGTGCACAAATTTCCAGAGATACGGTCACATGAGAAGATACTGCAATCACAGTTCCAGATGCGTAAAATGTACCGGAAATCATGCAACAATAGACTGTCAGCGAAAAGGTAAGTCACAACATGTGAAATGCGTCTTATGCGGTGAAAACCATCCAGCAAAATACAAAGAATGTACTGTCTACAAGGAACTGCAACAAAAAAACAACGAAAAGCTGCCAGATCTGCGCATCGACAATGGCATGGTGTTTAAACGCACTCGTTTTGGTCGAGGGCTCGAAGAGTTGGAGAAATTTCCATGGAGGATATGAGTTCTAGAAGCTATAACTACAACGTTGATAGCGAATGCACATGAACGTGAAACAGCAGTTCATTACAAAAACAATACATCGAGTGAGGCAGTTTTATCACTGCCAGGTATGATGGTGCAGATAAAAAATTATATTCGCCATTGCATCGTGTGTAAGGAATCAAAGCCTTCTAATCAGGAGCTGAGACCATGGATTGGACAGCTATATATATCGACTTCCTTGGAAAATATCCGCGTTCGAAAAGTGACAACGCCTACGGAGTACCCGAGACCATCCATTCAGAGAATGGAAAACAATATATGTCTACGCAATTTACCCAGCAAGAACATAGTCTTTCATTTTATTAATCATTTTAGTGGTAGCAATGATCAACGTTTTGATCATTTTTTCGGTCACTTGTAGAACAGCGACGGAAAAAAAATGATCAAAATTTTTGTGTTCGTGTGATTTTACATCCCTGTCTTACGCACATTTACACAGCTTTTTCTGGCATGTATAAGTGAGTAGCAAACATTTTGCATTTGTGTTCGAGTTTCGGTCAGCAGTGTCTTGCTGGGTATGAACATGAGAAATGCATACAAAATAACACATTTAAACGAACGCATGTACCAATCGGTTCTTGCGGCGATTAGGTCCTACTTGCAAGAAGGTGATTGCGAATGGGATCTTTACTTTTCAGAGATTGAATGCGCACTTCGCAGTTCAGTGCATTCAGCAATAGGTGTAACCCCTTTTTTTTCTCTATTTGGACACAACATGTTCAGTAGCGGCGCAGATTATAAGTTAGCATGTAAACTAAAATCACTAGGCGACCATGATTCGCAATCATTTGATCAAAAATATTCACGAAGCCTTCGAAAAAAGTGTTGTAAGATACAACAAACGGGCGCGCGAGGTAAAATTCATGCCTGGGCAAGATGTTTTTAAGAGGAATTTATTCCTCAATAATTTTCAAAAAAATTTAAACTCAAAGTTATTCCGAAAATTTACGAAATTTCGCTTAGTTATAGCTGTAAATAACAATATGTACAAATTGAAATCAATCGGCGGTAAACTACTGGGGATTTTTCACGCAAAACAGTGATAATTAGGAAATAACGACAATAATGTTCTTGGTTCAGCGAAGTCCTATTAGCGTCCGGAAGGTGGGACAACAGGCAACATCATATACACGCTGTAAAAAAAGGGCTGTCCCAAACATAATTTTGCAGGCATTAACATATATGTTTGGAATTTTATGTAAACATAATATATAATTGACTGATAAATCATTTGTAAACAGGGTTGTATTGAGACTTGAACAGTGTTGTAATGAGCTCTGACTTAAATTATAAAATCCCGGAAACATTTTAATGTTGCCCCTTAAAATGGAGTATGTTCTAATGGAAACATAATAATTACTACATCCAAATAAAATAAATATTTGAACCGAAACATAAATATGTTCAAAATAAAACATGATTTTGAACGACCTGAATATAAATATGTTTCCAGTGGAACATATCAGTTGTTTCAGTTCAAAAAGTAGTATGTTTGCATAGAAACATATTTAAATATTTTTGGAAAGAAATCCTGAAAATAAAATAAAAATAAAATCTTTTTTTTTATTAATTTTTATTAAAAATCTTTAAACATGCACGCCGGTCGGACTTGGTTCTTCTGCGAAAAAATCTCAAGTCGTTGTACAATTTTGCCTTCAAAGGATTTAAAAAGACGATGGCGATGTATACCAGGATGTACCATGTACCAGGATACTGTTTTAATTCTAGAATAAATAAAAATACATTTGATTCATTTTCTTTCAATTCAATAAAAATTACTCCGCGAATTCCAATGGAGTACCTTTTCCAAATATTCATCAACTATTTTCCTATTTATCCGATGTTTAATTGATGGTTGCTATACATAAACGTAAATTTGAAAGATGGTTGCTAGCAATATTTATCGTATTTGACAGATGTTTGAGAGATGGTTGTCTCAAGTACGATTTAAATAATTTGTAAATAACTTGATTTTTAGGGCTGTGATATTTCTGGCAATCATCTTAGTGCAGTGAAACATATCAGTTGTTTCAGTTAAAAGAGTACCCAATATGCCACGGGGTTAGCGTTTGAAAAATGAAGCATAATTGCCTTCAAGGTCTAGTGTGTTTTTCAAATCAGTTTCAATTATAAAATAAGTACTATTTTTAGCGCTTACTCTGAATTTGAAAATGATTTGATATTAGGAGCAAAAATGTAGTGACGCTAAAAACAGTATGTTTTTTATGATTGCAATAGAAACCCTGACAAAAAATATAACATAACAACACGCGTCCAAATCTAATAGCTTACCGAAATCTGTGTTTGGACTTCTGTGGATATTTAAAACAATATACCGACCGCCCCCGCAAACCTTGAATAGGCTCCAGAATTATATTCGAGAGCTTGAAACGTACAAGCTTAGAAAAACACGTCTACCACATTTTGGATGCTGGCATCGATTTTCTGAAGTTGCCTTGGCGCTCGTGCTTGAAGTGTACGATATTGGTTGGATGACATATAACGGGGTAATGAATTGAAAAATGCCCTTTTTGTTGTCCTATATGAGGATCCCCTTTTTTTACACTCAGAAGAAAATGTACCATAAAGTACTTTATTGTACGACCATTGATCTTATGGTTCATGTATTAATAGTTTTTTCTTTTTAAATCAAAACTTTTCTAAATAATTTAATAGTATTTGAAAAATTCAGTACCATAAATTAAAATATTTCAATATTATTATTTTAAATAGAATAAATACTGTTGTTTTAATAGTTTCCTCTGTTGTATCTAAATGTCGTTTGCCTTGGCGTGTAGCCAAATGTCGCAACGTTCCTTTTATACTCACCCATGATGTCCTACCCAAATGTCCAACGTTGTTGTTCTGTTTCTATTAATCAAAATAATTTAAACAAGTCTTTTCTTCTAAGACATACTTTTATTTAAATTAAAGTTCTATTTTAATATTAACATTATTAAGTAACACGTCTTCAACGTTCAACTTTTAACTCTAACTCACAACTAACAACTCATTTTACAACTGACTTAAAATCTAACTTAAACTATTATATAAAGGAATGTTCCAAATCAACATGTTCCGGCAGAGTGCAAATTCCACTCAACGAATTTACTTCCGTAAAGTCGCCGCCGGCCATTCACGCTGCAGCTGGTTTGACCCAGCTTCGCCAATACTGTTGGCAAACAGTGCCCTACATTGCACCTTACTGCAACTTTACGATAACTGCATGAGTTAGTCATCGCGGAAGTAGGTCATGATACGTTTATAATATTAACTTACGAAAACACACTATTTTGACTTACAACATACCTCCACCCTTATTTTAAGAAAAAATTATTATTAAAATGAATAATAGTTTTTTCTTTTATATCATTAATATCATCATATAGAGCATTACATGCTATATAAAAAAAAAATATAAATAAACTTAATAATAGTTTTTACTTGTTCATCAATATTATTTAAATGGGCATCGACATACTCTATTATTTGAAAATATAATGTATGTGAAAGTTAATAACCTAATTACTAAACAACAGCTACAATGCACAGAACGTTGCAGTTGACAAAACAGTAATTGATCAGGTTACCGCTTTGCACTTGCTGCGTTTTGTGTTATTCCGTTGCCATTTTTAATTATACATATCAGACATTATGCTTAATTTTTTGCAACGATTTGTTTACTTTATATTTTGCGATATTTTAATTTAAATATTTAAATTTATTTTTGTTGACTATTGTTTTGCTTAGTAATTTATTATTTTACTTTACTTTAAATAATATTTCTTTGACTTTTCTTTTTTTTATTCTAATTTATATTGTTGAAATTTTGTAATGTTTGTTAACATTTTTTACTTTTACTATATTCTACTTCAATTTTCCTTATTTTACTTTAATTTTCGTCCAGTTTACTTTCACTTACATTTTCTTTTAATTTTCGTCTAGTTTACTTTTATTAACTCTAATTTATTGTTACTTCAATTTTCCTTCGTTTTTTTATTTTTTATTTTAATTTTACTATATTTCAACTTCAATCTACATTAACTTTAATTTTTACATACGCAAATACAAAATAATTGCTAAATTTTGAAAATAAATATTATCAATTTCTTGAAAGCAACAAATGACAATATTATTTTTAGTTTGAAAATAATATCATTAATTTTTGTTATTGAGTGTAGAATATATTTGATGTATAAAATTATTATTTATATTTTGAAATTTATTTTCAAAAATATTTGTTATTGTCGCGCTATAGTTCGGCGCTTCCGCTATCGAACGTATACACTTTTATATGTTTTTTATGTGATATACTACATCGGCGAGCAGCGACGGATGGCCGGACGCGAATGGAGAATGTTCCGTCCTACGAATCGTCGGCCACCAGACGCAGTATTATCGAAGTACTGTCGGGAATGCTACTATTACGCGTCTAGATTCACAATGGACTAGCTGGCGTATGTGGCGCATGCCTCACATCATGTGCGGTCGCATCGAAATTAGAAGAAGATATGTTTAATCACACATATAATCGCTTTGCGCAATTTATTCCTATATTCTCTATTCTACCGACAGAGTCCGTGGCTGCATGCGTCTAGCTTCCAGGGCCTCCATCGACGGGAGTAGACCAAACATATTTGATGTCAGCCTGCACCGTAAGTCTGTAGCCTTATATACATCGCGGCGGTGTCCAACTTAGTTTAACTGCTCGTGGCGTGTGAGTAAAGAATGCTGCCCTACTACAGTCATCATTCCGCAGCTGAAGGAAAGAAGAAGGTTCTATTTGCGGCGCAAAATTTAAAGTTATTTGTGTGCTAATAAAACATGACATCAAATTTAAAAATTGTTTGTTTTCTTTTTAAAAATTACATTTCAAATTTTAAAATTTTAAGAATGCCATTCAAAGCAAAATCGAAAATTAACAATTGAAATTTTCATAAACAAAAATTTTATGTTCAATATTTATTTGATAATTTGATTGTTGAATCCGACAATAATTTGAAAATAATATTTGTGGATCCATTTTAACATGAAATATTTTCAAATTATTGTCGGAATCGATGTGTGTAGTTGTAATATTTTAATAACATTAACATGACATAAACTTCTGCGATCGTTGGTTCTGTTACTCGTGTATATTATGTTGGCTGCATTTCAACTCTCGATTTCTTCTGCCCTTCCCTGAATAGAATGGACAATAGCTGAGGTCCTTCGTCTTAACTGTTGAAAAATGTTCGTCGTCGATGTTAATTAATTTCGGTTTTTCCTCGTCTTCGATGTTGCTTTGTATTTCTGCCAAGTAAATCGTCATTTGTTGAGAGCGGATACTAAAATGGTTAATTTTGTAATAGCGAGTTCTTCTATCGATCAGGAATTATCATCTTTTAATTATACATATATGTTGTCGTTTTCATTTAACATTCTTGTTTTCGTACAGATTTGCATTCACAGCTAATTAAGTGTATATGGAATAGATCCCTCAACTTATAATATTAGCGTGTTATTTGAGCGTGTATATTGACCTTTTTTAATTATATGTATGGGGGCGATTATCACAAGGCAACGTGTCTGAGTGCTTCAACATGGCGAAGCCAGCGCAATCCTTGTCGGTGTCGTCTCAAGTCAACTCACTGGTCACCAGAATTGACAAAGTGTCAAATGGTGACACCTCCACTTCGGTGGAAGTCCTCCTCGTGGAAGTCCCTGGAAACGGCGCTCTACACCACCCGGTGTAGAAGTCGGCTAAAGTGAGTGGCGAGCATCTACCTCAGAGTGAGGGTTCGTGCGTTGGGTTTGGGTCCCACCACGGAAAAAACCTATGCGCCCAATGAAAACAAAAAAGAAGCCTCGGATAACGACCGATTACAACGAAGACGATTCACGCAAACGTTTTAAGGACCATGATTTACGGATATGCACCTGGAATGTCCGGACCCTTTATAGGGAAGGTGCCTCTATCCAGCTGGCAGATGTCCTCGAAAAATATAAGGCTGACATCACCGATATCCAGGAGATGCGATGGACGGGACAGGGCTGTTCGAAACAAGCGTCCTGTGATATCTACTACAGCTGCCATGCGGAGAGACACGAATTTGGATGTGGATTTGTGGTCGGCAAGAGACTCCGCCATCTTGTCTCTAGGTTCACGCCCGTGGACGAAAGGCTCGCAACAATCCGCATCAAGGCTAAATATTTCCATATCAGCCTAATTTGTGCACACGCTCCGACGAACGAGAAAGATGACGAGACAAAAGAGCGCTTCTACGAGCGCCTAGACAACGCATACGAGCGCTGCCCCCGCCACGATTTCAAAATCGTGCTAGGCGATTTTAACGCCAAGGTGGGCAGAGAAGCCATCTATTGTCCCACAATCGGAAAATTTAGCCTCCATGCCAACACTTCCGATAACGGAACGAGGCTAATCGACTTCGCCGCAGCACGAAACATGGTAGTTAGTAGCACTAGATTCGAACATTTCGATATCCACAAGGCCACATGGTTGTCGCCCGATCAAAAAACTCGAAATCAAATTGATCACGTTGTGATTGACGGAAGGCACGCTTCGAGCGTGATGGACGTACGCACTATCCGAGGTGCCAATATGGACTCGGATCATTACCTTGTAGCAGCCAAGGTCCGCACACGCTTAAGCGCTGCGAAGAACGTACGGAACCAAACGCAGAGAAAGCTAGACGTCGGTATGCTGCATTCACAACAGACAACGCAAGCCTTTTCCACTCGACTCTCACACCTGCTTAGACAAAGCACTCCTCCTCTCGATGATATAAGCGCGCAGTGGAATCATATCTCCTGCTCTATGCGTACGGCTGCCGAAGAGGTGCTTGGATTCCAACGCCCCCTGAGGAATCAGTGGTATGACCAAGAGTGTCGCGCGGCCACTGCAGAGAAAGACGCTGCGTGCAAATCCACCCTGCAGTCAGTAGCTACGCGAGCTGCGAAGGAGCGATACAAAGAGAAGAGGAGGGAAGAGAGACGTCTTTTCAGGCGTAAAAAAAGCGAGGCAGAAAGACGTGAGTGTGAGGAGATTGAGATGCATGGGGACAGGAATGAAGCTCGAAAATTCTTCGAGAAAATAAGACGCCTAGCCGGAAGTTCAAAATCCGGAGCCTCTTCCTGTAAAGATGAAAACGGAAATCTAGTGACAGATATCCAGAGCACACTGAAAATATGGAGGGATCACTTCTCTAAACTGCTGACCGGTGATGATGACCTCAATTCCACCGAAAGAGAAGCAAACCCGGCAACCCCTGTACTTGATGACGACGTTGAGATTCCGCCACCCGACCATGGCGAGGTCAGGACAGCCATTGCTCGGCTGAAAAACAACAAAGCCGCAGGTGCTGATGGCCTGCCTGCTGAATTGTTTAAGACCGGAGGGGAAGAGCTAATAGAGAGCATGCACGAGCTCGTAAGCAGAATATGGTCGGATGAAAGCATGCTCAGTGTACTCTGCCCAATCCTTAAGAAATGGGATCCCAATATCTGCGCCAACTACCGTGGGATCAGCCTACTCAATATCGCACACGGTGTTCTATCGAGCGTATTATGTGAAAGACTGAAGCCCATCGTCAACAGACTGATTGGACCTTATCAGTGCGGCTTCAGACCTGGAAAATCCACCATAGACCAGATTTTCACATTGCGCGTAATCCAGGAAAAGACCCTTGAAAAACAGATCGACACCTACCACCTATTAGTCGACTATAAAGCCGCCTTCGACACTCCGATAAGGGAACGATTATACGCCGCAATGTCTGAGTTCGGTATACCTGCGAAACTTATAAGGCTTTGCAGGATGACCCTGAGCAACACACGTTGCTCAGTGAGAATAGGAAAAGACCTCTCCGAGCCATTTCATACCGAACGAGGTTTCAGACAGGGTGACTCCCTATCGTGCGACTTTTTTAACTTATTGATGGAGAAAATAGTTCGAGCTGCCGAACTCCCTCAAAGCGGCACTATCCTCAACAAAAGTGTCATGCTGCTCGCATATGCCGACGATATTGATATCATTGGCAGGAGCACACGAGCAGTCAGCGCAGCATTCTCGAGATTGGAGAAAGAGTCGCGTCGAATGGGTCTAGCGGTGAACGAGGACAAGACGAAGTTCCTTGTGTCAACAAGCAAAAAAGAGTCCGTGCGTCTTGGACAAAAAGCTGATTTTGACACCCACAAGTTCGACATTGTGAAGGACTTCGCCTATCTGGGATCCAGCGTAAACAGCAACAACGACGTCAGCCTGGAGATCAAACGGAGAATAACTCTTGCCAACAGGTGCTACTTTGGGCTCAGTAGGCAATTGAGAAGCAGAGCCCTCTCTCGCCGGACAAAAATAACGCTCTACAAGTCCCGTCCTACTTTATGGTGCAGAAACATGGACGCTGGCCACCACCGATGAGAGAGTACTGGGAGCGTTCGAGAGAAAGATTCTCCGTAAAATCTTTGGCCCTATCTGCTTTGCTAACGAGTATCGAATCAGGATGAACCACGAGCTGTATGAGTTATTCGACGACATTGACATAGTCAAGCGCATCAAGATCCAGCGGCTTCGCTGGCTAGGTCATGTCGAACGAATGGATGAAAACACTCCAGCCAAGAAGGTGCTTGAATCGAAACTCGAAGGTGGACAGCGTAGAAGAGGGCATCCAAATCTGCGTTGGAAAGACCAAGTTGAGGACAACCTGGCAACGCTTGGTATTTCTAACTGGCGTCAGCGCGCGCAAAGCAGATCCGACTGGCGCGGCTTCATCTCAGCGGCCAAAACCGATCCACGGTTGTAAGGGCCATTTAAGTAAGTAAGTAATGTGAAGATGTAAAACGTTGTTATCTCATTATGGCACAATAGTCGCAACTTTGCATATATGTCAAATTTCTACATCCATATGTATAGTGTATCTCCTTCTTTCTCTTAATAAATCATCTGATTGACGTCCAATTGTTGTCGTCCGCGCCATAACTCTCACATGTTGTTTCATACGTCATTACATAGCATTACCATTTCTGACCTTTTCCCAACAAACGATCTTCCTTGACGTGCATTAATTGTACTTCTTTATTTTGTAATTCTTCGTTTAGCTGTGTCCCTTCGTCTATCTTTAAAGTGTATATATAATTTATTTTTAAACTCCTCTTTGACTTATTTCTATTTATGTATTAGAATAATGAATTACGTGTTTATTTTACATATGTGTGTGTATTAGGCTACTACTATTTTACTACATGTTTTATTGTACTTCTAAAATCTTTTATTTCTTACTATTATTATAAACCAATTATTCTATATACAAATTCATTAGCACAGGAATCAATGCTAGTCATTTTCAATAAGTAATACTTAGCTATTTATTCGTTCACTAATTTCCGAATTTAATTTTATTCATATTCTTATAATTCAATGTTTACTCCCTACTCCGCATTACTCTTGGTATGCAATTATATTTCAACCCATTCTGGCTACTATGCACTTTCCCTTGACTTCTCTCCACACCGCCTATCCATTTATTATTATTTTTCATATTTCTTTTCCACTTTTTTTTTATTTATTTGTATTAACGTATCTCATTTCATTTGCATTGGTGCAGTGGTTCCTATCGTTTGGTTCAATGTCATTAAGGTACTGACCTATCTTAAATGTAGTGACAATTTAAATTTCATTTTTGCTATTTTATAGTTCATCTAATATAATCATGTTTATTACCATATTCATCATTAACTGTTATTAACCTTTGATATTTTCATACTCATAGTCTTTAAAATGCTTTACTCCTTTATCTCTCTATTAAACATTTGTTAGTACATGATTTAATGCTAGTCACCTTTGAAATTGATACATAGCTATTTTCATGCACTAGTTTATTTCATTAAAACCTATTCCTAAAAAAAATAATCTTATTTACGCGTAATTTCTTCAACTTTATTTGCAATATTATGCTATTAGCATGGTCAACAATATGTGTTATGATCATTATGAACTGTTTGTTTCGTTAAATTTACTTTAAAATTATATGCTTTTAATAAGTTGTTATGGAATTTTTTCCCTTTTCCTTTGATAGAAATCGTTGTCGTTACAGGACTTACTATCGAAAGTACCTCGTACGGTCCTACCCAAATGGGTGAAAATTTATTCTTTCTATTCTGATTCTTTAACAAAATTTTATCGCCTACGCTAAATATTTTTGGGTGTAATGTGCTATCATAGATTTGTTTAGATTTCTCTTTTGCTTTTTCCTGATTCTTTCTCACAATTTCGTGTGTGCGTTGAATTTGGTATTTTAATAACTTGTTGTAATCATCGGTATATACGGGTGAGCATTTTCGCTTAAGATTTGTTGGCATATCGAAGTCGTATCCGTACAAAGTACGGAAAGGCGTTTGGCCAGTGAACATATGCAATATGTTATTGTGCACATGCATTGCGGAATTTAACCATTGCTCCCAGTTCGACCCATCTTCTTTTGCAAAACTCCGTAAATATTCCGCTAATGGTCGATGGCTTCTTTCCAAAGACCCATTAGCTTGTGGATGATATGGCGTAATATGCAATTTTTTAATTCCTAACAATCTACATGTATCTGAAAACAATTTTGAAACGAAATTTGAACCATTATCTGTTACTAATACCTTAGGTATATTATGACGTGTAATTATTTCGTCGTAAAATGCTTTTGCTACTGTGTTTGCTTCTGCGTCTGGTATGGCTACGCAGCACATATACTTTGAGAAATCATCTTGAAAAGTTAGAATATATTTATTTCCTGATATAGTTTCCGGCAAAATTCCTACCAGATCCTTCTATACTTTATCAAATGGTCTCACTGGCGTATCAGTTAGAACCATTGGTATTTTTGTAAGCCTAGAACTTTTATTTACTTGACATTTTAAACAATTTTTAACGTAATCTTTTATTTGTTTCTGCATCACTTTCCATTTAAATTGTTTTCTGATTCGAAAGTATGTTTTTACTGCACCCTGGTGGTCTCCTAATGCTTAGTCATGAAAATCCATTATTACCGTTTTAATCTCTTCTGGGTCAGTTAATAATTGAGCATTATTAGCTTCATTAATTGGTTCTGTTATCGTTTCATCTACGACCGGTGTACTGGCTTGAGGCTTTGTTGTTGAAATTTGCTGATCTAATTTACTTTGTGTTGTTTTGGACCGTGTTTGAACTGTTATAATTTCAGGATCTGAATATGGAATTCTACTTAAAGCATCTGCGTTTAAATTCTTTTTACCCGGTTTATAGATTATTTAAAAATCATACTCAGACAATTTGTGTCTGAAACGCGCTAACCTAGATGTCTGATCTTTGAGATTTTTATATTACGTAATGGCTGATGATCCGTGAAAATTGTAAATGGTTTTCCTAATAAATATGCTATAAAATTATTTGTTAACCCAGACTATGGCTCAATGGTGGAGTAATTTTTTTCTGCTCCATTTAATGCCCTACTAGCAAATGCTATTGATCGGTCGCTCCCTACTTTGCCTTGAGATAGTACCGTAAATGGTTTTGTAAAATCTGGATATGCGAGAATGGGTGGTGAAATTGTTGATTCATTTAATTTAATAAATGAACTTTGACAATCGTCTGTCCAAGTGAATTTAACATCTTTTCTAAGTAATTTATTAATTGGTAATGATAATTTTGCCATATTGCTTATAAATTTTCTGTAATAATTAATTAATCCCAAAAACGCTTGCACTTCATTTTTATTTCTCGGCACCGGAATATTTTTTACGCATTCAACATTAGAGGGATCTGGCAGGGCACCTAACTCCGAACATTTATTTCCTAAATAGACAACTTCGAGACGAAATTTTTTTTTCTGTATTTCATTTTAGATTGTGTTCCCTTAATTTCTACAATACTCTACTCAGCCTAAGCTCATGTTCAGCTAAATTTTTTCCGTACACCACTATATCATCAAGATAAACAAAGAAATCTATACCCTGTAAACCTGTTAATATGTGGTTTATTATTCCTTGGAAGGTAGCTCGTGCACCTGTTAAG
This sequence comes from Dryomyza anilis, assembly GCA_951804985.1. Taxonomy (NCBI): domain Eukaryota; kingdom Metazoa; phylum Arthropoda; class Insecta; order Diptera; family Dryomyzidae; genus Dryomyza; species Dryomyza anilis. The sequence goes on from OX638131.1 coordinate 59,001,912, forward strand.
CCAAATGGCATTCTGTTAAATTCGAAATGACCCAGTCCTGTACTAAAAACTGTTTTTTCTTTATCTCTTTCTTCTACTAGTACCTGATGATAACCACTTGCCAAGTCTAAAGTTAAAAAATAGCGACTGTGACCTAATTGGTCTAATATTTCGTCTATTCGAGGAATCGGAAATACTTGTTTTATTGTCACGTCGTTCAATTTACGGAAATCTATTACTAGCCTCCACTTTTTGTTACCGTCCTTTCCGCTCTTTTTAGGAACCAGCAACATCGGTGAATTCCAGGGTGATATACTTGGCGATATAATGCCGTCATCTAACATTTTATTAACCTGTCTGTTGATTTCATCTCTATGAGTGTGTGGCAATTTGTATTGCTTTTGGTTTATCGGTGGCTGGTTCCACTGTGTTGTTATTTCATGTTTAAGCGCTGGCGTGTATGTTAATTCATCGCCGTCTAAATGAAAAACATCATGATACGAAATACACAGATTTTGTAAAGATGTAATTTCGTCTTTATTTAAAGTTTCATCAATTTTCATTTCCTCTAATAGTTTGTTAATTCTCTTTGTAATGTTTACTGAATTTATGCTATTTAAAGTACTGTATATTATAATTTTTTTTCCGTAGCATTTAACACTGAAGCATAAACTCTATTTTTGCTAACATTCGATATGCTTTCGCCCAAATATACTCCTGGAAATATTTCTTGTTTATGTATTAATACTATTCGAATTTTTGTTTTTAAACGTAATGATACTATCTTTGCGGTTCTCGCTTGAATTTTAATTTGTTGATTGTAAAAAATATTTTGTATTTCTGTCTGCGATTTCATTGGTACTTTTATAATATGGTTTTTATGTTGATCAAAGAACGTTATTGTTTTCTCTATCGCATTTATTACAGATCGATTCCATAAATTGTCACGTCCGATTATACCATCAGTTGGTACGCCTTGTTCAAATGACACTACGTGTAGCATTAAACTTAAGCGCCCTATGTTCCTATGTTGGACTTTGGTGGAACCTAATTTTCTAACACATCCACCAAAAGCTCCCTTTAAATCCTATTGTATATTTTCGTTAAAGTCTGGTAAATTTTCTTTTACTATACTGGCATCAGCTCCTGAGTCTACTAGTAAAATAAGTCTTCCATTTTTAGCTGCCTCGCAAGGTACTTCAATGAAAACGTCACTTACATTAGATAAATTCAAGCTATCTCCATTCCAACTGCATATTATGCGATCACCTTCTTCTTCCTTTAATTTATATTTTAATTCATCGGTCTTCTCTGTTCTATGAAAATTCAATGGAGTGACCACAGTCTCCTCCGACGTCTGATCTACAATTCCTAACTCTTTCGGCCCTGTATTACTATTATTATTCTGAGGTCCCCAGTTTTCTGAGCCCCCGTTAGTTTCCCTGATTATGACTATTATTTCCTGCTGATTCAAATTTTCTTTTCGCGTGGCAATTATCTATTTTATGCCCTTGTGTATCCGTCCATGAGTACACCATTTTACTTCTATTATTTTCCGTGTTTCTATTATTTTTACTATCATTATGTACAAAAGGTAATATACAATTGCCCATATTATTATTAGCACATCTCCAATTAGATTCGTGACCATAAGTTCCACATTCGTAGCATAAAGGCGTATTTTTCCTAATAATACAATCGTCCCTAGTATGCCCCAATTTACTACAAAATGAACATGATAGAACACTTCTTTTATAGTTACTTTCATTACTATTTATTTGTTGCAATTCATTTTCCGATTTTACGCTTAACTGTGTGTGTCTTAATAAAGTTTTTTTCCATATAATTATATTCATCCATTTCTGACCTTGGACTTCGCTGCATAATCGCCTTTACATTTAAAGCTTCTTCCATCAATGTATCTAAATTTTCTGACTTACTACCCAACAGTACAATTTTTATCGTTTGATCCTTCACCCCTACTTTAAAAGAGTGTTGTGAATCAGAAACGTTTTTTTGTTGTATTTAAGAAAGCCTGCACATAACCAGTATGCACATAAAGTTCAAATCTAAAAGCACAATAACAGATGCATGTTAACTTAACAGAACGTCTACGACGTAACTGGAACAAGTACATAATGTTTATGAGTGCATACTTTCAGGAGATAAAATTAAGTTTACTTAACAGCAACGAAAAATATATTGGTTGCAATTTGATCCGAGACACGCGCTAGCAAGTGTGCCGTCTGTTTAAAAGCAACAACAAAAGCATTGGTTGTAATTTAAGTCAAGACTAACGCCAGCATGGGAACCAATTAAGAATTTAGCACATTGGAATTTTCTCAGTTAATGATTTCACAATATTAGTAAATATCTGATGTGGGGTGCATGAGGTTTTTAGTAGTACGTAGATTTAAGAATATGCTTGCTTGCATTTATGAGTTGTGTTTTAAGAAATAAGTATAAGAAAGGGGTTCGTGAGTCGCACGATACCGAGGTGATGAGTAGAGGTTAAGTTTAGTTTTTAAGCATTATGATTTTAACTGCCTTAGAGTGCAGACGTGTTTTCAGTTTAAACTCAAGCTTGTAAAAATACTTAAAAATAATTAATAAAAGTATAAAGCAAGTCTAAAATATTCTTGCGTTTTTATTTAATAATAATTGTTAGGAAAGAATTGTGGACTTCGAGGGAATATTGTCACTGACGGTTTCACCAATAAAGGCAAGTACAAAAGGACCCCTGGAGCCCGCAACATTTTGGCGCAGCCGGTTTTTCAAGAATCTACAAAAAGGACTGAAGGACGAATTTGAAGGAGCATTAACAAAAAAATAAATGAAGAAACACAGAAGTGGAAAGGAAGGTATAATTAAATATTGAATAAATTTTAGTGAGTTGGAGTGAAAGCAGTAAATAAATGGTGAAATTAAATTATAGAAAGAATGAAATTAAACAAATTTATAAATTGTAATTGAAAATTTTAATGATTATATGGCGAACTTTGAGGAATTGGAAGTAGCATATAGAAATATATTAGGACAACTTGGCAGATTTACTGAGAAATTGTGGAATCAAATTAGTACGGAAGTTAACAATAAAGAAACTTTAGAATTAATAAAAAATAAAACAGTTCCACACGGGTATACTTAGAAGTCGAAAGAGATGACGTAGTTTTTGAACAATTAGTATATTTCTTGGAACATAAAAGTGCTCATAAAATAAAAGAATTAGAAGATTGGGAAGGGGAATTTACTGCATTAAATAAAAAATTAAACGATATTGTAGAAGAACGGCAGGAGTTGTTAGATCAGGCTAGTGGAATAGAGGAAGAAAACGAAAAATGAAGAACTTCGAAGTACCCGCACTTTGACGAAGCTCCCTTCAGGAGCGAGTGAGAGGGCTTGTGTTTGCCGCTTTAACTCCAAGGGGCATACTGGCAGGTAGCCGGGACAGGACCTTGGACGAGTGGCCGGACTAAGACGGTTACATCCCTAAAAGGTAGGCGTCTGTTCCCTGTGGGGTGGCCCCCTCTTCCGACCGTAGGGTCTCTAAACACTTATTGGCGTCTGTTCCCTGTGGGGCGGCCTTTTGTGCGACCGAAGGGTCGTTAAACACATACAACCGAAGGGTCTGGAAACACTTCGACTTGCGGGGTCGTTAAAACCAAATTATGAAGTCGTTCACGGAACAAAATACCGGGTCTACGGACCCAGGGGTAGGGATATCTGCCCCGGCGTCTGCAGCTGTCTCCATGCACCAGGCGTATGCCCTCCCAGCAGGACAGGCCGACTCAGCTCGGCTGGTAGGGCGCCAGTGGTGGCCTGCGATGTAAATTCCGCAGGTGGAGAGAGGGTTGGAGTTATGAACTCCTCCCAGAGTTCGGACAGGACGATAGTCGTGCGTCCTTCCGCAACTCCAGATGGTCATGGAGAGAGGAACCCGGATGGGAAAAGGCGACTTTCTGGTGCGGCTAGGCGATTAAAAGCCAAACAACGCCGGAGAGCTACCTCTCACATCACTGGGACCCCCTCCCCGGACAGTCAACAAACCGCTGACAACAGGGACCCTCAGTTGAAGCCAGCCGCTACACTTGGTTCACAAGGACCGGGCAAGCGACTGCGCTCTCCTGAGGAGGTGACCCAGGTTGGATTGGCGAAGAAAAACAAGACAAACGTGTCTAAAATCAAGGGGTCTCTTCCCAGCGATGACATCCCGTCGTGCTCGTCCAACATAGCGTTTCGGCCTGCACTGCGAAATGCAGGGGCCCGCGCAACAAAAAGACAGGGTCGCGATGGGGAGTCTACGGCGAAGAGGTCAAAGGCGGACGGCAAAACGTATGCGGGGGTGGCACGGGAATCGATTGATGACAAACGCAAGTTTGCCATCATCGATGAAAGCCAGCCCTGTGGAAAGATTGCTGAGGATAAAAGGGGGCTGCTGGAGGAAGTGTGGAATGACGCACTTGCGAACTCGATTATCGAGTCTTCTGACAGCACCCCCGCGGGCAGTATGGGGGTTCAGGTCTACCCGACCAAAGAAGAAGGGACGAGCGGAGGAGAGGACGAGGGCCTATCAGAATTTTCTGATGATACCCTTACGCCCTCTCAGGAGGACGAGCTACACGCCCAATGATTCTGCTTACGCAGATCAACCTCCATAGGAGTCGACTGGCGACGGCTGCGCTTATGGAGAGAATTTTTTTTTTTTTTTTACAAATTAACCAACGCTCAGGGGATGCCCCCTATTCGTGCGATGCACAGTGTTGATCGCAAGGAAGGATTATAGGTTCAAAGGAGGAGGAAAGATGGAGTAGTGTCGGTGGATGTTTGCTTTAAATTTCCCAATATTAAAAATGTCGGGAAAAACAGACGCAGGGAGATTGTTCCACAAACGAATCGTGCGACTGAAGAACGAATTCTCTCTGTAATGCGTGGTTCTGTTGGGAACCGTGTGGACTACGAAGGGGTGGGCTTGGTTCGATGCCCTAGTAGTACGAGGGAACACACGACCTGGTGGAATCAGGCCATGTATTTCCCTCGAACACTTACCATTGTAATATCTATAAAACAGGCTTACACACCCTACGGTCCTTCGGTGCTCAAGAGAACCAATAGACGATGAAATATTTTCATCCCATATTAAATATATCGCACGTTGTTGGATTCGGTCCAGGAACTCCAAAGAAGATTTTGAAGCCCCTGCCCATATGTGCGAATTGTATTCCATCTTTGTCCGAATATAGGTGGTGTAGACAGTGCGCAAGTCAGCAGGAGTGAAGTATGTCTTACAACGTTTCAGAAAACCGAGGCACTTGGCCGCTTCTTTCGACACATCAAATATGTGATCATTCCAACGGAGGTCACATTGAATTGATATACCCAGAACGTCAAGAGCAGCTGACTGCGCAATATCCACAGAGTCCATATTGAGGGGAGGGAGGAGTGAATCCATTCTTTTGTGAGATAACAGACAACATTGGGTCTTGCTAGTATTAAAATCAACTCTATTTGCAAGACCCCACTTGGAGATTGTTTTAAGGTCATTATTGAGTGTATCATTCATTGTGCGCCTTTTACTCTCAATCTCCAAAGAGTTTGGGCGCTTGTTGAACGAAAATGAATGACAAATGTTGCTGTCATCTGCAAAGGAATGGATTGGGTTCTGGGTCGATGACAGAAGGTCATTGATAAAAACCAGAAATAGGGACGGGGATAGGACGGAACCCTGCGGAACTCCAGAATTGATGGAATGTTGTTCTGAGAAAACACCATCCATCGCAACTCGTATTGAACGACCCTGGAGAAAACTCGATATCCATCGAGCAAAAGAATTACCGACACCATATGCAATAAGTTTTGATACCAGGGCTTCATGCCACACTCGATCAAAAGCCTTGGAAATATAAAGAGCAACCACCTTACTCTCTCCGAAAATGTGAATACAATTATTCCACTTTTCGGAGAGGACCACCATCAAGTCACCGGTGGATCTGGTCCTACGGAAACCATATTGCCGGTCACTAAGTAATTCGTTTCGCTCCAGATAGTTCACAAGGTGGAAGTTTATTACGCTTTCCATTACCTTGGATAGCGCAGAACATATTGCAATGGGTCGGTAATTAGCAGGGTTCGTAGCCTCACCCTTTTTCGGAACTGGCTGGACATTGGCAACCTTCCAACAAGATGGAAAAACTCCTGTCGTGTAGGAGATGTTGAAAAGGTTACGCAATGGACAAGCCAGCGTTGACGCACACTTCTTCAACACATGGGCAGATATGCCATCTGTCCCGGAGGCTTTGTTAATATTGAGATTTGCTAAAACCTTTTTAACTGCCCGACTTCGAAAATGTATCTCCGGCATTGCAGAAGAAACAAATTCAACGACGGGCAGTGGTTGATTGCTAACTGGGAGCGTTGAATTATTTGCAAATAGTTCTGCCAAGAGATTAGCTTTATCAACCGGGTCTGTGAAGGTCTGGCCATTCATAACAAGGGTTGGAGTAGACGAGTCGTCTGATTCTTCACCCTTTTAACAAATGACCAGAAATTATTACTACCTCTATGGTAGAGAAGGACCTTTTTGCGCGCGTTTTGTTCGTGTAGAAACTTTTCACGCGCGATCACGGCATTACAGCGATTCCTAGCCTGTATGCGAAGTCTTTCAGTATCAGCATTCTTATTAGAACGCCAGTTCTGAAAGGATTCCTCTTTCGACCTGACTGCAATCCTGCAAGTCTCATTAAACCAAGAGTGGTCCTTGGGTTTAATGCTAATCTTTTTAGAAGGTATGAAGGACCGCATACCCAATAAAATAATGTTTTGTACCATTAAGGCCGCGACATTTATGTTTCTATCTGCGAAACACAATTTCCAATTAAAGTTGCGAAAAAAATCATTTAACGCATCCCAATTTGCTTTTTCGTAAAGCCATACAGTTCTCTTCGGGGCTTTAATCGAAGAGGCGCGTAAACTAGAATACGAAAACGCAGCGGAAATAATACAGTGGTCGGAATTTCCAAGAGGTGCAAGGCTTTTACATCATATTTTTCATGATGCGAAGTCAGAAAAAGGTCTAAGACTTTATGGCTCAGCCCACCGACGCGTGGGAGGTACGTCGGTTCCTTCACCAATTGAGTGAGTTGATTGCACTCTGCAAACAGCTCAACATAACAACCCTCCTGTGTTGATAGACCCGAGTGTCTCAACCAAGTGGCGTTGTGTACATTAAAGTCACCAGCAACAACAATTTCACTGCCTGGAAATTGTTCCAGTATATTTGAGATCGAATCAGATAGGGCATCTAACTTGTTACAGGTAGAAACCCTATCTAGATTCGGACTCCTATAAATAAAACACAAGTGCATGATGTGTTGCAAGATTTTGAATTTAATCCACATAGAATTAAATTCATTATCCGAAACACTATGTTGCTGCTGGTGCTGGTACGCAACGTCACTTCGAATAAAAAGGGCGAGACCCCTATGGGCAGAGAATAATGGCAGTAGGTGGTACCCCGGTATTTGAAAATCCAGTGGATCTGCACCCTCGCCAACCTGGGTCTCACCTAATGCCATTATATGTGGCCTATAAAGAGACACATGCGCATAAACAGCGAAAAAATTCGTTCTCAGGCCACGAATGTTGCAAAAATCTATACGAAAGATTTGTGACATTTTCGCTACTGGGCAAATTTAAAACAAACAAACATACTATTAGCGGGCGGCAGTGGAGACAAACAAGTGAGAGCGTAAGCTAAACAGTGGTCAGTGTTATGCCTTGACCACTGTCTTCGTTACGCACTCTTGCAGTCTCAACCACGCACGCAGATAGCGAGGAGTAGGATGGGGAAGGGACTGAAAACGATAAACAAATGAGCAATTGCTACAGTTGCGTTGGCAATTGTAAGCAGCGACGGCGGCAGCAGGCAGTGCTGGTGGTGCAGCGAAACCGGTTTTGTGTTGTTGTTTTGTGTTGTTGTTTACAATGTTTGGTTCTGTATTTTTATAGTCTTTGGTTTTTGTATGTTATTGTTTATTGAGAGAAGGTAAGACACACATCGCACTGATCCAGGAACCCTGGACTGTAAATGACAGGGTTGCTGGTTGGGGTGACACGCGATACCAAATATTTTATACACTCAATGCAGGCCGCCCTAGGACCTGTATTATCTGTAAAAAGGATTTTAACTTTTCTTTCTCCACAGAACTGTCTTCCTCAGACGCCACCACAGTTTTTGACGGGAGCGGTGGCCTCATGCTGTCTTCAGTATATCTCCCGCATGACTCCCCGGAACCTCCACCCTCCGAGGAACTGCTGAGGATTACAAGGTTTGCTGCCGAAAAAGGTAAGAAATTAATAATTTGTACAGATGCCAATTCTCACCATACAACATGGGGAAGCTCCGACTGTAATTCTCGGGGACATGCCCTATTTGAATTTATTAATGCGTATGATCTTCTGACCCTAAACGTTGGTTGCTCTGCCACCTTCATCACTAGAGTCAGAAAGGAAGTACTTGACATAACTCTTTGCTCTAAAAACATACTTGACATGGTCCAAGACTGGCATGTCTCTAGCAGACATTCCTTCTCGGATCATAGATACGTCTGTTTTAAACTATCCATTCCTAACATTCCCCCACCTATGTTTCGCAACAAATCGAAAACTAAGTGGACTCTTGTCAGAAAACTTTTAAAGAATGCGTTAGACGTATCTCCCGCATCCTCTTTAAGTTCTATATATAACATTGACGGGGAGGTCAAAACCATAACAAATAGCCTTATACGAGCATTCGAAGAGGCTTGCCCTCTTCGCACCCGAGAGTCTTTCAAGGAAAAACCCTGGATGACAGGGGCTTTGAAAAACCTAAGAACGGATACTCGGAGACTTTTCAATAAAGCAGAGCATTGGGATCTCTACTACCAAAAACTCAGTGTATACAAAAAGAATATGCGCTCCGCAAAAAGAGGGTCATGGCGACTCTTCTGTGCACAAGTTGATTGTGTTACAAAAACCGCAAGAATTAAGAAATTCCTCTCGAAAACCCACTCCCAACCGGAACTCCTGATAGACAGGCAGGGGGTTAGAGCAGGTAACTCTGAGGACTCTTTAAAGATTCTATAGAGGAGCACTTCCCAAACTGTTTCGTCAACTCAGATGAGACGAGGCTATGGGAAACTTCTCAATACTCCCACAACTTAGCCATCACCACCGATATGGTGGGGAAGGCAATTCATAGCTTCCAGCCATATAAAGCCACAGGGCAAGATGGAGTTTTCCCAGCCCTACTACAACGGGCAGTGGATCTCCTGGATGTCCGTCTATCCATGCTTTATGAGGCATGCCTTAATCAGAGCTATACCCCCCTCACATGGCAAGAATCAAGAGTAGTTTTCATACCTAAGCCAGGTAAAGAAACCTACTCAACCCCTAAGGCATATAGACCCATAAGTCTAATGTCCTTCCTACTGAAAACAATGGAACGCATATGCGACACCATGGTTAAGGAAAAAATCCCTTATGAGCAGCTGAAGTTTAAGCAACATGCACACATAAAGGGGCGATCCGTTGAAACCGCCTTACATGAGGTAGTTAACAAAATTGAAAGGTCTATGGATCTAAAAGGACTCACTCTAGCAGCCTTCATAGATGTTGAGGGTGCTTTTAATAACGTTCACACTGACACACTGATCTCGTCCCTTGCCTCCTTTGACGTAGACCCGGCTATTTTACACTTGGTACGTCATATGTTGTGCAACAGATCCATCACTTGTCAGCAGGTCAATATTACCCTAAGGGGAAGGGTGTTTCGCGGTACCCCACAGGGTGGTATTCTCTCACCGCTACTCTGGGTCGTCACCATAAACAGTCTCCTAAGAAGACTAACCGAGGCTGGTTTACATGCTGTCTGCTACGCAGACGACATCGCCATCCTTGCCTCAGGGACACATCCTCTTCTCCCTTCTAGACGAATCCAGGAAGCCTTGGATATCTCGGCTGAATGGTCATCACCTAGGGGATTAAATATAAACCCCCAAAAAACTGAAATCTGTCTCTTTACTAGGAAAAGGAAGCTACCTAGCTATCCTCTTCCACAGGTAAACGGAGAGATACTGGCACTTACAGGTCAAGTCAAGTACCTTGGAGTTATCCTGGATTCTAAACTTAACTGGAAGGCACAAATAGCTAGCAGAGCCACAAAAGCCGTTAGGGTTTGGGCAACCTGCAGAAGATGTATTGGTCCTACATGGGGACTTCGACCAAAGATGACCCACTGGATTTTCACCAGCGTTGTACGACCAATACTCACATATGCGTCACTTGTATGGTGGACAGCTTTGGGACGAAAATGTAACATCAAACCTCTCGAGAAAGTGCAACGGGCTAAAGCTATTGAGACTATTCTAAACATACGCCCAATACAAATTCAAGTTAGATATGAGGCCGCGGTCGCAGCGGCTCGACTAAACATACTTGGGGGATGGCTCAATTCCGAGACATTAACCAATCACCAAACCATAATTAACTCAATTCCTAATACTGTTTCTACAGGTAATTGGAACTGCGACCGCATCCCGGAGGAAACCAATCATACCGCCGCAAAGTTCGCTTTCCCGACTAGGGAGGAATGGGACAACGGCCAAGTATTGTCTAGCAATCCGGGGATCCACCTCTACACTGACGGATCAAAATTAAACGGTCACACTGGAGCGGGCTTTTTCTGTGAAGCCTTCTCTGCAAAAGAAAGCCTTCGTCTGCATGACCACAACACCGTCTTTCAGTCGGAAGTAGTGGCTATAACAGAAGGGGCTAAATTTATACAAAGCACTCATTGTGTAGGCAAGTGTATTAAAATTTTCTCTGACAGCCAAGCTGCCATTAGAGCTTTATCCACGGACAAGGTGAAATCCAGAGTGGTTCTACAATGTAAAGAGGCCCTTGCTGATCTCTTACTTGTTAACACTGTGGACATTATCTGGGTCCCAGGACACTGTAACATTGAGGGGAACGAAACAGCCGACGAATTGGCGAGAAATGGATCAGAAATGGACACAATCTCAGTCATAACCGGCAGACCTTTCCAATTTCTAAAAAACGAGATGAGCTCATGGGCTTATCGACTTCACAAAAAATCAAGGGAAGAATCGAGCGAGGGCCAAGCAACTAAATGGCTATGGGGCCCCCCGAACAAATCCTAAACAAACAAAATTCTAACGCTTAAAAAAAAGGAGTTAAAACAATACACAGGCATCCTCACGGGCCATAATGAGCTAAGAGGTCATCTTTTCAAATTGGGAAGAGTCGACTCTTACTTCTGCAAGGCCTGTGAGGAAGAGAAGCTTGAACACTACTTGTGTCACTGCCCGGCTTTTGCCAGACTTAGATTCATCCACTTCGGAGCTCCGCTTATTTCATCATTGAAACAACTGGGAAGCTTGGACTGGAAAGTACTAAGAAAATTTGTCAAATCCACGGAATTTCTAAACTCCACTGAGTAGCATAACAGCTACAACATATTACAGACGACTCATGTTCCGAGGGGTCACAACGGGCCTACTTTATGGCCTAGGTGAACTCTGTGCGATGCACAGAGGGGTTTTTCCCCCCTCCTTCAATCAATCAATCAGTCAATCAATCATGAACTTTGCTGAAAAATAAAGATATTTCGACGAATCAATTGAACGAGCACTGAGCCAACAGCCCAGACTAGAATTCAAAACATTAGAAGAAGCAAATAATAAAGTAAGGGAATTAGATTCGTAAATCAGATTTTTAGAATCAGAAGTTAAGCTAGCCTACGAAACATCATTATATCATAAGGAGGCATTACAGATTGAAGGAAAATTTATAAAATAACAGCACCGGAAACAACAATAGAAATGTCGTTAGATACTGTAGCGAATTACGTAGGAAGTGTGGTTCCATTTTTTATGGGATCGGAATCACCATCCGTTAAAACTGAACTTTATAGATTCATGGACGCTTGTGCGTTAGCAAGTCTAAAAATTACAGAAGAAAATAAAGAAGAATTCATTAGCTGTGTCAAACTGCATCTTCTTGGTGACGCGTATGATCTAGTCCGCACAAGAAAGTTCAATGATTTAGAGGAGTTATTTGACGTTCTAAGAAATACATATTTAAAAATGACTACTTTAGATTCGGTTCAGGATAGTATTAGAAAAACATATCAGACGGATGGTGAAAGTCTGAGAACATTTGCAAGAAGATTAGAAAGATTATGGGCAAACGCTAATGAAATAGCAGATTCAAGGTACAAAAATAAAAATCTACCTACAGATGTTTTTAATACGGAACTAGTAAACTCAGTTCTGACAGCATTCAAGGTAGGTGTAAAAGATCCGACAATAAAGGTTCTATTATTAAGTGGCAAAGCAGAAAACTTGAATGATTTATTAGATGAAGCATTAAAGGCCCAGATAACAATTCAAGGGGGTCCGAGGTTCCCCGAGGAAGTGTACAGTTTCGAACAACGATCTGTAACCAGTCCAACGAATAGTATTCAAAACAATCATTTTCAAACTACCCCACTAAATCACAAAATATCAACACAAAATAAAACAGAAGGATCAAAAATACGACCAACATGCTCTTTTTGCCAGAAAAAAGGACATACACGAGACGAATGTATTACGCGGAAAAACACACCGTTTTGTATAGAGTGTGAAAAATATGGGCACGAATCTAGTTGGAGGTGTGCTTCCATTAGACGTACACAAAACCATCCAGTCGTTAATAGGGAATTTTTAAACAACAATTTGCAAGCAGGACATAACACTACGTACCGTACCAATAATAATAATAATAATAGAAATAATAACAATAGAAATGGGAATACCCCTAGAAATAATTAAAATGTGATTGGTGTCGTAGACTTGGTCATGTAGAAACTGATTGCTACGCCAAGAGGGATTATCTGGCGAGGGAGAATTATGATCAAAACAAGGGAAACTACCAGGGGCCCAGCCAAGGCCAGTAAGCTGGGGACCCATTAAAAATAGCAAAATTAGGTCAAAAAGGGTAGAAATAGTAAATCATAAGGCTGAAGGGTCTGTGATCACATTAACTACCCAAACTACTAAAAATAAGAGAAAACCGGTGGAGGAAAATATTGCAAATCAGACGTCTGAAGTGACCGTTGATACACATATTGATCCACCGTGGTTTGATTGTGAGGGAGTGACAATGGTAATTTTTGCATTAATACATTTCTTTATATATATGATAATAGCAATAGGGGCAAAAATGATTAAATTAGTAGCAGATGAAACTAATCGGCAAAGATGTGTATGGGAAGAAATGCAAATAGGTCAAAAGGTGAACAATATGTTTACAGGAATGTTGAAAAGGTTTGAAAATTGTATAACATGTTATGATAAAAAAATCAGACAACAGTTGAGTGGATTAAATAAAAAGAGAATTAACAAAATATACAATAGAAAGGGGGACTGCTTCAAATTGTCTAATGTAAGTGATGTGTTCATTGAAGTACCTTGCGAGGCAGCTAAAAATGGAAAACTCATATTACTAGTAGACTCAGGTGCAGATGCAAGCATAATAAAAGAAGGTGCATTGACACAACTACCGGAATTTGACAAAAATAGTAAGAAAGATTTTAATGGGGCTTTTGGTGGATGTGTAAGGACGTTAGGCACGACCAATATACAACACAGTAATATAAAGTGGTTACATTTAATAATGCATGTAGTATCTCTTGAAGAAGGAATACCAGCAGACGGAATAATAGGACGGGATAATAGGACGGGAAGTGACCGTTGGAATAGATCCGTAATAAACGCAATTAATAAGACCATAACATTCTACGATAAAGGAAAGAATCACACTATCCGATTACCAATGAAAACGCGAGCCGACATAGAAAATATTTATTACAATCATGAAATAAAAATCATGCCGAGAACCGCAAAAATAGTAGAAATTACACTAAAAACAAAAATTCCAATTGTTTTAACACATAAACAAGAAATTTATCCTGGAGTATATTTGGGAGAAAGCTTATCGAATGTTAACAAAAATAAAGTTTATGTCTCAGTATTAAATGCTACAGAAAAGGACATTATAATAGACAACAATTTTAAACCGAAATTTTCAAATTTTAATCAGTATAGGGAATCAGATACAAACAATTCTACAATAAATACTATAAATTCAGTGAATATAAAAAATAGGATTAATAGATTATTAGAAAAAATTAACATCGATGAATCTTAAAATAAGGAGGAAATTACATCATTACAAAATCTTTGTATTTCTTACCACGATGTTTTTCACTTAGAAGGTGACGAACTGTCATACACGCCGATACTTAAACACGACATAACAACACAATGGAATCAACCACCAATTAACCAAAAGCAATACAAACTTCCACACACACATAGAGAGGAAATTAATAGACAGGTTAACAAAATGTTAGATGCTGGCATTATATCGCCAAGCACCTTTCAAAATTTTTACAGATCATCAGCCTCTAAAAGGTATTACAAATTTAAAAGATCAGACATCCCACCTTGCTCGTTTCCGACACAAATTATCGGAATATGATTTTGAAATAATGTACAAACCAGGCAAAAAGAATTTAAATGCGGATGCTTTAAGCAGAATTCCATATATAATAATAATAATAGTTTGGCACTACAGTCCTGTATAGAACTTCGGCCGAGCTCTCTCACCATTTTGAGCTGTGCGTGTTATATTTGTACTCAAAGTGGTGGGACCTACAGTTTATTGCCGAATCCGAACGGCGGGTGAGAGCTTTTCATAGGCAATGTTTTACTCTCGTAGGTTTGCCATTTACTGACGAGAGGTAGCGCGGTATAGAAAAATGTTTCTATGAAAAGATGTTGTTAGCCCCAGTCCAGGCTTGAACCGGGGACCTTTCGGCTCGCAGTACAACGCACTACCACTGAGCTACCGCGATACCGAACCAGATATTACAGCCGTACAAACACGATCCAAAACTACACAAAATATTTTAGATCAGCAAATCACAAAAACAAAACCACAAATCAGTACACCAGTCGTAGATGAAACAATAATAGATACAAATAATGAAACGAATTCAGCTCAAATATTAACTGATCCAGATGAAATTACAACCGTGATGAAAGATTTTCATGATTCAGCACTAGGAGGCCATCAGGGCACACTTAAAACATACTTTAGGATTAAGAAACAATTTAAATGGAGGGGAATGCAGAAACAAATAAAAGAATATGTTAGAAACTGTCCTAAATGCCAAATGAACAAAAGTTCAAAGTTAACAAAAATGCCAATGGTTTTGACAGATACGCCAACACGTCCATTCGATAAAGTTTATATGGACTTGGTAGGAATTTTACCTGAAACAGTGTCAGGAAATAAATATATTTTAACTTTTCAAGACGATTTTTCAAAATACATGTGCTGCGTAGCTATCCCAGACCCGGAAGCAAGCACAGTAGCCAAAGCTTTTTACGAGGAAATTATCACGCGTTATAATATTCCGAAAATTTAATTACAGATAATGGTTCAAATTTTGTGTCAAAATTATTTTCAGACACGTGCAAGTTATTAAACATTAAAAAAATGCATATAACACCCTATCACCCGCAGGCGAATGGATCGTTAGAACGAAGTCACAGACCTTTAGCGGAGTATTTGAGATGTTTTGCAAAAGAGGATGGGTCCAACTGGGACCAATGGTTGAATTCGGCAATGCATGTGCACAATAACTTAGTGCATATATCAACAGGGCAAAAGCCTTGTCGTACTTTATACGGATTTGAATTTGACATGACAACCAACCTAAAACGGAAATGTTCACCAATTTATAACAGTGAAGATTACAATAAGGTATTAAAATACCAAATACAGCGTACACATGAGATAGTCAGACAAAATCAAGAAAAAGCTAAGGAAAGATCTAAACGAAGTTACGATAATACATTAAATACGGTAGTTTTTAAGGAAGGAGATAAAGTTTTATTAAAAAACCAGAATAGGAAAAACAAATTTTCACCAATCTGGGTAGGTCCCTATGAAGTCCTTTCGATAATAAGTCCTGTGACAACAGTGATCTGTATCAAGGGAAAAGGAAAAAAATTCCATAATAACTTATTAAAAGCATATAACTCTTAAGTTATACACAATCGAACGAACAAAAACAAAGAAATTAATAACTGAACCAACAGTTCATAATGATCATTAACCGCAATGCATAATATTGCAAACAACGTAAATAAAGTACTCGTAAATATTTTTTTTTTAGAAAATATGTTTTTAAAATCTAAATTAGTGCATGAAGAAATAGCTATGTATTAATTTTAGAAGTACTTCAGTTTCATTGTCAAGATCATTTTCAATGGAAACAGGCAACAGAAAGATCATTGCACTTGAAGTACAGATAGGTGTTAGCGTAGCACACACTAAAGTGGAGCACATATAGAAGTGAGGAGCTAATGTTATAAACGATAAAATGCAATTCAGCGTTTTGCATCTAGGAACAATGGACTAATGTACCGAAAATGAAACGAGATACGTTAATGCAGCGTAAAAATTTGAACAATAATTGAATGATAAGAAAAAAATACAATACACAATCTAACAAAATTAACAAACGTTTTAAATGTGATCATTACACGGTAATGAAAATATATATGTACCTATTGAATGTACAAAAGTAGTTATGCATAAATCACGCGCGCTTACCATTATTGAAAATTGGCAATAATGATTCAATTCATAAATTAGTGCATGAATAAATAGCTAAGTATTTTTGAAAATAATTAGCATTGATTCATGTACTAATGAAATTATAAATAAAAGAAGTTCTATATATTAAGAATTAAAGATTTAAAGAATTAAAGATTTTAAAGTAAAATAAAATATGTACACAGTGGCATAAGTAAAATGTTCGATATAAATATACAATTAAAATATAAATTTTAATACTATGATGTAAGGTAATATAAACAAAGATTATGAATACTGAAAGTAAAAATGATGTTAAATATAAATTATTTATAAAGTTATAAACTATAAACAATACAAAGTAATAAGTATTTTTAATAATAATCCTGGCTCTGGAAATGCATTTCAACAACAAGAAAGAAATAAAACATGCACGAAGAATAAAAATAACTAGCAGTCCACCAAACAATAAAATTCGACGCAGAAGACACTAAGTTTAAATTTTAATTGTCAAAGAAGATCGTATAATTTTGTTGGGTAAAGGTCTGAAATGGTAATATTATGTAATGAAGTACAAGAGAAGAATGATAAAGAAACATGTGAGAGTCATGGCGCTGACAACAACAATTGTACATCAATAACATGTTTAATTAAAAGAAAGGAGCTCACTATAAACATGAATGTGGAAGTTCGACAAATCAGCAAAGTTGTGACTATTCTACCATAAAGAATAAACAACATTTTACATCTTTACGTACATATAATTAAAGGATAACAATTTTATCACTCAAGGAACAAGCTAATATTTTGTAAATAAGTTGAAGGAGCTATTCCATATACACTTATTCAGCTGTCAATGTTAACCTTATAGAAAAAGA
This sequence comes from Dryomyza anilis, assembly GCA_951804985.1. NCBI lineage: Eukaryota > Metazoa > Arthropoda > Insecta > Diptera > Dryomyzidae > Dryomyza > Dryomyza anilis. The sequence goes on from OX638131.1 coordinate 59,019,476, forward strand.
AATTTGACACATCAACAAAGTTATCATAATTGTACTAAATCAACAACGGTTCACACATTATGCTGACAAAGAACATAATTTCTTAAAAGAGAAGATGAAAATTAAAAACACTAAGAACTTCAAATATTCATATATTTTTACAACAAGTGAAATATAAAAAACAACATCAAACAACAACATGTACGTATAATTAAAAATGTTTTCCGAAGATGACAATTTCGCTACAAGAGGTCTTAAAACATTTAAAGAAGACAAATTCGTATTAATATCCAGAAATATAAAATTACAAAACTAACAATTTTAGTATCTGCTCTCAACAAAATACGATTCAATTTGACTAAAAAAAAAAAACAACGCAACATAGAAGACATCAAATTTAACAATGCTAAGAAAATCAAGATGAAAGATGAGAATAAATGATGATAACAATGCTTTTCGAAACAGTGGCAGAAACAAATAAAATGCAGCCAGCCAACCTATATAAGTAAATAAAGAGTAACAGAACTATCGATCACAGCAGTTTATGTTTTAAATTGATAGAAAACACAATTATATTTTTTTTTTTTGTATAATTAATTTAATAGACTAGAAATAAGTAATGAAAAACTTGAAGAAACATTAAAATATGAAAACTATAAATATAAACAATAACTAAAGATATACTCAATAAAAATTAAATGAATTATTTTCAATAAATATCGCAAAAAATTTAAAAGAAAACAAATCGTTGCACAAATTAAAGGATTTAATGACTTAGATGAATAAACAAGAAAAACAACAGAGCAACACGGAATGCAGCGATTGCAAAGCGGTAACTTGATCTTTTTAACGTTACATAAAGTATATAAATATCAGTAAAACTGCTACCATTAATTAAGTAATTGAGTAACGAAGATAAGCATTAATAAGATTCTTAAAATGAAAATAAGTAAAATAAATTATAATAATATGAAAAATAATTATTGATTTTAATTATTATTGTAAGTTAAATAAATTAAGAAATATATTGAAATATTAATGATGTAAAAGAAAAAACTATTATTCTTTTTAATAATAATTTTTTCTTAAAATAAGGGGGGAAGAATGTTGTGAATCAGAAACGTTTTTTTGTTGTATTTAAGAAAGCCTGCACATAACCAGTATGCACTTACTTACTTACTTAAATGGCCTCTACAACCGTGGGTCGGTTTTGGCCGCTGAGATGAAGCCGCGCCAGTCGGATCTGCTTTGCGCGCGCTGACGCCAGTTAGAAATACCAAGCGTTGCCAGGTTGTCCTCAACTTGGTCTTTCCAACGCAGATTTGGACGCCCTCTTCTACGCTGTCCACCTTCGAGTTTCGATTCAAGCACCTTCTTGGCTGGAGTGTTTTCATCCATTCGTTCGACATGACCTAGCCAGCGAAGCCGCTGGATCTTGATGCGCTTGACTATGTCAATGTCGTCGAATAACTCATACAGCTCGTGGTTCATCCTGATTCGATACTCGTTAGCAAAGCAGATAGGGCCAAAGATTTTACGGAGAATCTTTCTCTCGAACGCTCCCAGTACTCTCTCATCGGTGGTGGCCAGCGTCCATGTTTCTGCCCCATAAAGTAGGACGGGCATGATGAGTGACTTGTAGAGCGTTATTTTTGTCCGGCGAGAGAGGGCTCTGCTTCTCAATTGCCTACTGAGCCCAAAGTAGCACCTGTTGGCAAGAGTTATTCTCCGTTTGATCTCCAGGCTGACGTCGTTGTTGCTGTTTACGCTGGATCCCAGATAGGCGAAGTCCTTCACAATGTCGAACTTGTGGGTGTCAAAATCAGCTTTTTGTCCAAGACGCACGGACTCTTTTTTGCTTGTTGACACAAGGAACTTCGTCTTGTCCTCGTTCACCGCTAGACCCATTCGACGCGACTCTTTCTCCAATCTCGAGAATGCTGCGCTGACTGCTCGTGTGCTCCTGCCAATGATATCAATATCGTCGGCATATGCGAGCAGCATGACACTTTTGTTGAGGATAGTGCCGCTTTGACGGAGTTCGGCAGCTCGAACTATTTTCTCCATCAATAAGTTAAAAAAGTCGCACGATAGGGAGTCACCCTGTCTGAAACCTCGTTCGGTATGAAATGGCTCGGAGAGGTCTTTTCCGATTCTCACTGAGCAACGTGTGTTGCTCAGGGTCATCCTGCAAAGCCTTATAAGTTTCGCAGGTATACCGAACTCAGACATTGCGGCGTATAATCGTTCCTCTATCGGAGTGTCGAAGGCGGCTTTATAGTCGACTAATAGGTGGTAGGTGTCGATCTGTTTTTCTAGGGTCTTTTCCTGGATTAGGCGCAATGTGAAAATCTGGTCTATGGTGGACTTTCCAGGTCTGAAGCCGCACTGATAAGGTCCAATCAGTCTGTTGACGATGGGCTTCAGTCTTTCACATAATACGCTCGATAGAACCTTGTATGCGATATTTAGTAGGCTGATCCCACGGTAGTTGGCGCAGATAGTGGGATCCCCTTTCTTAAGGATTGGGCAGAGTACACTGAGGTTCCAGTCACTTGGCATGCTTTCATCCGACCATATTCTGCTTACGAGCTCGTGCATGCTCTCTATTAGCTCTTCGCCTCCGGTCTTAAACAATTCAGCAGGCAGGCCATCAGCACCTGCGGCTTTGTTGTTTTTCAGCCGAGCAATAGCTGTTCTGACCTCGTCATGGTCGGGTGGCGGAATCTCAACGTCGTCATCAAGTACTGGGGTTGCCGGGTTTGCTTCTCTATCGGTGGAATTGAGGTGATCATCACCGGTCAGCAGTTTAGAGAAGTGATCCCTCCATATTTTCAGTGTGCTCTGGATATCTGTCACTAGATTTCCGTTCTCATCTTTACAGGAAGAGGCTCCGGATTTTGAACCTCCGGCTAGGCGTCTTATTTTCTCGAATAATTTTCGATCCTCATTCCTGTCCCCATGCATCTCAATCTCCTCACACTCACGTCTTTCTGCCTCGCTTTTTTTACGCCTGAAAAGACGTCTCTCTTCCCTCCTCTTCTCTTTGTATCGCTCCTTCGCAGCTCGCGTAGCTACTGACTGCAGGGTGGATTTGTACGCAGGGTCTCTGCAGTGGCCGCGCGACACTCTTGGTCATACCACTGATTCCTCAGGGGGCGTTGGAATCCAAGCATCTCTTCGGCAGCCGTACGCATAGAGCAGGAGATATGATTCCACTGCGCGCTTATATCATCGAGAGGAGGAGTGCTTTGTCTAAGCAGGTGTGAGAGTCGAGTGGAAATGGTTTGCGTTGTCTGTTGTGATTGCAGCTTTCCGACGTCTAGCTTTCTCTGCGTTTGGTACCGCACGTTCTTCGCAGCGCTTAAGCGTGTGCGGACCTTGGCTGCTACAAGGTAATGATCCGAGTCCATATTGGCACCTCGGATAGTGCGTACGTCCATCACGCTCGAAGCGTGCCTTCCGTCAATCACAACGTGATCAATTTGATTTCGAGTTTTTTGATCGGTCGACAACCATGTGGCCTTGTGGATATCGAAATGTTCGAATCTAGTGCTACTAACTACCATGTTTCGTGCTGCGGCGAAGTCGATTAGCCTCGTTCCGTTATCGGAAGTGTTGGCATGGAGGCTAAATTTTCCGATTGTGGGACAATAGATGGCTTCTCTGCCCACCTTGGCGTTAAAATCGCCTAGCACGATTTTGATATCGTGGCGGGGGCAGCGCTCGTATGCGTTGTCTAGGCGCTCGTAGAAGCGCTCTTTTGTCTCGTCATCTTTCTCGTTCGTCGGAGCGTGTGCACAAATTAGGCTGATATGGAAATATTTAGCCTTGATGCGGATTGTTGCGAGCCTTTCGTCCACGGGCGTGAACCTAGAGACAAGATGGCGGAGTGTCTTGCCGACCACAAATCCACATCCAAATTCGTGTCTCTCCGCATGGCAGCTGTAGTAGATATCACAGGACGCTTGTTTCGAACAGCCCTGTCCCGTCCATCGCATCTCCTGGATAGCGGTGATGTCCGCCTTATATTTTTCGAGGACATCTGCCAGCTGGATAGAGGCACCTTCCCTATAAAGGGTCCGGACATTCCAGGTGCATATCCGTAAATCATGGTCCTTAAAACGTTTGCGTGGGTCGTCATCGTTGTAATCGGTCGTTATCCGAGGTTTCTTTTTTGTTTTCATTGGGCGCATAGGTTTTTTCCGTGGTGGGACCCAAACCCAACGCACGAACCCTCACTCTGAGGGAGATGCTCGCCACTCACTTTAGCCGACTTCTACACCGGGTGGTGTAGAGCGCCGTTTCCAGGGACTTCCACGAGGAGGACTTCCACCGAAGTGGAGGTGTCACCATTTGACACTTTGTCAATTCTGGTGACCAGTGAGTTGACTTGAGACGACACCGACAAGGATTGCGCTGGCTTCGCCATGTTGAAGCACTCAGACACGTTGCCTTGTGATAATCGCACCCATAGTCCCCGTATGCACATAAAGTTCAAATCTAAAAGCACAATAACAGATGCATGTTAACTTAACATAACGTCTACGACGTAACTGGAACAAGTACATAATGTTTATGAGTGCATACTTTCAGGAGATAAAATTAAGTCTACTTAACAGCAACGAAAAATACATTGGTTGCAATTTGATCCGAGACTCGCGCTAGCAAGTGTGCCGTCTGTTTAAAAGTAACAACAAAAGCATTGGTTGTAATTTAAGTCAAGACTAATGCCAGCATGGGAACCAATTAAGAATTTAGCACATTGGAATTTTCTCAGTTAATGATTTCACAATATTAGTAAATATCTGATGTGGGATGCATGAGGTTTTTAGTAGTACGTAGATTTAAGAATATGCTTGCTTGCATTTATGAGTTGTGTTTTAAGAAATAAGTATAAGCAAGGGGTTCGTGAGTCGCACGATACCGAGGTGATGAGTAGAGGTTAAGTTTAGTTTTTAAGCATTATGATTTTAACTGCCTTAGAGTGCAGACGTGTTTTCAGTTTAAACTCAAGCTTGTAAAAATACTTAAAAATAATTAATAAAAGTATAAAGCAAGTCTAAAATATCCTTGCGTTTTTATTTAATAATAATTGTTAGGAAAGAATTGTGGACTTCGAGGGAATATTGTCACTGAGCTCTGTAATTTCAATCTGAATATGTCATCCTCACTAATCTTTTTACTGTATTTTTTACTTGCAATTTCCAAAGTCATGGATTGCAACTCATCTAATCGTCTTCCAATTTTGTTTTTACTAGTTTCATATTAAATAAACTTTTAACCATTATTTAATTTATCTATCAAATTTTTTGCGACATTATTTATCTCATTTTTATGTTTCATTATTTAAACTTTTTAATGTATATTTCAAAATCATTTCAACATATTATTAATTAATACTAAATTAATTTATTTATTCCATTTAATGTTGTTAACATTTTCCAGTTTTGTTATTTAGTTAATTTCGCCACATTATGAAAACATTTCTGTATTAAAATTCTAATGTTATTCAATTTATTTAATTCACAATTTTATTAATCATTATCACTTAATGTCTCAAAATATTATATATTGTGTCACAATTATTTTAAAAATGTTCCTCAATATATCAATTAATCAATTTTATAAAACATTTTATAAACAATTTCCTGATTTATCAAATTTTATCATTTATGTAATTCATTTCACAATTTTATTTCACAGTTTTATTAAAAGTTTATTTTATTCCACAATTTATTTCAAAATATTCAATTGTGTTTTTTCTTTTTTTAAATGTCAATTTTCATAATTCCATGATTGTTTTGCTTATTTAAAAATCTGAAATATTTATTTTGTTTTATATTACAAATTCACAATTTTTTCTTTTTACCGCTCACATTTTTTCCACTATTTTTCACAATACTCACAAATAAAAAAAATATTTTCCCTGATCCAAAATAGTTATAATAATAATAATAGTTTGGCGCTACAGTCCTGTACAGAACTTCGGCCGAGCTCTCTCACCATTTTGAGCTGTGCGTGTTATATTTGTACTCAAAGTGGTGGGACCTACAGTTTATTGCCAAATCCGAACGGCGGGTGAGAGCTTTTCATAGGCAATGGTTTTACTCTCGTAGGTTTGCCATTTACTGACGAGAGGTAGCGCGGTATAGAAAAATGTTTCTATGAAAAGATGTTGTTAGCCCCAGTCCAGGCTTGAATCGGGGACCTTTCGCCTCGCAGTCCAACGCACTAACCACTGAGCTACCGCGGCTAATATTAATCTCCATCCAGTCCTATTCTATTTTAATATTAACATTATTAAGTAACACGTCTTCAACGTTCAACTTTTAACTCTAACTCACAACTAACAACTCATTTTACAAATGACTTAAAATCTAGCTTAAACTATAATATAAAGGCATGTGCCAAATCAACATGTTCCGGCAGAGTGCAAATTTCACTCAACGAATTTACTTCCGTAAAGACGACGCCAGCCATTCACGCTGCAGCTGGTTTGACCCAGCTTCGCCAATACTGTTGCCTAACAGTGCCCTACATTGCACCTTACTGCAACTTTACTGCAAGAGTTAGTCATCGCGGAAGTAGGTCACGATACGTTTATAATATTAACGAGTAGTGACTTACGAAAACACACTATTTTGACTTACAACATACCTCCACCCTTATTTTAAGAAAAAATTATTATTAAAATGAATAATAGTTTTTTCTTTTATATCATTAATATCATCATATAGAGCATTACATGCTATATAAAAAAGCATTACATGCTATATAAATAAAATAATTGTTAAATTTTGAAAATAAATATTATCAATTTCTTGAAAGCAACATATGACAATATTATTTTTAGTTTGAAAATAATATCACTAATTTTTGTTATTGAGTGTAGAATATATTTGATGTATAAAATTATTATTTATATTTTGAAATTTATTTTCAAAAATATTTGTTATTGTCGCGCTATAGTTCGGCGCTTCCACTGTCGAACGTATACACTTTTATATGTTTTTTATGTGATATACTACATCGGCGAGCAGCGACGGATGGCCGGACGCGAATGGAGAATGTTCCGTCCTCCGAATCGACGGCCACCAGACGCAGTATTATCGAAGTACTGTCGGGAATGCTACTATTACGCGTCTAGAATCACAATGGACTAGCTGGCGTATGTGGCGCATGCCTCACATCATGTGCGGTCGCATCGAAATTAGAAGAAGATATGTTTAATCACACATATAATCTCTTAGCGCAATTTATTCCTATATTCTCTATTGTACCGACAGAGTCCGTGGCTGCATGCGTCTAGCTTCCAGGGCCTCCATCGACGGGAGTAGACCAAACATATTTGATGTCAGCCTGCACCGTAAGTCTGTAGCCTTATATACATCGCGGCGGTGTCCAACTTAGTTTAACTGCTCGTGGCGTGTGAGTAAAGAATGCTGCCCTACTACAGTCATCATTCCGCAGCTGAAGGAAAGAAGAAGGTTCTATTTGCGGCGCAAAATTTAAAGTTATTTGTGTGCTAATAAAACATGACATCAAATTTAAAAATTGTTTGTTTTCTTTTTAAAAATTACATTTCAAATTTTAAAATTTTAAGAATGCCATTCAAAGCAAAATCGAAAATTAACAATTGAAATTTTCATAAACAAAAATTTTATGTTCAATATTTATTTGATAATTTGATTGTTGAATCCGACAATAATTTGAAAATAATATTTGTGGATCCATTTTAACATGAAATATTATTGTCGATTCCGACAATAATTTTCTATGTGTGTAGTTGTAATATTTTAATAACATTAGCATGACATAAACTTCTGCGATCGCTGGTTCTGTTACTCGTGTATATTATGTTGGCTGCATTTCAACTCTCGATTTCTTCTGCCCTTCCCTGAATAGAATGGACAATAGCTGAGGTCCTTCATCTTAACTGTGGAAAAATGTTCGTCGTCGATGTTAATTAATTTCGGTTTTTCCTCGTCTTCGATGTTGCTTTGTATTTCTGCCAAGTAAATCGTCATTTGTTGAGAGCGGATACTAAAATGGTTAATTTTGTAATAGCGAGTTCTTCTATCGATCAGGAATTACCATCTTTTAATTATACATATATGTTGTCGTTTTCATTTAACATTCTTGTTTTCGTACAGATTCGCATTCACAGCTAATAAAGTGTATATGGAATAGATCCCTGCTTCATACGTCATTACATAGCATTACCATTTCTGACCTTTTCCCAACAAACGATCTTCCTTGACGTGCATTAATTGTACTTCTTTACTTTGTAATTCTTCGTTTAGCTGTGTCCCTTCGTCTATTTGTTACTTCTTCGTCTCTTCGTGTGTATCTTGCCAGAACCAGGATCATTCATTAAATACTCTTATTACTTTACATAATAAAATCTTTAATTTGTATATATAATTTATTTTTAAACTCCTCTTTAACTTATTTCTATTTATGTATCAGAATAATGAATTACGTGTTTATTTTACATATGTGTGTGTATTAAGCTACTACTATTTTACTACATGTTTTATTGTACTTCTAAAATTTTTTATTTCTTACTATTATTATAAACCAATTATTCTATATACAAATTCATTAGCACAGGAATCAATGCTAGTCATTTTCAATAAGTAATACTTAGCTATTTATTCGTTCACTAATTTCCGAATTTAATTTTATTCATATTCTTATAATTCAATTTTTACTCCCTACTCCGCATTACTCTTGGTATGCAATTATATTTCAACCCATTCTGGCTACTATGCACTTTCCCTTGACTTCTCTCCACACCGCCTATCCATTTATTATTATTTTTCATATTTCTTTTCCACTTTTTTTTTATTTATTTGTATTAACGTATCTCATTTCATTTGCATTGGTGCAGTGGTTCCTATCGTTTGGTTCAATGTCATTAAGGTACTGACCTATCTTAAATGTAGTGACAATTTAAATTTCATTTTTGCTATTTTATAGTTCATCTAATATAATCATGTTTATTACCTTATTCATCATTAACTGTTATTAACCTTTGATATTTTCATACTCATAGTCTTTAAAATGCTTTACTCCTTTATCTCTCTATTAAACATTTGTTAGTACATGATTTAATGCTAGTCACCTTTGAAATTGATACATAGCTATTTTCATGCACTAGTTTATTTCATTAAAACCTATTCCTAAAAAAAATAATCTTATTTACGCGTAATTTCTTCAACTTTATTTGCAATATTATGCTATTAGCATGGTCAACAATATGTGTTATGATCATTATGAACTGTTTGTTTCGTTAAATTTACTTCAAAATTATATGCTTTTAATAAGTTGTTATGGAATTTTTTCCCTTTTCCTTTGATAGAAATCGTTGTCGTTACAGGACTTACTATCGAAAGTACCTCGTACGGTCCTACCCAAATGGGTGAAAATTTATTCTTTCTATTCTGATTCTTTAACAAAATTTTATCGCCTACGCTAAATATTTTTGGGTGTAATGTGCTATCATAGATTTGTTTAGATTTCTCTTTTGCTTTTTCCTGATTCTTTCTCACAATTTCGTGTGTGCGTTGAATTTGGTATTTTAATAACTTGTTGTAATCATCGGTATATACGGGTGAGCATTTTCGCTTAAGATTTGTTGGCATATCGAAGTCGTATCCGTACAAAGTACGGAAAGGCGTTTGGCCAGTGAACATATGCTATATGTTATTGTGCACATGCATTGCGGAATTTAACCATTGCTCCCAGTTCGACCCATCTTCTTTTGCAAAACTCCGTAAATATTCCGCTAATGGTCGATGGCTTCTTTCCAAAGACCCATTAGCTTGTGAATGATATGGCGTAATATGCAATTTTTTAATTCCTAACAATCTACATGTATCTGAAAACAATTTTGAAACGAAATTTGAACCATTATCTGTTACTAATACCTTAGGTATATTATGACGTGTAATTATTTCTTCGTAAAATGCTTTTGCTACTGTGTTTGCTTCTGCATCTGGTATGGCTACGCAGCACATATACTTTGAGAAATCATCTTGAAAAGTTAGAATATATTTATTTCCTGATATAGTTTCCGGCAAAATTCCTACCAGATCCATGTATACTTTATCAAATGGTCTCACTGGCGTATCAGTTAGAACCATTGGTATTTTTGTAAGCCTAGAACTTTTATTTACTTGACATTTTAAACAATTTTTAACGTAATCTTTTATTTGTTTCTGCATCACTTTCCATTTAAATTGTTTTCTGATTCGAAAGTATGTTTTTACTGCACCCTGGTGGTCTCCTAATGCTTAGTCATGAAAATCCATTATTACCGTTTTAATCTCTTCTGGGTCAGTTAATAATTGAGCATTATTAGCTTCATTAATTGGTTCTGTTATCGTTTCATCTACGACCGGTGTACTGGCTTGAGGCTTTGTTGTTGAAATTTGCTGATCTAATTTACTTTGTGTTGTTTTGGACCGTGTTTGAACTGTTATAATTTCAGGATCTGAATATGGAATTCTACTTAAAGCATCTGCGTTTAAATTCTTTTTACCCGGTTTATAGATTATTTAAAAATCATACTCAGACAATTTGTGTCTAAAACGCGCTAACCTAGATGTCTGATCTTTGAGATTTTTTATATTACGTAATGGCTGATGATCCGTGAAAATTGTAAATGGTTTTCCTAATAAATAAGCTATAAAATTATTTGTTGCCCAGACTATGGTTAAAAATACATTATCAATGGTGGAGTAATTTTTTTCTGCTCCATTTAATGACCTACTAGCAAATGCTATTGATCGGTCGCTCCCTACTTTGCCTTGAGATAGTACCGCGCCTATTGCTTCGTTACTTGCATCTGTTGTAAGTAAAAGTGGTTTTGTAAAATCTGGATATGCGAGAATGGGTGGTGAAATTATTGATTCTTTTAATTTAATAAATGAACTTTGACAATCGTCTGTCCAAGTCAATTTAACATTTTTTCTAAGTAATTTATTAATTGGTAATGATAATTTTGCCATATTGATTATAAATTTTCTGTAATAATTAATTAATCCCAAAAACGCTTGCACTTCATTTTTATTTCTCGGCACCGGAATATTTTTTACACATTCAACATTAGAGGGCACCTAACTCCGAATATTTATGTCCTAAATAGACAACTTCGAGACGAAAATATGTTTTCTGTTTTTAATTTTAGATTGTGTTCCCTTAATTTCTGCAATACTCTACTCAGCCTAAGCTCATGTTCAGCTAAATTTTTTCCGTACACCACTATATCATCAAGATAAACAAAGAAATCTATACCCTGTAAACCTGTTAATATGTGGTTTATTATTCTTTGGAAGGTAGCTGGTGCATCTGTTAAGCCAAATGGCATTCTGTTAAATTCGAAATGACCCAGTCCTGTACTAAAAACTGTTTTTTCTTTATCTCCTTCTTCTACTAGTACCTGATGATAACCACTTGCCAAGTCTAAAGTTGAAAAATAGCGACTGTGACCTAATTGGTCTAATATTTCGTCTATTCGAGGAATCGGAAATACTTGTTTTATTGTCACGTCGTTCAATTTACGGAAATCTATTACTAGCCTCCACTTTTTGTTACCGTCCTTTCCGCTCTTTTTAGGAACCAGCAACATCGGTGAATTCCAGGGTGATATACTTGGCGATATAATGCCGTCATCTAACATTTTATTAACATGTCTGTTGATTTCATCTCTATGAGTGTGTGGCAATTTGTATTGCTTTTGGTTTATCGGTGGCTGGTTCCACTATGTTGTTATTTCATGTTTAAGCGCTGGCGTGTATGTTAATTCATCGCCGTCTAAATGAAAAACATCATGATACGAAATACACAGATTTTGTAAAGATGTAATTTCGTCTTCATTTAAAGTTCAATCAATTTTCATTTCCTCTAATAATTTGTTAATTCTCTTTGTAATGTTTACTGAATTTATGCTATTTAAAGTACTGTCTATTATAATTGTTTTTTCCGTAGCATTTAACACTGAAGCATAAACTCTATTTTTGCTAACATTCGATATGCTTTCGCCCAAATATACTCCTGGAAATATTTCTTGTTTATGTATTAATACTATTCGAATTTTTGTTTTTAAACGTTATGATACTATCTTTGCGGTTCTCGCTTGAATTTTAATTTGTTGATTGTAAAAAATATTTTGTATTTCTGTCTATTATAATTGTTTTTTCCGTAGCATTTAACACTGAAGCATAAACTCTATTTTTGCTAACATTCGATATGCTTTCGCCCAAATATACTCCTGGAAATATTTCTTGTTTATGTATTAATACTATTCGAATTTTTGTTTTTAAACGTAATGATACTATCTTTGCGGTTCTCGCTTGAATTTTAATTTGTTGATTGTAAAAAATATTTTGTATTTCTGTCTGCGATTTCATTGGTACTTTTATAATATGGTTTTTATGTTTATCAAAGAACGTTATTGTTTTGTCTATCGCATTTATTACAGATCGATTCCATAAATTGTCACGTCTGAGTATACCATCAGTTGGTACGCCTTGTTCAAATGACACTACGTGTAGCATTAAACTTAAGCCCCCTATGTTCCTATGTTGGACTTTGGTGGAACCTAATGTTCTAACACATCCACCCAAAGCTCCCTTTAAATCCTATTGAATATTTTCGTTAAAGTCTGGTAAATTTTCTTTTACTATACTGGCATCAGCTCCTGAGTCTACTAGTAAAATAAGTCTTCCATTTTTAGCTGCCTCGCAAGGTACTTCAATGAAAACGTCACTTACATTAGATAAATTCAAGCTATCTCCATTCCCACTGCATATTATGCGATCACCTTCTTCTTCCTTTAAATTATATATTAATTCATCGGTCTTCTCTGTTCTATGAAAATTCAATGGAGTGACCACAGTCTCCTCCGACGTCTGATCTACAATTCCTAACTCTTTCGGCCCTATATTACTATTATTATTCTGGGGTCCCCAGTTTTCTGAGCCCCCGTTAGTTTCCCTGATTATGACTATTATTTCCTGCTGATTCAAATTTTCTTTTCGCGTGGCAATTATCTATTTTATGCCCTTGTGTATCCGTCCATGAGTACACCATATTACTTCTATTATTTTCCGTGTTTCTATTATTTTTGCTATCATTATGTACAAAAGGTAATATACAATTGCCCAAATTATTATTAGCACATCTCCAATTAGATTCGTGACCATAAGTTCCACATTCGTAGCATAAAGGCGTATTTTTCCTAATAATACAATCGTCCCTAGTATGCCCCAATTTACTACAAAATGAACATGATAGAACACTTCTTTTATAGTTACTTTCATTACTATTTATTTGTTGCAATTCATTTTCCGATTTTACGCTTAACTGTGTGTGTCTTAATATAGTTTTTTCCATATAATTATATTCATCCTCTTCTGACCTTGGACTTCGCTGCATAACCGCCTTTACATTTAAAGCTTCTTCCATCAATGTAACTAATGTTTCTGACTTACTACCCAACAGTACAACTTTTATCGTTGGATCCTTCACCCCTACTTTAAAAGAGATCAACACTGAGCTCTGTAATTCCAATCTGTAATTCCAATCTGAATTTTTACTGTATTTTTCACTTGCAATTTCCAAAGCCATGGATTGCAACTCATCTAATCGTCTTCCAATTTTGTTTTTACTAGTTTCATATTAAATAAACTTTTAACCATTATTTAATTTATTTATCATTTTCTGCTTCATTATTTATCTCATTTTTATGTTTCATTATTTAAACTTTTTAATGTATATTTCAAAATCATTTCAACATATTATTAATTAATACTAAATTAATTTATTTATTCCATTTAATGTTGTTAAAATTTTCCACTTTTGTTATTTAGTTAATTTCGCCACATTATGAAAACATTTCTGTATTAAAATTCTAATGTTATTCAATTTATTTAATTCACAATTTTATTAATCATTATCACTTAATGTCTCAAAATATTATATATTGTGTCACAATTATTTTAAAAATGTTCCTCAATATATCAATTAATCAATTTTATAAAACATTTTATAAACAATTTCCTGATTTATCAAATTTTATCATTTATGTAATTCATTTCACAATTTTATTTCACAGTTTTATTAAAAGTTTATTTTATTCCACAATTTATTTCAAAATGTTCAACTGTGTTTTTTCTTTTTTTAAATGTCAATTTTCATAATTCCATGATTGTTTTGCTTATTTAAAAATCTGAAATATTTATTTTGTTTTATATTACAAATTCACAATTTTTTCTTTTTGCCGCTCACATTTTTTCCACTATTTTTCACAATACCCACAAATACAAAAAATATTTTCCCTGATCCAAAATAGTTATAATAATAATAGTTTGGCGCTACAGTCCTGTACAGAACTTCGGCCGAGCTCTCTCACCATTTTGAACTGTGCGTGGTATATTTGTACTCAAAGTGGTGGTACGTACAGTTTATTGCCAAATCCGAACGGCGGGTGAGAGCTTTTCATAGGCAATGGTTTTACTCTCGTAGGTTTGCCATTTACTGACGAGAGGTAGCGCGGTATAGAAAAATGTTTCTATGAAAAGATGTTGTTAGCCCCAGTCCAGGCTTGAACCGGGGACCTTTCGACTCGCAGTCCAACGCACTAACCACTGAGCTACCGCGGCTAATATTAATCTCCATCCAGTCCTATTCTATTTTAATATTCACATTATTAAGTAACACGTCTTCAACGTTCAACTTTTAACTCTAACTCACAACTAACAACTCATTTTACAACTGACTTAAAATCTAACTTAAACTATTATATAAAGGCATGTTCCAAATCAACATGTCCCGGAAGAGTGCAAATTCCACTCAACGAATTTACTTCCGTAAAGACGACGCCAGCCAATCGCGCTGCAGCTGGTTTGACACGGCTTCGCCAATACTCTTGACTAACAGTGCCATACATTGCACCTTACTGCAACTTCACGATAACTGCATGAGTTAGTAATCGCGGAAGTAGGTCACGATACGTTTACAATATTAAAGTGTAGTGACTTACGAAAACACACTATGTTGACTTACAACACCTTCTATAATAATAAACGTGGTGTAAAAAACATAAAAACGATTACAAACATGTTAGTTTTGTACGTCATTCTGCGTGTTTACTCAAAATGGTCTCATGTATGTTGTAATAAACCACATTATTAAATGCAACTTTGGTAAGGACTCAATATATTTAATGTAAATAAATTATATTTATATATTTATTTATATTTATATTTTTATTTTTTACAGAAAATAAATAATACATCGAACTTCTATTATGGCAACGGACTCAAAAATAACTGCAGACTCAAGTACTACAATCAATTATTGGAAACCAAAGCAAACATTATATATGTTATAACCTTTTACAGCAAGAAGTGTCTTTTTATGTGTGTGTTGTAAAAGTGAATATCAATTTCGACATTTAAATAAAATAATATATACAATAAATTAACTGAAATACATTCTTGTTTTAATATATTATTAGGAAAATGTAATACGACTATACCATACAATAATACGTATCATTAAATTTGTATAGGTCTTTCTTATTGTAATTAAAATATCACATTATAAAAGTTATGGTGCAACCACACATTGTATTAACAGTTTCAATATTACAGGTACTTATTTTGCAGGATTATGTCAATATTTAAAAGAAAAAAACTAAATGTAGGTTAATTAGATATCGAGATGAAAATAAGGCTTAATCTTGATTTGAAGTAAACGTTGAAATAAATTTAAGAATTAGTGTTAATATTGATTTGAAAAATAAGGGAATTTTCCAATTAAGGTTCAGCTACCAGTTTTTATTGAAAAAGCTTTGATTCTTAAATTTAGGTTAAAGGTGTTTCAAACGTTAACCTCAACTCTACGATTTGAAAGTAATGATTGATTTCAAAGCATTCGCAAGTTAATATTAAGTGCAATGGCATATTGGGTAGTATGTTTGCATAGAAACATATTTAAATACTTTTGGAAAGAAATCCTTAAAATAAAATAAAAATAAAATCTTTTTTTATTAAGTTTTATTAAAAATCTTGCAGCAAGTGGGAATTTTTAATAATTGAATTCATATACAAATTTTTAAATGCATAAATAAATAATTCATTTAAAACTGTGCACAATTGCACCAGCAGACGCTAAAGCAGACGATCCAGACTCGCTTTATATTTGGTACAGTTACAGTTGATCTCAGTACAGCACATAGCACATAGAAAATAATTGTTGATTTTTGAAAATAAATATTATCAATTGTTTATAATCTCAAAGCGACAATATTATTTTTAACTTTAAAATAATATTATTAATTTTTGTTCTTCAGTGTAAATGAAATTTGACGTATACAAATATTATTTACATTTTGAAATTTAATTATTTTTGTTTTCAAAAAATTCTTTAGCACCGTGCATTATCGTCGTCACCTAAGCCAATACGCGATATCCTCCGAAGGGAATTTGACCATAAGTTGCACAATTCACGCGTTTCCGAATATAAGACGAAAACAAGAAAACGAGCGCCTGTTTCTTCTCCCCCACATAACGTGCGAATTGAGCGGTATTGTTTTTGAGTGGTGACAAAATTGAGCCTGTCCACCTAAATATTATTCATTGGAATTTCTCCATGGTCGGCAATAAGACAAAACATAGTTTATGTCACTCTGTATGCTAATGCTATACATCGCGGCGGCAACTCATTATAACCGCTCACCCTGGTGTTTGCATTGCGTGGTGTCTGCATTGCGCAGCTTATGGAAATAAGAAGGTTCTTTAACGTGTAACGTTATTTTTGTGCTAATAAAAAATGACATAAAATTTAAAAACTGTTTGTTTTCTTTTTAAAAATAACATTTCAAATTTGAAAATTTAAAAATGCCATTCAAAGCATAATTGAAAATTAACAATTGAAATTTTCAAAAACGGAAATTTTATGTTCATTACTTGTTTGATAATTTGATTGTTAAATCCGACAATAATTTGATAATAATATCTGTGGATCCATTTTAACATAAAATATTTTCAAATTATTGTCGGATTCGACAATAATTTTCTATGTGTGTAGGCTGAAATTCACGGAGGCTTTTGTAAAAAAACATGACAAATTCTGTTTGAAAATCGAAACAGAGATTATTATTTGTGGTTTTTTCACATTAGTTTCAGAATTTTTATACTGCAAGTTATTATACTCTGTCACTATTTGTACTTTTTGTAACACAATTTATATATTTATTTAATTTACATATAACAACATTATTACCGACGCGAACACGTTTTCTCAACGAACAACAAAAGACACGTACGCAGAAAATGCCGATCACCGAGTGCTCAACGAGTGCCAACATAGTATACCAGAAAAATGTTGCAAAAATACACTTATTTAAATCCAATTTCTTTATTGTTTGTTTTAAAACATCAATATGTTCAAACGATGGCAAAAGATGGCGTAGGTAGAAAATGCTGCACAACGTTGCCAACTTCGTCAGTCGATAAATTATCGAATTAAGACGAGCGTTGCGAACATACGTTGTATTTAGATTTGATTAGTATTTTCTGTGTTTCGAAACATAGTTTTAACCAAGTAAATTGCCAAGAAATAGTTTATTCAAATGCAATTAAAATGTTATGTTGGTATTGCAACATATTTGTGGTAAATTTGACAGATTCTGTTGGACAATATAATAATGTTTACACGTGAACAAAAAAAAAATCAATTTCGATTATAATTTAATTACACTTCATTCCTAATACATGTATGCACACATAGAAATTAAAAACTACTAACGACAATATTATTTTTAACATCTGAAAATAAAATTATTTATTTTCATTTTGAAGTAAACAAAAAAAAATAGTTTGACGTTAAAAATTAATTTTTGTATTTTGAAATTTGCTTATATTTTTTAAATATCGCGCAAAGACTTAATCGTGTAATTATCTTATATACCGTTGGCCAAAAATACGTCGGTGGTTGCATATCGCTCGATGATCGAAGGTGGGCTAATGAATTAGCGTTTGCAGAAAGGTCGCGCAGTACATGAAAGAAATCAAGAACTCCGTGGTGCCTGTCTGCAACGAGACCCTCCAAGGATCATTGCCGCCAAGAACATGGGCTGACCGCATTTACCAATTTACGGATAAATCATTTGAAATAATCGCCTAGATAGGTAGAGCCCGATTACTTGTGCGAAATTTACGAAGTACGCCACATCTACTCCGTGTTGAACAGACTTCGTGGTCGCGTGTTCGAGTTGTAGTTCGTCGGCAGCATGATAAATGCCAACATGCCAGTCAACGTTAACTATCTTGGGAATGGTTTTTCTAATTTGGCGTTAATCCAAACTGTGACATTCAATTGAGTTTTTAGAATAAAAATGCATTTTAATTCAAAACTATGCGTGTTATTATTGTTTTTCCCGTTTGTTCTTTCAATATTAAATGTCATAAAAAGCAAGAAAGAAAACTAACAACAAAAATTTTCAAAAGCAATAATTTTATTATCAAAACTTGTTCGATAATTTTATTCTTAGATCCGACAATAATTTGAAAATAATATTTGTGGATCCATTTTAACATGAAATATTTTGAAATTATTGTCGGATTCGACAATAATTTTCTATGTGTGTGGTAATTTCGTATTACTTTTTAATTACATTCAAACATATTCAAACAAATCTTTTCTATCCGTGTACAGGAACTTCTTGAAAAATACACGACGTGCTGCGAAGATCAAACCAGTGAATCCAATTGCGCCACTGCGAACATTGCCAGATTCGCGCAAAATATCAATGGTGTCTGCCTATGAATGAAAATTTATTAATATTTCATAAACGTATTCGTAAAGGAATTAAAGTATGTCCTAAAATATTCTCGCTACTGTGAGATAACAGACAGCTGCAACAGCACCTGCGCCGGTGGTAGTGTACAGGAACTTCTTGTTAAATCCACGACGTCCGCGACGATCATACCAGTGAATCCAATTGCGCCACAGCGATGTATAACTTTGCCAGGTTCGCGCAAAATATCAATGGTGTCTGCGTATAAAAAAAAATATATTAATATTTCATAAACGTATTCTTAAACCTTGGTCACTTACATTGTATATCAGCTCATCGTGTATTTTCCGTGCAGTATAATTCTCGGGATGACTTTCGTGTTTGGACCTGCACTAAAAATTAATTGATTTGGCTGTTTGCTTATTCAAGCGAAAAACAATGATCTCACTGATTGTGTGAATGCAGTGGTGCATATGTAGTGGCGGAAAAAATTAATATTTCCTTGTTGATATTTAAATTATCACGTCACTGGGTTGCCACTGAGTAATTTGGGTAGTGAATTTCGTCTCAAGTTTTTTTTTCCTTCGAAAACCAACGTTGGAATAACATTCATTTCTTGGGCTTGATCATGACATTACATCCACACTGGTTGTAAAAGAAAATTCTCCAAATTTATCGAACCTAAAACTCATTGCTTATTGGGTCCCGAGATACAGTGGTTCAAAGTTACAAAAAATGGGCCTATAATCACTCATGTCTATCAGCAGTTTGGTTGCCAGTTTCTTGCACACAATTATGGATACTTGCAAATAAATAAACGTCAAAAATTTTCACATGTCGAAAACTATAGGAAATTCATTAATAAAGTTACATTGTGAAATAAATATACAAATATTAATAAAATAATATATTTATTCAATACAAATTGCTCATTAGCTAGTGATATATAATATAAATAAAAAAATATGTATACATATGTGCCAATAAAAATAGTTTCATTATTTATTGTTTATGAGGAAATAAAAAATAAATGCATGCAGATACATGTATCTTTTTATAGTGTTTTTTTTTTTCAGGGAGCAGGAATTAGTAGATATACATCTACATAACGTGGTCGACGCAACTATAATACATATACAGCCTAACCAATAAACGAAAAAAAGTCGACTCTAAAGATAGTATCAGCTTTTCCGACAATTTTCTCTTATATTTATTTGTCAAAAGGCTCATACTTTCTTTAAAGTCGACATTATTTCGTTTATTGGTTAGGCTGATAGAATATATAATACAATATAGAATACATAAATAACAACGCAAGAACTCCGAAAAGATTGTTTTCAGAATCTTTTGCCTGAGCCTGAGCGCTCATGTTTCATTCAGAAAAGAGTCTTGAACTATACATTTGTTGAAAAAAGCTTCAGAAAAGGTTTCCAAATGAATCTAAAATAAGCCGGAAATTGATCTATACCGGAAACTGCTCTTGCAATATTATTGTACATTTTAACAAAAACAATTAAAGAACAAAAACAAAATAACATAAACAAAAACAAACAAAGATGTCAAACTTTGGAATCGACTGAGTGGGCCAACGGGCGCTGATCAGTCGTAGTTTCATGCATCATGCTACCCTACTTCGATGGTATCAGCAGACGCCGTCACCCTGCGCTATTACAAAATTGGTATTGGGTGCATGTGCACTGTTGTAGACCTCCTTGAAATTATAGCCATCAGATATTTCCATTTCAGAATTTATTTATTTTTCCTTCAAAATTACGTATCAGCGTTACTCTAAACTGCGCACCACCATCGATTTACGTGACGCCAAATGAACCTTCCGAGCCGCCACGTCCTAGCTTGGCGAATTTGCCATCGCGCCATTGGAACCACCCGCATTGTTTATAGACATATAAGAGACGCAGTCAACCAAAATTAATATTAATTAATATTAATACTAATATAGTATTAATAATATTATATTATTACCTTTTAACAGCAATTGAAAAACGTATTAATTTGTTGAATGTCACAATTGTTTTTGAAAATAATTTTTTTGTTGCTTGATAAAAAAAAATAAATTGTACTAAAACACTTTTTTTTACAAATTAGCCAACGCTCAGGGGATGCCCCCTATTCATGCAATGCACAGTGTTGATCGTAAGAAGGGATGATAGGTTAAATGGAGGAGGGAAAGATGGAGTAGTGTCGGTGAATGTTTGTTATGAACTTGCCAATATCAAAAATGTCGGGAAAAACAGACGCAGGCAGATTGTTTCACAAACGTATCGTGAGACTCAAGAACGAATTCTCTCGGTAATGCGTGGTTCTATTGAGAGCCGAGTGAACTACGAAGGGGTGGGCTTTGTTCGATGCCCGAGTAGAACGAGAGGACACACGACCTGGTGGAATCAGGCCATGTATTTCCCTCGAACACTTACCATTGTAATACCTATAGCACAGGCTTACACACCCTACGCTCCTTCGGTGCTCAAGAGAACCAATAGAGGATGAAATATTTTCATCCCCTATTAAATATATTGCACGTTGTTGGATTCGATCCAGGAACTCCAAAGAAGATTTTGAACCCCCTGCCCATATGTGCGAATTGTATTCCATCTTTGTCCGAATATAGGTGGTGTAGACAGTGCGCAAGTCAGCAGGAGTGAAGTAGCAGGAGTGAAGTCTTACACCGTTTTAAAAAATCGAGGCACTTGGCCGCCTCTTTCGACACGTCAAATATGTGATCATTCCAACGGAGATCAAATGCCCAGAACGTCAAGAGCTGAATCCATTCTTTTGTGAGATAACAGACAACATTGGGTCTTGCGTGCATTAAAATCAACTCTATTTGCAAGACCCCATTCGCAGATTGTTTTAAGGTCATTATTGAGTGTGTCATTCATAGTGCGTCGTACTCTCAATCTCCAAAGAGGTTGGGCGCTTTTTGAACGAGTATGAATGACAAATGTTGCTATCATCTGCAAAGGAATGGATTGGGTTCTGGGTCAATGACAGAAGGTCATTGATAAATACCAGAAATAGGGACGGGGATAGGACGGAACCCTGCGGAACTCCAGAATTGATGAAATGTTGTTCTGAAAGAACACCATCCATCGCAACTCGTATTGAACAACCCTGGAGAAAACTCGATATCCATCGAGTAAAAGATACACCGACACCATATGCAATTAGTTTTGAAACGAGGGCTTTATGCCACACTCGATCAAAAGCCTTGGAAATATCGAGAGCAACAGCCTTGCTCTCCCCGAAAAGGTGAACACAATTATTCCACTTTTCGGAGAGGACCGCCATCAAGTCACCGGTGGATCTGGTCCTACGGAAACCGTATTGTCGGTCACTGAGCAATTCGTTGTGCTCAAGATAGTTCACAAGGTGGAAGTGAATTACGCTCTCCATTACCTTGGAGAGTTCAGAGCATATTGCAATGGGTCGGTAATTGGCAGGGTTCGTGGCCTCGCCCTTTTTCGGAACTGGCTGGACATTGGCAACCTTCCAACAAGATGGAAAAACTCCTGTCGTGTAGGAGATGTTGAAAAGGTTACGCAACGGACAAGCCAGCGTTGACGCGCACTTCTTCAACACATGGGCAGATATGCCATCTGGCCCAGAGGCTTTGTTAATGTTGAGGTTTGCTAAAACCTTATTAACTGTCCGAGTTCAAAAATGTATCTCCGGCATTGCAGAAGAAACAAAATCGACGACAGGCAGTGGTTGATTACTATCTGGGAGCGTTGAATTATTTGCAAATAATTCTGCCAAGAGATTAGCTTTATCAACCGGGTCAGTGAAGGTCTGGCCATTTATACTAAGAGTTGGAGTAGACGATGTCGTCTGATTCTTCACCCTTTTTACAAATGACCAGAAATTTTTAATACCCCTGTGATAGAGTAGGACCTTTTTGTGCGCGTTTTGTTCGTGAAGAAACTTTTCGCGCAAGATCACGGCATTACAGCGATTCCTAGCCTGTATACGAAGTCTTTCAGTATCAGCATTCTTGTTAGAACGCCAAGTCTGAAAGGCTTCCTCTTTCGACCTGACTGCAATCCTGCAAGTCTCATTAAACCAAGAGTGGTCCTTGGGTTTAGTGCTAATCTTTTTAGAAGGTATGAAGGACCGCATACCTAATAAAATAATATTTTGTACCATTAAAGCCGCGGCATTTGTGTCTCTGTCTGCGAAACACAATTTCCAATTAAAGTTGCGAAAAAAATCATTTAACGCAACCCAATTTGCTTTTTCGTAAAGCCATACAGTCCTCTTCGGGGCTTTAATCGTAGAGGCGCGTAAACTAGAATACGAAAACTCAGCGGAAACAGTACAGTGGTCGGAATTACCAAGAGGTGCAAGGACTTTTACATCATATTTTTCATGATGTGAAGTCAAAAAAAGGTCTAGGACTTTTGGGCTTTGCCCGCCGACGCGTGGAATATACGTCAGCTCCTTCACCATTTGAGTGAGTTGGTTGCACTCGGCAAAAAGCGCAACATAACAACCCTCCTGTGTTGATAGACCCGAGTGGCTCAACCAAGTGGCGTTGTGAACATTAAAATCGCCGGCAACAACAATTTCACTGCCTGGAAATTGCTCCAATATATTTGAGATCGAATTAGATAAGGCATCCAGCTTATTACAGGTGGAAACCCTATCTAAATTCGGACTCCTATAAAGAAAGCACAAGTGCATGATGTGTGTTTTAATTTTGAATTTAACCCAAATAGTATTAAATTCGCTATCCGACACACTATGTTGTTGCTGCAGTTGATACGCAACGTCACTTCGGATAAAAAGAGCAAGGCCCCTATGGGAGAATAATGGAAATAGGTGATAACCAGGTTTATGAAAATCCAGTGGATCTGCACCCTCATTAACCTGGGTCTAACCTAATGCCATTATTTGTGACCTATGGATGGACACATACGCATATACCGAGAAAAGTTCGCCCTTAGCCCACGAATGTTGCAAAAATCTATCGTAAGTCAAGCCGTGGTGAGTGTTATGCCTTCACCACAGCATAGATTACGCACTCAGTGCAGCCTCAACCGTGCGCGCTACTAGCGTGGAGTAGGATGGGGGAGGGAGGGAATACGTCAACAAACCTGTGCAATTGCAGCAAAGAGCATAGAAAAACTCCTTTGCGTCGGCAATTGCAAAAACAGCGAGTACGGAAACTCAGCAGGCAGCGCGAAACCGGTTCTATTATGTGGTTGTTGTTGTTGAATTTTTATTGTTTGTTTTATTTATTTGGTGTTTATTTTTCTTTTTAGTTTTTTATGTAAATTATTATTAGTTTGTGTTTTAATTTAATTTTGTTTTATTTCGTTGTTATTTTTTCTTATGTTGGGCGGGCACATTAAACTAAACATTTATACTAAACGACGCACGGAACACGTTAAAAAAGACAAGAGACGACACGACACGTCCGTCCCCCATAAGTGCGTTGACGCTACTGAACTCTAGCGCTTGCTGGGTTGTTATAATAAAATTTCAATTGGAGGTTTAGTAAACCTCAAACTTACCGACTAGGAGGTTGCGCCAACCTCATGCACACCAATTTGGAGGTTGCGACCACCTCATGATCACCGCTTTGGAGGTTACCTCAACTTCATGTTCACCGATTAGAAGGTTGACACAACCTCATGATCACCGATTTGGAGGTTACCACAACCTTATTCTCACCGTCTAGAGAGTTGGCAATACCGAGTTAAGAGGTTATTGCAACTACATTATCAGTTGTTGCCATAGCCGAATGATTCGGTAGGGCAATTTAGTTGGTTGCCGCAACAAATCAGTTTTCTGTGTGTACATGTTTCCTTTCATAGTTTTTTTTTCAGGGAGAAGGAATTATTAGATATACTTCTAAATTGTGTGCGCGACAATTTTACTCAATTATAACATATAGAATACATTAGTTTTATATCATAAATAACTATGTTATAATAAAATTTCAATTGGAGGTTTAGAAAACCTCATGCCTCATGCGGCAACCTCATGCTCACCAATTTGGAGGTTGTCGCAACCTCATGATCACCAAGTGGTAATGTAACCAAGTGGAAATTGGTAATACAATAAGTCATCCCAACCAAAGGCTACCTGAAATGATCCTGATCAGGATTGAATAGCCTAATCCTAATTTGAAATTTACGTACACTCCAAGAAATCTGATTTAGGAATAGTGAATTTGCTACATTTATTACACTAATACGTCCGTAAAAATAAACATCTGAAGTGTTTTTCATGAAAAATATGTTATTTTACACAAATGAACTGTTTTGAGCTGAATCGCACTTTTCAAATGGTAAATTTACAGATTCTGAAATGTTTTGTTTTTTTTTTTTTTTTTTGGAATATCTACTAAGATCCACAGCACTCAGACAGACTATATCCATTGCACTGTGAAATCTATTCCCTACAATTTTGTGTTTAATATCACCACGAGCGCCCATGCCCAAGCCGGGATTCGAACCCGAGACCTTCAGAATGCAAGTCCAGCGCGCTACCTCTGGACTGCTGAGGCCGACAATGTATATAAACACATTGAAGTGTTTAAAAATGACGTCTAGCACACTGTTGCGGGCTCCAGGGGTCTTTTGTACTTGCCTTTATTAATGAAACCGTCAGTGACAATATTCCCTCGAAGTCCACAATTCTTTCCTAACATTTATTATTAAATAAAAACGCAAGGATATTTTAAGGATATTCAAATTGCAACCGGTGCATTTTTCGTTGCTTTCAAGCGGACTTAATTTTATATCCTGAAAGTATGCACTCATAAACATTATGCACTTTCCAGTTACGTCGTAGACGTTATGTTAAGTTAACATGCATCTGTTATTGTGCTTTTAGATTTGAACTTTATGTGCATACTGGTTATGTGCAGGCTTTCTTAAATACAACAAAAAAAACGTTTCTGATTCACAACATTCTTCCCCCCTTATTTTAAGAAAAAATTATTATTAAAAAGAATAATAGTTTTTTCTTTTACATCATTAATATTTCAATATATTTCTTAATTTATTTAACTTACAATAATAATTAAAATCAATAATTATTTTTCATATTATTATAATTTATTTTACTTATTTTCATTTTAAGAATCTTATTAATGCTTATCTTCGTTACTCAATTACTTAATTAATGGTCGCAGTTTTAGTGATATTTATATACTTTATGTAACGTTAAAAAGAAAAATGTATAACATTACAAGTCACTGAACGTTGCAATTGACAAAACAGTAGTTGATCAAGTTACCGCTTTGCAATCGCTGCGTTCCGTGTTGCTCTGTTGTTTTTCTTGTTTATTCATCTAAGTCATTAAATGCTTTAATTTGTGCAACGATTTGTTTTCTTTTAAATTTTTTTGCGATATTTATTGAAAATAATTCATTTAATTTTTATTGAGTATATCTTTAGTAATTGTTTATATTTATAGTTTTCATATTTTAATGTTTCTTCAAGTTTTTCATTACTTATTTCTAGTCTATTAAATTAATTATACAAAAAAAAATGTAATTGTGTTTTCTATTAATTTAAAACATAAACTGCTGTGATCGCTAGTTCTGTTACTCCCTGTTTACGTGTGTAGGTTGGCTGGCTGCATGTTATTTGTTTCTGTCACTGTTTCAAAAAACATTGTTATCATCATTTATTCTCATCTTTCATCTTGATTTTCTTAGCTTTGTTAAATTTGATGTCTTCTATGTTGCGTTGTTTTTTCAGTCAAATTGAATCGTATTTTGTTGAGAGCAGATACTAAAATTGGTAATTTTGTAATTTTATATTTCTGGATATTAATACGAATTTGTCTTCTTTAAATGTTTTGAGAGTTCTTGTAGCGAAATTGTCATTTCGGAAATCATCTTTAATTATACGTACATGTTGTTGTTCTTTTATATTTCACTTGTTGTAAAAATATTTGAATATTTGAAGTTCTTAGTGTTTTTAATTTTCGTCTTCTTTTTTAAGAAATTATGGTCTTTTGTTGAAGAAATTGTCAGCATAATGTGTGAAACGTTGTTGATTTAGTACAATTATGATAATTTTGTTGATGTGTCAAATTTCTTTTTCTATAAGGTTACAGCTGAATAAGTGTATATGGAATAGCTCCTTCAACTTATTTACAAAATATTAGCTTGTTCCTTGAGTGATAAAATTGTTATCTTTTAATTATATGCACGTAAAGATGTAAAATGTTGTTGCTTCTTTATGGTAGAATAGTCACAACTTTGCTGATTTGACGAGCTTCAACATTCATGTTTATAGTGAGCTCCTTTCTTTTAATTAAACATGTTATTGATGTACAATTGTTGTTGTCAGCGCCACGCCTCTCACATGTTTCTTTATCATTCTTCTCTTGTACTTCATTACATAATATTACCATTTCAGACCTTTACCCAACAAAATTAAACGATCTTCTTTGACAATTAAAATTTAAACTTAGTGTCTTCTGCGTCGAATTTTATTGTTTGGTGGATTTCTAGTTCTTCTTCGTGCATGTTTTATTTCTTTGTCGTGGTTGAAATGCATTTCCAGAGCCAGGATTATTTTTAAAAATACTTATTACTTTGTAATGTTTACTATAACTTTATAAATAATTTATATTTAACATCATTTTTACTTTCAGAGCTCCTTTCTTTTAATTAAACATGTTATTGATGTACAATTGTTGTTGTCAGCGCCACGCCTCTCACATGTTTCTTTATCATTCTTCTCTTGTACTTCATTACATAATATTACCATTTCAGACCTTTATCCAACAAAATTAAACGATCTTCTTTGACAATTAAAATTTAAACTTAGTGTCTTCTGCGTCGAATTTTATTGTTTGGTGGATTTCTAGTTCTTCTTCGTGCATGTTTTATTTCTTTGTCGTGGTTGAAATGCATTTCCAGAGCCAGGATTATTTTTAAAAATACTTATTACTTTGTAATGTTTACTATAACTTTATAAATAATTTATATTTAACATCATTTTTACTTTCAGTATTCATAATCTTTGTTTATATTACCTTACATCATAGTATTAAAATTTTATATTTTAATTGTATATTTATATCGAACATTTTACTGTAAATCTTTAATTGTAAAATCTTTAATTTTTTTCTTAATATATAGACATTATTTTATTTATAATTTCATTAGCACATGAATCAATGCTAATTCTATTCAAAAATACTTAGCTATTTATTCATGCAATAATTTGTGAATTTAATCATTATTGACAATTTTCAATAATGGTAAGCGCGCGCGATTTATGCATAACTACTTTTGTACATTCAATAGGTACATATATATTTTCATTACCGTGTAATGATCACATTTAAAACGTTTGTTAATTTTGTTAGATTGTGTATTGTATTTTTCTTCTTATAATTCAATTATTGTTCAAATTTTTACGCTGCATTTCATTTTCGGTACATTAGTGCAGTGTTCCTAGATGAAAAACGCTGAATTGCATTTTATCGCTTATAACATTAGCTCCTCACTTCTATATGTGCTACACTTTAGTGTGTGCTACGCTAACACCTATCTGTACTTCAAGTGCAATGATCTTTCTGTCGTTTGTTTCCATAAACAATGCTCTTGACCATGAAAGTGAAGCACTGACCTACCCCAATTATAGTGACAGTGAATAATATTTGTTCGTTCAATTGTGTATTACTTAAGAATTATATGCTTTTAATAAGTTATTATGGAATTTTTTCCCTTTTCCCTTGATACAGATCACTGTTGTCACAGGACTTATTATCGAAAGGACTTCATAGGGACCTACCCAGATTGGTGAAAATTTGTTTTTCCTATTCTGGTTTTTTAATAAAACTTTATCTCCTTCCTTAAAAACTACCGTATTTAATGTATTATCGTAACTTCGTTTAGATCTTTCCTTAGCTTTTTCTTGATTTTGTCTGACTATCTCATGTGTACGCTGTATTTGGTATTTTAATACCTTATTGTAATCTTCACTGTTATAAATTGGTGAACATTTTCGTTTTAGGTTGGTTGGCATGTCAAATTCAAACCCGTATAAAGTACGACAAGGCGTTTGCCCTGTTGACATATGCACTGTGTTATTGTGCACATGCATTGCCGAATTCAACCATTGGTCCCAGTTGGACCCATCCTCTTTTGCAAAACATCTCAAATACTCCGCTAAAGGTCTGTGACTTCGTTCTAACGAGCCATTCGCCTGCGGGTGATAAGGTGTTATATGCATTTTTTTAATGTTTAATAACTTGCACGTGTCTGAAAATAATTTTGACACAAAATTTGAACCATTATCTGTAATTAAAATTTTCGGAATATTATAACGCGTGATAATTTCCTCGTAAAAAGCTTTGGCTACTGTGCTTGCTTCCGCGTCTGGGATAGCTACGCAGCACATGTATTTTGAAAAATCGTCTTGAAAAGTTCAAATATATTTATTTCCTGACACTGTTTCAGGTAAAATTCCTACCAAGTCCATATAAACCTTATCGAATGGACGTGTTGGCGTATCTGTCAAAACCATTGGCATTTTTTTTAACTTTGAACTTTTGTTCATTTGGCATTTAGGACAGTTTCTAACATATTCTTTTATTTGTTTCTGCATTCCCCTCCATTTAAATTGTTTCTTAATCCTAAAGTATGTTTTAAGTGTGCCCTGATGGCCTCCTAGTGCTGAATCATGAAAATCTTTCATCACGGTTTTAATTTCATCTGGATCAGTTAATATTTGAGCTGAATTCGTTTCATTATTTGTATCTATTATTGTTTCATCTACGACTGGTGTACTGATTTGTGGTTTTATTTTTGTGATTTGCTGATCTAAAATATTTTGTGTAGTTTTGGATCGTGTTTGTACGGCTGTAATATCTGGTTCTATATATGGAATTCTGCTTAAAGCATCCGCATTTAAATTCCATTTGCCTGGTTTGTACATTATTTCAAAATCATATTCCGATAATTTATGTCGGAAACGAGCAAGGCGGGATGTCTGATCTTTTAAATTTGCAATACCTTTGAGAGACTGATGATCTGTAAAAATTTTGAATGGTCGCCCTAATAGGTATGCTCTAAAATTCTTTGTTGCCCAAACAATTGCTAAAAATTCCTTTTCAATGGTAGAATATCGTTTTTCTGCTCCATTTAAAGTTCTACTTGCAAACGCGATCGGTCGGTCGCTTCCTACTTCACCTTGAGATAGGACTGCACCTACTGCCTCGTTACTTGCGTCTGTTGTTAGTAAAAAAGTTTTTGTAAAATCTGGATATGCTAATATTGGAGGTGAAATTATTGATTCTTTGAGTTTAATAAATGAATTTTGACAATCGTCCGTCCATTTAAATTTAACGTCCTTTTTAAGTAAATTATTAATTGGTAAAGCTAACCTTGCCATATTGCTTATGAACTTTCTGTAATAATTAATTAATCCCAAGAATGCTTGTACTTCTTTTCTGTTTCTTGGTACTGGAATATTTTTTACGCATTCGATCTTAGCGGGGTCTGGCAGCGCACCAAGTTCTGAACATTTATGCCCTAAATATACAACTTCACGACGTAAAAACTGACATTTTTCGGTATTTAATTTTAAATTATGGTCTCTTAGTTTCTGTAATAATTTACTTAATCTGTGTTCATGTTCGCTTATATTTTTCCCATACACAACTATATCATCAAGATATACAAAACAATCGATACCCTGTAACCCTGTTAAGATGTGATTCATTATTCTCTGGAAAGTTGCTGGTGCCCCTGTTAAACCGAAAGGCATCCTATTGAATTCAAAATGTCCAAGTCCTGTACTGAAGGCAGTTTTTTCTTTATCACCTTCTTCTACTAAGACCTGATGATAGCCACTTGCTAAATCTAAAGTTGAAAAATACCGACTGTGACCTAATTGATCTAATATTTCATCTATTCGCGGGATAGGAAATACCTGTTTTATGGTTACGTCATTTAATTTACGGAAATCTATGACAAGTCTCCATTTTTTGTTACCGTCTTTGTCGCTCCTCTTCGGTACCAATAGTAATGGTGAATTCCTGGGTGATATGCTTGGCGATATAATGCCAGCATCTAACATTTTGTTAACCTGTCTATTAATTTCCTCTCTATGTGTATGTGGAAGTTTGTATTGCTTTTGGTTAATTGGTGGTTGATTCCATTGTGTTGTTATGTCGTGTTTAAATATCGGCGTGTATGACAGTTCGTCACCTTCTAAGTGAAAAACATCGTGGTAAGAAATACAAAGATTTTGTAATGATGTGATTTCCTCCTTATTTAAAGATTCATCGATGTTAATTTTTTCTAATAATCTATTAATCCTATTTTTTATATTCACTGAATTTATAGTATTTATTGTAGAATTGTTTGTATCTGATTCCCTATACTGATTAAAATTTGAAAATTTTGGTTTAAAATTGTTGTCTATTATAATGTCCTTTTCTGTAGCATTTAATACTGAGACATAAACTTTATTTTTGTTAACATTCGATAAGCTTTCTCCCAAATATACTCCAGGATAAATTTCTTGTTTATGTACTAATACAATTGGAATTTTTGTTTTTAGTGTAATTTCTACTATTTTTGCGGTTCTCGGCATGATTTTTATTTCATGATTGTAATAAATATTTTCTATGTCGGCTCGCGTTTTCATTGGTACTCGGATAGTGTGATTCTTTCCTTTATCGTAGAATGTTATGGTCTTATTAATTGCGTTTATTACGGATCTGTTCCATATGTTATCCCGTCCTATTATTCCGTCTGCTGGTATTCCTTGTTCAAGAGATACTACATGCATTATTAAATGTAACCACTTTATATTACTGTGTTGTATATTGGTCGTGCCTAACGTCCTTACGCATCCACCAAAAGCCCCATTAAAATCTTTCTTACTATTTTTGTCAAATCCCGGTAGTTGTGTCAATGCACCTTCTTTTATTATGCTTGCATCTGCTCCTGAGTCTACTAGTAATATGAGTTTTCCATTTTTAGCTGCCTCGCAAGGTACTTCAATGAACACATCACTTACATTAGACAATTTGAAGCAGTCCCCCTTTCTATTGTATATTTTGTTAATTCTCTTTTTATTTAATCCACTCAACTGTTGTCTGATTTTGTTATCGTAACATGTTATAAAATTTTGAAACCTTTTCAACATTCCTGTAAACATATTGTTCACCTTTTGACCTATTTGCATTTCTTCCAATACACATCTTTGCCGATTAGTTTCATCTGCTACTAATTTAATCATTTTTGCCCCTATTGCTATTATCATATATATAAAGAAATGTATTAATGCGAAAATTACCATTGTCACTCCCTCACAATCAAACCACGGTGGATCAATATGTGTATCCACCGTGGTTTCCTCCACCGGTTTTCTCTTATTTTTAGGAGTTTGAGTAGTTAATGTGATCACAGACCCTTCAGCCTTATGATTTACTATTTCTACCCTTTTTGACCTAATTTTGCTATTTTTAATGGGTCCCCAGCTTACTGGCCTTGGCTGGGCCCCTGGTAGTTTCCCTTGTTTTGATCATTATTCTCCCTCGCCAGATAATCCCTCTTGGCGTAGCAATCAGCTTCTACATGACCAAGTCTACGACACCAATCACATTTTAAATTATTTCTAGGGGTATTCCCATTCCTATTGTTATTATTTCTATTATTATTGGTACGGTACGTAGTGTTATGTCCTGCTTGCAAATTGTTGTTTAAAAATTCCCTATTGGATGGTTTTGTGTACGTCCAAACCCTTTCTTATTTTGAGCTTCTAATCTAATGGAAGCACACCTCCAACTAGATTCTTGCCCATATTTTTCACACTCTATACAAAACGGTGTGTTTTTCCGCGTAATACATTCGTCTCGTGTATGTCCTTTTTTCTGGCAAAAAGAGCATGTTGGTCGTATTTTTGATCCTTCTGTTTTATTTTGTGTTGATATTTTGTGATTTAGTGGGGTAGCTTGAAAATGATTGTTTTGAATACTATTCGTTGGACGGGTTACAGATCGTTGTTCGAAACTGTACACTTCCTCGGGGAACCTCGGACCCCCTTGAATTGTTATCTGGGCCTTTAATGCTTCATCTAATAAATCATTCAAGTTTTCTGCTTTGCTACTTAATAATAGAACCATTATTGTCGGATCTTTTACACCTACCTTGAATGCTGTCAGAACTGAGTTTACTAGTTCCGTATTAAAAACATCTGTAGGTAGATTTTTATTTTTGTACCTTGAATCTGCTATTTCATTAGCGTTTGCCCATAATCTTTCTAATCTCCTTGCAAATGTTCTCAGACTTTCACCATCCGTCTGATATGCTTTTCTAATACTATCCTGAACCGAATCTAACGTAGTCATTTTTAAATATGTATTTCTTAGAACGTCAAATAACTCCTCTAAATCATTGAACTTTCCTGTGCGGACTAGATCATAAGCGTTACCAAGAAGATGCAGTTTGACACAGCTAATGAATTCTTCTTTGTTTTCTTTTGTAATTTTTAGACTTGCTAACGCACAAGCGTCCATGAATCTATAAAGTTCAGTTTTAACGGATGGTGATTCCGATCCCATAAAAAATGGAACCACACTTCCTACGTAATTCGACACAGTATCTAACGACATTTCTAATGTTGTTTCCGGTGCTGTTATTTTATCAAATTTTCTTTCAATCTGTAATGCCTCCTTATGATATAATGATGTTTCGTGGGCTAGCTTAACTTCTGATTCTAAAAATCTGATTTACGAATCTAATTCCCTTACTTTATTATTTGCTTCTTCTAATGTTTCGAATTCTAGTCTGGGCTGTTGGCTCAGTGCTCGTTCAATTGATTCGTCCGAAATATCTTTATTTTTCAGCAAAGTTCTTAATTTTTCGTTTTCTTCCTCTATTCCACTAGCCTGATCTAACAACTCCTGCCGTTCTTCTACAATATCGTTTAATTTTTTATTTAATGCAGTAAATTCCCCTTTCCACTCTTCTAACTCTTTTATTTTATGAGCACTTTTATGTTCCAAGAAGTATACTAATTGTTCAAAAACTACGTCAACTCTTTCGACTTCTGAGTATACCCGTGTGGAACTGACTTTATTTTTTATTAATTCTAAAGTTTCTTTATTGTTAACTTCCGTACTAATTTGATTCCACAATTTCTCAGTAAATCTGCCAAGTTGTCCTAATATATTTCTATATGCTACTTCCAATTCCTCAAAGTTCGCCATATAATCATTAAAATTTTCAATTAAAATTTATAAATTTGTTTAATTTCATTCTTTCTATAATTTAATTTCACCATTTATTTACTGTTTTCACTCAAACTCACTAAAATTTATTCAATATTTAATTATACCTTCCTTTCCACTTCTGTGTTTCTTCATTTATTTTTTTGTTAATTCTCCTTCAAATTCGTCCTTCAGTCCTTTTTGTAGATTCTTGAAAAACCGGCTGCGCCAAAATGTTGCGGGCTCCAGGGGTCTTTTGTACTTGCCTTTATTAATGAAAGTGACAATATTCCCTCGAAGTCCACAATTCTTTCCTAACATTTATTATTAAATAAAAACGCAAGGATATTTTAGACTTGCTTTATACTTTTATTAATTATTGTTAAGTATTTTTACAAGCTTGAGTTTAAACTGAAAACACGTCTGCACTCTAAGGCAGTTAAAATCATAATAATTAAAATCTAAACTTAACCTCTACTCATCACCTCGGTATCGTGCGACTCACGAACCCCTTGCTTATACTTATTTCTTAAAACACAACTCATAAATCTACGTACTACTAAAAACCTCATGAACCCCACATCAGATATTTACTAATATTGTGAAATCATTAATTGAGAAAATTCCAATGTGCTGAATTCTTAATTGGTTCCCATGCTGGCGTTAGTCTTGACTTAAATTACAACCAATGCTTTTGTTGTTGCTTTTAAACAGACGGCACACTTGCGAGCGTATGCCTCGGATCAAATTGCAACCGGTGCATTTTTCGTTGCTTTCAAGCGGACTTAATTTTATATCCTGAAAGTATGCACTCATAAACATTATGTACTTGTTCCAGTTACGTCGTAGACGTTATGTTAAGTTAACATGCATCTGTTATTGTGCTTTTAGATTTGATCTTTATGTGCATACTGGTTATGTGCAGGCTTTCTTAAATACAACAAAAAAAACGTTTCTGATTCACAACACACACACATATATGAGTAACAAGATCATTAGCTGACGCGAATTTAGAAGACTCTACAGAAAAAAAACATATTTTGCAAGGGGCGGATTATTCCCAAGTAACAATTTACTAGACAAGCCCATTTTCTGGCTAGTTTCTAGTCAGAGAATTACGGGGCTGCACCGGTTAGAAAAACTTGTGTATTACTTGCTACTTTCTGGTGGGGTTTTGCTGGGGCTGTAAACCCAATAAGCAATGAGTTTAAGGTTCGATAAATTTTGAGAATTTTCTTTTACAACCAGTGTGGATGTAATGTCATGATCAAGCCCAAGAAATGATTGTTATTCCAATGTTGGTTTTCAAAGTTAAAAAAACTTGACACGAAATTCACTACACAAAATTACTCATTGACAACCCAGTGATGTGATAAATTAAATATCAACAAGAAAATTTTAATTTTTTTCACCACTACATATGCGCCACTGATCATTGCTACGCTATGGTTTTCAAGCTTACAATTACAAAATGTTGAAAGCTTTTCGCCAGTGAAAGCTTCGATATCCATGTTCAATATACATTCGATAATCCCTTAATATCCAGGTTTTTGGTTTATTGGGAAGAGGCAAAACTATCCAGGAAAACTTCTTGAATTCTAGCTACTTCCTAGACTGGCTATGAGGAGGCTAAACTGGCTACGAAAACGTCTTGAAAACTAGCTGCACTAGTGCAAACTAGTGCATATTTTATTAGGTAGCATGACGTTTGGCCTGGGGACTGTTCGCCTTGGGACGTTTCGCCTGGGGATGCCTTGCCATTTCATTGTGAATTTAATTGTGAATATTACGAAGTTGAAGAGAATGAAGAAACGACAAAGAGTCAGAGTTGCCATACTAAATTTAATTTATGAAAATGTATTTGTAATTTTATTTTTAGGTAATTTTTAAAGAATTACAATTATTATAATCTGTATAATTAAATAAAAAAATGGATGATTTTCAATATATTATATTTTGAAAGTATTATATTAAATCTGCCAATTTACGAATGATTGTATATTTTTCTGATGATGTAAAAGCAAATGCGAGTTTTTCTAAAATTTGAAGACAAAATTCAAATATTGGGTTTTCATTCGATCGTTATTTGATAAAATATAGTTTTTATTAGCAATTTATTTAGCCATCATAACTTGAATAGTAAACAATGCATTATTTTCAAAATTAAAACAAACTCGCACACACCCATAGTAAAAATATATTAATTTATTCTTAACCCCGAAGTAATTAAAAAATTAAAACAGGTTTCTTAATTGATATAAAAAATCGATAAAAACAGGTTTTATTTATGTATATTTAATAAACTTATTTTTTGCTGATATTCGAATTTAACATTTATAAATGTTTATCTCAATTAATGTACATTTCTGTGTACTTTGTTTCTAGTGATACATAAATAAATCCCATTACTTTTGGAGGTTTAACTTCAACATAAAAAGAGGTTTAGTACAGAAGTTTTGCACATATATGTCCTCATTCATATTTACATAAATGGTTTGAATAGAAAATCATTTACTACTATTTATAATTTACTCCTTTTTTATAAATTTAAATTATTTACTATATTTCTAATTTTAAATAATATTGTGTATTTATATATTTTTTGGGTAAAACTTAAATAAAGTGGTGGCAACCCTGATAAAATAAATTCAAAATAAAATTCACAATGGAATGGCGAAACGTCCCCAGGCGAAACATCCCAAGGCGAGCCGTCCCCAGGCCAAACGTCATGCTACCTTTTATTAATTAACTTCATGAAATATTTTACAATACTTTATTACTGATTCTTTCATTTTAAATTCAATTAAGTTGAAAACATATTCAAATGATGTGACAAAATCTTTTCATTTTTAATTAAAACAGTACTTAATACAAGGTGTAATCAAGGTGAGTTTTTTTTGTCAAAATTTGGTCAATTCGGTGATTTTCGAAGGCAGTGACAAATAAAAATTAGACGTAGACTGGAATTCTTTGAGCTCTCCAAAATTTTCCCACCTTCTTTAATACACATCGAAAGTATATAATTTATAATTTCAAATTCTGCACTAAGAAAACAAAGATGATTACCAGAAATATCACAGCCCTAAATATCAAGATATTTACAAATTATTTAGATCGTCTTTGAGACAACCATTTCTCAAACACCCGACAAATACAATAAATATTGCTGACAACCAATTTCAAATTTATGATTATTTATAGCAACCATTAAATAAATATCTTACAAATATGAATATAGTTGAGGAATATTTGGAAAAGGTACTCCATTAGAATTCGCGAAGTAATTTTTATTGAATTAAAATAAAATGAATCGAATGTATTTTT
The DNA here is from genome assembly GCA_951804985.1 of Dryomyza anilis. NCBI lineage: Eukaryota > Metazoa > Arthropoda > Insecta > Diptera > Dryomyzidae > Dryomyza > Dryomyza anilis. Next base: position 59,056,809 of record OX638131.1, read on the forward strand.
ATTTATTCTAGAATTAAAACAGTATCCTGTTAATATATCGTCTTTATAAATCCTTTGAGGGTAAAATTGTACAATGACTTGAGATTTCTTCGCGGAAGAACCAAGTCCGTCCGGCGAAGCTATCATCAAAGTAAACTCTGAAAAGAAATAATTTTCCATCATTTGTTGATAATTTCAATCCCAATAAATTTTATTTTCACTTTTACCATTAAAATGAAATATTTGAGTTGACACTTTTTTACACCATTTGATTTACTTAATTGTTGTGGATAAATCGAGCGTAAGGAAAATGTACGCCATTTTCCTTTTTTATAGTAGTCAAATATCAAAATACCACAAAAGTGTTGATGCAAATGTTCAAGAACTCAGGATGTTTGCTATCAGTCAACTGTAAATATCTCAATTATCATTGCTGTTGTGGCAAACATCTCGTAACTATCTGCATATATGTCATATTAAAAAAATATTAATAGCTTTGCTGCAACTTTATTGAAAGTTATGGGATGTTTAAATATTTGCTACAAGGCGTAAATTTAAAAGGGTAGTTGCAGCAAGACTTTCATAAACATCTTGTTTTCTTAGTGTCCTCTGAGTTAAAAATAAGCTGACGTCTTAAACAGAAGTAAAAAATAAATAATGGATCGAAAATTAAAACTAGGTCATTTACGAAAACAGAGAGAAATAATACGCAATTTTTTTGGGGAATTTAAAAAGTTACCGTAAGTTCATATAAAAAAAAGTAAGTACATATAAAAAAGTACATATACGTGTTATTTTAATTAATTTTAAATATTATAAATTTCAAATAAGATGAAAGTTCGGAATCAGAATTTGAAATCCTACAAGAAATATAAATCTTTTGGAGAGTTCAATGTGCACAACGCCACTTGGTTGAGCCACTCGGGTCTTCCAACACAGGAGGGTTGTTATGTTGAGCTGTTTGCAGAGTGCAATCAACTCACTCAATTGGTGAAGGAACCGACGTATCTCCCACGCGTCGGTGGGCAAAGCCAAAAAGTCTTAGACCTTTTTCTGACTTCACATCATGAAAAATATGATGTAAAAGTCCTTGCACCTCTTGGTAACTCCGACCACTGTACTGTTTCCGCTGAGTTTTCGTATTCTAGTTTACGCGCCTCTTCGATTAAAGCCCCGAAGAGGACTGTATGGCTTTACGAAAAAGCAAATTGGGTTGCGTTAAATGATTTTTTTCGCAACTTTAATTGGAAATTGTGTTTCGCAGACAGAGACATAAATGCCGCGGCTTTAATAGTACAAAATATTATTTTATTAGGTATGCGGTCCTTCATACCTTCTAAAAAGATTAGCACTAAACCCAAGGACCACTCTTGGTTTAATGAGACTTGCAGTCAGGTCGAAAGAGGAAGCCTTTCAGACTTGGCGTTCTAACAAGAATGCTGATACTGAAAGACTTCGTATACAGGCTAGGAATCGCTGTAATGCCGTGATCTTGCGCGAAAAGTTTCTTTACGAACAAAACGCGCTCAAAAAGGTCCTACTCTATCACAGGGGTAGTAAAAATTTCTGGTCATTTGTAAAAAGGGTGAAGAATCAGACGACATCGTCTACTCCAACTCTTAGTATGAATGGCCAGACCTTCACTGACCCGGTTGATAAAGCTAATCTCTTGGCAGAATTATTTGCAAATAATTCAACGCTCCCAGATAGTAATCAACCACTGCCTGTCGTCGATTTTGTTTCTTCTGCAATGCCGGAGATACATTTTTGAACTCGGACAGTTAATAAGGTTTTAGCAAACCTCAACATTAACAAAGCCTCTGGGCCAGATGGCATATCTGCCCATGTGTTGAAGAAGTGCGCGTCAACGCTGGCTTGTCCGTTGCGTAACCTTTTCAACATCTCCTACACGACAGGAGTTTTTCCATATTGTTGGAAGGTTGCCAATGTCCAGCCAGTTCCGAAAAAGGACGAGGCCACGAACCCTGCCAATTACCGACCCATTGCAATATGCTCTGCACTCTCCAAGGTAATGGAGAGCGTAATTCACTTCCACCTTGTGAACTATCTTGAGCACAACGAATTGCTCAGTGACCGACAATACGGTTTCCGTAGGACCAGATCCACCGGTGACTTGATGGCGGTCCTCTCCGAAAAGTGGAATAATTGTGTTCACCTTTTCGGGGAGAGCAAGGCTGTTGCTCTCGATATTTCCAAGGCTTTTGATCGAGTGTGGCATAAAGCCCTCGTTTCAAAACTTATTGCATATGGTGTCGGTGTATCTTTTACTCGATGGATATCGAGTTTTCTCCAGGGTTTTTCAATACGAGTTGCGATGGATGGTGTTCTTTCAAAACAACATTTCATCAATTCTGGAGTTCCGCAGGGTTCCGTCCTATCCCCGTCCCTATTTCTGGTATTTATCAATGACCTTCTGTCATTGACCCAGAACCCAATTCATTCCTTTGCAGATGACAGTAACATTTGTCATTCATATTCGTTCAACAAGCGCCCAAACTCTTTGGAGATTGAGAGTAAACGACGCACCATGAATGACACACTCAATAATGACCTTAAATCAATCTCCGAGTGGGGTGTTGCAAACAGAGTAGATTTTAATGCAAGCAAGACCCAATGTTGTCTGTTATCTCACAAAAGAATGGATTCACCCCTCCCTCCCCTCAATATGGGTGCTGTGGATATTGCGCAGTCAGCTGCTCTTGACGTTCTGGGCATATCAATTCAATGTGATCTACGTTGGAATGATCACATATTTAATGTGTCGAAAGAAGCTGCCAAGTGCCTCGGTTTTTTAAAACGGTGTAAAACATACTTCACTCCTGCTGACTTGCGCACTGTCTACACCACCTATATTCGGACAAAGATGGAATACAAATCGCACATATGGGCAGGGGCTTCAAAATCTTCTTTGGAGTTCCTGGACCGAATCCAACAACGTGAGATATATTTAATATGGGATGAAAATATTTCATCGTCTATTGGTTCTCTTGAGCACCGAAGGACCGTTGGGTGTATAAGCCTGTTTTATAGGTATTACAACGGCAAGTGTTCGAGGGAAATACATGGCCTGATTCCACCAGGTCGTGTGTTCTCTCGTTCTACTCGGGCGTCAAACCAAGCCCACCCCTTCGTAGTCGACTCGGCTCTCAACAGAACCACGCTTTATAGAGAGAATTCGTTCTTCAGTCGCACGATTCGTTTGTGGAACAATCTCCGTACGTTTTTCCGGACATTTTTGATATTGGCAAGTTCAAAACAAACATTCACCGACACTACTCTATCTTTCCTCCCTCTTTTTAACCTATCATCCCTTCTTACGATCAACACTGTGCTTTGCATGAATAGGGGGCATCCCCTGAGCGTTGGTTAAAAAAAAAATAAAAAAAAAATGTTATCGACAGTGGTAGCCCAAATTTAACGAACAAAATGTTCGATGGAAAAATGGCAACCACGGCTAGCATGAAATTCAGACACAAACTACTCAACAGTTGCACAACAGTTCAGACCGTTGAATGCAGCCATACACTAAGAAAACAAGATGTTTATGAAAGTCTTGCTGCAACTATCTGTTTAAATTTACGCCTTGTAGCAAATATTCAAACATCCCATATGTTTCAATAAAGTTGCAGCAAAACTAATAATATTTTTTAAATATGACTTCTCATATAAAGAAATTTTGTACAAAAATTCAACGGTTATATCAGTTTGGTACGCCGTTTGTAACATCCAGAAGGAAACATATCCGTTAGGAATATATATATCCAGGTAAAGAAAAAATTCATTATCTGTGCCAGTTCTAGTCCCTAAATAAGATTCAATATTTATTCAATATGTTTTAAATTTAGATTAATTGTTCGTTGACTATGTACGGGAGTAATAGGTCGTTGACTAAAAATTTAACTGCCATACTACGTTCCATTTTAACTCGAGAGGTGGCACTCACATATACAGCGAAAAGAAGGTACCTGACAAAGATGTTTTTTCGTTATGTCGTTTTGCACAATGTATTTAAGGTAACTAATTTTATGTTGACAATATCATGGATTTTATTTTGTTTTATTTAGATTTTATTCGAACTAAGAATGGGGATTCCGGCACAATCTGATGGCAAGCCGAGTTTGTCAGGGCATTATCAGCAGTGCTGACAAACTCAAAAGATTAAAAATAAAACGTAATCATTTTCAATTTACTTTTTTTTGTCGATATCTTTTTGTTTGTAAGGCAAAGAATGCCTTTTTTGCGTTGTTCTTGTATTATTTGTATACATTTACTGTATAATTTGTATAACTTGTAATTTGTATATATATGTATGTATGTATATATATATATTATTATATATATATATATATATATATATATATATATATATATATATATATATATATATATATATATATATATATGTATATATATATGTATATATATATATATATTTAATTTGCATGAATTTGTGTATTTAAAGTAACAATAATACCTGAGACAGACATCTAGTAAAGTTCTTATAATAACAATACTATAATATTCTTAATACAGATAGGTGACAGACATAACGTAGTATAGTTTGTGTAGTAAATAAAGCTATGCGAAACAAATATTACAGCATTTTTATTTTTGTTGGGTACCACGGTTACTAGAGAATAATATATTCTAGTTCGCTGTAAAGAGCACTATTTTTTGAAAGTCGTGACAATTTTTATTTTTTGTTTTTCTATTACAAACTTCTAATAAAAGTGAAAACAACGTTTTTTTACACGATAGGTTTCCTTTACTTGCAGATCCTCAGTGAACACTTATATTTTTTCTTAATATTGTAGCTTTACTACATTGAAATTTGCAAGGTCGTGGTCATTTTATTTTTGTGCTGCCAATTAAATGCAGTTCAATAAAATTCAGTTTCTAATATTCATTTTTCAATAAAATTTTGAAAAACAATTTCAAATAATTTATTTATTTTTTTGAATTTATTATGACATTTTAGTACAAAGAGCTTCTTTTGACAAAAAGCTTTGGGAAAGCTTTTGAAATTTGGCTGTGTTTAAACGAAAACTACAAAAATACTACGAATAGTTTCGTGGTATTTGTACCAGATAAATACCACAATGAAATCAACGAATACTACAAAAATATTATAATATTGTGAGACACACATCTAGTATTTCAAATACTATGATATGAATACCAGATGTCTGTCTCAGGTATAAAGTAATCAATGATTTTTTTGTAATATTTAATAAATTTTATATATTCCCAATAAACCAAAAACCTGGATATTAAGTGATTATCGAATTTATATTGAACATGGATATCGAAGCTTTCACTGGAGAAAAGCGTTCAACTTTTCGTAATTGTAAGCTTGAAAACCATAGCGTTCTCCAGCAAAACTAGTAGCTTTTTATCCAAAATTTACCTAAACTTGAATTCCGACATTCAATATACATTCGAGGTTTAACTTAATTGTAAGCTATAAATAACTGGAGATTCGACATTTGTTGCAAACCCCCAGGTTATCGTCCCTGTCATGGCTTGCACCGGCTAGCGTGCGGTCTCAGGGAGGTTCTCAACCGCCATGACAAGGCGAGGGGCGAACAATAGTCTGATTTTCAGCTTCCGCCGAAAACTAGACATATATAAAAATACATATATACATAAAACACTTTACATATATACATATAATCACACAAAAAAAATACTAAAACATAAAAAAAAATATTCTCAAAAAACACTAAAATTGTCGCTGTCAAATTTTACCATCTTGGTCCTCGTCATTTCACCCCTATTTTTGCAATTAGCACAACATATATTATTTGCTAAACATAAAAAAAAACTAAATTCGTCTTTGAAAATAGTCGGACTATTCACGGTCTATTTTCGTACTTTCAGTGTGTGTGCCCTTTAAAGTACAGTACGAATACTTATAAAAATGGTACAGTACGAATATTGACAGATAGTCCAGAACCTCTTTGGTTACATATAACCCATAGGCCACATCACTAACAAAAACAAAAATAAATAATGGCTGTCAGTCGAGTGCAACGTAAAGAAAGTGAAGAGATGGTAAGTAAAGTGAAATAAACAAAACGCAACAAAAAGTGTTTATAGTGAAACCAAAAATAATAAATTACAACCAAAAGTGAACGAAAAACGAAGTGAATAAACAAAAATTAAATTATCAAAAGTTAAAGTGATTTCACACAACCAAAATCAGTGCAAAAAAAAAACATTGAAAGAAAAAAAAATGCGCATAATTAATGGATATAACTTTTACTTAACAAACATAAAAAAATCAACTAAAAATGAAACAAATTGTGTGCATAAAAGAAAATAAATCGTTGTGTGAAAAGAAAACAATAATTTATGTGATAGTGATGTTTGTTTATTTGGGTGTCCGTCCGAGTACGATTCACACCAAAGAAAAAATATGTAAATTTAGTGTAAATTATTATAATTTAATATTAACAATGTAGATTTATATTTATACATTTAGGCTAACAAAATATAGTTTTAATTATCATCTTATTCATTAACAAATTGCTTATATATATTATTCAATGATTTTTATTTATTTGTTTATTTACAGTGTACAAACATCAAACAATTAAAGACCTAGATTGGATTTTTAACAACAACCGACTGCGACGGTTGGTGCCACGCAAAAGGAGCTTAAGTGAACTTAAGGTAAGTATTTTGAAATATCCAATTTTTATTATTTCAAAATTATTGAAAATACATATATTTTCGTAAATATATTTTTGGCCAGGTCCTATAGGTTAGTTGAGGATTCTTTTCACCTAATGACGTTCGAATTCCCTACCTCAAAAGAGCTCTCTGGAGGGGATGGGGTCTTGGACAAAGGTCTCTACCGAGGTTATGATGGGATAGACGTGGTCAAGGTAATATATTCAATTTTTTTATTATTTTATTCTACTCCTTTCTTAATCTCTTTACAGGGTTTTTCTAAAATTTACTTTAATACTGTTTTTTTTTATATTTTTTTATTAACTTATAAATTTATTTCTTTTCAGGTTTCTTTTTTTCTTTTCAGATTTTTAACAAAAATTTTAAATTCTTTTTCTTTTCAGGTTTCTTTTTTTCTTTTCAGATTTTTAACAAAAAAATTTAATTTACATTTAACATTTTAATTCTCTTTTCAAGTTTTTTTTCTTATTTTTTTATTTTCTTTGCAGACATTTGAATAATTTTCTTTTTAGGTATTTAACAAATTTCTTTTCGTTTTAGGTGTTTTTATAATGGGTAAGTATGGTATTTTTTTTTTATGAAAATTTTAACATTTTATTAAATTTTTATTTTCAGTTCTTTTTTCTACGGTAGGTTTTTTTTATAGGTAGGTTAATTTATTTATTTATTCATAACTTTCTATTCCTTTATAAATCTTTTTAAAAATCTTAATTTATTTTATTTATTAATTCGTTTTTGTTTTATTTAACTTTTTCTTTGCAGGGTTTCTTAGGACGTTTTCAGGGTAGACAGTTTTTGTTGGAAATTTGCTGGCATCCGTACGAATTTAGAGCGCAGTCGTTCCCGATGGAGTTTTTTGTGTTCTCGCTCCGCACGAAGGCGGGTAGATGTCGGGATATATATAATAATATAATAGTTTGGCGCTACAGTCCTGTGTAGAACTTCGGCCGAGCTCTCTCACCATTTTGAGCTGTGCGTGTTATATTTGTACTCAAAGTGGTGGGACCTACAGTTTATTGCCGAATCCGAACGGCGGGTGAGAGCTTTTTCATAGGCAATGGTTTTACTCTCGTAGGTTTGCCATTTACTGACGAGAGGTAGCGCGGTATAGAAAAATGTTTCTATGAAAAGATGTTGTAAGCCCCAGTCCAGGCTTGAACCGGTGACCTTTCGGCTCGCAGTCCAACGCACTAACCACTGAGCTACCGCGGCTACGGGATATATATATATATTTTCAAATTTTGGCACTTAGCTGTGGTTTTTTGCTGCTGCCGCCAGCGACTCCCGTGACTCTCGGTGGTATCGACTGCGCGTCTTCCGGTAATTGACCTAATTTTAATTTAATTTAATTATTCACTCTTTCTCACTATTAAATTTTTTTTATAAATTTTTTTTTTATAATTTCACTCTTAACTATTTTCCACTTTATTTTATATTACCTTAATTTTTCTTTTTCCCAATATAACTGCCTCCTAGTCCTTCCTTTGAAACTAATCCTGAGTCCTTGTGAAAAAAATTCACTTTAAATTTGCTGATATTTTTTTTCATTTACTGAATTTTATTTAAAAAAAAAAAAAAAATAATTTTTTTCAGTTTTGACAACTGATCGCTGTAAAAATTTCCGCAAAGTGATTTTATGCATTTCACTGCTGCATAAACGACGAAGAAACGGGCAAGGGAAACACTAACAAAATTGACATGGTGAGTATCTACAAAAGCTTTTTGTACATGTTGCATCTCGCTTTTCTTTCTTAATTTTTATATAATTTTTATTATAATTTTTATTAATTTTTATATATTTTGCATCGTTCTTTTTGCACATTTCTTTGCACTTAAAGATGGCTTTCGTTTTCATGATTTAAATTTTAAGCGCAATTAATTGTAATTTTTCTTTTTCAGATTTGGTGTTTTTGGATCAGGGTTTGCAGGTAAGTATTTTTTTCACTACTATTTTTCTTTTTTTCTTTTCAGGTGCAGTTTTTTTGGATTTAGGGTAAGTATCAGAGTATAATTTTAATTTATTTTATTTATGTTTTCAAGTGTTCCTATTTTTTTTTATTTTTATTTTTCATTTTCTTTTTTTTATCTTTTCAGATCATTGATTATAATTTTCTTTATTTTCAATAATTTATCTATTGTTGTGAATTTATTTTTTTATAATGTTTGTTTAATATTTCGTCTTCTTTTTTTCATTTCAGGTCACACGCTACAAAACTCTAGCTATTCGAGTTTTGCGACTAAAAGCTAGTGGGCATGTGACTCGTATTCCCGTACGTATGAGTAACATTTATTTTTACTTTATTTTATATTGTACTTTTATAAGTTTCTTGTTTTTTTAATTTCAGCGGCGCCCAACGTAGGCAACCGCCCACACCCTGAGACGTCTCAAGCCGGGCCATATATTGAGGTATATTTTTTTATATATTTTATTTTTCTTTTTGTTATGATTATTTTTGTATTATTACAAGACTATATATTTAGATTTATTTTTTTCTGTATTTATTTTATATTATTTTATTTACTACTTTATTTTAAACCAAATAGCGTTCTATTTTTGTAAGATTTGTACATTCTTTTCAGATGCGAACTTAGGTGGATCGGCTCTATGGAAGTTTGACTGACGATGCTGGACTTTTACGGGAAGTTTAATAATTTTCCTTCATTGTTTCTCGTAATATTTGTAGTTTATCTTTATTTTCCAGTATCTTCATTTCACCGTCTGCCAGTGCATCAAGCTTTCTCGCCAACTCGTAACTGGCTCCGCACGTAAACATTTGTTGTCCAAACAACGCAAAGTACGGACTCATTCCGGTCGCTGAATGCACCGAGCTGCGAAGCGCACACTCGATCTCGGTCAAGTAAACGTCCCAGTCCCGATGATCAGTCTCCAAATATGCCCGTATGGCAGCGAGTACTGACTGGTTGACTCTTTCAGAGGCGTTTGACTGCGGCGCATAAAACGCAGTTTTCATGTGCTTTATTTGGTAAGCGGCCAACATATTTTGAAATTCCTTCGACAGGAACTGCTTACCATTGTCCGAATGGATAATTTCTGGAACGCCAAAAGTATGGTAGATGTCATGCACCAGAAATTTCACCACGTTGCTGGCAGTTGCCTCTTTCATGGCTTTAAGAACACGAACTTTGAGAGTTGATCGACCTCGATGAAAATGTGCGTGCCCTCTTTTGGATCGTGGATACTTGCCGAGAAAATCCACGTACAATTTTTGGAATGGTCTCTGCGTTACGACTTCCGCTCCCATGGTCGGCCTCAGCTGGAAATTCGCTGACTTAGTTTCGTTGCAGACGACACAGTTCTTGACGTAGCTCCTGACTTGCATAGCCATACGAGGCCAGTAGTAAAACTGCCTTAAGCGGTGGAGAGTTTTCGCTACACCTCCGTGAGCTGCCACCTGTGGCTCATGCGCTTCCGCAATCAGTGCTGCCGTCAGTGATTCGGGTATCCACATCTTCCACGGACTCGAGTTGCATTCATCTTGTGCAAAATCTGCACGCTTGTACAGTACGCCATCCTGTAGCTGAACGTCCGGATATTTCGCAGCATTCTCTTCATACGACTCAACAAGTTGTAAGTACTCTGGCGAGCTAAATTCAGTTGTTTCGAAATTTATTAATCCCACTTCTTCTACTTTCAGATCCTCGAACGCTCGCGACAGCGTGTCGGCAACCACATTCTCGGATCCCTTTCTATGCTCGATCTCGAAATCGAACGCTTGGAGCTGCAACGACCACCTTGCCAACCGTCCACTCAGATCACGCAGCTGCATCAACCATTTGAGGCTAGCGTGGTCAGTGATCACCGTGAAGGGCATCAGTTCCACATACGGTCGGAACCGCTTCACCGCCAGAACCGCCGCTAGACACTCCTTCTCCGTGACGCTATAATTCTGCTGAGTTGAGCTTCTGTGAATAGAAGGTAATGGGACGTTCGTTTTTGTCATCATCAAACTGGAACAGGACAGCTCCAACACCTATGTGCGATGCGTCGCACTGGACATAAAACCTTCGTTTGAAATCTGGATGGACGAGAACTGGAGCTGACGTCAGCGCTTGCTTCAGCGCTTTAAAAGCTTCTAAGGCCTCAGGACTCATGCTGAACTTGCTGCTCTTCTTGAGTGTGTCGCTCAGCGGCGCTGCCAAGGCTGCAAAGTTCTTCACAAAACGCCGGGACCACCCCGCAGTACCCAGAAAACTGCGAACTTGTCTTTTAGATCTCGGAACAGGTATGTTTTTAATTGCCATTACCTTGTCTGGATCGGTTTTTAGGGCTCCACCGCCAATAATAAATCCAAGGTATCGCAATTCTTTAAAACAAAATTTAGATTTTTGAAGACCAATTGTTAATTTTGCCCTTTTCAGACACTCAGCGACTTTCTTCAACACCTGCATGTGCGTCTCGAAATCCTGGGCAATGATGAGCAGATCATCAAGATACACGAACACGTTACCCTTGAGCTTCTGCGGCACGACCTTGTCCATCAGACGACACAGTCTTTGGGCCGCGTTGCAGAGACCGAACGGCACTACAGCGAAGTGGTACAAGGGTCGACCAGGTACCGTAAAGGCCGTATACTCCTTGCTGCTGTCATCGAGTTCAATCTGCCAAAACGCGTATTTAAGATCGACGCTGCTGATGAAGACTGTGTCGTCGATCCTGCTCAAGATGCCCTCGTTGTTTTGGAGTGGATACGCATCTTTGACCGTCCTTGCGTTCAGCTTCCTCGCGTCCAAACAGAAGCGGATTTTATCAGACTTCCTCACCAGTGTCGTTCGGTTGCTCCAGGGGCTTTGGCTCTCCTCGATTACCCCGAGCTCCAACATCTTATCGACCTCTGCGTAGAGTAGCTCCTGAACCGCTGGCGATACCGGGTAGTAACGATCTTTGACCGCCTCCGCTCCTTCAACAAGCTGTATCACATGCTTCTCCAGGTTAGTCTTGCCTAAAACATGTTCCTCAAAAGTATACAATTGTTTTTTTATTTCTTCCAGCTGCATCTTCTGCTCCGCCGTCAAGTCATGCTCCGGACCTTTTCCCATCGCTGGTACTTCCGGACTTGTAATAATTTCGTCGATTTCAGCGACTCCGACAATCTCTGGTGCCAACTCGAACTTCCGCCAGAAGTCGATGCCTAAGTAGATCGTCTGTTCCAACGTCGGACATAAATAAAAAGTAACTTCTCGTACGTTTTCTATATATTTTACAGGTACGGTTACTCTACTGAATACGTTCTGCGTCCGTCCACCTGCTGTTTTAACGCGCGACCAATAATCGTCATGATCGACGCACAACTCGTTCAGTAACTCGCGGCATCCTTTACCAAATAAACTGACTGAGGCTCCGGTGTCTAACAGTCCATTTAAATTTTTCCCGAGCACTTTTATCTCGGCGTAACTCCTTGGATCTGCGCTGCTGGTTTTCCTCACCGATGCAGCAACCATTTGACGAACTGATTTTCGATGCTGATACCTCTCGAGCGCTTTCTGGATTTTTCGGGATATTACACGCATGCCTCCGAGTTGATGTTCGCCAAAAATTCGTCGCCGGGCTTCGTAGTATCTTGCGTAGCGTTCTTCATATGGTTGTATATCAAATGACGGCGTAGCGCCGCTCATCGTATCGCTTGTTTTAAAGTTTTTCAAAATATTAATTATTTTTTTATTTTCAGGTTTTGTTTCCGTTTGTGGCTCCTGTTCTACGATCGCTGCTGATTTTATTGTTGCTGATTTTGTTGTTGCTGGTTTTGTTGTGGCTGATGCTGGTGTAATTGCTGCGTTTGTAGCTGATGCTGATGTTGACGCTGCTGTTGCGGCTGATTTTGTTGCTGATGATGTTGTAGCTGATGTTGTTGTTGGTGCGACGTAGCTGCTGCGCTGGGATTCGAATAGGAACGTGGCTCCGTCGCTCGTGGCATGCCCCTCCTCGCGTTTCCCCCGTTACAATTTGGACACTTCGGTGTGATGACTCGTTCAAGTCCGCATTTGTAACAAAATATGTTACGGACAGACGCCTCACAGTCAATATACGTATGTCCCTGTTCTTGGCAATTCCAACAAATTAAAACTCGTCGCTGTTGGAAATTTGCACGCGGTCGTTCATCCTGCATCACGTCAACTTCAAATTCATCGGGATATGGATCATCGTCGTAGAACACCTTGTTTACCTGATGAGCCCTCGGTGGATATCGTTGGGTAGGTTGTTGTTGTTGCGCGAACGTTATCACGCCTCGGGAAACATATTTCCGCCTCTAAGCACTCATCTCGGAGCTGCTCCACGCAATAAATCGCCATCGGGTACACATATCGCGCTAGGTTTTCACGAAGATTTCGTTTCATGATTTTTATCATATCGTGCTACGCTCGCATGGCATGAAAATATGCATCGATAGATTCGGTTGGTTGCTGCCTCCGCTCGACGAGATCGCGCATCACCTCAAAGTCGCTCCGGTTTGATTTGAACTGCAATAGCAACGCCATTCGCAGTGTCGGTCAATCTAAGTCTCCGCTTGTTTTGATGAACAGCCAATACCATTCCCGGGCACGCCCACTCATCAGCCGATGCATGTCTCGCAAAACAAATTCCCTTGGGACCGCGTGTTGTCTTTGCAAGAATTCAATTCGAAACAGGAAATCTTCAACAGACATCCTGTCGCGCTCGCCATCGAAGTCTATGCCCCACTCGTGTATTTTTACAGCGCCACGTCCACCGTGCGATGCGTGTTGGTTCAGCCCTCCGTCGTCATACACGTTATGGTTCGGATTAGTATCTAGCGCCCGCGAAAAGTTTCCTCGACGATTTGTCGTTTCATGTCTCGATTGCTCGTCTCGTACACCATCAGTTTCACCTGGCCGATACGGTTTATATTTTGCACCATGATCGCCGCCACTTGCACCGCCCCGTCTCTGATCACGATCTATAACACCCCTCACCAGCGGGTGTTGGGTAGCTCTTAGTCGCACCGGACTTCGATTTACAACTCGGTTTCGATCAAATTGTACGCCATTCGGTTCGCGCCCTCGACGCCCTTCTAAATTTTCAGCACGATATCCGTATTCTTGATTTTGTACATTATTATGGTTACTTACCGAACTCGCTATAAGGTTGTTATTCGGTTTATTTATAAAGTTATTATTAGGAACATTAGAATTATAAGCATTATTATTAGGATTATAATTAGAATTATAAGCATTATCATGATTAAGATTGTATGCATTATTATTAATATTATGAGTGGTGTTACTATTAAGATTCTGGTTTTGTATATGGGCATTGTAATATAGGGGATTATTCAATAAATCATTATTGTGTCTTAAACCAGTGTTGCCTTTACCTTGATTTGGTCTGGCGACTTCTGTTTGTTTAGCGGATGCGGTCTCGTTTGTAGCCACGGAACTAGGAGACTTTTGCATAACACTAAGGAGTTTCAGGACGTCATTTATTTGACGCATAAAATCTAAGAAACTTTCTTTTACCGTGTTTTGCATGCCCTTCATCTCCTCCATGTCACTTTTCATGGATTCCCGATAGCTTTCATTCGCCTGCGCAATCGCAGCATTCACGGTCGATCGCCACTCGCGTGGTAGGGATTCATAAGGTGGGTTCTGTGTCTCTTTCTCCAAAACTGAGACCAACATCGTTCGGGGGGGGGATTTGAAACGTCAGGGGGAAATTCGAATTGATTCAGTCGCTGTGATATAGGTTTTGGATTCGCACCTTTAGATCGTATCGGAGTTCGGGTATTCTTGTCCCCTCCTCCGATCGTAGCCGACAAATCGCCGGGTCCGCAAAAACCGCTGCTATTTTAGGGGAATGCGTCACTATTGGACGTCTACCTAGAAATGCTCCCCTCGAACTGAAACGGGGTTATTAACCTGGCCTTCGTTATCATTCATTGTATACACAAAAAAAATTCTTCAAAATACTAATTGTTATTAGATTTGGGATTTATTTTAAATTAGATTTAAGATATTTTATTTTATTGTTTTATTATATATTTTTTGTTCTTTATTTATACGTAATTTTATAAGTATCAAAATTCTTTATTTAATTTTATTATTTTATTATTTTATTTACTTAAGTTTTATTTTATTTTCTTTAAGTGTAATTATTTTATTATGAATTTTTATTGTTTTAATATATAAGTTTATTTATCCAATTATTTTATTTATATTTTTATCTTTATTGTAAATATTATTATATTATTTATTATTATTTTAAATTATTTTATCTTTTCATATACTATCTATTTTGAGTTTATGCTATTAATATTTTTAGTTTATTATATTTATTTTATTAAATTTATATATTTCTTATTTTTGATTAAATTATTTTAGTTATATTAAATTATTTTTGATATATTACTATTTTCGCAAATTCAAGTTATTTTGTATTATTAGGTTATTGTAATTATATTTAAGTTATTTTATATTATTATGTTATTGTAATTATAATAATAATATAATAGTTTGGCGCTACAGTCCTGTATAGAACTTCGGCCGAGCTCTCTCACCATTTTGAGCTGTGCGTGTTATATTTGTACTCAAAGTGGTGCGACCTACAGTTTATTGCCGAATCCGAACGGCGGGTGAGAGCTTTTTCATAGGCAATGGTTTTACTCTCGTAGGTTTGCCATTTACTGACGAGAGGTAGCGCGGTATAGAAAATGTTTCTATGAAAAGATGTTGTTAGCCCCAGTCCAGGCTTGAACCGGGGACCTTTCGGCTCGCAGTCCAACGCACTAACCACTGAGCTACCGCGGCTGTAATTATATTTATGTTATTTTACGTTATATATTACTTATACTTAATCTTTCTTATTTTCTACAAATTGTTTTTAATATCTACCAATTATTTTTATTTTATTCTTTATTTATATATTATTGAAATTATGTAATTATTTTCCTACACATTTATTTATCACACAAAAATAAACTCACAAAAATCTCACAAAAAAATGAACTTAAACGGGGCTTAATGACTGGACACACCTTAAGTAATTTGACGACGACAGTGTATAATTAAATAAATTAACAAAATTTAATAAATAATAGACCAAATAACAACTAACATTTATATTGCACTTGAAATTGAATTGAAAATTCTCAACAAAATTTAAATTTTTTTTTATGCATGTGAGACATTACTCAAATCGGAAGCATGGCAACCCTGGGTATTCTTAACCAAATTCCGCCTTCCGCAAATGAGTCAGGCATATTCAAGACAAATAACTCCAGGCTTCGTAGTTGTCTTGCAACAAGACCCTAGGACATGGACGTTATTTGACGTGCACACTGGACTGCAACATTGACAAGATACACGCTTGTTAACGAACATATCCACACGTACACTTCGAAAATTGATCTCACAAACAATAAAAAAAATAGCAAACAAAATTAACAAGTTGACAAATCTTACGTTACTTTACTGAATTTACTGAACTTTTACTTTAATAACAAAACTAATTTTCTCGATCGTCTGTCCCTTCCACATCCCCTTGGTTTGGTGCAATTAAAAATGAGGTTGAATTCTTCATTCAAGCCACCAAATCGCAAGAAGATGCGGAAAGAAACCCGATCGAGGCCTCTATTTATATATTGGGCGCCATATTGTTGCAAATCCCCAGGTTATCGTCCCTGTCATGGCTTGCACCGGCTAGCGTGCGGTCTCAGGGAGGTTCTCAACCGCCATGACAAGGCGAGGGGCGAACAATAGTCTAATTTTCAGCTTCCGCCGAAAACTAGACATATATAATTATACATATATACATAAAACACTTTACATATATACATATAATCACACAAAAAAAATACTAAAACATAAAAAAAAATATTCTCAAAAAACACTAAAATTGTCGCTGTCAAATTTTACCATCTTGGTCCTCGTCATTTCACCCCTATTTTTGCAATTAGCACAACATATATTATTTGCTAAACATAAAAAAAACTAAATTCGCCTTTGAAAATAGTCGGACTATTCACGGTCTATTTCCGTACTGTCAGTGTGTGTGCCCTTTAAAGTACAGTACGAATACTTATAAAAATGGTACAGTACGAATATTGACAGATAGTCCAGAACCTCTTTGGTTACATATAACCCATAGGCCACATCACTAACAAAAACAAAAATAAATAATGGCTGTCAGTCGAGTGCAACGTAAAGAAAGTGAAGAGATGGTAAGTAAAGTGAAATAAACAAAACGCAACAAAAAGTGTTTATAGTGAAACCAAAAATAATAAATTACAACCAAAAGTGAACGAAAAACGAAGAAAAAAAAATGCGCATAATTAATGGATATAACTTTTACTTAACAAACATAAAAAAATCAACTAAAGATGAAACAAATTGTGCGCATAAAAGAAAATAAATCGTTGTGTGAAAAGAAAACAATAGTTTATGTGATAGTGATGTTTGTTTATTTGGGTGTCCGTCCGAGTACGATTCACACCAAAGAAAAAATATGTAAATTTAGTGTAAATTATTATAATTTAATATTAACAATGTAGATTTATATTTATACATTTAGGCTAACAAAATATAGTTTTAATTATCATCTTATTCATTAACAAATTGCTTATATATATTATTCAATGATTTTTATTTATTTATTTATTTATTTACAGTGTACAAACATCAAACAATTAAAGACCTAGATTGGATTTTTAACAACAACCGACTGCGACGGTTGGTGCCACGCAAAAGGAGCTTAAGTGAACTTAAGGCAAGTATTTTGAAATATCCAATTTTTATTATTTCAAAATTATTGAAAATACATATATTTTCGTAAATATATTTTTGGCCAGGTCCTATCGGTTAGTTGAGGATTCTTTTCACCTAATGACGTTCGAATTCCCTACCTCAAAAGAGCTCTCTGGAGGGGATGGGGTCTTGGACAAAGGTCTCTACCGAGGATATGATGGGATAGACGTGGTCAAGGTAATATATTCAATTTTTTTATTATTTTATTCT
Source organism: Dryomyza anilis (assembly GCA_951804985.1). NCBI lineage: Eukaryota > Metazoa > Arthropoda > Insecta > Diptera > Dryomyzidae > Dryomyza > Dryomyza anilis. The sequence goes on from OX638131.1 coordinate 59,074,488, forward strand.
ACTCCTTTCTTAATCTCTTTACAGGGTTTTTCTAAAATTTACTTTAATACTGTTTTTTTTTTATATTTTTTTATTAACTTATAAATTTATTTCTTTTCAGGTTTCTTTTTTTCTTTTCAGATTTTTAACAAAAATTTTAAATTCTTTTTCTTTTCAGGTTTCTTTTTTTCTTTTCAGATTTTTAACAAAAAATTTTAATTTACATTTAACATTTTAATTCTCTTTTCAGGTTTTTTTTCTTATTTTTTTGAATAATTTTCTTTTTAGGTATTTAACAAATTTCTTTTCGTTTTAGGTGTTTTTATAATGGGTAAGTATGGTATTTTTTTTTTTTATGAAAATTTTAACATTTTATTAAATTTTCATTTATTTTATTTCTTCATTTATTTTATTTATTAATTCGTTTTTGTTTTATTTAACTTTTTCTTTGCAGGGTTTCTTAGGACGTTTTCAGGGTAGACAGTTTTTGTTGGAAATTTGCTGGCATCCGTACGAATTTGGAGCGCAGTCGTTCCCGATGGAGTTTTTTGTGTTCTCGCTCCGCACGAAGGCGGGTAGATGTCGGGATATATATAATAATATAATAGTTTGGCGCTACAGTCCTGTGTAGAACTTCGGCCGAGCTCTCTCACCATTTTGAGCTGTGCGTGTTATATTTGCACTCAAAGTGGTGGCACCTACAGTTTATTGCCGAATCCGAACGGCGGGTGAGAGCTTTTTTATAGGCAATGGTTTTACTCTCGTAGGTTTGCCATTTACTGACGAGAGGTAGCGCGGTATAGAAAAATGTTTCTATGAAAAGATGTTGTTAGCCCCAGTCCAGGCTTGAACCGGGGACCTTTCGGCTCGCAGTCCAACGCACTAACCACTGAGCTACCGCGGCTACGGGATATATATATATATTTTCAAAATTTGGCACTTAGCTTTGGTTTTCTGCTGATGCCGCCAGCGACTCCCGTGACTCTCGGTGGTATCGACTGCGCGTCTTCCGGTAATTGACCTAATTTTAATTTAATTTAATTATTCACTCTTTCTCACTATTAAATTTTTTTTATAATTTTTTTTTTATAATTTCACTCTTAACTATTTTCCACTTTATTTTATATTACCTTAATTTTTCTTTTTCCCAATATAACTGCCTCCTAGTCCTTCCTTTGAAACTAATCCTGAGTCCTTGTGAAAAAAATTCACTTTAAATTTGCTGATATTTTTTTTCATTTACTGAATTTTATTTAAAAAAAAAAAAAAAAATAATTTTTTTCAGTTTTGACAACTGATCGCTGTAAAAATTTCCGCAAAGTGATTTTATGCATTTCACTGCTGCATAAACGACGAAGAAACGGGCAAGGGAAACACTAACAAAATTGACATGGTGAGTATCTACAAAAGCTTTTTGTACATGTTGCATCTCGCTTTTCTTTCTTAATTTGGCTGAGCTAATTTCATGCCACTCTAGCAACATATATTTTGCATCGTTCTTTTTGCACATTTCTTTGCACTTAAAGATGGCTTTCGTTTTCATGATTTAAATTTTAAGCGCAATTAATTGTAATTTTTCTTTTTCAGATTTGGTGTTTTTGGATCAGGGTTTGCAGGTAAGTATTTTTTTCACTACTATTTTTCTTTTTTTCTTTTCAGGTGCAGTTTTTTTGGATTTAGGGTAAGTATCAGAGTATAATTTTAATTTATTTTATTTATGTTTTCAAGTGTTCCTATTTTTTTTTATTTTTATTTTTCATTTTCTTTTTTTTATCTTTTCAGATCATTGATTATAATTTTCTTTATTTTCAATAATTTATCTATTATTGTGAATTTATTTTTTTATAATGTTTGTTTAATATTTCGTCTTCTTTTTTTCATTTCAGGTCACACGCTACAAAACTCTAGCTTTTCGAGTTTTGCGACTAAAAGCTAGTGGGCATGTGACTCGTATTCCCGTACGTATGAGTAACATTTATTTTTACTTTATTTTATATTGTACTTTTATAAGTTTCTTGTTTTTTTAATTTCAGCGGCGCCCAACGTAGGCAACCGCCCACACCCTGAGACGTCTCAAGCCGGGCCATATATTGAGGTATATTTTTTTATATATTTTATTTTTCTTTTTGTTATGATTATTTTTGTATTATTACAAGACTATATATTTAGATTTATTTTTTTCTGTATTTATTTTATATTATTTTATTTACTACTTTATTTTAAACCAAATAGCGTTCTATTTTTGTAAGATTTGTACATTCTTTTCAGATGCGAACTTAGGTGGATCGGCTCTATGGAAGTTTGACTGACGATGCTGGACTTTTACGGGAAGTTTAATAATTTTCCTTCATTGTTTCTCGTAATATTTGTAGTTTATCTTTATTTTCCAGTATCTTCATTTCACCGTCTGCCAGTGCATCAAGCATTCTCGCCAACTCGTAACTGGCTCCGCACGTAAACATTTGTTGTCCAAACAACGCAAAGTACGGACTCATTCCGGTCGCTGAATGCACCGAGCTGCGAAGCGCACACTCGATCTCGGTCAAGTAAACGTCCCAGTCCCGATGATCAGTCTCCAAATATGCCCGTATGGCAGCGAGTACTGACTGGTTGACTCTTTCAGAGGCGTTTGACTGCGGCGCATAAAACGCAGTTTTCATGTGCTTTATTTGGTAAGCGGCCAACATATTTTGAAATTCCTTCGACAGGAACTGCTTACCATTGTCCGAATGGATAATTTCTGGAACGCCAAAAGTATGGTAGATGTCATGCACCAGAAATTTCACCACGTTGCTGGCAGTTGCCTCTTTCATGGCTTTAAGAACACGAACTTTGAGAGTTGATCGACCTCGATGAAAATGTGCGTGCCCTCTTTTGGATCGTGGATACTTGCCGAGAAAATCCACGTACAATTTTTGGAATGGTCTCTGCGTTACGACTTCCGCTCCCATGGTCGGCCTCAGCTGGAAATTCGCTGACTTAGTTTTGTTGCAGACGACACAGTTCTTGACGTAGCTCCTGACTTGCATAGCCATACGAGGCCAGTAGTAAAACTGCCTTAAGCGGTGGAGAGTTTTCGCTACACCTCCGTGAGCTGCCACCTGTGGCTCATGCGCTTCCGCAATCAGTGCTGCCGTCAGTGATTCGGGTATCCACATCTTCCACGGACTCGAGTTGCATTCATCTTGTGCAAAATCTGCACGCTTGTACAGTACGCCATCCTGTAGCTGAACGTCCGGATATTTCGCAGCATTCTCTTCATACGACTCAACAAGTTGTAAGTACTCTGGCGAGCTAAATTCAGTTGTTTCGAAATTTATTAATCCCACTTCTTCTACTTTCAGATCCTCGAACGCTCGCGACAGCGTGTCGGCAACCACATTCTCGGATCCCTTTCTATGCTCGATCTCGAAATCGAACGCTTGGAGCTGCAACGACCACCTTGCCAACCGTCCACTCAGATCACGCAGCTGCATCAACCATTTGAGGCTAGCGTGGTCAGTGATCACCGTGAAGGGCATCAGTTCCACATACGGTCGGAACCGCTTCACCGCCAGAACCGCCGCTAGACACTCCTTCTCCGTGACGCTATAATTCTGCTGAGTTGAGCTTCTGTGAATAGAAGGTAATGGGACGTTCGTTTTTGTCATCATCAAACTGGAACAGGACAGCTCCAACACCTATGTGCGATGCGTCGCACTGGACATAAAACCTTCGTTTGAAATCTGGATGGACGAGAACTGGAGCTGACGTCAGCGCTTGCTTCAGCGCTTTAAAAGCTTCTAAGGCCTCAGGACTCATGCTGAACTTGCTGCTCTTCTTGAGTGTGTCGCTCAGCGGCGCTGCCAAGGCTGCAAAGTTCTTCACAAAACGCCGGGACCACCCCGCAGTACCCAGAAAACTGCGAACTTGTCTTTTAGATCTCGGAACAGGTATGTTTTTAATTGCCATTACCTTGTCTGGATCGGTTTTTAGGGCTCCACCGCCAATAATAAATCCAAGGTATCGCAATTCTTTAAAACAAAATTTAGATTTTTGAAGACCAATTGTTAATTTTGCCCTTTTCAGACACTCAGCGACTTCCTTCAACACCTGCATGTGCGTCTCGAAATCCTGGGCAATGATGAGCAGATCATCAAGATACACGAACACGTTACCCTTGAGCTTCTGCGGCACGACCTTGTCCATCAGACGACACAGTCTTTGGGCCGCGTTGCAGAGACCGAACGGCACTACAGCGAAGTGGTACAAGGGTCGACCAGGTACCGTAAAGGCCGTATACTCCTTGCTGCTGTCATCGAGTTCAATCTGCCAAAACGCGTATTTAAGATCGACGCTGCTGATGAAGACTGTGTCGTCGATCCTGCTCAAGATGCCCTCGTTGTTTTGGAGTGGATACGCATCTTTGACCGTCCTTGCGTTCAGCTTCCTCGCGTCCAAACAGAAGCGGATTTTATCAGACTTCCTCACCAGTGTCGTTCGGTTGCTCCAGGGGCTTTGGCTCTCCTCGATTACCCCGAGCTCCAACATCTTATCGACCTCTGCGTAGAGTAGCTCCTGAACCGCTGGCGATACCGGGTAGTAACGATCTTTGACCGCCTCCGCTCCTTCAACAAGCTGTATCACATGCTTCTCCAGGTTAGTCTTGCCTAAACCATGTTCCTCAAAAGTATAAAATTGTTTTTTTATTTCTTCCAGCTGCATCTTCTGCTCCGCCGTCAAGTCATACTCCGGACCTTTTCCCATCGCTGGTACTTCCGGACTTGTAATAATTTCGTCGATTTCAGCGACTCCGACAATCTCTGGTGCCAACTCGAACTTCCGCCATAATTCGATGCCTAAGTAGATCGTCTGTTCCAACGTCGGACATAAATAAAAAGTAACTTCTCGTACGTTTTCTATATATTTTACAGGTACGGTTACTCTACTGAATACGTTCTGCGTCCGTCCACCTGCTGTTTTAACGCGCGACCAATAATCGTCATGATCGACGCCCAACTCGTTCAGTAACTCGCGGCATCCTTTACCAAATAAACTGACTGAGGCTCCGGTGTCTAACAGTCCATTTAAATTTTTCCCGAGCACTTTTATCTCGGCGTAACTCCTTGGATCTGCGCTGCTGGTTTTCCTCACCGATGCAGCAACCATTTGACGAACTGATTTTCGATGCTGATACCTCTCGCGCGCTTTCTGGATTTTTCGGGATATTACACGCATGCCTCCGAGTTGATGTTCGCCAAAAATTCGTCGCCGGGCTTCGTAGTATTTTGCGTAGCGTTCTTCATATGGTTGTATATCAAATGACGGCGTAGCGCCGCTCATCGTATCGCTTGTTTTAAAGTTTTTCAAAATATTAATTATTTTTTTATTTTCAGGTTTTGTTTCCGTTTGTGGCTCCTGTTCTACGATCGCTGCTGATTTTATTGTTGCTGATTTTGTTGTTGCTGGTTTTGTTGTGGCTGATGCTGGTGTAATTGCTGCGTTTGTAGCTGATGCTGATGTTGACGCTGCTGTTGCGGCTGATTTTGTTGCTGATGATGTTGTAGCTGATGTTGTTGTTGGTGCGACGTAGCTGCTGCGCTGGGATTCGAATAGGAACGTGGCTCCGTCGCTCGTGGCATGCCCCTCCTCGCGTTTCCCCCGTTACAATTTGGACACTTCGGTGTGATGACTCGTTCAAGTCCGCATTTGTAACAAAATATGTTACGGACAGACGCCTCACAGTCCATATACGTATGTCCCTGTTCTTGGCAATTCCAACAAATTAAAACACGTCGCTGTTGGAAATTTGCACGCGGTCGTTCATCCTGCATCACGTCAACTTCAAATTCATCGGGATATGGATCATCGTCGTAGAACACCTTGTTTACCTGATGAGCCCTCGGTGGATATCGTTGGGTAGGTTGTTGTTGTTGCGCGAACGTTATCACGCCTCGGGAAACATATTTCCGCCTCTAAGCACTCATCTCGGAGCTGCTCCACGCTATAAATCGCCATCGGGTACACATATCGCGCTAGGTTTTCACGAAGATTTCGTTTCATGATTTTTATCATATCGTGCTACGCTCGCATGGCATGAAAATATGCATCGATAGATTCGGTTGGTTGCTGCCTCCGCTCGACGAGATCGCGCATCACCTCAAAGTCGCTCCGGTTTGATTTGAACTGCAATAGCAACGCCATTCGCAGTGTCGGCCAATCTAAGTCTCCGCTTGTTTTGACGAACAGCCAATACCATTCCCAGGCACGCCCACTCATCAGCCGATGCATGTCTCGCAAAACAAATTCCCATGGGACCGCGTGTTGCCTTTGCAAGAATTCAATTCGAAACAGGAAATCTTCAACAGACATCCTGTCGCGCTCGCCATCGAAGTCTATGCCCCACTCGTGTATTTTTACAGCGCCACGCCCACCGTGCGATGCGTGTTGGTTCAGCCCTCCGTCGTCATACACGTTATGGTTCGGATTAGTATCTAGCGCCCGCGAAAAGTTTCCTCGACGATTTGTCGTTTCATGTCTCGATTGCTCGTCTCGTACACCATCAGTTTCACCTGGCCGATACGGTTTATATTTTGCACCATGATCGCCGCCACTTGCACCGCCCCGTCTCTGATCACGATCTACAGCACCCCTCACCAGCGGGTGTTGGGTAGCTCTTAGTCGCACCGGACTTCGATTTACAACTCGGTTTCGATCAAATTGTACGCCATTCGGTTCGCGCCCTCGACGCCCTTCTAAATTTTCAGCACGATATCCGTATTCTTGATTTTGTACATTATTATGGTTACTTACCGAACTCGCTATAAGGTTGTTATTCGGTTTATTTATAAAGTTATTATTAGGAACATTAGAATTATAAGCATTATTATTAGGATTATAATTAGAATTATAAGCATTATCATGATTAAGATTGTATGCATTATTATTAATATTATGAGTGGTGTTACTATTAAGATTCTGGTTTTGTATATGGGCATTGTAATATAGGGGATTATTCAATAAATCATTATTGTGTCTTAAACCAGTGTTGCCTTTACCTTGATTTGGTCTGGCGACTTCTGTTTGTTTAGCGGATGCGGTCTCGTTTGTAGCCACGGAACTAGGAGACTTTTGCATAACACTAAGGGGTTTCAGGACGTCATTTATTTGACGCATAAAATCTAAGAAACTTTCTTTTACCGTGTTTTGCATGCCCTTCATCTCCTCCATGTCACTTTTCATGGATTCCCGATAGCTTTCATTCGCCTGCGCAATCGCAGCATTCACGGTCGATCGCCACTCGCGTGGTAGGGATTCATAAGGTGGGTTCTGTGTCTCTTTCTCCAAAACTGAGACCAACATCGTTCGGGGGGGGGATTTGAAACGTCAGGGGGAAATTCGAATTGATTCAGTCGCTGTGATATAGGTTTTGGATTCGCACCTTTAGATCGTATCGGAGTTCGGGTATTCTTGTCCCCTACTCCGATCGTAGCCGACAAATCGCCGGGTCCGCAAAAACCGCTGCTATTTTAGGGGAATGCGTCACTATTGGACGTCTACCTAGAAATGCTCCCCTCGAACTGAAACGGGGTTATTAACCTGGCCTTCGTTATCATTCATTGTATACACAAAAAAAATTCTTCAAAATACTAATTGTTATTAGATTTGGGATTTATTTTAAATTAGATTTAAGATATTTTATTTTATTGTTTTATTATATATTTTTTGTTCTTTATTTATACGTAATTTTATAAGTATCAAAATTCTTTATTTAATTTTATTATTTTATTTACTTAAGTTTTATTTTATTTTCTTTAAGTGTAATTATTTTATTATGAATTTTTATTGTTTTAATATATAAGTTTATTTATCCAATTATTTTATTTATATTTTTATCTTTATTGTAAATATTATTATATTATTTATTATTATTTTAAATTATTTTATCTTTTCATATACTATCTATTTTGAGTTTATGCTATTAATATTTTTAGTTTATTATATTTATTTTATTAAATTTATATATTTCTTATTTTTGATTAAATTATTTTAGTTATATTAAATTATTTTTGATATATTACTATTTTCGCAAATTCAAGTTATTTTGTATTATTAGGTTATTGTAATTATATTTAAGTTATTTTATATTATTATGTTATTGTAATTATAATAATAATATAATAGTTTGGCGCTACAGTCCTGTATAGAACTTCGGCCGAGCTCTCTCACCATTTTGAGCTGTGCGTGTTATATTTGTACTCAAAGTGGTGGGACCTACAGTTTATTGCCGAATCCGAACGGCGGGTGAGAGCTTTTTCATAGGCAATGGTTTTACTCTCGTAGGTTTGCCATTTACTGACGAGAGGTAGCGCGGTATAGAAAATGTTTCTTTGAAAAGATGTTGTTAGCCCCAGTCCAGGCTTGAACCGGGGACCTTTCGGCTCGCAGTCCAACGCACTAACCACTGAGCTACCGCGGCTGTAATTATATTTATGTTATTTTACGTTATATATTACTTATACTTAATCTTTCTTATTTTCTACAAATTGTTTTTAATATCTACCAATTATTTTTATTTTATTCTTTATTTATATATTATTGAAATTATGTAATTATTTTCCTACACATTTATTTATCACACAAAAATAAACTCACAAAAATCTCACAAAAAAATGAACTTAAACGGGGCTTAATGACTGGACACACCTTAAGCTAATATGACGAGGACAGTGTATAATTAAATAAATTAACAAAATTTAATAAATAATAGACCAAATAACAACTAACATTTATATTGCACTTGAAATTGAATTGAAAATTCTCAACAAAATTTAAATTTTTTTTATGCATGTGAGACATTACTCAAATCGGAAGCATGGCAACCCTGGGTATTCTTAACCAAATTCCGCCTTCCGCAAATGAGTCAGGCATATTCAAGACAAATAACTCCAGGCTTCGTAGTTGTCTTGCAACAAGACCCTAGGACATGGACGTTATTTGACGTGCACACTGGACTGCAACATTGACAAGATACACGCATGTTCACGAACATATCCACACGTACACTTCGAAAATTGATCTCACAAACAATAAAAAAATAGCAAACAAAATTAACAAGTTGACAAATCTTACGTTACTTTACTGAATTTACTGAACTTTTACTTTAATAACAAAACTAATTTTCTCGATCGTCTGTCCCTTCCACATCCCCTTGGTTTGGTGCAATTAAAAATGAGGTTGAATTCTTCATTCAAGCCACCAAATCGCAAGAAGATGCGGAAAGAAACCCGATCGAGGCCTCTATTTATATATTGGGCGCCATATTGTTGCAAACCCCCAGGTTATCGTCCCTGTCATGGCTTGCACCGGCTAGAGTGCGGTCTCAGGGAGGTTCTCAACCGCCATGACAAGGCGAGGGGCGAACAATAGTCTAATTTTCAGCTTCCGCCGAAAACTAGACATATATAATTATACATATATACATAAAACACTTTACATATATACATATAATCACACAAAAAAAAATACTAAAACATAAAAAAAAATATTCTCAAAAAACACTAAAATTGTCGCTGTCAAATTTTACCATCTTGGTCCTCGTCATATCACCCCTATTTTTGCAATTAGCACAACATATATTATTTGCTAAACATAAAAAAAACTAAATTCGCCTTTGAAAATAGTCGGACTATTCACGGTCTATTTCCGTACTGTCAGTGTGTGTGCCCTTTAAAGTACAGTACGAATACTTATAAAAATGGTACAGTACGAATATTGACAGATAGTCCAGAACCTCTTTGGTTACATATAACCCATAGGCCACATCACTAACAAAAACAAAAATAAATAATGGCTGTCAGTCGAGTGCAACGTAAAGAAAGTGAAGAGATGGTAAGTAAAGTGAAATAAACAAAACGCAACAAAAAGTGTTTATAGTGAAACCAAAAATAATAAATTACAACCAAAAGTGAACGAAAAACGAAGTGAATAAACAAAAATTAAATTATCAAAAGTTAAAGTGATTTCACACAACCAAAATCAGTGCAAAAAAAAACATTGAAAGAAAAAAAAATGCGCATAATTAATGGATATAACTTTTACTTAACAAACATAAAAAAATCAACTAAAGATGAAACAAATTGTGTGCATAAAAGAAAACAATAGTTTATGTGATAGTGATGTTTGTTTATTTGGGTGTCCGTCCGAGTACGATTCACACCAAAGAAAAAATATGTAAATTTAGTGTAAATTATTATAATTTAATATTAACAATGTAGATTTATATTTATACATTTAGGCTAACAAAATATAGTTTTAATTATCATCTTATTCATTAACAAATTGCTTATATATATTATTCAATGATTTTTATTTATTTATTTATTTATTTACAGTGTACAAACATCAAACAATTAAAGACCTAGATTGGATTTTTAACAACAACCGACTGCGACGGTTGGTGCCACGCAAAAGGAGCTTAAGTGAACTTAAGGCAAGTATTTTGAAATATCCAATTTTTATTATTTCAAAATTATTGAAAATACATATATTTTCGTAAATATATTTTTGGCCAGGTCCTATCGGTTAGTTGAGGATTCTTTTCACCTAATGACGTTCGAATTCCCTACCTCAAAAGAGCTCTCTGGAGGGGATGGGGTCTTGGACAAAGGTCTCTACCGAGGATATGATGGGATAGACGTGGTCAAGGTAATATATTCAATTTTTTTATTATTTTATTCTACTCCTTTCTTAATCTCTTTACAGGATTTTTCTAAAATTTACTTTAATACTGTTTTTTTTTTATATTTTTTTATTAACTTATAAATTTATTTCTTTTCAGGTTTCTTTTTTTCTTTTCAGATTTTTAACAAAAATTTTAAATTCTTTTTCTTTTCAGGTTTCTTTTTTTCTTTTCAGATTTTTAACAAAAAATTTTAATTTACATTTAACATTTTAATTCTCTTTTCAGGTTTTTTTTCTTATTTTTTTATTTTCTTTGCAGACATTTGAATAATTTTCTTTTTAGGTATTTAACAAACTTCTTTTCGTTTTAGGTGTTTTTATAATGGGTAAGTATGGTATTTTTTTTTTTTATGAAAATTTTAACATTTTATTAAATTTTCATTTATTTTATTTCTTCATTTATTTTATTTATTAATTCGTTTTTGTTTTATTTAACTTTTTCTTTGCAGGGTTTCTTAGGACGTTTTCATGGTAGACAGTTTTTGTTGGAAATTTGCTGGCATCCGTACGAATTTGGAGCGCAGTCGTTCCCGATGGAGTTTTTTGTGTTCTCGATCCGCACGAAGGCGGGTAGATGTCGGGATATATATATATTTTCAAAATTTGGCACTTAGATGTGGTTTTCTGCTGCTGCCGCCAGCGACTCCCGTGACTCTCGGTGGTATCGACTGCGCGTCTTCCGGTAATTGACCTAATTTTAATTTAATTTAATTATTCACTCTTTCTCACTATTAAATTTTTTTTATAAATTTTTTTTTTATAATTTCACTCTTAACTATTTTCCACTTTATTTTATATTACCTTAATTTTTCTTTTTCCCAATATAACTGCCTCCTAGTCCTTCCTTTGAAACTAATCCTGAGTCCTTGTGAAAAAAATTCACTTTAAATTTGCTGATATTTTTTTTCATTTACTGAATTTTATTTAAAAAAAAAAAAAAATATATTTTTTTTCAGTTTTGACAACTGATCGCTGTAAAAATTTCCGCAAAGTGATTTTATGCATTTCACTGCTGCATAAACGACGAAGAAACGGGCAAGGGAAACACTAACAAAATTGACATGGTGAGTATCTACAAAAGCTTTTTGTACATGTTGCATCTCGCTTTTCTTTCTTAATTTGGCTGAGCTAATTTCATGCCACTCTAGCAACATATATTTTGCACCTAAAGATGGCTTTCGTTTTCATGATTTAAATTTTAAGCGCAATTAATTGTAATTTTTCTTTTTCAGATTTGGTGTTTTTGGATCAGGGTTTGCAGGTAAGTATTTTTTTCACTACTATTTTTCTTTTTTTCTTTTCAGGTGCAGTTTTTTTGGATTTAGGGTAAGTATCAGAGTATAATTTTAATTTATTTTATTTATGTTTTCAAGTGTTCCTATTTTTTTTTATTTTTATTTTTCATTTTCTTTTTTTTATCTTTTCAGATCATTGATTATAATTTTCTTTATTTTCAATAATTTATCTATTATTGTGAATTTATTTTTTTATAATGTTTGTTTAATATTTCGTCTTCTTTTTTTCATTTCAGGTCACACGCTACACATTCAAATAACACTAATAATATTTAACCTTAAAAAACTACCCACTCTGTTGTGCTTTTTTTAACACGCATTATGTGAATAAATACAGTGTTTTGTGTGTATTTTTTACACTCATAAAATTGTGTTTTGACACTACAGATGTGTACTAATTTTACATACTTTTATGTGTACATTTTATTTTTACACATTCGTTGGAATTTACTACATTAATAAGATGAAACCTGTTTCCTACATTTATTATAGTAAATTTTTCTTAGAGTGTGATATAAAGTTTTCTTATAATATTTAACCATAAAAAACTACACAGAAAAAAATATTGTACGTATATATATTAGATGATACTAATAGCAAAAAAAATCGTATTCAAATTAAAAATATGAATATATTTACTAATTAATTAATTGTATTTACACATTTTTTAATGCAAATATTAATAGGAATTAATTTAATATAATTTCAATACAACTAAATCTTTAATAGTATTAACTACTTTTATTTATTACTTTTAATTTATTAATTTTCTTAAATTGCGTCACTGTTTTTTTCTTCTGAATTTCATTTTGTTTTTTGTTTGTGCGTCGGTGGCGTCGTTCAGTTTCTTCTAACATTATTTTCTTCTACGTTGCTATTTTAAAACAGGATATTGCATTATTTAGTGTATGTTATGTTATTAAAGCATTAAATGGCTCAATTTTTTTTTTGCTGTCAAGAATTTAAACAAACAGCTTATGATGCTCATTTTGTTGAATATTGAATCATTAAAAAGCGAATATCAAATTTTATGTTTGACTCAATTAATTTGCCCAGAAGTAGAAGTTGTGAAAACTGACTTCGATAAAACATTCGTTAGGTTGAAAGAATTTTACAAAGCATATCAAAAAGTATAAATACTTATTTAATATTTATTTTATGTTATATATTGAATTAAATTATTTTTATTGTCATATTTCTATTCGAGAAATATGTTATTTAATTTAACAAAATATTTAATTGATATAATTTCTATCGAATGAAATTTTTAATTGATGTTACTAATTAATTAATTAATAATTTAAAAATTCCAAAATATATATAACAACTTTAATATCAATATGACAAAAAAATGAATTAAAGTTTCTCTTTTTTTCTGTGTGTACGCGTTCTGTGAATAATTACAGGGTTTTGTGTGTACTTTTAACACACATAAAATTGTATTTTGACACTACAAATGTGTACTAGTTTTACATACTTTTATGTGTAAATTATATTTTTACACATTCGTTGGAATTTACTATATTAATAAGAGTATACCCGTTTTCTACATTTATTATAGTAAATTTTTCTTAGAGTGTAAGGAAACTGAAAAAATCCTGTCCTAAAGCCTACCAAATAAACCATAAACCAGTATATAGAGTAATTAGCGAATGTATATTGAACATGGATATCGAAACTATTACTGGAGAAAAGCGTTCAACTCTTCTAATTGTAAGCTTGAAAACTATAGCGTTCTCCAGCAATATTGGTAGCTTTTTATCCAATTGAATCTATCCTTTACCTAAACTTGATTTCCGACATTCAATATACTTGCGAGGTTCAACTTATTTGTAAGCTATAAATAAAATATGGTTTGACCTTCAAATTACACTTGAATTCAAGCGCATTTATTTGCCTAGTTAAAGGTTTAAATATAAAATAAAAGAAAACGCATATATGTTATAATACCATATATTAAAAGGAATTAAAGTATGTCCTACATTAGAATCTCGCTGCTGTGAGATAACAGACAGCTGCAACAGCACCTGCGCCGGTGACAGTGTACAGGAACTTCTTGTAAAATCCACGACGTCCGCGAAGATCATACCAGTGAATCCAATTGCACCACTGCGATGTATAACATTGTCAGGTTCGCGCAAAATATCAATGGTGTCTGCGTATAAATAAAAATATATTAATATTTCATAAATGCAGTTATATATTAATTGATTTGATTGTGAAATTTCTCTCAAGTTTTATTAACTCCGAAAAATTTATCGAACCTTAAACTCATTGCTTATTGGTTACTCAATCAAACCTGATCTGACACTAACACTGATCTGAAAAGTATTGGATATCGTATGAGATGTTCTTATAAACCTTATTTAATATAATTGGCTAACAAATTTATTCTAATAAAATATTCTAATAAATAAATGTTAAACTCACCCAGCCAACGCAAGAACTCCGAAAAGATTGTATTCACAATCCTTTGCCTGAGCCTGAGCGCTCATGTTTCATTCAGAAAAGAATCTTGAAATATACATTTTCTGATAAAAATGCGTCATTCAGACCTGATCGTAGTTAGAAGGCTCTTTTAGGAGTCTTGTATCGGAGCCTAAAAACAATCTAGCAGGGAGCCAAAAAATAATCAGGAAATGCTCTTGTATAAGATTCGTTTTATAAAAAAAAAAGCTCCCGGAAAGGCTCCCAAAACAGTCGAAAAAATGCATGCGCTTACGTTGCAATAAAACAATGTCAAATAGGTGTAAATGTACAATAAAAATGTGTTTTTTTTATATTTTACTTGCAATTAACGGCTATTATAATAGTAAAAAACATAATTAAGGTTTGCATCATCGCACCTCGCTGCAGAAGCGACTTGCTCTGCATTAAAAAATATTGCACTGATATTGATATATGTAGATGCAGAAGTCTTTGGCTGTATATATCCAGTATATTCAAAAATATTTCTCGATGTCAAATGTCTGTGACTGTATTGCAGCTGGACATTGTTCGCACAACGTCATATGTACTCCTTGAATTCAGTGTCTGCGGGAATAAATGGAATAAAGTATAATCTTAAATTTAATTTTATTGCTGACTTACCATAATAATTATGCGCCGCAACACACGTTATTTTTATCTTTACAATTTATAATATTTAATTTTGTTTGACAAAGTGTTTGGCATTTAATTTTTGAGAGAACAAAAAATAAATTGTACTAAAACACGAAACGAAATCAAAACATTCATCTTAAATTCAAGACACGGGAGCCTGAGTGTAACTTGAACTCTGGCGTTAGCTGGGCAGTTACAAAAAAAAATCACAAAATTTAAACAAAAAAATTAATATCTCATGTCAAATATTGTTATATATCTCATGTCAAATGTTGTGAAATATCTCATGTCAAATGTGGAAAGTCGAACGAAAGAAAGTCTAATCAGGCAACTTGATCAGGATAGCAACTACGAATAGCGTCACGGAATGGCCCATATAGGGCGTTTTCGTTTATTAGTTCTGAACTGAACTCGAATTGTTTGTTTTTAAACTGTGAACATTCAGAGTCAGTAGTTTGCGTTTGTTTATTCGATCAGATTAACAAAGTCGGTTTTCAGAACATACTCGATTTAATTTTATCGAGCTGGCCGAACATTACTGATTTTAACGTTAATTTTACTAGTCGAACTCAAGACTTCATACGAATTTGACAAATGCTGCTCATGTTGTTTTTAATTTAAATCAGAGTCTTCAGGTTGAGTTCAGATTGCGTTCGACTCTGACTATATTCGGAATATTCAGATCATGTTCAAAACTTTGTTTTTTTTTTACTAAAGTAAAGTTTACACTAAAGTATACAAAGGCTGCATTCAGCGACCTCAACAGCTGCGAGACTGTTCACTAACTAATCGCTCACTTTTATTGAATGCACCGCTACCTCATCTATCAATTTACAAAATAATTTAATATTAATATTTTATTAAAAATATACAACTCTTTAAATGATTGAAAAAATATTTTTCCAATCTAAATTTCATTTTTGTTTATAAATATTGGAGATAATATGTCATCGAATGTCATCGATAAAAAAGGCAGCGCAAATGTAGCGTAAAAATTTTATGCTGGAAAAAATGGCGACTGCTCACCAAACATGTTGATAGAAGCATGTCATTCAAGCGAAAATTACTCATCAGCTCCACAACTGCTGAGGTCGCTAAATGCAGCCAAAGACGTATACCAAAATAATTAAATATAAATAATATTTTGTATCTTTATTTGGGCTACTATTTTAAACAATCCGCTACTTTTAGAAATATTTACGCTAGTTTTTCTGATTTTTTCTGGCAACCCTGTCCTTATGTTGCATTTTATATTAATGCATTACTGAAGGAAAGCTATACGGTTGATACCAGACACATATTATCGCTGGTAAATTGAAACATTAAATATATTATTAGGATTATAGTTAAATGAAATATGTATATCGTTCTGATGGAGTTTATTTTGCTCTAAATTTGTTACATATATTATTAATTTAATTGCTAAAAAATTGACGCCATTTTATATAATTGGTGTATATACCTATTGGGCAGTATCGATAGAATGTGACGTTCAATTTGTGCGAATATTTCCCAACAAACATTTTCAGTCATCCGCAAAGTACTCGCAGAATTATATCAAAAAGTTGAGGTTGACGCAAAAAGTTAAACATGAGTTAATCGAAAGCATACACTCGAGCTAAACTTTATCACCAATGCAAAGTTTGTCGCAAGTAGTCTTCACGATTAACACAAAAAGTGTAACGCAAGTTTAACTCATCGTTATTTAAAAACTGGTCCCAAGTAAAACTGGGGATTTTCAAAAAATTTAAAAAAAATTTGCGATTAACTCTAATTTATCGCATATTTTGTATTTCTTTAATCGAAAAAATAATTTAATAATAATTAATTAGGGAAATGTGGCGAAAAATGGTGCGTCTAAAATGCGCCAAACCGAGTGATTACAATGAGGACAGAGCACTTTAAATCGCCAAGTCTGCTTTAGGTTTTGAGAAAATATACTTTGAGGCTGAATTGCACTTTACCGGCCGAAGTGAAATGTTAAAAAAAAAATGACGCGCTTTATTTTCGCAAAAAAAAAAACAAAATTAAAAAAAGTCACTCGGACCCCTGGTGACCTTGAAAAATCAAAAACCGGTACACCTGCATACAGGGTCATGTGGGTACTGAAATGAAAAAAAGTAATATTGTTATATTTGTACTTCCTGTATTACAAAACATAAACTCAATCTACAAATTTGTAAATATAACGAACATAAAATGGTTTAGAAGGCTCTATAGTTGACCGATCTTAAAAAGAATTACATATTTGTAATCGTGAGACATTTGAGTGCTCACATGACCCTGTATGTGCGTGTACCGGTTTTTAATTTTTCAAGGTCACCAGGGGTCCGAGCGACATTTTTTGTTGTAATTTTTTTTTTAATTCGTCGTCAAAATCAGTTGTGTTCATCCAGCTCGGTAAATTGAAATCGAGTGCTTCAAGAAATTTCTGATAAACCGATATTTTTTACCTCGTGGCGCTTTTTATTTTACAAAAAGCGCCGGGCTCTTTTGAAGACTTTTTTTTTAAATAAATTTATTTATAAATGTTAAATCATGCGTTAGTAGTTCGATATTTTAAAGGTTTTTCGTAAAGTATGATTTAAAGCTAACACTAATAATAGTGTAGCCGCGGTAGCTCAGTGGTTAGTGCGTTGGACTGCGAGCCGAAAGGTCCCCGGTTCAAGCCTGGACTGGGGCTAACAACATCTTTTCATAGAAACATTTTTCTATACCGCGCTACCTTTCGGCAGTAAATGGCAAACCTTCGAGAGTAAAACCATTGCCTATGAAAAAGCTCTCACCCGCCGTTCGGATTCGGCAATAAACTGTAGGTCCCACACTTTGAGTACAAATATAACACGCACAGCTCAAAGTGGTGAGAGAGCTCGGCCGAAGTTCTATACAGGACTGTAGCGCCAAACTATTATATTATATTATAATAATAGTGTGGCACCAATCAAAATATCCATTATTTCCAGAAGTATTTGATTAAAAATGTAGTTGTTTTTCCTGTACCATTTTCAGACGTATTCTTTGCACGATATATAAAATTTAAGACATCCTACTTCAAATACTAAAGGTATAATTAAATCAATCTCTGAAAACTTGCGTTATATACGAATTTCGGAATGTAGACGATATTTACCGCTATATTTTGTCTAGGCCCGCGGTTATATTATATTTATTAAATACATTGGATATCTATGAAACAATTATTGGGGGATAGCGGATACCAACTGATTAGCGGAATTTGTTTATTAACTGATATTAATTCATGAATTTAAAACAAGTTTGTGTATTGGTTAGTCGATGTTAAGAAACCTTAGCAACAGTTTTAGAAACTACATTATATTAGAGCACTTTCCCAAAAATTTTGTGAATTTACTTCGTGAGCGATTTACTGGGAAAATAAAAATTTAATCTAATTTCGAATCACCCTATATATATATATATATATATATATATATATATATATATATATATATATATATATATATATATATATACCAAAATATACCAACAATTTTAATAGCATTTGAATAAAGTATTTTTTGGCAATTTACTTGGTTAAAACTATGGAAACACAGAAAATGCTAATCAAATCTAAATACAACTCATGTTCGCAACGTTCGTCTTAATTCGATAATTTATTGACTGACGAAGTTGGAAACGTTGTGCAGCATTTTCTACCTACGTCATCTTTTGCTATCGTTTGAAATTATTGATGTTTAAAAACACACAATAAAGAAATTGGATTTAAATAAGTGTATTCTTGCAACATTCTTCTTGTATACTATGTTGGCACTCGTTGAGCACTCGGTGAATGGCATTTTCTGCGTACGTGTCTGTTGTTCGTTGAGAAAACGTGTTCGCGTCGGTAATAATTTTGTTATTTGTAAATTAAATAAATATATAAATTGTGTTACAAAAAGTATAAATAGTAACCAAGTATAATATAGTGTAGTATATAATTTCTGAAACTAATGTGAAAAAAACACAAATAAAAATATGTGTTTCGATTTTCAAACAGAATTTGGCATGTTTTTTTACAAGCCTCCGTGAATTCCTTGCCTACGCTATGTGCTGTACTGAGATCAACTGTAACTCTACCAAATATAAAGCGAGCCTGGATAGTCTGGTTTAACGTCTGCTGGTGCAATTGTGCATTCATTGATGCGGTCACTTGTACTTGCAGTTTTAAACAAATTATTTATTTATGCATTTAAAAATTTGTATATGAATTCAATTATTAAAAATTCCTACTGTGCATGTTTAAAGATTTTTAATAAAAATTAATAAAAAAAAAGATTTTATTTTTATTTTATTTTCAGGATTTCTTTCCAAAAATATTTAAATATGTTTCTATGCAAACATACTACTCTTTGAACTGAAACAACTGATATGTTTCACTGGAAACATATTTATATTCAGGTCGTTCAAAATCATGTTTTATTTTGAACATATTTATGTTTCGGTTCAAATATTTATTTTATTTGGATGTAGTAATTATTATGTTTCCATTAGAATATACACCATTTTAAGGGGCAACATTAAAATGTTTCCGTGATATTATAATGTAAGTCAGAGCTCATTATAACACTGTTCAAGTCTCAATACAACTCTCTTTACAAATGATTTATCAGTCAATTATATATTATGTTTACATGTTAATGCCTGCAAAATTATGTTTGGTCGGGCCCTTTTTTTGCAGCGTGTATATATATTACATTGGAACATGTACTGGAATCGATGTTAAATAAAATCTTGGAACCAGAAAAGGAACCGATATCCCAATGTGTCCTGAATTAAATTTGTAATTTACTAAAATTCAAATCCAAAAATCTCAATTTTATTGAAATTTTATAAATATCTAATGGAAATATCTCAATAACATTTAAAATTTTCTCAATTTCATTTGGAATATTCTCAATTTCATATGGAATATTCTCAATTTCATATGGAAAATCTCAATTTCATTTGTAATTTTCTCAAATTTAAATGGAAAATCTCAATTTCATTTGGAATTTCCTCCATATCAAATGAAAAATCTCAATTTCATTTGGACTTTTTTCAATTTCAAATGGAAAATCCCAATTTCATTTAGAAGTTTCTCAATTTCAAATGGAAAATCTCAATTTCATTTGTAATTTTCTCAATATCAAGTGGAAAATCTCAATTCCATTTGGAATTTTCTCAATTTCAAATGGAATATCTTAATTTCATTTGGAATTTTCCCAATTTTAAATGGAAAATCTTAATTTCAATTGGAACTTTCCCAATTTGAAATGGAAAGTTCTCAATTTCAATTTGAAATGGTGTAGTAAAATAAGTAGTTAAAAAAATACAACTACTACTTAAAAATCCAACTGTTATTTTTTACATGGAGATGGCATAGGAAAAGACAATTATCCTACTCTGCATAAGGTTTGAACATGTAGTACTACTGGTATGCAACATACCAGTAGAATCCTAGTTGATTGTGACTAGTTGAAAACACATCAGTAATTGCCGAGTTTTAACTAGTTGAAAGTTCGATATAATATGTACGGTTGACAAATAGTATTGTTTGGATATGGACGAAAAAGTTGTAAATAAATATGTAAAAAGCTGGTATTAGAGGATCTTCGGATGATTTGAGTAGAAAATTTTCAATTGGATGATAATCCACAAAAAATATATGTCTGCTAATTTTAATCCAACTGCTCTAGCTTTCCATTTGAAAATGGGAAAATTCCAAATGAAATTGAGATTTTCCATTTTAAATTGGGAAAATTCCAAAAGAAATTGAGATTTTTCATTTGAAATAGAGAAAATAACAATTGAAATTAAGATATTCTATTTGAAATTGAGAAAATTCCAAATTAAATTGAGATATTCCATTTAAAATTGAGAAAAATTCCAAATGAAATTGGGATTTTCCATTTGATATTGTGAAAATTACAAATGAGATTGAGGTTTTCTAATTGAAATTGAAAAAATTTCAAATGAAATTGAAATTTATCCATTTGAAATTGAGAAAATTCCAAATTAAATTGAAATTTGAAGTTTGCAAAAGATATTGACATTTTCGTTTTGTAATTTGGAACAAAGAAAATTGGTAAAACAATGAAATTTAATATTTTTCATTCGCTCTTTTGACAATTCTCCTCAGTAAGGTTTGCCATTTAATGATGGAAAGATATACGAGCCAACGAGTCGAAACTATTAAAATTTACTACCGAAATTCGGAGACAGTGGCCTCAACGTTAAGAGCGCTACGTCCAATTTATGGTCGTCATAATCGTCCTAGCAGATCAACAATTGAGCGTCTAGTGGAAAAATTGTAATCCACAGGCACAGTACAAAATGTTCCCGTGCCAGTGAGACAAAGAAGTGCACGTAGTGTCGAGAATATTGCTGCCGCTGAGGCTTCAGTTGAAGAAAGCCCAAATCTGTCTCTCACACGTCGTTCTCTAGCGTTGGGCATATCTGTGACGTCCTTGTGGCACATTACTGTGAATGGGAATCGCTACCGTTCAATGATAACCGAATATTTTTGGCCCCAATTGGATGATATGGACTTAGAGGACATGTGGTTCCAACAGGACGGCACCACAAGCCACACAGCGAATGCCACAATCAATTTTTTGGAAACCCAGTTTGGAGAACGTGTTATCTCACGAAATGGTCCAGTCGATTGGCCGCCTCGATCGTGCGATTTGACGCCGTTAGACTATTTCCTGTGGGGCTACGTCAAGTCTATGGTCTATGCCAACAAGCCAGCGACGATTGATGAACTTCGTACGAATATCGAACGTGAAATTGCAGCAGTATCGGTCGATTTTTGCTTGAAAACCGTCGAAAATTGGGTTAAGCGTCAAAATAAAATTGATATTTTTCCATTTGAAATTGGGAAAATTCCAAGTGATATTGAGATTTTCCATTTGAAATTGAGAAAATTCCAAATGAAATTGAGATTTTCCATTTTAAATTGGGAAAATTCTAAATGAAATTGAGATTTTCCAATTGAAATTGAGAAAATTCCAAATAAAATTGAGATTTTCCATTTGAAATTGAGAAAATTCCAAATGATATTGAGATTTTCCAGTTTAAATTGAGAAAATTCCAAATGAAATTGAGATTTTCCATTTGAAATTGAGAAAATTCCAAATAAAATTGAGATTTTCCATTTGAAATTGAGAAAATTCCAAATGATATTGAGATTTTCCAGTTTAAATTGAGAAAATTCCAAATGAAATTGAGATTTTTTATTTTAAATTGAGAAAATTCCAAATGAAATTACAATTTTAAAATTGATATTGAGAAAATTTCATATGAAATTTCATATGCATAGTACTACTGGTATGGAACATACTAGTAGAATCCATAACTGGTATATTGTGTCAAAATATGAAATAGTAGATTTTCAACTAGTTAATATTCTAGTACAGTTTCAAAGTACAAGTACAAATCAAAAAAACTATGTTCTATGAAAAATATTAGGGTTCTTAAGTGACCATCTTAATCCCCCGATCTAAATCACAAAATTAAGAGGAACAGTGCGACAAACAAACATACAATTTTTAACAGCATCCAAAATCCCTGGTATAATATTCCAAAAGAACAACTTGAATATTTAATAGATTCCATACCTCGTAGATGTGCTGCAATCTTAAAATAATGGTTATGATGTTGTTTATTCATAAATATTTATGTTTTTGTATAACAATTTGAAGAGTTGCTTTAGTTTTGGCCACCTAAAATTTGAGATATTTTAATCAAGGCTTTATAAGAAATTGTTTACGAATGAATTGCATTGTATTATGTGTTATTTTTGTAAATAAATAATTTACTATATTAAATAAAATAAAATGTTTATTCGATCTATGATTTTTTTTGTTTTATTAATGATAATGCAACTTAATGAGTTTGGTTGCTTTAGTTTTGACCACCAGTATGTATATTATATATATATATATATATATATATATATATATATATATATATGTATAATTGTGGCTTATTTAATATTATAATCCCTCGATATATATCGAGGGATTATAATATTAAATAAGACACAATTATACAGCCATATTAACAATAAATTAATATTAAAAGACATTGGCTAATTAAATAGCAAGAATTCTCGATATCGTTGGAAATATTGATCTCGTTCTCTAATCTCGTCTCGACTCTTAAATGTAATCTCGTTCTCGATATCGTCTTGAATTTCTAGACGAGATCTCGAATTTTCTCATCTCGCCCCCGTCACTTTACTTGATGAAATTTAATTAAAAATATAAATCCATCCCTAGGATACGCTCCATGTTGTCAGGAGCAACATCAACAGACGCTACTGCAACTTCGTTGGAATTTGAAACAATTTTACACAAATCAAACCGAGCTTCAGCAAGAATTTTAATGGCATCACCGACAACCGCAATTGCTACCTTTTCGTCTTGAAAACAATCTGCAAAATCATCAACATAATGTTGTTCCACAATTGCTTTTACCGCTCGCGGGTGCAAAATCTTGAAGCATTCACATTTTTAATATATTGCGCAATAGTGGGTGATCATGTTGATCCGAATCCGGTCACCAATCCGCGCGATATGAGGATGTGCCTGCCTCTCTGTCGGTTGGGCGGGTAAGAAGGCGTGGGATTCGTTCGGTTAAAAAAAAGATCATACGCGTCATAACGTACTGTCGCACATGTCGTTGCGCTCTTAGAATCTTTGACAATCTTGGTCAGACTCCCTGATGCCCACTTGCAAAAACATTTTGCGTATGTCACCGCATACAGTAACATTGAGCGAAATTTTAACAAAATTCCGATTAATGACTGGTTTAAATCTGGTCTTGAAATTAACATGTCGTTAAGCGCCTTTGTATTTGTCGACCGCATCAAATACAAAACGCAGTTCAACTTTGTTTCGATTTGACACTCCAAAATGCGGCAGATAAAATGTCTTAAACGAACGTCGGTTCTCTTCATCTGCACTTAGACACCTTGCACAACGCTTTTGTATGAACTTTACTCCAGAAATTTTTAAATAATTTTCTCCATTAAGTCTAAGCGTTTGAGCGGCCATAACATAATTGTTGGAAAATGATACAGCGTCTTCTTTCCAGCAGATTGCATTCATAACGGGTGTCGATTCGAATTATTGTGGGTTGCAAAATGTCCATGGCTATTTCTGCATCTTTAGAAAGTATAGGCCACATGATTCAATTTCAAAATATGTCTGCATCATGCGCTCGCCTGACATGAAATACGCTTTTTCTGTCTGTACTAACACGTTCAATAGGACCGTAGACGATCCAACCTAATTTGGTTGACAGCGGTGGGACCGTTCCCAGATGCTGCACGAGGCACCTCCACCGGAACGATACGGTAAGTATGCATTAAGCTTATGATCATCTGTAATCGTCGCACTGCTGTGATCGTTGATAGACTAATCTCATTAAATGAGGATTTGTTGACAGTAATTTTTCTCTCAAACAAGTTTGTGTTGGTAGCGCAAAATTATTTGTGAGATAAACATTCGATACCGCTTATGGACAGCCAAACTTTTTGTGTCGGCTCATTAGGAGAGTGTCCGATATGCCACTGAAGCTGAAGTGAATCTTTTTTACCTTGCAAATCAAGTTCGCGCACGACATCACAGTTGAGCATGGTAGTGTTCCGTGCTGTCGTCGACGAAAGCACAAATTTTATTTTTATTAAAAAGTAGCACGGGAACAATTGAAAAAGTACTGCATCTCTTTGACTGACAGATTCTTCTATAGTGTCTCTGACCAATGGCATTTTTGTTCACTGCTACGAACTGCGACCCGGCTCTGCCACTGTTGACTGCACTGCTATAGCTGTGGATTGTGTCGTTACCGCTGTTGACTGTGCTGCTATCGACGAAGCTGTGCTTACGTCTGTCTGAGTTAAAAGATGTTTATGAAACCGTGAAAAGTTTCAAACACCACAGCTTTTTTTTTCGTAATTGTTGAACTTTTTTCCAACTGTCATCGGCAGTCACAAAATTCTTTGCATACATCAACACTCTGACATGTTGGGCATTTTTCTCTGACCACGCTGATTAAAGCATACTTACTTGACCTTTGTTTAGTTGCAGGTTTTTGTTGATGACAACGGACGACGTAGATGGTTGAGAGTTTGCAACCATATTCGCCAGCTTTCTCAAACAATTTAACCAGATATTAAATTCAAAAATGTCAGGGACGCCGCTTTCTAATTTCTAATAATCTCTGGCCACTGCATCTTTCTGGACGTTGGCTGCTTTTCAACAAGCTCGCTCAATAGTAACGGATTTGACAGATGATGCTGTCCACTGACTTATTTTAAAAACATCGACATGTTGTTTTGTTGGCCAATGTAATAAGCAATGCTAATTTTCCATTCCGAACTTTATGCAATAGTCTAACTTTGACTGCTAATGGGCAGTTCTGGGCGGCCATGTGCTTTCGCGAGTGTTTCTATGACGGCTCTCATTTTTTGCGCTTGACAACAGGGCGCATGATATTATGAAGATCGCCGTATTCAAACTCGAGCCTAGTGCTGTTAAAAAGGCCTTGGCGACAGCTTGGATCTCTTCACGATGCACGGACACACTCGCCTTAATCAGCTCGTTATGTGTACTGGAATTCTCGTTGCACATCCGTTATCCGTTGGTAGTCTGACGTCAGTTTCGAAGTTCTAAAATTTTGACAGCTGACGATGGCTTTGAAACTACAGAAACGATTGCATACGTTGCTGTTTTGTATTTCCGCGATATGACGTGCGGTGTTTGATTCGATGCAACGCTGGCTGCATTGCTTTTATTAGCTGGCCGTTTTTCCGGAGTATTCGTTGTTGGTGATGTCGGCGGCGAGTTTGACATACATTCTTCTAAAAACTTTGACGATAAAATGATGTACATTTGCAATGAACGCCGAAGAAAAGGAACAAAAACGTCGAATAGAACTGACTACAATAAGTTGACAAAAACAGTTGGACGAAGAATAAAGATGTTGTCACAAGATGTTTGGTCCTCAAAAATAAAACGTCACTTTTAAAAACTAACATGTGGGTTTATTCTCAAAATTATGTAAAATAGAAATACAATACAAATTATTATAATTATTCGTTTGGACTTCGGACTCCTGTGACGGGAGACAATATAAAAGAATGATATGGACCCAATTTTTACTTATTTATAGACACGAAATTATTCAGCCTTATCGTGAAGACTTCTGGAATATTCTATTCCCTCGGAATTTTTTGTTCCCAGGTGAAATTTTTTGGTATCGTCAATCTCCCAGGAACTGCAATTTCTCCGGAATTTTGTTAGAAATTCGAATGCAGTTTTACAATATGTCCAGATTTTTTTTTAATGCGTTTTTTTGGTTATCTATCATTTCAGATAATAAAGTTGTAAAATAATAGTTCAGATATAAAATATGTATACAGATCTTTATTATTTGCAGTTAACTATACTTTTATGCACAAATTTCACATTTTTTTAACTCAAAAGTTTAATTTGCAATTAGAACTGAACATCAGGCAACGCTAAATCAGCTGTTTTGCCAAATGTCAAACAGTGTTGTTGGATAAAATTGCGTTCTGTTGTGAAAATAAATATTGAAGTTAAAATTATGTTAAACTGCAATTAAGGGCCCTATTATGATTAGCGAAGCGAATGCTTTTGGCGAAGCGAACGCTTTGGCGAAGTGAACGCAATTTGGCGAATGAACTGGCGAATGTACTAATTTTTATGGTTTTAAAAGTAAGCAACACTTACAACATTGACGGATAGAATTACCATTTCAGAGTTCAAAAAAATAGTATCATGTTGCGTACTTTTAGTACTGCCTTTTTTTTAGAACAGATACTATTTTATCTTAATATCTATTTTTTTATTATTAAAAAACCATTTAATATTATTTATGGATTAAAAAACGTTAACTCGATTCAGAACAATAATACTTTTTCGGTTTTTTGTTATTTTTTGTCTATAAAAGATTAAAAATTATCCAAATAAACTTCGGAACAATTCAAATTAGTTAAAATGTACAGTAAAATATGTTTTTAAATGTTAATATTGGAATTATTTTTACATAAAAATAAATACTTTTTATTAAAAAAGTAGTTTTTTTTATTTGGAGCAATACTTCTTTTATTTTAATTTAAAGAAACCGTAGAGTTTCAAAACAGCTGCTGTGAATTGTCTTGTTTAGAAAAATAATAAAAATGTTCCAAAAAAACGATGGGCTCAAAGAAGAGCGCGTTAAACAAAAGCCAATACGGTGTGCAGAAAGCTGGAGCGACGACAAGGAGTAAGACTAAAATAAGTGACAGTGATGGTGGTCCGTCCTCCGAAGCATTCATCTGTGGCACAAATAACTTCGCGCGATGAACCAAGCTGCATCTTCAGCAGCAGTCGGAGCAGTTCCAGACATTTCTTTTATTAGTGTTAAGTTTAAAATAAAAATAAAAAGTGTGAAAAAAATTGTTTTTTTTTACGTTTATTAGTTAGGTCACAAAAAACTCAAAATTATAGAGATCCTTTTAGAAAAACTAAAGGATAAGATAAATTGAAAATCAGAAAAAGCCTAATAAACAAAAGCACAAAAGAAAAAAAAGTAAAAATCAAAAGAAAAACTGAAAAACAATAGATAAAGATACGTTCGCCGATTCGTCACATGAACTGTTGATTCGCTTGATTTTGACACTTGAAGCGAATGAAAATCGGTTGAGTGTTGCATGTTTTTTTACGTTCGCTTAACTTTTCCCGTTTTTTGGCGAATGAAGTCTGGCGAATGTAACTGTAATAGCTTTTTGGACGTTCGCTTCGCCAAAACCATTCGCTTCGCTAATCATAATAGGGCCCTAAAAGTATATAAAATGACTCTTAATTGTAGTTTTTCATTTAAGAAAATGTTGTTTTTCAAGATTTAAAAAAAAATTAAGATATTCCCCAGCCGGTTAAGTTTTTGCAGTGGTTGAATATATCTGTAATTTATGGGCCCTATTATTATTAGCGAAGCGAATGGTTTTGGCGAAGCGAACGTATTAAGATAAAATAGTATCTGTTCTAAAAAAAATATTGAAAGTGTTGCTTACTTTTAAAACCATAAAAATTAGTACATTCGCCAGTTCATTCGCCAAATTGCATTCGCTTCGCCAAAGCGTTCGCTTCGCCAAAAGCATTCGCTTCGCTAATCATAATAGGGCCCTATTTGTGCAGAAATATGTAAATAACTTTTATTTAAAAATGTTGGTGCTATACATAGATATTTGTTAACATTTTGTAAATAAAAGTGTAGTTAATTAAAGTGTGTTTTGTTTTTAATTAATTCTTTTCCCCGATGAAAAAGTGGCAGAATTTTTTCGGCGAAACGGGTAATTTTTTAATTTTAGGGAAACATTTTTTCCCTTTTCGAATATTGTTCACGATAGCTATTTTCCACCAAGGGTAAAAATTACCTGAGGAATTTTATTCACGATAAGGCTGATTATAAATTGAATAGAAATTGAAAGTAAATTAGTCACTACTTGTCAAAAAAAACCCTACTTGGCGTTTCTAGAAAAATATATATTTAGCAAAATATACAATCTTACTCGATTGGTTAAACTTACTGCCTGAACAAAAATGAGGGTTCGAATATGGAAAACAACCACAAATTTTCCGCTCAGTGGCCGACGCAAGAATAAAAATTATTGTATTTTCAACGGCCGGCGGCGCTCTCAAGCAATCTTGTCATATTTTTTGAAAATTGCCAACGTTGCCAACTTTGTCAAATATTTTAATTTTTGTTTACATTTTTGAAGTTCGCCGCTCGCCGTCGTGTCGTTCGTTCTTATATTGGGCGTCCTCTCATTTGACGCTTGACGCTCGCCTTCCGTATTCTGTTCAGGCAGTTATATGTTCGGAGCCAACAGCACTATGAATTGCTGAATTAAGCAAATGTTTCAATACCACTTCTGACAGTCCCAAAGCGTTTTCGAGATCAAAAGCTTTGAACGCTTTGCATTTAGTCTTGCATCATAAGATCACAGGTTCTATTTATTTGTCAAAGCCAAGCAACAACGCAAGTCTCATTGAAACATCATCTTTAGAAAATTGTCCAATGTAGCCGAACATGAATTATTCTTGCATACAAAATATTAAATTATGATATTTTAACGACACGTTTGTTTAATAAAATACAACTTGGTTTTCTTTTTAGGTTTTTATTTGTTAACAATCAATACAATTACGGAATGGGTGATAGTCGAGGAACAAGAGTATATGTTGGTAATTTAACCGACAAAGTTAAAAAAGAGGACTTAGAAGGAGAGTTTACAAAATATGGAAAACTGAATTCCGTTTGGGTTGCATTTAACCCGCCAGGATTCGCATTTGTTGAATTTGAAAATCGCGACGATGCTGAAAAAGCTTGTGATATTATGAATGGATCAGAAATATTAGGATCACAGCTACGAGTGGAGATTTCAAAGGGACGTCCACGCCAAGGTCGACGTGGAAGTGGAGGCAGTCGCGATTTTGGCCGACGCCCAGTAAGTGGTTTTGGTAGTGCTCGCAGCAACAGTGGCGGTTTTCGCTCACGGGGTTCTGGAAGTCGGTACAGTCAAGAAAGCAGTTATAATGCTGGAAGTCGCCGTGGTTATAGTGGAGGTCGAGATAGTAGTGGTAATTTAGAAGTGAGCCGTAGAGATGGTTATGGCAGTAGTCGCGATGTAGGACGCACATACGGCAGTGGCAGCTTCGGAAGTAGCAGTCGTAGCGGAGGAAATCATGGAGGTGGAAGTCGTTTTAGGTCACGCTCTCCAGTAGGAAGTCGTCGTTTTTAAAAGGAGATATAGATATATATATATATATATATATATATATATATATATATATATATATATATATATATATATATATATATATATATATATATATATATATATATAATTGTCATGAAAACTTATTGATATAAAAAATTTACTATGAAACTAAATGTGTAAAATGTATATTTAGTATTTCGAAAAGTATAACGTTTCAAAAGGTACTCCATACATATTACATTAAAGCATTTTATTATACTATAAGAAATAACATAAAGCTCATCGACGTAATTTTTAAATTATAATTTTAGTTTATTTTAATATGTATATTAAGTTTTACATGATAATTAATCTCTTCAAATAAATAATTTTTTGGATTCACTGTCATGGACAATGTGATTATATGGACATATTAAAATATTAGCACCGTTATCAGTGTTGCCTAGTTAGGAACTTCCCCCCATATATTTAAGGGTTTTCTTGGAACGGGGGGACAATGTCAAGGGGGGTTTTTAGGGTTTTTAAAATTATTTTTTTTTATTACATAAATTTATTAATATTTAATCATGAAAATTCTTCACATATATTTTTGTTTTCGAAACTTAAACGAGATGTGTGAAATTCACAATTTTGATCACATGAAATGAAACTGTGGGACATGATCACTGATTTTAAATTGATAGCATTTGGGCTGAAGAATTTGAAAATTTAAGACGAAGATGGTGTAAAAAGCATATTGGTCTCACAAGCTACAACGTTTTTGACCCTGCCTTCTTCAAATATAAGTGTAGAAAAGGTATTTTCAATATCAATAATATTAAAAGATAAATCAAAAATAAAATTTCTATTAAAATCGCAGATTGTATTCTTCGATATTCGGTTTGAATTTACAAAAGAGCGAAAAGCTGCAAATGATTAAATGCTAGCAAATATAAAAGTTTTCAATAATATTTAACTATTGGTTTAATATAAATTATTGATAAAAAATAAAATTTAGGGTTTTTTTTTGTAAAGTTTGGCAACACTCAAAGCAATGGATCAAAGCAATTGTAAAATAAACGATGTGGCTCAAATTATATAATACAGCCTTCTTAATATATGAAATGTTTTTGTAGTATACCACGCTAGTCAATGTAGTTGGCACATGGAAAATTTGAAAGTAGGTGTAATTATGATAGTTAGGATTATCAAACTTATAGTCGGTCTAAGCCGACTATAAATACCCTACACATATGTGGTTACCATTCAAAGTGATATATAGGTCACCAGGGTATACGAATCCTGAAAATAACTACAAACATTCAATCGCTGAAGAATTTCCATTCATTTGATACCCATATTTACAAATGGGTAGGTGTACCGAGTTTCGATTTTTTTTTGTGAACCACAAGTCTTTTCGCCGGAAAACATTATTATCATGTATTTGAGCATGATATCAATATATATTTGACCAAAAAAGTTTACCTAAGCACGTATACATAAAAATTGATCTTTATATGTACATTTTATATGAGGTATTTGAACAAGTGGTCGGATCATAGGTCACAATGGACCGATCTCGCCAATACAGCGTAGGTATATTAGTAATCTAAGTTATAAGTTTCATTTATCTAGCTCATGCTGATCAAGAATATATATACTTTTCCATACCGGAGATGCTTCCTTCTGGATGTTACAAACGGCGTACCAAACTGAATATACCCTTTCACTCTTAGTGTAGGGTATAAAAAGCTATCACAGCATCCACTAAAGCGAACGTAAAAATCAGGCGAACGTAGAAATCATTGGCCTGAACTTCATTCGTCTGGCGAATGGAAGCTGTGAAGCTTTGTTCGTTCGTTCGCTTCGCCAAGTTCATTCGCTTCGCCAGTCATAATAGGCCCCTATGTCTTGTAGCTTGTCGTGTTTCTAGTGTTGCCACGACGACTGAGCGACAATGTCTTCCTCAGGGCTGGTCCCAAGAAGAATCTTAGGGGGGGGGGTATGACACATAAAATTAAATGTTGATACAATTTTTATTAAAAATAATAAATACATAAGAATTGTTAACAAATAAAAAATAATTTTTGCAAACGTAAATTTAATGTTTACTTTTAATTCCAAATTTTTAAATTATTTTGGTATTCATTTCATGACTTAATGTATGGATTTATTCATGTATGTAACGTGGAAATTCATGTATGTAACGTGTAATATATGTTTGATGCAACACGTAATTTTTGCCTGTGTATACTTGAATCAAAATTTTAGTCATACGATATCCAACCGGATTTTAGATTATATCAAAGTGGGAGTGGAAAAAATAGTAATGTCATGGGAAAAGTAGGACTAACAGTTACAGAAATATAAAAAGTAATTTTATAAATAAAAACCAGTGAGGAAGGTTAGGTCACATGAGAAATTTTGAAGTAGGGATATTGTGATAGTTGGTGTGATGAAATAAGTAAGAATTATGAAAGTTATAATCTGTCTAAGCCGACTATAAATACGCTACACATATGTGATAATGTGTGCGGTTACCATTTAAAGTGATGTATATATATAGGTCACTACACTAAGAAAACATAATGTTTAGAAGAGTGTTGCTGCAACTAAAATACTACTCGCTTTAACAATTCCAATATGCAGGAAATACAAATAAATTTGAAGCAAAAGTTTAAATAATTTGTAAACATCATATATTTTGCATTATTTGTGAGATGTTTCTTATAAACATCACGATAAATGTCATATTTGTGGTAGATTCACTGCAACTACTACAGAAATAGGTAGCATTGCTGCAAATATTCACATATTCCACAGATATTAATGCTTTTGTAGCAAAACTATTAATATTGTCTAAATATCACAAAAAGTGTCAAATATTTGACTGGAATAATTTGCAACTGCAATGATGTTAAAAGGCTCTAATACTTTTAAACCATCAGGGCCGTGGTGAGGGGGGTGTGACACCCCCCCTAGCTCAGGCAGTAGGACTTATTCGGAAAACCACGAGTCGGAAATATTGTAAAAATTCGAAAAGTTGTATATATTCGGCATTATCACAATTTTTTAAGTAGCAATAAATCATAAAATGATAAAAAATCGTAATATTTTAAATATTTAACACGAATAGTTAACCGAAATAATGTATTAAATCCGACTCTGATAAATTCGAAAATATTTAAAATCAGTCGGAAATTTTCGAAAAATAAAACATAGTAATTGTCATGTATTTTTATGTAGTATAAAATTGCCAATATATAAAGTCCGAGTCGGTTATATTGGGAAAATATCAGAAATTTTTAAATAGAAAATTAAAAAATCCGATTCGGACAAATTGAAAAATAATTGGATGCATTCGAAATTTTTCAAAAAGCAGGTTGTAAATGTTTAATTACCTATATTTATTCTTAGATAGTCATACAATTACAAAATAAATATGAACCGATTCGAACATATTGAAAAAATATAATTAATTTATTATTTTTATTTTTAAAAATATTCAAATGAAAATATTTGGAAGCAGTCGGAAAATTTATAAAAGCGGTTTTGAAAACTGACATTTATTCTTATATAGCATAAAATTGACAAATAAATATAATCGAGTAGAAAATATTATAAAATGGTAGAAATATTTGGAATAAAAAAGAAATTTACCTTGAAATAGCATTATGGGAAATGTTCCCTAAGAAAATGTTCCAAACACTGCATTACCGGCAAAAATTAGTTTAATCAGAAATTTAGTTGAACTCACACACACCTTTATTTTCTTAAAAATTAGATTTTTACATATGTTCCCTAGTAAATATTTTACCAAAGTGATCATGTCATTAATTGAGATGATTGGGATATGACGAGGCCCATATTGTCCTTGTAACGCAGTGTCCTGATCATGTATTGACCTCAGGCCATGATCATGTACTGATCGGGCAATTCCCGATTTTATTATTTACCCAACAATTGCCATGTCAGAGCCCGAGCATAATAGGGTTTTTCTCATTAAATCTTGATCATTGCATGATGCAAATTTTGTTATGAGGAACAAATAATGTAGCTATGATCGGGAACATTGACTATTTAGATATTGTAAACCCTGGTATGGTAAGCATGATAAGGGCATGCAAAGTCAATGATCATATTTTCTCTAATAGGGCTTACAAACAGGATCATTTCCCGATGGCGCATCGGGCAAATTTCTACTAGGGTTATTAAAAGTTTGGTAAGAGATGTATTATGTTAGGTATTATTTCATAATTATTTTGATGTTATTTCCATTTTTTTCTATATTTTTTCATTATTTTTTAATATATTTTGTGAATCTTTCTTAAGGGTTTTTGTATGGAAATTTTGAGGGTCAATTAAAAATACGAGTGGACATTTTTCGGAAAAAAAACAAAAATATTAATGAATCAATTCTGTTCAGAAAATTTACTATTAAAACAAATAATGTCCTATGATTTTTTTCCAAAAATTTTTCCTGCGGCGATTCTATTATTAATACAAAAATAATAACATGGGTAAGTTCGTTTATATGGGACGGACTTTTTTAGTCGGTCGGGCCCGACTATGGAATACCCTACACTTTGGTGGGGGTATTAATATGGCACATTTATTTGTATACCTACCTTTTAAAGTTATTTGTTATGTTGAACATTCTAACAAGCGATTATTTCTAGGAACACATATTTCTAGGTGAATTCTAACAATATATTTTAAATGTTATAAGTATATCTTGAATACTTTCGAGTTATTGGTTCCTAAAGAGTTATATGTAAGTGACTTGTATGGGAGGTGGGCGTGTCCGTTGACCGATTTGGCTCATTTCCATTGACAGAACTAACAGAAAAAAAGCAGTGTTGCGAACAGCAAGACAGGCGGACGGACAGACAGACGGACATAGCTAAACGGACTAGGGTGGTGATGTTCATCAAGAATATATGTACTCTGCACAATATCTGCACTTGATATACACTGTACATCACAGGTGTAGGGTATAAATACACTAAAAACTAAAGAAAAACTTTAGATTACAAATATTAAAAAAAAAAATTGCTACTTTTCCCAAGATTTGACAATTTTTTTCCACGCCCACTTTGATATAATCCAAAATCCGGTTGGATATCGTGTGATTACAATTTTGATTCATGTATACACAGGGAAAAATTATGTTTTGCAGCAAACATATACATATAAACGTTACATACATGAATTTAGAAGATTTTAAAATGAATCCATACCATAAGTCTTGAAATTATTACAAAAAAAAATTTAGAAAATTAAGAGTAAAATCTTGTTAAAGACATTAAATTTACGATTGCAAATATATTATGTTTGCCGAAAACAAAAACGTGTTTAAAACGACACGTTGGGTACGGATTACTAATTACTTTGTCATAATGAAAAGAACTTTTGATATATTCAAAATATAAATTATGACGTTTTCAAAAATGTATTGTTTCAGTTTTTGTTTAATGTAAATTATTTATTATTTGTTAACTCTTTTTTATTTGACTGTATATTTAGGCAGTATAATTAGCCGGTATACGACTCTTTTCCTATGTTAAATGAATTCAATTATTATGGGTGTGTGCGAATTGAACTAAATTTGACTTTTCTGGAAGTTTGTTTGACTGCAGCACTTTAGTCAAAAATCTGTGTAAGCTGTGTGAATTCAATTTTGAAAGTTAATAACAAATTTTTTTTTATTATTTACTTTTGTAAAATTTTGATAATTTAAAATTTCCCACAAATAATGGAAAATTTAGACGAACATGTCGTCGCTATGGGTTTTTGGATAAATTTTATAAGGTTATACCGAAAGCGTCTACCTAGAGTAAGGACATCAATAACATGATTTAAAAAAATTAGCAATAATATTTCCGATTTAGCGTAGGTTCTACTGCTTGGGTGGCTATTCCTCCAATATATCCCAAGCCGCCATAAAAAAAGATAATGTGGTAGTGAAAAAACATTTAAGGCTTACGACAGTTGCTCTAGAAAGAGTAGTGCTATATGCAAAAGAATTTTTGAGTAGTCAAAGGGGCTGAAAAGATTTCTTATATGTAACAGTCTTCCTTTACTGGCTTGGTTGTGGCGCTAGCTACCGGGTCACAGGCGCATCTTTCAATATATCGAGGTACACTGTGCGAGATATTGTTCATAAGTGCCTCAAAGTATTTTTAAATATAATGCCTATTGTGATAAAGTATCCCAGCGTAGAACGGTTCTCTGACATTACGTCAAAGTTCAATCGGCGTGCTGGTTGCCAAATCTTTAATGGTGCGTTGGGAGCCATAGATGGATCTCATATACGCATTAGAGTACCAACGCGTCTTCGCGATGAATCAAAAGGCATTTACTTCCATCAACTTGCAAGCAATACCTTCCAGTAATATGGAGTTCATTAGTGTATGCTGCGGTTTTCCTGGATCTGTCCACGATGAACGGGTGTTGAAGAATAGTGAACTTTTTAAAAACCATACTTTTCCACCAGTCGGGTACTATCTTTTAGGTGATAGTAGATACAAGTGTCGCACTAACCCAATTGCTATATTAACACCGTACAAGAGAAATAACCCCCTCACAAATCGACAAAAAAAAATCTCCACAGTAAAGCAAGGAGTATCATAGAATCATCTTTTGGGATGTTAAAATCACGTTGGCGATCCTTGTTTGATAAAGTTCTTTGCTTAAATATTGCTCGTTGTGTGGAGACGATTGCTGTCGCATGCATTATGCATAACATATGTCTTAATGACGGATTTAATTTGGAAATGAATCCAGCTGTGAATTTGGAAGCATCTAGTGAAAATATTGAAAGTGAAAACGACAATATGGAAGCAATCGTCTTACGCGACGAAATCGCAAAAAATATTCATATATAATTAAAAAAAAAAAATTGTGTATATGTACACCCAGGGAAATAGTATATCGAAAATTATACTACGTTTCATATGCTTTTACTATGAACAATAACAGTTTGTGATTTGTTAACATTTCTAGTAAATTTACAATGAATTGAATTGATCATTAATATTTATAGTAAATTATGTGTCAAATCTTTTTTAACTGTCACAGAGAACATTTTTCCAATCATTTTTTACATCATTTTTCAACAGCGGCGGTCGACTGCGGGTATGCTATCACAAATTAAAATAAATATTTTTAATTTATTATAACTTTTTGTAGCTGTTGCTATTTGTACAACATGCAGCAGCACGGCTCCAGTGTTTTGCAGGTCTTGGGAGGCGATTTTGGCATTTTTGTTCCTTGAAATGCAGCGGAATCTCCTGTCAAGTTTGCTCAGCGTCTGCGCCTGGTGTGGCTCCTTCATACATGGAGTTGGGTAATTGTAGCAAACATGTTGCTGGCGGCCCTTGCGATCGTTTGAAGCTCCAAGTCCGTGAACAGTGCACAGGAGCGGAAGGAATGCGACAGAATCGACCTGCTGCTTTTGCGAGACT
The DNA here is from genome assembly GCA_951804985.1 of Dryomyza anilis. Lineage (NCBI taxonomy): Eukaryota > Metazoa > Arthropoda > Insecta > Diptera > Dryomyzidae > Dryomyza > Dryomyza anilis. The sequence goes on from OX638131.1 coordinate 59,111,819, forward strand.
GCGCCACAATGTAGGAGGTGCTATTTAATTTGTTTTATTTAAATATAATAAATACGATATAATTTGAAAAGTCAATCTTTCAATTCATTTGTTTCAGAAGTAAATATGTTATTCATCATAGTAAATTTATATGCAGCAGATTGTAAACAAAAATCATTATTACACATGGTAAATTTGTGACATTTGATAATTTAAAAAAATTACTATGAAAAATAATGTTTTTACTATAGCTAAATTTGACTTCATATCGTTAAGACGTATAACAAATTTACTGTGAATCACAATGGATTTACAATGTTTTTTCCCTGGGTGTACATGCTTTCTGCATAAATATCAATAAATCATATACTGATTAATTTATTATTCATGATATTAAAAGATTACAAATGTTACCTTTGTATACCTTTCCAATTTATTTAAATAATAAAAAAAAAAATTAAAACGTCAATATATATTATTTTATTTATATTTTCATATACATATTTATATCATATTTATTTGAGGTAAATCGTCATATGTAATTTAAAAAAAAAATTGTGTATATGTACATGTTTTCTGCATAAATATCAATAAATCATATACGGATTAATTTATTATTCATGATATTAAAAGATTACAAATGTTACCTTTGTATACCTTTCCAATTTATTTAAATAATAAAAAAAAAAAAATTAAAACGTCAAAATATATTATTTTATTTATATTTTCATATACATATTTATATCATATTTATTTGAGGTAAATCGTTGTTTAAGAAATATTAAGGATTTTTAACCAGAATATAATTTCAATCAGAATCCGAACATTCAATGTTAAATTTTTCTGACAGAAATTTATAAAAAGCTTTAGCGGCTTTTCGGACTTCTTTGTCTGTTTTTAAAATTGAAGCTTGCAACTCATTATCCAGTTTACGTTTTTTTGGAGCTACCGTTTGCTGCTGATGTAGGAATTGACAAGGCACTGTTTGTATCATCTGTCAAGTCCTCTGAAGTATGATATAACGTATTCCTTTTTTCACTATTTATAACCAAAGGTGGATTGATGTTGTGGCGACTTGAGCAATAAAGATGTAATTTTTCAAAATATGGCCAAGTTGTCGCAATATCGGGGCCGTCAGTTCCCGATCCAGTTGGTGGCTCTTTAATTTTATATGGGAAAAGAAATGCGTTTTAAAATTTATTAAATTTATTGCAGCTATCTAAACAATAATTTATTAATCCGTTGTACACTTGAGTAGCTGCGGTAGCTCAAGATTAGTGCGTCGAACTGCGAACCGAACCGTCTCAGGTTCAAGCCTAGACTGGGGCTAACGAACTGGTAGCGCCAAACTATTATTATTATGTACACTTGACACATTAGGGCCCTAGTTCTCCTAAAATTTATCACCCCATATAGCCGAATCCTCTAATAATAAAAAATAAAAAGTTTTTCAGGTATATTTAAAATTTTGCATAAAATTCCAAATTCTAGCAAGAGGTATCGAAGTTCCTATTGTTTTGATCTGGCTGCTTTGACCTCCCACTATTCGGATCTATAATTGAACCGCTCTAAATGAATCCACTCTATTTCAATTTGAAAGGCCAAATTATAAGTAATCTAACGTAAAACTAACCTTGTATCTGTCCATTAGGTTTGTCCATTTTTTTCTAAGGCGCGTCCAATCATATGTCATACTACATATTTGTCCAACTTGTCTGAAAAAAATTGAATTTGAATGTAAAAAAATATATGTCTGTGATATGGCTTACTCCCATGCTTCACGGATATTCATATGCTGTCAAGTTTTCTCAAAATAGAACGGTTGGCGTTCCAGCTATTATAGCTTAAATGCTTTAAAAATAACTAAAAAAAAAGTCAAATTGTGGTTTAAATATGGAGTAAAACAAATATTTTTCAAAAATTACTTGTTTTGAACTAATCCCGGTATCCCGGGATTGAAAAGTTTTTAATCCCGAAATCCTGGGATTACGAAAACAGGTACAAATTGTATTCCCTAACTGTAGTGTATGTATACTTATTTGTGTTGCATTAAAATTTATAAGAACTGACTTAAGATTCTAGTTTGAGTAATAACATTTACTGCAGTGTATGCAACTCTGTGTGTATTAAAATTATGATAATTGTTACTTAAAACTTTATATACAAAAAAAAATCTTTGGCTTATATATCTTGTGCAAACTTATTACTTTTATTTTGGTCTTGTTCTTTCATTAACATATTCTAGATATATTTCATAATTTATTTTCTAAAATTGTACTAATTTACTTTATATATATATATATATATATATATATATATATATATATATATATATATATATATATATATATATATATATTTACTTTTTCTTTTCTTTCTCTTATTGTGTTACAAATTAAATTTTCTCAGCGAAGTTTTTCAAATTTAATTTTATATATCTGGTGCAAAACTTATTATTCTTGTTCTTTCATCAACATATTCTAGATATATTTAATAATTTATTTTCTAAAATTCTACTAATTTTCTATTATACATATTTATAATTTTTTTTCTCATTAAATTTTCTCAACAAAGCTTATCATTTTTTGTTAACCAAATATTTCTTTTGATGACTTCAAACAAAAACAAAAATTCATTCAAGTAATAAGAAACAATCACCACATATCTTCACATCGGCCTAAATTTGCGATTCACAAATTTTCCAATTAGCTTAGCCACCATTCTGCCCCCGTTTATGTTCGTGATTTTTTTCTGTTACCTTGAAATTTCATGTATTTAAACCAGGGCTAGGAACCGAAATTCTATTCTCTGCGGTTCCAGTTCCGGTTCAATAAAAAAATTATTGTTTATTTCGATTTCAGTTCCGGTTCTATAAAAAAATAAAATAACGATACCAGTTCCAGTTCCGGTTCCCAAAAATTAATTGCCGTGCATTAGTCTCGCAAAAACATTAGAACAGATCGACTGACTTGGATGAATCTTTTTTGTTTTATTCGTCTCAATACTGGGAATTCGGAAAACTCCCAAGGAAATACTGGAAAATGGGAAAAATCGAAATTTGTGTTTTGTATGAGAATGCATATTAAGTGCACCACCAATGGGAACTGTATTTTAATAATGAGGATTCGTTTATATAGCCACTACGGATAGATTGGACAAAGGGGAGTGGCACATCCCGTCGACTCTGGAATTCATTACCACTTAATATTTAAAATATAAACTGAACATGTAGATTATATATTAATACATTTTTCAGAACAATAATCTATTATCATCTCAAATCTACTATTTATAAGTAACCACACATCTAATTTCTCTTTAAATATGTTAAATTATAATATGTTAATTATAATTTTTATTTTTTTATAAACTGACATTTTGATTATCTACGTAATTTTAATTTTGATGAACTGTAAAATAATCACTTCTTATTTTACTAATATATTAATCAAATCAAAAAAATATATCCAAAAACTTCGCACCGGTAAAGCTGTGCACAGGTCAAGCTAGTATATATACAACAAAAACCAGTTGGGAAGGTTAGATCACATGGGAAATTTTAAAGTAGGTGTAATTATGATAGTTAGGATTATCAAAATTATAGTCGGTCTAAGCCGACTATAAATACCCTACAAATATGTGTGGTTACCATTCAAAGTGATATATAGGTCACCAGGGTATACGAATCCTGATAATAACTACAAAAATTCAATCGCTGAAGAATTTCCATTCATTTGATACCCATATTTACAAATGGGTAGGTGTACCGAATTTCGATTTTTTTATGTGAACCACAAGTCTTTTCGCCGGAAAACATTATTATCATGTATTTGAGCATGATATCAATATATATTTGACTAAAAAAGTTTACCTAAGCACGTATACATAAAAATTGATTTTTATATGTACATTTTATATGAGGTATTTGAACATAAGTGGTCGGATCATAGGTCACAATGGACCGATCTCGCCACAATGGATTTTTCGCACATACAGCGTAGGTATATTAGTAATCTAAGTTATAAGTTTCATTTATCTATCTCTTCAATTTTAAAAGTAGTAGGGATTTCAACAGACAGACGGACATCGCTAAATCGACTCAGGAGGTCATGCTGATCAAGAATATATATACTTTCCATACCGGAGATGCTTCCTTCTGGGTGTTACAAACGGCGTACCAAACTGAATATACCCTTTCACTCTTAGTGTAGGGTATTAAAATGTATAAAAGGACGAAAAATAACTTTAAAATAAATACATTTGTATTTGATTTACGTCCATACACAAATGTATTCGTTTTCACTTCATCGATATAGTTATTTTGTATGCTATTAACTACATAATTTTACTGCATTTATATACAATTTTTAATACATTTGTGTTGCAAATAACTACACACAAAAAAATATTAGCTTAGCGTTCAGTTGTTTCATCGAATATTAATTTGCATCTACCAAATGTAGTCAGCCTCAACTAAAATTCATTTATGGTAAACAATAGTATGAAGCGTAACCAACTATTAGTTGAAGCAAATGCAACATTGATTGGGGAAACAAATTTTTATCAATTTTCAACTTTTTTTATTTCCATTGCTACGGCAACTAAATTCAAAATGAGACATAGCCAACATTTAGTTGACTTAACAGATAGTTATAATAGGTTGTAGCAACCATATGACTCAGTTGTTGCAACACCGCGTATCAGTTCACACAACTAATGAATACAATTGACACAACCAATTTGTTTAGTTGTGGTAGCCAATTTAATTATAAGAAATCGGCCATTTTACCTAACACTAGCGCTCCAACGTGTTGCAAACACGAAGTCAGCGTCACAACAGCGTTCCCGTGATCGAACATTGCCGACGATTCGTTGTGCTTTATTTATTTATTTTATTTATTTTATTTATTTTATTTATTTTATTTATTTTATTTATTTTATTTATTTTATTTATTTTATTTATTTTATTTATTTTATTTATTTTATTTATTTTATTTATTTTATTTATTTTATTTATTTTATTTATTTTATTTATTTTATTTATTTTATTTATTTTATTTATTTTATTTATTTTATTTATTTTATTTATTTTATTTATTTTATTTATTTTATTTATTTTATTTATTTTATTTATTTTATTTATTTTATTTATTTTATTTATTTTATTTATTTTATTTATTTTATTTATTTTATTTATTTTATTTATTTTATTTATTTTATTTATTTTATTTATTTTATTTATTATTCCGCCCCTAAAATGGGCGGAATGTCAAAAAACAAGAACATTGGAACCGCCCATAAGCAGACCGAGGTCATAAGTGGTTTTTGAATTAGGCGGTTTCACAAAATAAAAAAAAAAGAAATTGTCACACTATGCAAAAACCAGACCTTAAAAATAAAGTGACCTCAAGCCCACGTGGTACCCCTTAAAACTAAAAATCTGTTTTTTTTTTTTTGTTCAATAGTCAAATTAAGGAAAAGGGAAGTATCAAAAATTCTTGAAATATACAGTAGCATGGACATTTTTATGGATTTTTGTCTTCAAAAAAAAATTTAATATGAGTACTGTACACTTAGTTAATCAATGTGATAAAAAAGTCTCCTTGTATCCTAAGTTAAACAGTTTGATTTAAAACGCCACAGTACCAAATTTTTCGCGACATTTTTTCGAAAAAATAATATTTTTAGTTTAATTTTTTTTTCTAGTCCTAATATTTATTTTTTGTCATACAAATTTGCATGGGATTATTTACCTGAATGTAAACGATTTTTAATATTTTATTATTTTCATTTTTCCACTCCCTTTTTCCAGGAATTTGAGTTTGCAAAAACAAACAGGTTTTTCATTTTTAGTCACTTTTTTTTATTTTTAAGATCCGGTTTCTGCATCGTGACAATTTTTTTGCCGTTTTCCTTCGTTATAATTTAAAAACCACTTATGACCTCGGACGGTTTTCGATTTTTAGTCGGTTTCAGGGGTCCGAGCGCCTCTCGTTACTCTCCCGCCATTAAAAAATCGTGACAATTTTTTTTTGTGTATTTCGACAGGCCGTATAAAGTAAACTTCGGCACTTTTTGAAGACTGTACTGAATAAAAGCTTTCAATATAGAGGTCAAATATATAAATGTAGTATTCCGTTTTAACAAAAGATCCCGATCTTCGACGCTAACTTTTAACAGTTTTTTTTCGTAGATACACATGTTTATATTGTCTGCAATATCAAACCCGACTTTTAAAAAAAAAAGTATTTAATTGTAAGTAAAAATAAATAAATTTTCGAAAAAATGCTACATAAGCCGTGAAAGCCTTTTGGACATTCGCCTCGCTAATCATAATAGAGACCTTAATATCGAAATTGAGTGTTGCGTGTTTTTAATAAATTTATCCCCTTCATCGGAAAACTCGATTGGTATATTTTTCCCGTCAGGAGGAGAACAATCCGCAGAGCTTTTTTTCATCAGGAAACTCGATTAAGCTGACAAGAAGTTCGCCAGCCTTTAGCACAAAATGTCTGAAACCACACCATCTGTTAAGCTGAATTTTTCAATATAATTTTTTTTTTGTTATTTCACCATGCTACGAAATTTCATAAAATTCTGAGTTGGTCCCGCCAATCAGTCGGTTTATTTGATATTGAATGATTCGCATTAAAAATATATTGTTTAGCTTTCGATTAGGCATAAATATGGACCAGCACTGGCATTAGAGTTTGGTAGCGTTGTGCCAGTACAGGTATAACTCTCGCCGAAGTCATCATTCCGACTCTAGCACAGTACTGACAAACAACGGGGCCAGTATTGGATGCCAGCATTGGCAAAAATGGCGGCAGTACTGCGCCAACGCTGGCCCAGTTAATTTCTGCATATAATTTTCCAAACTTTTACTATTTCCAAATGGGAATATGAAGTGATAAAACAATTACAAATAACAATTAGTTTATTATAATAAAAATATTTTATATAACTGAATATTTTCAATAATGTCATTCAGCACCTCCAGGTACATAATCGTTCGAAATCCATTGCATTATAGTTGTCGCCGTGTTCGAGTTAATCCAAAGTAAACTTAATAACAATCCTTCCACTATACCAATAACAGTTCCAACACAAACGTCTAGGACAAAGTGACGTTGTAAAAGTAATCGCGAGATGGAGACACTACATGCCCAAGCTAATATAGGCGGCCAAAATATTTTGGAAATGGGAAATAAATATAAGAAAAATGTTGCTATATAAAAAGCTCTAGAAGAGTGACCGGAAGGAAAACTGAACTTATCAGGTCCCAATGCAAGCATATCATTTGATTTTATGGGACGACGTCTTCTACAAGCTGCTTTTATTATGGCAACAATAATAATATCTATAATAAGTCCGAACAGCATGTTCATTTGCATTTCGTATAAATCTTTGTTATCTAAAAGCCATATAAACGCCATCCATACTGATAGCCACGTGACTCCGTGGCAAGAAATCTCCAAAATTTTACAATGAGTCTGTAGAGCTCTTATCGGAACACTTTTCAACAAAAATGCGACAAGTTTTTTTGTGAGCCTTGTGTCATAATCTAAAATGGTGCGAAGATATGTGTTTGTTGTTTTTTTCTCCTAAAAAAAAAAAATATATTAATATTATTGTGTATGTTGTAGCATGGTTGGAGTATATACAGGTTATTTCATTTAGGGCCGTTTTCACAATATCCAGTTAAGTGTTTCAATTCCATATATTCTATGGGTAACTCTAAGTTAAAATGGCAGTTAGTGCTTAACCGAAGATGGTGAAAACGGCCCTTAGAGAGATAGTTGGCATACAGAATGCTGAGAATGTCAAGAAGAAACATATTAAAAATAAAATAATTGTCATTCTAAAATTTATTTTAAGGTTATGTTTTCGCACTTAATTTTTACTATTTTATCAAAATTCCACTTCACAAATTAACTGTTGTTCATTTTGAATTCAAATAAATTTTTTAACTTTTGTATATGTTGACATTTGTTGATTTTAAAATTTTCAGTTTTTGTGAACTTGTAAACAATGCATTGATGTTGTTTTAAATTTTGCGTAAACAAATGTTGGCTTTCAAACAGTTTTCAAAAATGGCGCATTCATTTTGAAAGATGACTTAACCTGTATTTACTTCAATCATGTGTTGTAGTATTAAAACACTGTGAGACAGTATTTTGCACATATGGGCATTTCCAGAAAAACGTCAACCACGACCGAAAAATTCAAAATGCTCAAATCTTTGAAACAACAATAGATTTGGAATCCTTAAATATGTAAAAAGAAATTTCTATTCCGTTAACGGTAACGTATAAAAAATACTCATTAAGTTACGTTACTATGCAATATGTAAATATACCCATTTTTATGTATTTTAAGTAACCAAATTAATTAACTTTAAAGACATACAGATACAAAATATTATTTTATGTTTTTTCTGGTAACATTAATAATTATTTCTACAGCTTAAAAATAAAGATCCAAATTAAAATAACGGAAAATTTTCGGTTTTTGTTTAAGGGTTTTCGATTTTTGTATAAGGGTTTTCGATGTCCAGTCAGGAACCAAAAAGATACATTTATTACCATAGTAAACTGAAACAATTTTTTAAAGAGTTGAACCCACTGTTTCTAAAGCAGAATTTCCTCGGCATTTCCAAAAATGTAAAAATATTTTTCTAGTAATTCTAGAAAATTTTTGAAAGCTAGTTGAAATCTGTCCCGTCCGGATCTTTGAATTCCAAAAATATATAAAAAAAATCTGGAAACTTGAATAGTACATCATTTTCATTTCGTAATAATGATTTTAAATATTGTAGTATACAAAATTATTTTTAGCAAAAAAACGTAGTGCAAATTTCCATAGAACGTCCGGAATTATTCTGCGATTTATTACGAAATAACTGTAATTTTTAGGAACAAAGTGTACATAAACAAAAATAAAGTAAATTGTCTCAGCTATGTTCAGAGATAATACAAAAAAATATATATTGTATGAAAAAAGTATATTAGTATATTTCGTACTGATACGAAATTCTTTATCCCGTCCGGAATTTTTCTGTGAGTTATTATGAAAAAAGTATAAAATTTAGGAACAAAGTAAAAATATGCAAAAAAAAAGCACATGATTTCAACTATTTTTTAAAATATTTCAAAAAAATCATTTGTACGCAAAATTCTCTGACTTTTTGTAATATCCACATGAACCTCAATATTTACTTCCGTTTTTGTCCGTTTTACTTCCGTTTACTTCTGTTTCTGTCCGGAACGCCCACCTTTTTATTTATATCTTTTGATCTACCGTATAGAATTCTATAATTCAGATGTTTAGTTCTATTTAAATACTATATACAGAAAAAAATAAAGTAAATTCATTAATTTTCCTTCGAGATATTAAATTTTTAACCTTATGAATGTCCCGTCTGGAACCCCAGGAAATGCCCATATGAAAAAGTTCACATGTACGTGAAACTACACTAAAAAAATAATGCTGTATTAACAAGAACAGCCTGGAAATTTTTATTTTTGATTTTAAATATTTAGTGTATTCACAGTTTCATGGTATTGGTACGACATTGTACGTATGGCAATAGAACTGTGAGCACCACTGATTCTTATAAAATTATAAAATTGTGATTCTTATAAAATTAGGAAAAACTATAAAAACTATAAACATATTTTTCTTGTCAAACCAGATAGTATACATTTTTAATAGAGATTCCTTCCGAGTTTGCTGGCGCCGCTGCCGAAAACATTGGTTATGTTGTTTAAGACTGGCTTTAAACGAATTGACTAGTATTGCGTGAATGAAACAACGATTGGGAGAAATTGATAAACATTTTTACTTTCGAGCATAATATATTTGTCTCCTTTTATTCCAACTTGCTAGATCCTTTATAAGCATGAAAAAAAAAATCAAGTGTCATGACAGCATTACACGCGATCTACACCAGCCATCCCCCATGACTTAATATATGACAAGCTTGCATGATGAATCGTGGAGACTACAAATGGCTAGTCATAATCTCTTACTAGACATAGATGACAAGATTTATGCTTAAAACACATTCGAAGCGACAACGACATGCTACACTTGTCAAAATAGAAAACATGAAGTTATATGGATACGAATATTTTGGCTACGGCACAACTACATGACGACAACTGTCGCTAATATAGATTTAATTCTAATTTGACAGGCGACCACCGATATTTTTATTAGTTTTGAGATTTGTTTGTGCTTTTTTTGTGTTATTTATGGTGATAAATAATTAAAATAAATAAATTTAAGAATTAATTTATATAATCAATGGTGTTTAATCGATATAACATTTAAAATCAAGTGAGAAAAGGATTGTCGTTGTCGCGTTGAATAAAATCAAATAGCTCACAACACAACTTCATTTGTAGAGAAGAACTAGTTGTCGTCGTGTGGTCGTGTCGCGGTTTATGTGTTCAAAGCATTATGTTTTGCTCTCTATGACTACGTTTATGCCGTATAAATTTAGACGAAGCTAACGCTTAGCCCGAGTTAAAAATGCGGCATATATACATTCGTATAACTTAACACGCTTCAGTTGGCGAAACGTATCGTATTAAAATCTGAGAACAGTTCAATTTTCAGTATGACAACGCCTCTGACGTCATTTTGAAAATACCAGTGTTTAAATTGCTGCCAACACAATAGCAAAAGCAAAGAAAATATGACTTTTCTGTGCTGTCACAATTTTCACATTTTCAAAAATTGCTGCTGCTGTTAATGCGACTATTTCAAACACAACAGCAGCAGCAGTAGCCAGTAGCACATTTCTGAAAACTAAAACTATGAGAGTCACCAGTAATAATTCAAATTTAAAAAATGACTACTGCTGCTGTTGGTGCTATTTAATTTTCACATTGTTACGACGGCTGTTGATGTTCGGATTTTGTGTGTGGCAGTGGCAGTCAAACACAACTACCGATAGTCGTTGTTCGGTTGTTGCAAAATAGCCGACATTCGTTGTGCGGGTTTTTGCAATCAACCATTAGCCGGTCATTGTTCGGTTGCTGCGAATTACTGTCGTTGTTCATATTTAGAACCGACAGCAATGTTTCGTGAATTGTTCTACGCGGCTGCGTAAGAAATATAGCAACAACACGCATGAACACATGAAACCATCAGTTTCTGTTGTTGTCATGTGTACTTGCCATGTAATAACATGATCGAATCGACGCTGCAGCGCGCCGCGTGCGTATTCAGTGTAGCTTAGTGGCAATAAATATATATTTTTTATACCCTACACCAAGAGTGAAAGGGTATATTCAGTTTGGTACGCCGTTTGTAACACCCAGAAGGAAGCATCTCCGGTATGGAAAAGTATATATATTCTTGATCAGCATGACCTCCTGGGTCGATTTAGCGATGCCTGTCTGTCTGTCTGTCCGTCCGTCTGTCTGTCCGTCTGTCTGTTGAAATCCCTACTACTTTTAAAATTGAAGAGATAGATAAATGAAACTTATAACTTAGATTACTAATATACCTACGCTGTATGTGAATTGGCGAGATCGGTCCATTGTGACCTATGATCCGACCACTTATGTTCAAATACCTAATATAAAATGTAAATATAAAGATATATCACTTATATATCACTTTGAATGGTAACCACACATATGTGTAGGGTATTTATAGTCGGCTTAGACCGACTATAATTTTGATAATCCTAACTATCATAATTACACCTACTTTAAAATATCCCATGTGATCTAACCTTCCCAACTGGTTTAATGTTGTATTTATTTAAAATTTAAATTTGTATGTTTAGATACTAAATGCATTAAATACTATGAAACAGTAAATAATAATAAAATTCGAATAAAAAACGATAAATAACATTTCACTAAAAAAATAAATTGTTCACTAATAATATAATTTTTTTTATTAAAAATTAAAATTTTCACCGAAAATTCTAGTTTTCACTAAAATTATAATTGTCAGTGAAAATCCAATTTTGCACTTAAAATTCAAAATTTTCAATTAAAATTTAATTTTAACTAAAATAATATTTTTTCAATTAAAATTCTATTTTGCACTAAAAAAAAAATCAAATTTTCACTAAAAAAGCATTTACTAAAAATTCGATTTATAACTAAAAACTTAATTTTCCATTAAAAATTAAATTTTTAACTAATAAAAATCAATTTTTTACTTTGTTAATAAAAATCAATTTTTTACTTTGTTAATAAAAATTCACTTTTAAAAAAAAAAAATAATATTTTACTAAACATTCAAAAAAAAATAATAACTAAATAACACAAAAAAAAACACCCAATAAGGGATAACATTCCGGGAAATTTAAATCTAAATTTAAAGAAAAAATTTAAATTTAAAGTGTTTAATTATTTCAGATTGGTTTTAATGTACTCATGTATATTGCTTATTTTTTTTAAAATTACAAATATATTAAAATGTTATCATTTTAAGAAAAAATTAATTTCTTTTTGATAACATTTATATTTTTTTTTTTTTTTTTTTTTTACAAATTAACCAACGCTCAGGGGATGCCCCCTATTCGTGCAATGCACAGTGTTGATCGTAAGGAAGGATTATAGGTTAAAGGGAGGAGGAAAGATGGAGTAGTGTCGGTGGATGTTTGCTTTAAATTTCCCAATATTAAAAATGTCGGGAAAAACAGAAGCAGGGAGATTGTTCCACAAACGTATCGTGCGACTGAAGAACGAATTATCTCTGTAATGCGTGGTTCTGTTGAGAACCGAGTGAACTACGAAGGGGTGGGCTTGGTTCGATGCCCGAGTAGAACGAGAGAATACACGACCTGGTGGAATCAGGCCATATATTTCCCTCGAACACTTTCCATTGTAATACCTATAAAACGGTCCTTCGGTGCTCAAGAGAACCAATAGAGGATGAAATATTTTCATCCCCTATTAAATATATTGCACGTTGTTGGATTCGATCCAGGAACTCCAAGGAAGATTTTGAAGCCCCTGCCCATATGTGCGAATTGTATTCCATCTTAGGCCGAATATAGGTGGTGTAGACAATGCGCAAGACAGCGGGAGTAAAGTATGTCTTACACCGTTTCAAAAAACCGAGGCACTTGGCCGCTTCTTTCGACACATCAAATATGTGATCATTCCAACGGAGGTCACATTGAATTGATATGCCCAGAACGTCAAGAGCAGCTGACTGCGCAATATCCACAGAGTCCATATTGAGGGGAGGGACGGGTGAATCCATTCTTTTGTGAGATAACAGGCAACATTGGGTCTTGCTAGCATTAAAATCAACTCTATTTGCAAGACCCCACTCGGAGATTGTTTTAAGGTCATTATTGAGTGTATCATTCATTGTGCGCCTTTTACACTCAATCTCCAATGAGTTTGGGCGCTTGTTGAACGAATATGAGTGACAAATGTTACTGTCATCTGCAAAGGAATGGATTGGGTTCTGGGTCGATGACAGAAGGTCATTGATAAAAACCAGAAATAGGGACGGGGATAGGACAGAACCCTGCGGGACTCCAGAATTGATGGAATGTTGTTCTGAGAAAACACCATCCATCGCTACTCGTAAAAGAATTACCGACACCATATGCAATAAGTTTTGATACCAGGGCTTCATGCCACACTCGATCAAAAGCCTTGGAAATATCAAGAGCAACCACCTTACTCTCCCCGAAAAGATGAATAAAATTATTCCACTTTTCGGAGAGGACCGCCATCAAGTCACCGGTGGATCTGGTCCTACGGAAACCATATTGCCGGTCACTAACTAATTCGTTTCGCTCCAGATAGTTCACAAGGTGGAAGTTTATTACGCTTTCCATTATCTTGGATAGCGCAGAGCATATTGCAATGGGTCGGTAATTAGCAGGGTTCGTAGCCTCACCCTTTTTCGGAACTGGCTGGACATTGGCAACCTTCCAACAAGATGGAAAAACTCCTGTCGTGTAGGAGATGTTGAAAAGGTTACGCAATGGACAAGCCAGCGTTGACGCACACTTCTTCAACACATGGGCAGATATGCCATCTGGCCCGGAGGCTTTGTTAATATTGAGATTTGCTAAAACCTTTTTAACTGCCCGAGTTCGAAAATGTATCTCCGGAATTGCAGAAGAAACAAATTCAACGACGGGCAATGGTTGATTGCTATCTGGGAGCGTTGAATTATTTGCAAATAATTCTGCCAAGAGATTAGCTTTATCAACCGGATCAGTGAAGGTCTGGCCATTCATAACAAGGGTTGGAGTAGACGATGTCGTCTGATTCTTCACCCTTTTAACAAATGACCAGAAATTTTTACTACCTCTATGGTAGAGAAGGACCTTTTTGCGCGCGTTTTGTTCGTGTATAAACTTTTCACGCGCGATCACGGCATTACAGCGATTTCTAGCCTGAATGCGAAGTCTTTATTATTTTGTAAAAGTTTTTGGGACATACAATTTGCATCTAAATTGATGAAAATCTCAAACAAACTTTTGCCCTATTTTATTTAAGAAATTATTCAAGATGGAAGGAATGAAAGTACGGTGAGAGTACGCTGTAACAAAGTAAAACCAAATCAGAAATAAATTTAACTCATTGTTTTGTAAAAGAAATATACATAATGTATTTTGTCAAAAAATATTATTTTAGTTAAAATTGAATTTCAATTGAAAATTTGAATTTTAAGTGCAAAATTGGATTTTCACGGACAATTATAATTTTTGTGAAAACTAGAATTTTCGGTGAAAATTTCAATTTTTAATAAAAAAATTATATTATAAGTGAACAATTTATTTATTAGTGAAATAACATATTTTATTCGTATTTTATTATTATTTACTGTTTCATAGTGTATAATGCATTTAGTATCTAAACATCTAAACACTAAGCGACACTGAATACGCACGCGGCGCGCTGCAGCGTCGACTCGATCATGTTATTACATGGCAAGCACACATGACAACAACAGAAACTGATAGTTTCATGTGTTCATGCGTGTTGTTGCTATAGTCTTACGCAGGCGCGTAGAACAATTCACGAACCATTGCTGTCGGTTCTAAATATCAGAGTTGTTAAAGAATGCATTCTTTTGGGAATACATTCATCTAAAAAATTGAAAAGAATGGGAATTCAAAATGAATGCATTCATTTTTGTCAAAAGAATGGGAATTCAAACGCTTGAATTCCCAATCAGATGGCCTTCAAAATGAATGCATTCATTAAAGAATGCATTCATTTCAGTCTGAATTCTTTTTTGGCAAAAAAGAATTCAAAAAACAATGCATGCATTCATTTTTTGGCATTCATTTGTTTTTGTAATTTGTCAGAAAAATAAGGGTTACAATATTAAAGTCGTAAAATCCCGCATTTTCCGGAATTTTTTTGTTATTGACATTTTAATGAAAATATATCATTGCTATTGGAAAATTATAATAGTATATTTTATTAAAATCTGCGTTTTCAGAAATATGTGAACAATTACAATGAATTGGACAACTTTGTGGCAAACATTTTCGGGA
This sequence comes from Dryomyza anilis, assembly GCA_951804985.1. Classification (NCBI taxonomy): domain Eukaryota; kingdom Metazoa; phylum Arthropoda; class Insecta; order Diptera; family Dryomyzidae; genus Dryomyza; species Dryomyza anilis. The sequence goes on from OX638131.1 coordinate 59,127,303, forward strand.
ATTATGGGATCGTGGGACTAGAAGCTCTTATTTGTCAGCGACACACATCCGGCAAATTTCGTGAAACTCAAATTTCGTATTTTGAAGCAGCGCAGCGTCAACAGTGTTGATGTTGCGCATTTTTGTTTAGTAGCGAAGTACTAAAAAGAAAGTACTTAATAATACTAATTATGTATATAATGGCATTTAATAAACAATTTAAATAAATAAATTTATTTATTGTATTTATTAATCTAAAATTGTGCGTACGTATAGTGCTTTGAAAAATAATACAAAATTGTCAAATTAAATTACATGTCAACTGTTTTTTTTTTTTTTTTTTGAAATCCCATTCATTTGAGTACAAAAGAATTAAAGAAAGCATTCTTTAACAACTCTGCTAAATACGAACTACGACAGTAATTCGCAGCAACCGAACAATGACCGGCTACTCGGCTAATGGTTGTTTGCAAAAACCCGAACAACGACTGTCGACTATCGGTAGTTGTGTTTGACTGTCACAACGATACACAAAAACCGAACATCAACAGCCATCGTAACAATGTGAAAATTAAATAGCACCAGCAGTAGTCATTTTTTAAATTTGAATTACTACTGGTGACTCTCATAGTTTAAGTTTTCAGAAATGTGCTACTAGCCTATGTCTGGCAAAATGTTTGCCATTAACTGTCATATTTAATTTAATTTTTTTGAATCTAGTGTTTTCTAGTGTTTTGAAAAAAACATTGTGATTCGTTCTGTTTTAAAATTTTAAACGCATTTAAAATGAATTGAACAATTTTTTTTTATTTATTTAATTTATTTCAAAATATTAAAATTGTTTGTGACGTCGTTGACATTTGTTGACTAGACACACAATATCAAACCAACAAGATTAAACATTCGTATAGCTAGTAGATTTTTTTCCAACAAACATTTTGAGTCATTGTCCCATTTGAGTCAAAACTGAGAATATACGCAATGCGAACACCCCAATTTCACTTTTGTTTCACTCAGGTAAACCCGTCTGCGACAATCCCACTTGCGTATAACTTGCGAGTAAACAAGGATAGTCATTGCGAGTACTCTTAGAATTTACGTAGAGGAAATATTAGTCGTACTGCTGCAAAAGTTTTCCCAAACCAATTTCGTAAAAAAGAAAAACATGTTTTAACAATCTAAGGATACCCATTGCGTATACACTGAAAAAATGCACCATTTTTTTTTTTAATTAAATATTTAATATACAGTAATTTGATTACAATTAAATCATACACAATTTTGAAAAATATACGAATGATCCAATGAAACAAATCTATGTGCACTTTAACATATATTCTACACCACCAAATCAGTGTATCGCACATGCTGCACTGAGTTACTTTCTTCAAAATATTTTCTGTCTTTGAAAAATATGTCTATTTTTTTATATTTTATTTATATTTATTTGTATATTTCCTCAAATGCAGTTGTAATTTTGACTTGTGCGCATTCTCTTTATTTAAACTATGCAGCTTACTTTCTTTCTTCGCCTGAATTCGACTTTCTAGGTGCTCATTGTGCGTCTCATCATCTTTAAATATCAAACCATCGCGATTGTGATCAAGTGTCTAAACTTTTTTCGCACCGCCTTCAAGATTTTTAACTACTCGCAGAGCACTGACTCTCACGGGCATTGGTTTTGCAATCGTTGAAGAATTACGACTAGACCGCCAGACAAGATTCTTCGCTAGTCTTCGCTGCTGCAGCTTTCAACGACATTTCGTTGAGTACAATTTCCAATGACTGAACAAATCTGCCGCGCTTTCAGAGTTTGGGGAATCTGCACGTAAAGTAAACCCAAAGCAGACTTGGCGGTTTTAAGTGATCTGCCCTCATTGCAATCGCTTGATGTCTTCCTATGAAGAACATTTTTGGGAACCAGGAATTTTTCAATTGGCGCATTTTTAGTCGCACCATTTTCTTCCACATTTCCCTAATTAATTATAATTAAATTATATTTTTATATTATTTTATGAAAATCCCCAGCCTTACTTGGGACTCGTTTTTAGATAACCATGAGTCAAACTTTCGTTACACTTTTTGCGTTAATATGGAATACTACGGGAGAAGTTCAAAATGTTTAAAAAAAATCGCGCGATTTTTTTGAAAAATTTTTCATTTTTTCAGAAGCACATCGATATATATGTACATACATTCTAAATATATGTACATACATTCTAAATATATGTACATACATTCTAATATACTTCAATTATTACATACAAGTAGCACATAAAACATATACATATGATTGAAATTACATAAATTGATGTAGGGGCCGCTAGGATTGACAGATCTGCACCGGTTTTTGATTTTTCAAGGTCACCACGGGTCCGAGCGGCGCGATTTTTTAATTTTGGTATTTTTTTTTTGCAAAAATACAGCGCGTACCAATGATTCCAAATCAATTTTTTTTTTTTAATTTCACTTCGGCCGGTAAAGTGAACTTTAGCCAATTCTACTTGCGACAAACTTTGCGTTGGTGACAAAGTTTAGCAAGTGTATACTTTTGATTAACTCATGTTTAACTTTTTGTACTTTGCGGATTTTCTCAATGTTTGTTGGGTTTGTTTTGCCATAGCTGTCTTTGAATTATGGCAGATGTAGACACAGTGCTATGTAGTATTGGAATTTTACAAATTGAAGTTAACAGAGAAAAACCGTGCACAAAACTTGATCTGGTCACGGATAATTGGCAACCAAAAACACCAAGACATATTGCAATACAACACCTTATAAATTTTAATTATTTTTCTGGCAAAAATGTGGCAGAAAACATCAGAATATTTATTTGAAAATGTTTCCGTTTCAATTTCCACACAACCATGAACATATTTGACATATTTATTTTCGTAAGAGAAAAAATATGAGCCAATAAACAAAGCAGTAAAGGAATTATTATCACATACACCGCGTTATAACTAGAATTAATGGTGATATATATTCATATAAATACATTACCATCCTCAACAGAACAGCTACGGATTATTATTTTCAATAAGTGTTGTTAGTGATGTAAATGTATCGATAAGTGAGTACTCGACAAATGATATAAAACAGCCATTTGATGAGTAGTTGAAAATACTCGTTCCTTTAATTCCTAACTATTATCCGTAACTTCATAACGATAATATTCGATATCGCTCACAACCGACAATTGTCGCTTGCGATAGCGATCGTTATGAAAAAAGTGATTCCCTAACTTTCAAGGCATTAGATATAAATTCGGAAATATTTTTAACAATAAAAATCGTTTAAATCGTTGAAAAGTAAGTTGTCTAACAACCACAAAATTTTCAACACTATCGTATCGACAATTTTCGGTAATTTCTTAACGATGACAGCTGACGATAAATATCATAGCGAACTGTGTACGGAATACCTCCTAACAATATTTGTCGTTAAATGTAGTTAGCGATATCAATTTTTGTCGATAAGGAGTTAGGGACAGAGGCGCAATTCTGTAACTGATTAACGACAAATATCGATATCGTTAACTAACGAGAATTATGACATGTAGAAGCGATCGTCATGAAAAAATGTAAATTTTTACGATATTTGTCGTTAAAAATAGTTATTAGTTATAGAATCGTTAATAAGTTACAGAATCGCCCTACAGCAGTGCCAAGCTATAAGTATCGGATTGGGCTGGGTGCAAGGGCAAAAACATGCGGCCGACGAAGTTGTTCTTCATTAATTAGCGAAATTTGCGCTAACAGTGTATAGAATGACCATCGGCAATGCCGCCTTTGGAATTTCTGCATAGTTACTCTAATTAACACAAAATTTAAAAAAAAACTGTTTTGATAAATACCGAAAATCACGAATTTAAATCCCGGGGTTGTCAAACTAAAATTAAAAACTACCCGATTTAAAATTTGTAGACGCTCTTTTCTAGTTGTCCTTAACATAATTATTTTGTATATTAGTTTACCGCATTATTTTATGGAAATGTTTTCTTACTACGGTACTTGTAATACCAATTTAATAAATTCGGGATGAAGGGTTTTTTATTCCATTTCCCGAAATCATGGAATTGTCAAAATACTTGGAACATAAAGATTGGAATCCTTAGTGAAAATATGCTGAATTATAAAATCAGTATATACGTAAATAAAAATTACTGTGAAAAATTGTAAATCAAAGAGATGAGAAATACTTTTTTTCTTAGAATTTATTAATTTTATTTGTAGAATATATTTTAATATATGGGATATTCCGCACCAATCCACCAGAGGTTGGAATTCACCTTCTTCGATTTCAATGAAATTTGTGCAACTGATAAAGGGTATCAAGATATGCATTGGCCAATTTTTTTCGTCTACTACTTCCAGAGATAAAGTTGGACCACCGTAGAAATTACAACTTAATAGTTCTATTAGCTTTAAAACGAGCCATAAACGGAGTTTCTATCGTTTCTACTTTAGGAGATATTGAAATATGAAGAACCATACAAAAGTGATTTTTGTCAAATTTTTTGTAACTTTGAACCACTGTATCTCTAAAAGTACCCGAGTGGAAATTAGTAATACGATGAGGCATCACAGCCAAATGATCCTGATCAGGATTGACTAGCATAATCCTAATTTGAAATTTACGTAGGGCAACCTGATAAATTCGGATCTAAAGCTCACTTATTGAAACCTGATCTGACACTTATAAAAAAAACTGTTGGATATCGTATTTATATCCCAATATGCCACAGGGTAAGCGTTTGAAAATATAATCATAATTGGATTTAAGGTCTAGTGTGTTTTTCAAATCAGTTTCAAATATAAAATAAGTGATATATTTAGCGCTTACTCTGAATTTGAAAATGATTTGATAATAACTCCAGCAAGACATGCCTTACCTAAACTCCAACACAAAGACAGTGGCTGCATTCAGCGACCTCAGTAGTTGTGTAGCTGTTGATCAATTTGAGCTTGGATAGCATGCTACCCTCAACATGTTTAGTGAGCGGTCGCCATTTTTTCCAGCATAAAATTTTTGCGCTACATTTGCACTGCCTTTGTTATCAATGACATTCAATGACATTTTAACTGAAATATTTATAAACAAAAATGGAATTTAGATTGAAAAATATGTTTTCAATCAATTAAAGAGTTGTATGTAACTTTAATTATATATTAATAATAAATTAATTTGTAAATTGACAGCTGCGATAGCTGTGCATTCAGTAACAGTGAGCGATTAGTTACTGAGCAGTTTCGCAACTGATGAGGTCGCTGAATGCAGCCAATATTATATTTTCCACTAATACATAAATAATTTGAAATACATCCCTGCAGGATCAATGATAGATATATGACCCGTAAATTTACTAGTAATGAAAACTAATATTATTTGCGCGTCGGTTTGTCACCATTTTTTATTTGTAGGTTATTTATTACGTTTGCAACAGTAGCCGCTACAGCTGGAGTTGAAAAAAGATGTTACTTAAGTTATAAACAATTGATAAACACAAAAAGAAAGTATATTGAAAAGAGTATTTGTATATATTGCTTAATTATCTATTTATAATATAGATCAAAGTGGAAGGGTCATCTGCATTAAACAATTGCATGGAAGGAAGCAAAACAACGGCAAATAAAAGTCGTTTTAATAGACAATTTTGTAATGCAAACATGTTGAATGTGAACGCAATAAAAATGAAAACTATAGAATTTTGAGTTTTTTGGTTTTATTTGGTCTAATTTTGGTTAGTTTACTATTAATTTAACCGTCCCTAACCTACAAATTAAAACAGTTTATGTTACGTAAAATATTTCGTAAATTTACAAGTAATTTAATCGTCACTTAATACCAAAAGAACAGTGATAAAAAAATATTCAATTGTATCTCATTTCAGATGAGTGAGAAAGAGATAAAAATTCACACGCACACAAAAGTTTCGGTCAATTTTATCCCGAAGCTCTTAACAATGTTATAGAAACTTTTACTGAAACTTTCAGTTTTGATACTTGTAATATTACTGCTCATATGACCGGTAGTGTTCTTGCTGGGAACATTACCAAAAAGGGCAGTGATAATTAGGGGCAAAAATGTAGTGACGCTCAAAACAGTATGTTTTTTATGATTGCAATAGAAACCCTGACAAAAAATTTTACATAACAACGCACGTCCAAATCTAATAGCTTACCGAAATCTATTATTGTTTGGACTTCTGTGAATATTTAAAACAATGAATACACTAAGAAAACAAAGATGGTTACCAGAAATATCACAGCCCTAAATATCATGTTATTTACAAATTATTTAGATCGGCTTTGAGACAAACATCTTTCAAACATCTGAAAAATACGATAAATATTGCTGGCAACCATCTTTCAAATTTACGATTATTTATAGCAACCATCAATTAAACATCTTACAAATAGGAAAAGAGTTGTGGAATATTTGGAAAAGGTACTCCATTACAATTAGAATTTTATTGAATTAAAATAAAATGAATCAAATGTATTTTTATTTATTTTAAAAAGTATCCTGGGCTCTAATCACGTAACTTAAAAACGATCGTCGTCGAAACGATAGTCATAAAATTCTATGGTTTTTGCCTCACTAAGACCATCGTCTAAACGATATCGTTAGACGATTATCGTCATACGTAATTAGAGCCCTGGGCTCTAATCACGTAACTTAAAAACGATCGTCGTCTAAACGATAGTCATAAAATTCTATGGTTTTTGCCTCACTAAGACCATCGTCTAAACGATATCGTTAGACGATTATCGTCATACGTAATTAGAGCCCTGGTTATACATCACCATCGTGTTTATAAATCCTTTGAAGGTAAAATTGTACAACGACTTGAGACTTCTTCGCGGAATAGCCAAGTTTGCCTGCGCTGCTATCATCAAAGTAATCTCTGAAAAGAAATATTTTCCATTACGACTTGATAATTTCAATCCCAGGAAATTTTATTTTCACTTTTACCTTTAAAATGTAGTATTTAAGTTGACAAGTTTACACTATTGGATTTACTTAATTGTTGTGGACAAATCGAACGTAATGAAAGAGTACGCCATTTTCCTTTTTTATAGTAGTCAAATGTCAAAATAACTCAAGATTTTTGTTGCAAATGTCCAAGAAATCAGGATGTTTGCTATCAGTCAACTGTAAATATATCAATTATCATTGCTGTTGTGGCAAACATCTCATAACTATCTGCATATATGTCATATTTAAAAAAATATTAATAGTTTTGCTGTAACTTTATTGAAACTTATGGGATGTTTGAATATTTGCTACAAGGCATAAATTTAAACAGATAGTTGCGGCAAGACTTTCATAAATATCTTGTTTTCTTAGTGTAGGCTCCAGAATTATATTCGAGAACTTGAAACATACAAGCTTAAAAAAACACATCTAAACCCAGGGAAAAACCATTGTAAATCCGTTATCATTCATAGTAAATTCGTTATATATCTTAACGATATTAAGTCAAATTGAGTTATAGTAAAAACATTATTTTACATAGTTAATTGTCAAATGTCACAAATTTACTATATTTAATTTGAATTTACTATGTGTAATAATGTTTTTGGTTTACAATCTGCTGCATATAAATTTACTATGTTTAATAACATTTTGAATTCAAATACAAATGAATGGAAATATTCACATTTAGAATTATTTTTATTCATGGTATTTTAATTCGAAACAAATATATTAGCATATATTAACACAATTTGACTACAATGCGGCAGCTACGACGTCGCGACGTCGGAAAAGTCCACCTGGACTCAGCGAGGCTGCTGTCCATCTCGCAACTTCAACATCTGCAAGACATTCGCAGGGGCGCAACCTGGAACTGAGGTAATGCAACGGTTACTCTTCGGTATGCCGGATAGTTCGGCTATCGTGGCTCACGGATTCGTAGAGGCGGCAACAGAGGCGGCAACAGAGGCGGCACAGTCAGTCAGCGAAAGGTGTTACTACAACATGAAAAATAAATTTAAAGATTTAATTTATTTGTCTTCATTTTGTCTTCAACACATTATCGCGCGGATGCTTTCGCAGACTTTACTCGTCCTTACAGATTCGACTACCGTGTCTCCTTTACACTCATAACCGGTGACGGCAGCTGATGGCGGCATCAGCGGGCATCAGTAGTCCTAATAGTATTAGAGACATCCGCCATAAGAAGTGTCCTGTTGCCGCCAGCTGGTACATGTAAAAATATAATTATTTAAATACCTTTAATTAATTTTGTAATAGCTTACCCGTTGTTAAGAGAGCCAAGTTCGAGAAATTCATACAATTTACTATAAAATATTAATGATCAAACCAATTCATAGTAAATTTACTAGAAACGTTAACTATTATAAAATGTTATTGTGCATAGTAAAAATATATGAAACGTAGTAAAATTATCGATATACTTTTTCCCTGGGTGTACCACATTTTGAATACTGGCATCGATTTTGTTAAGTTGTCTTGACGCTCGGGCTTGAAGTCTACGATATTGGTTTGTTGAATAACGGGATAATTAATTGAAAAATGCCCTTTTTGTTGTCCTATATGAGGATCTCCTTTTTTTTTACTTATTTTGCAGGATTAAGTCAATATTAAAAAGAAAAAAACTAAATATACTTACTTACTTAAATGGCCCTTACAACCGTGGGTCGGTTTTGGCCGCTGAGATGAAGCCGCGCCATTCGGATCTGCTTTGCGCGCGTTGACGCCAGTTAGAAATACCAAGCGTTGCCAGGTTGTCCTCAACTTGGTCTTTCCACCGCAGATTTGGACGCCCTCTTCTACGCTGTCCACCTTCGAGTTTCGATTCAAGCACCTTCGTTCGACATGACCTAGCCAGCGAAGCCGCTGGATCTTGATGCGCTTGACTATGTCAATGTCGTCGAATAACTCATACAGCTCGTGGTTCATCCTGATTCGATACTCGCTAGCAAAGCAGATAGGGCCAAAGATTTTACGGAGAATCTTTCTCTCGAACGCTCCCAGTACTCTCTCATCGGTGGAGGCCAGCGCGTCAACGCACTTATGGGGGACGGACGTGTCGTGTCGTCTCTTGTCTTTTTTAACGTGTTCCGTCCGTCGTTTAGTATAAATGTGTTTCAAAACTGTGTTTAATGTGCCCGCCCAACATAAGAAAAATAACGAAATAAAACAAAATTAAATTAAAACATAAACTAATAATAATTGACATAAAAAACTAAAAAGAAACACCAAATAAATAAAACAATAATAATTAAACAAAAACAACCACATAATAGAACCTGTTTCGCGCTGCCTGCTGAGTTGCCGCACTCGCTGTTTTTGCAATTGCCGACGCAAAGGGCTTTTCTATGCTCTTTGCTGCAATTGCACAGGTTTGTTGACGTATCCCCTCCCTCCCCCATCCTACTCCACGCTACTAGCGCGCACGGTTGAGGCTGCAGTGAGTGCGTAATCTATGCTGTGGTGAAGGCATAACACTCACCACGGCTTGACTTACGCTCTCATTTGTTTGTTTCAACTGCTGCGCCTTGGTAGTATGTATGTCTGTTTTGAAGTTGCCCAGTAGAAAAAATGTCGCAAAAATTTCGCATAGATTTTTGCAACATTCGTGGGCTAAGGGCGAACTTTTTCTCGGTATATGCGTATGTGTCCATCCATAGGCCACAAATAATGGCACTAGGTGAGACCCAGGTTAATGAGGGTGCAGATCCACTGGATTTTCATATACCTGATTATCACCTATTGCCATTATTCTCTGCCCATAGGGGCCTTGCTCTTTTTATCCGAAGTGACGTTGCGTATCAACTGCAGCAACAACATAGTGTGTCGGATAGCGAATTTAATACTATTTGGGTTAAATTCAAAATTCAAACACACATCATGCACTTGTGCTTTCTTTATAGGAGTCCGAATTTAGATAGGGTTTCCACCTGTAATAAGCTGGATGCCTTATCTGATTCGATCTCAAATATATTGGAGCAATTTCCAGGCAGTGAAATTGTTGTTGCCGGCGATTTTAATGTGCACAACGCCACTTGGTTGAGCCACTCGGGTCTATCAACACAGGAGGGTTGTTATGTTGAGCTTTTTGCCGAGTGCAACCAACTCACTCAAATGGTGAAGGAGCCGACGTATATTCCACGCGTCGGCGGGCAAAGCCCAAAAGTCCTAGACCTTTTTCTGACTTCACATCATGAAAAATATGATGTAAAAGTCCTTGCACCTCTTGGTAATTCCGACCACTGTACTGTTTCCGCTGAGTTTTCGTATTCTAGTTTACGCGCCTCTTCGATTAAAGCCCCGAAGAGGAATGTATGGCTTTATGAAAAAGCAAATTGGGTTGCGTTAAATGATTTTTTTCGCAATTTTAATTGGAAATTGTGTTTCGCTGACAGAGACATAAATGCTGCGGCTTTAATGGTACAAAATATTATTTTATTAGGTATGCGGTCCTTCATACCTTCTAAAAAAATTAGCATTAAACCTAAGGACCACTCTTGGTTTAATGAGACTTGCAGGATTGCAGTCAGGTCGAAAGAGGAAGCCTTTCAGACTTGGCGTTCTAACAAGAATGCTGATACTGAAAGACTTCGTATACAGGCTAGGAATCGCTGTAATGCCGTGATCTCGAGCGAAAAGTTTCTTCACGAACAAAACGCGCGCAAAAAGGTCCTACTATATCACAGGGGTATTAAAAATTTCTGGTCATTTGTAAAAAGGGTGAAGAATCAGACGACAACGTCTACTCCAACTCTTAGTATGAATGGCCAGACCTTCACTGACCCGGTTGATAAAGCTAATCTCTTGGCAGAATTATTTGCAAATAATTCAACGCTCCCAGATAGTAATCAACCACTGCCTGTCGTCGATTTTGTTTCTTCTGCAATGCCGGAGATACATTTTCGAACTCGGGCAGTTAAAAAGGTTTTAGAAAACCTCAACATTAACAAAGCCTCTGGGCCAGATGGCATATCTGCCCATGTGTTGAAGAAGTGCGCGTCAACGCTGGCTTGTCCGTTGCGTAACCTTTTCAACATCTCCTACACGACAGGAGTTTTTCCATCTTGTTGGAAGGTTGCCAATGTCCAGCCAGTTCCGAAAAAGGGCGAGGCCACGAACCCTGCCAATTACCGACCCATTGCAATATGCTCTGCACTCTCCAAGGTAATGGAGAGCGTAATTAACTTCCACTTTGTGAACTATCTTGAGCACAACGAATTGCTCAGTGACCGACAATACGGTTTCCGTAGGACCAGATCCACAGGTGACTTGATGGCGGTCCTCTCCGAAAAGTGGAATAATTGTGTTCACCTTTTCGGGGAGAGCAAGGCTGTTGCTCTTGATATCTCCAAGGCTTTTGATCGAGTGTGGCATAAAGCCCTCGTTTCAAAACTAATTGCATATGGTGTTGGTGAATCTTTTACTCGATGGATATCGAGTTTTCTCCAGGGTCGTTCAATACGAGTTGCGATGGATGGTGTTCTTTCGGAACAACATTTCATCAATTCTGGAGTTCCGCAGGGTTCCGTCCTATCCCCGTCCCTATTTCTGGTATTTATCAATGACCTTCTGTCATTGACCCAGAACCCAATCCATTCCTTTGCAGATGATAGCAACATTTGTCATTCATACTCGTTCAAAAAGCGCCCAACCTCTTTGGAGATTGAGAGTAAAAGACGCACTATGAATGACACACTCAATAATGACCTTAAAACAATCTCCGAGTGGGGTCTTGCAAATAGAGTTGATTTTAATGCACGCAAGACCCAATGTTGTCTGTTATCTCATAAAAGAATGGATTCAACCCTACCTCCCCTTAATATGGGTGCTGTGGATATTGCAGAGTCAGCTGCTCTTGACGTTCTGGGCATATCAATTCAATGTGATCTCCGTTGGAATGATCACATATTTGACGTGTCGAAAGAGGCGGCCAAGTGCCTCGGTTTTTTAAAACGGTGTAAGACATACTTCACTCCTGCTGACTTGCGCACTGTCTACACCACCTATATTCGGCCTAAGATGGAATACAATTCGCACATATGGGCAGGGGCTTCAAAATCTTCTTTGGAGTTCCTGGATCGAATCCAACAGCGTGCAATATATTTAATAGGGGATGAAAATATTTCATCCTCTATTGGTTCTCTTGAGCACCGAAGGACCGTAGGGTGTGTAAGCCTGTTCTATAGGTATTACAATGGTAAGTGTTCGAGGGAAATACATGGCCTGATTCCACCAGGTCGTGTGTCCTCTCGTTCTACTCGGGCATCGAACCAAGCCCACCCCTTCGTAGTTCACTCGGCTCTCAATAGAACCACGCATTACCGAGAGAATTCGTTCTTCAGTCGCACGATACGTTTGTGGAACAATCTCCCTGCGTCTGTTTTTCCCGACATTTTTGATATTGGCAAGTTCAAAACAAACATTCACCGACACTACTCCATCTTTCCACCCTCCATATAACCTATCATCCCTTCTTACGATCAACACTGTGCATTGCATGAATAGGGGGCATCCCCTGAGCGTTGGTTAATTTGTAAAAAAAAAAAAAAAAAAAAAAAAGCGTCCATGTTTCTGCACCATAAAGTAGGACGGGCATGTTGAGTGACTTGTAGAGCGTTATTTTTGTACGGCGAGAGAGGGCTCTGCTTCTCAATTGCCTACTGAGTCCAAAGTAGCAAGAGTTATTCTCCGTTTGATCTCCAGGCTGACGTCGTTGTTGCTGTTTACGCTGGATCCCAGATAGACGAAGTCCTTCACAATGTCGAACTTGTGTGTGTCAAAATCAGCTTTTTATCCAAGACGCACGGACTCTTTTTTGCTTGTTGACACAAGGAACTTCGTCTTGTCCTCTTTCACCGCTAGACCCATTCGACGCGACTCTTTCTCCAAATGTGGAGAATGCTGCGCTGGCTGCTCGTGTGCTCCTGCCAATGATATCAATATCGTCGACATATGCGACCAGCATGACACTTTTGTTGAAGATAGTGCCGCTTTGACGGAGTTCGGCAGCTCGAACTATTTTTTCCATCAATAAGTTAAAAAAGTTGCACGATAGGGAGTCACCCTGTCTGAAACCTCGTTCGGTATGAAATGGCTCGGAGAGGTCTATTCCTATTCTCACTGAGCAACGTGTGTTACTCAGGGTCATCCTGCAAAGCCTTATAAGTTTCGCAGGTATACCGAACTCAGACATTGCGGCGTATAATCGTTCCCTTATCGGAGTGTCGAAAGCGGCTTTATAGTCGACTAATAGGTGGTAGGTGTCGATCTGTTTTTCTAGGGTCTTTTCCTGGATTAGGCGCAATGTGAAAATCTGGTCTATGGTGGATTTTTCAGGTCTGAAGCCGCACTGATAAGGTCCAATCAGTCTGTTGACGATGGGCTTCAGTCTTTCACATAATACGCTCGATAGAACCTTGTATGCGATATTGAGTAGGCTGATCCCACGGTAGTTGGCGCAGATAGTGGGATCCCCTTTCTTAAGGATTGGGCAGAGTACACTGAGGTTCCAGTCACTTGGCATGCTTTCATCCGACCATATTCTGCTTACGAGGTCGTGCATGCTCTCTATTAGCTCTTCACCTCCGGTCTTAAACAATTCAGCAGGCAGACCATCAGCACCTGCGGCTTTGTTGTTTTTCAGCCGAGCGATGGCTGTTCTGACCTCGTCATGGTCGGGTGGCGGAATCTCAACGTCGTCATCAAGTACTGGGGTTGCCGGGTTTACTTCTCTATCGGTGGAATTGCGGACATCATCACCGGTCAGCAGTTTAGAGAAGTGATTCCATCATATCTTCAGTGTGCTCTGGATATCTGTCACTAGATTTCCGTTCTCATCTTTACAAGAAGAGGCTCCGGATTTTGAACCTCTGGCGAGGCGTCTTATTTTCTCGAAAAATTTTCGAGCCTCATTCCTGTCCCCATGCATCTCAATCTCCTCACACTCACGTCTTTCTGCCTCGCTTAAAAAAAAAAATAAATATAGGTTAATTTAATATCGAGTTGAAAATAAGGCTAAATCTTGATTTGAAGTAAACTTAAATCAATTTAAGAGTTAGTGTTAATATTGATTTGAAAATAAGGGAATTTTCAAGTTAAGGTTAAGCTACCAGTTTTATTGAAGAAGCTATTATTCTTAAATTTAGGTTAAAGTTGTTTCAAACGTTAACCTAAACTCTACGATTTGAAAGTAATGATTGATTTCAAAGCATTCGCAAGTTAATATTAAGTGCAATGGCATATTGGGATATGATTGAGATGTTCGTATAAACCTTTTATAATATAATTGGCTAACAAACTTATTCTAATAAAATATTCTAATAAATAAATGTTCCAAAATGAATTCAAAAAAATTGAAATATCTCATGTCAAATGTATGATAAATCTCATGTCAAATGTTGAGCAAAAAAAAAAATGGTCATTTCAGTAATCTTTATCAGTTGTCAAAATTTCATTGAAATCGAAAAGGTGTGGAATGGCCCATGTAGTTTTACACTTAAATATACAAAGATGTAAACCAAAATAATTAAATAAAAATATTAAATTAAATATTTTGTATTTTTATTTGGGATACTATTTTAGAAAATCAGCTACTTTTACAAATATGTACGCTACTTTTCCTGATTTATTTCTGGCAACTCTGGTGCCAAGCACGGGCTAATGTCAAAAATGATCGAAAAGTCGTCAAATGCTTAAGGAAACCAGAACACGTTTTGAACTGCTTATAATGAACATGTATAAACTTTAAAAACTTTCACATTAGAAAAAAAAATGCCAAATTTTATTTTGGTTTTTATTGAATTAAAAGATTAAAAAAAAGATTAACATCAACACGAATGTGGCAAAATGTGCACAGCTGATTCCGTACGGAATGTTCCTTAAGTTAACGTTCCTTAAGTTAACGAAACTGAACGAAACGACGACTATTCTCAATATGGTTGTGTTATAGAATATGTGTGTATTCGCACGTTTACGTACGCTGGCACGTGGCATTTCATTCTACAATTCTCAGGATGACTTTCGTGTTTGGACCTGCAGTAATATATTAATTGATTTGTCTGTTTGCTTATTCAAGCGAAAAACAATGATCTCACTGATTGAGCGAATGCAGTGGAGCATATGTAATGACGAAAAAATGAAAATATTCTTGTTGACATTTAATTTATCACGTCACTGGGTTGCCACTGATTAATTTTGTGTAGTGAATTTCGTCTCAAGTTTTTTTTAGCTTTAAAAAACAAACGTTCGAATAACATTAATTTATTCGGCTTGATCATGACATTACATCCACACTGGTTGTAAAACAAAATTCTCGAAATGTATCGAACCTTAAACTCATTGCTTATTGGGACTTAACGTTTTTTGTCATTATCTGTACTAAACGATAGTTAGATAATCGCGTTAGTTTATGAAATAATAATATATTTTCATTCATACGCAGACAACATTGATATTTTACGCGAACCTGGCAAAGTTATACATCGCAGTGGCGCAATTGGATTCACTGGTTTGATCTTCGCGGCACGTCGTGGATTTTACACGAAATTCCTGTACACTGCCACCGGTGCAGGTGCTGTTGCAGCTGTAGAACATACTTTAATTCCTATATGCGCTTGAATTCAAGTGTAATTTGGTCTAATCACATTTTATTTATAGCTTACAATAAATTTAAACCTCGAATGTATATTGAATGTCGGAATTCAAGTTTAGGTAAAGGCTAGATTCAACTGGATAAAAAGCTACCAGTTTTGCTGGAGAACTTATGGTTTTCAAGCGTACAATTACAAAAAGATGAACGCTTTCTCCAGTGAAAGCTTCGATATCCATGTTCAATATACATTCGATAATCACTTAATATCCAGGTTTTTGGTTTATTGGGTACTGGCTTTAAAAAAAAACTCGAATTGACTAGTACTGTGTGAATGAAACAACGATTAAGTGAAATGTATATACATTTTTACTTTCTACACCCAGGGGAAAAACATTGTAAATCCGTTAGGATTCATAGTAAATTTGTAATACATCTTAACGATATGAAGTCAAATTTAGTTATAGTAAAAACATTATTTAACATAGTAATTTTTTAAAATGGTCAAATGTCAAAAATTTACTTTGTTTAATTTGAATTTACTATGTGTAATAATGTTTTTTTGTTTACAATCTGCTGCATATAAATTTACTATGATTGATAACATATTTACTTCAGAAACAAATGAATGGAAAGGCAGACTTTTCAAATATAAATAAATAAATAAAAAAAATAAATTAAATAGCACCTCCTACATGTGTCAGCCGCAAAACGCAGTAGGACGGTTCTTAGCGTGATCGAATCTGCCGAATTACTTCCTCTCCTGTGCACTGTTCACGGACTTGGATCTTCAAACGACCGCAAGGGCCGCCAGCAACCCAGTTTAGCATTAAATATCCAAGAGGAATTATTGCACATGTTTGCTACAATTATCCAACTCCATGTTTAAAGGAGACACACCTGGCTCAGACGCTGAGCAAATTAGACAGGAGATTTCGATGCATTGTAAGGAACAAAAATGGCGATATCGCCTCCTAAGAGCTGCAAATAGCTGTCGTGCAATACGAAATTCCGCTACGTGCTGCTGCATGTTGTACAAATAACAACAGCTACAACCAGTTATAATTAATTATATATATTTAATTAAATTTGTGATAGTATACCCGCAGTCTACCGCCGC
The DNA here is from genome assembly GCA_951804985.1 of Dryomyza anilis. Taxonomy (NCBI): domain Eukaryota; kingdom Metazoa; phylum Arthropoda; class Insecta; order Diptera; family Dryomyzidae; genus Dryomyza; species Dryomyza anilis. The sequence goes on from OX638131.1 coordinate 59,143,991, forward strand.
TGTTGAAAATTGATGTAAAAAAAAGATTGAAAAAATTTTCTCTGCGACAGTTGAAAAAGATTTGACACACAATTTACTATACATATTAATGATCAATCCAATTCATAGTAAATTTACTAGAAATGTTAACAAATCATAAACTGTTATTGTTCATAGTAAAAGCATATGAAACGTAGTATAATTTTCGATATACTTTTTCGCTGGGTGTAGCATAATATATTTGTCTCCTTTTTTTCCAACTTGCTAGATACTTTTTAAGCTTGAAAAAAAAGCCAGTGTCATAACAGCATTACCGAAACTCCAACACAAAGAACTATTAGCGTATTTACAGTTCATCGTCTTTTAGTATGGTGTTCGTACTATGTACAGAACGTAAATTTGTTATTGCATCCCTTATAAAAGTGAAATACCACACACAGACAAATTTGACGTTTGTGCAATTGTTACGGCAACTGAGTACGTTATTGTATCAACAATATAAATGACAAACGGTAACCTCATGTCTTTCAGCAGTTCGGTTGCCAGTTTCCTGCCAACAATTATGGATACATGCAGAAATAAATAAACGTAAAAATTTTCACAAGTGGAAAAAAATAGGAAATTCATTAAATAAGTGAATTGCGAAAAAAATATATAAATATTAATAAAATAATGAGAGAATTCAATACAAATTGCTGTTTAGCTAGTGAAATATAATAAAAATATGTGACCATATGTGGCATTATACATAATTTTTTATTTTACTTAATTATGATGAAATAAAATATTAAATGTGGGTTCATGCTGTTTTTATTTTTCAGGGAACAGGAATTAACAGATATATTTTTTGAAATTGTGTGCGTGACATATTTACGCATCAAAAATACATATAGAAAACTTTACATAAATAAGTTTTCTATATAAAAAAGGTCTTAAAATAAAATTTCAATACGAGGTTTCGGCATGCTTGAGACTTGGAGGTATGCTTGCTGACTACGAGATTAGCACAATCTCATTCGTGCTGACTAGGAGGTTGGTATAAATCAGCAAGTTTCCGCAACCGAATAATTTGGTAGGGCAATTTTGTTGGTTGACGCAACAAATCAGTTTTCTGTGTGCACAAGTGTTGTATTTGAGAGTAGCCTTGAAGCATGTTTTTGGTGTCGTATTTTGTGAAATGAAGAAAAATTGTGTGGTTCAGAATGGTGTAGTGCATTCACACAGAGAACTGATTTGCTTCGGCAATTAACTAAATTGCCCTACCGAATCATTCGGTTGCGGCAACAACTGATAAAAAAGATGCAACAACCTCTTAATTCAATTGTACCAACCTCCTAGTTGGTGAGAATGAGGTTGTGGCAACCTCCAAATCGGTGATCATGAGGTTGTGACAACCTCCTAATCGGTGAACTTGAGGTTATGGTAACCTCCAAATCGGTGATCATTAGGTTGCGACAATTTGTATTGAATAAATTTATTATTTTATTAATATTTGTATATTTATTTCACAATGTAACTTAATTAATGAATTTCCTATTGTTTTCAACATATGAAAATTTTTGACGTTTATTTATTTCTGCATGTATCCATAATTGTTGGCAAGAAACTGGCAACCGGAGCTGATAGACATGAGGTTGCCGTTTGTTATTTATTTTGTTGACACAACAATTTACTCAATCGCCGCAACAAATGCACGAATGTCAATTTTGGCAGAATGAAAAAAACAATCAAGAGGTTACGGCAACCGTACGTGCAATTGCGCGGACTAACATTTCGGTTGTAAAAAAAAGGGTACGTTCATTTCAATGACATAAGGTTACAACAAATGTATTTTGGTTGCAACACTGAAACGTTGGTTCAATTAACCTCATGCCAAAAGAGGATTTTTCTGTGTGTAGGAATATATAGCCTCTCCATGTTAACTAACAGAACTCGGTTAATGGCTTGCGCACACATAGAAAAATCCTCTTTTGGCATGAGGTTAATTGAACCAACGTTTCAGTGTTGCAACCAAAATACATTTGTTGTAACCTTATGTCATTGAAATGAACGTACCCTTTTTTTTACAACCGAAATGTTAGTCCGCGCAATTGCACGTACGGTTGCCGTAACCTCTTGATTGTTTTTTTCATTCTGCCAAAATTGACATTCGTGCATTTGTTGCGGCGATTGAGTAAATTGTTGTGTCAACAAAATAAATAACAAACGGCAACCTCATGTCTATCAGCTCCGGTTGCCAGTTTCTTGCCAACAATTATGGATACATGCAGAAATAAATAAACGTCAAAAATTTTCATATGTTGAAAACAATAGGAAATTCATTAATTAAGTTACATTGTGAAATAAATATACAAATATTAATAAAATAATAAATTTATTCAATACAAATTGTCGCAACCTAATGATCACCGATTTGGAGGTTACCATAACCTCAAGTTCACCGATTAGGAGGTTGTCACAACCTCATGATCACCGATTTGGAGGTTGCCACAACCTCATTCTCACCAACTAGGAGGTTGGTACAATTGAATTAAGAGGTTGTTGCATCTTTTTTATCAGTTGTTGCCGCAACCGAATGATTCGGTAGGGCAATTTAGTTAATTGCCGAAGCAAATCAGTTCTCTGTGTGAATGCACTACACCATTCTGAACCACACAATTTTTCTTCATTTCACAAAATACGACACCAAAAACATGCTTCAAGGCTACTCTCAAATACAACACTTGTGCACACAGAAAACTGATTTGTTGCGTCAACCAACAAAATTGCCCTACCAAATTATTCGGTTGCGGAAACTTGCTGATTTATACCAACCTCCTAGTCAGCACGAATGAGATTGTGCTAATCTCGTAGTCAGCAAGCATACCTCCAAGTCTCAAGCATGCCGAAACCTCGTATTGAAATTTTATTTTAAGACCTTTTTTATATAGAAAACTTATTTATGTAAAGTTTTCTATATGTATTTTTGATGCGTAAATATGTCACGCACATAATTTCAAAAAATATATCTGTTAATTCCTGTTCCCTGAAAAATAAAAACAGCATGAACCCACATTTAATATTTTATTTCATCATAATTAAGTAAAATAAAAAATTATGTATAATGCCACATATGGTCACATATTTTTATTATATTTCACTAGCTAAACAGCAATTTGTATTGAATTCTCTCATTATTTTATTAATATTTATATATTTTTTTCGCAATTCACTTATTTACTGAATTTCCTATTTTTTTCCACTTGTGAAAATTTTTACGTTTATTTATTTCTGCATGTATCCATAATTGTTGGCAGGAAACTGGCAACCGAACTGCTGAAAGACATGAGGTTACCGTTTGTCATTTATATTGTTGATACAATAACGTACTCAGTTGCCGTAACAATTGCACAAACGTCAAATTTGTCTGTGTGTGGTATTTCACTTTTATAAGGGATGCAATAACAAATTTACGTTCTGTACATAGTACGAACACCATACTAAAAGACGATGAACTGTAAATACGCTAATAGTTCTTTGTGTTGGAGTTTCGGTAATGCTGTTATGACACTGGCTTTTTTTTTCAAGCTTAAAAAGTATCTAGCAAGTTGGAAAAAAAGGAGACAAATATGCAGCAGCACGTAGCAGAATTTCGTATTGCACGTCGACAGCTATTTGCAGCTCTTAGGAGGCGATATCGCCATTTTTGTTCCTTGCAATGCATCGAAATCTCCTGTCTAATTTGTCATTAAAATGAATGTACCATTTTTTACTCTAACCGAAATGTTAGTCCGCGCAACTGCAAGACCCTCTTCCTGTCAGGACGATGACGGGAATCTAGTAACAGATGTCCAGGGTATACTGAGATTATGGAGAGAGCATTTCTCTCATCTTCTAGCAGGCGATGACGACAACTACTCCGCCGATAGAGAAGACGGCTTGACAACCCCAGTTGCTGACGAGGCCGTTGACATACCGCCGCCTGACCATGATGAGGTCTGCACAGCCATCAACAGGCTGAAAAACAACAAAGCCGCAGGATCGGATGGTCTGCCTGCTGAGTTGTTTAAGACCGAAGGCGATGAGCTCATAACGAGCTTGAACCAGCTCATCAGCAGAATATGGTCAGAAGAAAGCATGCCCTGCGAATGGAATTTTAGTATACTCTGCCCAATCCTTAAGAAGGGGTCCCATGATACGCGCCAACTACCGTGGGATAAGTTTCCTCAATATCGCGTATTAGGTTCTAACGAGCGTATTATGTGAAAGACTGAACCCTATCGTCAACGGACTGATTTGACCTTATAAGTGCGGCTTCTGACCTGGTAAGGTCACCACAGAACCGATTTTCAAATTGCGCCAAATCCTGGAAACGACCAAAGAGAGGCAGATCGACAACCAACAACTTTTCGTCGACTACAAAGCTCCCTTCGACAGTCCGATAAGGAGTCGCCTATACGCTATTATGTCCGAGTTCGGTATACTTGCGAAACTTATAAAGCTTTGCAGCATGACCATGAGCTACACACGTTGCTCAGTGAGAATTGGGAACAACCTCTCCAATACGTTTAATACCGCACGAGGTTTGAGACAAGGTGATTCCCTATCGTGTGACTTCTTCAACCTAATAATGGAGAAGATTGTAAGAGTTGCACAACTCCATCACAATGGCACTATCGTCAACAACAGTTCCATGCTGCTCGGGTACGCTGATGCAGCATTCTCCAGTTTAGACAGAGAATCGCGTCGAATGGGTCTTACGGTGAACGAGGACAAGACGAAGTACCTGGTGGCAACAAACAATGAGTTGGACAACATGGCGTCTTGGACAACACGACACTATTGACAACCACAACTTCGAAGTTGTGAAGGACTTCGTCAATCTACACACAGAAAAATCCTCTTTTGGCATGAGGTTAATTGAACCAACGTTTCAGTGTTGGAACCGAAATACATTTGTTTTAACCTCATGTAATTAAAATTAACGTGCCTAATTTTTCTACAATCGAAATGTCAGTCCGCGCAACTGTAAGTAACATCATGATTGCATTTTTCATTCTGCCAAAATTTGACGTTTGTACATTTGTAACGGCAACTGAGTACGTTATTGTATCAACAAAATAAATGACAAACGGCAACCTCATGTCTATCAGCAGTTCGGTTGCCAGTTTCTTGCCAAAAATTATGGATACATGCAGAAATAAATAAACGTTAAAATAGTTCACAAGTGGCAAATGATTGTTTATTAATAGGAAATTCAGTAATTAAGAAAAAAGGAGAAAGAAATATATAAATACAAATTGATGTTTAGCTAGTGGAATATAATAAAAATATGTGACCATATGTGGCATTATAAATGTTTTTTTTTATTTTGTTTAATTATGATGAAATAAAATATTAAATGTGTCTTCATAATAATAATAATAGTTTGGCATTACAGTCCTATAAGAATTTAGGCCGAGCTCTCTCATCATTTTGAGCTGTGCCACCGCGGCTACATGTGTCTTCATACTGTTTTTATTTTTCAGGGAAAGGGAATTAATATATATATTTTTTGAAATTGTGTGCGTGATATAGTTACGCATCAAAAATACATATAGAAAACTTTACATAAATAAGTTATCTATATAAAAAAATATTCTCAAAGTAAAATTTCAATGGAAGGTTTCGGCTTGCTTGCTGACTTTGAGGTAAACCTCATGCTTGCTGAATAGGAGGTTGGCACAACCTCATGCTTACTGACTAGGAGGTTAGCACAATCTCATTCGTGCTGACTAGAAGGTTGGTACAACCTACTAATCAGCAAGTTTCCGCAACCGAATAATTCGGTAGGACAATTTAGTTGGTTGCTGCAACAAATTAGTTTTCTGTGTGTAGGTACCAGCATAAACAAGGGAAACAGTGTCAGCCTGGAGAGTAGCCGAAAAATACCTCTTGCCAACAGGCGTTACTTTGGGCAATTTAGGACCAAAAATTACGCTCTATAAGACGGACAAAAATTACGCTCTATAAGTCGTTCATCATTCCAGTCCTCCTCTATGGCGCTGAGGCATGGACGCTTTCCAACACCGCTTTGCAACAACCTACGGAAAATTTATGGCCCGATATGCGTTTTAAACGAGTACAGAATAAGATGGAACGACGAGCCGTATAAGCTCTACGCCGACATTGACATAGTCAGGCGCATTAAAATCCAGCGCCTACGCTTGAACATGTCGAGCGTATGGAGGAAAGCGCTCCAGCAAAGGTGTTCAATTCTGTACCTAGTGGTGGTCATCGTAGGAGAGGGCGTCTGAATATCCGGTGGAGCGACCAAGTGCGAGACAATCTGACAACACTTGGAGTGCAAAACAGGCGCCAGCGCGCGAAATGCAGGACCGACTGGCGAGGGGTAGTTTCTGCTTCCGAATCTCATCATTTGCTGTAGTGACCAAATAAGTAAGAAAATTGTGAAATTGAAGACAAATAGTGCATATAAAATGTTAATTTATTTGTTTTTCTTTTGAAATCGAGGAATATTTATGATAATTTCAAAAAATCATAATTTTATAAGAATCAGCGAAGTTCGGAAATATGGCATCACAGGTTGTGTCGGAACGAATTTTTGACAGATTTTTGACACTTTTTCTACGAATGCATTGTTTTGTCGGAATGTAATTCTTTGTGTGAAAAATCTTTTGTTTTGCATTAACCCAACCCAATAAACCAAAAACCTGGATATTAAGTTATTATTGTTGTCATTGTAAGCTTGAATACCATAGCGTTCTCCAGCAAAACTGGTAGCTTTTTATCCAATTGAATCTACCCTTTACCTAAACTTGAAATCGACATTCAATATTCCAATGAGTTTTACCTTAATTGTAAACTATAAATAAAATGTCGTTCTTCACTTGAAGTTTAACTTAATTTTGAACTTGAAATCGAAATTCAAATTACACTTGAATTCATGCGCATATATTTCCCTAATTAAATTTTTAAGTATAAAATAAAAGAAAACGCATATAAGGTTATAATACTAAATAATATTAAATTAAATAAATAATATAATATTAAAAGGAATTAAAGTATGTCCTACATTAGATTCTCGCTTCGCGGGGTGTAATTGTACAGGTGTCTGCGTATGAATGAAAATATATTAATTTTTCATAAGCGTATTCGTAAACCTTGGCCACTTACATTGTATATCAGCTCATCGTGCATTTTCCGTGCAGTAGAATTCTCGGGATGACTTTCGTGTTTGGACTTGCAGTATTATATTAATTGATTAAAAACAATGAAAAACAATGATTTCACTAATTGTGCGAATTGATATTTTGCACGAATCTGGCAATGTTATACATCGCAGTGGCGCAGTTGGGTTCACTGGTTTGATCTTCGCGGCACGTCGTGGATTCTACAAAAAGTTCCTGTACAATAACACCCCCGCGAAGCGAGAATCTAATGTAGGACATACTTTAATTCCTTTTAATATTATATTATTTATTTAATTTAATATTATTTAGTATTATAACCTTATATGCGTTTTCTTTTATTTTATACTTAACACTTTAATTAGGGAAATATATGCGCTTGAATTCAAGTGTACTTTGAATTTCGATTTCAAGTTCAAAATTAAGTTAAACTTCAAGTGAAGAACCACATTTTATTTATAATTTAGAATTAAGTTAAAAATCGATGTGATATTGAATGTCGATTTCAAGTTTAGGTAAAAGCTAGATGCAATTGGATAAAAAGCAACCAGTTTTGCTGAAGAACACTATGGTTTTCAAGCTTACAATGACAAAAATATGAACGCTTTTCACCAGTGAAATCTTCGATAACCAATATTCGATAATCACTTAATATCCAGGTTTTTAGTTTATTGGGTAATTAATGAACTGTTCCCAGTGATTCGTTCTGTCGTAATTACGAACTATTTCGGAACTATACGTTAGACAACTCTGGTAAATCAGTGCGAGGTTGGTTCCGATTTCGAAATTAAATAGGCTCTTTTTCTGAACTGTGCCTGACAGAAAAAATCACAAAACAAAGAGAGCAGAACTGAAAAATATTTCAAAATCAGCCAATCAAAATTGATAAAATATTTTGAAACCAGCCAATCAAAAATCGATGTGAAGCAAAACTGATGACATATTTGTTTCAGAATGGGATAGAATATTAAACGAAACTCTGAAGTAAAGCTGATTCAAAAGTAAATTAATGACAACAAAAACTAAGGAATTTTTTGTGTTTTTGTTATTACAGTGTAATTTATATTATTTTTGTATTATGAATATAAAACTTATGAACAAAATGGAAATTATAATAAAAAATGTTGATTTGTACATAAAAAGATGGTATGTTCCTGCCGACCATTATTATGCGTGATGATGACAATCTTTAACATTGTGTTGCAAATTTTGTTGCAGCAAAATAAGCGAGGTACCACCATTTCAATATTTAAGCTAGAAACCTGTAATAAATGCAAACAAAATATAAATAAATTAAAATCAGTTATTAATTTGGAGCAGTAAATTTTTCAGTTCTTGGATGCATTTATGGTACTGATTCCGATAATTGCACCAGTTTTATCAAATTAACTACAGCTTTTGAGATATACCCAATTATAAATTTTCTCAAATTTTTGTTATTTTTAAAATTCTATTTATATTATATATCAAATATTCTGTATAACAAATTAAATTATATTTTCGGCATTAGACGCTGACAATTTTTCTATATATAGCATATGGAATTTTTACACGTATAATTTTTTTATTGCAGAGCAAGATTTTGTCTGCCTAATGTTAAAAAGATAATGTATTTGCGCTGTTTGCGCCGCCGCCATCGATGCGCATTATTTGCACCAGTCTCTATCGTTCAAACCGATCACGGTGATAAAGCTTGGCAGCCAATTGCAGCCGTTGCGAAATAGCGGTTGACTGCAGTTGTTGGAGGTGACAGAATAATCGCACACGTCCAATACATTTTGGTGTCAATCCACATTAATTTATTAGCAGCAACAAGGGTAATGGGAGCTAGAGAGCTGAATTTAGCTCAAAGAGGCAAATGTTTTTCTCAGCTCACGAGCCTTATCATTTGGCTTGAGAAATATTTTTTTCGGCTCGTGAGCTAAAAATTTCGGCTCACGAGCTGAGAGCCAAAAATTTGAAGAGCCGAAAAATGTGGCTCGTTGCCAAAAATTGTAAGAGTCAAACAATTTTTAACGAGCCGAAATTTAGCTCTTTTTTGGCTCTTATATTTATATTTTATTTTGTATGCTACATTTGGTTAGCTGACTTTTTTTTAATTTTTTTACAATTTGAAAATATTGATTTTAAAGTTAAAAATTTGTACATATGGATGGTCTGGATTCACATCCAGGTATGTCATTGGAACCTCTTTGGGTGACTCTGTTCCTGTTGGAATATATACGACAGGTACGTCATTGGAACCTCTTTGGGTGAATCTGTTCCTGTTTGCATATTTACGCACCCAAGTGCGATTTGGAACTTTTTTTGAATAAATCTCTTTCTGTGGGTCTAGATACGTATCCAGGTACTACATTGGAACTTTTTTTTTTGGTATTATCTGTTCCAATGAGTATGGATCTGTCACCCTTGGAACCAATTCAACCAAAAAAATTCCAATGACGCACATGGATGAGTATCTAGGGCCAGAGGAACCGATTCACCTAAAAGGGTTCCAATGTAACTGAATGTGAATCTATACACATTGGAACATTTAACGTTGTTCTTCGTTTTTCTACGGATCGTTTTTTGATGAAACGATTCAAACATTTTTAAACAAAAGTTTCTAGCGTAATTTTTGAGCTGAGACAATTGAGTAAAAGTTCCGATTAAAACGTTTTGCTTTTCGTTCCATTCCCAACCCCTGCCTATAATCCATGTACTGTTAGTAAAAAATTTTTGTTTTCGAATAAACAATGATATATATGTCTACAAAAAAAAATTTAAAATTTCTACTAAAAAATTTATTAAATAACATAAAATATTGAGAAAATGGGTCGACACGTTGTGTTGAATTCTGCGGAATTTATAAGTTATGATCAAACAAACGATACATCAGAGTGTTTAATTTGTAAAAGAAATTGAGTGCAAAAAAAACTAATAATATTAAACGTCATTATAAAATATACCATGAAACTAATTTTAATAATAAAAATAATTATAATAATATAAATTTTAAAAAATTAATACATCCATACGAAGATATGTTTAAACTAAATCTAAATTCCAATAATATAGTTCAAAAAGTTAGTGAAAGTTCAATTAAAATAAAAAAAAAAAAATAATTGCAGAAACTGTATATAAAAAAATGATGTGTTTAAAAATAGATTTAGCTACGAGAATGAATAAAAATATACTCGGAATAAATATTCAATACATAAAAAATTACAAAATAAATATCAACACATTAGGAATGATTCAATTCGAAAAAAAACATACTGGAGAATTCTTAAAGCAAGAAATAATAAAATGTCTTGCAGAATATAATATTGGTGTACGTCAAATATATTCAAGCACTACAGACAATGGTGCATACGTTCTCAAGGTGTCCAAATTACTACATGAATAACAAGATGAAATGCAGGTAAATATTTAATTTATTTTGGATGTATATCTTCCAATTCTGTATGTTTAATATTTTGGTTACTTTCGGATACGTTAATATTCATTTACAATATTTTGACCATTTTTTACATAGTAAAAAATGTCAAAAAGCTAATTTAAATTTTAACATCGACATTAATTTGTCTATGAATATGCGCCATTACTTTTAAATTTAAACTTAATTAAAAATTTTATTTTTAAAAGGTACTTAATGACAATTATTCCAGAGAATCAGCAAACATGGAGAATGTCGACGAAATACATACGCGCACTAATTCAGTTTTATCTGTGGTTAGATGCACTGCACATACTATTCAACTTGCTGCATACGATGTTTTAAAAACGGTTTAAAATAATATAGAAGATTGCAGAAAATGTGTGAAAATGATAAGAACAATTATTCGTGGATCGAATTGCGGAATGCACATGCCAACACTTGATAACGCAACACGTTGGAACTCAACATTCGATATGTTGCGCTCATTATTAAATATAAGGAGTTTTGTAGAAGAAAATCATTACAGAATTCCGGATGTTGATTGGGCATTTTGTGAAAGTATATAAACCACTATCAGAATGTACACTACAACTTCAACATGAGCAATATATTATCGGAGATTTCTATAGAGATTGGCTTTGTTGTGAACTTGAAGACGTATCATATAGAAACAATATATATGCAGATAAATTACTTTCAGCTTTGAAAACGCGCAAAGATAGTCTTCTACATAACGAAGCTTTTATATCAGCTATTTACGTAGATCCTCGTTTTAATTTTCCCTGCTCACCGTTTTTAAATCAGGTACAAAAAGACATAGCCATTGTTAGAATTGCATTGTTATAAATATTTATACTTATTAGGGCTGTGTGGTTAAAATATATATTTATTCAAGAGCTTTCAGAGAAGAAAATTTACTTTTAAAATTAATAGAAATATAAATATATAAATTATAATATATAAATTATAATATATAAATTATAATATATAAATTTAAATGACCAAGAACAAAGTAGTAAAGAAATTTAAAATATTTCAGAACGCAAAAGTTAAATAATAAAAAAATTTTAATAATTTAAAATATTGATAATAAGTAATTAGTATTTACATAGTCAAACAGCTTATTATTCGATTAATGGTGGGGCCAAGCTCAGGCTACCACCGGGGTCGCAGGTGGCGGATAGCGATCTAGCTGCTTTCTTTAGCAGCCCCCGACCAAGAGCGACAGGAGCGGAGGGCATGAACTGAAAAGCTCATTAACGCCTAAAGATGTTCCTGTGACAGGGCGAGAGGACACCGCCCTTAAAATAGGTGCTCAGAACGACGTAGTGAGCTGGCAGTGTGGCCGCAAAGTCTATCGCACCACCATATCCGAGAACAAACCCATGATGACGATCTACTGGAACTCGACACGGACTTATGATTTGTACAATGTATATGAATAGTTTGATATGGGCCGACAGCTGTGGCATTCTGTTACCTCAATATACGGGAGTGAAATCCCGTAGAAATGGCTTTCAGGTAAATGTTACAGCTGCCTTCCGTCCCGTTAAACCCCTAGCAAGGGCTCGGAGAACGCTCGATGTCTGTAACCATTCAGTTGGTGATGCAGGTTTAGATGAGATTATACCCTGATTAGCGCTCAACCTGGCTCTGAACACAAGCACCCATAAGGACTTGTGTCAACCCTAGCGAGGACCTCACTGCTTGCAAAGGGACCCTCGGGGTCAACACGCGGCCGACTGCATGACGGACGGAGATAACGACTTCAAGTTGGGACCCAACAGAAATGATGAATGAAACAACAAAAAACCAAACCCCCAAAAATACGGAGAATAAGCAGATTGAAACTGCGTTCATGAATAGCTCGAAAATCTTGCGATCACCGGTGAATACTCCACTTTCATCCGTGACCATCCGAAGAAACCTCGTGGAAACAAACGTTGAAACACCACAAGAGACGCCAAATGTATTAGAGAGAGGTGCGAATGAAGCTACACCCCGATATAGCTCACCCCGTCAAGAGTTTATACTGAAGATGAGATACTCGGAAGAAGAAACTCTCGGAAAATGCCAAAAGGTTCTCCAGAAAATGAGACTGGCGATAAACAGACAGAGAAACATCAATATGGATGTCCAAAATGGAGTATCGGAGCTGGAAGAGCTACTTGATATAATTGGAGACTATCGCAGAAACTGGAAAACCGCGGAAAAAGAAAAAGAGACAAGCAAAACCACTGCTGAGATCTCAAAAAATGCAAAGAAAAGAGGCGTTATCACAACGTCTTCAATACCTCAGAAGAAACGCAGCGCATCAAGCCCGGCTGAGAAAAACCCCGGAAAGAAACCGAGGGAAAGCTCTATTGAGATGGAAAAAACGATGACAACAAAAAGACGACCGCGCGAAGAAAACTCGAGAAACGATAAGATACCCTGGAGACCAAAGAAGGAAGTTGTAAGAAAGAAGCCTCCAAGAAAGCCAAAGGAGCGCTCAGAAGCTGTCATCATTCGACCAATGGAGGGTCACAGTTACGCTGAAGTTCTCAGAAACATAAGAAACAACGTCAAACCGGACGAGGCAAATGTCGCGATCCGCTCCATCTGGAAGACAAAAACGGGTGCAATTCTGCTTGAGATGGGAAAAGGTGGAAAGAAAGACGAGTTCTGCGATGCTATCAAGGACATTGTGAAAGAAGCAGCTTTGGTAAAAGATTTAAAACCTAGAGCCACAATAGAGATAAGAGATCTTGACGACCTCTCTACAAAAGAAGAAGTTGTCGCCGCCATAAACGCTGCAACAAATATAGAAGGGGATGATATCACAGTCCACCTGACTGACACGAATAATAGAGAGCAACGCAAGGCATTTGTCTCACTACCAGTGACTGGCGCAAATGAATTATTAAAGACGGAACGTATAAAAATTGCTTGGACAAATTGCAGAATCCAGTATCGAGAGGAAAGAAAACGGTGCTTCAGGTGCTTCGGGTCAGGCCATATGCAGTGGGAATGCGAAGGACCAGACAGAAAGGGCATGGGACTATGCATCCGTTGTGGCGAGAAGGGCCATCAGCTGAAAGAGTGCAAAAATCCACCAAAATGCTGTATCTGCTCGGAAGACGCACAGAGCGCGGTAGACCACTTGCCCGGATCGAGAAGCTGCAAGGCAAGTAAACAAAAGGCGCGATGAAAATACTTCGGTTAAATATGCATAGAGGAAAGGTGGCAGATGCTCTCTTGCCTCAAATAGTAATAGAACAGGAAGCGGATATTGCAATCATCAGCGAGCAATACACAATGAAAACAAGCGGGTTCTGGCTCCATGACGACACGGAAACTGCAGCAATATGGATACCAAACACCAGCCAAATACAACCAAATAGTAGTGGAAAAGGAAATGGCTTCGTCTGGGTGCAGATTAACAACGCCACCCTGGTCAGCTGCTACCTTACTCCTAGCGATCGCATCGACGAATTCCAGAGAAAGCTGGAAGGGATCGAAGATACGATAAGAGACATCGGTGGACACCTGATAGTGGCGGGTGATTTTAATTCTCGAGCAGCAGAATGGGGAATGCAAACAACCAACTCAAGAGGCAGAAAAATTGTGCAAATGGCTGCTAGAACCGGGCTTATAGTTTCAAACGTGGGAAACGTGTCAACCTTCAGGCGACCTGGGTGCGAGGGCACCATACCGGACATAACCTTGGTATCCGAGAGAATTGCGAACAAAATAAAAAATTGGAAAGTACTCGAAATTTATACGGCCAGCGACCACCAGTATATTTCATACAACTTTCAAGCAGGCGGCATGGTATCCGCAATAAAGAGCAGTACGAGTACCCGCAAATGGAACGTGGGCAAACTGAACACACCCGTTCTTGTGGCAGAGATAGATAGACGAATGGAAGAAGTGGAAATTGACGAAGACGCAAAAACCGTAGTGAAACGAGTTATGACTATCATCCGACTGGGTTGTAACAAAGCGATGCCTAGGGCGAAACGACCTAATATAAATAAAACGGCGGTACACTGGTGGAACGACACCATAGATGACCTTAGACGAAATTGCATCCGAAGTAGACGCAAATTTACCAGAGCAGTTCGCAGGGGCATATCCGAAGCGGAGCGCATAGAATATAAACAGGCAAAGAAAAGACTCCGCAACGCTATATTCAACAGTAAGAGAGAACTGTGGGAAGAATTACGCGAAGATTTAAATAGAAACCCATGGGGTCTGGGCTATAAAATTGTCATGAAAAAGCTTGGGGTTAAGAACCCGGTACGCGAAATGGATGAGAAAACCATGGATAATATTGTGAAGTCGCTTTTCCCGACACACGATATCAGGGAAGACATTGCAGATGCGGAAGATACTACAAACTGCACTCTGTTCACAGAAGAGGAACTCAAAGCAGCCGCCCGTAGTCTCCAAAACAAAAAGGCGCCTGGTCCGGACGGAATACCAACAGAAGTAATAAAAGAGATAGCAAACCATCGACCCGAGATACTCCTGAACATGTATAATAGCTGTTTAAAAGAAGGAGTGTTTCCGGAGGCTTGGAAAAAACAGCAACTTGTTCTTATCAGCAAAGGAAAGGGAGACCCTGAATCTCCATCTGCATACAGACCACTCTGTATGCTAGATACGGCAGGGAAACTACTAGAGCGACTAATAAAACCGCGACTTGAAGAAGCTATCCGAGCAGGAGGAGGACTATCAAAGAGGCAGCATGGATTCCGCCCAGGGAAGTCCACTATTGGAGCTTTAAAAGAGGTAGTTCGTGTAGTCGAAGCCGCACAACAGGAGACACAATTCACCAGACCCGTGGTTCTTCTTGCTACCCTCGATATCAAGAACGCTTTCAACAGTCTTAGATGGACAGATATTTTGCAAGCTCTCGAAAACAACTTCGCTGTACCGCAATACCTCATGAAGATGATCAAGAGCTACCTGAAAGACAGGGAACTCATATACAACACGAGTGGAGGCCCGAGGAAAATGCAAGTCACTTCGGGTGCAGCACAGGGATCTATCCTGGGTCCAGATCTGTGGAACATAAGTTATAATGAAATACTAAAAATCGAAATGCCGGAGGATACATTTCTAGTGGGCTACGCGGATGACATCGCAGCAGTAATCAAAGCCAGAAACACGGACGAAGCACAACGCAGACTTAGACAAGTAATGATAAGAACGAAAGCATGGCTAGACTCACATGGACTGCAGCTGGCCACACACAAAACAGAGCTCCTACTACTCACCAGACGACAGATCCCCGTTGAGATAGACATTAGAGTCGGCGATGTGGTAATACCCACTAAAAAATCGGTGAACTACCTCGGCATAAGACTGGATCCGAAGCTAACATACATGAGCCAGATCCATTATGCATGCAATAAAGCTGCAAAAACAACAGCACAGCTCAGCCGGTTAATGGCGAACATTGGGGGACCGCTTCCAAGCAAACGCAAGCTGCTCATGGAAGCCAGTAACGGCATTCTCCTCTATGGATGCGACATCTGGGCGGGAGCACTGAACACGAAACAAAGGGCCAATACTCTCTTGGCAGTGCAGAGAACGGCTGCTCTACGGGTTACCTCAGCATACCGAACAGTATCGGCGTCTGCAGTACTCGTAATAGCAGGAATGATCCCAATAGATCTCCAAGCACAGGAGCGTAAGAAAATATGGACACTGAAGCAGAACGAACGACGCGAATCGTCATCAATAGATGTAGAAAAGCAGCAGACATTTGCAAATTGGCAAACACGCTGGAACAACGACAAAAAACGGAAGGTGGACGCAAAGACTTATCCCTAACGTATACAAATGGGTGACGAGACGTAGCGGGGAAGTAAATTACTACTTAACACAGATACTGTCTGGACATGGATACTTCAGAAAGTACCTCCACAAAATGGAGAAATGCAACTCACCTCACTGTCTGTACGAAGAGGCGGACACTGTAGATGATGCAGAACACACATTTTTCAAATGTATTCGCTGGTCGGAAAATCGTGACGAGCTGGAGAAGGCTCTGGGCCCAGTAACAGTCGAAAATCTGATAGACAAGATGACGACAGACGAAGAAAGCTGGAACGCTGTGGCAAAATATAGCGAATATGTTCTAAGAACAAAGAAATTCGATTTAGATGTAGCATTAAATTAAAGAAATGTAAAAGCGGGGGGCCAGGACGCAGGCCATGAAGTAGATGGCTGAAAAGCCAAAGTGGGATCCACCTCGAAGTAATGCGGTAGCGGTGCCGGGGTGGAAGCATTTCCCAAGAGAGATAAGGGGGGTTTTTAGTCGGTATGCCTGAACGGTGAGCCCGACATACCATGCTGGGTGACGACCCAACGTCGGATGCAAAAATGCATTTTTGCCCTCCTTTCCCCAAAAAAAAAAAAAAAAAAAAAAAAAAATTATTCGATTAATCACACAGTCCTAGTATCTACTTAATATTTGGAATACCAACGTCCATTTAATTATAACCACATTAAATTATATGAATGTATTTAAATATAATATATATATATACTTTCAGAACCATTTGCTTATAACGCATGGTCTTATACTTGTCCTATCAGGAAAGAGTTTCATTTGACACAAACATATTAGAGTATTGGATGAATCGACAACAATATGATTCAAATTTCGACAAATTAATACAAGTCGCACTAGCTACCAAAGACTTTAAATATATAAAGACAGAAAAGTTTTGATCCTCCACAGTTTGGAGGATGCAAAGATGCGACACTTCGAAAAAGGTGCTCCCTTTATGTTGTAGTGACCAAATAAGTAAGAAAGTAAGAAAAATTGTGAAATTGAAGACAAATAGTGCATATAAAATGTTAATTTATTTGTTTTTCTTTTGAAATCGAGGAATATTTATGTTAATTTCAAAAAATCCTAATTTTATGAGAATCAGCTGCATTTATTTGACGAAATATTTTAACAAGAAAAGTGGTGCTCACAGTTCAATTGCCGTACTGTTGTACTCGTACAATGTGGTACCAATACCACTGTGAATACGCTATATATATCTCACTCATACATAATTAATTGGAAATACTTCACTGCAGGATCAATGATGGATAAATGACATATAATTTAATTAGTAATAAAAACTAATCAGGGCAATCATTCGGATTTATCTATCATATGATCCGAATCGAATTCGAAGTTCGGAAATATGGCATCACAGGTTGCGTCGGAACGAATTTTTGACAGATTTTTGACACTTTTTCTACGAATGCATTGTTTTGTCGGAATGTAATTCTTTGTGTGAAAAATCTTTTGTTTTGCATTAACCCAACCCAATAAACCAAAAACCTGGATATTAAGTGATTATTTTTGTCATTGTAAGCTTTATGGTATTCAAGCTTACAATGACAAAAATAATTCTCCAGCAAAACTGGTAGCTTTTTATCCAATTGAATCTACCCTTTACCTAAACTTGAAATCGACATTCAATATTCCAAAGAGTTTTAACTTAATTGTAAACTATAAATAAAATGTGGTTCTTCACTTGAAGTTTAACATAATTTTGAACTTGAAATCGAAATTCAAATTACACTTGAATTCAAGCGCATATATTTCCCTAATTAAAATGTTAAATATAAAATAAAAGAAAACGCATATAAGGTTATAATACTAAATATTAAAAGGAATTAAAGTATGTCCTACATTAGATTCTCGCTTCTGTGAGAACAAAGACAGCTGCAACGGCACCTGCGCCGGTGTAATTGTACAGGAACTTCTTGTAGAATCCACGACGTGCCGCGAAGATCAAACCAGTGAATCCAACTGCGCCACTGCGATGTATAACATTGCCAGATTCAAAATTGATGAAATATTTTGAAACCAGCCAATCAAAAATCGATGTGAAGCAAAACTGATGACATATTTGTTTCAGAATGAGATAGAATATTAAAGGAAACTCTGAAGTAAAACTGATTCAAAAGAAAATTAATGACAACAAAAACTAAGGAATTTTTTGTGTGTGTTTATGTTTATTACAGTGTAATTTATATTATTTTTGTATAATGAATATATAACTTATAATTTTTTTTATTGCAGAGCAAGATTTTGTCTGCCTAATGTTTAAAAGATAATGTATTTTCAGTTATTTAAATATTAAAAATAAAAATAGAGCAAAATTGTTGACATTTTAAAATGGGCCATATCTCCAAAACTAGAGCCAAAAAACTTAAGCCATTTTAAGAATCAGCTCTACAAATGAATCAAATAATTGCAACTTTTGCTGTACACTTAGAAAACAATTTCCTTATTTTAAGAAACATTTACTTGAAATAGCGTTTAATTTTCATTATTAAAAGGGCAGTTTTTCCTTCATAGTAAGATAATGTTCCTTATAATAAGGACATTTTTTTGCTATTAAAGAAAAATCTTCCATAAAATAAAACAAATTGAACTTGACGCTAATTTTCATTAATATAAGGACATTGTTTTCTGAGTGCACCAATTCAAAATTATGTCTGACAGTGTATTTAAATGAACTTAATTTATCAATTTAATACACGAGATAATGAATTTAAAACTCAAACAAATCAATAACAAAACTTAAATATTGTACACAATTGCTGACAATACCGACTTGCATTTCAATGAAAACATTTATATGATATTGATTCCAGCACTGTTGCTGTTGATAAATAACGTCCAGTATGGCACTGGACATTTATATTGCTTTGGATTTATAAAAGAAACGTAATAAATATAATCGCATTGACAAAGAAAAATCAATACCTACCAGTATATTGCCCACTACAATTAAATGTGTTGAATACTCTAAAGGTGCTTTAGTAGCAGCACATTGAGAACCTCGTGCATTTCGCCTTTTGAAATAACTTGAGATTTTTTCCAATCGATTACCTTTAAACTAAAATAAATGATAATTATTAAATTAAAATAAAGCTCTAAATTGATGATGTATGCCAACCTTCTGAACGGCGCGTCTTCTTGGATCTCTGCTGGACGGAGTTGCGCCCAAAACAGAAATATTGCGCGGCTGTTTGCGCCGCCGCGGTCGATGCGCACTATTTGCACCAGTCTCTATCGTTCAAACCGATCACGGTGATAAAGCTTGGCAGCCAATTGCAGCCGTTGCGAAATAGCGGTTGACTGCAGTTGTTGGACACGTCAAATACATTTTGGTGTCAATCCACATTAATTTATTCGCAGCAATCAGGGTACGGAAAATGGGAGCTAGAGAGCTGAATTTAACTCAAAGAGCCAAATGTTTTTCTCAGCTCACGAGCCTTATCATTTGGCTCGAGAAAAAATTTTTTCGGCTCGTGAGCTAAAAATTTTGGCTCACGAGCTGAGAGCCAAAAATTTGAACAGCCGAAAAATGTGGCTCGCTGCGAGTCGAGCCGAAAAATTGTAAGAGTCAAACAATTTTTAACGAGCCGAAATTTAGCTCTTTTTTGGCTCTTATATTTATATTTTATTTTGTATGCTACATTTGGTTAGCTGACATTTTTTTACAATTTGAAAATATTGATTTTTAAAGTTAAAAATTTGTACATATGGATGGTCTGGATTCACATCCAGGTATGTCATTGGAACCTCTTTCGGTGAATCTGTTCCTGTTTGCATATATACGCACCCAAGTGCGACATTGGAACTTTTTTTGAATAAATCTCTTTCTGTGGGTCTAGATACGTATCCAGGTACTACATTGGAACTTTTTTTTGGTATTATCTGTTCCAATGAGTATGTATCTGTCACCCTTGGAACCAATTTAACCAACAAAATTCCAATGACGCACATGGGTGAGTATCTAGGGCCAGAGGAACCGATTCACCTAAAAGGGTTCCAATGTAACTGAATGGGAATCTATACGCATTGGAACATTTAACGTTGTTCTTCGTTTTTCTACGAATCGTTTTTTGATGAAACGATTCAAACATTTTTAAACAAAAGTTTCTTGCGTAATTTTTGTGCTGGGACTATTGAGTAAAAGTTCCGATTAAAACGTTTTGCTTTTCGTTCCATTCCCAACCCCTGCCTACAATCCATGTACTGTTAGTAAAGATTTTTTGTTTTCGAATAAACAATGATATATATGTCTACAAAAAAATTTAAAATTTCTACTAAAAAATTTATTAAATAACATAAAAAATTGAGAAAATGGGTAGACACGTTGTGTTGAATTCTGCGGAATTTATAAGTTATGATGGAACAAATGATACGTCAGAGTGTTTAATTTGTAAAAATAAATTGAATGGAAAAAAACTAATAATATTAAACGTCATTATAAAATATACCATGAAACTAATTTTAATAACAAAACTAATTATAATAATATAAATTTTAAAAAATTAATACATCCATACGAAGATATGTTTAAACTAAATCTAAATTCCAATAATATAGTTCAAAAAGTTAGTGAAAGTTCAATTAAAATAAAAAAAAAAAATAATTGCAGAAACTGTATATAAAAAAATGATGTGCTTAAAAATAGACATAGCTACGCGAATTAATAAAAATATACTCGGAATAAATATTCAATACATAAAAGATAACAAAATAAATATCAACACATTAGGAATGATTCTAATCGAAAAAAAACATACTGGAGAATTCTTAAAGCAAGAAATAATAAAATGTCTTGCAGAATATAATATTGGTGTACGTCAAATATATTCAAACACTACAGACAATGGTGCAAACGTTCTCAAGGTGTCCAGATTACTACATGAATTACAAGATGAAATGCAGGTAAATATTTTTTACATAGTAAAAAATGTCAAAAAGCTAATTTAAATTTTAACATCGACATTAATTTGTCTATGAATATTCGTCATTACTTTTAAATTTAAACTTAATTAAAAATTTTATTTTTAAAAGGTACTTAATGACAATTATTCCAGAGAAACAGCAAACTTGGAGAATGTAGACGAAATACATACGCGCACTAATTCAGTTTTATCTGTGGTTAGATGCACTGCACATACTATTCAACTTGCTGCATACGATGTTTTAAAAACGGTTTAAAATAATATAGAAGATTGCAGAAAATGTGTGAAAATGATAAGAACAATTATTCGTGGATCGAATTGCGGAATACACATGCCAACACTTGATAACGCAACACGTTGGAACTCAACATACGATATGTTGCGCTCATTATTAAATATAAGGAGTTTTGTAGAAGAAAATCATTACAGAATTCCGGATGTTGATTGGGCATTTGTTAGTGATTTCGTGAAAGTATATAAACCACTATCAGAATGTACACTAAAACTTCAACATGAGCAATATATTATCGGAGATTTCTATAGAGATTGGCTTTGTTGTGAATTTGAAGACGTTTCATATAGAAACAATATATATGCAGATAAATTACTTTCAGCTTTGAAAACGCGCAAAGATAGGCTTCTACATAACGAAGCTTTTATATCAGCTATTTACGTAGATCCTCGTTTTAATTTTCCCTGTACAAAAAAACATAGTCATTGTTAGAAATGCATTGTTATAAATATTTATACTTTTTAGGGCTGTGTGGTTAAAATATATATTTATTAAACAGCTTTATGCACATGTTATGCACTGTTATTGAGGGAAGAAAATTTACTTTTAAAATTAATAAAAATATAAATATATAAATTATAATATATAAATTTAAATAACCAAGAACAAAGTAGTAAAGAAATTTAAAATATTTCAGAACGCAAAAGTTAAATAATAAAAAAAATTGAATAATTTAAAATATTGATAATAATTAATGAGTATTTAAATAGTCAAACAGCCTATTATTCGATTAATCACTCAGTCCTAGGTTCTACTTAATATTTGGAAGATCAACGTCCATTTAATTATAACCACATTAAATTATATGAATGTATTTAAATATAATATATATATATACTTTCAGAACCATTTGCTTACAACGCATGGTCTTATACTTGTCCTATCAGGAAAGAGTTTCATTTGACACAAACATATTAGAGTATTGGATGAATCGACAACAATATGATTCAGATTTCGACAAATTAATACAGGTCGCACTTGCTACCAAAGACATTAAATATATAAAGACAGAAAAGTTTTGATCCTCCACAGTTTGGAGGATGCAAAGATGCGACACTTCGAAAAAGGTGCTCCCTTTTTGTTCGAATTTTAGCGCGCCAGTCGGATGAAATGTCATTTTTGTGAGAGAAAGAAACAACCTGTCAAATGACTCAACAAAATGAATGAAAAATGCATTATAATTTTTATTCAAACTATGCAGACTTTATTATTTTATATGAAAATATAGAAATATACAGAATTTCAATTGTGCATTTTCCATATTTTTCCAAAAAAATATTCAACCATACATTTATCCATGTAAATTCATTGAACATTTTTCTACTTCGCATAGTTCCGTCTGTTCGTTCGTTTGTTTGTTGTGCTTTATTGTTGTTTTTTTTTCAATGCTGCAGCATTTCAACGAAGCATTGACATTTTAAGTGAAAACATAAATGCATATTTAAATATTTTTTCTAAAAATATACAAATATGCAGAATTTCAATTATGAATTTCATATTTTTTACAAAAAATTATTCAAATTCACATTATTTCATGTAAATTCGGTGAAATTTTCGTATTTTCACACAACGAACTCCGGCTGGCTGTCTGTTCGTTCGTTCCTTTTCTGTGCCGTGTTGTTGTTGTGCTTTCGTCGATCCTTCGACGTCGTTCGTTCGTTTTGTTCGTTTCGTTCACAAGCCCAATTTTTTTGGCTCGTGAGTTTTATTTTTGGCTCGGCTCATTGAGCAGAGTAATCTTTGGCTCTTTATTTTTTTATTAATCTCGTGAGCCAAAAAAAAAAAGCTCATGAGCCAAACAATTTGGGTCATGAGGCAATTTGAATTTTGAGAGTCTAAAATTTAGCTCGCTCATGAGCGAGCCAATTATGAGCCAAATCCGTACCCTGGCAGCAACAGAGTCTTGAGTGGCTGTAGCAGCAATTCAATTATGCAGCAGATGAGTCGAGAAAGAGATATCCGCTGCGCAGTATTCGAAACAGCTTTCGACGTGTCTTCGCTAGACACGGCAAACGCAGTATTCAACTGCATTTTAATGCTGCGACTAAAAAAATTTACTTCATCCTCTATATCCGACCAGCCAAGCGATGAAGGGTCATCCTAAAATCATGTACAATATTAGTAAATATTACAAAAGAATTTATTAAAAATATAATACTAACAATTTTTCTAGCGCGGCGCACGAAAATTTTCAATTCAATAAATTTATTTTAACCTACTCATTTGTATGTTTGTTTGCACTTAGCAAAAAGAAAACAAAAGAGATCAAAAGGCAGCCATTTTTTCTTAAAGCTCTCTTTGAATGGAAGTTGAAAAGAGAAATAGTTGATTTGACGTTGCTTAGTTGCATTTCACAGTTGGGAATAGTTCCGAGCGGAGCTGAGAATAGACTGGGTTGCTGTAATTCGTGCTCATGTGATTGAATTACAAATTCCAGCTACCTACTTATACATCAAGTGTGAGCTGGCCAAAGATCTGGACTTACGAATTAACAAGAAACTACTGCACACTACAGTACCATTCCCAACCCCTGCCTACAATCCATGATTTTTTGTTTTCGAATAAACAATGATATATATGTCTACAAAAAAAAATTTAAAATTTCTACTAAAAAATTTATTAAATAACATAAAAAATTGAGAAAATGGGTCGAAACGTTGTGTTGAATTCTGCGGAATTTATAAGTTATGATGAAACAAATGATACGTCAGAGTGTTTAATTTGTAAAAAGAAATTGAATATGAAAAAGAATTGAATTGAAAAAGAAACTAATAATATTAAACGTCATTATAAAATATACCATGAAACTAATTTTAATAATAAAACTAATTATAATAATATAAATTTTAAAAAATTAATACATCCATACGAAGATATGTTTAAACTAAATCTAAATTTCAATAATATAGTTCAAAAAGTTAGTGAAAGTTCAATTAAAATAAAAAAACAATAATTGCAGAAACTGTATATAAAAAAAATGATGTGCTTAAAAATAGACATAGCTACGCGAATGAATAAAAATATACTCGGAATAAATATTCAATACATAAAAGATTACAAAATAAATATCAACACATTACGAATGATTCAAATCGAAAAAAACATACTGGAGAATTCTTAAAGCAAGAAATAATAAAATGTCTTGCAGAATATAATATTGGTGTACGTCAAATATATTCAAGTACTACAGACAATGGTGCAAACGTTCTCAAGGTGTCCAGATTACTACATGAATTACAAGATGAAATGCAGGTAAATATTTTTTACATAGTAAAAAATGTCAAAAAGCTAATTTAAATTTTAACATCGACATTAATTTGTCTATGAATATTCGTCATTACTTTTAAATTTAAACTTAATTAAAAATTTTATTTTTAAAAGATACTTAATGACAATTATTCCAGAGAATCATAAAACTTGGAGAATGTAGACGAAATACATACGCGCACTAATTCAGTTTTATCTGTGGTTAGATGCGCTGCACATACTATTCAACTTGCTGCATACGATGTTTTAAAAACGGTTTAAAATAATATAGAAGATTGCAGAAAATGTGTAAAAATGATAAGAACAATTATTCGTGGATCGAATTGCGGAATACACATGCCAACACTTGATAACGCAACACGTTGGAACTCAACATACGATATGTTGCGCTCATTATTAAATATAAGGAGTTTTGTAGAAGAAAATCATTACAGAATTCCGGATGTTGATTGGGCATTTGTTAGTGATTTTGTGAAAGTATATAAACCACTATCAGAATGTACACTAAAACTTCAACATGAGCAATATATTATCGGAGATTTCTATAGAGATTGGCTTTGTTGTGAATTTGAAGACGTATCATATAGAAACAATATACATGCAGATAAATTACTTTCAGCTTTGAAAACCCGCAAAGATAGGCTTCTACATAACGAAGCTTTTATATCAGCTATTTACGTAGATCCTCGTTTTAATTTTCCCTGTACAAAAAAACATAGCCATTGTTAGAATTGCATTGTTATAAATATTTATACTTATTAGGGCTGTGTGGTTAAAATATATATTTATTCAACAGCTTAATGCACATGTTATGCACTGTTATTGAGGGAAGAAAATTTACTTTTAAAATTAATAAAAATATAAATATATAAATTATAATATATAAATTTAAATAACCAAGAACAAAGTAGTAAAGAAATTTAAAATATTTCAGAACGCAAAAGTTAAATAATAAAAAAAATTGAATGATTTAAAATATTGATAATAATTAATGAGTATTTAAATAGTCAAACAGCCTATTATTCGATTAGTCACACAGTCCTAGGTTCTACTTAATATTTGGAAGATCAACGTCCATTTAATTATAACCACATTAAATTATATGAATGTATTTAAATATAATATATATATATACTTTCAGAACCATTTGCTTACAACGCAAGTTCTTATACTTGTCCTATCAGGAAAGAGTTTCATTTGACACAAACATATTAGAATATTGGATGAATCGACAACAATATGATTCAGATTTCGACAAATTAATACAGGTCACACTTGCTACCAAAGACATTAAATATATAAAGACAGAAAAGTTTTGATTCTCCACAGTTTGGAGGATGCAAAGATGCGACACTTCGAAAAAGGTGCTCCCTTTTTGTTCGAATTTTAGCGCGCCAGTCGGATGAAATGTCATTTTTGTGAGAGAAAGAAACAACCTGTCAAATGACTCAACAAAATGAATGAAAAATGCATTATAATTTTTATTCAAACTATGCAGACTTTATTATTTTATATGAAAATATAGAAATATGCAGAATTTCAAATGTGAATTTTCCATATTTTCCAAAAAAATCTTCAAACATACATTTATCCATGTAAATTCATTAAACATTTTTCTACTTCGCATAGTTCCGTCTGTTCGTTCGTTGGTTTGTTGTGCTTTATTGTTGTTTTTTTTTCAATGCTGCAGCATTTCAACGAAGCATTGCGACTGTAGTGAAAACATAAATGCATATTTAAATATTTTTTCTAAAAATATACAAATATGCAGAATATCAATTATGAATTTCATATTTTTTACAAAAAATTATTCAAATTCACATTATTTCATGTAAATTCGGTGAAATTTTCGTATTTTCACACAACGAACTCCGGCTGGCTGTCTGTTCGTTCGTTCCTTTTCTGTGCCGTGTTGTTGTTGTGCTTTCGTCGATCCTTCGACGTCGTTCGTTCGTTTCGTTCTCGAGCCCAATTTTTTTGGCTCGTGTGTTTTATTTTTGGCTCGGCTCATTGAGCAGAGTAATTCTTTGGCTCTTTGTTTTTTTAATAAGCTCGTGAGCCAAAAAAAAAAGCCAATTATGAGCCAAATCCGTACCCTGGCAGCAACAGAGTCTTGAGTGGCTGTAGCAGCAATTCAATTATGCAGCAGATGAGTCGAGAAAGAGATATCCGCTGCGCAGTATTCGAAACAGCTTTCGACGTGTCTTCGCTAGACGCGGCAAACGCAGTATTCAACTGCATTTTAATGCTGCGACTAAAAAAATTTACTTCATCCTCTATATCCGACCAGCCAAGCGATGAAGGGTCATCCTAAAATCATGTACAATATTAGTAAATATTACAAAAGAATTTATTAAAAATATAATACTAACAATTTTTCTAGCGCGGCGCACGAAAATTTCATTTCAATAAATTTATTTAACGTCGAAGTCAGTGACAACCTACTCATTTGTATGTTTGTTTGCACTTAGCGAAAAGAAAACAAAAGAGATCAAAAGGCAGCCATTTTTTCTTAAAGCTCTCTTTGAATGGAAGTTGAAAAGAGAAATAGTTGATTTGACGTTGCTTAGTTGCATTTCACAGTTGGGAATAGTTCCGAGCGGAGCTGAGAATAGACTAGGTTGCTGTAATTCGTGCTCATGTGATTGAATTACAAATTCCAGCTACCTACTTATACATCAAGTGTGAGTTGGCCAAAGATCTGAACTTACGAATTAACAAGAAACTACTGCACACATTGCAAATAAAAAAACATATTATAATGTTAAAGCATAAAATTAATTCATTTCACCTGTGTTGGTATAAACAAATGAAAATTTGATAATGTCTCACTATTGTATTAAACATATTTATGTTTATTAAACAATGATTTTTAAAACTTTTTGTTTTTCCAACAATTTTTTTTGTAATCCGTACCAGTCAATGTTTAGTAGTTGTTATATTAACAACTACTTGTAAATCTTACAGATTTACATCTGTGTATTTAACCAAAAAGAATTTCTTAAAATTGTAAATAAAACAAAAACATTATTATTTAGCATTTTGTTTAAAGGACAATGATTTTGTTAATAGAAATGCTGCATTTATTGATTAAACAATTCAAAACAATTCTGTGTTATATGAACAAAACGGATATTCGTTATGAGAGCAGATAAAATTGTGTCTTTGTTATATGAACAACTGATATGTTGCATATATATTTATCGGCCATTTGTTTATAATCGAAGCGTCATGACGCTTCGATTCATTCCATTAAATTCTGCTGTGTTAGCTCAGTAATCACCCTAAGCTTGTCCTATGATCTCAACAGAATGACTTCGAAATGAAACCCAGCTGCCACCAATCCAGCACATATTTTAATAACGTAATTATTTATTTAAAAAAAATACAAACACATTGACCACATTTGAAGAAAAATTCATACTCTAAATATATTAAACGTCAGTTTATTATAAAAAGTATATTATGTCGCATTCAATCATTTATAGCAAAAAATACCGAGTGATATCGATTTGGGGATAACGAAAGATATATTATTGAAATATAGTGCATTTTATGTGTATTTTAAAAATTACACATCAAAAAAGTAGAAAAACAAAAAGGCACTTTAATTTGTTTGTAGGGAATGCCGCAAGAGTCTCAAGAGCCACTTTATTCATTTTAACCACATTGATCGAGGAATATGTGGTTAAAATTATAGTAATGTTAGATAAAGGAAGCCTACAAGACACTACTTTATTGTTTTTGATCACAGGGACTTTTATGGTCTTTGTTTTTGACTACCTGTGCCTTTATAACAAGGAGAATAATTTACACAATTATTCCTCGATATTATAAAGGCACAATCCAACCAGACAAACGATGCCAAAAACCTAACAAACGATGCCCAAAACCTAACTTTATGCTATATTAAAAAGTTAAAGATATCCGAATGTTGTCGTAAAAGTGATCAAAAAGGTATCGGAAAGACTTTCAAATGTCCGTCTCTATGTTGACTTTTAGCTCTTGAAATGACAACTAAAAAGTTATGTTTAAGTCAACTATTAAAAAGCATCATCAGATAATTGTCCTCAAGACAGCCGATAAGATAGCTTAAATACAGCTTTTAGTTAACCCTTTTATATACCAATACACATGTCAAATATGACAACAAATTAATAATGTATTACACTCAGAAGAAAATGTCCCATTAAGTACTTAATGGTACGACCATTAATTTTATGGTTCATGAATTAATAGTTTTTTCTTTTTGAATCAAAAGTTTTCTAATTATTTGATAGTTTTCGAAAAATTCAGTACCATTAATCTAAATATTTCAATATTACTATTTAAATAGAATAAATACTATTGTTTTAATGGTTTCCTCCTATAATAATAAATAATAATATAATAGTTTGGCGCTACAGTTCTGTATAGAACTTCGGCCGAGCTCTCTCACCATTTTGAGCTGTGCGTGTTATATTTGTACTCAAAGTGGTGGGACCTACAGTTTATTGCCGAATCCGAACGGCGGGTGAGAGCTTTTTCATAGGCAATGGTTTTACTCTCGTAGGTTTGCCATTTACTGACGAGAGGTAGCGCGGTATAGAAAAATGTTTCTATGAAAAGATGTTGTTAGCCCCAGTCCAGGCTTGAACCGGGGACCTTTCGGCTCGCAGTCCAACGCACTAACCGCTGAGCTACCGCGGCTACAATAATAAACGTGGCATAAAAAACATAAACACGAATATAAACTTGTTCGTTTTGTACGTCATTCTACGTGTTTGTGTTTGCTCAAAATGGTCGCATGTATTTTTATAATAATCCACATAATTAAACACAACATTGGTAATGACTTATTGTATTTAATGTAAATTCATTACATTTAACCATTTTCTATTTATTACAGATAATAAATAATAAATGGAATGGCGACGGACTCTCTAAATGCAGAATAAAGTATTGTAAACTGAAGTGAACATTGAATGTGCTATAACCTTTTGCAACGAGAAGTGTCCATTTATATGTGTGATTTTTTAAAAGTTAATTTCAGTTTCGACATTTAATTAAAATAAATTATACATACAATTAACTAAAATCCACTTTCGTTTTAATAAATTATTAGGAAAATGTAATTCGACTATACTATATAATTAATAATTCGTATCACTAAATATTTGTAGGTTTTGCTTATTGTGATTAAAGGAGCACATTAAAAAATTATATGGGTTCCGTTTACGGCTTCACACATTTTTTTAGTGACAGTTCCGATTTCGGTTCCAAAAATCGAAACGGTTCCGGTTACAATTTCGGTACTTTGTGGTCCCAGAGAGTGAATAAATCCCTTAGAATATCGGTGCCGGTTATCGTTTCAAAATTTACAAAATATCGATTCCCGTTCCGATTCCGCTTCCGCTTCCAACCAAAAATAATTACATGGGTTCCGATTATTGCTCCACACATCTTTTTAAATCGGTTCTGATACCGGTACTTTACGGTCCCTTATTATACATAATTCACAAATTAACTTTGCTACATCCAAATAAATACTTCTTTAAAAATAATTTAAAAAAATATGAAATACATTTTTTAAATAAAACGTAGTAATAAATGTATATATTCTATTTATTTATAATACATACACATAATTACAATTAACCAACGCAGCGACCACCGCAGCTAAGCCGGAAAAGCCGTAGTCGTACCGGTACATTGAGTTGCATTTGGGCTTATTGAAGGGCCGCCTTATTTTTATTACGCTTCGGTTGCGGCTGCGGTTGCTGCGACAAAGCCCTTATTATACATAATTCACAAATTAACTTTGCTACATCCAAATAAATACTTCTTTAAAAATAATTTAAAAAAATATGAAATACATTTTTTAAATAAAACGTAGTAATAAATGTATATATTCTATTTATTTATAATACATACACATAATTACAATTAACCAACGCAGCGACCACCGCAGCTAAGCCGGAAAAGCCGTAGTCGTACCGGTACATTGAGTTGCATTTGGGCTTATTGAAGGGCCGCCTTATTTTTATTACGCTTCGGTTGCGGCTGCGGTTGCTGCGACAAAGCCTCAAGTGGCTGAATATTATTGATCTGGCGGAACGTTCATGCCAAGTAGCCACGTCACGCAGATGCATCAAATGCGCAGCAGCCCTTGATGCCAGACGTGCGTGTTTGACCGCTCAGTTGTTTCATTTACATCTACCAAATGTAATTAGTCTACCTTGTGTTAAAAAATAGAATGAAGCGTAGTGCATGGTTTCCATGCTATCTTTCGTTATCCCCAAATCGATATCACTCGGTATTTTTTGCTATAAATGTTGAATGCGACATAATATACTTTTTATAATAAACTGACTTTTAATATATTTAGAGTAAAAATGAAACAATTTGCCTTCAAATGTGTTAAATGTGTTTGTAATTTTTTAATTAATTAATTACGTTATTAAAATATGTGCTGTGTCTTTCTATTGAGATCATACACCCAGAAAAAAATTCCCTCAAATCCCATTAAAATTGGTCAATAGGACAATTATTGATTTAATAGTATACAAAAAATAAATCTTTTCATATAAACTGAATGGCAATGTCATGTCTTTTCTAGTATTTAATGGTATTTTCCGATTAAAATAATAATTTATCCTATTGACTATTTTTAATAGTAAAAAACTATTATTTATATAGTATTTTTTTCTGGGTGTAGGACAAACTTAGGTTGATTACTGAGCTGAACCACAAGTCCAAAGGTTCCATAACCCAAGTTACGTACTGGGCTCGGACTGCTGTTTTTCTATTCCGCACTACCGCTTGGCATACAATGGCAAATTTTCGAGTAAAACATAGCCCTGAGAAAAGTCCCTCCATGTAGATTTGGAATTATACAGTCCACCACTTGAGTGAAAATATACAGCTTATGGTGAGATATCTACCCAGGCAGAAATTAACAACTGGGCCCGCCTCCGCGCAGTATTGCCGCCAGTATCACCAAGACTGACATCCAATACTGGGATCGTTGTTCGCCAGTACCGTGCCAGCGTCGAAATAAAAACATCTGCGGGAGCTGGGTCCAATTGTTCTACCAGTACTGGCACAACACTGACAAACACTAATGCCAATGCTGGCCTCGTTATTCTTCAGTACTATGCCAGAGTCATAGGTTATTGAGTGCTATTGCGCCAAACTGTATTACTATTAGAACGTAATGTTTGTTCTCCGAGAAAATTTTTACATTTATTTGCACGATTATTACATTTATTTGCACGATTATTACATTTATTTGCACGATTTCAAGGAGCATAGAACTTCTTTTGTACACAAAAGAAATGTTTTGTTAAAATTTTAAAATATTAAAAAAAAAAATGAAATGTCAAAAAACTTAATGTCAATGTGAAATAGAAAAATGT
The DNA here is from genome assembly GCA_951804985.1 of Dryomyza anilis. NCBI lineage: Eukaryota > Metazoa > Arthropoda > Insecta > Diptera > Dryomyzidae > Dryomyza > Dryomyza anilis. Next base: position 59,176,286 of record OX638131.1, read on the forward strand.
AAACAAAAAACATATGTTTGTTACAGCAAGCTAGAAAAGTGATATCGATTTATAGGAAAAGTTCAAACATTTAAACTTTTGCTATCACTCGCTATCACACGTTATCCCTCAATATCATCGGGGGATATCGCTTGCTATAAAAAGGTGTTGTAGCATTCATATTTCTGGTTTGAAATGATTTGTATTTCATCTCTGTTTAGCGAAATGGTGATGACGAGTGATAGCGAAAGATAGCATGGAAACCATGCATAACTCGACTCATAAAAAAAATTTGTTGAAATTTGAAAATAAATATTATCGATTTTTTCAAAATGTTAAACAATAATATTATTTTTATTTTTGAAAATAATATTGTTATTTTTTTGTTTTGGCGTATAAAAAAAATGTGCCAAATTATTGCTTTGACTTTTCATTTTAAATTTAAATTTGCATTTTATTTTTGTTTAATTCAGATGTGCTTCAGCATCTTATAAGATGCTTCCAACATACGATGATGGAGAATTACAACGAATAGAAACAGGTTAAGATCCAAATACCTTTGTTAATAATAATATAATACACTTTGCTTTCTACATAGAAATATCTTGATATTTTCTGCGACATGCCGGCGGCCTTCGAGCGACTGACGCCCTTATAGTACTATAACCCTTTCTTTGTCGTTCTGACAACGTACATATAGACTTCCAGGGCTATCGAACAAATTGCCTTGAAGCCGTAGAGAGACTGGCGATCTTCCATATTGGCTTCAAGGGATATCGAACCGATTGCCTACTTAAAAATGGATTTCATATCTTGGCCAGTGCAAAGGTCACGAGCAGAGTGAATACTGCCGTTGACTGTACTCAAATCAGGAGCCAAATGCATGTTGGATGTAGCCGGTGGTATCCGTGATATCGACATTAAGGAAATGTCGCTGATCTTACTATGACATGGACATTAAGACCATACGCATACAATGCAAAATTTTATAATTAAAAATAAAAAAATTAAATAAAATAAAAGTCATTTACATGTTAAATTTATAAATATTTATTAAAATTTGTTTTGATAATATTATTAGAAATGATATCATTTAATTCTGTATGTCACCTAAAATAATAATAATATTTTCTAAATGATAAATTGTATCGTTCAACGATATCGATAATTTTATTGTTGGAACTCAATATACCATTGCACTTAATATTAACTTGCGAATGCTTTCAAATCAATCATTACTTTCAAATCGTAGAGTTGAGGTTAACGTTTGAAACACCTTTATCATAAATTTAAGAATCATACACTCTCAGAAAATTATTGTTAAAATCTAACAATTACGATTTTTATTCATATAACAATAAAAATTGTTAATTTGTTTTCTATATTTTGAGTGATGATTGTAGCTTTTTTACACTTAACAATCATTTTTGAGAAGATTGTTAAATTTATTTTTGGATTGTTAAATTTAATTTAATTGTTAAATTCAACAATTCGATTTTCAAAAAATTGTATGATCGAACAATCTCAAAACACTTCAAAATAATTTTTATTTTGTGTCAAATTAATTTTCATTTCAATTTAATTTCACCCATCGTGCTCTTTGGATTTTGAAAAATAAAATATATATAAAAAATAAAATATGAATATCGTTCTGGATTCTGTTTCGCAACCACACGGCCACTATTTGACGAACACAATCAAGCTGCGTCATAAACAACAGTAACAGCAGTAATCAACCATCAACGTATGCGAAGTTCGATTGCAGCACCAACTGTGTGGAAATATACAGCAATTAATCCAACCTACACAGCAAACTTGTGTAGAAGTGTTTGTTTATATGTTCTGCCTCTTCAAGAAGACAGCCCAACCCGGTCGACCGTAGTGGTTGTCAGCATCATCACCGACGATTTACGTCTGCTGACCCCGTTTGGGCTTTGCATGTGTCCGAAAAAGAAGCGAACCCATCCTGAAGGCCGGCGACCAGGTTCTGACATTTGACTCTGCGACAGTATACAGAATATTTACTTTTTGACATTTTGCATGTTCGAGTGCTATTATAACTGCGGAGACTCGTCAACCATGACCGTTGGTCAACAATTTCTTCCGAGTGCTTCATCGAAAAAAGGACGCAACACTGTATACTGTATACTGTAAGCTCAAAATCATCAAATTAAACAACAAACACCGCTTAAAAGTTACACTTCCCTACGGAAAAATGATCCGGTCCGTGACTGGTGTAGTTTTGACACCTTTTTTTCGCACCATGATGGCACTGGTAGTATGTTATTCAAAAATATACATTACATATATTTTAAAAATTCATAAAATCTAAATTCTTATTTCAAAAATTCTATTTAAATTATGTAATTTTTATAAAATATATTAATATAAATAAAAAATATATAAAAAAACACTTTATATAAAAGTTTTAATAAAAATAAATGAAGTAGGCTATGTGAAAACGTATTATTGCTATTTATAACAATCTGATTTTTAATCTAGTCTTGATTTCTAATACCAATTTAACAATCCAAAATAACAATTCCAATTGTTAATATTGACGTTTAATGTTAGATGTCAGATTTGACTCTAGTTGCTTCAAAAATCAATTTCGAAAAAATAATAATTGTGATTAATAGATTATTGTCAATGCCATTTTGACCAATATGATTGTTAATTTATTGTTAGAATTAACAATTTATTTCTGAGAGTGTAGGTTTTTCATTAAAAACTAGTAGCTTAACCTTTACTTGAATATTTCCTTATTTTCAAATCATAGCATTTTCAATAAAATCAATAGCTTCCCAAGAAACAACTCGTTCCGCTTATGTTCCGTTATCGGTACAGCAAAACGGAATCATATTCCGGAAACGTATTGGAGAGCGGATTTTAAGGAACATCGAAAACGTATTCGAATCAGATGAAAATCCGTTATGACGTGCCGAAAACGTGCCATTGTATCGCACTTTAAACTGAGTACAAATTTTTATCGTACGATTGAAACGCACCAAAAACGTGCCATTATCGTACCGTTTTTTTTTACGAAAAACGAAATACAACAAAACGTACAATAAACGTGCTGTAAACTGAGTAAAAAAAATAAGCTTACTTAAATATTATTTATATTTGTAAATTAAAACAAGTACATTATATTTTTGTATGTTATTTTTAATTGATTATTTTAATAAATTATTATAAACTTATTTCATTATAATATTAAGTTAATTATTAAATCAAGATGGTTTACAGAGTATCAATTTCCATCACACTAATCGGGATGATCGGCTGACCACCTGAGAATCTTAATGTGGGCGTTGTAAGCTCATCATTTGTATTGAATGGTGAGTCAGCTCGTCCATTCTGCAACAATAGATTCAAATCTTTCAGGATCTAAATGGGTAACCTTGATTTTGGGATCCACCTCGCAATGTGGCTTATCAATGGCTTAATGGCTACGCTTATGTTGTGCGAATTCTTGTACGTAATCATCACCTTTTCGGCATCCAAACAGTTTGTAAACCGCAGTTAAGGCTGCTGTAGAAAATCATGGGAGCAGTTAAACAAAATAGATGCAACCGTTAATTGATTCGTTTGTATTGAAGACATTGGTTTCTGCTTCCATGATAGTACGCATTTTACAAACACTTGTTTTTTAATTGTGTGTCTTTTTGTTAATAAGCTTATTAACAAATATAAAGTAAATGGTTGTGAAATTTTTTATTAGTAAGCTTATTAAAAAATCTAAGTCTGCAAACCTTAACAAAAATGTATATTGAGATGTCATCCAACCAATATCGTAGACTTCAACCCTGAGCGTCAAGAGCTGCACGAAATCGATGCCAGCAGCCAAAATGTGGTAGATGTGTTTTTGTTGTAAGCTGAGAAAGTAAACGTTATATGGAATAAAACTGTATGAACGTCGTGTAACTACTATAAGTGTAGATCTTTATAAGTGCTATTAAATTCACCGTGTAAATTTTTATTAAACTAATAATACAACTCGTATACAGTGACATTAGTTGCTTATGTGGCATTGACTGCCCAACCTTAATAGAGGTATCACGACGATTGCATGCCTGTCTTCTATGGGTTCGAATCCTGCCTGCGGCAATATTTTTTTTCAATTAATTTTTATTTTATTTTTATTTATTATTATTAATATATATTATTATCATATAATTCATCATAATGTTATTTAAACATTATAATATGAATGTAGCAATTTAATAAATAATTCACCAATGCATACGTTTGATTATTACACATCAAAATTAATTCCACAATATTAATGGACAGTGGTCGAGTGGAAGTGTACTGGCTTTGCAATCCGAAAGAAAGGTGTTCAAATCACCGTGGAACATTGTGTAAAGATAATGTTTTTTCAATTAATAATAATTTAATTAAAATAATACAATTAATTTAATTAATTTCAGAGCAGAAAAACTGAATTAAAATATAATTATATTCTTCAATAAAATATATAACATAAAAAAGGTATATGTATATATTTTTTATTGTATTAACATTCTATAACTGTACTCTAAAAATGTTTACACAGTTATTTGAACAAAGAAGAATACAACCTGCTATTATACCCAATATGTCACAGGGTAAGCGTTTGAAAAAATAATCATAATTGCCTTTAAGGTCTAGTGTGTTTTTCAACGCGCGTCCAAATCTAATAGCTTACCGAAATCTGTGTTTGGACTTCTGTGAATATTTAAAACAATATACCGAACGCCCCCGCAAACCTTGAATAGGCTCCAGAATTATATTCGAGAGCTTGAAACATACAAGCTTAGAAAAGCACGTCTACCACATTTTGGATGCTGGCATCGATTTTCTGAAGTTGTCTTGGCGCTTGTGCTCGAAGTGTACGATATTGGTTGGATGACATATAACGGGATAATGATTTGAAAAATGCCTTTTTTGTTGTCCTATATGAGGATCCCCTTTTTTTTTACTTATTTTGTAGGATTAAGTCAATATTTAAAAGAAAAAAACTAAATGTAGGTTAAATTAATATCGAGTTGTTAAATGTTAAATGTTGAAATCAATTTAAGAATTAGTGTTAATATTGATTTGAATATAAGGAAATTTTCAAGTTAAGGTTAAGCTACCAGTATTTATTGATAAAGCTATGATTCCTAAATTTAGGTTAAAGGTGTTTCAAACGTTAACCTCAACTCTACGATTTGAAAGTAATGATTGATTTCCAAGCATTCGCAAGTCAATATTAAATGCAATGGCATATTGGGTATATGCCTCATATTTATAATTGTTTTAAAGTTGGAAGTAATCAAATAGCATTTACACGGCACCTAAATAGCTTTTATACAGTCATATGCTTTATACCCAAGAATAATAGAATAATAAGATTACGCATTGCGCATGTACACCCTGTATTGCTGACGTCAAAAACTATGGAATGTCAAGTAAAGGAAATTAAATTAAGACATTTCATAAATTACAAATATTTATTTCACTAAAATTTTGTTTTTGAAAACATTTTTGGCAAATAACATTGGCTTCCGGCAGTTTCCTCGGTGGATGCATCAACTATCGTGCTGATCAAGACATTTCTGCACATGGACATTGCAACAACATTCTGACACAATGGAAAAATTACAGTTGTCAAAAAACTTCTACGTACATGCGCAGAAGATTCAAGTTTTGAACAACGTTCTGCGCAATCTTTGTTTCTATTATTCTTGCTTTATACCCAGCAAGAACACAACCGGTCATATGAGCAGTAATATTACAACCCAATAAGCAATGAGTTTAAGGTTCGATAAATTTGGAGAATTTTCTTTTACAACCAGTGTGGATGTAATGTCATGATCAAGCCGAAGAAATGAATTTTATTCCAACGTTGGTTTTCGAAGTTAAAAAAACTTGACACGAAATTCACTACACAAAATTACTCAGTGGCAACCCAGTGTCGTGATAAATTAAATGTCAACAAGAAAAATTTTAATTTTTTCAGCACTACATATGTGCCACTGCATTCGCACAATCAGTGAGATCATTGTTTTTCGCTTGAAATATCAAACAGACAAATCAAATAATATATAAGTGCAGGTCCAAACACGAAAGTCACCCCGAGTATTCTACTGCAAGAATAATAGAAACAAAGATTGCGCAGAACGTTGTTCAAAACTTGAATCTTCTGCGCATGTACGTAGAAGTTTTTTTACAACTGTAATTTTTCCATTGTGTCAGAATATTGTTGCAATGTCCATGTGCAGAAATGTCTTGATCAGCACGATAGTTGATGCATCCATTGAGGAAACTGCCGGAAGCCAATGTTTTTTTGCCAAAAATGTTTTCAAAAATAAAATTTCAGTGAAACAAATATTTGTAATTTATTAAATGTCTTAATTTAATTTACTTTGCTTGACATTCCATAGTTTTTGACGTCAGCAATACAGGGTGTACATGCGCAATGCGTAATCTTATTATTCTATTATTCTTGATTCTACTGTACAGAAAATACACGATGAGCTGATATACAATGTAAGTGGCCAAGGTTTACGAATACGTTTATGAAATATTAATATATTTTCATTCATACGCAGACAACATTGATATTTTACGTGAACCAGGCAATGTTATACATCGCAGTGGCGCAATTGGATTCACTGGTTTGATCTTTGAGGAACGTCGTGGATTTTACAAGAAGTGCAGGTGTTGTGTTGTTGCAGCTGTAGAACATACTTTAATTCCTTTTAATATATAGTATTATAAATTATAAGCCTTTTCTTTTATTTTATATTTAAACCTTTAAATAGGGAAATATATGGGCTTGAATTCAAGTGTAATTTGAAGGTCGAATCACATTTTATTTATAGCTTACAATTAAGTTAAACCTGTAATGTATATTGAATGTCGGAATTCAAGTTTATTGGATAAAAAGCTACCAGTTTTGCTGGATAACGCTATGGTTTTCAAGCTTACAATTACAAAAAGTTGAACGCTTTTCTCCAGTAAAAGCTTCGATATCCTTGTTCAATATACCTTCGAAAATCACTTAATATCCAGGTTTATGGTTTATTGGGAAGTAGCAAAACTGAAAGATTCAGTAAAATTTTCTATAACGTTGTCAAGAGTGTCGGGATATAATTGACCGAAACTTTTATGTGCGTGTGATTTTTTATCTCTTTCTTACTCACATGCAATGATATACAATTGAATATATTTTTGTCACTGTTTTTTTGGTAATAAGTGACGATTAAATTACTGGTAAATTTACGGAATATTTTACGTAAAATAAACTGTTATAACTTTGAGGTTAGAGATGGCTGAATAACTAATAAACTAAGCAAAATTATACCAAATTAAACAAAAAAAAACTAAAATTGCTTAGTTTTAATTTTTATTGCATTTAGTGTTACATTTTCTTTTAAAACGCCTTTTCTTTTGTTTGCCCTTGTTTTGCTTCGCTCGATGCATTTGTTTAATACAGAAGACCCTACCACTTTGATGACATCTATAATATAAATAGATAATTAAGAAATATTTTTCAATATACTTTATTTCAATGTTTATCAATTATTTATTATTTAATGCAAAACTTTTTTTAACCTTCCAATGTAGCGGCTGTTCGAAGAAAAAAGCAAACGTAAAGAATAACTTACAAATAAAAAATGGTGGCAAACCAACGCGCAAAATATACTATTTTTTATTACTAGTAAAATTATGGGTAATTTATCCATCATTGGTCCTGCAGGGATATATTTCAAATTAGTTATGTATGAGTAAGAAAATATTACATTGTCTCTATGTTGTTGTTTCGGTAAGGCATGTCTTGCTGGGTATAGACTTACGCCCTTTGAACCATATAAAAGCCGTATAAGTACTGTAAGGGCTTTTATGCGGTGAAAATTACTGAATAAGAATTTCGTGAAAAGCTTTACACCACATTTATATAAAAGATTGTGCTACTTGGTTGTTGGCGAGGGAAGTCGGTATACTGTTTTACAGGGTTCGCGGACAATTCATCTTAAACAATTCATCGTTTCACAATTCATTGAGCACAATTCATCGTATGCACAATTCATCGTATGCACAATTCATCGTACCACAATTCATCGTATATACAATTCATCGTATGCACAATTCATCGTATGAACAATTCATCGTATGCACAATTCATCGTATCACAATTCATCGTATGCACTATTCATCGTATGCACAATTCATCGTATGCACAATTAATCGTATCAGAATTCATCGTATGCACAAATCATCATATGAACAATTCATCTAGCGAAAGAAAATTTACTCAGGAGAGTTATTCAATTTTGTATTTGTTTAAAAAAATTACATATTTTTTGGTAAATGTTTGCCTGTGACTCTCTTTTGTTATCACTTCTTCTATTAATGTAATATATCAGCTGTTGTTCCAATTAGATAAAATTGAAAAAAATATTCCAAAAAATCGCGCTTTTTTGAATATTGAATAACTCTTCTGAGTAAATTTCCTTTCGCTAGATGAATTATTCATACGATGAATTGTGATACGATGAATTCTGCATACGGTGAATTCTGCATACGATGAATTGTGATACGATGAATTGTGTTCGATGAATTGTGATACGATGAATTGTTTAAGATGAATTGTCCGGTTCCCGTTTCAGAGATTCACAGAAGTCCAAACAATAATAGATTTCGGTAAGCTATTAGATTTGGACGCGCGTTATGATATATTTTTTGTAAGGGTTTATTTTGCAATCATAAAAACATACTGTTTTTAGCGTCACTGCAGTTTTGTTCCTAATTTTCACTGCCCCTTTTTGGTTATGTTTTTATCAAATCATTTTCAAATTCAGAATAAGCGTTAAAAATAGCACTTACTTTATTTTTGAAACTGATTTGAAAAACACACTAGACCCTAAACGAAATTATGATATTTTTTTCAAACGCTTACCCTGTGGCATATTGGGAAGCGACAATAGAAAATTGTCGAAGTCGAATCCGACAATAATTTGAAAATATTTCATGTTAAAATGGATCCACAAATATTATTTTCAAATTATTGTCCGATTCAACAATATTAAACACAAAATTTTTGATTATGAAAATTTCAATTGTTAATTTTCATGTATGCTTTGAATGGCATTTTTAAATTTGAAATATTATTTTTAAAAAGAAAACTAACAATTTTTAATTTTATGTCATTTTTTATTAGCATCAAATTAACATTAAAATTTTGCGCCGCAAATGGAACCTTCTCTATGTTTGAGCTGCGCAATGATGACGTCTGCCAGTAGGGCGGTATTCTATATTCACACGCCTCGGGCGTTTAGGTTAAACTAAGTTGGACACCACCGCGATGTATATAGGGCTATAGACATATCTTCCAGTGTGACATCTACACATCATTTTCTATGTGTGTAACAGCATAAAAAAAAAACTTGTGAATTTATTTGAGAATATTAATTTATTTCAATATGTAAGAAGAACTACAAATAATGTGTTTTTCTCACAAAAAGTTTTCTTTAAATGACAATCATGAAAATTTTATAAATACTTTTTATGAAAGGAAACAAATGACAAAGATTATTTTTTATAGGAATTAAACATATTGTTTTATGAAAAAAGGAGCATGGTTGAAATATTTGCAGGTTAAGTCATCTTTCAAAATTCATGCGCAATTTATTTTTTTTTTAAACTGTTTGTAAGATTCAACATTTGTTTACGAAAAATTTTAAACAGAACATCAATTGTTTAAATTAAACAAATTTCAACATTTTGTAAATTTTCAAGAATTTTCAAGATACAAAAGAAACCACAATGAATGGCAAAAGTGATAAGAATGATTGTGCACAGTAAAATTTAAAAAAAAATCTCCAAATTAGAAAGCAAAAAACCATATCCTGAAAATAAAGTTTAAAATGACAACGAATTCTAATATTTTTAATATTATCTACTTGACATTCACAGCACTATGTATGTCGACTAAATGTCGAGATTGTCTAACACACAGAAAACTGATTTGTTGCGACAACCAACTAAATAGCCCTACCGAATCATTCTGTTGCGATATAGTAGTTGCAACAACCTCTTAATTCGGTTCTGGCAACCTCAAAAACGGTGAACATGAAGTTTAGAGGTTGCCACAACAAGTCGTTGATTATGAGGTTGTGACAACCTCCAAATCGGTGATCATGAGGTTGTGACAACTTCCAAATTGGAGAGCATGAGGTTTTCGCAATATCCCAGTCGGTGAGTATGAGGTTTACTAAACCTTGAATTGACATTTTATTATAACAAAGTTATTTATGATCTTATGTATTCTATTTGCGTAAATATGTCGCGCACACAATTTAGAAGTATATTTCTACCCAAGTAACCACGGCTCGACAATTACAACAAACTCTTGTAGCAAATGTGTTACTTTTAAGTTGTGATGTCACAATGCTGTGATATACAAGTCATACATTCTGATAATAGAACATAAATTTAGACCCGGGGCTTTTTGACTGGCAATTAGGTAGCAAATAAGTATTTTTCGTATGATATAGAACAAACACTTTAATGATAATTGTGTGGCTACCACTTAAGTTGCCACAAAGTGGTTACTTCGGTAATTCCTGCGCCCTGGAAAAAAACACTATGAAAAGTAACATGTATCTGCATGCATTTTTTTTTATTTCCTCATAACAAATAAATAAAAAAAAAACTTTCTATTGGCACATATGGTCACATATTTTTTTATTTATATTATATTTCACTAACAAATAAGCAATTTGTACTGAATAAATATATTATTTTATTAATGATTGTATATTTATTTCGCAATGTAACTTAATTAATCCTATGATTTCTACATGTGAAAATTTTTGACGTTCATTTATTTCCGCATGTATCCATAATTGTTGGCAAGAAACTGGCAATACAACAGCTGATAGACATGGGGTTGCCGTTTGTCATTTATTTTGTTGATACAACAACTTCTTCAATCGCCATAACAAATGCACGAATGTCAATTTTGGCAGAATGAAAAATGCAATCATTAGGTTACGGTAACCGAACGTGCAGTTGCGCGGACTAACGTTTCGGTTAGAGTAAAAAATGGTACGTTAATTTTTATGACATGATGTTACAACAAATATATTTCGGTTGCAACAGTGAGTCGTTGGTTCAATAAACCTCATGCTAAAAGACTATTTTTCTGTGTGTATATACTTCAACCATGGAACAAAGTATCGGTAACATCTTCCCACACGTTGAAACTCATCAGGTTTTAATAGATGTCTAAAAAGTATGATCTGACAGCTATTATTGCTATCTTTGCAACAGGTCTTGTGAAGACACCATTCTTCTTTTGGACAGTTGCACTTCTGACATTGCCGTATTTTACTTTGTACACCGTTTGAACAATTCCAAGGGGTCAACTATTCCTTGGAAGATTAAGATCGACGATGACAACTTTATCATCCGCTGCTAACGATTTTTGCTTGGTGAACCACTTTTTCTCTTCGTAAGCGTTGGAAGATACTCCTGTACCCACCGTTTCAGAACAAATCTGCGAAGTATTGAGTCTTTCTCCAATTTTTCTTAAGGATGGCGTCATCTTGATTAAAACACCAAGTGGTTTCTCTCCAGTTAATGACCCAAGTAGAAAATGGTTTGGTGTTAAGGCTTCTTCATGTGCTGATTCTACTTCAACTTATGTAAGTGGTCGAGAGTTTACAATTCGTTCACATTCGAGCAACGCATTATTAAGTGTGCTATCCTTAAAATAGAACTGATCGTGCTAATGCATTACCAGATGATGTGTACATTATTGATTTTGCGAAAGCAGTATTGGACGCTTTGTGTCTGTGGACACGTTTGAATGGTCAATTCTGCCATACATCCTAATTACGGAGTTTTCATCCAAATACGGTGAACATTTAAACAAAGATCTTGACTATCAATATTTTTGCCTTTACGTAAATTGATAATTTCATCAAAGATAGTTATTTGACTTCGATAATAGAATGCAACGTGAAGATTTAAAATATTTTAAGCGATCGCAAAATGCAAATATCGTGAAAATTTTCGATAGTTGAATAGAAAAATACTCTTACGAAACCCTCCTAGTGGGTGCCGACTGCCCAAGTAACCACTTTGTGGTAACTGTAGCCACACAATTGCCATTAAAGTGTTTGTTCTAAATCATGCGAAATATACTTATTTGGTACCCATTTGCCAGTCAAAAAGACCCGCGGCGAGGTTTAGTTGCCGCTAATTTTGATCCATTAAAGTGTCGGTTCACCTATTTGGAACTTGAACTGTAAGTTATAATGTGAAACTTGTGTGCATTAAAAATAAAAATAATAAAGATCTTACGCAGTGTCATTAACGTGAATATATGTCGTGTAATAAAACTGCACATAATGTCAAAAATATGCTATGACATAATAATATAAGTCTACGAACAGATTTTTCGGCAAACTACAACTTTAATTTAACAAACGGTTCAAGTTTTCGGGTTAAAGCTTATATTCTACCCTCGCTAATTTTAACGCGCACCTAAAACAATGTAATTTGTGAATTTTTTTTAAAAAAGTGATTTTTGTTATTTCTCAAATTATACTATTCCGACTGTCCTTTTTTACAACCCAACGTTCCATAGATATATGTAGTAATATAATAAATATATTGTGTTTAATAATATACATTTATACCATTTTAATGTTAATTAGCTATATTATTAATAAACATGTTCCCATTTGGTTCTTCATTATATACATGCAACATATATGGAACCTAATACATTTTATAATTTGCCACTAATTTGCCACGTCATAAGAACATAGTTAGCTCCGAGCATTCTCGTATATGTTCCATTATCGGAATGTATGACTTATATATCATAGCATTGTGACATATTATTGCGTGTGTTCAATATATGTTATTAGCCACCGCTTTGCAAATAAAAATTACTAGTTTGCAACACTGGTGTTGGAGGTAACATAACACAAAAGTTTGTTGCAATTGTCAAGCCGTGGTTACTTGGGTGGTACACCCAAAAAAAAATCATGTACAATTAAAAAATTGTATTTAATATAACAATACATCTTGTTAATTTACGTCCATAGAGATATCTTGTTAATACAACAATTATAATATTGTAAAACTTTAAGATATTTTAAATTGACGATCAACAAAGTGTTGTTAATATCAAAAGACATTCTGTTATATATAAATGAAAATGTATTTATATTAACAAGATTATCATGTCACTTAAAAAACAATTCTCGTCGTAATAATAACGGTATTCCTTCAATTTATTTCATTGAATAAAAAGCATAATTTGAATTTCTAGAATTTATTGATAAAAATTGAAAAACTGTTCTTGTGATGAAACCAGAGCTCTCGATTACCCGAGTTCTCGGGTTTTAAATGTTCGAACTACCCGGGTAGTTCTTTTGTTTGTTCGTGTGACCGTTTTTTTCTATGTATGTCCGTCCGTTTGCTTAATGTCGGAAAGTGAAAAAAGACAGGACCGGATGCTAACAAAGCGTCAAAGGTCCACCGAAGAGGCAAAACAAGAGCATAAAAAATAGAAGTTGCAGTTCTCCGGAACTAGAAGACCCTTCAGTGAGGTACTGAAGGACAATCTAGTTGTAGCTGTTATCGACAGAAATGACACCAACGGCAGCATCACCCCGGAGAATTGGAGAATAGTGGTGGAAAGACTTTCCTCGCAATTCCTCTCTCTCATCCTGGAGCATCCAGGACCAATGCCCACATGCAGAGATACCGGATGGCAACAAGGACATGTAAAACTTATTGCCTGCGCTGATAAAAGGTCAGTGTGAGAACCCGGTTGTGGTGGAGAGTACGGAAGCGGTGGCCCATACGGGTAGCACAGTTGCGATGGTGAAAACTTTCGTACCCTCATTGTCTCCTCCTATGGATCTCGACTTTTCGTCATCCGATACGGAAATTGTAGATGTAAGCCAACTTTTTCTCGACGAAGACTAGGTACGAGGTAAACCTTCTTCATGAATTCTTGCAAAGAAAACACATAATATTTTCCCATTATCTAATTACAACAACGCTGATATATTCGTAACCATTCTGGAGTTAGGCACCACTTCATATTGTGTTATCTCGGTATATCTCGCAAATGATCTGCAAGGAACCTTCCCGCCTGATAGCCTGCAGAAGGCCATCGGTGATGCAGAACTGAACCACAAGGAGGTAATTATTTGTAGTGACGCCAACGCTCACCTCACTATCTGGGACAGCACTGATATCAACACCTCTATTGTTGATACCGGAACCAACCTTTATCACAAAGAACAGGAGAGAAGTCACTATACACTTATCTCAGACCTAACTTCACAAAAGTCATAGACAGGAGAGTGTCAAATGATTACTCCTTTTATTGACCATTGTTATATTCAGTTTAGTATTAACGATCAGTCACATACTCCACCCCTCCCCCTGAATTACAGAAAAACAATCTGGATACGATACAATGATATCGTGACAGCAAACCTTTCGACCATAAGACCATAATGCTAAGCATACTAGACTCTCACAGGACTGAGAATGCTACAAAGTCAGTCTTCAGACATATAAATCGGCACTCAGAAAAGCCAATCGAGATTCGTGGAAACTTTTCTGTGGGGAAGCATTTCAAGCATCGCGATTAAGTAAAATCCTATCCACCAATCCCACCATTCCAAGCTATCTTACTTATCCTGATGGCACTTGGATGGTCTAAATTAACGAAATATTTGTTAATATACGATCAACAAGAACTATTTTTTTTATTTACAATTCTCTTTTTTCATTGTTATATTATCAAATTCCCTTTTTTTATTTAATAAAGTACTTTTGTCTCATTAACAAAGTAAATTCGTGTGATATACTAATTTATTTTGTGAGACAAACACATTTATGGTGTTCGTCGAACAAATTTATTATGTTCTAAAAACCAAATTTAATTTGTTCTTTAAACATATTTTATTTGTTCTATAAAATAATTTATTTTGTTTGAAAAATATATTTTTTAGTACCTCCTGTGCCTTTATAATAAGGGTTAAAAATTGTGTGTCTATTTGTCTTCTTATTATAAAGTCACATGTAGACAAGGACCCTCATCTTGCAAAATCCCTGTGATGGAAAATTGTAAAGTCGTGTCTTGAAGGCTTCTTATTACACAGTGCCGTGCAACTTTTATTTTAACACAATCGATTTTTGCTTGGTGAACCACTTTTTTCTCTTCGTAAGCGTTGGATGATACTCATGTACCCACCGTTTCAGAACAAATCTGCGATGTATTGATTTTTTCAATTTTTCTTAAGGATGGCGTCATCTTGGTTAAAACACCAAGTGGTTTCTCTCCAGTTAATGACCCAAGTAGAAAATGGTTTGGTGTTAAGGCTTCTTCATGTGCTGATTCTACTTCAACTTATGTAAGTGGTCGAGAGTTTACAATTCGTTCACATTCGAGCAACGCATTATTGAGTGTGCTATCCTTAAAATAGAACTCATCGTGATAATGCGTTATCAGACGATGTGTACAGTATTTTGCGGAAACAGTATTGGACGCTTTGTATCTGTGGACACGTTTGAATGGTCAATTCTGGCATAAATCCTAATTACGGAGTTTTTATCCAAATACGGGGAACATTTAAACAAAGAACTCGACTTATCAACATTTTTGCCTTTACGTAAATTGATAATTTCATTTTTGAAACTCTCTTCTTGGATTAAGCGAAACAAATAGTTATTTGACTTCGATAATAGAATGCAACATGCAGATTTAAAATATTTTAAGCGATCGCAAAATGCAAATATCGTAAGTTCTTTGGAGTTTGTTCCAACTGGAAAATAGTTGATCGATAGTTGATAAGAGAAATCCTCATACCAAACCCTCCTAGTGGGTGCCGACGGGTAATTATCACCACAGTTGTCTCCAATGCTCTGTGGTGGTGATGGAGATTAGCTAAGGTCAGGTGTCAGGTCCTCATGTTTGTTACTACTCAATAGTACAGCAACAGGTAATGGTACTTGATCATAAGTTTGAGGTACCCGCCCCTCCTTTCCCGATCCCTCATCGTTTCTCTCCCCTGGGCTGAATTAAGTTACCGTGTCAATAATATGCTAGGCTGTGGGCCCAATTTAAAAATAGCGCATTCGCAAGCGGCATAGGGTGGATCTTCCTTTTCTCCGATATTCGTGGGAACAAACATGCACAATCAAAACAAAAAATCTAAACAAAACAAAACTGACGGCAACTGCAACGAACAGGACACCTTAATTGACAACGGCACTGATAAAGAGTACGGCTCTCTCAATAAGCCGATAAGAAGTTCGGCCTCTAAGCCCGCTTTAACTAGTAAGGCAGCAGGGACAGTGGTTTCCAAACCTGGTCCAAGCGGCTACAAGATAACAAACCATATTCAAGCGAAGACATTGGCTACACAGCCTGGTCTAAGCTGCAACACTTCGGCAGCAGTAGCCTTTCTTGACGCAAAAATCCCGGATGCGGTTAGCCTGTATTTTTAAAAAGAAAACAAACAATTTTTAATTTTATGTCATTTTTTATTAGCATAAAATTAACATTAAAATTTTGCGCCGCAAATGGAACCTTCTCTATGTTTGAGCTGCGCAATGATGACGTCTGCCAGTAGGGCGGTATTCTATATTCACACGCCTCGGGCGGTTAGGTTAAACTAAGTTGGACACCACCGCGATGTATATAGGGCTATAGACATATCGTCCAGTGTGACATCTACACATCATTTTCTATGTGTGTAACAGCATAAAAAAAAAACTTGTGAATTTATTTGAGAATATTAATTTATTTCAATATGTAAGAAGAACTACAAATAATGTGTTTTTCTCACAAAAAGTTTTCTTTAAATGACAATCATGAAAATTTTATAAATACTTTTTATGAAAGGAAACAAATGACAAAGATTATTTTTATAGGAATTAAACATATTGTTTTATGAAAAAAGGAGCATGGTTGAAATATTTGCAGGTTAAGTCATCTTTCAAAATTCATGCGCAATTTATTTTTTTTTAAACTGTTTGTAAGATTCAACATTTGTTTACGAAAACATCAATGCTTTGTTTTCAACTTTATAAAAGCAAATAATATTCAAAAGTTTAAATTAAACAAATTTCAACATTTTGTAAATTTTCAAGAATTTTCAAGATACAAAAGAAACCACAATGAATGGCAAAAGTGATAAGAGTGATTGTGCACAGTAAAATTTTAAAAAAATATCCAAATTAGAATGAAAAAAACCATATCCTGAAAATAAAGTTTAAAATGACAACTAATTCTAATATTTTTAATATTATCTACTTGACATTCACAGCACTATGTATGTCGACTAAATGTCGAGATTGTCTAACACACAGAAAACTGATTTGTTGCGACAACCAACTAAATAGCCCTACCGAATCATTCGGTTGCGATATAGTAGTTGCAACAACCTCTTAATTCGGTTCTGACAACCTCAAAAACGGTGAAAATGAACATGAAGTTTAGAGGTTGCCACAACAAGTCGTTGATTATGAGGTCGTGACAACCTCCAAATCGGTGATCATGAGGTTGTGTCTATTTGCGTAAACTAACAAATAAGCAATTTGTACTGAATAAATATATTATTTTATTAATGATTGTATATTTATTTCGCAATGTAACTTAATTAATGAATATCCTATTGATTTCTACATGTGAACATTTTTGACGTTCATTTATTTCCGCATGTATCCATAATTGTTGGCAAGAAACTGGCAATACAACTGCTGATAGACATGAGGTTGCCGTTTGTCATTTATTTTGTTGATACAACAACTTCTTCAATCGCCATAACAAATGCACGAATATCAATTTTGGCAGAATGAAAAATGTAATCATTAGGTTACGGTAACCGAACGTGCAGTTGCGCGGACTAACGTTTCGGTTAGAGTAAAAAATGGTACGTTAATTTTAATGACATGATGTTACAACAAATATATTTCGGTTGCAACAGTGAGACGTTGGTTCAATAAACCTCATGCTAAAATACTATTTTTCTGTGTGTATATACTTCAACCATGGAACAAAGTATCGGTAACATCTTCCCACACGTTGAAACTCATCAGGTTTTAATAGATGTCTAAAAAGTATGATCTGACAGCTAGTATTGCTGTCTTTGCAACAGGTCTTGTGAAGACACCATTCTTCTTTTGGACAGTTGCACTTCTGACATTGCCGTATTTAACTTTGTACACCGTTTGAACAATTCCAAGGGGTCAACTATTCCTTGGAAGATTAAGATCGACGATGACTACTTTATCATCCGCTGCTAACGATTTTTGCTTGGTGAACCACTTTTTCTCTTCGTAAGCGTTGGAAGATACTCCTGTACCCTCCGTTTCAGAACAAATCTGCGAAGTATTGAGTCTTTCTCCAATTTTTCTTAAGGATGGCGTCATCTTGATTAAAACACCAAGTGGTTTCTCTCCAGTTAATGACCCAAGTAGAAAATGGTTTGGTGTTAAGGCTTTTTGATGTGCTGATTCTCCTTCAACTTATGTAAGTGGTCGAGAGTTTACAAATAGCACACTTAATAATGCGTTGCTCGAATGTGAACGAGCAACGCATTATTAAGTGTGCTATCCTTAAAATAGAACTGATCGTGCTAAGGCATTACCAGATGATGTGTACAGTATTGATTTTGCGGAAGCAGTATTGGACGCTTTGTATCTGTGGACACGTTTGAATGGTCAATTCTGCCATACATCCTAATTACGGAGTTTTCATCCAAATATGGAGAACATTTAAACAAAGATCTTGACTATCAATATTTTTGCCTTTACGTAAATTGATAATTTCATCAAAGATGGTTATTTGACTTCGATAATAGAATGCAACGTGCAGATTTAAAATATTTTATAGCTTATATTCTACCCTCGCTAATTTTAACGCGCACCTAACACAATGCAATTTGTGAAAATTTTTTAAAAAAAGTTATTTTTGTTATTTCTCAAATTATACTATTCCGACTGTCCTTTTTTACAACCCAACGTTCCATAGATATATGTAGTAATATAATAAATATACTGTGTTTAATAATATACATTTATACCATTTTAATATTAATTAGCTATATTATTAATAAAGATGTTCCCATTTGGTTCTTCATTATATACATGCAACATATATGGAACCTAATACATTTTATAATTTGCCACTAAATTGCCACGTCATAAGAACAAAGTTAGCTCGGACCATTCTCGTATATGTTCCATTATCGGAATGTATGACTTATATATCACAGCATTGTGACATATTATTGCGTGTGTTCAATATATGTTATTAGCCACCGCTTTGCAAATAAAAATTACTAGTTTGCAACACTGGTGTTAGAGGTAACATAACACAAAAGTTTGTTGCAATTGTCAAGCCGTGGTTACTTGGGTGGTACACCCAAAAAAAATCTTGTACAATTAAAAAATTGTATTTAATATAACAATACATCTTGTTAATTTACGTCCATAGAGATATCTTGTTAATACAACAATTATAATATTGTAAAACTTTAAGATATTTTAAATTGACGATCAACAAAGTGTTGTTAATATCAAAAGACATTCTGTTATATATAAATGAAAATGTATTTATATTAACAAGATTATCATGTCACTTAAAAAACAATTCTCGTCGTAATAATAACGGTATTCCTTCAATTTATTTCATTGAATAAAAAGCATAATTTGAATTTCTAGAATTTATTGATAAAAATTGAAAAACTGTTCTTGTGATGAAACCAGAGCTCTGGATTACCCGAGTTCTCGGGTTTTAAATGTTCGAACTACCCGGGTAGTTCTTTTGTTTGTTCGTGTGACCGTTTTTTTCTATGTATGTCCGTCCGTTTGCTTAATGTCGGAAAGTGAAAAAAGACAGGACCGGATGCTAACAAAGCGTCAAAGGTCCACCGAAGAGGCAAAACAAGAGCATAAATAATAGAAGTTGCAGTTCTCCGGAACTAGAAGACCCTTCAGTGAGGTACTGAAGGACAATCTAGTTGTAGCTGTTATCGACAGAAATGACACCAACGGCAGCATCACCCCGGAGAATTGGAGAATAGTGGTGGAAAGACTTTCCTCGCAATTCCTCTCTCTCATCCTGGAGCATCCAGGACCAATGCCCACATGCAGAGATACCGGATGGCAACAAGGACATGTAAAACTTATTGCCTGCGCTGATAAAAGGTCAGTGTGAGAACCCGGTTGTGGTGGAGAGTACGGAAGCGGTGGCCCATACGGGTAGCACAGTTGCGATGGTGAAAACTTTCGTACCCTCATTGTCTCCTCCTATGGATCTCGACTTTTCGTCATCCGATACGGAAATTGTAGATGTAAGCCAACTTTTTCTCGACGAAGACTAGGTACGAGGTAAACCTTCTTCATGAATTCTTGCAAAGAAAACACATAATATTTTCCCATTATCTAATTACAACAACGCTGATATATTCGTAACCATTCTGGAGTTAGGCACCACTTCATATTGTGTTATCTCGGTATATCTCGCAAATGATCTGCAAGGAACCTTCCCGCCTGATAGCCTGCAGAAGGCCATCGGTGATGCAGAACTGAACCACAAGGAGGTAATTATTTGTAGTGACGCCAACGCTCACCTCACTATCTGGGACAGCACTGATATCAACACCTCTATTGTTGATACCGGAACCAACCTTTATCACAAAGAACAGGAGAGAAGTCACTATACACTTATCTCAGACCTAACTTCACAAAAGTCATAGACAGGAGAGTGTCAAATGATTACTCCTTTTATTGACCATTGTTATATTCAGTTCAGTATTAACGATCAGTCACATACTCCACCCCTCCCCCTGAATTACAGAAAAACAATCTGGATACGATACAATGATATCGTGACAGCAAACCTTTCGACCATAAGACCATAATGCTAAGCATACTAGACTCTCACAGGACTGAGAATGCTACAAAGTCAGTCTTCAGACATATAAATCGGCACTCAGAAAAGCCAATCGAGATTCGTGGAAACTTTTCTGTGGGGAAGCATTTCAAGCATCGCGATTAAGTAAAATCCTATCCACCAATCCCACCATTCCAAGCTATCTTACTTATCCTGATGGCACTTGGATGGTCTAAATTAACGAAATATTTGTTAATATACGATCAACAAGAACTATTTTTATACCCTACACTAAGAGTGAAAGGGTATATTCAGTTTGGTACGCCGTTTGTAACACCCAGAAGGAAGCATCTCCGGTATGGAAAAGTATATATATTCTTGATCAGCATGACCTCCTGAGTCGATTTAGCGATGTCCGTCTGTCCGTCTGTCTGTCCGTCTGTCTGTCCGTCTGTCTGTCTGTTGAAATCCCTACTACTTTTAAAATTGAAGGGCTAGATAAATGAAACTTATAACTTTGATTACTAATATACCTACGCTGTATGTGCGAAAAAATTGGCGAGATCGGTTCATTGTGACCTATGATCCGACCACTTATGTTCAAATACCTCATATAAAATGTACATATAAAGATCAATTTTTATGTATACGTGCTTAGGTAAACTTTTTTGGTCAAATATATATTGACATCATGCTCAAGTACGTGATAATAATGTTTTTCGTCAAAAGACCTGTGGTTCATTAAAAAAAAAATAGAAATTCGGTACACCTACCCATTTGTAAATATGGGTATCAAATGAATGGAAATTCTTCAGCGATTGAATGTTTGTAGTTATTTTCAGGATTCGTATACCCTGGTGACCTATATATCACTTTGAATTGTAACCACACATATGTGTAGGGTATTTATAGTCGGCTTAGACCGACTATAATTTTGATAATCCTAACTATCATAATTACACCTACTTTAAAATTTCCCATGTGATCTAACCTTCCCAACTGGTTTTTATTTACAATTCTCTTTTTTCATTGTTATATTATCAAATTCCCTTTTTTTATTTAATAAAGTACTTTTGTCTCATTAACAAAGTAAATTCGTGTGATATACTAATTTATTTTGTGAGACAAACACATTTATGGTGTTCGTCGAACAAATTTATTATGTTCTAAAAACCAAATTTAATTTGTTCTTTAAACATATTTTATTTGTTCTATAAAATAATTTATTTTGTTTGAAAAATATATTTTTTAGTACCTCCTGTGCCTTTATAATAAGGGTTAAAAATTGTGTGTCTATTTGTCTTCTTATTATAAAGTCACATGTAGACAAGGACCCTCATCTTGCAAAATCCCTGTGATGGAAAATTGTAAAGTCGTGTCTTGAAGGCTTCTTATTACACAGTGCCGTGCAACTTTTATTTTAACACAATCGATTTTTGCTTGGTGAACCACTTTTTTCTCTTCGTAAGCGTTGGATGATACTCCTGTACCCACCGTTTCAGAACAAATCTGCGAAGTATTGATTTTTTCAATTTTTCTTAAGGATGGCGTCATCTTGGTTAAAACACCAAGTGGTTTCTCTCCAGTTAATGACCCAAGTAGAAAATGGTTTGGTGTTAAGGCTTCTTCATGTGCTGATTCTACTTCAACTTATGTAAGTGGTCGAGAGTTTACAATTCGTTCACATTCGAGCAACGCATTATTGAGTGTGCTATCCTTAAAATAGAATTCATCGTGATAATGCGTTATCAGACGATGTGTACAGTATTTTGCGGAAACAGTATTGGACGCTTTGTATCTGTGGACACGTTTGAATGGTCAATTCTGGCATAAATCCTAATTACGGAGTTTTTATCCAAATACGGGGAACATTTAAACAAAGAACTCGACTTATCAACATTTTTGCCTTTACGTAAATTGATAATTTCATTTTTGAAACTCTCTTCTTGGATTAAGCGAAACAAATAGTTATTTGACTTCGATAATAGAATGCAACATGCAGATTTAAAATATTTTAAGCGATCGCAAAATGCAAATATCGTAAGTTCTTTGGAGTTTGTTCCAACTGGAAAATAGTTGATCGATAGTTGATAAGAGAAATCCTCATACCAAACCCTCCTAGTGGGTGCCGACGGGTAATTATCACCACAGTTGTCTCCAATGCTCTGTGGTGGTGATGGAGATTAGCTAAGGTCAGGTGTCAGGTCCTCATGTTTGTTACTACTCAATAGTACAGGAACAGGTAATGGTACTTGATCATAAGTTTGAGGTACCCGCCCCTCCTTTCCCGATCCCTCATCGTTTCTCTCCCCTGGGCTGAATTAAGTTACCGTGTCAATAATATGCTAGGCTGTGGGCCCAATTTAAAAATAGCGCATTCGCAAGCGGCATAGGGTGGATCTTCCTTTTCTCCGATATTCGTGGGAACAAACATGCACAATCAAAACAAAAAATCTAAACAAAACAAAACTGACGGCAACTGCAACGAACAGGACACCTTAATTGACAACGGCACTGATAAAGAGTACGGCTCTCTCAATAAGCCGATAAGAAGTTCGGCCTCTAAGCCCGCTTTAACTAGTAAGGCAGCAGGGACAGTGGTTTCCAAACCTGGTCCAAGCGGCTACAAGATAACAAACCATATTCAAGCGAAGACATTGGCTACACAGCCTGGTCTAAGCTGCAACACTTCGGCAGCAGTAGCCTTTCTTGACGCAAAAATCCCGGATGCGGTTAGCCTGTATTTTTAAAAAGAAAACAAACAATTTTTAATTTTATGTCATTTTTTATTAGCATAAAATTAACATTAAAATTTTGCGCCGCAAATGGAACCTTCTCTATGTTTGAGCTGCGCAATGATGACGTCTGCCAGTAGGGCGGTATTCTATATTCACACGCCTCGGGCGGTTAGGTTATATAGGGCGCGATGTATATAGGGCTATAGACATATCGTCCAGTGTGACATCTACACATCATTTTCTATGTGTGTAACAGCATAAAAAAAAAACTTGTGAATTTATTTGAGAATATTAATTTATTTCAATATGTAAGAAGAACTACAAATAATGTGTTTTTCTCACAAAAAGTTTTCTTTAAATGACAATCATGAAAATTTTATAAATACTTTTTATGAAAGGAAACAAATGACAAAGATTATTTTTATAGGAATTAAACATATTGTTTTATGAAAAAAGGAGCATGGTTGAAATATTTGCAGGTTAAGTCATCTTTCAAAATTCATGCGCAATTTATTTTTTTTTAAACTGTTTGTAAGATTCAACATTTGTTTACGAAAACATCAATGCTTTGTTTTCAACTTTATAAAAGCAAATAATATTCAAAAGTTTAAATTAAACAAATTTCAACATTTTGTAAATTTTCAAGAATTTTCAAGATACAAAAGAAACCACAATGAATGGCAAAAGTGATAAGAGTGATTGTGCACAGTAAAATTTTAAAAAAATATCCAAATTAGAATGAAAAAAACCATATCCTGAAAATAAAGTTTAAAATGACAACTAATTCTAATATTTTTAATATTATCTACTTGACATTCACAGCACTATGTATGTCGACTAAATGTCGAGATTGTCTAACACACAGAAAACTGATTTGTTGCGACAACCAACTAAATAGCCCTACCGAATCATTCGGTTGCGATATAGTAGTTGCAACTACCTCTTAATTCGGTTCTGACAACCTCAAAAACGGTGAAAATGAACATGAAGTTTAGAGGTTGCCACAACAAGTCGTTGATTATGAGGTCGTGACAACCTCCAAATCGGTGATCATGAGGTTGTGTCTATTTGCGTAAACTAACAAATAAGCAATTTGTACTGAATAAATATATTATTTTATTAATGATTGTATATTTATTTCGCAATGTAACTTAATTAATGAATATCCTATTGATTTCTACATGTGAACATTTTTGACGTTCATTTATTTCCGCATGTATCCATAATTGTTGGCAAGAAACTGGCAATACAACTGCTGATAGACATGAGGTTGCCGTTTGTCATTTATTTTGTTGATACAACAACTTCTTCAATCGCCATAACAAATGCACGAATATCAATTTTGGCAGAATGAAAAATGTAATCATTAGGTTACGGTAACCGAACGTGCAGTTGCGCGGACTAACGTTTCGGTTAGAGTAAAAAATGGTACGTTAATTTTAATGACATGATGTTACAACAAATATATTTCGGTTGCAACAGTGAGACGTTGGTTCAATAAACCTCATGCTAAAATACTATTTTTCTGTGTGTATATACTTCAACCATGGAACAAAGTATCGGTAACATCTTCCCACACGTTGAAACTCATTAGGTTTTAATAGATGTCTAAAAAGTATGATCTGACAGCTAGTATTGCTGTCTTTGCAACAGGTCTTGTGAAGACACCATTCTTCTTTTGGACAGTTGCACTTCTGACATTGCCGTATTTAACTTTGTACACCGTTTGAACAATTCCAAGGGGTCAACTATTCCTTGGAAGATTAAGATCGACGATGACTACTTTATCATCCGCTGCTAACGATTTTTGCTTGGTGAACCACTTTTTCTCTTCGTAAGCGTTGGAAGATACTCCTGTACCCTCCGTTTCAGAACAAATCTGTATTGAGTCTTTCTCCAATTTTTCTTAAGGATGGCGTCATCTTGATTAAAACACCAAGTGGTTTCTCTCCAGTTAATGACCCAAGTAGAAAATGGTTTGGTGTTAAGGCTTTTTGATGTGCTGATTCTCCTTCAACTTATGTAAGTGGTCGAGAGTTTACAATTCGTTCACATTCGAGCAACGCATTATTAAGTGTGCTATCCTTAAAATAGAACTGATCGTGCTAAGGCATTACCAGATGATGTGTACAGTATTGATTTTGCGGAAGCAGTATTGGACGCTTTGTATCTGTGGACACGTTTGAATGGTCAATTCTGCCATACATCCTAATTACGGAGTTTTCATCCAAATATGGAGAACATTTAAACAAAGATCTTGACTATCAATATTTTTGCCTTTACGTAAATTGATAATTTCATCAAAGATGGTTATTTGACTTCGATAATAGAATGCAACGTGCAGATTTAAAATATTTTAAAGCTTATATTCTACCCTCGCTAATTTTAACGCGCACCTAACACAATGCAATTTGTGAAAATTTTTTAAAAAAGTTATTTTTGTTATTTCTCAAATTATACTATTCCGACTGTCCTTTTTTACAACCCAACGTTCCATAGATATATGTAGTAATATAATAAATATACTGTGTTTAATAATATACATTTATACCATTTTAATATTAATTAGCTATATTATTAATAAAGATGTTCCCATTTGGTTCTTCATTATATACATGCAACATATATGGAACCTAATACATTTTATAATTTGCCACTAAATTGCCACGTCATAAGAACAAAGTTAGCTCGGACCATTCTCGTATATGTTCCATTATCGGAATGTATGACTTATATATCACAGCATTGTGACATATTATTGCGTGTGTTCAATATATGTTATTAGCCACCGCTTTGCAAATAAAAATTACTAGTTTGCAACACTGGTGTTAGAGGTAACATAACACAAAAGTTTGTTGCAATTGTCAAGCCGTGGTTACTTGGGTAGTACACCCAAAAAAAATCTTGTACAATTAAAAAATTGTATTTAATATAACAATACATCTTGTTAATTTACGTCCATAGAGATATCTTGTTAATACAACAATTATAATATTGTAAAACTTTAAGATATTTTAAATTGACGATCAACAAAGTGTTGTTAATATCAAAAGACATTCTGTTATATATAAATGAAAATGTATTTATATTAACAAGATTATCATGTCACTTAAAAAACAATTCTCGTCGTAATAATAACGGTATTCCTTCAATTTATTTCATTGAATAAAAAGCATAATTTGAATTTCTAGAATTTATTGATAAAAATTGAAAAACTGTTCTTGTGATGAAACCAGAGCTCTGGATTACCCGAGTTCTCGGGTTTTAAATGTTCGAACTACCCGGGTAGTTCTTTTGTTTGTTCGTGTGACCGTTTTTTTCTATGTATGTCCGTCCGTTTGCTTAATGTCGGAAAGTGAAAAAAGACAGGACCGGATGCTAACAAAGCGTCAAAGGTCCACCGAAGAGGCAAAACAAGAGCATAAATAATAGAAGTTGCAGTTCTCCGGAACTAGAAGACCCTTCAGTGAGGTACTGAAGGACAATCTAGTTGTAGCTGTTATCGACAGAAATGACACCAACGGCAGCATCACCCCGGAGAATTGGAGAATAGTGGTGGAAAGACTTTCCTCGCAATTCCTCTCTCTCATCCTGGAGCATCCAGGACCAATGCCCACATGCAGAGATACCGAATGGCAACAAGGACATGTAAAACTTATTGCCTGCGCTGATAAAAGGTCAGTGTGAGAACCCGGTTGTGGTGGAGAGTACGGAAGCGGTGGCCCATACGGGTAGCACAGTTGCGATGGTGAAAACTTTCGTACCCTCATTGTCTCCTCCTATGGATCTCGACTTTTCGTCATCCGATACGGAAATTGTAGATGTAAGCCAACTTTTTCTCGACGAAGACTAGGTACGAGGTAAACCTTCTTCATGAATTCTTGCAAAGAAAACACATAATATTTTCCTATTATCTAATTACAACAACGCTGATATATTCGTAACCAATCTGGAGTTAGGCACCACTTCATATTGTGTTATCTCGGCATATCTCGCAAATGATCTGCAAGGAACCTTCCCGCCTGATAGCCTGCAGAAGGCTATCGGTGATGCAGAACTGAACCACAAGGAGGTAATTATTTGTAGTGACGCCAACGCTCACCTCACTATCTGGGACAGCACTGATATCAACACCTCTATTGTTGATACCGGAACCAACCTTTATCACAAAGAACAGGAGAGAAGTCACTATACACTTATCTCAGACCTAACTTCACAAAAGTCATAGACAGGAGAGTGTCAAATGATTACTCCTTTTTTTGACCATTGTTATATTCAGTTTAGTATTAACGATCAATCACATACTCCACCCCTCCCCCTGAATTACAGAAAAACAATCTGGATACGATACAATGATATCGTGACAGCAAACCTTTCGACCATAAGACCATAATGCTAAGCATACTAGACTCTCACAGGACTGAGAATGCTACAAAGTCAGTCTTCAGACATATAAATCGGCACTCAGAAAAGCCAAGCGGGACTCGGGGAAACTTTTCTGTGGGGAAGCATTTCAAGCATCGCGATTAAGTAAAATCCTATCCATCAATCCCACCATTCCAAGCTTGGCACTTGGATGGTCTAAATTAACGAAATATTTGTTAATATACGATCAACAAGAACTATTTTTTTTATTTACAATTCTCTTTTTTCATTGTTATATTATCAAATTCCCTTTTTTTATTTAATAAAGTACTTTTGTCTCATTAACAAAGTAAATTCGTGTGATATACTAATTTATTTTGTGAGACAAACACATTTATGGTGTTCGTCGAACAAATTTATTATGTTCTAAAAACCAAATTTAATTTGTTCTTTAAACATATTTTATTTGTTCTATAAAATAATTTATTTTGTTTGAAAAATATATTTTTTAGTACCTCCTGTGCCTTTATAATAAGGGTTAAAAATTGTGTGTCTATTTGTCTTCTTATTATAAAGTCACATGTAGACAAGGACCCTCATCTTGCAAAATCCCTGTGATGGAAAATTGTAAAGTCGTGTCTTGAAGGCTTCTTATTACACAGTGCCGTGCAACTTTTATTTTAACACAATCGATTTTTGCTTGGTGAACCACTTTTTTCTCTTCGTAAGCGTTGGATGATACTCCTGTACCCACCGTTTCAGAACAAATCTGCGAAGTATTGATTTTTTCAATTTTTCTTAAGGATGGCGTCATCTTGGTTAAAACACCAAGTGGTTTCTCTCCAGTTAATGACCCAAGTAGAAAATGGTTTGGTGTTAAGGCTTCTTCATGTGCTGATTCTACTTCAACTTATGTAAGTGGTCGAGAGTTTACAATTCGTTCACATTCGAGCAACGCATTATTGAGTGTGCTATCCTTAAAATAGAACTCATCGTGATAATGCGTTATCAGACGATGTGTACAGTATTTTGCGGAAACAGTATTGGACGCTTTGTATCTGTGGACACGTTTGAATGGCATAAATCCTAATTACGGAGTTTTCATCCAAATACGGGGAACATTTAAACAAAGAACTCGACTTATCAACATTTTTGCCTTTACGTAAATTGATAATTTCATTTTTGAAACTCTCTTCTTGGATTAAGCGAAACAAATAGTTATTTGACTTCGATAATAGAATGCAACATGCAGATTTAAAATATTTTAAGCGATCGCAAAATGCAAATATCGTAAGTTCTTTGGAGTTTGTTCCAACTGGAAAATTTTCGATAGTTGATAAGAGAAATCCTCATGGAAACCCTTCTAGTGGGTGCCGACGGGTAATTATCACCACAGTTGTCTCCAATGCTCTGTGGTGGTGATGGAGATTAGCTAAGGTCAGGTGTCAGGTCCTCATGTTTGTTACTACTCAATAGTACAGCAACAGGTAATGGTACTTGATCATAAGTTTGAGGTACCCGCCCCTCCTTTCCCGATCCCTCATCGTTTCTCTCCCCTGGGCTGAATTAAGTTACCGTGTCAATAATATGCTAGGCTGTGGGCCCAATTTAAAAATAGCGCATTCGCAAGCGGCATAGGGTGGATCTTCCTTTTCTCCGATATTCGTGGGAACAAACATGCACAATCAAAACAAAAAATCTAAACAAAACAAAACTGACGGCAACTGCAACGAACAGGACACCTTAATTGACAACGGCACTGATAAAGAGTACGGCTCTCTCAATAAGCCGATAAGAAGTTGGGCCTCTAAGCCCGCTTCCACTAGTAAGGCAGCAGGGACAGTGGTTTCTAAACCTGGTCCAAGCGGCTACACCACAACAAACCCAATTCAAGCGAAGACATTGGCTACACAGCCTGGTCTAAGCTGCAACACTTCGGCAGCAGTAGCCTTTCTTGACGCAAAAATCCCGGATGCGGT
Source organism: Dryomyza anilis (assembly GCA_951804985.1). NCBI lineage: Eukaryota > Metazoa > Arthropoda > Insecta > Diptera > Dryomyzidae > Dryomyza > Dryomyza anilis. Next base: position 59,206,258 of record OX638131.1, read on the forward strand.
TAGCCTGTATTTTTAAAAAGAAAACAAACAATTTTTAATTTTATGTCATTTTTTATTAGCATAAAATTAACATTAAAATTTTGCGCCGCAAATGGAACCTTCTCTATGTTTAAGCTGCGCAATGATGACGTCTGCCAGTAGGGCGGTATTCTATATTCACACGCCTCGGGCGGTTAGGTTAAACTAAGTTGGACACCACCGCGATGTATATAGGGCTATAGACATATCGTCCAGTGTGACATCTACACATCATTTTCTATGTGTGTAACAGCATAAAAAAATAACTTGTGAATTTATTTGAGAATATTAATTTATTTCAATATGTAAGAAGAACTACAAATAATGTGTTTTTCTCACAAAAAGTTTTCTTTAAATGACAATAATGAAAATTTTATAAATACTTTTTATGAAAGGAAACAAATGACAAAGATTATTTTTATAGGAATTAAACATATTGTTTTATGAAAAAAGGAGCATGGTTGAAATATTTGCAGGTTAAGTCATCTTTCAAAATTCATGCGCAATTTATTTTTTTTAAACTGTTTGTAAGATTCAACATTTGTTTACGAAAAATTTAAAACAGAACATCAATGCTTTGTTTACAACTTTATAAAAACAAATAATATTCAAAAGTTTAAATTAAACAAATTTCAACATTTTGTAAATCTTCAAGAATTTTCAAGATACAAAAGAAACCACAATGAATGGCAAAAGTGATAAGAGTGATTGTGCACAGTAAAATTTTAAAAAAATCTCCAAATTAGAATGCAAAAAACCATATCCTGAAAATAAAGTTTAAAATGACAACTAATTCTAATATTTTTAATATTATCTACTTGACATTCACAGCATTATGTATGTGGACTAAATGTCGAGATTGTCTAACACACAGAAAACTGATTTGTTGCGACAACCAACTAAATAGCCCTACCGAATCATTCGGTTGCGATATAGTAGTTGCAACAACCTCTTAATTAGGTTCTGGCAACCTCAAAAACGGTGAACATGAACATGAAGTTTAGAGGTTGCCACAACAAGTCGTTGATTATGAGGTCGTGACAACCTCCAAATCGGTGATCATGAGGTTGTGACAACTTCCAAATTGGAGAGCATGAGGTTTTCGCAATATCCCAGTCGGTGAGTATGAGGTTTACTAAACCTTGAATTGACATTTTATTATAACAAAGTTATTTATGATCTTATGTATTCTATTTGCGTAAATATGTCGCGCACACAATTTAGAAGTATATCTACTACCCAAGTAACCACGGCTCGACAATTACAACAAACTCTTGTAGCAAATGTGTAACTTTTAAGTTGTGATGTCACAATGCTGTGATATACAAGACATACATTCTGATAATAGAACATAAATTTAGTCCCTGGGCTTTTTGACTGGCAATTAGATAGCAAATAAGTATTTTTCGTATGATATAGAACAAACACTTTAATGGTAATTGTGTGGCTACCACTTAAGTTGTCACAAAGTGGTTACTTCGGTAATTCCTGCGCCCTGAAAAAAACACTATGAAAAGAAACATGTATCTGCATGTATTTTTTTTTATTTCCTCATAACAAATAAATAAAGAAAAACTTTCTATTGGCACATATGGTCACATATTTTTTTATTTATATTATATTTCACTAACAAATAAGCAATTTTTACTGAATAAATATATTATTTTATTAATGATTGTATATTTATTTCGCAATGTAACTTAATTAATGAATATCCTATTGATTTCTACATGTGAAAATTTTTGACGTTCATTTATTTCCGCATGTATCCATAATTTTTGGCAAGAAACTGGCAATACAACTGCTGATAGACATGAGGTTGCCGTTTGTCATTTATTTTGTTGATACAACAACTTCTTCAATCGCCATAACAAATGCACGAATGTCAATTTTGGCAGAATGAAAAATGTAATCATTAGGTTACGGTAACCGAACGTGCAGTTGCGCGGACTAACGTTTCGGTTAGAGTAAAAAATGGTACGTTAATTTTAATGACATGATGTTACAACAAATATATTTCGGTTGCAACAGTGAGACGTTGGTTCAATAAACCTCATGCTAAAATACTATTTTTCTGTGTGTATATACTTCAACCATGGAACAAAGTATCGGTAACATCTTCCCACACGTTGAAACTCATCAGGTTTTAATAGATGTCTAAAAAGTATGATCTGACAGCTAGTATTGCTATCTTTGCTACAGGTCTTGTGAAGACACCATTCTTCTTTTGGACAGTTGCACTTCTGACATTGCCGTATTTTATTTTGTACACCGTTTGAACAATTCCAAGGGGTCAACTATTCCTTGGAAGATTAAGATCGACGATGACAACTTTATCTTCCGCTGCTAACGATTTTTGCTTGGTGAACCACTTTTTCTCTTCGTAAGCGTTGGAAGATACTCCTGTACCCACCGTTTCAGAACAAATCTGAAAAAAACACTTAAAATAGAACTGATCGTGCTAAGGCATTACCAGATGATGTGTATAGTATTGATTTTGCGGAAGCAGTATTGGACGCTTTGTATCTGTGGACACGTTTGAATGGTCAATTCTGCCATACATCCTAATTACGGAGTTTTCATCCAAATACGGAGAACATTTAAACAAAGATCTTGACTATCAATATTTTTGCCTTTACGTAAATTGATAATTTCATCAAAGATAGTTATTTGACTTCGATAATAGAATGCAACGTGCAGATTTAAAATATTTTAAGCGATCGCAAAATGCAAATATCGTGAAAATTTTCGATAGTTGATAAGAAAAATACTCTTACGAAACCCTCCTAGTGGGTGCCGACTGCCCAAGTAACCACTTTATGGTAACTGTAGCCACACAATTGCCATTAAAGTGTTTGTTCTAAATCATGCGAAATATACTTATTTGGCACCCATTTGCCAGTCAAAAAGACCCGGGGCGAGGTTTAGTTGCCGCTAATTTGGATCCATTAAAGTGTCGGTTCACCTATTTGGAGCTTGAACTGTAAGTTATAATGTGAAACTTGTGTGGATTAAAAATAATAAAGATCCTACGAAGTGTCATTAACGTGAATGTATGTCGTGTAATAAAACTGCACATAATGTCAAAAATATGCTATGACATAATAATATAAGTCTACGAACAGATTTTTCGGCAAACTACAACTTTAATTTAACAAACGGTTCAAGTTTTCGGGTTAAAGCTTATATTCTACCCTCGCTAATTTTAACGCGCACCTAACACAATGCAATTTGTGAAAATTTTTTAAAAAAGTTATTTTTGTTATTTCTCAAATTATACTATTCCGACTGTCCTTTTTTACAACCCAACGTTCCATAGATATATGTAGTAATATAATAAATATACTGTGTTTAATAATATACATTTATACCATTTTAATATTAATTAGCTATATTATTAATAAAGATGTTCCCATTTGGTTCTTCATTATATACATGCAACATATATGGAACCTAATACATTTTATAATTTGCCACTAAATTGCCACGTCATAAGAACAAAGTTAGCTCGGACCATTCTCGTATATGTTCCATTATCGGAATGTATGACTTATATATCACAGCATTGTGACATATTATTGCGTGTGTTCAATATATGTTATTAGCCACCGCTTTGCAAATAAAAATTACTAGTTTGCAACACTGGTGTTAGAGGTAACATAACACAAAAGTTTGTTGCAATTGTCAAGCCGTGGTTACTTGGGTGGTACACCCAAAAAAAAATCTTGTACAATTAAAAAATTGTATTTAAAATAACAATACATCTTGTTAATTTACGTCCATAGAGATATCTTGTTAATACAACAATTATAATATTGTAAAACTTTAAGATATTTTAAATTGACGATCAACAAAGGGTTGTTAATATCAAAAGACATTCTGTTATATATAAATGAAAATGTATTTATATTAACAAGATTATCATGTCACTTAAAAAACAATTCTCGTCGTAATAATAACGGTATTCCTTCAATTTATTTCATTGAATAAAAAGCATAATTTGAATTTCTAGAATTTATTGATAAAAATTGAAAAACTGTTCTTGTGATGAAACCAGAGCTCTGGATTACCCGAGTTCTCGGGTTTTAAATGTTCGAACTACCCGGGTAGTTCTTTTGTTTGTTCGTGTGACCGTTTTTTTCTATGTATGTCCGTCCGTTTGCTTAATGTCGGAAAGTGAAAAAAGACAGGACCGGATGCTAACAAAGCGTCAAAGGTCCACCGAAGAGGCAAAACAAGAGCATAAAAAATAGAAGTTACAGTTCTCCGGAACTAGAAGACCCTTCAGTGAGGTACTGAAGGACAATCTAGTTGTAGCTGTTATCGACAGAAATGACACCAACGGCAGCATCACCCCGGAGAATTGGAGAATAGTGGTGGAAAGACTTTCCTCGCAATTCCTCTCTCTCATCCTGGAGCATCCAGGACCAATGCCCACATGCAGAGATACCGGATGGCAACAAGGACATGTAAAACTTATTGCCTGCGCTGATAAAAGGTCAGTGTGAGAACCCGGTTGTGGTGGAGAGTACGGAAGCGGTGGCCCATACGGGTAGCACAGTTGCGATGGTGAAAACTTTCGTACCCTCATTGTCTCCTCCTATGGATCTCGACTTTTCGTCATCCGATACGGAAATTGTAGATGTAAGCCAACTTTTTCTCGACGAAGACTAGGTACGAGGTAAACCTTCTTCATGAATTCTTGCAAAGAAAACACATAATATTTTCCTATTATCTAATTACAACAACGCTGATATATTCGTAACCAATCTGGAGTTAGGCACCACTTCATATTGTGTTATCTCGGCATATCTCACAAATGATCTGCAAGGAACCTTCCCGCCTGATAGCCTGCAGAAGGCCATCGGTGATGCAGAACTGAACCACAAGGAGGTAATTATTTGTAGTGACGCCAACGCTCACCTCACTATCTGGGACAGCACTGATATCAACACCTCTATTGTTGATACCGGAACCAACCTTTATCACAAAGAACAGGAGAGAAGTCACTATACACTTATCTCAGACCTAACTTCACAAAAGTCATAGACAGGAGAGTGTCAAATGATTACTCCTTTTTTTGACCATTGTTATATTCAGTTTAGTATTAACGATCAGTCACATACTCCACCCCTCCCCCTGAATTACAGAAAAACAATCTGGATACGATACAATGATATCGTGACAGCAAACCTTTCGACCATAAGACCATAATGCTAAGCATACTAGACTCTCACAGGACTGAGAATGCTACAAAGTCAGTCTTCAGACATATAAATCGGCACTCAGAAAAACCAAGCGGGACTCGTGGAAACTTTTCTGTGGGGAAGCATTTCAAGCATCGCGATTAAGGAAAATCCTATCCACCAATCCCACCATTCCAAGCTATCTTACTTATCCTGATGGCACTTGGATGGTCTAAATTAACGAAATATTTGTTAATATACGATCAACAAGAACTATTTTTTTTATTTACAATTCTCTTTTTTCATTTTTATATTATCTAATTGCCTTTTTTATTTAATAAAGTACTTTTGTCTCATTAACAAAGTAAATTCGTGTGATATACTAATTTATTTTGTCAGACAAACAAATTTATGGTGTTCGACGAACAAATTTATTATGTTCTAAAAACCAAATTTAATTTGTTCTTTAAACATATTTAATTTGTTCTATAAAATAATTTATTTTGTTTGAAAAATATATTTTTTAGTACCTCCTGTGCCGTTATAATAAGAATTAAAAATTGTGTGTCTATTTGTCTTCTTATTATAAAGCCACATGTATACAAGGACCCTCATCTTGCAAAATCCCTGTGATGGAAAATTGTAAAGTCGTGTCTTGAAGGCTTTTTATTACACAGTGCCGTGCAACTTTTATTTCAACACCATCTTCTTCCAAAACAAGTAGCGAAGGAGTGGCTAAAATCAACAAATGGCTCTTGAGACTCCTCCAGTATTCCATACAAAAAATTTAAAGTGTATTTTTATGTTATAATACTCTGAAACTACACTACATTTTAATAATACAGTGCAAAGTGCAAACGGTACCACAGCGGAATATAATGGAATGAATCGAAGATTTTAATAAATGTCTAAAAAGGATGATCTGACAGCTAGTATTGCTATCTTTGCTACAGGTCTTGTGAAGACACCATTCTTCGTTTGGACGGTTGCACTTCTGACATTGCCGTATTTTGCTTTGTACACCGTTTGAACAATTCCAAGGGGTTAATTATTCCTTGGAAGATTAAGATCGACGATGGCAACTTTATCATCCGCTGCTAACGATTTTTGCTTGGTGAACCACTTTTTTCTCTTCGTAAGCGTTGGATGATACTCCTGTACCCACCGTTTCAGAACAAATCTGCGAAGTATTGATTTTTTCAATTTTTCTTAAGGATGGCGTCATCTTGGTTAAAACACCAAGTGGTTTCTCTCCAGTTAATGACCCAAGTAGAAAATGGTTTGGTGTTAAGGCTTCTTCATGTGCTGATTCTACTTCAACTTATGTAAGTGGTCGAGAGTTTACAATTCGTTCACATTCGAGCAACGCATTATTGAGTGTGCTATCCTTAAAATAGAACTGATCGTGATAATGCGTTATCAGACGATGTGTACAGTATTTTGCGGAAACAGTATTGGACGCTTTGTATCTGTGGACACGTTTGAATGGCATAAATCCTAATTACGGAGTTTTCATCCAAATACGGGGAACATTTAAACAAAGAACTCGACTTACCAACATTTTTGCCTTTACGTAAATTGATAATTTCATTTTTGAAACTCTCTTCTTGGATTAAGCGAAACAAATAGTTATTTGACTTCGATAATAGAATGCAACATGCAGATTTAAAATATTTTAAGAGATCGCAAAATGCAAATATCGTAAGTTCTTTGGAGTTTGTTCCAACTGGAAAATTTTCGATAGTTAAGAAGAGAAATCCTCATACCAAACCCTCCTAGTGGGTGCCGACGGGTAATTATCACCACAGTTGTCTCCAATGCTCTGTGGTGGTGATGGAGATTAGCTAAGGTCAGGTGTCAGGTCCTCATGTTTGTTACTACTCAATAGTACAGCAACAGGTAATGGTACTTGATCATAAGTTTGAGGTACCCGCCCCTCCTTTCCCGATCCCTCATCATTTCTCTCCCCTGGGCTGAATTAAGTTACCGTGTCAATAATATGCTAGGCTGTGGGCCCAATTTAAAAATAGCGCATTCGCAAGCGGCATAGGGTGGATCTTCCTCTTCTCCGATATTCGTGGGAACAAACATGCACAATCAAAACAAAAAATCTAAACAAAACAAAACTGACGGCAACTGCAACGAACAGGCCACTTTAATTGACAAGGGCACTGATCGGCCGCTAAGCCCGCTTCCACTAGTAAGGCAGCAGGGACAGTGGTTTAAACCTGGTCCAAGCGGCTACAAGACAACAAACCCAATTCAAGTGAAGACATTGGCTACACAGCCTGGTCTAAGCTGCAACACTTCGGCAGCAGTAGCCTTTCTTGACACAAAAATCCCGGATGCGGTTAGCCTGTCGGTCCCGAGATCTAAGAGAAACCGGACCGGGACGAACGCGTACTTAGTGCGGCGCGATGCCTTCCGAAAGATCGACAAGATCAAGAAGATCCCAGAGACGGACAAGCAGACATCGGCGTTTGAGTATGCGAAGAGCCTTGTTGCTAACCTCCAACCTAAACCTAGTCAGAACCGGATGTTAACAAAGCATCAAAGGTCCACCGAAGAGGCAAAACAAGAGCCTAGAAAACAGAAGTTGCAGTCCTCCGGAACTAGAAGACCCCTCAGCGAGGTACTGAAGGACAACCTAGTTGTAGCTGTCATCGACAGAAATGACGCCGACGGTAGCATTACCCCGGAGAATTTGAGAATAGTGATGGAAAGACTTTTTTCGAAATTTCTCTCACTCATCCTGGAGCATCCAGGACCAATGCCCACAAGCAGAGATGCCGGATGGCATCAAGAACACGTAAAACTTATTGCAAAGGTCACTTGACCTTTACAAGATAAGCGTGGGTAAAATTGGTGAAATCTGGACTGAAGCGAAGCTGGAGGTCATTGAACTGGATCAGTACAGTCAGCATTATGACAGTCACTCATATCGTCGCAGTTCATTGATATTTTCCTAGTAGGTACTTGCTGTTGCTAAATATTAATAGCCAAATATTAAAATAATATTAAATGAATTCTTAATGTTATTAAAAAAAAGTGAATGATGTTAGCAACGACAAAAAATGTGTCATCAAACCAACATCATTCTTTTTTTGTTTTAACAACAGAAAAAGATGTGGGGAAAGTCATTGAGAGTTAGATTAATAATTTGTATATTAGCTTTAGTTTTTATGAGAGTTGTATATTGTACTATTTTGTGAAGTAGAATGTAACATGAATAAAAAGATTGTAAATTAATTAGTAGTGATATAACAATAAAGAAGGACGAAATTAAATGCAGAAAATAAGATGAAGTAAGTGTCTTTATTTCACAGGAAATAGGGACATTTAATATTGGCGCAGCCTGTTTTAAAACCAAAAACAAACGCTCTAGATAAAAGAAAAATTATAGAAATGTTTTAAAAAAATCAATAATTTAAAAATAAAAAAAAAAAAAAAATTAAATAATTTTACTGAAAAAAGATATAAAGTGATACTTTTAATAGAAACTCTACAATCAGAATTAAGCAAAGCATAACATAAAACAACAAAATTAAAGGAGAAATTGAACTTTTCATTGAACATTTTTGGAGAGAATTTTTCAATTTTCAAGAGAATAAACGGTTCAAAAGATTACATTCAGTTAGTTAGAGAGAACATTAGAACAACTGTTGTCACAAGAATAGAAGAAGCAGACATAATATTTTTATCGTTTTTAGAAATAATAGAAGCTAAGACAGATATTAGAATAGCAGAGAGAAAAAATTGGAAGCAGAATTAAAAAAAAAAATAATTGCTTAAGAGATCAAATTTAAACAATTTTGGATCACGCAGAACACTTATACGATAATGGAGGAAAACTATTGGAAATTATTGAAAACCGGAATTACATAGATTTACCGGAAACCTCTAGAAGTGTCCGATTCAGGGCTGAGTATGGTAGTATCGCAGATGCACAAAAAAGAATTGTACAATTAGAAGATAAAAATAGCAACAGCAAGAATTAGAGTTAGTAAGCAACGACTCATTAATACGGAATAAGGAAGCTTAATAAGGAAGCTGTGAATAAAAGTGAAACAAGCCACAAAAAAAATTACTAAATTTAAAATGGGTATCGAACATATTGCAAAGACAGTGAACCATTTGGTTCCGATGTTCTCCGGCATGGACTCCAATTATCTACCCTCAGAAGTATGTAAATTCATACAAGGATGTGATTTAGCGGTAAAGGCAACAAAAGAAACAGAGTTTCAAGAATTTATATTGTGTTGGACATTGGACTCAGTGATAAATGAAATAAAGCAGACATATCAAAGATCTACCGAAGAAATTTGACCTTTTGCAAGACGCCTAAATGTACTAAAAACAAAGGCGGTGGAATATATAAAACAAAAATATAATGGCACAGGGGACGAAGCTATGTTAATAGAATTAGACAAATCCATACAAAAGATATTTAAAGTAGGCCTTAAGCACAGCACACTGAAAATACACATGCTAAATAATAAAGCAGGCTCGCTAGATACACTGATAGAGGAAGCGGAAGAAATGTTGGAGACAATACAAAGTGGGCGTGTAAGAGAAACATCGCATAGTGCCCCAGAGGTGGAGATATCGGTATAAAAAACAATAGTGAATCAGCTGAGCAAGAAATGTTCACAAACGAAAGGAATGTAGTGGAAACCCCATGTTCATTTTGCGGTAATGTAGGACACACGCGGGACGAGTTCGTCAGTCGAAAAATACTCCATACTGTCAAGGATGTGAGACCTATGGGCACGAAACGAACCTACGATGTGCAAAGAATATAAATGAACCAGAGCAGCAATTTACACGTAAACTATAAACGCAAACCAATAATAGCAATTATAATGCTCGCAATAATAATAACGACAACAATGGGAATTATCATAATAACGGGAATAATAGGAATTATAATAATAATAACAATAATAAGAGAAGATAAAACAACAGTAATAGGAATAATAACAATAACAATAATAATAGAAATAATAGTTACAACAATGGAAATAACTATAGAAATAATAATGGAAATAATACTAATAATAATAATCGTCAATATAATGGAAATTATAATGGAAAAAATAATAATTGTAAAATTAATAATCAAGATTTTAATAAATGTAAATGGTGTGCAAGAATCGGGCATACGTTGGAAAACTGTTACGCGAAGAAAGATTTTGAGTCTACCCGCAACCAGGGAAACTGTTAGGGGTCCAGAATAGGCCAATAATCTGGGAAACCAAGACGAGTTGCGAAATCAGGTCAAATAAGATTTGACTGATTTCAGCATTGAATATTGTTTTTATAGAAATTCCTTGTAAGGAAGCAAAAAATGGGATACTAATATTACTCGTTGATTCTGGTGCAGACTCCAGCTTGGTAAAGTGGAGTGCATTAGATAATAAACTAGAGAGAAATTTTAAAGACACAAAAGATCTGAGCGGAGCATTTGGGGGACATGAGACCACCGAAGGATCAATTGAAATTCAACATATTGTTACGAAAAGAGGTAATTTGCTCCACTGTGCAAGCAATCAACAATAATAAATGAGACGCAAGACAATTCGGCGCACTAAGCAAAGTGTTAGAAAGAGACGGAAGATCATTCAGCGCACTATGCAATGTGCGAGAAAGAGATGGAAGACCAGCACATTAAAACACATGAGTGCGAAGGAGATGCCAATAGCATGCGTCATTCACGAAACGAGTAGAAGGTTCTCGAAACAAGTCGAAGCTTGTCGAAACGTGTCGAACTGATGCCTGCAGTATATAAGGCCGCGCATCTGAGGCTCTGTACTTCAGTTGTGATTTAATAGTGCGTGACAAAGGTCTTTACCGCGGATACAATGGGATAGACATGCTCAAGGTAATATACTAAATTTCTAATTATTTTATTCTACTACTCTCTTAATCTTTTTACAACTTTTTATTAACATTTACTTTACTACTGTATTATTTATTTTTTTATCATCTTATAAATCTATTTCTTTTTAGGTTTTTATTTTCTACTTTTATCTTAAATTTTATTTCTTTTCAGATTTTAACAAACAACTTCTTTTTCTTTTCTGGTTTCTACATTTGATAATTTTCTTTTCAGGTATTTAATAGTTTTCTTTTCAGGTTTTTTTTTTCATGCGCAGACTTTAAACTAATTTTCATTTCAGACATTCACAAAATTTTTAATTTACATTTAATTCTCTTTTCAGGTTCTTTAACATTTAAATTTTCTTTTCAGGTTTTTAATCATTTTTTTTTTCAGGTATTTAATAATTTTCTTTTATTTTCAGGTACAATTTAATAATTTTATTTTCAGGTATTTAATAAACTTCTTTTTTCAGGTGTTTTTTTTTATGGGTAAGTATTGTATATTTCTTTATGAAATTTTTAACATTTTATTAAATTTTTATTTTCAGTTTTTACGGTAGGTATTTATATTGTTTTATTTATTTATTCATAACATTTTATTCCTTTATAGATCTTTTTAAAAATGTTCATTTATTTCTCATTAATTCTTTTTTTGTTTTATTAACTTTTTCTTTCTTAGGACGTTTTTATGGTGGACAGTTTTTTGGAATTTTGCTGACATCGGTACGAATTTGGTGTGCAGTCGTTCCCGATGGAGGTTTTTGTGTTCTCGCTCCGTACGAAGGCGGGTAGATGTCGGGATATATATATTTTTGCAAAAATTGGAACTTAGCTGTGGTTTTACTGCTGCTGCCGGCAGCGACTCCCGTGGTTCCCGGTGGTAACGACTGCGTGACTTCCGACGGTAATCGACCTTAATTTTCCTTTTTCCCAATATAACTGCATCCTAGTCCTTTCTTTGATAACAAATCCTGAGTCCTTGTGAAAAATTAACTTTTAATTTACTGACTTTATTTTAAATGAACTGATTTTAATTGTTTCTGCTTCGACCCCTGATCGCTATGAAAATTTCTGCAAAGTAACTTTATGCATTTCACTGCTGCATAAGCGACGAAGAAACGGGCAAGGAAAACACTAACAAAATTGACATGGTGAATATCTCATAAAAGCTTTTATGCATTTTGCATCTCGCTTCGCCCACCTAATTAGTCTTAGCTCGCCACTCTAGCAACATATCTTCGATGATTGTTTTCTTTGCAAGATTCTTTGCACATAAAGATGGCTTTCGATTTGTGATTTAAGTTTTAAGCGCAATAAATTGTAATTTTGTCTTTTCAGATTTGGTGTTTTTGGATTAGGGTTTGCAGGTAATTATTTTGTCTACTACTATTTTTCTTTTGGTGAAATCTGGACTGAAGCGAAGCTGGAGGTCATTGAACTGGATCAGTACAGTCAGCATTATGACAGTCACTCATATCGTCGCAGTTCATTGATATTTTCCTAGTGGGTACTTGCTGTTGCTAAATATTAATAGCCAAATATTAAAATAATATTAAATGAATTCTTATTGTTATTAAAAAAAAGTGAATGATGTTAGCAACGACAAAAAATGTGTCATCAAACCAACATCATTCACTTTTTATTTTAACAACAGAAAAAGATGTGGGGAAAGTCATTGAGAGTTAGATTAATAATTTGTATATTAGCTTTAGTTTTTATGAGAGTTGTATATTGTACTATTTTGTGAAGTAGAATGTAACATGAATAAAAAGATTGTAAATTAATTAGTAGTGATATAACAATAAAGAAGGACGAAATTAAATGCAGAAAATAAGATAAAGTAAGTGTCTTTATTTCACAGGAAATAGGGACATTTAATATTGGCGCAGCCTGTTTTAAAACCAAAAACAAACGCTCTAGATAAAAGAAAAATTATAGAAATGTTTTAAAAAAATCAATAATTTAAAAATAAAAACAAAAAAAAAATTAAATAATTTTGCTGAAAAAAGATATAAAGTGATACTTTTAATAGAAACTCTACAATCAGAATTAAGCAAAGCATAACATAAAACAACAAAATTAAAGGAGAAATTGAACTTTTCATTGAACATTTTTGGAGAGAATTTTTCAATTTTCAAGAGAATAAACGGTTCAAAAGATTACATTCAGTTAGTTGGGGAGAACATTAGAACAACTGTTGTCACAAGAATAGAAGAAGCAGACATAATATTTTTATCGTTTTTAGAAATAATAGAAGCTAAGACAGATATTAGAATAGCAGAGAGAAAAAATTGGAAGCAGAATTAAAAAAAAAAAATAATTGCTTAAGAGATCAAATTTAAACAATTTTGGATCACGCAGAACACTTATACGATAATGGAGGAAAACTATTGGAAATTATTGAAAACCGGAATTACATAGATTTACCGGAAACCTCTAGAAGTGTCCGATTCAGGGCTGAGTATGGTAGTATCGCAGATGCACAAAAAAGAATTGTACAATTAGAAGATAAAACCAGTTGGGAAGGTTAGATCACATGGGAAATTTTAAAGTAGGTGTAATTATGATAGTTAGGATTATCAAAATTATAGTCGGTCTAAGCCGACTATAAATACCCTACACATATGTGTGGTTACAATTCAAAGTGATATATAGGTCACCAGGGTATACGAATCCTGAAAATAACTACAAACATTCAATCGCTGAAGAATTTCCATTCATTTGATACCCATATTTACAAATGGGTAGGTGTACCGAATTTCTATTTTTTTTTTAATGAACCACAGGTCTTTTGACGAAAAACATTATTATCACGTACTTGAGCATGATGTCAATATATATTTGACCAAAAAAGTTTACCTAAGCACGTATACATAAAAATTGATCTTTATATGTACATTTTATATGAGGTATTTGAACATAAGTGGTCGGATCATAGGTCACAATGAACCGATCTCGCCAATTTTTTCGCACATACAGCGTAGGTATATTAGTAATCAAAGTTATAAGTTTCATTTATCTAGCCCTTCAATTTTAAAAGTAGTAGGGATTTCAACAGCGATACAAAGAGAAGAGGAGGGAAGAGAGACGTCTTTTCAGGCGAAAAAAAAGCGAGGCAGAAAGACGTGAGTGTGAGGAGATTGAGATGCATGGGGACAGGAATGAGGCTCGAAAATTCTTCGAGAAAATAAGACGCCTAGCCGGAGGTTCGAAATCCGGAGCCTCTTCCTGTAAAGATGAGAACGGAAATCTAGTGACAGATATCCAGAGCACACTGAAAATATGGAGGGATCACTTCTCTAAACTGCTGACCGGTGATGATGACCTCAATTCCACCGATAGAGAAGCAAACCCGGCAACCCCAGTACTTGATGACGACGTTGAGATTCCGCCACCCGACCATGACGAGGTCAGAACAGCCATTGCTCGGCTGAAAAACAACAAAGCCGCAGGTGCTGATGGCCTGCCTGCTGAATTGTTTAAGACCGGAGGCGAAGAGCTAATAGAGAGCATGCACGAGCTCGTAAGCAGAATATGGTCGGATGAAAGCATGCCAAGTGACTGGAACCTCAGTGTACTCTGCCCAATCCTTAAGAAAGGGGATCCCACTATCTGCGCCAACTACCGTGGGATCAGCCTACTCAATATCGCATACAAGGTTCTATCGAGCGTATTATGTGAAAGACTGAAGCCCATCGTCAACAGACTGATTGGACCTTATCAGTGCGGCTTCAGACCTGGAAAGTCCACCATAGACCAGATTTTCACATTGCGCCTAATCCAGGAAAAGACCCTAGAAAAACAGATCGACACCTACCACCTATTAGTCGACTATAAAGCCGCCTTCGACACTCCGATAAGGGAACGATTATACGCCGCAATGTCTGAGTTCGGTATACCTGCGAAACTTATAAGACTTTGCAGGATGACCCTGAGCAACACACGTTGCTCAGTGAGAATAGGAAAAGACCTCTCCGAGCCATTTCATACCGAACGAGGTTTCAGACAGGGTGACTCCCTATCGTGCGACTTTTTTTAACTTATTGATGGAGAAAATAGTTCGAGCTGCCGAACTCCGTCAAAGCGGCACTATCCTCAACAAAAGTGTCATGCTGCTCGCATATGCCGACGATATTGATATCATTGGCAGGAGCACACGAGCAGTCAGCGCAGCATTCTCCAGATTGGAGAAAGAGTCGCGTCGAATGGGTCTAGCGGTGAACGAGGACAAGACGAAGTTCCTTGTGTCAACAAGCAAAAAAGAGTCCGTGCGTCTTGGACAAAAAGCTGATTTTGACACCCACAAGTTCGACATTGTGAAGGACTTCGTCTATCTGGGATCCAGCGTAAACAGCAACAACGACGTCAGCCTGGAGATCAAACGGAGAATAACTCTTGCCAACAGGTGCTACTTTGGGCTCAGTAGGCAATTGAGAAGCAGAGCCCTCTCTCGCCGGACAAAAATAACGCTCTACAAGTCACTCATCATGCCCGTCCTACTTTATGGTGCAGAAACATGGACGCTGGCCACCACCGATGAGAGAGTACTGGGAGCGTTCGAGAGAAAGATTCTCCGTAAAATCTTTGGCCCTATCTGCTTTGCTAACGAGTATCGAATCAGGATGAACCACGAGCTATATGAGTTATTCGACGACATTGACATAGTCAAGCGCATCAAGATCCAGCGGCTTCGCTGGCTAGGTCATGTCGAACGAATGGATGAAAACACTCCAGCCAAGAAGGTGCTTGAATCGAAACTCGAAGGTGGACAGCGTAGAAGAGGGCGTCCAAATCTGCGTTGGAAAGACCAAGTTGAGGACAACCTGGCAACGCTTGGTATTTCTAACTGGCGTCAGCGCGCGCAAAGCAGATCCGACTGGCGCGGCTTCATCTCAGCGGCCAAAACCGACCCACGGTTGTAAGGGCCATTTAAGTAAGTAAGTAAGGGATTTCAACAGACAGACAGACAGACGGACAGACAGACGGACAGACAGACGGACAGACAGACGGACAGACGGACATCGCTAAATCGACTCAGGAGGTCATGCTGATCAAGAATATATATACTTTTCCATACCGGAGATGCTTCCTTCTGGGTGTTACAAACGGCGTACCAAACTGAATATACCCTTTCACTCTTAGTGTAGGGTATAAATAGCAACAGCAAGAATTAGAGTTAGTAAGCAACGACTCATTAATACGGAATAAGGAAGCTTAATAAGGAAGCTGTGAATAACAGTGAAACAAGCCACAAAAAAAATTACTAAATTTAAAATGGGTATCGAACATATTGCAAAGACAGTGAACCATTTGGTTCCGATGTTCTCCGGCATGGACTCCAATTATCTACCCTCAGAAGTATGTAAATTCATACAAGGATGTGATTTAGCGGTAAAGGCAACAAAAGAAACAGAGTTTCAAGAATTTATATTGTGTTGGACATTGGACTCAGTGATAAATGAAATAAAGCAGACATATCAAAGATCTACCGAAGAAATTTGACCTTTTGCAAGACGCCTAAATGTACTAAAAACAAAGGCGGTGGAATATATAAAACAAAAATATAATGGCACAGGGGACGAAGCTATGTTAATAGAATTAGACAAATCCATACAAAAGATATTTAAAGTAGGCCTTAAGCACAGCACACTGAAAATACACATGCTAAATAATAAAGCAGGCTAAATAGATACACTGATAGAGGAAGCGGAAGAAATGTTGGAGACAATACAAAGTGGGCGTGTAAGAGAAACATCGCATAGTGCCCCAGAGGTGCTCTTTAGCAGAGCCTCACACCCTACATGTGGAGATATCGGTATAAAAAACAATAGTGAATCAGCTGAGCAAGAAATGTTCACAAACGAAAGGAATGTAGTGGAAACCCCATGTTCATTTTGCGGTAATGTAGGACACACGCGGGACGAGTTCGTCAGTCGAAAAATACTCCATACTGTCAAGGATGTGAGACCTATGGGCACGAAACGAACCTACGATGTGCAAAGAATATAAATGAACCAGAGCAGCAATTTACACGTAAACTATAAACGCAAACCAATAATAGCAATTATAATGCTCGCAATAATAATAACGACAACAATGGGAATTATCATAATAACGGGAATAATAGGAATTATAATAATAATAACAATAATAAGAGAAGATAAAACAACAGTAATAGGAATAATAACAATAACAATAATAATAGAAATAATAGTTACAACAATGGAAATAACTATAGAAATAATAATGGAAATAATACTAATAATAATAATCGTCAATATAATGGAAATTATAATGGAAAAAATAATAATTGTAAAATTAATAATCAAGATTTTAATAAATGTAAATGGTGTGCAAGAATCGGGCATACGTTGGAAAACTGTTACGCGAAGAAAGATTTTGAGTCTACCCGCAACCAGGGAAACTGTTAGGGGTCCAGAATAGGCCAATAATCTGGGAAACCAAGACGAGTTGCGAAATCAGGTCAAATAAGATTTGACTGATTTCAGCATTGAATATTGTTTTTATAGAAATTCCTTGTAAGGAAGCAAAAAATGGGATACTAATATTACTCGTTGATTCTGGTGCAGACTCCAGCTTGGTAAAGTGGAGTGCATTAGATAATAAACTAGAGAGAAATTTTAAAGACACAAAAGATCTGAGCGGAGCATTTGGGGGACATGAGACCACCGAAGGATCAATTGAAATTCAACATATTGTTACGAAAAGAGGTAATTTGCTCCACTGTGCAAGCAATCAACAATAATAAATGAGACGCAAGACAATTCGGCGCACTAAGCAAAGTGTTAGAAAGAGACGGAAGATCATTCAGCGCACTATGCAATGTGCGAGAAAGAGATGGAAGACCAGCACATTAAAACACATGAGTGCGAAGGAGATGCCAATAGCATGCGTCATTCACGAAACGAGTAGAAGGTTCTCGAAACAAGTCGAAGCTTGTCGAAACGTGTCGAACTGATGCCTGCAGTATATAAGGCCGCGCATCTGAGGCTCTGTACTTCAGTTGTGATTTAATAGTGCGTGACAAAGGTCTTTACCGCGGATACAATGGGATAGACATGCTCAAGGTAATATACTAAATTTCTAATTATTTTATTCTACTACTCTCTTAATCTTTTTACAACTTTTTATTAACATTTACTTTACTACTGTATTATTTATTTTTTTATCATCTTATAAATCTATTTCTTTTTAGGTTTTTATTTTCTACTTTTATCTTAAATTTTATTTCTTTTCAGATTTTAACAAACAACTTCTTTTTCTTTTCTGGTTTCTACATTTGATAATTTTCTTTTCAGGTATTTAATAGTTTTCTTTTCAGGTTTTTTTTTTCATGCGCAGACTTTAAACTAATTTTCATTTCAGACATTCACAAAATTTTTAATTTACATTTAATTCTCTTTTCAGGTTCTTTAACATTTAAATTTTCTTTTCAGGTTTTTAATCATTTTTTTTTTCAGGTATTTAATAATTTTCTTTTATTTTCAGGTACAATTTAATAATTTTATTTTCAGGTATTTAATAAACTTCTTTTTTCAGGTGTTTTTTTTTATGGGTAAGTATTGTATATTTCTTTATGAAATTTTTAACATTTTATTAAATTTTTATTTTCAGTTTTTACGGTAGGTATTTATATTGTTTTATTTATTTATTCATAACATTTTATTCCTTTATAGATCTTTTTAAAAATGTTCATTTATTTCTCATTAATTCTTTTTTTGTTTTATTAACTTTTTCTTTCTTAGGACGTTTTTATGGTGGACAGTTTTTTGGAATTTTGCTGACATCGGTACGAATTTGGTGTGCAGTCGTTCCCGATGGAGGTTTTTGTGTTCTCGCTCCGTACGAAGGCGGGTAGATGTCGGGATATATATATATATTTTTGCAAAAATTGGAACTTAGCTGTGGTTTTACTGCTGCTGCCGGCAGCGACTCCCGTGGTTCCCGGTGGTAACGACTGCGTGACTTCCGACGGTAATCGACCTTAATTTTCCTTTTTCCCAATATAACTGCATCCTAGTCCTTTCTTTGATAACAAATCCTGAGTCCTTGTGAAAAATTAACTTTTAATTTACTGACTTTATTTTAAATGAACTGATTTTAATTGTTTCTGCTTCGACCCCTGATCGCTATGAAAATTTCTGCAAAGTAACTTTATGCATTTCACTGCTGCATAAGCGACGAAGAAACGGGCAAGGAAAACACTAACAAAATTGACATGGTGAATATCTCATAAAAGCTTTTATGCATTTTGCATCTCGCTTCGCCCACCTAATTAGTCTTAGCTCGCCACTCTAGCAACATATCTTCGATGATTGTTTTCTTTGCAAGATTCTTTGCACATAAAGATGGCTTTCGATTTGTGATTTAAATTTTAAGCGCAATTAATTGTAATTTTGTCTTTTCAGATTTGGTGTTTTTGGATTAGGGTTTGCAGGTAATTATTTTGTCTACTACTATTTTTCTTTTTTCTTTTCAGCTGCAGTTTTTTGGATTTAGGGTAAGTATTAGACATGAAACTCCGTCAATGTAGATGTAAAACTAGTTTTGTTAGTGTGCGTCGCAGTCGCAATTTGGACAACTTTTTATTCAACTTAGACAACTTTCATACAACTTGGACAATAATGCCTTAGATTTTCTCATTTTAGACATTTTCCCCCTTTATATTCAACATATTCACCACTGCTTTTGATGTTTGCGCAAATTTTGCAAAAATTTAATAACAAATTAATTTTCTGACAACATAAAAATACTCAAAACGAACGTAAACAACGTTTTAGTTTATAAATATTTAGTTTTATTCAAAAATTGATCGTGTGAGCAGAGGGTATATATTTGATACAGAGTTTCCATACAGGTGGTTTCGCTGCCACTTTTGTCAAATAAATTCAAACATTGGTTATGTGGAAATTGAAACGAAAATGTTGTCAACAGACACATTTTCAAATCAATATTCGGATGTTTTCTGCCACATTTTTAGCCAGCAAAATAATTAAAATATATAAGGCGTTGGATTGCAAAATATCTTGGTAAGTTTGGTTGCAAATTATCCGGGGACAGATCCAGTTTTGTGCACCGTTTTCTTCTGTTAACTTCAATCTGTAAAATTCCACTTGCACATAACCAATGTTTTCGGCAGCGACGCCAGCAAACTCGGAAGGAATCTCTATATCAAATATATACTCTCTAGTGTGAGTACAATTTTCAACCGTTTTTGATACGAATTATGGACGATATCGTTGTCAAGGCATGATGAGGAGCTATATATTGCTGAACAAGCGCACGAAATTGTCAAATAGAACAAAATTTTAAAATATCCGTACTGAAGGGGATTATCAGATTGTTAATTGATTAAGACCCGGATGCATAATTTTCTAAACCATGAGTTAGCGATGGAAATCGATTAGTTAATGTGACAATTTCATTACTGATATAAAAACAAAAAAATAAATGTATGTGTCAGATTATTTTTAACTGATAAATGTATGCAACCGGACGTAAGTAAATTCACAATTTTAGTTTATTTTATTTTACTTCCACATTATACTTAAGAGCAATATTGTTCCATATTTGGTACAACTAAGTATTACAGCGATATAAACATACACATAATTTCAGTATAAAAAACGATTTATAATATAAATATTAAGATAAACATATATATAATAAAGTTATTTAAATATTGTAATATTTGCATAAATTTTGTCCATTTTTCCACAAACTAATGAAAAGGTGGAGACACTGGTTTTATTCACCAAATTGCTATTTTTTTCTCGTAAATTTTGTAAAATTTTGAGAAAATGTTAATTATTTTTTCACTTTTCCCTTAGACTATGAATTTTAGGCATAGTTTTAAAAAATTAGTGTTAATTTTTAGTCTCATTACGTGCAACACAAAACTTCTGCATTTGAGTAGTTCGGTTGCAAAAAATGTGCAAATTTTGTCAAATTTCACAAAAATTTCAGTATCTGAATTAACAAACAGCTGTTTTGTGTTGACGAAATTTTACACGGTGAAACAACAACAATGCAAGCAGAGATGCGGCAGAGCTCATGTACATAATCCGTGTACCAAAATATATCATAAAAAACAGGATTTTTCTATGTTGAATATGCTCTTTTGTGAAGTCGCACGTGTTATAGTCTTTTCTTCTACGCTTTTCGTGAATACTACACGCAATTACATCTCATTCGCACTCATGTGTTTTAATGTGCTGATCTTCCATCTCTTTCTCGCACATTACCTCAGTGCGCTGAATGAATTTTCGTTTCTTTCTAACACCTTAGTACGCTGAATTATCTTACGTCTCATTTACTTTTATTAAATGGCATAGTGGAGCAAATTACATCTTTTTTTTTACATAACTTTGTCCTCCCTTAAATCTGTTCGTCCCTTTGAAAATGTATCACTTTAATTTTTTTTCTAACGCCTGTATTATACTGGATCCGGTAAACCACGTCATTTGTTCTTTTTATTATCTTATATGGTCCCTCCCAGTGTATTTGCAGTTTAGGGGAAAACCTTTCATTTCTATGTGGGTTTTATAGCAAAACAAGTTCACCTTCAATAAATCCCTCAGAATTTGCCCGCAAGTTATATCTGGCTCTAATTTTATCATTCGAAAATTGTGTACACTACCTTTCAATGAGGCACATCGTTTATGTCTTCACTTTTTCTGGAAATATAATTGTGTATAGGAATTCTAGCTGAAGGACTCGCACCAAACTTTAAATCCGCAGGTAATCTTATGTCTGTTCCAAAATCTATTTTTGATATTGAAGCTACTGTGGTATCATGAACCGTCGTTCGATAAGCCATGAGAAATAGTGGTATGTGTGTATCCTAATCTTTTTGATTTTTATCAACCACTTTTCTGAGATACTCTTCCAAAGTCCTGTTGAATATTTCCATCATACCATCGCGGGTGCAAAGGAGTTGTTCGTGGTTTGTGTATTTTGAGGACTTTGTACACTTCATTTAATACTGCAGACTCAAAATTTCCTCATTGATCTGAATGTAATTCCAACGGTACTCCAAAACGGCTTACCCAGTTGTTAACTAATGCATCCGTAACTGTTGTGACATCTTGATTCGGCATGGGACTTCAAGCCATTTGCTGAAATAGTCAATCACGACAAGCACATTATTTTTACCCGCATCACTGATTGGAAAAAGTCCGGCGACATCCATGGAAATACGTTAGAATGTTGCTCCCATGTTGTACTGATACATCCTGCTGCGACTTCTGACTGGTCGTCCTATTGCGAACAACTGCGAATCCAATCGGCGACCGACTCTTGGCATCCAACTCAATGAAAACGTTTCTTTACTTTTTCACCCGTTTTATTAATACCTAAATGACCCTACTATATCGCTATATCTCATTTACTTTTGACTTGGGAACAACAATCAAACTTCGAGCGGATGTGTCATCATCACTTTCCCATACACGATATAAGCATTCATCTTGAAGCTTTAAACTCTGCCACTGTTCCCAGTACGTCTAAGTAATAGGACTGTCGGAAGTTATCTCTTCCCACGATAGCTTTCTTTGATGTTCCCTGAACATCATGATCAGTCTTTTGACAAATTTGAATTTGTTCCGGAGTTCATTTTTTATCAGGTAAAACATTCAGCAAACGAATGTCAATTATGATTTATTTCCTTCTGCTTCTGAACAATGTTTGCATTCAAGTTTTCACGGTCAAATTGACAGAGCATCTGCATTTCCACGATGACCTCCCTTACGATGTTCGATGGTGAAATCGTAGCTCTGTAATCGCACTATGCAATGCACAATTTGGCCTTCTATATCTTTGAACTGAAGTAACCATCTAGTGCTGTGTGATTGGTTCTCAAGTGAATCTGTTGACATTTTTCACACTTTCGATTACAGCAAGAAGCTGCCTCCTGGTTACACAGAAATTTCGCTCTGGCTTGGACAAGATTTTCTTAAGTATGCGATTACTTTTTCTTCGCCACTGATCACTTGAGAGAGGACTCTGCCATTTCCGTATACACTTGCATCCGTGTCAAGTACAAATTTTTCACCTGGAATGGGATACGCAAGAATTGGTGCCAAGAACAGTAATTCTTTAAATTTCTTGATCATCGCCCGATTGAAAAGATCGGTTCTTTCTTGTCAACTCGTGAAGACTGATAACAACATTGGCAAAACCTGTAGTATGTACATATCCCCAAGAAATTTCGGAGGTCATGTGGGGTTTGCGGTCTGGGCCACCACTCCTTTACTGTAACTATTTTATCGTCATCGGTATGCACTCCTTCTGTGGTAACACGATGACCCAGATACTTGACTTCTTTCTTGAAATGTGAGCATATCTTCAGGCTATGTTGTAGACCCGCACTTTCCAATCGAAGGAATACTTCCTCTAAATTTCTTAGATGCTCGTCATGCCCATGACAATTATGTCATCAAGGTATACCAGCCAAGTTTTCTAGTGTAGACCTTTCAATACATGCTACATTAACCGCTCGAATGTTGCTGGGGCATTCAAAGTCAAACGGCATTACCAAAAATTGCCATAATCCATCGCCAGTACTGAATGCGGTCTTCTCTCGATCTTTCTTATCGATTTGCAAGTCCAACGTTGAAAACCAATTAGCATTAGATAGAGTACCCAAGGTATCATCGATCCTGGGCAGTGGATAACTATCTTTTTTGGTGACATCATTAAGCTTTCGGTAATCAACGCTGAACTGTGAAACTGCCTCAAACTGTTGGACTTGGGTAGACCAATTATCCCATGGCGGCTCGATAAAACTTACAGAAGAATTCACTTGTTAAATAAAACAATTAGAAGTCATTTTTAACTCATTTAATGGCAATGAAATTGCTAAATGCAAAATTTCAAAATAAATATACATGAAGTTAGCATTGCAGTCGACTGTCTTGCAGTCTTTTAAAATGTAGAATGCACTTCCGAATAATGTTTTTAAATAGAATATTAAAAAAGTAAGCAAAAATAAATGTGCAATAAAAAACTATAAAATTTTGATTTAATTTTTCTTGTTTTATTAATTTCTAAATATGGTGTTATGATGAGTTCCAGAAATTCATGGAAATTCTGGTAAAAGTTTACTTTATAGGGTAGTCTCTAAAAAGTGTTTTTTTCAGTGTTCCAAAAATTTAAAGTCCGCCAAATATCATTTGAAAGGAACACTTGCTAAGGCGTATCTTACATTTGAGGAGCTTGCGACGGTTATTTCAGAGATTGAGGCTATTATGAACTCAAGAACGCTTACTGCTGTAACTAACGACCCCAATGACGAAACGGTACTAACACCAGGTTATTTTTTTGACTGGAAGTCCCCTTGTCGGTTTCTCCAAGCCTTGTGTGGAAGACAAAGATTGGCTCAGCTGGACAGATGGTCGCGGTTCACTGCTATTCAGCAACATTTCTGGAGGCGATGGTCTGCACACGAGTCTCCTACACGAGTTGCAACGCAAATGCAAGTGGTCTGTGGGAAGAAATAACGTGTTACAAAAATACAGAAGGTGATCAAGGATGCAGCTGGCGATGTTATAGTAGTTGATGTGCAAACAAAAATGGGGTGATCCGACGCGCTATACACAAAATCGCACCGATACCTAGAGAAGATTAAGAATTGAAGAATACCTAGGATGCATCAAGGGTGGCGGCATGTTGCGGCCCCAATGCAATTCACCCTTTGGCTATTTTTACGATTGAGCTTATATTGTAACATTGAAATAAGAAACTGTAAAATAATAATCAAGGAATGCATTTGAGTTTTGGTTAATAAAATACACTTTTTTTTGTAGAATTACTTTAATTAAACTCCGTGCATTGTTATTTAAATATAAATTATATTGCCAGGTCGCATAAAAACTATTACTTAGAAACAGTGGTTTTTGTAAAATTTTATGTTTTTTGCTTCCCCTGTAAAATATTAAAAATGTTGGTCAGGGCCTTTCTGAATTTACCCTAGTAGAAAGTTTGGTAGGGCCATGCTCATGAACTGATCATGTCATTATTTGAGATAGTGGGGCTATGACGAGACTTAAACGAGAAAACAAATCGGGCACACGATGTCCTTGTAAAGCAGTGCCCTGATCATGTACTCACCTCGGGCCATGATCATGCACTGATCGGGTAATTCCACATTTCATTATTTACCCCACCATTGTCTGGTCACAGCTTGAACATAAAAATGGGTGCCCTACTAGAACCCTGGAGCCCTACAAGAACCCTATAACAAAATATAGTATTTAATTGTATAGTTTATTAATAAAAAAATATAAAATGAACTTAAAAAAAAAATACATTATTATATAAATTATATAAAGCATAAAAAATTTTTTTGATTTACATATAAAAAATTAAAATTCTAAAAATTATAATACATTTAATACAAGTAAATTATTTCTTATAATAAATGAATCGCAATATCGCCACTCCACGCAAGCTTCACCCGAGTGCAGTTTATTCTTTGTTGGACTGGGCGATGAGCATTAAATCTATGTAACTTTCAAATCCAAGGAAGCAAAGCAAGTCGTTCTTCCGACGCATGATGGCATAGTGTTTTTTGGAAGATGCATTTTTATTATTTTGTTCTTTTTTAATCTGCTGCAAACTTAATTTAATTCATATAATGGTTAAAATTTGTTATTTCATTTATTAAATACCTTGAACTAACGTCCTGATTAGCGCTGGACTGAGAGCCGGACTCCGAGTGCGGTTGAAATCTTAGTATCGTGTCCACTCCCCTCTCCTTTAGAATCTTAATAGATTTGCTGGTACGTGTTGTGCGAGAGTAGGGTGACGTATGCGTTCGCAAATACATCGTTGCACTCTCATATACTCAAGGATATCTCATCGCTGACGTCCAACATATTTGTGTTGACCAAAAGTGTTGTGGCATACACACACAATGCGCATTATGACGCGAACACTTCAGTGACAGCGCCGCCAGTGGAATGATCCATTTGAATTATAAAACATTCGCTTGTAGCAATTATTCAAATATTCCATAAGTTTAGGTTTATTTAAAGCAGCAAAATTGTTAGTATTTTTTAAATATGACATATATGCAGATAGTTACTAAAAGTTTGCCACAACAGCAATGAAAACCTGTTGGGAAGGTAATATCACATGGGAAATTTTAAAGTAGGTTTTAGTATGATAGTTAGTATTATCAAAATTATAGTCGGTCTAAGTCGACTATAAATACCCTACACATATGTGTGGTTACCATTAAAAGTGGTATATAGGTCATCTGGGTATACGAATCCTGAAAATAACTACAAACTTTCAATCGCTGAAGAATTTCCATTCATTTGATATCCATATTTACAAATGGGTATGTGTACCGAATTTCACTTTTTTTTTGGAACCACAAGTCGTTTCGCCGGAAACCATTATTTTCATGAATTTGAGCATGAGTCAATATATATTTGACCAAAAAAAAATTTCATAAGCACGTATACAGTAAAATTGATCTGTAGATATAAATTTTATACGAGGTATTTGAATATAAGTGGTCGGTTCTCAGGTCACAATAGACCGATCAAGCCAATTTTCTTGTTCAGACAGCTTAGATATATACGTAATCTAAATCTTAAGTTTCATTGCTCCTGCTCTTTAATTTTTTTGTAATCGTGATTTCAACAGACAGACGGACAGACGGACAGACAGCCAGACAGACGGACGGACGGACAGACGGACGGACAGACGGACATCGCTAAATCGACTCAGGAGATCATGCTGATCAAGAATATATATACTTTTCCATACCGGAGATACTTCCTTATGGGTGTTACAAACGGCGTACCAAACTGAATATACTTACCCTTTCACTTTTAGTGTAGGGTATAATTAAGATGTTTACAGTTGACTGATAGCAAACATCCTGAGATGGGACATTTGATTAATATAAAAAAAAGCAAAGGTTGTAATTTGTCTTTACGCTCGAATTACCCACAAATATTATTAAATAAATCCAATGCTGTATAAAAAGCTTCAATTCAAAAATATCATTTTAATAGTAAAGTGAAAAAAAATAATTGGGGTTTGAAGTCGTTGTAGAATTTTACCCTCGATGGCATTATAAAGGCGATGCCGATGTATAAAAAGAATACTGCATTAATTTTAAAATAAATGAAAAAAATACACTTGATTCCTTTTATTTCAATAAAGGTTACTCTGCGTAAATTTGGAAGATTGTTGCAGCAATATTTGTCGAATGTTGGGCTGTGATATTTCTGGTGTACATCTTAGTTTTCTTAGTGTAGGAATAACACATAATCTCAGCCCAAGCTCTCTGCCAACGTTCACCAGAACCGCTGTGTTAAACTATTATTATTAAGAATAATTAAACTGTCTTTGGGAAAAAATAAATTGTGAAGAAACGAAATTTTTTTGCGAACATCAACAATAGCTGTTTGTAGCAGCGACAGGTTTTACTACAGTTAAGAAGTACTTTAAATACTTCAAACAACGTATTATTTAAAATTAATATGTACTTTGCGGAAAACGATTTTCGTTTTGTAAATTTGGAAAAGTATACATACCATTTAGAAAAGTTATGTGCCGTCTGGTCAAAATTGACGAACTGAAAAAAATTCGGACAAATAAAATTGAAAATAGTATTTGAAATTTAAAAAAAAAATGCTTTTCAATTTCGTTATCCGTTTTTCAATATCTCATATTCGCTAATTCTTAATAACTTTCAGATCAAATTTCATGAAGAGATATGAAAAGAAAAATATCGTGTAGATTTTGAGAAAATGAGTGTAAACATTCCTAAAGGTATTTATAAAACCAAATCAAGGGTGTATGCACAGAGAGAAATATCATTGATATACATATTTAAATCAATCATGTTTTGCGCCAAAGTTGTTTGTGATGTTATTAATTATATACATACTTAATAATTTTAATAATGAAGTTTAAATAAAATCTATTATAAATATGACAATTATTTCGAACGTAATTAAAATGTAGAAGGACAAAATCTTAATGTTATTCATTTATTATGCTGCCAATAAAAACCAGTTGGGAAGGTTAGATCCCATGGGAAATTTTAAAGTAGTTTTTAGTATGATAGGATTATCAAAATTATAGTCGGTCTAAGCCGACTATAAATACCCTACACATATGTGTGGTTACCATTAAAAGTATATAGGTCACCAGGGTATACGAATCCTGAAAATAACTACAAACTTTCAATCGCTGAAGAATTTCCATTCATTTGATACCCATATTTACAAATGGGTATGTGTACCGAATTTCACTTTTTTTTTTGGAACAACAAGTCGTTTCGCCGGAAACCAATATTTTCATGTATTTGAGCATGAGTCAATATATATTCGACCAAAAAAAGTTTTCCTAAGCACGTATACAGTAAAATAGATCTGTAGATATAAATTTTATACGAGGTATTTGAACATAAGTGGTCGGTTCTCAGGTCACAATAGACCGATCATGCCAATTTGTTCAGACAGCTTAGGTATATAAGTAATCTAAATCTTAAGTTTCATTGCTCTCGCTCTTCTATTTTTTTCTGTAATCGTGATTTCAACAGACAGAGAGACAGACGGACAGACAGACGGACATCGCTAAATCGACTCAGGAGATCATGCTGATCAAGAATATATATACTTATAGGGTATAAAAATGGTGTTCATTGTACATTTTGTAGATAAAAATATTTTGCACAGTTCTGTTGTTTTGCGGAAAGTTAAGCTGAGGAGAATATAGATTTTGTAGCCAAATCTATATTCTCATCATGTCGAGTGCAGCGACGAGCTAGTTGATGAAGCAATTAAAATGTTGCAAGAATGCAATGTTATGGTTCATCGTATTGGTCCAGTAGAGTGGATTGTTGCAATATGCAACCAACTAATTAAATCAATATCATTAAAAAAATATATAATGTAACTTACCCGATGAAAATGTAAAAATTTTCTGTTTTGTTTTCTGTTTTTGAATTTTGTCAAATCAAAAAAAAAAAATTGGCACATTTTCTAAAGGTTACAATGTTCATCATCAAATTTGTATTGTTTATTATTAATGTTTTTAATCATGTACATTGTATAAATTTACAACGTTTATAATTGAAATATCCGGTGTTCAGTTCTGTCTATGTGTAGCATACTGATTATCAGTGACGACTAATCGACAAAACATACATTTCAGAAAGTTTTTCTTAGTTTCAAATATTGAACTATAAGTTAATCAAACCATGGTTAAAGTATATACGGGTTAAATAATCTTTCAAAATTCAGGATCCATTTACTTTTTTTTAACTGTGTGAGACTCAACATTTGTTTACGAAAAATGTAAAACGGAACATCAATGTTTAACCAAAAAAACAAAATTTGAAAATCAACAAATATCAACATTAAAATAAGTTTAAGATCTCTATGACTTCAACATGAACCACATGCATTAAAAAAGTGAAATATTAAATTTGTGCAGTGAAATTTCAATAATATAGTGAACATTAATTGCAAAAATCATAACCTTAAAATAAATTTTAAAATGACAATTAATTGTTTTATTTTCAATATTTTTCTTTTCGACATTCTCAGCATTCTTTATGCCAACTATCTGTCTACATGAACTAACCTGTATATACTTCATCCATGAATCAAACGATATATTCGTTATCAAGATTATTTATTGAAAATATTTGTTCACTGTAATATTTGAAACAAAATCAATATAGTATACAAATCTTTATAAACATAAAGACATTCCACGTCAATTCGCCGAACTCAAAAAACACGATTTTTGCTGTTTTGCACCACAACGTCCAAAATTCTGACAAAATTTACATAAATTCTTGACATTGAACAAAGGTAGTAAGAATTTTTATATTTATAAACAAAAAAATTTCGCAACTGTTGAGTGCTCTGAATACAACTTTGATACCTTAACACAAAATATGAACGTACTATAAATAGTATTGAATACGTAATAATGCAACACTGCTCGTACAAGTAGAGCGATTGCTCCTCCAGCTCTAGTTTATTCTCTTTATCAACATCCATTAACAGTCGAAATCATCAACAACGCGTAGAACGTCTCGATGCTTCTTGCGGTCATTCAAATAAATAAATTGAACGATGAAGCACCTAATCAAAGACGTCGTCAAAGTCTCTCATTTTCGAAAAATTCGCTGAGTGCTACAGCAGCCGTCGCCGGCACCTGATGAGCAATGGCAACATTTGCTTGCAGCGCACATAGTTGAAGACAATGAAGATTCAAATGAATTATTCGATCTACTGAATGCTGCGGCTGCGCAGCTAATTCAAGTGGATATTTCTACTGCTGCTGCTCTTGTTACTGAAGCAATTGTTGCAGAATCGGGACGTCGCACGCGATTTTGATGTCTCAATGTACAATTGCCTGTATTATTTCATTTCCCTCATATAGTTAAACTTATATTAGTTATTTTTGTAAACAAAATTGCAAAAATTGGGAACTAAAATAATTATATAATATAATTATAATTTAATATTTTATTTCTTTGATGAATGAAAAGAAAGTTACATATGGCGAAGGTAAATTGTAAATTGACGAAGGCATATTGTTTCTTTTTTTAACTTAACCAAAATGATCAATCTTTTTTGATGCATATGCTGCTGATGTTTATTGTTACACTTCACATATTTAAATGCACTTCATAAAAATGGATACATTCATTATAAAATTATAATTTACATAAAATAGGGTAGACAACGATTTGAATGTTTTGTTTGTGTTGTAATTTTAAGATAAATTAGATTGACAATAATTTTGATGTATTTTGACGAAACGTTACTATTGTGATTATTGATTAAGTAATATTTGGTTTGCCTTTTTTGGTTTATATAATGCTACGATATAGCATATATATTTTATCGAAAATTAGAAACCGACAAAAGCTGTGTATTAGTACACCCAGAAAAAAATCATGGTAAATTGATAGTATTTCAATAGAAAAACAATAATTTATACCATTAAAATTGGTCAATAGGAAGCGTCCCATTAGTTCAGTAATATTGAAACTGTTAATACAATGTGAGGTTATACCATAAATTTTATAATGTGCTATTCTAATTACAATAAGAAAGACCTATACAAATTTAATGATACGCATTATTAATTTTATGGTATAGTCGAATTACATTTTCCTAATAATTTATTAAAACAAAAATGTATTTTAGTTAATTTATTGTATATATTATTTTATTTAAATATCGAAATTGATAATCACTTTTACAACACACACATAAACAGACACTCCTTGCTGCAAAAGATAATAACACATTTAATGTTTGCTTTGGTTTCCAATAAATGATTGTAGTTCTTGAGTCTGCAGTTATTTTTGAGTCCGTTGCCATAATAGAAGTTCGATGCATTATTTATTTTCTGTGATAAATAAAAATATAAATAAATATATAAATATAATTTAGTTACATTAAATATATTGAGTCCTTAAAAATGTCGCGTTTAATAATGTGGATTATTACAAAAAATTACATGCGCCCATTTTGAGTAAACACGCAGAATGACATACATAACGAATATGTTTGTTTTAGATCAAATTTACGTCTTGTACCCAGAAATTTTTTTTTTATACCCTACACTAAGAGTGAAAGGGTATATTCAGTTTGGTACGCCGTTTGTAACACCCAGAAGGAAGCATCTCCGGTATGGAAAAGTATATATATTCTTGATCAGCATGACCTCCTGAGTCGATTTAGCGATGTCCGTCTGTCTGTCCGTCCGTCTGTCTGTTTGTCTGTCTGTTGAAATCCCTACTTCTTTTAAAATTGAAGAGCTAGATAAATGAAACTTATAACTTAGATTACTAATATACCTACGCTGTATGTGCGAATTGGCGAGATCGGTCCATTGTGACCTATGATCCGACCACTTATGTTCAAATACCTCATATAAAATGTACATATAAAGATCAATTTTTATGTATACGTGATTAGGTAAACTTTTTTGGTCAAATATATATTGATATCATGCTCAAATACATGATAATAATGTTTTCCGGCGAAAAGACTTGTGGTTCACAAAAAAAAATAGAAATTCGGTACACCTACCCATTTGTAAATATGGGTATCAAATGAATGGAAATTCTTCAGCGATTGAATGTTTGTAGTTATTTTCAGGATTCGTATATCCTGGTGACCTATATATCACTTTGAATGGTAACCACACTTATGTGTAGGGTATTTATAGTCGGCTTAGACCGACTATAATTTTGATAATCCTAACTATCATAATTACACCTACTTTAAAATTTCCCATGTGATCTAACCTTCCCAACTGGTTCATAAATGGAATGAACGCCATTAATTGAGACACAGTTCATAATATATATTGAAAAAAGCATTCTATTTATGAACTATTCTTCGTATATACGAATCGCACAATTTAAGCGAAATTGATATAATAAACGCGTTCATATTTGTTATGAATTGCGTTCATTAAGGTATTCATATTCATTTTTTCACGCAAAACAGTGCTGCCTCTACGCTACGTGCAATTCAGCCGAGCATAAAGGCGATACTGAAAAATAAAAGACCAATCCACATTTATTTTTTTATTTTGCTGACGCGTCATACGTCATGCTGATTATTAGCACTACTCGTCGTCACGCGTCGATAGTCGATGATAGCATATACAATTCTTAGTTTTTATTATTTCTATGTCATTTCGTACAAATAGACCGAATCGTTTCATTTGTTGTTCACAACACCAAAGAAACGTGCGCCGCAGGTACTTAACATCGCTCAACAACAAACAGCAGCAATAGGTAGCAACAGAAAGAGTAGATTAGATATAAAATTAAACGTAAGTAGTTAAAAAAATAAATAAATTAATATAATAAAATGAAATAAAAAAAAAATATAATAAAATAAAAAAAATAATAAAGAAAAATAGTTTATTTTTATACCCTACAACAAAAGTGAAAGGGTATATTCAGTTTGTTACGCCGTTTGTAACACCCATAATGAAGCATCTCCGGTATGGAAAAGTATATATATATATTCTTGATCAGCATGATCTCCTGAGTCGATTTAGCGATGTCCGTCTGTCCGTCTATCTGTCCGTCTGTCTGTCTGTCCGTCCGTCCGTCCGTCCGTTCGTCTGTCTGTTTGTCTGTCTGTTGAAATCCCTAATTCTTTTAAAATTGAAGAGCCAGATAAATGAAACTTATAACTTAGATTACTAATATACCTACGCTGTATGTGCGAATTGGCGAGATCGGTCCATTGTGACCTATGATCCGACCACTTATGTTCAAATACCTCATATAAAATGTACATATAAAGATCAATTTTTATGTATACGTGATTAGGTGAACTTTTTTGGTCAAATATATATTGATATCATGCTCAAATACATGATAATAATGTTTTCTGGCGAAAAGACTTGTGGTTCACAAAAAAAAAATAGAAATTCGGTACACCTACCCATTTGTAAATATGGGTATCAAATGAATGGAAATTCTTCAGCGATTGAATGTTTGTAGTTATTTTCAGGATTCGTATACCCTGGTGACCTATATATCACTTTGAATGGTAACCACACTTATGTGTAGGGTATTTATAGTCGGCTTAGACCGACTATAATTTTGATAATCCTAACTATCATAATTACACCTACTTTAAAATTTCCCATGTGATCTAACCTTCCCAACTGGTTCATAAATGGAATGAACGCCATTAATTGAGACACAGTTCATAATATATATTGAAAAAAGCATTCTATTTATGAACTATTCTTCGTATATACGAATCGCACAATTTAAGCGAAATTGATATAATAAACGCGTTCATATTTGTTATGAATTGCGTTCATTAAGGTATTCATATTCATTTTTTGACGCAAAACAGTGCTGCCTCTACGCTACGTGCAATTCAGCCGAGCATAAAGGCGATACTGAAAAATAAAAGACCAATCCACATTTATTTTTTTATTTTGCTGACGCGTCATACGTCATGCTGATTATTAGCACTACTCGTCGTCACGCGTCGATAGTCGATGATAGCATATACAATTCTTAGTTTTTATTATTTCTATGTCATTTCGTACAAATAGACCGAATCGTTTCATTTGTTGTTCACAACTCCAAAGAAACGTGCGCCGCAGGTACTTAACATCGCTCAACAACAAACAGCAGCAATAGGTAGCAACAGAAAGAGTATATTAGATATAAAGTTAAACGTAAGTAGTTAAAAAAATAAATAAATTAATATAATAAAATGAAATAAAAAAAAAATATAATAAAATAAAAAAAATAATAAAGAAAAATAGTTTATTTTTATACCCTACACTAAAAGTGAAAGGGTATATTCAGTTTGTTACGCCGTTTGTAACACCCATAATGAAGCATCTCCGGTATGGAAAAGTATATATATATATATTCTTGATCAGCTTGATCTCCTGAGTCGATTTAGCGATGTCCGTCTATCTGTCCGTCTGTCTGTCTGTCTGTCTGTCTGTCTGTTGAAATCACGATTACAGAAAAAATGGAAGAAACTTAAGATTTAGATTACTTATATATCTAAGCTGTCTGAACAAGAAAATTGGCTTGATCGGTCTATTGTGACCTGAGAACCGACCACTTATGTTCAAATACCTCGTATAAAATTTATATCTACAGATCAATTTTACTGTATACGTGCTTAGGAACACTTTTTTTGGTCGAATATATATTGACTCATGCTCAAATACATGAAAATATTGGTTTCCGGCGAAACGACTTGTGGTTCACAAAAAAAAGTGAAATTCGGTACACATACCCATTTGTAAATATGGATATCAAATGAATGGAAATTCTTCAGCGATTGAAAGTTTGTAGTTATTTTCAGGATTCGTATACCCTGATGATCTATATACCACTTTTAATGGTAACCACACATATGTGTAGGGTATTTATAGTCGGCTTAGACCGTAATATAATTTTGATAATCCTAACTATCATACTTAAACCTACTTTAAAATTTCCCATGTGATTTAACCTTCTCAACTGGTTTTTATTAATTCACGTTGATCAGCCGTACACTGTTTACCTCGACGCATTGCTTGACAATTTTAAATAAATTTTGATCATATAACACAAATAGCTAATATTTTCGGGGAATATATAAAATCACTACTATTATTTTGACTGCCCAAATAAGCGCGTTGCTTGCAAAATTTCGAATTGCAACAACAAAATTTTTCTGTTGACATAGCGGTGTATATTTTATTTTTCTCTCTTTATATGACGTAATTATATAGTTGATAAAGCAGCCAGCTTTAAAAATACCACACGTTAAAGTATATTTACTTATACAACTACAATTATTTTGACTGCAAATGTATATATATATATTGATTCAAAATTGGATTTTATTTTCCCACGGGATCGCTCACCATACGATCATCAAAGTTGCAATGAAAAACTTTGTATCGTTACACCTAACAATTGTTATTTAGATATCCAATGCATCTTATAAATATAATTTAATCGCGGGCCTAGGTAAAAGTAATAAATTCGTATAAAACGCAAGTTTTCAGATATTGAATTATTAATTGGAATAGGATTTCCAACATTTTAGATGCAATAATGTACAGAATATAGATATTCATTTCTGAAAAAAAATGTGTTCTATTGGAACACCCAATGATATACAGGGTGTTTTTTTTTAATTTCCTTTACAAAAATTGATACAACCGTATACTTAATTACACTCTAGGAAAAATTTACTATAATAAATGTAGGAATCCGGTTTCCTCTTATTAATGTAGTAATTTACACATAAAAGTATGTAAAATTAGTACACATCTGTAGTGTCAAAATACAATTTTATGAGTGTAAAAAATCCACACAAAACTCTGTATTTATTCTCATAATGCGTGTTAAAAAAAACACAACAGAACGGGTAGTTTTTTAAGGTTAAATATTATTAGAAAACTTTACATCATCTCAACGAGGCGGATTCAGCAAATGTGAAAAAAATTCTGTACACAAAATGAAAAAGTTCACTGTCCGCAAACATGAAGGTACATCTTGGGAGATGCCATTCTAATTGCACACAAATTAATTTCACATTCACCAACAATCCGCCCTTGCATATTTATTTTATTGAATATATGCAAATTTTCTTTTCTGTGGAGTCTTCTAAAATGGCGCAGACAAGAGCGTTCGCGTCAGCTAATGATTTTGTTACACATTATGTGTGTGTGCTAGACGTCATTTGTATACACTTGAATGTGTTTATATACAAAACATTGCAGAATCTGTAAATTTACCATTTTAATAGTACGATTCAACTCAAAACAGTTCATTGGTGTAAAATAACATATTTTTCATGAAAAACACGTCAAATGTTTATTTTTACGGACGTATTAGTGTTTTATTTGAAAAAATGTGTAAATTAACTGTAATAAATGTAGCAAATTCACTACTTCTAAATCAGATTTCTTAGAGTGTAGTTTTTAAAGAATTCTCTTTTATGTATTTATTTTTACTTCGAAACCTCAATTGGAATCCGGATATACATCTACCAGACGAACAATTCTTGGTGTCATATTTGTATTTAAATTAATTAATACTCGTCGTCACGCGTCAATAGTCGATGATAGCATATACAGTTCTTAGTTTTTATTATTTCTATGTCATTTCGTACAAATAGACCGTCGAATCGTTTCATTTGTTGTTCACAACTCCAAAGAAACGTGCGCCGCAGGTACTTAACATCGCTCAACAACAAACAGCAGCAATAGGTAGCAACAGCAAGAGTAGATTAGATATAAAATTAAACGTAAGTAGTTAAAAAAATAAATAAATTAATATAATAAATGAAATAAAAAAAAAATATAATAAAATAAAAAAAAGAATAAAGAAAAATAGTTTATTTTTATACCCTACACTAAAAGTGAAAGGGTATATTCAGTTTGTTACGCCGTTTGTAACACTCATAATGAAGCATCTCCGGTATGGAAAAGTATATATATATATATTCTTGATCAGCTTGATCTCCTGAGTCGATTTAGCGATGTCCGTCTATCTGTCCGTCTGTCTGTCTGTCTGTTGAAATCACGATTACAGAAAAAATGGAAGAAACTTAAGATTTAGATTACTTATATATCTAAGCTGTCTGAACAAGAAAATTGGCTTGATCGGTCTATTGTGACCTGAGAACCGACCACTTATGTTCAAATACCTCGTATAAAATTTATATCTACAGATCAATTTTACTGTATACGTGCTTAGGAACACTTTTTTTGGTCGAATATATATTGACTCATGCTCAAATACATGAAAATATTGGTTTCCG
Source organism: Dryomyza anilis (assembly GCA_951804985.1). Classification (NCBI taxonomy): domain Eukaryota; kingdom Metazoa; phylum Arthropoda; class Insecta; order Diptera; family Dryomyzidae; genus Dryomyza; species Dryomyza anilis. The sequence goes on from OX638131.1 coordinate 59,243,681, forward strand.
GCGAAACGACTTGTGGTTCACAAAAAAAAGTGAAATTCGGTACACATACCCATTTGTAAATATGGATATCAAATGAATGGAAATTCTTCAGCGATTGAAAGTTTGTAGTTATTTTCAGGATTCGTATACCCTGATGATCTATATACCACTTTTAATGGTAACCACACATATGTGTAGGGTATTTATAGTCGGCTTAGACCGTAATATAATTTTGATAATCCTAACTATCATACTTAAACCTACTTTAAAATTTCCCATGTGATCTAACCTTCTCAACTGGTTTTTATTAATTCACGTTGATCAGCCGTACACTGTTTACCTCGACACATTGCTTGACAATTTTAAATAAATTTTGATCATATAACACAAATAGCTAATATTTTCGGGGAATATATAAAATCACTACTATTATTTTGACTGCCCAAATAAGCGCGTTGCTTGCTAAATTTCGAATTGCAACAACAAAATTTTTCTGTTGACATAGCGGTGTATATTTTATTTTTCTCTCTTTATATGACGTAATTATATAGTTGATAAAGCAGCCAGCTTTAAAAATACCACACGTTAAAGTATATTTACTTATACAACTACAATTATTTTGACTGCAAATATATATATATATATTGATTCAAAATTGGATTTTATTTTCCCACGGGATCGCTCACCATACGATCATCAAAGTTGCAATGAAAAACTTTGTATCGTTACACCTAACAATTGTTATTTAGATATCCAATGCATCTTATAAATATAATTTAATCGCGGGCCTACGCAAGTTTTCAGATATTGAATTATTAATTGGAATAGGATTTCCAACATTTTAGATACAATAATGTACAGAATATAGATATTCATTTCTGAAAAAAAAATGTGTCTATTGGAACACCCAATGATATACAGGGTGTTTTTTTTTTTTAATTTCCTTTACAAAAATTGATACAACCGTATACTTAATTACACTCTAGGAAAAATTTACTATAATAAATGTAGGAATCCGGTTTCCTCTTATTAATGTAGTAATTTACACATAAAAGTATGTAAAATTAGTACACATCTGTAGTGTCAAAATACAATTTTATGAGTGTAAAAAATCCACACAAAACTCTGTATTTATTCTCATAATGCGTGTTAAAAAAAACACAACAGAACGGGTAGTTTTTTAAGGTTAAATATTATTAGAAAACTTTACATCATCTCAACGAGACGGATTCAGCAAATGTGAAAAAAATTCTGTACACAAAATGAAAAAGTTCACTGTCCGCAAACATGAATGTACATCTTGGGAGATGCCATTTTAATTGCACACAAATTAATTTCACATTCACCAACAATCCGCCCTTGCATATTTATTTTATTGAATATATGCAAATTTTCTTTTCTGTGGAGTCTTCTAAAATGGCGCAGACAAGAGCGTTCGCGTCAGCTAATGATTTTGTTACACATTATGTGTGTGTGCTAGACGTCATTTGTATACACTTGAATGTGTTTATATACAAAACATTGCAGAATCTGTAAATTTACCATTTTAATAGTACGATTCAACTCAAAACAGTTCATTGGTGTAAAATAACATATTTTTCATGAAAAACACGTCAAATGTTTATTTTTACGGACGTATTAGTGTTTTATTTGAAAAAATGTGTAAATTAACTGTAATAAATGTAGCAAATTCACTACTTCTAAATCAGATTTCTTAGAGTGTAGTTTTTAAAGAATTCTCTTTTATGTATTTATTTTTACTTCGAAACCTCAATTGGAATCCGGATATACATCTACCAGACGAACAATTCTTGGTGTCATATTTGTATTTAAATTAATTAATGGAGGCATAGAATCAAGTTATTTACTTCAAATTATATCTCTAAATTGTTCTACAAGACAAACCAGACAATATATTCCGATAAAATTGAGCATATGAAGCTGTAACTACGCTTTAAATGATCCGTTCCGTCGCACATTGGGAAAAAACGACATAAAATAAGCGCATGTTGTTCTATAACACTGAAAAATGATTCTAAAATCTTGAAACTATGTTACTAATAGTAGAAGATAATGGAGAATCTAGAATTGTAATATTTTTTTTTTGGGAACTTATGGAATTCACTAGTTATAGTGCATCCAATGTGTAGTATATATTAGTACATTAGGGTGCCCTGGAGAAAAGAAAAGTATTTAATTTTTTAAACAGTAACACGATTTGGGCATTCTCCTGTGCAGAAGTTTCTTTCTGTAATTATTTTCAGATTTTTACAACGCGATTAAAGGTCACGATTTAAAGGTCACAGGCAGTTTATAGATGTTTGATCACGTTAGGAATTATGTTTAATTTAATGTAATATTTTGCTTTATACTTACATTTATAAATCAATTATAAAAGTGTAATATTAGTGTTAAAAATATTAAAGGATATTTAAAAAACTTCAAGGATATTCTCTTTACCTTCAAAGTCAAAATTTTGTGACAATTTTTTTATTGTGTTTTAAATTCGGAAAATTAATTTTTAAAACAATTCTTAAAATGATTAAATGTCTTAACAGATATTGGCAACAAATGCCTACTAATACAAAAATATATAAAACTTGTAAGGAAGGTTAGGTCACATGAGTTATTTTAAACTAGGAAAATTGTGATAGTTTGTGTGATGAAATTAGTAAGAATTGCGAAAATTATAGTCGATCTAGGCCGACTATAAATACCCTACACATATTTGATAATGTGCGCCGGTACTATAAAAGTGTTTCATAGGTCGTGAAGATATACGAATTCTAAAACTTTCTCAAAACTTGCAACCGCCGAAGAATTACGTGTCATTTGAGACCCATAAGTACAAATGGGTAGTAGGGATGTCAATCCCGGACTATTTTTCAATCCCGAAATTTCGGGACTAAAAAATTTGAATCCCGGGATCCCGGGATTAGTCCCGGGATTTAAAAATATAATAGCAAAGACATAAAATAACCATATCTGTGTTTAAATAATAAACAATTATAATGCTTAAGTCAAACAAAAGTCATATATTCAAATGCATCTGTTTTCAGGTTGGGTATTCAAATATGGTATACTAAATCCGCGATATATAAACCCCAGTTGATCATCAAACATTTTTTGAATTCTTTTTATTTAAAATTTATTTTTTAGTACAAATATAATAAAATTAAAATTTTGAATGAACAACAAAATTTGTTATTGGGATATTGGTTTTTTGTGGAAAACAATATTTTATAAAAAAAATATAATTTTATAAAAAAAAATATAATTTTAAAAAAATAAATAGTTTTAAAAATTTTGAAATATTTGAACTTTTAATTTCAAAATTATTTAAGTTGTATGTGATTTAACCGGTTATTGCAACCAAATCTCAAACGACGAAGTTGACTTGTTCATGGGCAATAACTATTTTAATTTTTATTCAATGTCTGTTTAGTCTTTTTATAAAAACAAAGTTTGTTTTTATATGCAGTGAAAAATGCAAAAATAATAAATTACATTTTTCTCCAAAACATTACGTATACGGAAAAAACTAAAAACGCAGTTCGAATCAGTACATTAAAATAATATAGGCATGTTATGAGTAAATGATTGCCGAACAGTGTTATTAGTCGAAAGTGACGTAATTTTTAAAAATGTGTGAATTTGTTCAAAGTCAAAAAGCATGTAATTCATTATTAGTTACGTCAGTGTTTTAAGATTTTAGTCCATTAAATCCAAGGATTGAAACCGTAGCCGAAACCGAAACCGATATCCGTTTAAAACCGATATCCATTTAAAACCGAAACCGTAATCGAAACCGTTATACGAAAATCAGAAATAAACCGTTTCGGTTTTATACCAGTTTAAAACGGTTTTTAAAAAAGCATAAAAAGAAACAGGAAAACAAATTTTATTTTATATAGAAGATCTTAAGTACAAGGCATGTTTAATGTCATTTAATAAAATTTTGAATTCCCAAAATAAAAATTTTTTCTTGTACAATTTTCGGCGAGCTACACTAAGCTTATGTCCCATAGTGCAATGTTAAGTTATTTGAAAAATATGGAACTAAAAGAAATTTTATACAAAAACCGAAATCAAAACCGAAACCGTAACTTGGAACCGGTATACTGAAACCGTTTCGTAATAAAAACCTAAAACCGAAATCAAAACCGCTATTCGTTTAGGTTTCAAACCTTGATTAAATGTTAGATTTACTTTTTCACAAAATGTGTACACAAACATTGAAAGACTTTTGAATAAACTATTAAAAATTGATCTACTAGCGTTTTTTGTAATCCCGAAAATCCCGGGATTTAACGATGATCCCGGGATGAGTTTTTCGGGACTGTTTTGACTCAAATCCCGGGATCCCGGGATCCCGGGATTGACATCCCTAATGGGTAGGTATACTGAAAAGATTTTATTTCTAATAAATATAATTTTTTAAATTTGAATATTCATTAAAAACATCTTTATAGTTGAAATGAAAGGTATTCAACACAGTATTACTTTGTAATATTTGTCGAAATCGGTTCTGAGGTTACTGAGTTTGTAAAAATTAGCACCCTCTGTTGGTGAAATTTGAAACTAACGTTAACCGCTTCCTACAGAGTCTCAATATATAATTTCATGCAGATATAATCTGTGCTTGCGTCTCATTTACTCTTGCACAGTGGAGCAAATTACGTCTTTTCGTAACAGTGCCCTCCACCTAAATATGTTCGTCCCGAACCAAGCGCGGATCCGTGGTGCGAGGCAATCGCATTCAAAACATTACAAAATGGAAAAGGCGTCTAATTTACAGAAATTTTGCGCCTTTCTAAAAGAACGCAAAATATAGAGAAAGGCGCAAAATTTTCAAAAAAAACACAAAATGAAAATGCGCATAATATTCGGAATTTTTGGGTCTTTTTAAAAGAGCGGAAACTAGAGAGAAAGGCGCTAAATTTTCAAAAAAGATTGGAAAAGAACCCTAAAATACAGAATGTTTGCCCCTTTTTAAAGATCGCAAAATATGGAAGAAGGCGTTGTAAAACTATAAGTGGAAATAGCATTTTTGAAAATTCGATAAATGTTCGATTATTTGTAGTTTTAGATGTGTTTGTGTATTTTTCATAATTAAAAATCATATATTTACAAACAATATTTTTAAGTATGTCCAATCGGTACTCTGTCCAATCGGCACTGCGCTATAAGTTATTATTGTTTAAAATTATAATTGAAGAAGGTATTAGCAAATATTTGCAAGGAAAAAATAACTTTTAAGCAGAAATCCTTGTTTCGCTCTTCAATAACATTTTGTTTTTCCGTACTGTTTTAGATACCCCTTGAAGATTGGAAAAATCAGAAAATTTTATTTTTTTTTCACCTGAAAAATAAATTTAAAATTTCTACTCAGTGATTGCTGCTTATGGATTTTTGAAAATACATTGTGTATATCTGAAGTAGTTTTCAAACGAGATGTCGGTATTGATCCCCTTTAATATGATACACAAATTGAATTTTGTTTCCAAAGCGTAATGAGATATGTATACCTTCCTAAAATCAGAGACCAAAAATAATTTTCAGATTTATATGTAAAAAGTAATTGTATGAAATGATTCCACTATAAAACAAAGGGTACCATTAGAAAACATTCCATGAACATTTTTAATTAATGGCCTTATTTTGATTATAGGACTGTTAAATTTTAAAATATTTTTTAATAATTATATTTGAGAAATATAAATAAAAGTTTGATTATATATATCATAGTAATTATTTTTGATAAATATTTTCAAAACTCATATATAATTTTTATTTTAGATACATACACCCAGAAAAAAATACTATATAAATAATAGTTTTTTACTATTAAAAATAGTCAATAGGATAAATTATTATTTTAATCGGAAAATACCATTAAATACTATAAAATACCATGACATTGCAATTGAGTTTATATGAAGAGATTTTTTTGTATACTATTAAATCAATAATTGTCCTATTGACCAATTTTAATGGGATTTGAGGGAATTTTTTTCTGGGTGTATTTATGAAAATCAAAATTAATTATTATTTTTGATATATATGGAAACAAGTCGTTACTCCTACCAAAAAATCTCAAAATCTCCAAACAAATTGACTGAACTATACATAACTGGATGAAGCGAAATATTTTTTTCTTCAAACTATCCCCTCTGTTTGGGTAGTTTTAACAACTGAGTTCAATTTATACACGAATAATATATAGATACAAGTGTGGGTACCTACACGAAAATAAATTTACTCAGGAGTTAAAAAAAAAAAAAAAAAATATTTTCTAAATAAAATGTCGCCTGCGGTGCTTCCTCGATATAACTTCCCAACGAAATGTTATAATTAAATGTTGAGTCACTTCTAGTCACTTAAAAAAGGTGTTCAGCGTTGCCTATTCATTTCTAAATTTCGGTGTCATTTTGGTAAATAATTAAATATTTTCTAAAAATCAGCATTTCATTTAAATTTTTTTTTTTTTTTTCATAATAACAAATCCTTATCACTGTGGTCATCAGATCATACAAATAACCATATAAATACAAATGTGGCAATTAATTTAAGTACCTATATGACCAAATTGGTACGTGCACCGGTTTTCGATTTTCTAGAGTACCACCGTTCCGATCGCATCCTATTTTTTTTCTTTTTTAACCAAATATGTGTTTTAAAGAAAAAAGTTAAGTTGTGTGTAATTCATTATTCACTGTATTTAATAAAAATTATTAAAAAGGACCCAAAATTAATTTTTGGGGCGCATTTTAGAAAAATTTGAAAAAAGGCGCAAATTCTTGAATGTTCTTGAAACTGTTCGGAATTTTTCTGATGTTTCTGCTCTATTTTATTGGAATTTTCAAGAAGTTTCTATTCCATTTTGTTGGAATTTTCTTGAAATTTTCCAGAAATTTTTGATCTTATTTGTTGGAATTTTTTGAGCTACTATCTGAAACTGTTGTTGCATAGCTCCGATCAATTGGCTCATATCAAAAACTTGTGTCTGTACTTTCTCCTCTGTGTCCAGATTTTTCGACGACAATGAGGCAGCTTCAATTTCAAATTCGTCCTCCACGCGAGAAGAATGCCTTGGGCCTCCAATTCTTCCATTAGGCGCTTCTGCAGCTCTACTTTCGTATCAGCAGTTACAAGATTACGCACCTTCTTTAGCTGGTCGACTTTAAGTTGATCGAATTCAACAATTTTGTATCACAATCCCACTTCTTAAAAAATAATCAATTTATATCAACTGCTGAATTTGTACAATTTAGCTTTACAATGTTCACTCACGATACGCACTAGTTCACTATTAAATCACAACTGGTAAATAATCAGATGCGGTGCCCTTATGTACTGCATGCATCAGTTCGACACTTTTCGTGAATGACGCATGCTATTGGCATCTCATTAGCACTCATATGTGTCAATGTGCTGATCTTCCATCTCTTTCTCGCACATTGCATAGTGCGCTGAATGATCTTCCATCTTCCGTCTCATTCATATTGTTGATATATATATATATATATATATATATATATATATATATATATATATATATATATATATATATATATATATATATATATATATATATATATATATATATATATATATATGTACTGCATGCATCAGTTCTTTGTAGATTTTATTTTTATTTTTATTTCTTTTTAACAAGATTAGATAGTCATCTATTTATAAGAAAAAACTTAAAATATAAATCATTTTTATATGACAAAACTCAGAAATTGTCAAATGAGTTCTTTTATGGACAGTCAAAAAAATAGTAGTGCAGTATTCAAATAAGAATATAATTTTAAATATTCCAACCATCTTCACGTCGCACCACAAATTTTCGATTGGATTGAGGTCTGGTGATTGTGCCGGCCATTCTAAGACCTCAACATTGTTGCCTTGAAACCATTCCTTGGCGACTTTTCTCGTGTGCTTTGGGTCATTGTCTTGCTGGAAGACCCTTTTATTACTATTGTTTTTGTATTATGTTTGTCGTAAAATTGTATGTTTTGGCGCACATGCCACGTAGGGCTGACTCGAAGGTCCCTGAAGTAAAATTCTGATAATCACAAGGTGGAAATTATAATTGGGCTCTGCTTATAAATGTTGTGGCCATAGTACTACTGGGCAAAGTGGCTACATGGAATCCACTTCTATGAATCACCTTGAACCAATTAGGATGTTTTCCGATTTTCTAAAGAAGTGAGTATATTAGCTTGGTTTCAAAAGTTAGATTTTTAGATTAAACTATTTTACCGGGTACAAAAATATCGAATTGCTTGGTATTATAGTGAGTCAATAGCACGGTGTTAATAATGAACGTAACATGTTTTTTTTTTATTTTTTTTCCAGCTTCGTAGTTCTTCAGGAAAGAAGGTATATGCCTTCGTAACACGCGCTTGATAGCTTGGTTTGGGGCAACATATATCGATTACTATATATTTCTCGATTGGGAAGTGTTCAGAAAACAAAAGAAGTTGTGAATAGTTAGCAAGCAAGGTGTGCGTGATCACATCGCAAAATTGTTGAGAATGTATTGAGAAAATTGTTAATGAATGAATTAAAATAAAGGCAACCATCACAGTTTAGCTGACATTGCAGGATGCCGTCCGAGATTTTCGGGTTTCGGTTGGTGCTGGTACGAATCATTGTCGGTGAACAGCCAAGAAGATTCTGCACTTCAGCATAGGTTTTACCCTCCGAAATTATTTTTATACCCTACACTAAGAGTGAAAGGGTATATTCAGTTTGGTACGCCGTTTGTAACACCCAGAAGGAAGCATCTCCGGTATGGAAAAGTATATATATTCTTGATCAGCATGACCTCCTGAGTCGATTTAGCGATGTCCGTCTGTCTGTTGAAATCCCTACTACTTTTAAAATTGAAGAGCTAGATAAATGAAACTTATAACTTAGATTACTAATATACCTACGCTGTATGTGGCCAGATCGGTCCATTGTGACCTATGATCCGACCACTTATGTTCAAATACCTCACATAAAATGTACATATAAAGATCAATTTTTATGTATACGTGCTTAGGTAAACTTTTTTGGTCAAATATATATTGACATCAATGCTCAAATACATGATAATAATGTTTTCCGGCGAAAAGACTTGTGGTTCACAAAAAAAAAATAGAAATTCGGTACACCTACCCATTTGTAAATATGGGTATCAAATGAATGGAAATTCTTCAGCGATTGAATGTTTGTAGTTATTTTCAGGATTCGTATACCCTGGTGACCTATATATCACTTTGAATGGTAACCACACATATGTGTAGGGTATTTATAGTCTACTTAGACCGACTATAATTTTGATAATCCTAACTATCATAATTACACCTACTTTAAAATTTCCCATGTGATCTAACCTTCCCAACTGGTTTATTATTTTTGTATGTATTCTTTTTGCAAATGAGCGATTATATAATATTGACAATGGAATGAAGCGAATTAGGCAACTCTTTAGATTCATTTAAGCTTGATGCTGATTGGTTTAAATAAAATTTGGTGATTTAAGTTGTAATTAAAGATATTAGTAATAATGTTGGTAATTTTTGCAGGGATGTATGTAGATGATTAATTGATAAACGTAGCAGGCGAAAAATTTTCATTTTGTTCAGCAGCACATATATTTCTGCTATAGAAATCTAAAAATCTTAATGTTATACATTCTTATATACTTCAATTATTACATACAAGTGGCTCATAAAACATATACATATTATTAAAATAAGATAAATTGGTGTAAGGATTGACGGATCTTAAAAATAATTACCGATTTGGAATCGTGAGGAAATTATCTTTCATTTGAGTACCCATATGTACTTTTAAGTGGGTGCACCAGTTTTTGATTTTTCAGGGTCACCACGGGTCCGAGCGGCGCTTATTTTTAATTTTGTTATTTTTTCTTTGCAAAAATAAAGCGCGTAACAATTTTTTTTTTTAAATTTCACTTCGGCCGGTAAAGTGAACTTTAGCCCAAATTTGTAAATAACTTGATATTTAGAGCTGTGACATTTCAGAGCTGTGACATTAGGGTCAAAAAATAAGCTATGCATTCTTTTTAAATTTGAACAACGTACCTGTCTGGACATTGAAAACTTACACAGAAAAAAGTTCATACTATTAATGAATTTTTTCATCAATGTTCTGAATTTGTCATTTGACTCAACCAATCACCAAATTCATCCCATTAATGAATCGTTCATAAAACCGTTATGAAAAAGTTAATAATATTGATGAACGCATTCATAATATTTATGAAAAAGTTCATGGTATTGATGAAATTTTAAACTATTTACAAAACAAAAATAAATCAATTTTTTTAATTTCTTTTATTATTTTTTATATTACTTTTTATTTTATTATTTTAATGTATTTATTTTGTTTACTACTTATTTTATTATTTATCTACTTTTGCTACTGTTTGTTGTTGACCGTTAGTAAACAAAAAAGGAAACGTTTTGGTATATAAGTACCAAATGACATCAAAATAAAAAACCAAGAACTATATCTGTACTATCGATCACTATAATCACTACTTGTCATGACGCATACACAAGTACTTAAATACCTACCTACTTTGTGGTGTATTTTATATGCTCCTTTTTGTGGACTGGTTTTTTATTATTCAGTCACGCTTATACCAGTAATGTTGTAATGTTGTAATATTGTAATGTTGTAATGTTGGATATTTGGGTGGACGTTTAAAAAAGAAATTAATTCCTGCCTATTAATTTTGCCGGCACTTAATAACGCCACTGGACTAATGTTTATTTTAACTGCCGGCTCTCAACTGCCGGCCAAGGCAAGTTAGTGTGCCTATAATTGGCTTAATTAAAAGATGATGCCGATTGTTTGGCTGTTCAATAATGATTAATTTCATTTACATAGAAACCATGCTATTTATACTCTTAATCCTAGTTTGACATTCATTCGACGTAACTCTTTTGACAATTAAAAACATAGAATAGTGATGTAAATAGGCGAAAAAAATTAATATACTTCAATCAAAAATAATAATTTTTAGACTTAGAACTAACAATGGTTGTTGAGCTTAAAACTAACAATATTTATATACATATATATATTTTTTTATTAACAATATTTTTTTTGTTATAATCCATTTCTTTAAAATGTTGTTATGGTATTATTTTAATTTACCTTGAACTTCTAAACATGAGTTTTCACACTCGTTTTAAATTAATTTAAATGGTCCACGATATGGTGGTTGATTTTTCTTTCTGTTAATGTCATTTACTAGTGCTAATTCGCCTACCTCTAATATGGATTTGTAATATTATTTTCCTGTATTCGTTTCTTCTTCACCATTTCAATCTATGTTTTATTTCTCGTACATAATTATCTATGTTGTACGCTATTACCTCTTTATTAATTTTATCGTTTGGAAAATATGGTAGTTTTCCAAAAACTAGCTCATAATGCAAATAATTTGTATCTACATGCGGAGTATTATTGTAGGCGAAAGAGTAATATGGAATAAAATAGTCCAATTCATCATCTTTACAAAAATATAATAATAATTCATTAAGTACCCTATAATTTCTTTCTATCGAGCCCAAATAGGTTACATATTTCAGACATAAATTGATTGGTAAACTCTGTACCTCTATCAGATTTTAAAATTTTTAAATTGCCATATATTAATATAAACTATTCGACTGAAGTTTTAGCTACAGTTTTTGCATCTTTGGTCTCCATTGGACATGCTACTACATCATTTGGTTAATCGCATTGTATCGTAAGTATAACTATAATAATCGACAAGCGTAAAAGACCTACGGTATCTATCGATACTACTTTAGAACTTGTTCCTGACGTGTCTGTTAAAGTGAATTTCTATTTTGTCTGTTTCGGTTGTTTATTTATCTTACATTGTTCTCAATTAAGTATATATTTTTATCGTTTTGCTCATATCTTTTCATATATATCTGTGTTTTAATTTTAAAATTGTTTTTCTAAAACCTAAATGACCTCAATGTGTAGAATTGTGATACTCTTTAATTAATCTTTCCTGTGTTTCTTTGCATAAAATTCTTCATGGTTCCCCATACAGTAATATCTTTAACTTGTTTCTCCTTTGTTGCAGCTTGTTAAATATTGTTTTAAATTTTTCTATGGACATAGATTCAAATATTATATCTTCTTTGTACCAAAAATGCAAAACTTAAAAATACGCGAATTAGTATTTTTAACTTTTTCATTTTTGATGACATGTTCTCCAAAGTCAGTTGTGTGCTCAGTGGATTTTCGGTATATCTTGCTATTACTTCATAATTACTAACTTCAATTCTACATCTTCCAGAACCGTGTGACAAAAACCTTAGTTTTCTCTGGATGTACAATCCCATATGAAAAGTTGATCAAGCTTTTGCTCGGATGTGCACTCCTTAATTTTGTTGTTGTCATTCCTGTCTTATGCATATTTCTAGTTACTGCTAAAATTACATCATTTCTAGTTTTATTTCCGGTTGGTATCATTGCATTTAATGATTCGCTATTAAGTACTATCCTTGACAATGCATCAGCATTGGTGTTCATCTTTCCCTTATATATAATCTCAAAATCGTAATCACATAAATCCTATATCATTCTAGTTATTTTTGACGACGGACTTCTATGCGAGAAAAGTGATACTAATGGTCTATGGTCAGTGATTACTGAAAATTTTCTAACACAGAGGTATGGTCTAAAGAAATTTATACCCCAGTGGATAGCTAAAAGTTCCTTCCTTATTATAGGTTTATTCAAGTCAAGATTCGATAGGGACTTACATGCGTATGAAATTTGTAAATCGTAGCCAACGTCACCTTGTGACAATACTGCTCCTAATGCATAATTGGACGCATCTGTGGTTAACACAAATGGTTTGGTTAAATCTGGATATTGTAAAATTGGTGGATTGATAAGTTGTAATTTCAATGTATTGAAAAGATCGTTTAAATTGTTTGCTATATCTGCAATAGGTTTGTAATAAAACGTCTGTAATAATTACAAAAATCTTCATACTTCATCTGCATTTTCAGGGATTGGATAATTTTTTATTACTTTGTTCTTAGCTGGATCAGTTTTGATTCCATTATTAGTTATAAGATGACCGTGATATACGACCTCAGTCTTTAAGAAACTGTATTTATTTGCATTTAGTTTTAAATTAAATTTTAAACCTATGAAATACTTTTGTTAAATTATCATTGTGATGCTTCAAACTACATCCAAAGACAATGATATCATCGACGTATAAAAAAGCTTCTGCATCTAGACCATTTAATGCGATCGTTACCATTCTTTAAAAACTATTAGAAGATATTTTCAAACCAAAAGGTAATCTTTTAAATTGAAAATACCATTTCCAGTTGAAAAAGATGTCAGAGGTCGCGATTCCTCATCTAAATTTATCTGGTGGAATGAACTAGTCATATCCAATGTTGAAAAGTATTTTGCTCTTTGTAACTTGTCGAGCACATCTTCTATTCTTGTTAAACGAAATTTATCGTTTGACTTTCGAAAATCTACGACTAAACGCCATTTCTTTTCATCCGAAGTTGATTTCTTGGGTGCTACGAGCAATGGTGAGTTGTACGGACTAATCGAATGCTCAAGAATTTCGCCGACTTATAATTGATTGACTTGCTAATTTATCTCTTTCATTTGCGTTTGCGGTAGTCTATAATTATTTTTTTTATATAAAGGTGTTTTATATAAATCTGTTGTTTGTATTTGCTGTATGTAAAAATTGTTTGCGCTTAGTTATTCTCCAGAAAAATGGAAAATATCTATTTGCTGAATGTAAAAATTTTTTTCGCTTAGTTATTCTCCAGGAAAATGGAAAATATCTTGATATTCATTAAAAATATCAATTAATGATTTTTTTGCAACTGGACCGCTACTACCTATGTCTAAATTCTCCAATAGAATATGTAGCCTATTCTCATTTTTTGTATTTATTTTATTGTAACAATAAATATTATAATTTTTTAATGGCTGTATTTTAAAATCGAGACTTTTTAAAATTAGATCACTATAGTGGTATTTAATACTTTTGATGGTATTAAACTGTTTTCTAAAACTGTTTTCTAAATATAAAAAATATGTTGAATATTCTCTGTCATAATTGACAAATTCATATTTGCTGTACCGAAACATTCTATAGCTTCTCTCGACATTCCAGTTAATTTGGACACTTCTTCTGTATAAATATTTGATAATTTTTTATTTTGCACACAGAGACATCCGCTCTTGTGTCTATTAAAAATTTCAACTCTTCATTATTGGTTTGCATTTCAATATTTTATAATTGTTTAAATTCTCCGATATTTTAAATATTCTTAATTTTGGCGGGGGCCTCTCTCGGCAATTTCTTCTGCTACCCGGCCTTCGAAATTTCCCTGTTCGTTAGTATGAAAATATGTCTTATTAGTATTGTTTTTACCTCGGTTAAAATTGTTGTTGTTGTTTTGATTCGCATTAGTGCGTTCCCTATTAGGATTATCATTAAATCCGTCGTTTCTGTATGAATTATTGTTGTTATGATTGTTGTTGTTTCTATAATTATTATTTCTGGAGTTGCTATTGTTATTATATTTGTTATTCTGATGCCGGAAATTATTATTATTCATTTGCCTACTATGATTAAATGAACCTTTACCTCCTCTGAAATTTACATTATTAAATCTATCATCTATGTTTCGCATTTGAAAAATATTTCTATTACTACAAACCTAAACTTCTTTCAGCTGTCATGCATCTTTCGACCGCTTCTGTAAAAATGTTCGGTACGTTTGCAAGCTAAAGTTGTTGGAATTCAATATTTACTACTTTCATAAAAACGTTTAAAGCCGTGCTATCACTAACTTTATACACTGCATCTCTTACTTTTTGTGTAGGACTCGGGAGGCTATGGGGGCGATTATCACAAGGCAACGTGTCTGAGCGCTTCAACATGTCGAAGCCAGAACAATCCTTGTCGGTGTCGTCTCAAGTCAACTCACTGGTCACCATTTGACAAATTGTCAAATGGCGACGCTTCCACTTCGGTGGAAGTCCTCCGCGCGGAAGCCCCTGGAAACGACGCTCTTCACCACCCGGTGTAGAAGTCGGCTAAAGTGAGTGGCGAACATCTCCCTCAGAGAGAGGGTTCGTGCGTTGGGTTTGGGTCCCACCACTGAAAAACCTATGCGCCCAATGAAAACACAAAAGAAGCCCCGGGTAACGACCGATTACAACGATGACGACCCACGCAAACGTTTTAAGGACCATGATTTACGGATATGCACCTGGAATGTCCGGACCCTTTATAGGGAAGGTGCCTCTATCCAGCTGAAAGATGTCCTCGAAAAATATAAGGCTGACATCACCGCTATCCAGAAAATGCGATGGATGGGACAGGGCTGCTCGAAACAAGCGTCCTGTGATATCTACTACAGCTGCCATGCGGAGAGACATGAATTTGGATGTGGATTTGTGGTCGGCAAGAGACTTCGCCACCTTGTCTCTAGGTTCACGCCCGTGGACGAAAGACTGGGAACAATTCGCATCAAGGCAAAATATTTCAACATTAGCCTAATTTGTGCATACGCTCTGACGAACGAGAAAGATGATGAGACAAAAGAGCGCTTCTACGAGCGCCTAGACAGCGCATACGAGCGCTGCCCCGCCACGATATCAAAATCGTGCTAGGCGATTTTAACGCCAAGGTGGGCAGAGAAGCCATCTATTACCCAACAATCGGAAAATTTAGCCTCCACGCCAACACTTCCGATAACGGAACGAGGCTAATCGACTTCGACGCAGCACGAAACATGGTAGTAAGTAGCACTAGATTCGAACATTTCGGTATCCACAAGGCCACATGGTTGTCGCCCGATCAAAAAACGCGAAACCAAATTGATCACGTTGTGATTAACGGAAGGCACGCTTCGAGCGTGATGGACGTAAGCACTATCCGAGGTGCCAATATGGACTCGGATCATTTCCTTGTAGCAGCCAAGGTCCGCACGCGCTTAAGCGCTGCGAAGAACGTACGGAACCAAACGCAGAGAAAGCTAGACGTCGAAAAGCTGCAATCACAACTGACAACGCAAGCCTCGACTCTCACACCTACGCGCAGTGGAACCATGTATCCTCTATGCGTACGGCTGCCGAAGAGGTGCTTTTTTTTATGTATTTAAGAAAGACTGCACATAACCAGTATGCACATAAAGTTCAAATCTAAAAGCACAATAACAGATGCATGTTAACTTAACATAACGTCTACGACGTAACTGGAAAGTGCATAATGTTTATGAGTGCATACTTTCAGGATATAAAATTAAGTCCGCTTGAAAGCAACGAAAAATGCACTGGTTGCAATTTGATCCGAGGCACACGCTAGCAAGTGTGCCGTCTGTTTAAAAGCAACAACAAAAGCATTGGTTGTAATTTAAGTCAAGACTAACGCCAGCATGGGAACCAATTAAGAATTTAGCACATTGGAATTTTCTCAATTAATGATTTCACAATATTAGTAAATATATGATGTGGGGTTCATGAGGTTTTTAGTAGTACGTAGATTTAAGAATATGCTTGCTTGCATTTATGAGTTGTGTTTTAAGAAATAAGTATAAGCAAGGGGTTCGTGAGTCGCACGATACCGAGGTGATGAGTAGAGGTTAAGTTTAGATTTTAAGCATTATGATTTTAGCTGCCTAGAGTGCAGACGTGTTTTCAGTTTAAACTGAAGCTTGTAAAAATACTTAAAAATAATTAATAAAAGTATAAAGCAAGTCTAAAATATCCTTGCGTTTTTATTTAATAATAAATGTTAGGAAAGAATTGTGGACTTCGAGGGAAAATTGTCACTGACGGTTTCATCAATAAAGGCAAGTACAAAAGACTCCTGGAGCCCGCAACATTTTGGCGCAGCCGGTTTTTCAAGAATCTACAAAAAGGACTGATGGACGAATTTGAAGGAGCATTAACAAAAAAATAAATGAAGAAACACAGAAGTGGAAAGGAAGGTATAATTAAAAATTGAATAAATTTTAATGAGTTTGAGTGAAAGCAGTAAAATTAAATTATAGAAAGAATGAAATTAAACAAATTAATAAATTTTAATTGAAAATTTTAATGATTATATGGCGAACTTTGAGGAATTGGAAGTAGCATATAGAAATATATTAGGACAACTTGGCAGATTTACTGAGAAATTGTGGAATCAAATTAGTATGGAAGTTAACAATAAAGAAACTTTAGAATTAATAAAAAATAAAGTCAGTTCCACACGGGTATACTCAGAAGTCGAAAGAGTTGACGTAGTTTTTGAACAATTAGTATACTTCTTGGAACATAAAAGTGCTCATAAAATAAAAGAATTAGAAGATTGGAAAGGGGAATTTACTGCATTAAATAAAAAATTAAACGATATTGTAGAAGAACGGCAGGAGTTGTTAGATCAGGCTAGTGGAATAGAGGAAGAAAACGAAAAATTAAGAACTTTGCTGAAAAATAAAGATATTTCGGACGAATCAATTGAACGAGCACAGAGCCAACAGCCCAGACTAGAATTCGAAACATTAGAAGAAGCCAATAATAAAGTAAGGGAATAATTATATCATAAGGAGGCATTACAGATTGAAGGAAAGTTTGATAAAATAACAGCACCGGAGACAACATTATAAATGTCGTTAGATACTGTAGCGAAATACGTAGGAAGTGTGGTTCCACCGTCCGTTAAAACTGAACTTTATAGATTCATGGACGGTTGTGCGTTAGCAAGTCTGAAAATTACAGAAGAAAATAAAGAAGAATTCATTAGCTGTGTCAAACTGCATCTTCTTGGTGACGCGTATGATCTAGTCCGCACAAGAAAGTTCAATGATTTAGAGGAGTTATTTGACGTTCTAAGAAATACATATTTAAAAATGACTACTTTAGATTCGGTTCAGGATAGTATAAGAAAAGCATATCAGATGGATGGTGAGAGTCTGAGTACATTTGCAAGAAGATTAGAAAGATTATGGGCAAACGCTAATGAAATAGCAGATTCAAGGTACAAAAAAAAAAATCTACCTACAGACGTTTTTAATACGGAACTAGTAAACTCAGTTCTGACAGCATTCAGGGTAGGTGTAAATGATCCGACAATAAAGGTTCTATTATTAAGTAGCAAAGCAGAAAACTTGAATGATTTATTAGATGAAGCATTAAAGGCCCAGATAACAATTCAAGGGGGTCCGAGATTCCCCGAGGAAGTGTACAGATTCGAAAAACGATCTGTAACCAGTCCAACGAATAGTATTCAAAACAATCATTCTCAAACTACCCCACTAAATCACAAAATATCAACACAAAATAAAACAGAAGGATCAAAAATACGACCAACATGCTCTTTTTGCCCGAAAAAAGGACATACACGAGACGAATGTATTACGCGGAAAAACACACCGTTTTGTATAGAGTGTGAAAAATATGGGCACGAATCTAGTTGGAGGTGTGCTTCCATTAGGTTAGAAGCTCAAAATAAGGAACGGTTTGGACGTACACAAAACCATACAGTCGTTAATAGGGAATTTTTAAACAACAATTTGCAAGCAGGACATAACATTACGTACCGTACCAATAATAATAATAATAGAAATAATAACAATAGAAATGGGAATACCCCTAGAAATAATTTAAAATGTGATTGGTGTCGTAGACTTGGTCATGTAGAAACTGATTGCTACGCCAAGAGGGATTATCTGGCGAGGGAAAATAATGATCAAAACAAGGGAAACTACCAGGGGCCCAGCCAAGGCCAGTAAGCTGGGGACCCATTAAAAATAGCAAAATTAGGTCAAAAAGGGTAGAAATAGTAAATCATAAGGCTGAGGGGTCTGTGATCACATTAACTACCCAAACCTCTAAAAATAAGAGAAAACCGGTGGAGGAAAATATTGCAAATCAGACGTCTGAAGTGACCGTTGATACACATTTTGATCCACCGTAGTTTGATTGTGAGGGAGTGACAATGGTAATTTTTGCATTAATACATTTCATTATATATATGATAAAAGCAATAGGGGCAAAAATGATTAAATTAGTAGCAGATGAAACTAATCGGCAAAGATGTGTATGGGAAGAAATGCAAATAGGTCAAAAGGTGAACAATATGTTTACAGGAATGTTGAAAAAGTTTGAAAATTTTATAACATGTTATGATAAAAAAATCAGACAACAGTTGAGTGGATTAAATAAAAAGAGAATTAACAAAATATACAATAGAAAGGGGGACTGCTTCAAATTGTCTAATGTAAGTGATGTGTTCATTAAAGTACCTTGCGAGGCAGCTAAAAATGGAAAACATAGACTCAGGAGCAGATGCAAGCATAATAAAAGAAGGTGCAATGACACAACTACCGGAATTTGACAAAAATAGTAAGAAAGATTTTAATGGGCTTTTGGTGGATGCGTAAGGACGTTAGGCACGACCAATGTACAACACAGTAATATAAAGTGGTTACATTTAATAATGCATGTAGTATCTCTTGAACAAGGAATACCAGCAGACGGAATAATAGGACGGGATAACATATGGAATAGATCCGTAATAAATGCAATTAATAAGACCATAACATTCTACGATAAAGGAAAGAATCACACTATCCGATTACCAATGAAAACGCGAGCCGACATAGAAAATATTTATTACAATCATGAAATAAAAATCATGCCGAGAACCGCAAAAATAGTAGAAATTACACTAAAAACAAAAATTCCAATTGTATTAATACATAAACAAGAAATTTATCCTGGAGTATATTTGGGAGAAAGCTTATCGAATGTTAACAAAAATAAAGTTTATGTCTCAGTATTAAATGCTACAGAAAAGGACATTATAATAGACAACAATTTTAAACCGACATTTTCAAATTTTAATCAGTATAGGGAATCAGATACAAACAATTCTACAATAAATACTATAAATTCAGTGAATATAAAAAATAGGATTAATAGATTATTAGAAAAAATTAACATCGATGAATCTTTAAATAAGGAGGAAATCACATCATTACAAAATTTTTGTATTTCTTACCACGATGTTTTTCACTTAGAAGGTGACGAACTGTCATACACGCCGATACTTAAACACGACATAACAACACAATGGAATCAACCACCAATTAACAAAAAGCAATACAAACTAGACAGGTTAACAAAATGTTAGATGCTGGCATTATATCGCCAAGCATATCACCCTGGAATTCACCATTACTATTGGTACCGAAGAGGAGCGACAAAGACGGTAACAAAAAATGGAGACTTGTCATAGATTTCCGTAAATTAAATGACGTAACCATAAAACAGGTATTTCCTATCCCGCGAATAGATGAAATATTAGATCAATTAGGTCACAGTCGGTATTTTTCAACTTTAGATTTAGCAAGTGGCTATCATCAGGTCTTAGTAGAAGAAGGTGATAAAGAAAAAACTGCCTTCAGTACAGGACTTGGACATTTTGAATTCAATAGGATGCCTTTCGGTTTAACAGGGGCACCAGCAACTTTCCAGAGAATAATGAATCACATCTTATCAGGGTTACAGGGTATCGATTGTTTTGTATATCTTGATGATATAGTTGTGTATGGGAAAAATATAAGCGAACATGAACACAGATTAAGTAAAGTATTACAGAAACTAAGAAACCATAATTTAAAATAAAATACCGAAAAATGTCAGTTTTTACGTCGTGAAGTAGTATATTTAGGGCATAAATGTTCAGAACTTGGTGCGCTGCCAGACCCCGCTAAGGTCGAATGCGTAAAAAATATTCCAGTACCAAGAAACAGAAAAGAAGTACAAGCATTCTTGGGATTAATTAATTATTACAGAAAGTTCATAAGCAATATGGCAAGGTTAGCTTTACCAATTAATAATTTACTTAAAATGGACGTTAAATTTAAATGGACGGACGAATGTCAAAATTCATTCATTAAATTGAAAGAATCAATAATTTCACCTCCAATATTAGCATATCCAGATTTTACAAAAACTTTTTTACTAACAAAAGTAACAAAGCAGTAGGTGCAGTCCTATCTCAAGGTGAAGTAGGAAGCGACCGACTGATCGCGTTTGAACTTTAAATGGGGCAGAAAAACGATATTCTACCATTGAAAAGGAATTTTTAGCAATTGTTTAGGCAACAAAGAATTTTAGAGCATACCTATTAGGGCGACAATTCAAAATTTTTACAGATCATCAGTCTCTAAAAGGTATTGCAAATTTAAAAGATCAGACATCCCGCCTTGCTCGTTTCCGACACAAATTATCGGAATATGATTTTGAAATAATGTACAAACCAGGCAAAAAGAATTTAAATGCGGATGCTTTAAGCAGAATTCCATATATAGAACCAGATATTACAGCCGTACAAACACGAACCAAAACTACACAAAATATTTTAGATCAGCAAATCACAAAAATAAAACCACAAATCAGTACACCAGTCGTAGATGAAACAATAAAAGATACAAATAATGAAACGAATTCAACTCAAATATTAACTGATCCAGATGAAATTAAAACCGTGATGAAAGATTTTCATGATTCAGCACTAGGAGGCCATCAGGGCACACTTAAAACATACTATAGGATTAAGAAACAATTTAAATGGAGGGGAATGCAGAAACAAATAAAAGAATATGTTAGAAACTGTCCTAAATGCCAAATGAACAAAAGTTCAAAGTTAACAAAAATGCCAACACGTCCATTCTATAAGGTTTATATGGACTTGGTAGGAATTTTACCTGAAACAGTGTCAGGAAATAAATATATTTTAACTTTTCAGGACGATTTTTCAAAATACATGTGCTGCGTAGCTATCCCAGACGCGGAAGCAAGCACAGTAGCCAAAGCTTTTTACGAGGAAATTATCACGCGTTATAATATTCCGAAAATTTAATTACAGATAATGGTTCAAATTTTGTGTCAAAATTATTTTCAGACACGTGCAAGTTATTAAACATTAAAAAGAAACAATTCATCGCGCAATACATTAAAAAGAGAAATGAAACCAACAACACCAACTGCAAGTCTACGAACGACAACAAAGCAAATAAACGCAATAACAACGGCACCACAATCTATGCCAGCGCAGAAACCCCTGACCGAAGAAGAGTCGCAGCAGTCAGTACCAAGAACATCAGGACCAGGGTTTTATTGTGTATAATTTTTTTTTAGTATATTCCATTGAAGTATAATTAGGAAGTCAGACTCAGACAACATTAGGCGTTTGTTTTTGGAGGTAGATAGTTAGACAGCAAGCAATTATTATTCAATAAATTACTGTCTAACGACATTTAAAAAAAAAAAAAAAAAAAACATTAATTATATGAAAAGTATAAATATAAATAATAATTAAAGACATATTCAACAACTAAAATAAATTATTTACAATAAATATCGCAATATATTTAAAAAATAAACAAATCATGGCACAAAATAAAACATATAATGACTAAAATGATAAATAAGAAAAACAACAGAGCAACACAGCACGCAGCGGTTGCAAAGCGGTAACTTGATCAATTACTGTTTTGTCAATTGCAACGTTCAGTGACTTGTAATGTTATACATTTTTGTTTTTTGCGTTACTAAAGTATATAGATATTAATATTTTTTTTTATCAATAATATCACTAAAACTGCGACCATTAATTAAGTAATTGAGTAACGAATATAAGCATTAATAAGATTCTTAAAATAAAAATAAGTAAAATAAATTATAATAATAAGAAAAATAATTATTGATTTAATATATTATTGAAAGTTAAATAAATTAAGAAATATATTGAAATATTAATGAAGTAAAAGAAAAAACTATTATTCTTTTTAATAATAATTTTTTCTTTAAATAAGGGGGGAAGAATGTTGTGAATCAGAAACGTTTTTTTTATGTATTTAAGATAGACTGCACATAACCAGTATGCACATAAAGTTCAAATCTAAAAGCACAATAACAGATGCATGTTAACTTAACATAACGTCTACGACGTAACTGGAAAGTGCATAATGTTTATGAGTGCATACTTTCAGGATATAAAATTAAGTCCGCTTGAAAGCAACGAAAAATGCACTGGTTGCAATTTGATCCGAGGCACACGCTAGCAAGTGTGCCGTCTGTTTAAAAGCAACAACAAAAGCATTGGTTGTAATTTAAGTCAAGACTAACGCCAGCATGAGAACCAATTAAGAATTTAGCACATTGGAATTTTCTCAATTAATGATTTCACAATATTAGTAAATATCTGATGTGGGGTTCATGAGGTTTTTAGTAGTACGTAGATTTAAGAATATGGTTGCTTGCATTTATGAGTTGTGTTTTAAGAAATAAGTATAAGCAAGGGGCTCGTGAGTCGCACGATACCGAGAGAATGAGTAGAGGTTAAGTTTAGATTTTAAGCATTATGATTTTAACTGCCTTAGAGTGCAGACGTGTTTTCAGTTTAAACTGAAGCTTGTAAAAATACTTAAAAATAATTAATAAAAGTATAAAGCAAGTCTAAAATATCCTTGTGTTTTTATTTAATAATAAATGTTAGGAAAGAATTGTGGACTTCGAGGGAAAATTGTCACTGACGGTTTCACCAATAAAGGCAAGTACAAAAGGACCCCTGGAGCCCGCAACACCTGCAGTAGCTACGCGAGCTGCGAAGGAGCGATACAAAGAGAAGGGAAGAGAGACGTCTTTTCAGGCGTAAAAAAAGCGAGGCACAAAAAGACGTGAGTGTGAGGAGATTGAGATGCATGGGGACAGGAATGAGGCTCGAAAATTCTTAGAGAAAATAAGACGCCTAGCCGGAGGTTCAAAATCCGGAGCCTCTTCTTGTAAAGATGAAAACGGGAATCTAGTCACAGATATCCAGAGCACACTGAAGATATGATGGAATCACTTCTCTAAACTGCTGACCGGTGATGATGTCCGCAATTCCACCGATAGAGAAGTAAACCCGGCAACCCCAGTACTTGATGACGACGTTGAGATTCCGCCACCCGACCATGACGAGGTCAGAACAGCCATCGCTCGGCTGAAAAACAACAAAGCCGCAGATGCTGATGGTCTGCCTGCTGAATTGTTTAAGACCGGAGGTGAAGGGCTAATAGAGAGCATGCACGACCTCGCAGGCTGAATATGGTCGGATGAAAGCATGCCAAGTGACTGGAACCTCAGTGTACTCTGCCCAATCCTTAAGAAATGTGATCCCAATATCTGCGCCAACTACCGTGGGATCAGCCTACTCAATATCGCACACGGTGTTCTATCGAGCGTATTATGTGAAAGACTGAAGCCCATCGTCAACAGACTGATTGGACCTTATCAGTGCGGCTTCAGACCTGGAAAATCCACCATAGACCAGATTTTCACATTGCGCCTAATCCAGGAAAAGACCCTTGAAAAACAGATCGACACCTACCACCTATTAGTCGACTATAAAGCCGCCTTCGACACTCCGATAAGGGAACGATTATACGCCGCAATGTCTGAGTTCGGTATACCTGCTAAACATATAAGGCTTTGTTGGATGACCCTGAGCAACACACGTTGCTCAGTGAGAATAGGAAAAGACCTCTCCGAGCCATTTCATACCGTGCGAGGTTTCAGGCAGGGTGACTCCCTATCGTGCGACTTTTTTAATTTATTGATGAAGAAAATAATTCGAGCTGCCGAACTCCGTCAAAGCGGCACTATCCTCAACAAAAGTGTCATGCTTCTCGCATATACCGATGATATTGATATCATTGGCAGGAGCACACGAGCAGTCAGCGCAGCATTCTCCAGATTGGAGAAAGAGTCGCGTCGAATGGGTCTAGTGGTGAACGAGAACAAGATGAAGTTCCTTGTGTCAACAAACAGAAAGGAGTCCGTGCGTCTTGGACAAAAAGCTTTTGACACCCACAAGTTCGACATTGTGAAGGACTCCGTCTATTTGGGATCCAGCATCAACAGCAACAACGACGTCAGCCTGGAGATTAAACGAAGAATAACTCTTGCCAACAGGTGCTACTTTGGGCTCAGTAGGCAATTGAAAAGTAGAGCGCTCTCTCGCCGGACAAAAATAACGCTCTACAAGTCACTCATCATGCCCGTCCTACTTTATGGTACAGAAACATGGACGTTGGCCTCACCGATGAGTACTGGGAGCGTTCGAGAGAAAGATTCTCCGTAAAATCTTTGGCCCTATCTGCTTTGCTAGCGAGTATCGAATCAGGATGAACCATGAGCTGTACGAGTTATTCGACGATATTGACATAGTCAAGCGCATCAAGATCCAGCGGCTTCGCTGGCTAGGCCATGTCAAACGAATGGATGAAAACACTCCAGCTAAGAAGGTGCTTGAATCGAGGCTCGAAGGTGGACAGCGTAGAAGAGGTCGTCCAAATCTGGTTTGAAAAGACCAAGTTGAGGACAACCTGTCAGCTCTTGGTATTTCTAACTGGCGTCAGCGCGCGAAAAGCAGTAGCGACTGGCGCGGCTTTATCTCAGCGTCCAAAAGCTACCCACGGTTGTAAGGGCCATTTAAATAAGTAAGTAGGACTCGATAATGTTTTTATTCAAATGAGCTAAATTGCTCTGTAAGCTCTACTATTTTCTCTCTATAATCTGAAATATTTTTATTCGTTTGTTTTTTTATACCTAATTCTGTTAAAATTTGTCGCAAAGTTTTCGGATTTGGATATGCATTTTCCAACAATTTTTGAAAATCTGATAATGTAGGTCTATTAGAATGACCCAAAATGCTACGTAATTGAGCTGTTAGTATAAAATTGTAGACGAACTTAATGAATAATGGTTTATCATCATAAACCATTAATCATGCAATAGTTCCGCCTGTATGATAAAATCATCTAAATATTTAAAGGCGCCTTTAAAAATGTATACGTTTTTACCTACCATAGATATATCGAAGTGAGTAATTTTTTGCAAATTTTCTTCTTGCCAAACGGTGAATAAATCTAAATCACACTCAGTTTTAATTTTAACTCTTTTTGAATTTTATCTTATGCGTAAACTTTTTATTTTCCTAACCCTAAGCAGTCTTAAAATTTCAGTTTTATGCGCTATATAATCTCTATAATCTATTTTTCCACTGATCTTTTTTAAATTTTCCTTTAAAATTTTTAATCTCTCGAATTTTTTCTCTATGTATTCATTTCTATAAACTCTATCCTTGCTCTTTTTTAAATTACTTTAACCCTAACATATATTCTCTTATATATTCCATTCATTTTATATTTTGGTTTTAATTATGAATTAATATTTTATTTTATAAAATGCAATAATTAAAATCAAAAAGAGATTTATTATTAGCCATTATATATATATATATATATATATATATATATATATATATATATATATATATATATATATATATATATATATATATATATATATATATATATATATATATATATATATATATATATATATATATATATATATATTTATATATATATATAGCTCTCGCTAAACCACACCATTAGCACAAGTTTGTGATTCTAAATAATAACCATCGAATCAATACAAATGGTAATTATGGCTACATAATGTAGTTTTTATGAGTTCATTCTCTTTAATTTAATAATTGCATATGCTGCAAATTAAATTTAGTGGACTTGAAGTGTCCATGTTTTTTTTTTTTGGTTTAGATACAAAATTATGTTTTTATTTATTTTTTGTTTGAGATTTTTTTATATATATATATATATATATATATATATATATATAATATATATAATATATATATATATATATATATATATATATATATATATATATATATATATATATATATATATATATATAATATATATAATATATATAATATATATAATATATATAATATATATAATATATATAATATATATAATATATATAGTATATATAATATAATATACATATATATATATATATATATATATATATATATATATATATATATATATATATATATATATATTTAATTGTTTTGTTAGCTTGTTATACTTGTTTTCGGCTTTTTTTGTGAAGTGTTTACGTGATCAGCTGCGTTGTTGCTTCCAAATTGGTCCTCCTCTGGTGGACATACATTTTTTTTTTGCCAAATTTGGCAAGATCGCCATGTAATGTTGGATATTTGGGCGGACGTTTAATAAAGAAAATTAATCCTGCCTATTATTTTTGCCGGTGCTTAATAACGCCATTGGCAAAAAGTTTATTTTAACAGCCGGTACTCAAAGGTACCAATGCATGTTAGTGTGCCGATAATTGGCTTAATTAAATGATAATGTCGATTGTTTGGCTGTTCTATGATGATTAATTTTATTTACATAAAAACATCCTATTTATATTCTTAAACCTAGTTTGATATTCATAATTTTGACATTCATATGACGTAACTCTTTTGACAATTAAAAACATATAATAAAATATAGTGATGTAAATGGGTGACGTAATTGGGTACCTTACACCAGCGAATGAATGGTGAAGTAGTATATTTAGGGCATAAATGTTCAGAACTTGGTCCGCTGCCAGACCCCGCTAAGGTCGAATGCGTAAAAAATATTCCAGTACCAAGAAACAGAAAAGAAGTACAAGCATTCTTGGGATTAATTAATTATTACAGAAAGTTCATAAGCAATATGGCAAGGTTAGCTTTACCAATTAATAATTTACTTAAAATGGACGTTAAATTTAAATGGACGGACGAATGTCAAAATTCATTCATTAAATTGAAAGAATCAATAATTTCACCTCCAATATTAGCATATCCAGATTTTACAAAAACTTTTTTACTAACAAAAGTAACAAAGCAGTAGGTGCAGTCCTATCTCAAGGTGAAGTAGGAAGCGACCGACCGATCGCGTTTGCAAGTAGAACTTTAAATGGGGCAGAAAAACGATATTCTACCATTGAAAAGGAATTTTTAGCAATTGTTTGGGCAACAAAGAATTTTAGAGCATACCTATTAGGGCGACAATTCAAAATTTTTACAGATCATCAGTCTCTAAAAGGTATTGCAAATTTAAAAGATCAGACCGCCTTGCTCGTTTCCGACACAAATTATCGGAATATGATTTTGAAATAATGTACAAACCAGGCAAAAAGAATTTAAATGCGGATGCTTTAAGCAGAATTCCATATATAGAACCAGATATTACAGCCGTACAAACACGATCCAAAACTACACAAAATATTTTAGATCAGCAAATCACAAAAATAAAACCACAAATCAGTACACCAGTCGTAGATGAAACAATAAAAGATACAAATAATGAAACGAATTCAACTCAAATATTAACTGATCCAGATGAAATTAAAACCGTGATGAAAGATTTTCATGATTCAGCACTAGGAGGCCATCAGGGCACACTTAAAACATACTTTAGGATTAAGAAACAATTTAAATGGAGGGGAATGCAGAAACAAATAAAATAATATGTTAGAAACTGTCCTAAATGCCAAATGAACAAAAGTTCATAGTTAACAAAAATGCCAATGGTTTTGACAGATACGCCAACACGTCCATTCTATAAGGTTTATATGGACTTGGTAGGAATTTTACCTGAAACAGTGTCAGGAAATAAATATATTTTAACTTTTCAAGACGATTTTTCAAAATACATGTGCTGCGTAGCTATCCCAGACGCGGAAGCAAGCACAGTAGCCAACGCTTTTTACGAGGAAATTATCACGCGTTATAATATTCCGAAAATTTAATTACAGATAATGGTTCAAATTTTGTGTCAAAATTATTTTCAGACACGTGCAAGTTATTAAACATTAAAAAAATGCATATAACACCCTATCACCCACAGGCGAATGGCTCGTTAGAACGAAGTCACAGACCTTTAGCGGAGTATTTGAGATGTTTTACAAAAGAGGATGGGTCCAACTGGGACCAATGGTTGAATTCGGCAATGCATGTGCACAATAACACAGTGCATATGTCAACAGGGCAAACGCCTTGTCGTACTTTATACGGATTTGAATTTGACATGCCAACCAACCTAAAACGAAAATGTTCACCAATTTATAACAGTGAAGATTACAATAAGGTATTAAAATACCAAATACAGCGTACACATGAGATAGTCAGACAAAATCAAGAAAAAGCTAAGGAAAGATCTAAACGAAGTTATGATAATACATTAAATACGGTAGTTTTTAAGGAAGGAGATAAAGTTTTATTAAAAAACCAGAATAGGAAAAATAAATTTTCACCAATCTGGGTAGGACCCTATGAAGTCCTTTCGATAATAAGT
Source organism: Dryomyza anilis (assembly GCA_951804985.1). Taxonomy (NCBI): domain Eukaryota; kingdom Metazoa; phylum Arthropoda; class Insecta; order Diptera; family Dryomyzidae; genus Dryomyza; species Dryomyza anilis. The sequence goes on from OX638131.1 coordinate 59,272,966, forward strand.
CCTGTGACAACAGTAATCTGTATCAAGGGAAAAGGAAAAAAAATTATGCAAAAACAAATAACGGTAATGTCAACCAACTATAATAAGTTGGCAAAACCATTATTAAATTCAATGAAAGAAGTAGAAGCTGTACAAAAAGAACTTACCAAAACTATTGCACAACAGACAGCTATTCATACGAATATAAACAATCCAATCGACAAACTACTATTCTTAATGCACTTATTAGAAATACAAACAACGATAAATGCAAACCTGATTGAAATACAAGGACAACAATTAATAGAGATGGCTGTAATAGACGATCTATATAAGGGACGCCTGCATCCGTCGATTATTGATCAGAGGGAGCTGAATGAAATGCTTGCTAAATTAACTCTAAGAGGAAATGCCAATTGGTTCACACAACAATCATCCTCCACCGTACGCCTTTTTCCGGATGCTGATAGTCTTATGATCGTCATCAAAACACCGTTGCTTCACGATTTGATTTTCACATTATACAGAGTCTATCCAATACCCACCAACATTAATAAAGAATGGGACGCATTGGTTAAGACAACATACGACTACTAAGCGGAAGCTGAAGACCGAAGTAAATTCATAGAATTAACAACTGCTGATTACGATAAATGCATAACTATCAGCCAGAGCATGAATAAGGAGGTCACACTATGCAAACGACCCGGCACAGTACTAACAAACAGCAACAAACTTTGCGAGGTGACTCTAATACAACACAAAACAGTTCCATCAGACAATTGCAATCACGTTGCGATCAAGAAGAGTTCCGGTTTGGTCGTGAAGCTATGGTCTCCAAACACTTGGTTATATAAATTTGAAACACCCACAAAATTCGAAGCAGTATGCGGCACTAACATGGCAACGTTAACATTATCTGGACTAGGAGGGATGTCGGTTAATGAGGCATGTGATCTTCATAATCAGGAATTGATATTACCATATGAACATACAAAAATTACCAACGAGGAAGTAACATTCAAAAAAGAAGACCACACAACATTACTTAAAATCCTGAAAGGAAACTGGTCATCATTCCCTACCCCAAATGTAACAGCTATACCACTACCAATCTTAGTTTCAGACCACAGTGAAATAAGATCAGCACTAAAGGACGGTCAGCGATATTTAGACGATCTGTTAGCAGAAATAGATTACAATAAAGAACGAAAGGAGTTATTCAACCGCCAAAATGATATAAAAAACACCGGTATATCATTCGGGATAGTAATTTTGGCACTAATACTGTTATTGACCGCGTATGTGGTATATTTGCGGTACCATCAACTGTGTAAAAAGAAATCTAACAACAAAAATGATAAAATCAGTAGGAATAAATCGAAAATTGCAACCGTCGATGTGGAAGCAACCAAAATGAACGAGTTTGAAAAAAAAGTCGAAGAAACTTCCAATCCATCAGCCACCGCTCCAAAGAAACAATTCATCGCGCAATACATTAAAAAGAGAAATGAAACCAACAACGCCAACTGCAAGTCTACGAACGACAACAAAGCAAATAAACGCAATAACAACGGCACCACAATCTATGCCAGCGCAGAAACCCCTGACCGAAGAAGAGTCGCAGCAGTCCGTACCAAGAACATCAGGACCAGGGTTTTATTGTGTATAATTTTTTTTTAGTATATTCCATTGAAGTATAATTAGGAAGTCAGACTCAGACAACATTAGGCGTTTGTTTTTGGAGGTAGATAGTTAGACAGCAAGCAATTATTATTCAATAAATTACTGTCTAACGACATTAAAAAAAAAAAAAAAAAAAAAACATTAATTATATGAAAAGTATAAATATAAATAATAATTAAAGACATATTCAACAACTAAAATAAATTATTTACAATAAATATCGCAATATATTTAAAAAATAAACAAATCATGGCACAAAATAAAACATATAATGACTAAAATGATAAATAAGAAAAACAACAGAGCAACACAGCACGCAGCGATTGCAAAGCGGTAACTTGATCAACTACTGTTTTGTCAATTGCAACGTTCAGTGACTTGTAATGTTATACATTTTTCTTTTTAGCGTTACTAAAGTATATAGTTATTAATTTATTTTTTTTTATCAATAATATCACTAAAACTGCGACCATTAATTAAGTAATTGAGTAACGAAGATAAGCATTAATAAGATTCTTAAAATAAAAATAAGTAAAATAAATTATAATAATAAGAAAAATAATTATTGATTTTATATATTATTGAAAGTTAAATAAATTAAGAAATATATTGAAATATTAATGAAGTAAAAGAAAAAACTATTATTCTTTTTAATAATAATTTTTTCTTAAAATAAGGGGGGAAGAATGTTGTGAATCAGAAACGTTTTTTTTATGTATTTAAGATAGACTGCACATAACCAGTATGCACATAAAGTTCAAATCTAAAAGCACAATAACAGATGCATGTTAACTTAACATAACGTCTACGACGTAACTGGAAAGTGCATAATGTTTATGAGTGCATACTTTCAGGATATAAAATTAAGTCCGCTTGAAAGCAACGAAAAATGCAGTGGTTGCAATTTGATCCGAGGCACACGCTAGAAAGTGTGCCGTCTGTTTAAAAGCAACAACAAAAGCATTGGTTGTAATTTAAGTCAAGACTAACGCCAGCATGAGAACCAATTAAGAATTTAGCACATTGGAATTTTCTCAATTAATGATTTCACAATATTAGTAAATATCTGATGTGGGGTTCATGAGGTTTTTAGTAGTACGTAGATTTAAGAATATGCTTGCTTGCATTTATGAGTTGTGTTTTAAGAAATAAGTATAAGCAAGGGGCTCGTGAGTCGCACGATACCGAGGTGATGAGTAGAGGTTAAGTTTAGATTTTAAGCATTATGATTTTAACTGCCTTAGAGTGCAGACGTGTTTTCAGTTTAAACTGAAACTTGTAAAAATACTTAAAAATAATTAATAAAAGTATAAAGCAAGTCTAAAATATCCTTGCGTTTTTATTTAATAATAAATGTTAGGAAAGAATTGTGCACTTCGAGGGAAAATTGTCACTGACGGTTTCACCAATAAAGGCAAGTACAAAAGGACCCCTGGAGCCCGCAACACCTGCAGTAGCTACGCGAGCTGCGAAGGAGCGATACAAAGAGAAGGGAAGAGAGACGTCTTTTCAGGCGTAAAAAAAGCGAGGCACAAAAGACGTGAGTGTGAGGAGATTGAGATGCATGGGGACAGGAATGAGGCTCGAAAATTCATCGAGAAAATAAGACGCCTAGCCGGAGGTTCAAAATCCGGAGCCTCTTCTTGTAAAGATGAAAACGGGAATCTAGTCACAGATATCCAGAGCACACTGAAGATATGATGGAATCACTTCTCTAAACTGCTGACCGGTGATGATGTCCGCAATTCCACCGATAGATAAGTAAACCCGGCAACCCCAGTACTTGATGACGACGTTGAGATTCCGCCACCCGACTATGACGAGGTCAGAACAGCCATCGCTCGGCTGAAAAACATCAAAGCCGCAGATGCTGATGGTCTGCCTGCTGAATTGTTTAAGACCGGAGGTGAAGGGCTAATAGAGAGCATGCACGACCTCGTAAGCTGAATATGGTCGGATGAAAGCATGCCAAGTGACTGGAACCTCAGTGTACTCTGCCCAATCCTTAAGAAATGGGATCCCAATATCTGCGCCAACTACCGTGGGATCAGCCTACTCAATATCGCACACGGTGTTCTATCGAGCGTATTATGTGAAAGACTGAAGCCCATCGTCAACAGACTGATTGGACCTTATCAGTGCGGCTTCAGACCTGGAAAATCCACCATAGACCAGATTTTCACATTACGCCTAATCCAGGAAAAGACCCTTGAAAAACAGATCGACACCTACCACCTATTAGTCGACTATAAAGCCGCCTTCGACACTCCGATAAGGGAACGATTATACGCCGCAATGTCTGAGTTCGGTATACCTGCGAAACTTATAAGGCTTTGTTGGATGACCCTGAGCAACACACGTTGCTCAGTGAGAATAGGAAAAGACTTCTCCGAGCCATTTCATACCGAGCGAGGTTTCAGGCAGGGTGACTCCCTATCGTGCGACTTTTTTAATTTATTGATGGAGAAAATAATTCGAGCTGCCGAACTCCGTCAAAGCGGCACTATCCTCAACAAAAGTGTCATGCTTCTCGCATATACCGATGATATTGATATCATTGGCAGGAGCACACGAGCAGTCAGCGCAGCATTCTCCAGATTGGAGAAAGAGTCGCGTCGAATGGGTCTAGTGGTGAACGAGAACAAGACGAAGTTCCTTGTGTCAACAAACAGAAAGGAGTCCGTGCGTCTTGGACAAAAAGCTTTTGACACCCACAAGTTCGACATTGTGAAGGACTTCGTCTATTTGGGATCCAGCATCAACAGCAACAACGACGTCAGCCTGGAGATTAAACGGAGAATAACTCTTGCCAACAGGTGCTACTTTGGGCTCAGTAGGCAATTGAAAAGTAGAGCGCTCTCTCGCCGGACAAAACTAACGCTCTACATGTCACTCATCATGCCCGTCCTACTTTATGGTACAGAAACATGGACGTTGGCCTCACCGATGAGTACTGGGAGCGTTCGAGAGAAAGATTCTCCGTAAAATCTTTGGCCCTATCTGCTTTGCTAGCGAGTATCGAATCAGGATGAACCATGAGCTGTACGAGTTATTCGACGATATTGACATAGTCAAGCGCATCAAGATCCAGCGGCTTCGCTGGCCAGGCCATGTCAAACGAATGGATGAAAACACTCCAGCTAAGAAGGTGCTTGAATCGAGGCTCGAAGGTGGACAGCGTAGAAGAGGTCGTCCAAATCTGGTTTGAAAAAACCAAGTTGAGGACAACCTGTCAGCTCTTGGTATTTCTAACTGGCGTCAGCGCGCGAAAAGCAGTAGCGACTGGCGCGGCTTTATCTCAGCGTCCAAAAGCGACCCACGGTTGTAAGGGCCATTTAAATAAGTAAGTAGGACTCGATAATGTTTTTATTCAAATGAGCTAAATTGCTCTGTAAGCTCTACTATTTTCTCTCTATAATCTGAAATATTTTTATTCGTTTGTTTTTTTATACCTAATTCTGTTAAAATTTGTCGCAAAGTTTTCGGATTTGGATATGCATTTTCCAACAATTTTTGAAAATCTGATAATGTAGGTCTATTAGAATGACCCAAAATGCTACGTAATTGAGCTGTTAGTATAAAATTCTAGACGAACTTAATGAATAATGGTTTATCATCATAAACCATTAATCATGCAATAGTTCCGCCTGTATGATAAAATCATCTAAATATTTAAAGGCGCCTTTAAAAATGTATACGTTTTTACCTACCATAGATATATCGAAGTGAGTAATTTTTTGCAAATTTTCTTCTTGCCAAACGGTGAATAAATCTAAATCACACTCAGTTTCAATTTTAACTCTTTTTGAATTTTATCTTATGCGTAAACTTTTTATTTTCCTAACCCTAAGCAGTCTTAAAATTTCAGTTTTATGCGCTATATAATCTCTATAATCTATTTTTCCACTGATCTTTTTTAAATTTTCCTTTAAAATTTTTAATCTCTCGAATTTTTTCTCTATGTATTCATTTCTATAAACTCTATCCTTGCTCTTTTTTAAATTACTTTAACCCTAACATATATTCTCTTATATATTCCATTCATTTTATATTTTGGTTTTAATTATGTATTAATATTTGATTTTATAAAATGCAATAATTAAAATCAAAAAGAGATTTATTATTAGCCATTATATATATATAGCTCTCGCTAAACCACACCATTAGCACAAGTTTGTGATTCTAAATAATAACCATCGAATCAATACAAATGGTAATTATGGCTACATAATGTAGTTTTTATGAGTTCATTCTCTTTAATTTAATAATTGCATATGCTGCAAATCAAATTTAGTGGACTTGAAGTGTCCATGTTTTTTTTTTTTGGTTTAGATACAAAATTATGTTTTTATTTATTTTTTGTTTGAGATTTTTATATATTTATATATATATATATATATATATATATATATATATATAATATATATAATATATATAATATACATATATATATATATATATATATATATATATAAATATATATATATATATATATATATATATATATATATTTAATTGTTTTGTTAGCTTGTTATAATTGTTTTCGGCTATTTTTGTGAAGTGTTTACGTGATCAGCTGCGTTGTTGCTTCCAAATTGGTCCTCCTCTGGTGGACATACATTTTTTTTTTGCCAAATTTGGCAAGATCGCCATGTAATGTTGGATATTTGGGCGGACGTTTAATAAAGAAAATTAATCCTGCCTATTATTTTTGCCGGTGCTTAATAACGCTATTGGCAAAAAGTTTATTTTAACAGCCGGTACTCAAAGGTACCAATGCATGTTAGTGTGCCGATAATTGGCTTAATTAAATGATAATGTCGATTGTTTGGCTGTTCTATGATGATTAATTTTATTTACATACAAACATCCTATTTATATTCTTAAACCTAGTTTGATATTCATAATTTTGACATTCATTTGACGTAACTCTTTTGACAATTAAAAACATATAATAAAATATAGTGATGTAAATGGGTGACGTAATTGGGTACCTTACACCAGCGAATGAATGGTGAAGTAGTATATTTAGGGCATAAATGTTCAGAACTTGGTCCGCTGCCAGACCCCGCTAAGGTCGAATGCGTAAAAAATATTCCAGTACCAAGAAACAGAAAAGAAGTACAAGCATTCTTGGGATTAATTAATTATTACAGAAAGTTCATAAGCAATATGGCAAGGTTAGCTTTACCAATTAATAATTTACTTAAAATGGACGTTAAATTTAAATGGACGGACGAATGTCAAAATTCATTCATTAAATTGAAAGAATCAATAATTTCACCTCCAATATTAGCATATCCAGATTTTACAAAAACTTTTTTACTAACAAAAGTAACAAAGCAGTAGGTGCAGTCCTATCTCAAGGTGAAGTAGGAAGCGACCGACCGATCGCGTTTGCAAGTAGAACTTTAAATGGGGCAGAAAAACGATATTCTACCATTGAAAAGGAATTTTTAGCAATTGTTTGGGCAACAAAGAATTTTAGAGCATACCTATTTGGGCGACAATTCAAAATTTTTACAGATCATCAGTCTCTAAAAGGTATTGCAAATTTAAGAGATCAGACATCCCGCCTTGCTCGTTTCCGACAAAAATTATCGGAATATGATTTTGAAATAATGTACAAACCAGGCAAAAAGAATTTAAATGCGGATGCTTTAAGCAGAATTCCATATATAGAACCAGATATTACAGCCGTACAAACACGATCCAAAACTACACAAAATATTTTAGATCAGCAAATCACAAAAATAAAACCACAAATCAGTACACCAGTCGTAGATGAAACAATAATAGATACAAATAATGAAACGAATTCAACTCAAATATTAACTGATCCAGATGAAATTAAAACCGTGATGAAAGATTTTCATGATTCAGCACTAGGAGGCCATCAGGGCACACTTAAAACATACTTTAGGATTAAGAAACAATTTAAATGGAGGGGAATGCAGAAACAAATAAAAGAATATGTTAGAAACTGTCCTAAATGCCAAATGAACAAAAGTTCAAAGTTAACAAAAATGCCAATGGTTTTGACAGATACGCCAACACGTCCATTCTATAAGGTTTATATGGACTTGGTAGGAATTTTACCTGAAACAGTGTCAGGAAATAAATATATTTTAACTTTTCAAGACGATTTTTCAAAATACATGTGCTGCGTAGCTATCCCAGACGCGGAAGCAAGCACAGTAGCCAAAGCTTTTTACGAGGAAATTATCACGCGTTATAATATTCCGAAAATTTAATTACAGATAATGGTTCAAATTTTGTGTCAAAATTATTTTCAGACACGTGCAAGTTATTAAACATTAAAAAAATGCATATAACACCCTATCACCCACAGGCGAATGGCTCGTTAGAACGAAGTCACAGACCTTTAGCGGAGTATTTGAGATGTTTTACAAAAGAGGATGGGTCCAACTGGGACCAATGGTTGAATTCGGCAATGCATGTGCACAATAACACAGTGCATATGTCAACAGGGCAAACGCCTTGTCGTACTTTATACGGATTTGAATTTGACATGCCAACCAACCTAAAACGAAAATGTTCACCAATTTATAACAGTGAAGATTACAATAAGGTATTAAAATACCAAATACAGCGTACACATGAGATAGTCAGACAAAATCAAGAAAAAGCTAAGGAAAGATCTAAACGAAGTTATGATAATACATTAAATACGGTAGTTTTTAAGGAAGGAGATAAAGTTTTATTAAAAAACCAGAATAGGAAAAATAAATTTTCACCAATCTGGGTAGGACCCTATGAAGTCCTTTCGATAATAAGTCCTGTGACAACAGTAATCTGTATCAAGGGAAAAGGAAAAAAAATTATGCAAAAACAAATAACGGTAATGTCAACCAACTATAATAAGTTGGCAAAACCATTATTAAATTCAATGAAAGAAGTAGAAGCTGTACAAAAAGAACTTACCAAAACTATTGCACAACAGACAGCTATTCATACGAATATAAACAATCCAATCGACAAACTACTATTCTTAATGCACTTATTAGAAATACAAACAACGATAAATGCAAACCTGATTGAAATACAAGGACAACAATTAATAGAGATGGCTGTAATAGACGATCTATATAAGGGACGCCTGCATCCGTCGATTATTGATCAGAGGGAGCTGAATGAAATGCTTGCTAAATTAACTCTAAGAGGAAATGCCAATTGGTTCACACAACAATCATCCTCCACCGTACGCCTTTTTCCGGATGCTGATAGTCTTATGATCGTCATCAAAACACCGTTGCTTCACGATTTGATTTTCACATTATACAGAGTCTATCCAATACCCACCAACATTAATAAAGAATGGGACGCATTGGTTAAGACAACATACGACTACTAAGCGGAAGCTGAAGACCGAAGTAAATTCATAGGATTAACAACTGCTGATTACGATAAATGCATAACTATCAGCCAGAGCATGAATAAGGAGGTCACACTATGCAAACGACCCGGCACAGTACTAACAAATAGCAACAAACTTTGCGAGGTGACTCTAATACAACACAAAACAGTTCCATCAGACAATTGCAATCACGTTGCGATCAAGAAGAGTTCCGGTTTGGTCGTGAAGCTATGGTCTCCAAACACTTGGTTATATAAATTTGAAACACCCACAAAATTCGAAGCAGTATGCGGCACTAACATGGCAACGTTAACATTATCTGGACAAGGAGGGATGTCGGTTAATGAGGCATGTGATCTTCATAATCAGGAATTGATATTACCATATGAACATACAAAAATTACCAACGAGGAAGTAACATTCAAAAAAGAAGACCACACAACATTACTTAAAATCCTGAAAGGAAACTGGTCATCATTCCCTACCCCAAATGTAACAGCTATACCACTACCAATCTTAGTTTCAGACCACAGTGAAATAAGATCAGCACTAAAGGACGGCCAGCGATATTTAGACGATCTGTTAGCAGAAATAGATTACAATAAAGAACGAAAGGAGTTATTCAACCGCCAAAATGATATAAAAAACACCGGTATATCATTCGGGATAGTAATTTTGGCACTAATACTGTTATTGACCGCGTATGTGGTATATTTGCGGTACCATCAACTGTGTAAAAAGAAATCTAACAACAAAAATGATAAAATCAGTAGGAATAAATCGAAAATTGCAACCGTCGATGTGGAAGCAACCAAAATGAACGAGTTTGAAAAAAAAGTCGAAGAAACTTCCAATCCATCAGCCACCGCTCCAAAGAAACAATTCATCGCGCAATACATTAAAAAGAGAAATGAAACCAACAACGCCAACTGCAAGTCTACGAACGACAACAAAGCAAATAAACGCAATAACAACGGCACCACAATCTATGCCAGCGCAGAAACCCCTGACCGAAGAAGAGTCGCAGCAGTCCGTACCAAGAACATCAGGACCAGGGTTTTATTGTGTATAATTTTTTTTTTAGTATATTCCATTGAAGTATAATTAGGAAGTCAGACTCAGACAACATTAGGCGTTTGTTTTTGGAGGTAGATAGTTAGACAGCAAGCAATTATTATTCAATAAATTACTGTTTAACGACATTTAAAAAAAAAAAAATAAAAAAAATATTAATTATATGAAAAGTATAAATATAAATAATAATTAAAGACATATTCAACAACTAAAATAAATTATTTCCAATAAATATCGCAATATATTTAAAAAATAAACAAATCATGGCACAAAATAAAACATATAATGACTAAAATGATAAATAAGAAAAACAACAGAGCAACACAGCACGCAGCGATTGCAAAGCGGTAACTTGATCAACTACTGTTTTGTCAATTGCAACGTTCAGTGACTTGTAATGTTATACATTTTTCTTTTTAGCGTTACTAAAGTATATAGATATTATTTTTTTTTTTTTATCAATAATATCACTAAAACTGCGACCATTAATTAAGTAATTGAGTAACGAAGATAAGCATTAATAAGATTCTTAAAATAAAAATAAGTAAAATAAATTATAATAATAAGAAAAATAATTATTGATTTTATATATTATTAAAAGTTAAATAAATTAAGAAATATATTGAAATATTAATGAAGTAAAAGAAAAAACTATTATTCTTTTTAATAATAATTTTTTCTTAAAATAAGGGGGGAAGAATGTTGTGAATCAGAAATGTTTTTTTATGTATTTAAGATAGACTGCACATAACCAGTATGCACATAAAGTTCAAATCTAAAAGCACAATAACAGATGCATGTTAACTTAACATAACGTCTACGACGTAACTGGAAAGTGCATAATGTTTATGAGTGCATACTTTCAGGATATAAAATTAAGTCCGCTTGAAAGCAACGAAAAATGCACTGGTTGCAATTTGATCCGAGGCACACGCTAGCAAGTGTGCCGTCTGTTTAAAAGCAACAACAAAAGCATTGGTTGTAATTTAAGTCAAGACTAACGCCAGCATGAGAACCAATTAAGAATTTAGCACATTGGAATTTTCTCAATTAATGATTTCACAATATTAGTAAATATCTGATGTGGGGTTCATGAGGTTTTTAGTAGTACGTAGATTTAAGAATATGGTTGCTTGCATTTATGAGTTGTGTTTTAAGAAATAAGTATAAGCAAGGGGCTCGTGAGTCGCACGATACCGAGAGAATGAGTAGAGGTTAAGTTTAGATTTTAAGCATTATGATTTTAACTGCCTTAGAGTGCAGACGTGTTTTCAGTTTAAACTGAAGCTTGTAAAAATACTTAAAAATAATTAATAAAAGTATAAAGCAAGTCTAAAATATCCTTGTGTTTTTATTTAATAATAAATGTTAGGAAAGAATTGTGGACTTCGAGGGAAAATTGTCACTGACGGTTTCACCAATAAAGGCAAGTACAAAAGGACCCCTGGAGCCCGCAACACCTGCAGTAGCTACGCGATCTGCGAAGGAGCGATACAAAGAGAAGGGAAGAGAGACGTCTTTTCAGGCGTAAAAAAAGCGAGGCACAAAAAGGCGTGAGTGTGAGGAGATTGAGATGCATGGGGACAGGAATGAGGCTCGAAAATTCATCGAGAAAATAAGACGCCTAGCCGGAGGTTCAAAATCCGGAGCCTCTTCTTGTAAAGATGAAAACGGGAATCTAGTCACAGATATCCAGAGCACACTGAAGATATGATGGAATCACTTCTCTAAACTGCTGACCGGTGATGATGTCCGCAATTCCACCGATAGAGAAGTAAACCCGGCAACCCCAGTACTTGATGACGACGTTGAGATTCCGCCACCCGACCATGACGAGGTCAGAACAGCCATCGCTCGGCTGAAAAACAACAAAGCCGCAGATGCTGATGGTCTGCCTGCTGAATTGTTTAAGACCGGAGGTGAAGGGCTAATAGAGAGCATGCACGACCTCGTAAGCTGAATATGGTCGGATGAAAGCATGCCAAGTGACTGGAACCTCAGTGTACTCTGCCCAATCCTTAAGAAATGGGATCCCAATATCTGCGCCAACTACCGTGGGATCAGCCTACTCAATATCGCACACGGTGTTCTATCGAGCGTATTATGTGAAAGACTGAAGCCCATCGTCAACAGACTGATTGGACCTTATCAGTGCGGCTTCAGACCTGGAAAATCCACCATAGACCAGATTTTCACATTGCGCCTAATCCAGGAAAAGACCCTTGAAAAACAGATCGACACCTACCACCTATTAGTCGACTATAAAGCCGCCTTCGACACTCCGATAAGGGAACGATTATACGCCGCAATGTCTGAGTTCGGTATACCTGCGAAACTTATAAGGCTTTGTTGGATGACCCTGAGCAACACACGTTGCTCAGTGAGAATAGGAAAAGACCTCTCCGAGCCATTTCATACCGAGCTATCGTGCGACTTTTTTAATTTATTGATGGAGAAAATAATTCGAGCTGCCGAACTCCGACAAAGCGGCACTATCCTCAACAAAAGTGTCATGCTTCTCGCATATACCGATGATATTGATATCATTGGCAGGAGCACACGAGCAGTCAGCGCAGCATTCTCCAGATTGGAGAAAGAGTCGCGTCGAATGGGTCTAGTGGTGAACGAGAACAAGATGAAGTTCCTTGTGCCAACAAACAGAAAGGAGTCCGTGCGTCTTGGACAAAAAGCTTTTGACACCCACAAGTTCGACATTGTGAAGGACTTCGTCTATTTGGGATCCAGCATCAACAGCAACAACGACGTCAGCCTGGAGATTAAACGGAGAATAACTCTTGCCAACAGGTGCTACTTTGGGCTCAGTAGGCAATTGAAAAGTAGAGCGCTCTCTCGCCGAACAAAAATAACGCTCTACAAGTCACTCATCATGCCCGTTCTACTTTATGGTACAGAAACATGGACGTTGGCCTCGCCGATGAGTACTGGGAGCGTTCGAGAGAAAGATTCTCCGTAAAATCTTTGGCCCTATCTGCTTTGCTAGCGAGTATCGAATCAGGATGAACCATGAGCTGTACGAGTTATTCGACGATATTGACATAGTCAAGCGCATCAAGATCCAGCGGCTTCGCTGGCTAGGCCATGTCAAACGAATGGATGAAAACACTCCAGCTAAGAAGGTGCTTGAATCGAGGCTCGAAGGTGGACAGCGTAGAAGAGGTCGTCCAAATCTGGTTTGAAAAGACCAAGTTGAGGACAACCTGTCAGCTCTTGGTGTTTCTAACTGACGTCAGCGCGCGAAAAGCAGTAGCGACTGGCGCGGCTTTATCTCAGCGTCCAAAAGCGACCCACGGTTGTAAGGGCCATTTAAATAAGTAAGTAGGACTCGATAATGTTTTTATTCAAATGAGCTAAATTGCTCTGTAAGCTCTACTATTTTCTCTCTATAATCTGAAATATTTTTATTCGTTTGTTTTTTTATACCTAATTCTGTTAAAATTTATCGCAAAGTTTTCGGATTTGGATATGCATTTTCCAACAATTTTTGAAAATCTGATAATGTAGGTCTATTAGAATGACCCAAAATGCTACGTAATTGAGCTGTTAGTATAAAATTGTAGACGAACTTAATGAATAATGGTTTATCGTCATAAACCATTAATCATGCAATAGTTCCGCCTGTATGATAAAATCATCTAAATATTTAAAGGCGCCTTTAAAAATGTATACGTTTTTACCTACCATAGATATATCGAAGTGAGTAATTTTTTGCAAATTTTCTTCTTGCCAAACGGTGAATAAATCTAAATCACACTCAGTTTCAATTTTAACTCTTTTTGAATTTTATCTTATGCGTAAACTTTTTATTTTCCTAACCCTAAGCAGTCTTAAAATTTCAGTTTTATGCGCTATATAATCTCTATAATCTATTTTTCCACTGATCTTTTTTAAATTTTCCTTTAAAATTTTTAATCTCTCGAATTTTTTCTCTATGTATTCATTTCTATAAACTCTATCCTTGCTCTTTTTTAAATTACTTTAACCCTAACATATATTCTCTTATATATTCCATTCATTTTATATTTTGGTTTTAATTATGTATTAATATTTGATTTTATAAAATGCAATAATTAAAATCAAAAAGAGATTTATAATTAGCCATTATATATATATATATATATATATATATATATATATATATATATATATATATATATATATATATATATATATATATACATATATATATATATATATATATATATATATAGCTCTCGCTAAACCACACCATTAGCACAAGTTTGTGATTCTAAATAATAACCATCGAATCAATACAAATGGTAATTATGGCTACATAATGTAGTTTTTATGAATTCATTCTCTTTAATTTAATAATTGCATATGCTGCAAATTAGTGGACTTGAAGTGTCCATGTTTTTTTTTTTTGGTTTAGATACAAAATTATGTTTTTATTTATTTTTTGTTTGAGATTTTTATATATATATATATATATATATATATATATATAATATATATAATATATGTAATATATATAATATATATAATATATATAATATAATATACATATATATATATATATATATATATATATATATATATATATATATGTATATATATATATATGTATATATATATATATATATATATATATATATATATATATATATATATATATATATATATATATATATATATATATATATATATATATATATTTAATTGTTTTGTTAGATTGTTATACTTGTTTTCGGCTTTTTTTGTGAAGTGTTTACGTGATCAGCTGCGTTGTTGCTTCCAAATTGGTCCTCCTCTGGTGGACATACATTTTTTTTTTTGCCAAATTTGGCAAGATCGCCATGTAATGATGGATATTTGGGCGGACGTTTAATAAAGAAAATTAATCCTGCCTATTATTTTTGCCGGTGCTTAATAACGCCATTGGCAAAAAGTTTATTTTAACAGCCGGTACTCAAAGGTACCAATGCATGTTAGTGTGCCGATAATTGGCTTAATTAAAAGATAATGTCGATTGTTTGGCTGTTCTATGATGATTAATTTTATTTACATAAAAACATCCTATTTATATTCTTAAACCTAGTTTGATATTCATAATTTTAACATTCATATGACGTAACTCTTTTGACAATTAAAAACATATAATAAAATATAGTGATGTAAATGGGTGACGTAATTGGGTACCTTACACCAGCGAATGAATGGCACATACGTAGAGGCTGCGCTGCTTTGCATCATAAAATGAATATGAATACCTCAATGAACGCAATTGATAATAATTATGAACGCGATTATTATATCAATTTCGCTCAAATTTTACCATTCATATAAACGAAAAATAGATCATAAATATAATGATATTTACATTTATATTATGAACAGTGTCTCAATTAACGACGTTTATTCCGTTTATGAACAAAATTTTGTATGTGTCGCATAGATGTTTTTTACGTCGAAGAGAAAAAGCTCCTTAAAGAATTTGTCAATATTAAAATTTTCAGTGCAGCAAAAAATACCATCTTCTGAGTTGATAACGATTTTAGGGTAACTAGGGTCGCTGATCTCGAATCTGAAGTCCGTTTTGCTCCATCAGCTCTGGGTTCCTCACAATTTGGGGTCAAAAATAAACAATTAGGGTGTTTAAAAACAGTACAACAAATAATTTAATTTCAAAAGATACAGGTTTGGTTTCTTCAGCAATGATGTTTAACATGAACAGGCGCATTATTTTTACTTTGGCACCATCGTTCCAACGCTTTTCCATAACCCTTGTTTTCTCGAATTTTAACCCTACTAATTACAAATTTTGACATACCGCGTGAACTGTTGAAAAACTATTATACTTTCTTCAGCAAATATATTCCCCATAAAAAATAAGGTGAGGTCCTCAAATTACAAAATTGCCTCAAATCCACACATTAAACAGAATAATAAAAAAACAATAAATTTTGTATATTGTTTAATACGTTGCATGCACATTTTACTAAAATTTTAGATAGCTGAATTAAAAGTTATATATTCTTATGTATTTCGACATTCTAAAAACATTGGCATATTAAATTTTTTTTTTTCAAAATTGGGGTCAAATATTCAAAATTGGGGTGTATAAAGATAGTACATATTTTTTTCATTTTGATTTTTGTCAAATATTCTTGAAACAGGATGTCTAGGAAGAAAAGTAAATACGCCATTGTTTGTAAAATGTCGAAATTCACAAGAATATATAATTTGTATTTCAGCTTTCGAAAAACTTTGTGAAATGCGCCTGCAACGTTATAAACAAAGTACAAAATACATTGTTTTTTTAGATTTTATATTATTCTGTTTAATGGGTGTATCTGAGTCAATTTCGTTATTTTAGGACCGCACCTCATTTTTTATGGGGAACATATTTGCTGCGGTAGCTCAGTGGTTAGTGCGTTGGACTGCAAGCCGAAAGGTCAAGGTTCAAGCCTGGACTGGGGCTAACAACATCTTTTCATAGAAACATTTTCTATACCGCGCTACCTCTCGGTAGTAAATGGCAAACCAACGAGAGTAAAAATTACCTATAAAGCTCTCACCCGCCGTTCGAATTCGGCAATAAACTGTAGGTCCCACCACTTTGAGTACAAATATAACACGCGCAGCTCAAAATGGTGAGAGAGCTCGGCCTAAGTTCTTATAGAGCTGTAGTGTCAAACTATTATTATATTTGCTGAAGAGCGTATAATAGTTTTCCCAAGCGTTCACGCAGTATGTCAAAATTTTTAATTAGTAGGGTTAAAATTCTAAAAATCGGGGGTTATAGAAAAGCGTTGGGATGGTGTCAGAAGCGTCAACGCACTTATGGGGGACGGACGTGTCGTGCCGTCTCTTGTCTTTCTAACGTGTTGCGTCCATCGTTTTTTTAGTCTGATTTGTGTGTCAAAATTGTGATTAATGGGGCCGTCCAACAATACCAAAATTAAAAAAACAATAATTATACGTTCATTAACTACACTCAACTTTTATAAAATACAAATTAAAATAAATATAGAAACAGCAATAATTTAAAATAAAACAAAACAACTAACTCTCTGCAATAACAACAACAAATAAACAGAACCGGTTTCGCGTTGCCTGCTGTCTGCTGAGTTGCTGCACTCGCTGTTATTTACAATTGCCAACGCAAAGGGCTTTTCTATGCTCTTGCTGCAATTGCACAGGTTTGTTGCCGTATTCCCTCCCTCCACCATCCTACTCCACGCTACTAGCATACTCAGTTGATACTGCAGTGAGTGCGCGATTTATGCCTCTCATTTGGCTTGCGCTCTCATTTGTTTGCGTCAACTGCAGCGCGCTGGTAGTATGTATGTATGTTTGTTTTGAAGTTGCCCAAGTAGGAAAAATGTCGCAAAAATTTCGCATAGATTTTTGCAACATTCGTGGGATGAGAACGGTTTTCTTCTTTATATATGCGTATGTGTCCGTTAATAGGCCACAAATAATGGCACTGAGTGAGACGCAGGTTAGTGAGGATGCAGATCCACTGGATTTTAAAATACCTGGATATCACTTAGTGCCATTATTTTCTGCCCATAGGAGTCTCGCTCTATTTATTCGGCGTGACGTTGTGTATCAACTGCAGCAACAACATAGTGTGTCGGATAGCGAATTTAATACAATTTGGGTTAAATTCAAAATCCAAACACACATCATGCATTTGTGCTTTCTTTATAGGAGTCCGAATCTAGATAGAGATTCCACCTGTAATAAGCTGGGTGCCTTATCTGGTTCGATCTCAAATATATTGGAGCAATTCCCAGGCAGTGAAATTGTTGTTGCCGGCGATTTTAATGTGCACAACGCCACTTGGTTGAACCACTAGGGTCTTCCAACACAGGAGGGTTGTTATGCTGAGCTGTTTGCCGAGTGCAATCAACTCACTCAATTGGTGAATGAACCGACGTACCTCCTACGCGTCGGTTGGCAAAGTCAAAATGTCCTAGACCTTTTTCTGATTTCACATCATGAAAAATATGATGTAAAAGTCCTTGCGCCACTTGGTATCTCCGACCACTGTACTGTTTCCCGCTGAGTGTTCGTATTCTAGTTCACACGCCTCTTCGATTAAAGCCCCGAAGAGGACTGTATGGCTTTACCAAAAAGCAAATTGGGTAGCGTTAAATGATTTTTTTCGCAACTTTAATTGGAAATTATGTTTCGCAGACAGAGACATAAATGCCGCAGCTTTAATGGTACAAAACATTATTTTATTAGGTATGCGGTTCTTCATACCTTCTAAAAAGATTAGCATTAAACCCAAGGACCACTCTTGGATTAATGAGACTTGCAGGATTGCAGTCAGGTCGAAAGAGGAAGCCTTTCAGACTTGGCGTTCTAACAAGAATGCTGACACTGAAAGACTTCGTATACTGGCTAGGAATCGCTGTAATGCCGTGATCTCGCGAAAAAAGTTTCTTCACGAACAAAACGCGCGCAAAAAGGTCCTACTCCATCACAGGGGTAGTAAAAATTTCTGGTCATTTGTAAAAAGGGTGTAGAATCAGACGACATCGTCTACTCCAACTCTTAGTATGAATGGCCAGACCTTCACTGACCCGGTTGATAAAGCTAATCTCTTGGCAGAATTATTTGCAAATAATTCAACGCTCCCAGATAGTAATCAACCACTGCCTGTCGTCGATTTTGTTTCTTCTGCAATGTCGGAGATACATTTTCGAACTCGGGCAGTTAAAATAGTTTTAGCAAACCTTAACATTAACAAAGCCTCTGGGCCAGATGGCGTATCTGCCCATGTGTTGAAAAAGTGCGCGTCAACGCTGGCTTGTCCGTTGCGTAACCTTTTCAACATTTCCTACACGACAAGAGCTTTTCCATCTTATTGGAAGGTTGCCAATGTCCAGCCAGTTCCGAAAAAGGGCGAGGCCACGAACCCTGCCAATTACCGACCCATTGCAATATGCTCTGCACTCACCAAGGTAATGGAGAGCGTAATTAACTTCCACCTTGTGAACTATCTTGAGCACAACGAATTGCTCAGTGACCGACAATACGGTTTCCATAGGACCAGATGATGGCGGTCCTCTCCGAAAAGTGGAATAATTGTGTTCACCTTTTCGGGGAGAGCAAGGTTGTTGCTCTAGATATTTCCAAGGCTTTTGATCGAGTGTGGCATAAAGCCTTCGTGTCGGTGAATCTCCTACTCGATGGATATCGAGTTTTCTCCAGGGTCATTCAATACGAGTTGCAATGGATGGTGTTCTTTCGGAACAACATTCCATCAATTCCGTCCTATCCCCGTCCCTATTTCTGGTATTTATCAATGACCTTCTGTCATTGACCCAGAACACAATTCATTCCTTTGCAGATGACAGTAAAATTTGTCATTCATATTCGATCCACAAGCGCCTAAACTCTTCAGAGATTGAGAGTAAACGACGCACTATGAATGACACACTCAATAATGACTTTAAATCAATCTCCGAGTGGGGTCTTGCAAATAGAGTTGATTTTAATGCAGCAAAACCAAATGTTGTCTGTTATCTCCCCTTAATATGGGCGCTGTGGATATTCCGCAGTCAGCCACTCTTGACGTTCTGGGCATATCAATTCAATGTTTTCTCCGTTGGAATGACCACATATTTTATCGGTCGAAAGAAGCGTCCAAGTGCCTCGGTTTTTTAAAACGGTGAAAAACATACTTCACTCCTGCTGACTTACGCACTGTCTACACTACCTATATACCTAAAATGGAATTCAATTCGCACATTTGGGCAGGGGCCTCAAAATCCTCCTTGGAGTTCCTGGACCGAATCCAACAACGTGCGATATTTTTAATAGGGGATGAAAATATTTCATCGTCTATTGGTTCTCTTGAGCACCGAAGTACCGTTGGTTGTGTAAATCTGTTTTATAGGTCTTACAACGGCAAGTGTTCGATTGAAATATATGGCCTGATTCCACCAGGTCATGTGTTTTCTCGTTCTACTCGGGCGTCAAATCAAGCCCACCTCTTCGTAGTCCACTCGGCTCTCAACAGAACCACGCATTATAGAGAGAATTTGTTCTTCAGTCGCATGATACGTTTGTGGAACAATCTCCCTGCGTCCGTTTTTCACGACATTTTTGATATTGGCAAATTCAAAACAAACATTCACCGACACTACTCTATCTTTCCCCCTCCTTTTAACCTATCATCCCTTCATACGATCAACACTGTGCTTTGCATGAATAGGGGGCATCTCCTGAGCGTTGGTTAGTTTGTAAAAAAAAAAACGTGGGGACTCGTTGAAAAATGCAGCGATGAAGAGTAACAAAAGCCAAGTAACAACGAACGGGAATGTTTTTTCTGTCACATGAAGGGGTATATGAAAAAAGAATGTCGAAAGTATCAATACTGGGTTAAGGAGAATCAGTCAAAATTCAAGAAACGTGCATATGTAGCAGAAATACAGGAAGTTGAATACACGTTGGTAACAAATGCTTCAGGAGGAGACAAGGAAGTCGATTCATGGAGTATTGATTCTTGAGTAACTTGCCACATTGCACATAAAAAGGAAATGTTCAATTTCATCAACTTTAAGTCGGAAAAACAACCAACAGCCGTATCAAATGGAAACAAGTGGAGCAAAGTTAAAGCAGGTGATGTGATTTTGAAGTCGAAAGCGTTTACTATATTCCAAATTTCAACTCAAACTTTTTTTCGGTGACAAAAATGACACAACATGGCTACAATATAACTTTTATTAAAGACGAATGTATCATAATGAAAAACAATAACATATTATGTAATGCTAAACTACAAAATGGAATGTACACATTCAGAAAAAATCATGTTTGCAAATACTTGTAAAATAAATTGTATACACTATTGACATAGTATTATTGGTCATAGGGATATAGAGGCAGTAAAACAACTTCTGGAAATTGATAAAAACGCAATATGGACAGTATCCAAAAACAATAAGATCTGATCGTGGTGGTGAATATGTGTGAGAAAAAATTAAGACATTCCTGACTGATTGTGGGACTAAAATTCAGAATACAGTACCGTATAGTCCTTAACAAAATGGAGTTGCAGAACGAAAAAATCGATCCCTTATCGAAATGGCCAAATGTATTGTGTTGGATTCTTAATCACTTTGGGTCGTAGCTTTAAATCTAGCTAATCTTATACAAAACAGTCTTCCGAGTAAAAGTGTAAGAAAAACACCACATAAATTATGGAATTTGAAGAAGCCAGACTTTAAGAATTTTCATATATTTGGCAGTGAATGTTATGTTCACATTCCTAAGTAAAAAAGAAAGAAATTCGATGCTAAATCAGAGAAGAATGTTTATATTGGTTTTGATAAAACTTCTAAAGGATTTAGAGCGATGAATATAAAGTCATTTAAAATAGTAGTGTGTTGTGATGTCGTATTCACAAATTGCCAACCAAAAAACCAGGCATCTTTGACTTCAGACATACATATTAATGAAACTGTAGTATTTCTACCAAACAATATAAACAGAAATATAGACAATGAAAACTTTAGGAGAAATGAAGAATTGTTTGATGGAGGATCATTAATATTACCCATCGATAATACAAACGAGGAATTAGATTCAACAGATTCAAGTATCGGCGAATTTTTTGAAGACGCAGTGTTTGACTTAAAAGTGGAGTAATCAGTTGGTCATGTAGAAAACAAGATTGCGTTTCACTCTCTGCAACAGAAGCAGATTATCGCCTTATCCGAAGCTTGCAAGGAACTAAAATGGTTGCAAGGATTACTTCAAGATATGGAATATGAAGTTAAATCTCCTATCAATGTTTTTGAAGACAACCAAAGTTGTAAAAAAATGCTTTATAATGAGCGTTTCAATGCAAGATCAAAACATATTGATATAAAATACAACTTTGTTAAGGATTATGTTGCAAAATTGTTTATTCAAGTTACTTATTGCCCTAAAGAAGAAATGATTGCTCATATGCCATTATCAAAAACAAGACTAATAAATTAAAAAAATTATGCAATTTTAATGAATTTAACAAAGAGGAGGAGTGTTGAAATATAACATTTTTGTATTTTATCTTGTTTGTTTTGTAACTGTTCTAATTCTATGATACTTTTTTTTTAATTCAGTCTAGAAATACGTTTTAAAAATTGGTCCATACAAAATAAAAAGTATTCTGGTTCTACTCGTGGAATTCTACTAAATGCATCAGCATTTAAATTCTTTTTTCTTAATTTGTACCTCTATGCTCTATATGGCCCATACTATTGCCAAAAACTCTCGTCCAATAGTTGAGTACCTTGTTTCTGCGTCATTTAGAGCTCTACTTGCAAATGCGATTGGTCGATCAGAACCTGGCTCGCCCTGTGACAGTGAAATAATTGCTTTCTTAAGTTTAATAAATAAATCCTGGCACTTGTCTGTCCATTCAAAACTGGCATCCTTCCGCAACAGTTTATTAATCGGTAGTGTTAACTTGGCCATATTCTTTACGAATTTTCTGTAATAATTTAGTAAACCTAGAAGGCTTGTACCTGTTTCTTGGTCCTAGGTACCGGAATGTTTTTGACACATTCTATTTTATCGGGATCTGGCATTGCGCCTGATTCCATGCATTTGTGCCCTAAATATACTACTTCACGCCTTAAAATATTGCATGTTCTGTATTTAATTTCAAATTATTGTAATTATTATATACATTGAGGGAAATTTTTCTAACATTTTACATAGTCTAATTTCGTGCTCCATTATATTTTTGTCATACACTACTATGTCATCCAGATATACGAAACAATCAAGTCCCTGCAATTCTGTTAAAATGTGGTTCATTATTCTTTGAAACGTAGTGGGTGCCACGTCCATCCAAATGGCATCCTATTAAATTCAAAATGTCCCAAGCCCGTTCTGATCGCTGTTTTTTCTCTGTGGCGTTCGTCCACTAGCACTTGGTGATAACCACTTGCAAGATCCAATGTGGAAAAAAACCGACTGTGACCTAATGGATCCAAAATTTCTTCACCGATGTATTGGAAATACTTGTTCAATCGTTGCGTCGTTCAATTTTCTGAAATCTATTACCAGTCTTCATTTTGTCTGTCCGTCTTTGCTTGGTGAAATAATATCATCGTCTTATAATGTTTGCACCTGTTTGTTGATTTCTTCCCTGTGAATATGTGGTAATTTATATTGTTTTCGGTTAATTGGAGATTATCCGTCTATTGTGGCGATTTCATGTTTTAAAATTGGTGTATATGATAGCTCATCCCCTTCTAAAAGAAATACATCATGTTATTTCTATGGATGCATTTTCTTATACATTTGCATTTGGATTCAATTTTAATGAGTCAAATAGTTTGCATATTCTGATAGCTCATCCCCTTCTAAAAGAAATACATCATGTTATTTCTATGGATGCAGTTTCTTATACATTTGCATTTGGATTCAATTTTAATGAGTCAAATAGTTTGCATATTCTGTGTCGAATGTTTATGCTTTGCACGTTATTCATTGTGCCACTCACTGGTTCCCAAGGATTGAAACCGTAACCGAAACCGATATCCGTTTAAAACCGATTCATTTTTAAAACCGTAACCGAAACCGGAACTGGAACCATAACTTAATTAATTAGATCAGAAATTAATGTATCAAAAAAATAATAATTAAATCAATTTGGACAATGAATTTGGAAACAAAAACAAATATTAATTAAGTTACACAAATAGACAATGGCATTTTAAAAATGTTGAGTTTTGCAAATTTTCTTTATACATATTGATTGTCATACAAAATATGTTTTATATTTTTGACAAATATTTCATTCACTTATTTATCAAAAGATGTATATTATAATTAATATTGACGGTACTTACGTTTAAAATCGTGTCCCCGATCTTAAACGATGAAACCATGCGACTTTATAATAGGTGAATTCTCATATAATGCAAATACATATGCTTTTTTTATACCAATATTTTTTTGTTAGTTTAAAACATACATGTAGGAATGAGACCCATGACGTTTGAATACAAACACAAATTATTTTCTATTTTATATAAAGTTTATTTAGCCCCTTATCACCCAGGTAGGAATTTCCAGGCTGCAACAAAAGTGCCTGCCTTGTTACAAGCTAGACTACCAACTCTTGGTATATCGGGCCAGACACAAGGCTAGCACAATCGTTAGTCACAGACTCCACACAAGCCTTGATATATCAAGCTAGACACAAGCCTGGCACATTTGTCATTCCCAGATTTCAAACAATCCTCATTAGTTTAGATAAGATACAAGCCTGGGGCAAGCGTCACTCATATATTTTACACATGCCTTTTTAGTTTAGGTTAGACACAAGCCTGGCACAATCGTCACTCACAGACTCCACACAGGGCTTGATATACCAAGCGCAGGACTGGCACATTTGTAATTCCCAGATTTCAAACACGTCTTGTTAGTTGTTGTTGGAAACAAACCTGGCAAAATTTTCATTCTAAGACTCCACACAAGCCTCGATATACCAATATTGACACAATATTGAGCCACATATAAAAAATGTCAAATTATCCAAACCGCATATGCTGAAGGAAATTCAAAATTCGGTCTCGACAACTTTTCGTTTCCATGTTAAAGAACACTTATCTGATGAAAAAAAAATGTTTGTTGACGATTTTTTAAACGTCAAAAAATATATTTTTTGAAGTTGTCTGAACAATAAGTCTGCAACTTAACGTAAGTATTACTGTTAAATTGGTTGTTAACCTCTTACATATTTATTTACAGACTCAACTCTCAAGTGTAATGACATGAATAATGAATGAAATACTCATGACAAATTATGCCCAATAGATTGAATCTTCAGACGTATCAGAAGGATTGTCGCAAGTCTGGGGCATAAGTCTTGTTTCAAGACTGAGGCACAAGCCTTGGTACAAGCCTGGGACACAAGCCTTGGTACAATCCTGAATAACAGTCTTGAACACAGTGTTGGCACAAGCCTGTGACAGGCTTGCGCCGTTCTTCCTACTTGGGTAATACCTAAATCTACATGTTATGTTTATATTTTAAATATTAAGTGGTAATGAATTCCAGAGTCGAATTGCGATAATTAAATTTTGGTAAAATAAAATTGAGGCTTCTATTTGAAACGCAAAGACGTAACTTATCAGAAAGATATAATGGAGTTTTGGAATTAAAAATTTTTGCAGAAATATGCAGTTTCTTATATCCAGATAGTCCAGATAATCCAGTCCAGAAGGGAAAAACATATCGCGTCACATTATTAAAATCTCCTCTTAGGTCAGGAGTTAGCATTTAAAAAAGTTTGGTTGTTTGGGACGTGCCACTCCCCTTTCTCCAATCTATCCGTAGTGGCTATATAAACGAATCCTCATTATTAAAATACAATTCCCATTGGTGGTGCACTTATTACATTCCCATACAAAACACAAATTTCGATATTTCCGTGTGAGTTTTTTGAATTCCCAGCATTGAGACGAATAAAACAAAAAAGAATCATCCAAATCAGTCGATCCGTTCTCATGTTTTTGCGACACTAATGCATGGCAATTAATTTATATATACATGTATAGATATGTATGTATATAAATTTCATTATGTTTTTACGTAAAAATAAAAAAAATATTTATATTTTTATTGCATTTTTTGGCTTGTTTGTGGAACCGGAACTGAAACTGAAATCGTTATTTTATTTTATTAAACCGGAACCGGAACTAAAACCGTAATAAAAAATAATTTAAGAACCGGAACTGGAACCGCAGATAATAGAATTTCGGTTGTAGCCCTGGCTTAGACCGACTATAACTTTCATAATTCTCACTAACTTCGTCACACCAACTATCACAATATCCCTACTTCATTTCCCATGTGACCTAACCTTCCTTACTGTTTTTTTTTTAAATAGGATTAAAATTGTTATGTTATTGATTCTTGTGTTAGTAAAATTGATTTCTTACTCCAAGACATTGAACAATATGGGCAAATACATTGAATACAAAAAAAAATAAAAAAAAAACCGAAACCGTAACTTGAAACCGGTATACCGAAATCGTTTCGTTATAAAAACTCAAAACCGAAACGATGAAGAAAACCGAAACCGAATCCGTTATTCGTTTAGGTTTCAATCCTAGCTGGTTCCATAAATTTATTGAAATTGAAAACTTGAGCTGTATGTGCTTATTCAATAATATATCTTTTTCTGTTGAGTTTAATACTGAAACGTAAACACTATTTTTTCTCACACTTGATATGGTTTCTCCGATATAAATTCCTGGGGAAATTTATTGTTTTTGAATTATTACTTCGAGTATCTTGGTTCGTAGTGGTAGTCTGGCGATACCTTTAGATCTTGCTGTTATTTTTATTTCTTCACTGTATAACATTTTGTTTATTTCATCTAGTGATCTGAGTGGTAGTGTTACAATTTCATTTCTATTCCAATCTGTAAAGGTTAATCCCTTTTCCACTGTATTGATGATTGCGTGATTCCATAGATTATCTCGTCCAAGTATACCGTCTGCCGGAACTCTCTGATCCTGCATTATTGAATGTAACGTCAGACGTCTATGTTACATATTGTTACGAAAATTCAGTCTACGGAAAACTGTTCTACGAGTTCGTATCGCTGGATTGTGCAAGTTAACACCTTACGTTAAGCGTTAACTGCAGTATTGCAGTAACACGCGTATCCGGCCATCGTGGGATTGCTTACGCAGCAACACGCGCAACCAGAATGATGACCAGATCCCATCGTGGGATTGCATACGCAGCAACATGCGCAATCAGAACAATAACCTGAGCTCATCGTGGGATTGCCGATGCAGCAGTTTCATTTAAGTATAATTTAAGCTATCGAGTAAGAGAATTTGGATTGTTACTGTTAGTCAAGTTTGGACATTAAATTAACACGGTCGTGTACGAAATAATATTAAAACAAGTTGGTTTTTATTGGAAAGACCAGGAGCCGCCGTGGAGGCTCCTGGCAAACTATATTTTTTGAGATACCCATTAAGGGTTTAGTTAACTGGCGCCCGAGCAGGGACCGGCCAACAAAAATGTTCAAAAGATTGTCCTTCGTTATAATCCTTTGGATCCTTGTGAATTCCCGCGCGGGAGAAAATATATTGGCATCCGAATACCAAGTTAAGTCAATTAAGACTTAGCCGGTATGAGGATAGTTCTTATTTTTATCACTAGAATCCTTAGTTAATTCCCCCGTTCCCATGAGAACACGGAGGGAGAACGAAACGGGACTTCTTAAAACATAGTGAAGCCAATCGTGCCTCAGTAGGTTGTCTGTAATCATAAACACGGACGACTAAACAGGACAACGCGATCCTTCCATGGCCGGTCGACTTGTAGTGTTTTCCATAAATGCAAAAATATTAAAAAAAAATCCGGTTCTCTTCTTTTTCAGTATTTTGCAGTAACATTAAAAAAACGAAAAATAAAATAAACAACATTTTGCAGTGACACTAAGAAAAAACAAAAAATATAATGAGAATAACAGTGTAAATTAATTTATTTATAAAAAATTTAGAAAAACATAAAAGAGAATTTTTTTTTTTTCCTTTTTTTCTTTTCGAAAGAAATTAAAGACAGAATATTATTAACAAAACTGATTAAAAAGAGAAAAAATGTATATATAAATTTAAAAATAAAAATAATAAATAAAAATTTATAAAAAAATTATAAAAATTGCAGCAAAAGGCTGAAGCATACATTCGTAAAAAATTAAAAATTGTTTGCAGCAAAAAGCTGAAATATCGAGAAATATATCTTTTAAAGGAAAAAATAATAAATAAATAATTAAAATTGCAGCAAAAAGCTGAAACATATATTCATAAAAAAATAAAAAATTGTTTGCAGCAAAAAGCTGAAATATTGTGAAGAATATTTAAAAAAAAAGTGCAGCGAAAAGCTAAAGCATATATTTGAAAAAAAAAAAAAAAAAAAAAAATTACAGCAAAAAGCTGAAGTATTGTGAAATATATATAAAAAAAATTGCAGCAAAAAGCTGAAGCATATATGTGTAAAAAATAAAATCTCACAGCAAAAAGCTGAAATCCACATTGTAAAGAAAAAGAAAAATTAATTGCGAAGGAAATTATATAAGGTAAGTGTGGCCTTGTGCGATCCATTTTTAGGAAAAAAGTACATAAAAATATAAGAACCAATACAATGGAAGGAATGCAAACTTCCCTTAAGGAGTTGACAGGGGCGGTGAACGCAATTGTTGATCAATTAAGATCATTTGAGGGAAGGATAGGTAGGATAGAAGAAGCTAGTGTGACAAATGGTCATATTTCGGAGATGCTTATGGGAATGGAAGCACGTATCATTGATATAGAGCGTCCCTCAGAAAGAAACAATGTGGAAGACAGGGTAGAACTTTTACGTGGTCAAATGAATGAAGAGGAGCTGAAAGAAATTTCAAGGCTACCGGATTGCGTAAAAGAGTTACAGATCTTTAAGGGGGATCCGGCTCACTATGTATCCTGGATACATAGTGTAGAGGCAATCCTCAAAGATTTCGTCATAGTGAAAAACAAGCCAATATACAGGGCAATTTTGCAGCATATTCTTCAAAAAATTACAGGTGATGCAGATGCTGCATTAGTTTCTTACAATATATTCGAGGACGAGTGGCCAGAAATTAAAAGAGTTTTGTCGCTGCACTATGCAGATAAAAGGGACGTGCAAACGTTAGAACACCAACTTGCTCAATTGTCGCAAAAAGGATCAAAGCTGGACGAATTTTACGCAACAGTGAACCACCAATTTTCATTGATTATTAATAAAATAAAAACGGAATCACACTCCCAAGAAACGATCAGTGCCTTAGTGGAGGCGTACCGTAATCGTGCGCTAGATGTCTTTGTTCGAGGATTAAATGGCGAACTTGCCAAAATGTTAATTATCCAGAAACCAAAAACTCTTCCTGAGGCATACTCAGCGTGTCTAGAAATTCAGAACCTAACGCTTAGAAATAATAGCCTCCACCCTAATACTCCAAATAGAATAATAGTGCCATTTAATCAAATACAAATGTCACGCAATGAATCAAGACCACCCCCGTTACCTCAAAGAAATTTCAAACCATACCCAAACAACAGGTTCAATTCGGGACAATTTAATTATAATCAGTCACCACCAAGACCTTTAGGACCCAAGCCGCATGAACGAATGGACGAGGGATCCTTCCAGTCTAGACGAGTAGATTATATAAATCGTCCCCGAAACAATTCATTCAAACGGGCAGGGTCATTTACTAACCAGCCTCAAAAACAGCACAGGTTGTATAACATAGGAACATATAATCAGCAGGAATTCGAAGGTTATGAGGAGCAAGATAATCACAATGATGAAGTAAATTTTATGACGGACGCCTCTCCAGCGTTCCTTACATAGAATTTATAACAAAAAATGGAACCACTCTCAATTTTCTTGTTGACACGGGGGCGAACAAAAATTTTATAAGTCCGTCCGTGGTAAGCAGCTACACCCCTCTGACAAAACCCTTCAATGTACATTCTGCCGCAGGTGATATAAAAATTTCAAAAAAGATTAGTGGAAAATTTTTCGAAAAAGCAGAAAATGACTCGGTTTTAACCTTTTACGTCTTGCCTGGACTCATGTCGTTCCACGGCATAATTGGTGACGACACCCTTAAAAACTTGAGGCAATAATTGACAGAAAAAATGACATTTTGAATTTAAAGCCAAATATAAAAATTCCCTTAAAATCCAAAATATCAGAAGAAATTAATTCAACAATAGTAGGCTCTATATCGGAACGGACAAAAAAACAACTTGGTCTACTTCTTGAAAAATATAAGACTCTCTTTGGTCCGATTACTGGTGGAGAGCTTGTTAGAACAACTGTTAGGGCTGAAATAAAAACAAACACAGAAGAACCCATTTATAGCAAATGCTATCCATACCCAGCTTGCATGAGGCGTGAAGTAGAAAAACAGGTCAATGAGTTACTGGTAGAAGGAACAATTCGTCCCTCCAAGAGTCCTTATAGTTCACCCATCTGGGTTGTACCAAAGAAACCTAAGCCCACAGGCGAAAAACAGTATCGAATGGTTGTTGATTACAAACGATTTAATCATGTCACAATCCCAGATACATATCCAATACCTGATATAACTTCAACGCTTGCTAGTCTCGATAAGGCAAAATTTTTTACGACCCTTGACCTAACTTCAGGCTTTCACCAGGTCCCAATGAAAGAAAGAGATATACCAAAAACAGCATTTTCCACAATGAATGGAAAATATGAATTTCTAAGATTACCCTTTGGTTTAAGAAATGCTCCTGCAATTTTCCAAAGGATGATAGATGATGTTCTCAAAGAATATATAGGAAAAATTTGTTACGTTTATATTGATGATATTATTGTGTTTGGGAACTCTGAGATGGATCACCTTAAAAATATTGAAATTGTATTTTCTCGGTTACAACACGCAAATTTAAAAGTAAATCTTGATAAAACGCATTTCATGAAAACCGAAGTGGAATTTTTAGGATATGTAGTAACTCCTGATGGTATCCAACCAGACCAAAAAAAGGTTACTTCTATTCAGCAAGTGCTACCGCCAAAAAATCTAAAAGACTTGAAGAGCTTTCTAGGATTAACATCATACTATAGGAAGTTCATCCGTGAATATGCAAAAATTGCCAAACCATTAACTATCTGACAAGGGGTGAAAATGCACAGGTTAAAGCGAATCAGTCTAAACGTATTCCTATTGAGTTAAATGCTCAGGCGCTACAAGCATTTGAAGATTTAAAAACGCTAATAACATCTTCAGAAGTACTGGCTTTCCCTGATTTTGAAAAACCATTTAACTTAACCACAGATGCCTCCGATTTTGCAATCGGCGCTGTTTTATCTCAGGGCGATGCTGGTAAAGATAGATCTATCGCATATGTCTCTTGATCCTTAAACAAAACTGAAGAGAATTATGCTACCAATGAAAAAAAAAATGCTAGCTATTGTGTGGGCACTTGATAATCTTCGTAATTACGTTTACGGTGCAAAAAAAATTAAAATCTATACTGACCACCAGCCATTGACGTTTGCCTTAGGCAATCGGAATTACAACGCGAAACTAAAACGTTGGAAAGCTCGCTTGGAAGAATACAACTACGAGCTGTTTTACCAACCAGGAAAGGCAAACTTTGTGGCAGACGCGCTTTCAAGGCTGCCAACTGGACTTAATCATTTGACTAGTTCAAATAATTCTGTCACAGACACG
The DNA here is from genome assembly GCA_951804985.1 of Dryomyza anilis. Classification (NCBI taxonomy): domain Eukaryota; kingdom Metazoa; phylum Arthropoda; class Insecta; order Diptera; family Dryomyzidae; genus Dryomyza; species Dryomyza anilis. The sequence continues at coordinate 59,304,336 of OX638131.1, forward strand.
GCAAGTGAAGGTCGAAGCGAAATTTCAGAGGAACAATCGGATATCGGTACTGCGCACAGCGCAGACCAAGATAATACCGGCTTGATTCCTCACTTTGAAGCCCCTTTAAACGTTTTTAGATGTCAAATTGTTGTAAAAAAAGGGAATGACTTGACTTCACAAATTTGCCCACACCCTGGCTACATTCGTCATTGCATAAACAGGGCAGAAATAAATAAAGAAGTACTTATAGAAATTTTGAGGGAAAAACTAAATCCAAACATTGTAAACGGAATAAAGATTCCAGAAGATAATCTCGCTCTATTACAAGAAATATATTTAGAGCATTTTAATAAATATAAAATTCGAGTTACGCAAAGGTTAGTAGAGGATGTAGCTAACGAGGAACGGAAATTTTACATAATAGAACGTGAACACAATAGAGCTCATAGAAATTCTAGAAAATCAAATCCTAGAATGTTACTATTTTCCGAGCATGAATAGCCTAATAAAAAAATATGTTGCCTCATGCGAAATCTGCAACTCTAGCAAATACGACAGACACCCTACACGCCCTGAAATTCAACTCACCCCCATCCCAAAATATCCTTGCCAAATACTACACATGGATATCATGGAAATTCAAAATGAAAAATTTATTAGCTGCATTGATAAGTTTTCAAAGTTTGCCAAATTTTTTCACATTAAAGACAGATCGGTTTTGCATATTAGAGAAAAACTAGTTAAAATTCTTCACTATTTTACTGTACCGCAAGTGTTGGTCACAGATAATGAAAAAAGCTTTATTAGTCCTATAGTCTCCAGTTTTATTAAAGCGTTAGGTATTAGACTATACTTAACCCCAACGCAACGTAGTGAAGTAAATGGACAAGTAGAGAGACTTCATTCCACCATTTTGGAAATTTATCGATGTCTAAGAATAGAGTATTCAGATTTAAAGGTCAAAGAATTAGTTAATGTAGCAGTTGATAGGTACAATAATTCTATCCACTCAGTTATACAGAAAAAACCCAGCGACATATTCTTTAACAGGAGCCAGCAAATAAATTATCAGAATTTGGTGGACATTCGTTCAAAAATTAACACAAATCTGAGTTCACTCATAAAAAAGAATATGAGAATCCAGAGTAATAGGAGAAACAGAAGAAGATCAGGGCCGAAAACTTATAAAAAAGGCGACATGATCTTCGTAGCAATAAAGAGAATAAAAGGAAAGAGCAAACCACTCTATAAAAAAGAGATAGTGGAAAAAAATAATAGAGTGACTGTAATAACGGCTAGTGGCAGGAGGATACACAAGGCCCATATTAAAAATATAATTCCACAAAGCGATTAATAACTTGTCTTATTTTATAAAACACATACAAAAGCATAAACTAGTAATAATTAAAACTAAAAAATGTTTTCTCGTAAACTAATACTATATTATATTTATGTCTTTTTATAATGATTTTTTTGTTCTCCTTGCAGCAATTTGAATATTACATGTATAAAAAATTATATTTTAACATTTTTCTCTCTACAGTCATACTGTTACTATAATCAGTAAAAGTATATATTATGTTAATTTTAAGTATCTTCAAATTTTATTATATACTAAAATTTAAAAAAAAAGAGGGGAAAGGAAATTATTAATCAATTTTATTACAGATTATTTTTATATTTAACTGTTGCATCTGGCTTTAATATTTTTAAATACAAGGCTCCCATCGTATCCATAAGAGACGGCAACGTGAGCGGAAAATTCCACTTGGTGCATGTAATTGATCTGGAGCGATATGAGAATGTATTGGCTGAAATGGTAACGCTAACGGAGGGAAATGTCAAGGATAAAGAGAAGGCGCTGATTCTGGAGTTCCATTTAACTCAAATGGCTGACCGCATCAACGAACTACGAGGTGGAAATACAAGGAAACCACGTTCTATAAACTGGTTAGGATCTGCCTGGAAGTGGCTCGCAGGAAACCCAGACGCCACTGACTGGAACATGATTTTGCAAAGTCAAGACAAAATCATCGCTAATAATAATCATCAGTACAAAATTAATGATGAAATTTTTAGTGCAACACGTGATGTCATACGGAAAATTAACCAAATTTCGACAGTGATTAATGGTGTAGCTAAGGAAATTGAAACGGGACAAGCTGAGCAAGAAGCAATCAACCGTGTACTCGTGCTTAAGGAAGAGATTGGCGAAATTGTGCGTGCGTGTCAAATGGCAAAATCCGGGATCGTAAATAGTAATCTCCTTGACCATGAAGAAGTCAATCAGATTTTGGCTGAAGTAGAGACATTGCCATATCAAAATATCATCGAAGCAATGGAATACGGAAAACCTTCAATTGTTTCAAACGGCTCACTGTTACTATACGTCCTTTCAATTCCAAAACTAAGAAGTGAGGAATATCATCTGATCATAACACGTGCTTCAGTTGAAAATGGAAGACAGATTGATTTACGGTTCAAAAAAATGCTAGTAAATCAACGAGAAACATATGGTATTATCCATGACTGTCTGTCCATCAACAACTCAACTGTCTGTGAATTGTCTGATCTGGAAAAACTTGAGGAGGATGACTGCTTACCTTTGCTCCTTAAAGGCGGCCAAGCCGAATGCCACTACAAAACCAGCGAGGAGATAATTTCTGAGTTTATTAATGAAAACACGATCTTCCTCACCAACTTCAAAGGTGAGATCATAGCTGGAAATAGTACAAATCTCCTGAATGGAACGTACGTACTGCAGCTAAGTAATGAGACAGTACAATTGAAAAATCAGACCTTTTCAAGCAAGTCTGTTTCAAAACTGCAAGTGCTCCCGCCAGTTTTAACAAAGGTAACCAGTCGTGGTTTAAAGGTGAACCTGGAATATGTGCATGATCTCAGCACAAAAAATATCGAAAACATTAACAGCCTCAAGAAGGAACTCAATTACTCCTTAGCTTCGGAGATCATCGTTATAATCATTGTTGCCTCAGCCGTCATTATCATGTGGCGCAAATTTACCAGAAACTTCGATATACCCCGTCTACATCTGCCGAGCACGCATCTCGAAGGCATCAACCCAGTCAGAAAACCACCTCGGAGTCCTTCGATGTATTCTTCAAGTCTGCGCGACGCAGACATTTAGAGGGGGAAGAGTTAACACCTTACGTTAAGCGTTAACTGCAGTATTGCAGTAACACGCGTATCCGGCCATCGTGGGATTGCTTACGCAGCAACACGCGCAACCAGAACGATGACCAGATCCCATCGTGGGATTGCATACGCAGCAACATGCGCAATCAGAACAATAACCTGAGCTCATCGTGGGATTGCCGATGCAGCAGTTTCATTTAAGTATAATTTAAGCTATCGAGTAAGAGAATTTGGATTGTTACTGTTAGTCAAGTTTGGACATTAAATTAACACGGTCGTGTACGAAATAATATTAAATCAAGTTGGTTTTTATTGGAAAGACCAGGAGCCGCCGTGGAGGCTCCTGGCAAACTATATTTTTTGAGATACCCATTAAGGGTTTAGTTAACTGGCGCCCGAGCAGGGACCGGCCAACAAAAATGTTCAAAAGATTGTCCTTCGTTATAATCCTTTGGATCCTTGTGAATTCCCGCGCGGGAGAAAATATATAGGCATCCGAATACCAAGTTAAGTCAATTAAGACTTAGCCGGTATGAGGATAGTTCTTATTTTTATCACTAGAATCCTTAGTTAATTCCCCCGTTCCCATGAGAACACGGAGGGAGAACGAAACGGGACTTCTTAAAACATAGTGAAGCCAATCGTGCCTCAGTAGGTTGTCTGTAATCATAAACACGGACGACTAAACAGGACAACGCGATCCTTCCATGGCCGGTCGACTTGTAGTGTTTTCCATAAATGCAAAAATATTAAAAAAAAATCCGGTTCTCTTCTTTTTCAGTATTTTGCAGTAACATTAAAAAAACGAAAAATAAAATAAACAACATTTTGCAGTGACACTAAGAAAAAACAAAAAATATAATGAGAATAACAGTGTAAATTAATTTATTTATAAAAAATTTAGAAAAACATAAAAGAGAATTTTTTTTTTTCCTTTTTTTCTTTTCGAAAGAAATTAAAGACAGAATATTATTAACAAAACTGATTAAAAAGAGAAAAAATGTATATATAAATTTAAAAATAAAAATAATAAATAAAAATTTATAAAAAAATTATAAAAATTGCAGCAAAAGGCTGAAGCATACATTCGTAAAAAATTAAAAATTGTTTGCAGCAAAAAGCTGAAATATCGAGAAATATATCTTTTAAAGGAAAAAATAATAAATAAATAATTAAAATTGCAGCAAAAAGCTGAAACATATATTCATAAAAAAATAAAAAATTGTTTGCAGCAAAAAGCTGAAATATTGTGAAGAATATTTAAAAAAAAAGTGCAGCGAAAAGCTAAAGCATATATTTGAAAAAAAAAAAAAAAAAAAAAAAAATTACAGCAAAAAGCTGAAGTATTGTGAAATATATATAAAAAAAATTGCAGCAAAAAGCTGAAGCATATATGTGTAAAAAATAAAATCTCACAGCAAAAAGCTGAAATCCACATTGTAAAGAAAAAGAAAAATTTATTGCGAAGGAAATTATATAAGGTAAGTGTGGCCTTGTGCGATCCATTTTTAGGAAAAAAGTACATAAAAATATAAGAACCAATACAATGGAAGGAATGCAAACTTCCCTTAAGGAGTTGACAGGGGCGGTGAACGCAATTGTTGATCAATTAAGATCATTTGAGGGAAGGATAGGTAGGATAGAAGAAGCTAGTGCGACAAATGGTCATATTTCGGAGATGCTTAGGGGAATGGAAGCACGTATCATTGATATAGAGCGTCCCTCAGAAAGAAACAATGTGGAAGACAGGGTAGAACTTTTACGTGGTCCAATGAATGAAGAGGAGCTGAAAGAAATTTCAAGGCTACCGGATTGCGTAAAAGAGTTACAGATCTTTAAGGGGGATCCGGCTCACTATGTATCCTGGATACATAGTGTAGAGGCAATCCTCAAAGATTTCGTCATAGTGAAAAACAAGCCAATATACAGGGCAATTTTGCAGCATATTCTTCAAAAAATTACAGGTGATGCAGATGCTGCATTAGTTTCTTACAATATATTCGAGGACGAGTGGCCAGAAATTAAAAGAGTTTTGTCGCTGCACTATGCAGATAAAAGGGACGTGCAAACGTTAGAACACCAACTTGCTCAATTGTCGCAAAAAGGATCAAAGCTGGACGAATTTTACGCAACAGTGAACCACCAATTTTCATTGATTATTAATAAAATAAAAACGGAATCACACTCCCAAGAAACGATCAGTGCCTTAGTGGAGGCGTACCGTAATCGTGCGCTAGATGTCTTTGTTCGAGGATTAAATGGCGAACTTGCCAAAATGTTAATTATCCAGAAACCAAAAACTCTTCCTGAGGCATACTCAGCGTGTCTAGAAATTCAGAACCTAACGCTTAGAAATAATAGCCTCCACCCTAATACTCCAAATAGAATAATAGTGCCATTTAATCAAATACAAATGTCACGCAATGAATCAAGACCACCCCCGTTACCTCAAAGAAATTTCAAACCATACCCAAACAACAGGTTCAATTCGGGACAATTTAATTATAATCAGTCACCACCAAGACCTTTAGGACCCAAGCCGCATGAACGAATGGACGAGGGATCCTTCCAGTCTAGACGAGTAGATTATATAAATCGTCCCCGAAACAATTCATTCAAACGGGCAGGGTCATTTACTAACCAGCCTCAAAAACAGCACAGGTTGTATAACATAGGAACATATAATCAGCAGGAATTCGAAGGTTATGAGGAGCAAGATAATCACAATGATGAAGTAAATTTTATGACGGACGCCTCTCCAGCGTTCCTTACATAGAATTTATAACAAAAAATGGAACCACTCTCAATTTTCTTGTTGACACGGGGGCGAACAAAAATTTTATAAGTCCGTCCGTGGTAAGCAGCTACACCCCTCTGACAAAACCCTTCAATGTACATTCTGCCGCAGGTGATATAAAAATTTCAAAAAAGATTAGTGGAAAATTTTTCGAAAAAGCAGAAAATGACTCGGTTTTAACCTTTTACGTCTTGCCTGGACTCATGTCGTTCCACGGCATAATTGGTGACGACACCCTTAAAAACCTTGAGGCAATAATTGACAGAAAAAATGACATTTTGAATTTAAAGCCAAATATAAAAATTCCCTTAAAATCCAAAATATCAGAAGAAATTAATTCAACAATAGTAGGCTCTATATCGGAACGGACAAAAAAACAACTTGGTCTACTTCTTGAAAAATATAAGACTCTCTTTGGTCCGATTACTGGTGGAGAGCTTGTTAGAACAACTGTTAGGGCTGAAATAAAAACAAACACAGAAGAACCCATTTATAGCAAATGCTATCCATACCCAGCTTGCATGAGGCGTGAAGTAGAAAAACAGGTCAATGAGTTACTGGTAGAAGGAACAATTCGTCCCTCCAAGAGTCCTTATAGTTCACCCATCTGGGTTGTACCAAAGAAACCTAAGCCCACAGGCGAAAAACAGTATCGAATGGTTGTTGATTTAATCATGTCACAATCCCAGATACATATCCAATACCTGATATAACTTCAACGCTTGCTAGTCTCGATAAGGCAAAATTTTTTACGACCCTTGACCTAACTTCAGGCTTTCACCAGGTCCCAATGAAAGAAAGAGATATACCAAAAACAGCATTTTCCACAATGAATGGAAAATATGAATTTCTAAGATTACCCTTTGGTTTAAGAAATGCTCCTGCAATTTTCCAAAGGATGATAGATGATGTTCTCAAAGAATATATAGGAAAAATTTGTTACGTTTATATTGATGATATTATTGTGTTTGGGAACTCTGAGATGGATCACCTTAAAAATATTGAAATTGTATTTTCTCGGTTACAACACGCAAATTTAAAAGTAAATCTTGATAAAACGCATTTCATGAAAACCGAAGTGGAATTTTTAGGATATGTAGTAACTCCTGATGGTATCCAACCAGACCAAAAAAAAGGTTACTTCTATTCAGCAAGTGCTACCGCCAAAAAATCTAAAAGACTTGAAGAGCTTTCTAGGATTAACATCATACTATAGGAAGTTCATCCGTGAATATGCAAAAATTGCCAAACCATTAACTATCTGACAAGGGGTGAAAATGCACAGGTTAAAGCGAATCAGTCTAAACGTATTCCTATTGAGTTAAATGCTCAGGCGCTACAAGCATTTGAAGATTTAAAAACGCTAATAACATCTTCAGAAGTACTGGCTTTCCCTGATTTTGAAAAACCATTTAACTTAACCACAGATGCCTCCGATTTTGCAATCGGCGCTGTTTTATCTCAGGGCGATGCTGGTAAAGATAGATCTATCGCATATGTCTCTTGATCCTTAAACAAAACTGAAGAGAATTATGCTACCAATGAAAAAAAAAATGCTAGCTATTGTGTGGGCACTTGATAATCTTCGTAATTACGTTTACGGTGCAAAAAAAATTAAAATCTATACTGACCACCAGCCATTGACGTTTGCCTTAGGCAATCGGAATTACAACGCGAAACTAAAACGTTGGAAAGCTCGCTTGGAAGAATACAACTACGAGCTGTTTTACCAACCAGGAAAGGCAAACTTTGTGGCAGACGCGCTTTCAAGGCTGCCAACTGGACTTAATCATTTGACTAGTTCAAATAATTCTGTCACAGACACGGCAAGTGAAGGTCGAAGCGAAATTTCAGAGGAACAATCGGATATCGGTACTGCGCACAGCGCAGACCAAGATAATACCGGCTTGATTCCTCACTTTGAAGCCCCTTTAAACGTTGACTTGACTTCACAAATTTGCCCACACCCTGGCTACATTCGTCATTGCATAAACAGGGCAGAAATAAATAAAGAAGTACTTATAGAAATTTTGAGGGAAAAACTAAATCCAAACATTGTAAACGGAATAAAGATTCCAGAAGATAATCTCGCTCTATTACAAGAAATATATTTAGAGCATTTTAATAAATATAAAATTCGAGTTACGCAAAGGTTAGTAGAGGATGTAGCTAACGAGGAACGGAAATTTTACATAATAGAACGTGAACACAAAAGAGCTCATAGAAATTCTAGAAAATCAAATCCTAGAATGTTACTATTTTCCGAGCATGAATAGCCTAATAAAAAAATATGTTGCCTCATGCGAAATCTGCAACTCTAGCAAATACGACAGACACCCTACACGCCCTGAAATTCAACTCACCCCCATTCCAAAATATCCTTGCCAAATACTACACATGGATATCATGGAAATTCAAAATGAAAAATTTATTAGCTGCATTGATAAGTTTTCAAAGTTTGCCAAATTTTTTCACATTAAAGACAGATCGGTTTTGCATATTAGAGAAAAACTAGTTAAAATTCTTCACTATTTTACTGTACCGCAAGTGTTGGTCACAGATAATGAAAAAAGCTTTATTAGTCCTATAGTCTCCAGTTTTATTAAAGCGTTAGGTATTAGACTATACTTAACCCCAACGCAACGTAGTGAAGTAAATGGACAAGTAGAGAGACTTCATTCCACCATTTTGGAAATTTATCGATGTCTAAGAATAGAGTATTCAGATTTAAAGGTCAAAGAATTAGTTAATGTAGCAGTTGATAGGTACAATAATTCTATCCACTCAGTTATACAGAAAAAACCCAGCGACATATTCTTTAACAGGAGCCAGCGAATAAATTATCAGAATTTGGTGGACATTCGTTCAAAAATTAACACAAATCTGAGTTCACTCATAAAAAAGAATATGAGAATCCAGAGTAATAGGAGAAACAGAAGAAGATCAGGGCCGAAAACTTATAAAAAAGGCGACATGATCTTCGTAGCAATAAAGAGAATAAAAGGAAAGAGCAAACCACTCAAGAGATAGTGGAAAAAAATAATAGAGTGACTGTAATAACGGCTAGTGGCAGGAGGATACACAAGGCCCATATTAAAAATATAATTCCACAAAGCGATTAATAACTTGTCTTATTTTATAAAACACATACAAAAGCATAAACTAGTAATAATTAAAACTAAAAAATGTTTTCTCGTAAACTAATACTATATTATATTTATGTCTTTTTATAATGATTTTTTTGTTCTCCTTGCAGCAATTTGAATATTACATGTATAAAAAATTATATTTTAACATTTTTCTCTCTACAGTCATACTGTTACTATAATCAGTAAAAGTATATATTATGTTAATTTTAAGTATCTTCAAATTTTATTATATACTAAAATTTTAAAAAAAAAGAGGGGAAAGGAAATTATTAATCAATTTTATTACAGATTATTTTTATATTTAACTGTTGCATCTGGCTTTAATATTTTTAAATACAAGGCTCCCATCGTATCCATAAGAGACGGCAACGGTTGGATCGTGAGCGGAAAATTCCACTTGGTGCATGTAATTGATCTGGAGCGATATGAGAATGTATTGGCTGAAATGGTAACGCTAACGGAGGGAAATGTCAAGGATAAAGAGAAGGCGCTGATTCTGGAGTTCCATTTAACTCAAATGGCTGACCGCATCAACGAACTACGAGGTGGAAATACAAGGAAACCCCGTTCTATAAACTGGTTAGGATCTGCCTGGAAGTGGCTCGCAGGAAACCCAGACGCCACTGACTGGAACATGATTTTGCAAAGTCAAGACAAAATCATCGCTAATAATAATAATCAGTACAAAATTAATGATGAAATTTTTAGTGCAACACGTGATGTCATACGGAAAATTAACCAAATTTCGACAGTGATTAATGGTGTAGCTAAGGAAATTGAAACGGGACAAGCTGAGCAAGAAGCAATCAACCGTGTACTCGTGCTTAAGGAAGAGATTGGCGAAATTGTGCGTGCGTGTCAAATGGCAAAATCCGGGATCGTAAATAGTAATCTCCTTGACCATGAAGAAGTCAATCAGATTTTGGCTGAAGTAGAGACATTGCCATATCAAAATATCATCGAAGCAATGGAATACGGAAAACCTTCAATTGTTTCAAACGGCTCACTGTTACTATACGTCCTTTCAATTCCAAAACTAAGAAGTGAGGAATATCATCTGATCATAACACGTGCTTCAGTTGAAAATGGAAGACAGATTGATTTACGGTTCAAAAAAATGCTAGTAAATCAACGAGAAACATATGGTATTATCCATGACTGTCTGTCCATCAACAACTCAACTGTCTGTGAATTGTCTGATCTGGAAAAACTTGAGGAGGATGACTGCTTACCTTTGCTCCTTAAAGGCGGCCAAGCCGAATGCCACTACAAAACCAGCGAGGAGATAATTTCTGAGTTTATTAATGAAAACACAATCTTCCTCACCAACTTCAAAGGTGAGATCATAGCTGGAAATAGTACAAATCTCCTGAATGGAACGTACGTACTGCAGCTAAGTAATGAGACAGTACAATTGAAAAATCAGACCTTTTCAAGCAAGTCTGTTTCAAAACTGCAAGTGCTCCCGCCAGTTTTAACAAAGGTAACCAGTCGTGGTTTAAAGGTGAACCTGGAATATGTGCATGATCTCAGCACAAAAAATATCGAAAACATTAACAGCCTCAAGAAGGAACTCAATTACTCCTTAGCTTCGGAGATCATCGTTATAATCATTGTTGCCTCAGCCGTCATTATCATGTGGCGCAAATTTACCAGAAACTTCGATATACCCCGTCTACATCTGCCGAGCACGCATCTCGAAGGCATCAACCCAGTCAGAAAACCACCTCGGAGTCCTTCGATGTATTCTTCAAGTCTGCGCGACGCAGACATTTAGAGGGGGAAGAGTTAACACCTTACGTTAAGCGTTAACTGCAGTATTGCAGTAACACGCGTATCCGGCCATCGTGGGATTGCTTACGCAGCAACACGCGCAACCAGAACGATGACCAGATCCCATCGTGGGATTGCATACGCAGCAACATGCGCAATCAGAACAATAACCTGAGCTCATCGTGGGATTGCCGATGCAGCAGTTTCATTTAAGTATAATTTAAGCTATCGAGTAAGTGAATTTGGATTGTTACTGTTAGTCAAGTTTGGACATTAAATTAACACGGTCGTGTACGAAATAATATTAAAACAAGTTGGTTTTTATTGGAAAGACCAGGAGCCGCCGTTGAGGCTCCTGGCAAACTATATTTTTTGAGATACCCATTAAGGGTTTAGTTAACTTGTACAAAAGAAAAACGCACTTATATTTGATTTTAACTAGTATTATTTCAGCTAGTATTAATTAACTTTATTAATTTAAATAACAACTTAAAGAATAATCACTTATATCAACTGATGAATTACTACAATTTATCTTTACAATGTTCACTCACGAGACGCACTAGTTCACTATTAAATCACAACTGAAGTACAGTGTTATTTTTATTTCTTCACTGTATAACATTTTGTTTATTTCATCTAGTGATCTGAGTGGTAGTGTTACAATTTCGTTTCTATTCCAATCTATAAAGGTTAATCCCTTTTCCACTGTATTGATGATTGCGTGGTTCCATAGATTATCTCGTCCAAGTATACCGTCTGCCGGAACTCTCTGATCCTGCATTATTGAATGTAACGTCAGACGTCTATGTTACATATTGTTACGAAAATTCAGTCTACGGAAAACTGTTCTACGAGTTCGTATCGCTGGATTGTGTACAAAATAAAAACGCACTTATATTTGATTTTAACTAGTATTATTTCAGCTAGTATTAATTAACTTTATTAATTTAAATAACAACTTAAAGAATAATCACTTATATCAACTGATGAATTACTACAATTTATCTTTACAATGTTCACTCACGAGACGCACTAGTTCACTATTAAATCACAACTGAAGTACAGTGCCTCAGATGCGCGGCCTTATATACTGCAGGCATCAGTTCGACACGTTTCGACAAGCTTCGACTTGTTTCGAGAACCTTCTACTCGTTTCGTGAATGACGCATGCTATTGGCATCTCCTTCGCACTCATGTGTTTTAATGTGCTGATCTTCCATCTCTTTCTCGCACATTGCATAGTGCGCTGAATGATCTTCCGTCTCTTTCTAACACTTTGCTTAGTGCGCTGAATTGTCTTGCGTCTCACTTATTATTGTTGATTGCTTGCACAGTGGAGCAAATTACCTCTTTTCGTAACACTGCCCTCCACCTAAATCTGTTCGTCCCGAACAGATGTTAATCCTCTCTCTCTCTATACGGCGCCAACCTTTCTAAATGTACTACTTTCATTTTTCGTCTAACGCCTGCAGTGTTCTGAATCCGATACACGACATCGTTAATTCTTTTAATTATCTTGTATTGTCCTTCCCAGTGTGTTTGTAGCTTAGGGGATAAGCCTTTCTTCCTTTGTGGGTTATAGAGCAAAACAAGTTGTCCTTCCGTAAATCCCTCTGAATTTGTGCGCAAGTCGTATCTGGCCTTCATTTTATCACTCGCAAATTGTGTACGCTGTCTTACAAACTGATGCACATCGTTCATTTCTTCACTTTTTCTGAAAACATAATTGTGTACAGGAATTCCAGCTGAAGGACTCGCACCAAACTTTAAATCCGCAGGTAATCTTAAGTCTGTTCCAAAAACAATTTTAGATGATGAAGCTGCTGTGGTATCATGAACCGGCATTCGATAAGCCATGAAGAATAGTGGTATGTGTGTATCCCAATCTTTTTGATTTTTATCAACCACTTTTCTGAGATACTCCTCCAAAGTGCGATTGAATCTCTCCACCATGCCATCTGATTGCGGGTGCAAAGGCGTTGTTCTTGTTTTGTGTATGTTGAGGACTTTGCATACTTCTTTAAATACAGCAGACTCAAAATTTCTTCCTTGATCTGAATGAAATTCTAACGGTACTCCAAAACGGCTTACCCAGTTGTTAACTAATGTATCCGCAACTGTTGTGGCTTCTTGATTCGGCATGGGATACACTTCAGGCCACTTGCTGAAGTAGTCAATGACGACAAGCACATACTTATTCCCCGCATCACTGATTGGAAACGGCCCGGCGACATCCATGCCAATACGCTCGAATGGTGCTCCCACGTTGTACTGATGCATCCCGCCGCGACTTCTGACTGTTGGTCCTTTTGCTGGTAAACATTGCGGGCAACTGCAAATCCAATCGGCGACTGACTCTTGGCACCCAATCCAATAAAAACGTTTCTTTACCTTCTCGACCGTTTTATTAATGCCCAAATGACCACCACTAGATCTACCATGGTATTACGCTAATACCTCTTTTATTTTTGACTTGGGAACAACAATCAAACTTCGAGCGGATGTGCCATATTCATTTTCCCATACACGATATAAGCAACCATTTTGCAGCTTTAAGCTCTGCCACTGTGCGCAGTAAGCTTTAGTTATAGCACTGTCGGCAGCTATATCTTCCCATGATGGTTTTCTTTGCTGTTCCTTGAACATCATGATTTTTGTGAGGTCGGGATCACTCTTTTGATCAATTTGAATTTGTTCCGGAGTCCATTTTTCACCGTGACAGAGCATCTGTATTTCCATGATTTCCTCCTTTACGATGTTCGATTGAGAAATCGTAGCTCTGTAATCCTTCTATCCAACGCGCAATTTGGCCTTCCGGATCTTTGAACTGAAGTAACCATCGTAGTGCTGCGTGATCGGTTCTCAAGTGAAACTGTTGTCCGTACAGATACTTATGGAAATTTTTCACACTTTCAATTACAGCAAGAAGCTTCCTCCTGTTGACACAGTAATTTCGCTCGGGCTTGGACAATGTTTTACTGTAGTATGCGATCACTTTTTCTTGCCCATTGATCACTTGAGAGAGAACTCCGCCTATTCCGTATCAAGTATAAATTTCTTACCTGGAATTGGATACGCAACTTTGTTAAGGATTATGTTGCAAAATTGTTTATTCAAGTTACTTATTGCCCTACAGAAGAAATGATTGCTCATATGCCATTATCAAAAACAAGACTAATAAATTAAAAAAATTATGCAATTTAAATGAATTTAACAAAGAGGAGGAGTGTTGAAATATAACATTTTTGTATTTTATCTTGTTTGTTTTGTAACTGTTCTAATTCTATGATACTTTTTTTTTAATTCAGTCTAGAAATACGTTTTAAAAATTGGTCCATACAAAATAAAAAGTATTCTGGTTCTACTCGTGGAATTCTACTAAATGCATCAGCATTTAAATTCTTTTTTCTTAATTTGTACCTAAACATGGCTAGCCTTGATGTTTGATCCTTGCTAAGCCACCTTAAATGGGCGCCCTAACAAATATGCTCTATATGGCCCATACTACTGCCAAAAACTCTCGTCCAATAGTTGAGTACCTTGTTTCTGCGTCATTTAGAGCTCTACTTGCAAATGCGATTGGTCGATCAGAACCTGGCTCGCCCTGTGACAGTGAAATAATTGCTTTCTTAAGTTTAATAAATAAATCCTGGCACTTGTCTGTCCATTCAAAACTGGCATCCTTCCGCAACAGTTTATTAATCGGTAGTGTTAACTTGGCCATATTCTTTACGAATTTTCTGTAATAATTTAGTAAACCTAGAAGGCTTGTACCTGTTTCTTGGTCCTAGGTACCGGAATGTTTTTGACACATTCTATTTTATCGGGATCTGGCATTGCGCCTGATTCCATGCATTTGTGCCCTAAATATACTACTTCACGCCTTAAAATATTGCATGTTCTGTATTTAATTTCAAATTATTGTAATTATTATATACATTGAGGGAAATTTTTCTAACATTTTACATAGTCTAATTTCGTGCTCCATTATATTTTTGTCATACACTACTATGTCATCCAGATATACGAAACAATCAAGTCCCTGCAATTCTGTTAAAATGTGGTTCATTATTCTTTGAAACGTAGTGGGTGCCCCGTCCATCCAAATGGCATCCTATTAAATTCAAAATGTCCCAAGCCCGTTCTGATCGCTGTTTTTTCTCTGTGGCGTTCGTCCACTAGCACTTGGTGATAACCACTTGCAAGATCCCATGTGGAAAAAAACCGACTGTGACCTAATGGATCCAAAATTTCTTCACCAATGTATTGGAAATACTTGTTCAATCGTTGCGTCGTTCAATTTTCTGAAATCTATTACCAGTCTTCATTTTGTCTGTCCGTCTTTGCTTGGTGAAATAATATCATCGTCTTATAATGTTTGCACCTGTTTGTTGATTTCTTCCCTGTGAATATGTGGTAATTTATATTGTTTTCGGTTAATTGGAGATTATCCGTCTATTGTGGCGATTTCATGTTTTAAAATTGGTGTATATGATAGCTCATCCCCTTCTAACAGAAATACATCATGTTATTTCTATGGATGCATTTTCTTATACATTTGCATTTGGATTCAATTTTAATGAGTCAAATAGTTTGCATATTCTGTGACGAATGTTTATGCTTTGCACGTTATTCATTGTGCCACTCACTGGTTCCCAAGGATTGAAACCGTAACCGAAACCGTTATACGAAAATCAGAAATAAACCGATATAAACGGTTTCGGTTTTATACCGATTTTAAACGGTTTTAAAATAAGGATAAAACAAACCAATTATTTTATATAGAAGCTCTAAAGTACAAAGCTGGTTTGAATTTAATTTAATAAGATCTGAGGTTCCCAAAATAAAAACTTCGTGTTCTACAAAATACGATATTTTTTCGAACAACTTTTTTCAGAAGGAAGCATATCTGGAAAAGTATATATATTCATGATCAGAATAACCTCCTGACTCGATTTAGCGATGTGCGTCTGTTGAAATCACGAACTAGAAGATCTAGATCAACAAAACTTCTTATTAGATTACTTATATATTTACGCTGCCTTAATAAGAAAATTGGCATGAGCGGTCAATTGTGACCTGTGAACCGACCACTTATTTTCAAATACCTCGTATAAAATTTACATATTCAGATGAATTCTACTTTATGCAGGCTTAAGTGGACTTTTTTAGTCAAATAATTATTAACTTTATGCTCAAATATATGAAAAAAATGTTTCCCGCTTGTGGTTTAAAAAAATCGAATTCGGTACACCTATCAATTTGTAAATATAGTTATCAAATGAATGGAAATTCTTAAGCGATTGCAAGTTTGTAGTTATTTTCATGATTCGTAAACCCTGGTGATCTGTGCATCACTTAAAATGATAACCGCACACATTCTCACATATGTGTAGGGTATTTATAGTCGGCTTAGACCAGGGCTCGGGTTGAACTGGAACCGGAACCGTTTCATTTTTATAGAACCGGAACTGGAACTGAAACCGTTTTTGAATTTTTTTATGGAACCGGAACTGGAACTGGAATCGTTATTTAATTATTTATAGAACCGGAATCGGAACTGGAACAGAAAACCAGAACCAGAACTGGAACCATAACTAAATTAATTAGATCAGAAATTAATGTATCAAAAAAATAATAATTAAATCAATTTGGACAATGAATTTGGAAACAAAAACAAATATTAATTAAGTTACACAAATGGACAATGGCATTTTAAAAATGTTGAGTTTTGCAAATTTTCTTTATACATATTGATTGTCATACAAAATATTTTTTACAAAATATTATTTTTGACAAATATTTCATTCACTTATTTCTCAAAAGATGTATATTATAATTAATATTGACGGTACTTACGTTTAAAATCGTGTCCCCGATCTTAAACGATGAAACCATAAAAGGTGAATTCTCATATAATGCAAATACATATGCTTTTTTTATACCAATATTTTTTTGTTAGTTTAAAACATACATGTAGGAATGAGACCCATGACGTTTGAATACAAACACAAATTATTTTCTATTTTATATAAAAGTTTATTTAGCCCCTTATCTCCCAGGTAGGAATTTCCAGGCTGCAACAAAAGTGCCTGCCTTGTTACAAGCTAGACTACCAACTCTTGGTATATCGGGCCAGACACAAGGCTAGCACAATCGTTAGTCACAGACTCCACCCAAGCCTTGATATATCAAGCTAGACACAAGCCTGGCACATTTGTCATTCCCAGATTTCAAACAATCCTCATTAGTTTAGATAAGATACAAGCCTGGGGCAAGCGTCACTCATATATTTTACACATGCCTTTTTAGTTTAGGTTAGACACAAGCCTGGCACAATCGTCACTCACAGACTCCACACAGGGCTTGATATACCAAGCGCAGGACTGGCACATTTGTAATTCCCAGATTTCAAACACGTCTTGTTAGTTGTTGTTGGAAACAAACCTGGCAAAATTTTCATTCTAAGACTCCACACAAGCCTCGATATACCAATATTGACACAATATTGAGCCACATATAAAAAATGTCAAATTATCCAAACCGCATATGCTGAAGGAAATTCAAAATTCGGTCTCGACAACTTTTCGTTTCCATGTTAAAGAACACTTATCTGATGAAAAAAAAATGTTTGTTGACGATTTTTTAAACGTCAAAAAATATATTCTTTGAAGTTGTCTGAACAATAAGTCTGCAACTTAACGTAAGTATTACTGTTAAATTGGTTGTTAACCTCTTACATATTTATTTACAGACTCAACTCTCAAGTGTAATGACATGAATAATGAATGAAATACTCATGACAAATTATGCCCAATAGATTGAATCTTCAGACGTATCAGAAGGATTGTCGCAAGTCTGGGGCATAAGTCTTGTTTCAAGACTGAGGCACAAGCCTTGGTACAAGCCTGGGACACAAGCCTTGGTACAATCCTGAATAACAGTCTTGAACACAGTGTTGGCACAAGACTGAGAATTAAGTCTGGCACAAAATTTTTCAACAAGCCTGTGACAGGCTTGCGCCGTTCTTCCTACTTGGGTAATACCTAAATCTACATGTTATGTTTATATTTTAAATATTAAGTGGTAATGAATTCCAGAGTCGAATTGCGATAATTAAATTTTGGTAAAATAAAATTGAGGCTTCTATTTGAAACGCAAAGGCGTAACTTATCAGAAAGATATAATGGAGTTTTGGAATTAACAATTTTTGCAGAAATATGCAGTTTCTTATATCCAGATAGTCCAGATAATCCAGTCCAGAAGGGAAAAACATATCGCGTCACATTATTAAAATCTCCTCTTAGGTCAGGAGTTAGCATTTAAAAAAGTTTGGTTGTTTGGGACGTGCCACTCCCCTTTCTCCAATCTATCCGTAGTGGCTATATAAACGAATCCTCATTATTAAAATACAATTCCCATTGGTGGTGCACTTATTACATTCCCATACAAAACACAAATTTCGATATTTCCGTGTGAGTTTTTTGAATTCCCAGCATTGAGACGAATAAAACAAAAAAGAATCATCCAAATCAGTCGATCCGTTCTCATGTTTTTGCGACACTAATGCATGGCAATTAATTTATATATACATGTATAGATATGTATGTATATAAATTTCATTATGTTTTTACGTAAAAATAAAAAAAAATATTTATATTTTTATTGCATTTTTTGGCTTGTTTGTGGAACCGGAACTGAAACTGAAATCGTTATTTTATTTTTTCTAAACCGGAACCGGAACTGAAACCGTAATAAAAAATAATTTAAGAACCGGAACTGGAACCGCAGATAATAGAATTTCGGTTGTAGCCCTGGCTTAGACCGACTATAACTTTCATAATTCTCACTAACTTCGTCACACCAACTATCACAATATCCCTACTTCATTTCCCATGTGACCTAACCTTCCTTACTGTTTTTTTTTTAAATAGGATTAAAATTGTTATGTTATTGATTCTTGTGTTAGTAAAATTGATTTCTTACTCCAAGACATTGAACAATATGGGCAAATACATTGAATACAAAAAAAAAAATAAAAAAATAAAAAAATAAAAAAAAAAACCGAAACCGTAACTTGAAACCGGTATACCGAAATCGTTTCGTTATAAAAACTCAAAACCGAAACGATGAAGAAAACCGAAACCGAATCCGTTATTCGTTTAGGTTTCAATCCTAGCTGGTTCCATAAATTTATTGAAATTGAAAACTTGAGCTGTATGTGCTTATTCAATAATATATCTTTTTCTGTTGAGTTTAATACTGAAACGTAAACACTATTTTTTCTCACACTTGATATGGTTTCTCCGATATAAATTCCTGGGGAAATTTATTGTTTTTGAATTATTACTTCGAGTATCTTTGTTCGTAGTGGTAGTCTGGCGATACCTTTAGATCTTGCTGTTATTTTCATTTCTTCACTGTATAACATTTTGTTTATTTCATCTAGTGATCTGAGTGGTAGTGTTACAATTTCATTTCTATTCCAATCTATAAAGGTTAATCCCTTTTCCACTGTATTGATGATTGCGTGGTTCCATAGATTATCTCGTCCAAGTATACCGTCTGCCGGAACTCTCTGATCCTGCATTATTGAATGTAACGTCAGACGTCTATGTTACATATTGTTACGAAAATTCAGTCTACGGAAAACTGTTCTACGAGTTCGTATCGCTGGATTGTGTACAAAATAAAAACGCACTTATATTTGATTTTAACTAATATTATTTCAGCTAGTATTAATTAACTTTATTAATTTAAATAACAACTTAAAGAATAATCACTTATATCAACTGATGAATTACTACAATTTATCTTTACAATGTTCACTCACGAGACGCACTAGTTCACTATTAAATCACAACTGAAGTACAGTGCCTCAGATGCGCGGCCTTATATACTGCAGGCATCAGTTCGACACGTTTCGACAAGCTTCGACTTGTTTCGAGAACCTTCTACTCGTTTCGTGAATGACGCATGCTATTGGCATCTCCTTCGCACTCATGTGTTTTAATGTGCTGATCTTCCATCTCTTTCTCGCACATTGCATAGTGCGCTGAATTATCTTCCGTCTCTTTCTAACACTTTGCTTAGTGCGCTGAATTGTCTTGCGTCTCATTTATTATTGTTGATTGCTTGCACAGTGGAGCAAATTACCTCTTTTCGTAACACTGCCCTCCACCTAAATCTGTTCGTCCCGAACAGATGTTAATCCTCTCTCTCTCTATACGGCGCCAACCTTTCTAAATGTACTACTTTCATTTTTCGTCTAACGCCTGCAGTGTTCTGAATCCGATACACGACATCGTTAATTCTTTTAATTATCTTGTATTGTCCTTCCCAGTGTGTTTGTAGCTTAGGGGATAAGCCTTTCTTTCTTTGTGGGTTATAGAGCAAAACAAGTTGTCCTCTTGGCACCCAATCCAATAAAAACGTATCTTTACCTTCTCGACCGTTTTATTAATGCCCAAATGACCACCACTAGATCCACCATGGTATTACGCTAATACCTCTTTTATTTTTGACTTGGGAACAACAATCAAACTTCGAGCGGATGTGCCATCTTCATTTTCCCATACACGATATAAGCAACCATTTTGCAGCTTTAAGCTCTACCACTGTGCGCAGTAAGCTTTAGTTATAGCACTGTCGGCAGCTATATCTTCTCATGATGGTTTTCTTTGCTGTTCCTTGAACATCATGATTTTTGTGAGGTCGGGATCACTCTTTTGATCAATTTGAATTTGTTCCGGAGTCCATTTTTCACCGTGACAGAGCATCTGCATTTCCATGATTTCCTCCTTTACGATGTTCGATTGAAAAATCGTAGCTCTGTAATCCTTCTATCCAACGCGCAATTTGGCCTTCCGGATCTTTGAACTGAAGTAACCATCGTAGTGCTGCGTGATCGGTTCTCAAGTGAAACTGTTGGAAATTTTTCACACTTTCAATTACAGCAAGAAGCTTCCTCCTGTTGACACAGTAATTTCGCTCGGGCTTGGACAATGTTTTACTGTAGTATGCGATCACTTTTTCTTGCCCATTGATCACTTGAGAGAGAACTCCGCCTATTCCGTATCAAGTATAAATTTCTCACCTGGAATTGGATACGCAAGAATAGGTGCCGAGCACAGTAGATCTTTTAATTTCAAAAATGCCCTTTCTTGATCATCACCCCATTGAAATGAGCGGTTCTTTCTTGTCAACTCATGAAGACTGCTTGCAACATTGGCAAAATCTGGAACAAATCGTCTGTAGTATGTACATAGCCCCAAGAAACTTAGATTTTGCGGTCTGGGCCACTCCTTGACTGCAGCTATTTTATCCTCATCGGTATGCACTCCTTCCGTGGTAACTCGATGACCCAGATACTTGACTTCTTTCTTGAAAAGTGAGCATTTCTTTGGGCTAAGTTGTAGACCCGCATTTTTCAATCGAAGGAATACTTCCTCAAGATTTCTCAGATGTTCGTTGAAATCCTTACCCTTGTTGTTGTTAACAATTATGTCATCAAGGTATACTAGGCATGTTTTCCAGTGTAAACCTTTTAATACATGCTCCATTAACCGCTCGAATGTTGCTGAGGCATTGCATAGTCCAAACGGCATTACCAAAAATTGCCATAGTCCAGCGGTCTTCTCTCGATCTTTTTTTATCGTTTTCTACTTGCCAGTAACCGCTTTGCAAGTCCAACGTTGAAAACCACTTAGCATTAGATAGTGTATCCAAGGTGTCATCGATCCTGGGCAGTGGATAACTATCTTTCTTTGTGACATCATTAAGTTTTCGGTAATCAACGCAAAACGGAGTACTACCGTCCTTCTTTTTCACCAATACTACTGGTGAACTCCATGGACTCACAGATGGTTCCACCACGCCATTTGTGTGCATTTCTTCAACCAAATGTGATACTTCGTCTCTTTTCGCAAGTGGTACCCTTCTTGGTGCTTGACGAATTGGGTTAGAATCACCTGTGTCTATACGATGTTTTACAATGGCAGTTCTGTCATCCTTTTGGCCCTTTTCAGCAAATATACACCGATATTTATCAATTAACTTGTGCCTTGACAGATTGTTTGTTTATTTGCGATGTGCCGTAGTCCCTTGATGGATTTGACTCACAATTTATAATCGCTGATGCCTCTTGACACTGGCCTATCTCTGTTCCGTTTTTAATTAATTTGGACGAGTTTTCCATGTTGAGAACTCTTATTGGAACAACTTTGTCTTTTGTCGCTTCTACTAATGTTCTTCCGACAACAATATTACTTCTGCTCATTTGCTCATCATTCACTTCTATAACCCACAACTTGCTTATCCCACAATCTCCATATAATTTCGCCCACACAATTGCTTCTGAATTAGGTGGTATTTTTCTATTTTTATGAGCGATAACTTGTTTAATTTTCGGGCTTGATTTGATTGTGACCAATGTTTAGTTAATTTTCTGTGTTGGCATAACTCAAAATTTTTCTTATTAGATCTAGTGTGAAACCGTTCCTTATCATGAAGTCCATGCCAAGTATTATTTCGTCTACTATTTCCGCCACTATAAAATTATGCTTAACTGTCGTAGTGCCAATAGTGATTTCCTTGGTAATTTTTCCTCTGATTGGAGCCTCTTCACCTGTCGCTACTTGCAATCTTTTTCCGATAAGCGGCTCTATTTCGTCCCTAACAAGGTTACTTCTTATAATTAAGTGTGAAGCTCCTGTATCCAACGTTACCATATATGCTACATAATCAATTATACCCTTGACAGTTAAACTATTTGACTTTCGAGCAATTTGTGAAATGGAGATTCTGGGGCAATCGGTTATGGGAGTCACATCGTGCCCCGCAGATCTGACTCGTTTTAGTTTAAAACGTGATTGAAATTTACGCTATTTTGGACATGATCCTGGGTTTCTTCATGCGGGGTTCATTTGCAAATGGATTCATTGAGCGCTTGCGTTTTTTACGACAATCACGTGCCATATGCCCGTATGTATCACAGTTGTAGCATTTACCTTTAAATTGGGTATCTCGGTTGGCAGCAGAGTAATCTGGATTAGCTCCACTTTTTAACGCTTGGCAAATTACCTGAAGTAGGTCTTCATTCTCCACATCTAGTTTACGGACCTTTGGCGCTGGGCGGCACAACGTAGTTGCTGTCTCCTGTGTTAGCGCTGTGGTTACAGTTTCCGTAAATGTCACTTTCGGCATTGTCACTGTGGCACGTATTGTTTCCGGATCACGTATACCGTCAACGAAGGCTTCGATCTTGCAGTTTTCTATGAAATCACTCGTTGAATCTGCATACGACAATTGCGCAAGCCTCTCGACTGCATACGCCTGCAATGTTTCACAATTTCTTTGCATTCGGCACTTTAGTTCCATTCTGTAGATTTGCTTCATGTGATCACTGCCGTATATTCGTTGCAGTGCAGACATAACCGCTGTGTAACTGTTTCTATCGCTTTCTGGAACTGTCTGCAATACTTCGGCTGCACCTCCTTTTAGTGCCACGATAAGTGCGGCTACGCTGTCTTCATTGTTCCTTCGATTACTTACAGCCGTGGTCTCAAATTGCAGCTTGAAAATGTTGAACGCTGTGGTTCCATCGTAAATCGGCGATTTTAGCCTCGTACATTTAACAACATGCTGTGAAGGTCCATTTATCTGCAACACGTGCAGATATTTTTTTATGTCCTGGATTTCTTTGTCTATACCATTTTCCAATCTTTGAATTTTATCATCAACATCATTTATATGCGCTTCAAGTTCATTTACTTTGCCATGTAGTGTATTAGAAACTTCCAGAAGCTGCCTAGAATGTTCTTGAAGCTGTTCAGAATTTTTCTGAAGTTTCTGTTCTATTTGGTTAGCATTTTCTACAAGTTCGTGCTTCATGTCTAATTTGATCTGATTTGAATTTTCTTGAAGTTTCTGTTCCATTCTGGTCGATTTTTCTTGGAGATGTTTTGAATTTTCTACAAGTTTCTGTTCCATTTTGTTGGCATTTTCTTGGAGCTGTTTTGAATTTTCTAGAAGTTGTTGCTGTATTGCTCCGAGCAACTGGCTCATATCAAAACTTTGGGACTGTACTTTGTGCTCCGTGTCCACACTTTTCGATGACGCTGTTGCAGCTTCCACTTCAAACTCATGCTCTGCGAGGTCAATGCCTTAGTTATCTAATTCTTCCATTAGACGCTTTTGTAGCTCTACTTTCGTACCTACAGTTGGAAGATTATGAATCGCCAGCTCCTTCTTTAGCTGGTCGACTTTAAGTTGTTCCAATTTAACCATTTTGTATCACAATCCCACTTCTGACACCAATGTTACGAAAATTCAGTCTACGGAAAACTGTTCTACGAGTTCGTATCGCTGGATTGTGTACAAAATAAAAACGCACTTATATTTGATTTTAACTAGTATTATTTCAGCTAGTATTAATTAACTTTATTAATTTAAAAAACAACTTAAAGAATAATCACTTATATCAACTGATGAATTACTACAATTTATCTTTACAATGTTCACTCACGAGACGCACTGTGTGATTATGTGATGTGATTTAACCCAATCCCCTCCAGAGAGTTCTTTTGAGGTAGGGAGTCCTGAGGTGAAAAGAATCATCTACAAACCGATAGGACCTGCCCAAAATATATTGAAGAAATATATGTATTTTCACTAATTTTGAAATTATTAAAATTTGATATTTCAAAATACTCACCTTAAGTTCATTTAAGCACTATTTGCGTGGCACCAACCGTTGCAGGCGGTTGTTGCTAAAAGTCTTTTCTTAAGCTTTATTTGTTTCGTTTGATGTTTGTACACTGTAAATAAATAAATAAAAATCATTGAATAATATATAAAAGAAATTTGTTAATGAATAAGATAAAAATTAAAACTATATTTTGTTAGCCTAAATTTATAAATATAAATCTATATTGTGTTAATAATAAATTATAATAATTTACACCAAATTTACAAATTTTTTGTGGTGTGATTCGTGCTCGGACGGACACCAAATATACAAATCTCACTATCACATAAACTTTTATTTTTCTTTTATTTATGCACACCCCGCGTGATTTTGCTTTTATGCACACAATTTGTTTCATTTTTAGTTGTTTTTTTTTTTGTTAAGTAAAAGTTATATCCACCAATTAATTATGCGCACTTTTTTTTTCAATGTTTTTTTTTGCTCTGATTTTGTTTGTGTCTGTGTGAAATCACTTTAACTTATGATAGTTTAATTTGTGTTTTATTCACTTCGTTTTTCGTTCACTTTTGGTTGTTATTTATTAATTTTATTGGTGTCTTTGTTGTGTTTAGAAAAAAAAAACATGATGTGCTAATTGCAACATAGGGGCGAAATGACGAGGGCAAAATTGGAAGCGATCTATGACGATGACTTCAAAGTATTTTGAACAGTTTTTTTTATGTTTTAGTAGTTTTATTTTTGTGATTATATGTATATATGTAAAATGTTTTATGTATGTACGTATAATTATACATGTCTAGTTTTCGGCTGAAGCTGAAAATTAGGCTATTGTTCGCCCCTCGCCTTGTCATGGCGGTTGCGAACCCCTCTGAGACCGCACGCTAGCCGGTGCAAGCCATGACAGGGACGATAACCTGGGGGTTTGTAACAATTTGTCGAACTGATGTATGCAGTATATAAGGGCACCGCATCTGAGACGCAGTACTTCAGTTGTGATTTGATAGTGAACTAGTGCATCTCGTGATCGAACGTTTTCAATATAAATTTTACTAATACAGCAGTAGTTATAAGTGATTGTTATTAAGTTGTTATTTAAATAAATAAAGTTAATTAATACTAGTTGAAATAATACTAGTTAAAACCAAGTATTCGTAACAATATATATTGTTACAAAAAGTGGTAATTTGCTCCACTGTGCATGAGTAAATGAGACGCAAGCCAATTCAGCGCTCTAAGCAATGTGTTAGAAAGAGACGGAAGATCATTCAGCGCACTGAGGCAATATACGAGAAAGAGATTGCAGATCAGCGCATTAAAAACACATAAGTGCGAATGAGATGCCAATAGCATGCGTCATTCACGAAACGAGTAAATTGTAAAGATAAATTGTGAACAAAAAGGAACAGAAACTTCCTGAAAAAATTCCGACTGAAACACGTGTACTAGATGAGAAGGATAAATCCGGACATTAAACTGCCAGCGGAAACACCCAATTAAAAGATAAATGCTACAACTGTAAAAAATATGGGTAAATGGCACGCGACACTCGTGAAAAACGTAAATGTGTAATTGTACAACCACCTAAAAGATACAACACAGAATAGAGACCTGAGGATGGCCAATGTGACACCAGGGGCCATCAGGGAAATTTAGGTACTGTGTCGACAATCCGGACAGTGCCCGAGAGAAGAAGAAAAAACGAACATAATTCATATCCATTCATTGGGTGTTGTGCCAGATGATCAATGGAGTCTAGAGCAAAAACGAAACGATCAAAAGAAGGACCCCGACATTGCAAAAATAAGGACGTTCAAGGAACATCAAAGAAAGCCATTATGGAAAGAGATAGCAACCAACAGTCCAATAAGCAGGGCTTACTGGGCGCAGTGGCAAAGCCTGAAGATACAAAATGGTTCTTGGTATCGTGTGTGGGAAACTGAAAATGGCAGAACTGTACGAAATTTGATTGTTGTTCCCAAGTCAAAAATAAAAGCGATAGTACTGAAACGCCATTGTGGATCTAATGGATGTCACTTGAGCATTAATAAAACGAATAAAGAAGTCAGGAAACATTTCTATTGGGTCGGATATCATAAGTCAGTCGACTATTGGATTCACAGATAAAAGCAATGTGTATCCGCAAAAAGTACACCCATCAGGAGTTGCGGTAAGATGAATGAATACAACGTAGGAGCACATTGCGAACGTACTGCCATGGATGTGCAAAAGCCGATTCCAACAAGCATCAGGCCTTAAGGCAGAGTATTCAAATTGCAAGTGATAAGATAAATTCCAGATACGACTTGAGAGCAAACTCTGGGGGATTTAAGGAAGGAGATCTAGTTATGTTTTGTAGCCCACAACGAGTGAAATTGTTAAATCCTAAGCTGAAAGCACACTGGGAAGGACCATACAAGATAATTAAAAGGATTAATGATATAGTGTATCGGATTCCGAATAATACTGGCGTGGGAAGAAAAAATAAAGTGGCAAGGTGGGTGCCGTATCGAGAGAGAGAGGAATAACATCTGTTCGGGACAGGGGCGGATCCATAAGTATGGCTTGGGGGCGGGGCGTTTTATTTTTTGCGCCTTTTTTCCAAATTTTTCTAAAATGCGCCCCTAAAATTAATTTTGGGTCCTTTTTAATAATTTTTTATCAAATACAGTGAATAATGAATTATACACAACTTTACTTTTTTAAACCAACTTTTTTCTTTAAACCACAAATTATATTTGGTTAAAAAAGAAAAAAAAAAGGATGCGATCGGAACGGTGGTACCCTAGAAAATCGAAAACCGGTGCACGTACCAATTTGGTCATATAGGTACTCAAATTAAAGGTAATAATGCCACATTTGTATTTATATGGTTATTTGTATGATCTGATGACCATAGCGATAACGATTTGTTATTATGTAAAAAAAAAAAAAAATTTAAATGAAATGCTGATTTTTACAAAATATTTAATTATTTACCAAAATGACACCGAAATTTAGAAATGAATAGGCAACGCTGAAAACCTTTTTTAAATTTTCTAGAAATGACTCAACATTTAATTATAACATTTCGTTGGGAAGTTATATCGAGGAAGCACCGCAGGCGACATTTTATTTAGAAAATATTATTTTTTTTATTTTTTAACTCCTGAGTAAATGAGCTTATGAGCTTATATCGTGTATGGGAAAGTGATGATGACACATCCGCCCGAAGTTTGATTGTTGTTCCCAAGTCAAAAGTAAATGAGATATAGCGAAAAACCATGGTGGATCTAGTAGGGTCATTTAGGTATTAATAAAACGGGTGAAAAAGTAAAGAAACGTTTTCATTGAGTTGGATGCCAAGAGTCGGTCGCCGATTGGATTCGCAGTTGTTCGCAATAGGAGCAACATTCTAACGTATTTCCATGGATGTCGCCGGACTATTTCCAATCAGTGATGCGGGTAATAAGAATGTGCTTGTCGTGATTGACTATTTCAGCAAATGGCTTGAAGTCCCATGCCGAATCAAGATGTCACAACAGTTACGGATGCATTAGTTAACAACTGGGTAAGCCGTTTTGGAGTACCGTTGGAATTGCATTCAGATCAAGGAAGAAATTTTGAGTCTGCAGTATTAAATGAAGTGTACAAAGTCCTCAAAATACACAAACCACGAACAACTCCTTTGCACCCGCGATGTTATGATGGAAACAGGACTTTGGAAGAGTATCTCAGAAAAGTGGTTGATAAAAATCAAAAAGATTGGGATACACACATACCACTATTTCTCATGGCTTATCGAACGACGGTTCATGATACCACAGTAGCTTCAATATCAAAAATAGATTTTGGAACAGACATAAGATTACCTGCGGATTTAAAGTTTGGTGCGAGTCCTTCAGCTAGAATTCCTATACACAATTATGTTTCCAGAAAAAGTGAAGACATAAACGATGTGCCTCATTGTAAGGTAGTGTACACAATTTTCGAATGATAAAATTAGAGCCAGATATAACTTGCGGGCAAATTCTGAGGGATTTATTGAAGGTGAACTTGTTTTGCTATAAAACCCACATAGAAATGAAGGGTTGATGCACTGCGACCGGAATAGATCTATTGTGCCCCGCTTGATACCATGACTGAAGCCATTCTCAGCTGTGGCATCTCCCTATACTATTTATAGGGGGTTCTGGTTTTAAATAGTTCTATAAGATGTCCGTCAAGCCTACCTCAGTTAAAAACCTGATTATATGGTTAGGTTTCATCTTTCTAATATCGTTTGGACTTGGTTGTCGATTCCCAAGTATTTGCATTCTTGTACGCATTAGCGCTGGACACGTTTCTAAAATGTGTTCTGGATCTTCATCGTCTTCTAGACAGAATCTACATGTGCTGTCAGTTTGTATACCCATCCTAGTTAGATGTTTAGCAAGCCGACAATGACCTGTAAGAAGTCCTGTTAGAATTCTTAGGTTTTTCTTCGATAGCTTAATGTATTCTTTAAATCTTCTTAAGTCATAGGACCCAATGAATTTCTTTGATTGACGCATTTTAGCCTGCCCCAACCATAGGAGTTCTCTGGTGTTAAGTAGTTCTTCTCGTAAAAACTTTTTTACAACACTGTCACCGATTCCACAAAAATGTTCGGGTCCTATTAGCTTTGTGGCGGCTCCTTTCCGTGCAAGTTTGTCAGCTTCTTCATTGCCTTCTATTCCTCTGTGGCCATGGTGACACTATTATTTATACCTAGTTTATTTATTTTACCTAGACATTCCCATACTAGTTCTGAATTGATCTCGTAAGATTCTAATGCCATTATGGCTGCCTGGCTGTCCGACAGGATTGCTATATTTCTATTGCTATAATGCCTATCCAGATTGAACTGGATGCATCTATCTATAGCGTATATTTCCGCTTGAAAGATACTGGTGTATTTCCCCATGGCTTCGAAGTATTTGGTTCTAGGCCCATATACCCCTGCTCCGGTTCCTTCATCTGTTAGTGATCCATGCGTGTACCACGTGATCATATTCTTGTGTATATCATATGTGTCATATATGTTTTTCCATATCTTTTTGTTACTGCGTTTCGTCTTGAAGTTTTTTACGAAGTTGAATCTCTTCGTTTTATGGTCTATTGGAGTGAGTAGCGTGGGAAACAGTCGGGTCAGAAGACACGCTTCCCGGGCTCCATACGTCCTCCATTTCCAATACCTTCGTTTGCTATGCGGTGGAGTGCTCCTCTTGCCACTCCCTGCAGGAACAGGTGTAATGGTGCAAATTCAAGGAGTACTTCCATTGCCGCAGTGGGACATGTTCTCATGGCTCCTGTTATACAAGAACAAGCTAGCCGTTGAACTTTCTATAGAGATTTCTGTGTTGTCCGAAGACTTAGTCTTTTTGCCCATACCACTATTCCATACATAATAATTGGTCGGACCATCATTGTATACATCCATCGCATTATTTTGGGTGTGCATCCCCAACTTTTGCCAGCAATGGACCTACTTATCATAATTGCCCGTGTGGCTTTTATTATGGCTTCTTTTTCTTGTTGCTTCCATAGAAGTTTGCTGTCCAGTGTAATTCCTAAATATTTGACTTCTTCACTCCGGCTTACTTCGACACCATCTAGCCGGATTGGTCTAATATTATGGTTTCTTCTTCTTGTAAAGGGTACCATGGTGGTTTTTGCGGGATTTATATTTAGTCCTACAGTTGCACACCATTCCTTTGTACTTCTGAGACCTAATTTTATTCTATCACATAGAGTGTCGTCAAATTTCCCTCTGCATATAATTACTATGTCGTCGGCGTGCCCTTGACATTCAAATCCCATGTTTGTAAGTTTCCACAGTAACTCATCTACAACCAAGCTCCACATAAGGGGTGAGAGTACCCCCCCCTGTGGACAGCCTCTAGTTGTAATAATTCTTATGTTGGTTGTCCCAACCGTTACTGCTGCTGTTCTGCATTATATCATTTCGCTCATCCATCTAGACATAGTGTTGTTTACTCCTAGGTATTATCAAAGGCACCCTCGATGTCAAGGAAGGCACACAGTGCGATCTCTTTTTGATCTATGGTTTTCTGTATTATATTTGTCAGTTGATATAGAGCGGTTTCTGTGGATCTGCCTGCTCTGTATGCATGCTGACAAGCATGTAGTGGAATTTCTTTCAGAGTATTCTCTATACTTGTTTATTATCTTTTCCATTGGTTTGAGTACAAAGGAAGTGAGTCTAATTGGCCTGAAGGACTTTGGATGGGTGGGATCTGTTTTACCCACCTTTGGTATAAATACCACCTTGGCTCTTCTCCAAATGCTTGGTATGTAGCCTAGTGCTAGGTTGCTTCTAGTTATTCTTATCAGGTGTTTCATTAGGTAATATTTGCCCTGTTGTAGCAAAGCAGGGAATATGCCGTCAACACCTGGGGACTTGAAAGGTTGGAATGTTTGTAAGGCCCAATCAATTCTTTGTTCTGTAAAGACCTTGTTTGCAATCTCCCAGTCTTTTTGGTACACGGATTATGTACATGAGCTCTGCCGCATCTCTGCTTGCATTGTTGTTGTTTCGCCGTGTAAAATTTCGTCAACACAAAACAGCTGTTTGTTAATTCAGATACTGAAATTTTTGTGAAATTTGACAAAATTTGC
Source organism: Dryomyza anilis (assembly GCA_951804985.1). Classification (NCBI taxonomy): domain Eukaryota; kingdom Metazoa; phylum Arthropoda; class Insecta; order Diptera; family Dryomyzidae; genus Dryomyza; species Dryomyza anilis. The sequence goes on from OX638131.1 coordinate 59,335,540, forward strand.
ACATTTTTTGCAACCGAACTACTCAAATGCAGAAGTTTTGTGTTGCACGTATTGAGACTAAAAACTAACACTAATTTTTTAAAACTATGCCTAAAATTCATAGTCTAGGGAAAAGTGAAAAAATAATTAACATTTTCTCAAAATTTTACAAAATTTACGAGAAAAAAATAGCAATTTGGTGAATAAAACCAGTGTCTCCACCTTTTCATTAGTTTGTGGAAAAATGGACAAAATTTATGCAAATATTACAATATTAAAATAACTTTATTATATATATGTTTATCTTAATATTTATATTATAAATCGTTTTTTATACTGAAATTATGTGTATGTTTATATCGCTGTAATACTTAGTTGTACCAAATATGGAACAATATTGCTCTTAAGTATAATGTGGACGTTAAATAAAATAAACTAAAATTGTGAATTTACTTACGTCCGGTTGCATACATTTATCAGTTAAAAATAATCTGACACATACATTTATTTTTATGTTTTTATATCAGTAATGAAATTGTCACATTAACTAATCGATTTCCATCGCTAACTCATGGTTTAAAAAATTATGCATCCGGGTCTTAATCAATTAACAATCTGATAATCCCCTTCAGTACGGATATTTTAAAATTTTGTTCTATTTGACAATTTCGTGCGCTTGTTGAGCAATATATAGCTCCTCATCATGCCTTGACAACGATATCGTCCATAATTCGTATCGGTTGAAAATTGTACTCACACTAGAGAGTATATATTTGATATAGAGATTCCTTCCGAGTTTGCTGGCGTCGCTGCCGAAAACATTGGTTATGTGCAAGTGGAATTTTACAGATTGAAGTTAACAGAAGAAAACGGTGCACAAAACTGGATCTGTCCCCGGATAATTTGCAACCAAACTTACCAAGATATTTTGCAATCCAACGCCTTATATATTTTAATTATTTTGCTGGCTAAAAATGTGGCAGAAAACATCCGAATATTGATTTGAAAATGTGTCTGTTGACAACATTTTCGTTTCAATTTCCACATAACCAATGTTTGAATTTATTTGACAAAAGTGGCAGCGAAACCACCTGTATGGAAACTCTGTATCAAATATATACCCTCTGCTCACACGATCAATTTTTGAATAAAACTAAATATTTATAAACTAAAACGTTGTTTACGTTCGTTTTGAGTATTTTTATGTTGTCAGAAAATTAATTTGTTATTAAATTTTTGCAAAATTTGCGCAAACATCAAAAGCAGTGGTGAATATGTTGAATATAAAGGGGGAAAATGTCTAAAATGAGAAAATCTAAGGCATTATTGTCCAAGTTGTATGAAAGTTGTCTAAGTTGAATAAAAAGTTGTCCAAATTGCGACTGCGACGCACACTAACAAAACTAGTTTTACATCTACATTGACGGAGTTTCATGTCTAATACTTACCCTAAATCCAAAAAACTGCAGCTGAAAAGAAAAAAGAAAAATAGTAGTAGACAAAATAATTACCTGCAAACCCTAATCCAAAAACACCAAATCTAAAAAGACAAAATTACAATTAATTGCGCTTAAAATTTAAATCACAAATCGAAAGCCATCTTTATGTGCAAAGAATCTTGCAAAGAAAACAATCATCGAAGATATGTTGCTAGAGTGGCGAGCTAAGACTAATTAGGTGGGCGAAGCGAGATGCAAAATGCATAAAAGCTTTTATGAGATATTCACCATGTCAATTTTGTTAGTGTTTTCCTTGTCCGTTTCTTCGTCGCTTATGCAGCAGTGAAATGCATAAAGTCACTTTGCAGAAATTTTCATAGCGATCAGGGGTCGAAGCAGAAACAATTAAAATCAGTTTATTTAAAATAAAGTCAGTGAATTAAAAGTTAATTTTTCACAAGGACTCAGGATTTGTTATCAAAGAAAGGACTATGATGCAGTTATATTGGGAAAAAGGAAAATTAAGGTCGATTACCGTCGGAAGTCACGCAGTCGTTACCACCGGGAGCCACGGGAGTCGCTGCCGGCAGCAGCAGTAAGACCACAGCTAAGTTCCAATGTTTGCAAAAATATATATATATATCGACATCTACCCGCCTTCATACGGAGCGAGAACACAAAAACCTCCATCGGGAACGACTGCACACCAAATTCGTACCGATGCCAGCAAAATTCCAAAAAACTGTCCACCATAAAAACGTCCTAAGAAACCCTGCAAAGAAAAAGTTAATAAAACAAAAAAAGAATTAATGAGAAATATATGAACATTTTTAAAAAGATCTATAAAGGAATAAAAAGTTATGAATAAATAAATAAAACAATATAAATACCTACCGTAGAAACTGAAAATAAAAATTTAATAAAATGTTAAAAATTTCATAAAGATATATACAATACTTACCCATAAAGAAAAACACCTGAAAAAGAAGTTTATTAAATACCTGAAAATAAAATTATTAAATTGTACCTGAAAATAAAAGAAAATTATTAAATACCTGAACAAAAAAATGATTAAAAACCTGAAAAGAAAATTTAAATATTAAAGAACCTGAAAAGAGAATTAAATGTAAATTAAAACTTTTGTGAATGTCTGAAATAAAAATTAGTTTAAAGTCAGCGCATGAAAAAAAAACTTAAAAGAAAACTATTAAATACCTGAAAAGAAAATTATTAAATGTAGAAACCAGAAAAGAAAAAGAAGTTGTTTGTTAAAATCTGACAAGAAATAAAATTTAAGATAAAAGTAGAAAATTAAAACCTAAAAAGAAATAGATTTATAAGAGGATAAAAAAATAAATAATACAGTAGTAAAGTAAATGTTAATAAAAAGTTGTAAAAAGATTAAGAAAGCAGTAGAATAAAATAATTAGAAATTTAGTATATTACCTTGACCATGTCTATCCCATTGTATCCGCGGTAAAGACCTTTGTCCAAGACCCAATCCCCTCCAGAGAGTTCTTTTGAAGTAGGGAGTCCTGAGGTGAAAAGGATCATCTACAAACCGATAGGACCTCCCAAAATATTTTGAAGAAAATATATGTATTTTCACTAATTTTGAAATTATTAAAATTTGATATTTCAAAATACTCACCTTAAGTTCATTTAAGCACTATTTGCGTGGCACCAACCGTTGCAGGCGGTTGTTGCTAAAAGTCTTTTCTTAAGCTTTATTTGTTTCGTTTGATATTTGTACACTGTAAATAAATAAATAAAAATCATTGAATAATATATAAAAGAAATTTGTTAATGAATAAGATAAAAATTAAAACTATATTTTATTAGCCTAAATTTATAAATATGAAATCTACATTGTGTTAATAATAAATTATAATAATTTACACCAAATTTACAAATTTTTTATGGTGTGATTCGTACTCGGACGGACACCAAATAAATAAATCTCACTATCACATAAACTTTTATTTTTCTTTTATTTATACACACCCCGCGTGATTTTGCTTTTATGCACACAATTTGTTTCATTTTTAGTTGTTTTTTTTTTGTTAAGTAAAAGTTATATCCACCAATTAATTATGCGCACTTTTTTTTCAATGTTTTTTTTTGCTCTGATTTTGTTTGTGTCTGTGTGAAATCACTTTAACTTATGATAGTTTAATTTGTGTTTTATTCACTTCGTTTTTCGTTCACTTTTGGTTGTTATTTATTAATTTTATTGGTGTCTTTGTTGTGTTTAGAAAAAAAAAACATGATGTGCTAATTGCAACATAGGGGCAAAATGACGAGGGCAAAATTGGAAGCGATCTATGACGATGACTTCAAAGTATTTTGAACAGTTTTTTTTATGTTTTAGTAGTTTTATTTTTGTGATTATATGTATATATGTAAAATGTTTTATGTATGTACGTATAATTATACATGTCTAGTTTTCGGCTGAAGCTGAAAATTAGGCTATTGTTCGCCCCTCGCCTTGTCATGGCGGTTGCGAACCCCTCTGAGACCGCACGCTAGCCGGTGCAAGCCATGACAGGGACGATAACCTGTGGGTTTGTAACAATTTGTCGAACTGATGTATGCAGTATATAAGGGCACCGCATCTGAGTCGCAGTATTTCAGTTGTGATTTGATAGTGAACTAGTGCATCTCGTGATCGAACGTTTTCAATATAAATTTTACTAATACAGCAGAAGTTATAAGTGATTGTTATTAAGTTGTTATTTAAATAAATAAAGTTAATTAATACTAGTTGAAATAATACTAGTTAAAACCAAGTATTAGTGTGTTTTTTCATTTTCTACACAATCCAGAAATACGAACTTGTAGAACAGTTTTCCGAAGACTGAATTTTCGTAACAATATATATTGTTACAAAAAGTGGTAATTTGCTCCACTGTGCATGAGTAAATGAGACGCAAGCCAATTCAGCGCTCTAAGCAATGTGTTAGAAAGAGACGGAAGATCATTCAGCGCACTGAGGCAATATACGAGAAAGAGATTGCAGATCAGCGCATTAAAAACACATAAGTGCGAATGAGATGCCAATAGCATGCGTCATTCACGAAACGAGTAAATTGTAAAGATAAATTGTGAACAAAAAGGAACAGAAACTTCCTGAAAAAATTCCAAAAAAATATAGCAGAAACTTCAGAAAAATTCGAAACAGCTCCAAGAACATTCGAAGCAGCTTCTGGAAGTTTCTAATACACTTCATGGCAAAGTAAATAATGTTGAAGCGCATATGATTGACGTTGATGATAAAATGAAAAGATTTGAAGACAAAGCTGTATCAAGGTTTGACAAAAAGCTGCAGAAAATACAAGAAGATTTCAGTTTATTACAGATTACTGCATGATGTCAGTGGTATGAGACTAATTTACTGCATGATGTCAGTGGTATGAGACTAAAATCGCCGAGACTAAAATCACCGATAGCGTTTAACATCTTCAAACTACAATTTGAAATCAAAGCTGTAAGTAATCGATGGAACAATGAGGACAGCGTAGCAGCGCTTATTGTGGCCCTGAAAGACGGAGCAGCCGAAGTATTGCAGACTGTTCCAAAAAGTGACATAAACAGTTATTCAGTGGTCATGGATGCACTGCAACGAAAATATGGCAGTGACCACATGACACCGATTTACAGAATACAGCTGAAGTTCCGAAGGCGAAATAGTGGCGAATCGCAAATTTGTCGTATTCCGATTCAATGTGTGATTTATTCGAATTGTGCAAGATAAATGCGTTCGTTGATTCAAACGGGATTCCAACAAAACAGGCAGCAATGAAATGGCCACTACAACGCTTACGCAGGAGATAGCGACTAAATTGTGCCGACCACCGACTGAAACACGTGTACTAGATGAGGAGGATAAATCCGGACATTAAACTGCCAGCGGAAACACCCAATTAAAAGATAAATGCTACAACTGTAAAAAAAATATGGGTAAATGGCACGCGACTCTCGTGAAAAACGTAAATGTGCAATTGTGCAACCACCTAAAAGATACAGACCAGAATAGAGACCTGAGGATGGCCAATGTGACACCAGGGGCCATCAGGGAAATTTAGGTACTGTGTCGGCAATCCGGACAGTGCCCGAGAGAAGAAGAAAAAACGAACATAATTCATATCCATTCATTGGGTGTTGTGCCAGATGATCAATGGAGTCTAGAGCAAAAACGAAACGATCAAAAGAAGAACCCCGACATCGCAAAAATAAGGACATTCAAGGAACATCATAGAAAGCCATTATGGAAAGAGATAGCAACGAACAGTCCAATAAGCAGGGCTTACTGGGCGCAGTGGCAAAGCCTGAAGATACAAAATGGTTCTTGGTATCGTGTGTGGGAAACTGAAAATGGCAGAACTGTACGAAATTTGATTGTTGTTCCCAAGTCAAAAATAAAAGCGATAGTACTGAAACGCCATTGTGGATCTAATGGATGTCACTTGAACATTAATAAAACGAATAAAGAAGTCAGGAAACATTTCTATTGGGTCGGATATCAGAAGTCAGTCGACTATTGGATTCACAGATAAAAGCAATGTGTATCCGCATTTTGCGCCTTTTTTCCAAATTTTTCTAAAATGCGCCCCTAAAATTAATTTTGGGTCCTTTTTAATAATTTTTTATCAAATACTGTGAATAATGAATTATACACAACTTTACTTTTTTAAACCAACTTTTTTTTTTAAACCACATATTATATTTGGTTAAAAAAGAAAAAAATAGGATGCGATCGGAACGGTGGTACCCTAGAAAATCGAAAACCGGTGCACGTACCAATTTGGTCATATAGGTACTCAAATTAAAGGTAATAATGCCACATTTGTATTTATATGGTTATTTGTATGATCTGATGACCATAGCGATAAGGATTTGTTATTATGTAAAAAAATATAAAAATTTAAATGAAATGCTGATTTTTAGAAAATATTTAATTATTTACATAAATGACACCGAAATTTAGAAATGAATAGGCAACGCTGAAAACCTTTTTTAAATTTTCTAGAAGTGACTCAACATTTAATTATAACATTTCGTTGGGAAGTTATATCGAGGAAGCACCGCAGGCGACATTTTATTTAGAAAATATTATTTTTTTTTTTTTTTTTAACTCCTGAGTAAATTTATTTTCGTTTAGGTACCCACACTTGTTTCTATATATTATTCGTGTATAAATTGAACTCGGTTGTTAAAACTACCCAAACAGAGGGGATAGTTTGAAGAAAAAATATTTCGCTTCATCTAGTTATGTATAGTTCAGTCAATTTGTTTGTTTGATGATTTTGAGATTTTTTGGTAGGAGTAACGACTTGTTTCCCTATATATCAAAAATAATAATTAATTTTGATTTTCATAAATATGCATCTAAAATAAAAATTATATTTGACTTTTGAAAATATTTATCAAAAATAATTACTATGATAAATATTAATCAAACTTTTATTTATATTTCTCAAATATAATTATTAAAAAATATTTTAAAATTTAACAGTCCTATAATGAAAATAAGGCCATAAATTAAAAATGTTCATGGAATGTTTTCTAATGGTACCCTTTGTTTTATAGTGGAATCATTTCATACAATTACTTTTTACATATAAATTTGAAAATTATTTTTGGTCTCTGATTTTAGGAAATTCAATTTGTGTATCATATTAAAGGGGATCAATACCGACATCTCGTTTGAAAACTACTTTAGATATACACAACGTATATTCAAAAATCCATAAGCAGCAATCACTGAGTAGAAATTTTAAATTTATTTTTCAGGTGAAAAAAAAAATAAAATTTTCTGATTTTTCCAATCTTCAAGGGGTATCTAAAACAGTACGGAAAAGCAAAATGTTATTGAAGAGCGAAACAAGGATTTCTGGTTAAAAGTTATTTTTTCCTTGCAAATATTTGCTAATACCTTCTTCAATTATAATTTTAAACAATAATAACTTATAGCGCAGTGCCGATTGGACAGAGTACCGATTGGACATACTTAAAAATATTGTTTGTGAATATATGATTTTTAATTATGAAAAATACACAAACACATCTAAAACTACAAATAATCGAACATTTATCGAATTTTCAAAAATGTTATTTGCACTTATAGTTTTACAACGCCTTTTTCTATATTTTGCGATCTTTTAAAAATGACACGCAAGCACAGATTATATCTGCATGAAATTATATATTGAGACTCTGTAGGAAGCGGTTAACGTTAGTTTCGAATTTCACCAACAGAGGGTGCTAATTTTTACAAACTCAGTAACCTCAGAACCGATTTCGACAAATATTACAAAGTAATACTGTGTTGAATACCTTTCATTTCAACTATAAAGATGTTTTTAATGAATATACAAATTTAAAAAATTATATTTATTAGAAATAAAATCTTTTCAGTATACCTACCCATTTGTACTTATGGGTCTCAAATGACACGTAATTCTTCGGCGGTTGCAAGTTTTGAGAAAGTTTTAGAATTCGTATATCTTCACGACCTATGAAACACTTTTTATAGTACCGGCGCACATTATCAAATATGTGTAGGGTATTTATAGTCGGCCTAGATCGACTATAATTTTCGCAATTCTTACTAATTTCATCACACAAACTATCACAATTTTCCTAGTTTAAAATTTCACATGTGACCTAACCTTCCTTACAAGTTTTATATATTTTTGTATTAGTAGGCATTTGTTGCCAATATCTGTTAAGACATTTAATCATTTTAAGAATTGTTTTAAAAATTAATTTTCCGAATTTAAAACACAATAAAAAAATTGTCACAAAATTTTGACTTTGAAGGTAAAGAGAATATCCTTAAAGTTTTTTAAATATCCTTTAATATTTTTAACACTAATATTACACTTTTATAATTGATTTATAAATGTAAGTATAAAGCAAAATATTACATTAAATTAAACATAATTCCTAACGTGATCAAACATCTATAAACTGCCTGTGACCTTTAAATCGTGACCTTTAAATCGCGTTGTAAAAATCTGAAAATAATTACAGAAAGAAACTTCTGCACAGGAGAATGCCCAAATCGTGTTACTGTTTAAAAAATTAAATACTTTTCTTTTCTCCAGGGCACCCTAATGTACTAATATATACTACACATTGGATGCACTATAACTAGTGAATTCCATAAGTTCCCAAAAAAAAAAATATTACAATTCTAGATTCTCCATTATCTTCAACTATTAGTAACATAGTTTCAAGATTTTAGAATCATTTTTCAGTGTTATAGAACAACAGAAAGTCCATGCGCTTATTTTATGTCGTTTTTTCCCAATGTGCGACGGAACGGATCATTTAAAGCGTAGTTACAGCTTCATATGCTCAATTTTATCGGAATATATTGTCTGGTTTGTCTTGTAGAACAATTTAGAGATATAATTTGAAGTAAATAACTTGATTCTATGCCTCCATTAATTAATTTAAATACAAATATGACACCAAGAATTGTTCGTCTGGTAGATGTATATCCGGATTCCAATTGAGGTTTCGAAGTAAAAATAAATACATAAAAAAGAATTCTTTAAAAACTACATATTTTTTATAATAAAATGGTATTTTGAGGAACTTTAGAATTTTGAGAGCAATACAAGCAGTGTTCCGCAAGGAAAACGGTAAGTGCGAGATAAAAATAGTGTATAAAGAAATTGTTTATTACACTATGATACATTCAAATATTAAAAAAGATAAATAAAATAATCGTTGAAAATTTCGAGAAAAACGGAGTTTTATAAAAAAAAGTTGTAATAAAATATTTATTTTTTTACTTTTATGAAAAAATCTCCTAGCGTACCACATAAAATGCCAATATTAAAATCTTACTAGAAACTATGATCGATTATCTTTAAAATGAATGTAATATTTTTGTTCTGGGCTATACATTGTAGAAGTTATACACTCTAAGAAATCTGATTTAGAAGTAGTGAATTTGCTACATTTATTACAGTTAATTTACACATTTTTTCAAATAAAAACACTAATACGTCCGTAAAAATAAACATTTGACGTGTTTTTCATGAAAATATGTTATTTTCCACCAATGAACTGTTTTGAGTTGAATTAAAATGGTAAATTTACAGATTCTGCAATGTTTTGTATATAAACACATTCAAGTGTATACAAATGACGTCTAGCACACACACATAATGTGTAACAAGATCATTAGCTGACGCGAACGCTCTTGTCTGCGCCATTTTAGAAGACTCCACAGAAAAGAAAATTTGCATATATTCAATAAAATTAATATGCATGGGCGGATTGTTGGTGAATGTGAAATTAATTTGTGTGCAATTAAAATGGCATCTCCCAAGATGTACATTCATGTTTGCGGACAGTGAACTTTTTCATTTTGTGTACAGAATTTTTTTCACATTTGCTGAATCCGCCTCGTTGAGATGATGTAAAGTTTTCTAATAATATTTAACCTTAAAAACTACCCGTTCTGTTGTGTTTTTTTAACACGCATTATGAGAATAAATACAAAGTTTTGTGTGTATTTTTTACACTCATAAAATTGTATTTTGACACTACAGATGTGTACTAATTTTACATACTTTTATGTGTAAATTACTACATTAATAAGAGGAAACCGGTTTCCTACATTTATTATAGTAAATTTTTCCTAGAGTGTAATTAAGTATACGGTTGTATCAATTTTTGTAAAGGAAATTAAAAAAAAAACACCCTGTATATCATTGGGTGTTCCAATAGAACACATTTTTTTTCAGAAATGAATATCTATATTCTGTACATTATTGCATCTAAAATGTTGGAAATCCTATTCCAATTAATAATTTAATATCTGAAAATATACGAATTTATTACTTTTACCTAGGCCCGCGATTAAATTATATTTATAAGATGCATTGGATATCTAAATAACAATTGTTAGGTGTAACGATACAAAGTTTTTCATTGCAACTTTGATGATCGTATGGTGAGCGATCCCGTGGGAAAATAAAATCCAATTTTGAATCAATATATATATATACATTTGCAGTCAAAATAATTGTAGTTGTATAAGTAAATATACTTTAACGTGTGGTATTTTTAAAGCTGGCTGCTTTATCAACTATATAATTACGTCATATAAAGAGAGAAAAATAAAATATACACCGCTATGTCAACAGAGAAATTTTGTTGTTGCAATTCGAAATTTTGCAAGCAACGCGCTTATTTGGGCAGTCAAAATAATAGTAGTGATTTTATATATTCCCCGAAAATATTAGCTATTTGTGTTATATGATCAAAATTTATTTAAAATTGTCAAGCAATGCGTCGAGGTAAACAATGTACGGCTGATCAACGTGAATTAATAAAAACCAGTTGGGAAGGTTAGATCACATGGGAAATTTTAAAGTAGGTGTAATTATGATAGTTAGGATTATCAAAATTATAGTCGGTCTAAGCCGACTATAAATACCCTACACATATGTGTGGTTACCATTCAAAGTGATATATAGGTCACCAGGGTATACGAATCCTGAAAATAACTACAAACATTCAATCGCTGAAGAATTTCCATTCATTTGATACCCATATTTACAAATGGGTAGGTGTACCGAATTTCGATTTTTTTTGGAACCACAAGTCTTTTCGCCGGAAAACATTATTATCATGTATTTGAGCATTGATGTCAATATATATTTGACCAAAAAAGTTTACCTAAGCACGTATACATAAAAATTGATCTTTATATGTACATTTTATATGAGGTATTTGAACATAAGTGGTCGGATCATAGGTCACAATGGACCGATCTGGCCACATACAGCGTAGGTATATTAGTAATTTAAGTTATAAGTTTCATTTATCTAGCTCTTCAATTTTAGAAGTAGTAGGGATTTCAACAGACAGACGGACAGACGGACATCGCTGATCAAGAATATATATACTTTTCCATACCGGAGATGCTTCCTTCTGGGTGTTACAAACGGCGTACCAAACTGAATATACCCTTTCACTCTTAGTGTAGGGTATAAAAATAATTTCGGAGGGTAAAACCTATGCTGAAGTGCAGAATCTTCTTGGCTGTTCACCGACAATGATTCGTACCAGCACCAACCGAAACCCGAAAATCTCGGACGGCATCCTGCAATGTCAGCTAAACTGTGATGGTTGCCGTTATTTTAATTCATTCATTAACAATTTTCTCAATACAATTTTGCGATGTGATCAAGCACACCTTGCTTGCTAACTATTCACAACTTCTTTTGTTTTCTGAACACTTCCCAATCGAGTAATATATAGTAATCGATATATGTTGCCCCAAACCAAGCTATCAAGCGCGTGTTACGAAGGCATATACCTTCTTTCCTGAAGAACTACGAAGCTGGAAAAAAAATAAAAAAAAAAAACATGTTACGTTCATTATTAACACCGTGCTATTGACTCACTATAATACCAAGCAATTCGATATTTTTGTACCCGGTAAAATAGTTTAATCTAAAAATCTAACTTTTGAAACCAAGCTAATATACTCACTTCTTTAGAAAATCGGAAAACATCCTAATTGGTTCAAGGTGATTCATAGAAGTGGATTCCATGTAGCCACTTTGCCCAGTAGTACTATGGCCACAACATTTATAAGCAGAGCCCAATTATAATTTCCACCTTGTGATTATCAGAATTTTACTTCAGGGACCTTCGAGTCAGCCCTACCTGGCATGTGCGCCAAAACATACAATTTTACGACAAACATAATACAAAAACAATAGTAATAAAAGGGTCTTCCAGCAAGACAATGACCCAAAGCACACGAGAAAAGTCGCCAAGGAATGGTTTCAAGGCAACAATGTTGAGGTCTTAGAATGGCCGGCACAATCACCAGACCTCAATCCAATCGAAAATTTGTGGTGCGACGTGAAGATGGTTGGAATATTTAAAAATATAATCTTTTTTGAATACTGCACTACTATTTTTTTGATTGTCCATAAAAGAACTCATTTGACAATTTCTGAGTTTTGTCATATAAAAAATGATTTATATTTTAAGTTTTTTCTTATAAATAGATGACTATCTAATCTTGTTAAAAAGAAATAAAAATAAAATCTACAAAGAACTGATGCATGCAGTACATATATATATATATATATATATATATATATATATATATATATATATATATATATATATATATATATATATATATATATATATATATATATATATATATATATATATATATATATATATATTATTACGAAAAGAGGTAATTTGCTCCTTTGTGCAAGCAATCAACAATATGAATGAGACGGAAGACAATTCAGTGCACTAAGCAATGTGTTAGAAAGACATGGAAGATCATTCAGCGCACTATGCAATGTGCGAGAAAGAGATGGAAGATCAGCACATTGACACATATGAGTGAGAATGAGATGCCAATAGCATGCGTCATTCACGAAAAGTGTCGAACTGATGCATGCAGTACATAAGGGCACCGCATCTGATTATTTACCAGTTGTGATTTAATAGTGAACTAGTGCGTATCGTGAGTGAACATTGTAAAGCTAAATTGTACAAATTCAGCAGTTGATATAAAGTGATTATTTTTTAAGAAGTGGGATTGTGATACAAAATTGTTGAATTCGATCAACTCAAAGTCGACCAGCTAAAGAAGGTGCGTTATCTTGTAACTGCTGGTACGAAAGTAGAGCTGCAGAAGCGCCTAATGGAAGAATTGGAGGCCCAAGGCATTCTTCTCGCGGAGGAGGAATTTGAAATTGAAGCTGCCTCATTGTCATCGAAAAATCTGGACACAGAGGAGAAATTACAGACACAAGTTTTTGATATGAGCCAATTGATCGGAGCTATGCAACAACAGTTTCATATAGTAGCTCAAAAATTCCTACAAATAAGATCAAAAATTTCTGGAAAATTTCAAGAAAATTCCAACAAAATGGAATAGAAACTTCTTCAAAATTCCAATAAAATAGAGCAGAAACTTCAGAAAAATTCCGAACAGTTTCAAGAACATTCAAGAATTTGCGCCTTTTTTCAAATTTTTCTAAAATGCGCCCCAAAAATTAATTTTGGGTCCTTTTTAATAATTTTTATCAAAAACAATGAATAATGAATTACACACAACTTAACTTTTTTCTTTAAAACACATATTATATTTGGTTAAAAAAGAAAAAAATAGGATGCGATCGGAACGGTGGTACTCTAGAAAATCGAAAACCGGTGCACGTACCAATTTGGTCATATAGGTACTTAAATTCATTGCCACATTTGTATTTATATGGTTATTTGTATGATCTGATGACCACAGTGATAAGGATTTGTTATTAAGAAAAAAAAAAAAAATAAAAATTTAAATGAAATGCTGATTTTTAGAAAATATTTAATTATTTACCAAAATGACACCGAAATTTAGAAATGAATAGGCAACGCTGAACACCTTTTTTAAGTGACTAGAAGTGACTCAACATTTAATTATAACATTTCGTTCGGAAGTTATATCGAGAAAGCACCGCAGGCGACATTTTATTTAGAAAATATTTTTTTTTTATTTTTTAACTCCTGAGTAAATTTATTTTCGTGTAGGTACCCACACTTGTATCTATATATTATTCGTGTATAAATTGAACTCAGTTGTTAAAACTACCCAAACAGAGGGGATAGTTTGAAGAAAAAAATATTTCGCTTCATCCAGTTATGTATAGTTCAGACAATTTGTTTGGAGATTTTGAGATTTTTTGGTAGGAGTAACGACTTGTTTCCATATATATCAAAAATAATAATTAATTTTGATTTTCATAAATACACCCAATACACCCAAAATTCCCTCAAATCCCATTAAAATTGGTCAATAGGACAATTATTGATTTAATAGTATACAAAAAAAAATCTCTTCAATAAACTCAATTGCAATGTCATGGTATTTTATAGTATTTAATGGTATTTTCCGATTAAAATAATAATTTATCCTATTGACTATTTTTAATAGTAAAAAACCATTATTTATATAGTATTTTTTTCTGGGTGTATGTATCTAAACTAAAAATTATATATGAGTTTTGAAAATATTTATCAAAAATAATTACTATGATAAATATAATCAAACTTTTATTTATATTTCTCAAATATAATTATTAAAAAATATTTTAAAATTTAACAGTCCTATAATCAAAATAATGCCATAAATTAAAAATGTTCATGGAATGTTTTCTAATGGTACCCTTTGTTTTATAGTGGAATCATTTCATACAATTACTTTTTACATATAAATCTGAAAATTATTTTTGGTCTCTGATTTTAGGAAGGTATACATATCTCATTACGCTTTGGAAACAAAATTCAATTTGTGTATCATATTAAAGGGGATCAATACCGACATCTCGTTTGAAAACTACTTCAGATATACACAATGTATTTTCAAAAATCCATAAGCAGCAATCACTGAGTAGAAATTTTAAATTTATTTTTCAGGTGAAAAAAAAATAAAATTTTCTGATTTTTCCAATCTTCAAGGGGTATCTAAAACAGTACGGAAAAGCAAAATGTTATTGAAGAGCGAAACAAGGATTTCTGCTTAAAAGTTATTTTTTCCTTGCAAATATTTGCTAATACCTTCTTCAATTATAATTTTAAACAATAATAACTTATAGCGCAGTGCCGATTGGACAGAGTACCGATTGGACATACTTAAAAATATTGTTTGTAAATATATGATTTTTAATTATGAAAAATACACAAACACATCTAAAACTACAAATAATCGAACATTTATCGAATTTTCAAAAATGCTATTTCCACTTATAGTTTTACAACGCCTTCTTCCATATTTTGCGATCTTTAAAAAGGGGCAAACATTCTGTATTTTAGGGTTCTTTTCCAATCTTTTTTGAAAATTTAGCGCCTTTCTCTATAGTTTCCGCTCTTTTAAAAAGACCCAAAAATTCCGAATATTATGCGCATTTTCATTTTGTGTTTTTTTGAAAATTTTGCGCCTTTCTCTATATTTTGCGTTCTTTTAGAAAGGCGCAAAATTTCTGTAAATTAGACGCCTTTTCCATTTTGTAATGTTTTGAATGCGATTGCCTCGCACCACGGATCCGCGCTTGGTTCGGGACGAACATATTTAGGTGGAGGGCACTGTTACGAAAAGACTTAATTTCCTCCACTGTGCAAGAGTAAATGAGACGCAAGCACAGATTATATCTGCATGAAATTATATATTGAGACTCTGTAGGAAGCGGTTAACGTTAGTTTCGAATTTCACCAACAGAGGGTGCTAATTTTTACAAACTCAGTAACCTCAGAACCGATTTCGACAAATATTACAAAGTAATACTGTGTTGAATACCTTTCATTTCAACTATAAAGATGCTTTTAATGAATATACAAATTTAAAAAATTATATTTATTAGAAATAAAATCTTTTCAGTATACCTACCCATTTGTACTTATGGGTCTCAAATGTCACGTAATTCTTCGGCGGTTGCAAGTTTTGAGAAAGTTTTAGAATTCGTATATCTTCACGATCTATGAAACACTTTTTATAGTACCGGCGCACATTATCAAATATGTGTAGGGTATTTATAGTCGGCCTAGATCGACTATAATTTTCGCAATTCTTACTAATTTCATCACACAAACTATCACAATTTTCCTATTTTAAAATATCACATGTGACCTAACCTTCCTTGCAAGTTTTATATATTTTTGTATTAGTAGGCATTTGTTGCCAATATCTGTTAAGACATTTAATCATTTTAAGAATTATTTAAAAATGAATTTTCCGAATTTAAAACACAATAAAAAAATTGTCACAAAATTTTGACTTTGAAGGTAAAGAGAATATCCTTAAAGTTTTTTAAATATCCTTTAATATTTTTAACACTAATATTACACTTTTATAATTGATTTATAAATGTAAGTATAACGCAAAATATTACATTAAATTAAACATAATTCCTAACGTGATCAAACATCTATAAACTGCCTGTGACCTTTAAATCGTGACCTTTAAATCGCGTTGTAAAAATCTGAAAATAATTACAGAAAGAAACTTCTGCACAGGAGAATGCCCAAATCGTGTTACTGTTTGAAAAATTAAATACTTTTCTTTTTCCGGGGCACCCTAATGTACTAATATATACTGCACATTGGATGCACTATAACTAGTGAATTCCATAAGTTCCCAAAAAAAAAAATATTACAATTCTAGATTCTCCATTAACTTCTACTAAGTATTAGTAACATAATTTCAAAATTTTAGAATCAACAGAAAGTCCATGCGCGTATTTTATGTCGTTTTTTTTCCAATGTGCGACGGAACGGATCATTTAAAGCGTAGTTAGAGCTTCATATGCTCAATTTTATCGGAATATATTGTCTGGTTTGTCTTGTAGAACAATTTAGAGATATATTTTGAAGTAAATAACTTATTTCTATGCCACCATTAATTAATTTAAATACAAATATGACACCAAGAATTGTTCGTCTGGTAGGTGCATATCCGGATTCCAATTGAGGTTTCGCAGTGAAAATAATAAAAATTGTTTTTGAACTGATTCAGTAGGTTCATTATGTATATTATAGGTTCCAAACAATGAATGCATATTCCAAAATGGGACGTACAAGTGAGGTATAAAAGAATTTCGACGTATATGGATCGTCAAACTCTTTAGACCAGCATTTTATAAAAACTTTTTAACAATTGTTCTGAATGAAAATTTTGTAAAATAAATACATAAAAGAGAATTCTTTAAAAACTACATATTGTTTTTTATAATAAAATGGTATTTTGAGGAATTTTAGAATTTTGAGAGCAATACAAGCAGTAATCCGCAGGGAAAACGGTAAGTGCGAGATAAAAATAGTGTATGAAGAAATTGTTTATTACACTATGATACATTCAAATATTAAAAAAGATAAATAAAATAATCGTTGAAAATTTCGAGAAAAACGGAGTTTTATAAAAAAAAGTTGTAATAAAATATTTATTTTTTTACTTTTATGAAAAAATCTCCTAGCGTACCACATAAAATGCCAATATTAAAATCTTAATAGAAACTATGATCGATTATCTTTAAAATGAATGTAATATTTTTGTTATGGGCTATACATTGTAGAAGTTATACACTCTAAGAAATCTGATTTAGAAGTAGTGAATTTGCTACATTTATTACAGTTAATTTACACATTTTTTCAAATAAAAACACTAATACGTCCGTAAAAATAAACATTTGACGTGTTTTTCATGAAAATATGTTATTTTCCACCATTGAACTGTTTTGAGTTGAATTAAAATGGTAAATTTACAGATTCTGCAATGTTTTGTATATAAACACATTCAAGTGTATACAAATGACGTCTAGCACACACACATAATGTGTAACAAGATCATTAGCTGACGCGAACGCTCTTGTCTGCGCCATTTTAGAAGACTCCACAGAAAAGAAAATTTGCATATATTCAATAAAATAAATATGCAAGGGCGGATTGTTGGTGAATGTGAAATTAATTTGTGTGCAATTAAAATGGCATCTCCCAAGATGTACATTCATGTTTGCGGACAGTGAACTTTTTCATTTTGTGTACAGAATTTTTTTCACATTTGCTGAATCCGCCTCGTTGAGATGATGTAAAGTTTTCTAATAATATTTAACCTTAAAAACTACCCGTTCTGTTGTGTTTTTTTAACATGCATTATGAGAATAAATACAGAGTTTTGTGTGTATTTTTTACACTCATAAAATTGTATTTTGACACTACAGATGTGTACTAATTTTACAAACTTTTTGTAAATTTTATTTTTCTTTGGAATTACTACATTAATAAGAGGAAATCGGTTTCCTACATTTATTATAGTAAAGTTTTCTTAGAGTGTAATTAAATATACGGTATTATCAATTTTTATAAAGGAAATTAAAAAAAAAATCCTGTATATCATTGGGTGTTCCAAATAGACCCTGACTCTAGAACACATTTTTGTTTCATGAAATGAATATATATATATATATATATATATATATAGAGATATATATATATATATATATATATATATATATATATATATATATATATATATATATATATATATATATATATATATATATATATATATATAATTATATATATATATCTCAACAAGGCATTTTGAAAAAAAATATGAAGAAATGCATTCTGTACATCTTTGCGGATTATGTGTTTTATAATTTTTTGGCAAAATATTTCTTTCCACGTTATTTAAAATGTTGGAAATCCTATTCCAATTAACAATTCAATAACTGAAAACTTGAGTTTTATACGAATTTATTACTTTTAATTTATTAGATGCATTGGATATCTAAGTAACAATTGTTAGGTGTAACGATACAAAGTTTTTCATTGCAACTTTGATGATCGTATGGTGAGCGATCCCGTGGGAAAATAAAATCCAATTTTGAATCAATATATATATACACATTTGCAGTCAAAATAATAGTAGTTGTATAAGTAAATATATTTTAACGTGTGGTATTTTTAAAGCTGGCTGCTTTATCAACTATATTATTACGTCATATAAAGAGAGAACAATAAAATATACACCGCTATGTCAACAGAAAAATGTTGTTGTTGCAATTCGAAATTTTGCAAGAAACGCGCTGATTTGGGCAGTCAAAATAATAGTAGTGATTTTATATATTCCCTGAAAATATTAGCTATTTGATTTATATGACCAAAATTTCTTTAAAATTGTCCAGCAATGCGTCGAGGTAAACAGTGTACGGTTGATCAACGTGAATTAATAAAAAAAATAATTTCGGAGGGTAAAACCTATGCTGAAGTGCAGAATCTTCTTGGCTGTTCACCGACAATGATTCGTACCAGCACCAACCGAAACCCGAAAATCTCGGACGGCATCCTGCAATGTCAGCTAAACTGTGATGGTTGCCTTTATTTTAATTCATTCATTAACAATTTTCTCAATACATTCTCAACAATTTTGCGATGTGATCTAGCATACCTTGCTTGCTAACTATTCACCACCACTACTTTTGTTTTCTGAACACTTCCCAATCGAGAAATATATAGTAATCGATATATGTTGTCCCAAACCAAGCTATCAAGCGCGTGTTACGAAGGCATATACCTTCTTTCCTGAAGAACTACGAAGCTGGAAAAAAAAACATGTTACGTTCATTATTAACACCGTGCTATTGACTCACTATAATACCAAGCAATTCGATATTTTTGTACCCGGTAAAATAGTTTAATCTAAAAATCTAACTTTTGAAACCAAGCTAATATACTCACTTCTTTAGAAAATCGGAAAACATCCTAATTGGTTCAAGATGATTCATAGAAGTGGATTCCATGTAGCCACTTTGCCCAGTAGTACTATGGCCACAACATTTATAAGCAGAGTCCAATTATAATTTCCACGTTGTGATTATCAGAATTTTACTTCAGGGACCTTCGAGTCAGCCCTACCTGGCATGTGCGCCAAAACATACAATTTTACGACAAACATAATACAAAAACAATAGTAATAAAAGGGTCTTCCAGCAAGACAATGACCCAAAGCACACGAGAAAAGTTGCCAAGGAATGGTTTCAAGGCAACAATGTTGAGGTCTTAGAATGGCCGGCACAATCACCAGACCTCAATCCAATCGAAAATTTGTGGTGCGACGTGAAGATGGTTGGAATATTTAAAAATATATTTGTTATCTTTTTTGTAACTGTAATCTTTTTTGTATACTGCACTACTATTTTTTTGACCGTCCATAAAAGAACTCATTTGACAATTTCTGAGTTTTGTCATATAAAAAATGATTTTTATTTTAAGTTTTTTCTTCTAAATACTTTCTTTAGATAGTCATCTTGTTAAAAAGAAATAAAAATAAAATCTACAAAATTAAATCAATGTTGTTGTGTACTTCTCAAATTTCCAATACAAGCTCTACTATTATTTTGACCGCAGCTATATATATATATATATATATATATATATATATATATATATATATATATATATATATATATTAGGGTGATGCAAAAAAAAACTAAGTCATCGGGATCGCTCACCATTGGATCATAAATGTTGAAAAAGACACGCATGTGCCTTTTTACCAAAATCGATTGATGTTTAGAGGTTGCGCACTTGGATTTTCTGTTTTTGGCGATCTGAAAAACGAAAGTTGGCTTCATGGGAAAAGTTGAATATCTCCCAAAGTTTAAGGAGTAAATTCGTAAATTTTTGGGAAAAGTGCTCCAATATAATGCACTTTCCAAAACTGTTGTTAAAATTTTTTAACATCGACTTATTAATACAAGAACTAATTATAAATTCATGAATTAATTTCAGTTAATAAAAAAGTTCCGCAAATCAGTTTGTATCCGCTACACCCAACAATTGTTTCTTAGATATCCAATGTATCTAATAAATATGATTTAATCGCGGACCTAGGTAAAATGTAGCGGTACAGATCATTTACATTCAGAAATTCGTAAAAAACGCACGTTTTCAGAGATTGTTTTATTTATAACTTTAGTATTGCGAGTATGGTTTCCAAAATTTTAAATATAGTCGAAAGAAAACGTCGTAATCTTTTCACAAAAAAATACAAAACCATAATCGGCAAAGGTATCCCGTAATTACAGGTGATTAAATAGTTGAAAAATGATTTTTTTTCATACATTTTTAATTTAAAAAAAATATGTACTCAACAAATCAAATATATAATTGTACGATGAAATGTTTCATTTATTACTGATTTAATAAAATATATTTTATTGCATTTGGTTAGGAAACACCCAAATTAGAGACGATTATTCAATTCAATAACACTTTACTCAAGAAACGAGAAAAAATATTCGTATGGAGATATCCCAAACTTCAATGTAATATAAATCGTGTATGCTAATTTTGACTGCATACTCAGTTTTTTCCTATTACGTAACATATTTTTGAAAATTGCTAATTTTAAGTCACTTTGACCACTTAAAGAATATCATGTAAATTTAAACAAAAATTAAACAGATTTCATGTTATTTTTTTTCAAAAATATTCCTACAGCGCTACCAATAATCAAAAAATAGTGTACAGCTTTAACAAATAGTCGTCTTTTTGACAAATCTTCCATATAAATGTATGCCAAAATCGACTACTATCTTTTTTATTGGTAACGTGGATTATTGATAACGCTGATATTGTTAGTTTTTAATATGGTAATTTAATTTAATTATTATTATTATCATAATGTTAATTATAAATAGTAAAATTGTTAACTGATCATAGATTATCTGTTTGATTCAACATGTTGTATCGTTAATGTAACAATTGTATAATGTTAGATATACATTGGATAACTTGTTAGAAAATCTCGATGTCTTGTTAAATTAAAATTGCAATAAAATGTAAGTAACAAAAAACGATTTTTTTATTTTATATAAGGACCTCTTCGCCTGTAGCTGTTCACAATCTTATTCGTATAAGCGGCACAACAACGTCCCTAACAAGGTTACTTCTTATTATTGAGTTTGAAGCTCCCGTGTCCAATGTTACTATATATGTTGTACAATCAATGAGTCCTTCGACAGTTAAGCTATTTGACTTTCGAGCAATTTGTGAGATGGGATTCTGGGGCAATCGGTTATGGGAGTCAGATCGTGCCCCGCAGAACTGACTCGTTTTAGTGTAAAGATAGTCTAAAATTGTTGTTATTTTCGACATGATCCTGTCGTTGGATTCTTCTATGGATTAATTTAATGCGCGCTTGCGTTTTTTAAGGCAATCACGTGCCATATGGTCATATGTATCACAATTGTAGTATTTACCTTTAAATTAGGTGTCATGGTTGGCAGCAGTATGTTCGGATTTATTGCTTGCTTTAACCGCTTGGCACACTACATGAAATAAGTCGTCGTTCTCCAAATCAATTCTACGCGCCTTTAGAGCCGGTCGGCACAACGTATTTGCAGTCTGCTGTGTAAGAGCTCTGGTAACCGTTTCCGTAAATGTTACCTTGGGCCCAGTCACTGTTACACGTTTTATCTCCTGATCGCGTATGCCAACGAACGTATCTATCTTGCCCTTTTTTATGAAATCAGTCGTTGAATCTGCATACGACAAATGCGCAAGCCTCTCGACGTCCGCTGCATACGCCTGCAATGTTTCACAATTTCTTTGCATTCGGCCCTTTAGTTCCATTCTGTAGATCTACTTCATGTGATCACTGCCATATTTGTGTTGCAGTGCAACCATAACCGCCAAATAACTGTTTCGATCTGCGACAGTCTGCAATACTTCGGCTGCACCTCCTTTTAGCGCCACGATAAGAGCGGCTACGCTGTCCTCATTGTTCCATCGATTACTTACAGCCATGGTCTTAAATTGCAGCTTGAAAATTTTGAAGGCTGTGGTTCCATCGTAAATCGGTGATTTTAGACTCGTACCACTAACAACATGCTGTGAAGGTCCATTTATCTGCAACACGTGCAAATCTTTCTTTATTTCCTGGATTTCTTAGTCTATACCATTTTCTAATCTTTGAATTTTATCATCAACATCATTCATATGCGTTTCGAGTTAATTTACTCTGCCATGGAGTGTTTTAGAATCTTCCAGAAGCTGTTTCGAATGTTCTTGAAACTGTTCGGAATTATCCTGAAGTTTCTGCTCTATTTTATTGGAATTTTCAAGAAGTTTCTGTTTCATTTTGTTGGAATTTTCTTGAAATTTTTGATCTTATTTGTTGGAATATTTTTGAGCTACTATCCGGAAATGTTGTTGCATAGCTCCGATCAATTGGCTCATATCAAAAACTTGGGTCTGTACTTTTTCCTCTGTGTCCAGATTTTTCGATGACGATGAGGCAGCGTCCGCGAGAAGAATGCCTTCGGCCTCCAATTCTTCCATTAGGCGCTTCTGCAGCTCTACTTTCGTACCAGCAGTTACAAGATTACGCGCCTTCTTAAGCTGGTCGACTTTAAGTTGATCGAATTCAACCATTTTGTATCACAATCCCACTTCTGACACCAATGCTACGAAAATTCAGTCTACGGAAAACTGTTCTATGAGTTCGTATCGCTGGATTGTGTACAAAATAAAAACACACTTATATTTGGTTTTAACTAGTAATATTCCAACTAATATTAATTAACTTTATTTAATTAAATAACAACTTAAAAAATAATCACTTTATATCAACTGCTGAATTTGTACAATTTAGCTTTACAATGTTCACTCACGAGACGCACTAGTTCACTATTAAATCACAACTGCACTGTGCCTCAGATGCGGTGCCCTTATGTACTGCATGCATCAGTTCCACACTTTTCGTTAATGACGCATGCTATTGGCATCTCATTCGCACTCATATGTGTCAATGTGCTGATCTTCCATCTCATTCTCGCACATTGCATAGTGCGCTGAATGATCTTCCACCTCTTTCTAACACATTGCATAGTGCACTGAATTGTCTTGCGTCTCATTTATTATTGTTGATTGCTTGCACAGTGCAGCAAATTACCTCTTTTCGTAATAATAATATATATATATATATATATATATATATATATATATATATATATATATATATATATATATATATATATATATATATATATATATATATTAGGGTTATTCAAAATTGGATCGATTTTTTATTTTCCCATGAATTCGCTCACCATACGATCAGAAAAGTTGAAATAGACACACACTTGCTACACACAGAAGTTGCGCACTTGGATTTTCTGTTTTTGGCGATCTGAAAAAAGTAAGTTTGCTTCAAGGGAAAAGTTAAATATCTCCCAAAGTTTAAGGAGTAAATTTACCAAATTTTGGGAAAAGTGCTCTAATATAATGTAGTTTCTAAAACTGTTGCTAACATTTCTTAACATCGACTTACTAATACACAAACTAATTTTAAATTCATGAATTAATATCAGTTAATTAAAAAATGTCCGCTACTCAGTTGGTATCCGCTACAACCAATAATTGTTTCTTAGATATCCAATGTATTTAATAAATATAATTTAAACGCGGGCCTAGGCAAAATATAGCGGTAAATATCGTCTACATTCAGAAATTCGTTTGTAACGCAAGTTTTCAAAGATTGATTTAATTATACCTTTAGTATTTGGAGTAGGGTGTCTTAAATTTTAATATATCGTGCAAAAAATACGTCTGAAAATGTTCACAAAAAATTATAAAACACATAATTGGTGAAGTTGTACCGAAATTATAGATATATACAATATAATCGACAAAAAATGCATTATTTTTATTTTAAATATAATTACTCAACAGAACAAAAATAAAATTCTATAATAGTGAAATGCAATATTTTTTACGTATTTAACAAAAAAAAATGTTATGGTAAGGAAACAACCGAGTCGATTATCCAATATACAATAACACTACTCAACAAATTGAGAAATAAAATAAAACGGAAACTATCAACAACGCATATTTTAAAACGTAGTAAATATGGAAAAAAAGTTTCTAATTTTAGTTAAAGTTATCAAGAGCATTGATAATCATATATCACTTTCTTATTTATCATTATATCCGAAATTCTAAAAAAATAATCCAAAAGTAGTCTATAAAATAAAAAAATCGTTTTTTGTTACTTACATTTTATTGCAATTTTAATTTAACAAGACATCGAGATTTTCTAACAAGTTATCCAATGTATATCTAACATTATACAATTGTTACATTAACGATACAACATGTTGAATCAAACAGATAATCTATGATCAGTTAACAATTTTACTATTTATAATTAACATTATGATAATAATAATAATTAAATTAAATTACCATATTAAAAACTAACAATATCAGCGTTATCAATAATCCACGTTACCAATAAAAAAGATAGTAGTCGATTTTGGCATACATTTATATGGAAGATTTGTCAAAAAGACGACTATTTGTTAAAGCTGTACACTATTTTTTGATTATTGGTAGCGCTGTAGGAATATTTTTGAAAAAAAATAACATGAAATCTGTTTAATTTTTGTTTAAATTTACATGATATTCTTTAAGTGGTCAAAGTGACTTAAAATTAGCAATTTTCAAAAATATGTTACGTAATAGGAAAAAACTGAGTATGCAGTCAAAATTAGCATACACGATTTATATTACATTGAAGTTTGGGATATCTCCATACGAATATTTTTTCTCGTTTCTTGAGTAAAGTGTTATTGAATTGAATAATCGTCTCTAATTTGGGTGTTTCCTAACCAAATGCAATAAAATATATTTTATTAAATCAGTAATAAATGAAACATTTCATCGTACAATTATATATTTGATTTGTTGAGTACATATTTTTTTTAAATTAAAAATGTATGAAAAAAAATCATTTTTCAACTATTTAATCACCTGTAATTACGGGATACCTTTGCCGATTATGGTTTTGTATTTTTTTGTGAAAAGATTACGACGTTTTCTTTCGACTATATTTAAAATTTTGGAAACCATACTCGCAATACTAAAGTTATAAATAAAACAATCTCTGAAAACGTGCGTTTTTTACGAATTTCTGAATGTAAATGATCTGTACCGCTACATTTTACCTAGGTCCGCGATTAAATCATATTTATTAGATACATTGGATATCTAAGAAACAATTGTTGGGTGTAGCGGATACAAACTGATTTGCGGAACTTTTTTATTAACTGAAATTAATTCATGAATTTATAATTAGTTCTTGTATTAATAAGTCGATGTTAAAAAATTTTAACAACAGTTTTGGAAAGTGCATTATATTGGAGCACTTTTCCCAAAAATTTACGAATTTACTCCTTAAACTTTGGGAGATATTCAACTTTTCCCATGAAGCCAACTTTCGTTTTTCAGATCGCCAAAAACAGAAAATCCAAGTGCGCAACCTCTAAACATCAATCGATTTTGGTAAAAAGGCACATGCGTGTCTTTTTCAACATTTATGATCCAATGGTGAGCGATCCCGATGACTTAGTTTTTTTTTGCATCACCCTAATATATATATATATATATATATATATATATATATATATATATATTAGGGTGATGCAAAAAAAAACTAAGTCATCGGGATCGCTCACCATTGGATCATAAATGTTGAAAAAGACACGCATGTGCCTTTTTACCAAAATCGATTGATGTTTAGAGGTTGCGCACTTGGATTTTCTGTTTTTGGCGATCTGAAAAACGAAAGTTGGCTTCATGGGAAAAGTTGAATATCTCCCAAAGTTTAAGGAGTAAATTCGTAAATTTTTGGGAAAAGTGCTCCAATATAATGCACTTTCCAAAACTGTTGTTAAAATTTTTTAACATCGACTTATTAATACAAGAACTAATTATAAATTCATGAATTAATTTCAGTTAATAAAAAAGTTCCGCAAATCAGTTTGTATCCGCTACACCCAACAATTGTTTCTTAGATATCCAATGTATCTAATAAATATGATTTAATCGCGGACCTAGGTAAAATGTAGCGGTACAGATCATTTACATTCAGAAATTCGTAAAAAACGCACGTTTTCAGAGATTGTTTTATTTATAACTTTAGTATTGCGAGTATGGTTTCCAAAATTTTAAATATAGTCGAAAGAAAACGTCGTAATCTTTTCACAAAAAAATACAAAACCATAATCGGCAAAGGTATCCCGTAATTACAGGTGATTAAATAGTTGAAAAATGATTTTTTTTCATACATTTTTAATTTAAAAAAAATATGTACTCAACAAATCAAATATATAATTGTACGATGAAATGTTTCATTTATTACTGATTTAATAAAATATATTTTATTGCATTTGGTTAGGAAACACCCAAATTAGAGACGATTATTCAATTCAATAACACTTTACTCAAGAAACGAGAAAAAATATTCGTATGGAGATATCCCAAACTTCAATGTAATATAAATCGTGTATGCTAATTTTGACTGCATACTCAGTTTTTTCCTATTACGTAACATATTTTTGAAAATTGCTAATTTTAAGTCACTTTGACCACTTAAAGAATATCATGTAAATTTAAACAAAAATTAAACAGATTTCATGTTATTTTTTTTCAAAAATATTCCTACAGCGCTACCAATAATCAAAAAATAGTGTACAGCTTTAACAAATAGTCGTCTTTTTGACAAATCTTCCATATAAATGTATGCCAAAATCGACTACTATCTTTTTTATTGGTAACGTGGATTATTGATAACGCTGATATTGTTAGTTTTTAATATGGTAATTTAATTTAATTATTATTATTATCATAATGTTAATTATAAATAGTAAAATTGTTAACTGATCATAGATTATCTGTTTGATTCAACATGTTGTATCGTTAATGTAACAATTGTATAATGTTAGATATACATTGGATAACTTGTTAGAAAATCTCGATGTCTTGTTAAATTAAAATTGCAATAAAATGTAAGTAACAAAAAACGATTTTTTTATTTTATAGACTACTTTTGGATTATTTTTTTAGAATTTCGGATATAATGATAAATAAGAAAGTGATATATGATTATCAATGCTCTTGATAACTTTAACTAAAATTAGAAACTTTTTTTCCATATTTACTACGTTTTAAAATATGCGTTGTTGATAGTTTCCGTTTTATTTTATTTCTCAATTTGTTGAGTAGTGTTATTGTATATTGGATAATCGACTCGGTTGTTTCCTTACCATAACATTTTTTTTTGTTAAATACGTAAAAAATATTGCATTTCACTATTATAGAATTTTATTTTTGTTCTGTTGAGTAATTATATTTAAAATAAAAATAATGCATTTTTTGTCGATTATATTGTATATATCTATAATTTCGGTACAACTTCACCAATTATGTGTTTTATAATTTTTTGTGAACATTTTCAGACGTATTTTTTGCACGATATATTAAAATTTAAGACACCCTACTCCAAATACTAAAGGTATAATTAAATCAATCTTTGAAAACTTGCGTTACAAACGAATTTCTGAATGTAGACGATATTTACCGCTATATTTTGCCTAGGCCCGCGTTTAAATTATATTTATTAAATACATTGGATATCTAAGAAACAATTATTGGTTGTAGCGGATACCAACTGAGTAGCGGACATTTTTTAATTAACTGATATTAATTCATGAATTTAAAATTAGTTTGTGTATTAGTAAGTCGATGTTAAGAAATGTTAGCAACAGTTTTAGAAACTACATTATATTAGAGCACTTTTCCCAAAATTTGGTAAATTTACTCCTTAAACTTTGGGAGATATTTAACTTTTCCCTTGAAGCAAACTTACTTTTTTCAGATCGCCAAAAACAGAAAATCCAAGTGCGCAACTTCTGTGTGTAGCAAGTGTGTGTCTATTTCAACTTTTCTGATCGTATGGTGAGCGATTTCATGGGAAAATAAAAAATCGATCCAATTTTGAATAACCCTAATATATATATATATATATATATATATATATATATATATATATATATATATATATATATATATATATATATATATATATATTATTATTACGAAAAGAGGTAATTTGCTGCACTGTGCAAGCAATCAACAATAATAAATGAGACGCAAGACAATTCAGTGCACTATGCAATGTGTTAGAAAGAGGTGGAAGATCATTCAGCGCACTATGCAATGTGCGAGAATGAGATGGAAGATCAGCACATTGACACATATGAGTGCGAATGAGATGCCAATAGCATGCGTCATTAACGAAAAGTGTGGAACTGATGCATGCAGTACATAAGGGCACCGCATCTGAGGCACAGTGCAGTTGTGATTTAATAGTGAACTAGTGCGTCTCGTGAGTGAACATTGTAAAGCTAAATTGTACAAATTCAGCAGTTGATATAAAGTGATTATTTTTTAAGTTGTTATTTAATTAAATAAAGTTAATTAATACTAGTTGGAATATTACTAGTTAAAACCAAATATAAGTGTGTTTTTATTTTGTACACAATCCAGCGATACGAACTCATAGAACAGTTTTCCGTAGACTGAATTTTCGTAGCATTGGTGTCAGAAGTGGGATTGTGATACAAAATGGTTGAATTCGATCAACTTAAAGTCGACCAGCTTAAGAAGGCGCGTAATCTTGTAACTGCTGGTACGAAAGTAGAGCTGCAGAAGCGCCTAATGGAAGAATTGGAGGCCGAAGGCATTCTTCTCGCGGACGCTGCCTCATCGTCATCGAAAAATCTGGACACAGAGGAAAAAGTACAGACCCAAGTTTTTGATATGAGCCAATTGATCGGAGCTATGCAACAACATTTCCGGATAGTAGCTCAAAAATATTCCAACAAATAAGATCAAAAATTTCAAGAAAATTCCAACAAAATGAAACAGAAACTTCTTGAAAATTCCAATAAAATAGAGCAGAAACTTCAGGATAATTCCGAACAGTTTCAAGAACATTCGAAACAGCTTCTGGAAGATTCTAAAACACTCCATGGCAGAGTAAATTAACTCGAAACGCATATGAATGATGTTGATGATAAAATTCAAAGATTAGAAAATGGTATAGACTAAGAAATCCAGGAAATAAAGAAAGATTTGCACGTGTTGCAGATAAATGGACCTTCACAGCATGTTGTTAGTGGTACGAGTCTAAAATCACCGATTTACGATGGAACCACAGCCTTCAAAATTTTCAAGCTGCAATTTAAGACCGTGGCTGTAAGTAATCGATGGAACAATGAGGACAGCGTAGCCGCTCTTATCGTGGCGCTAAAAGGAGGTGCAGCCGAAGTATTGCAGACTGTCGCAGATCGAAACAGTTATTTGGCGGTTATGGTTGCACTGCAACACAAATATGGCAGTGATCACATGAAGTAGATCTACAGAATGGAACTAAAGGGCCGAATGCAAAGAAATTGTGAAACATTGCAGGCGTATGCAGCGGACGTCGAGAGGCTTGCGCATTTGTCGTATGCAGATTCAACGACTGATTTCATAAAAAAGGGCAAGATAGATACGTTCGTTGGCATACGCGATCAGGAGATAAAACGTGTAACAGTGACTGGGCCCAAGGTAACATTTACGGAAACGGTTACCAGAGCTCTTACACAGCAGACTGCAAATACGTTGTGCCGACCGGCTCTAAAGGCGCGTAGAATTGATTTGGAGAACGACGACTTATTTCATGTAGTGTGTCAAGCGGTTAAAGCAAGCAATAAATCCGAACATACTGCTGCCAACCATGACACCTAATTTAAAGGTAAATACTACAATTGTGATACATATGACCATATGGCACGTGATTGCCTTAAAAAACGCAAGCGCGCATTAAATTAATCCATAGAAGAATCCAACGACAGGATCATGTCGAAAATAACAACAATTTTAGACTATCTTTACACTAAAACGAGTCAGTTCTGCGGGGCACGATCTGACTCCCATAACCGATTGCCCCAGAATCCCATCTCACAAATTGCTCGAAAGTCAAATAGCTTAACTGTCGAAGGACTCATTGATTGTACAACATATATAGTAACATTGGACACGGGAGCTTCAAACTCAATAATAAGAAGTAACCTTGTTAGGGACGTTGTTGTGCCGCTTATACGAATAAGATTGTGAACAGCTACAGGCGAAGAGGTCCTTATCAGAAGAAAGATTACCATGGAAATCACCATTTGTACAACGACAGATCAGCATGATTTTATAGTGGCGGAAATAGTAGACGAAATAATACTTGGCTTCGCTTCTGATGAAGATGTCAAGAGGTGGTAGGTTTAAGATGGCATTCAGTGCTTGACCAGGTGTAGTGGGAAAGGCACCCGTAACACCCAGACACACGGTTCTCTGAATCTTGGCAAGGCTAGTTGTCACGCACTTTCGCGACAACTT
The DNA here is from genome assembly GCA_951804985.1 of Dryomyza anilis. Lineage (NCBI taxonomy): Eukaryota > Metazoa > Arthropoda > Insecta > Diptera > Dryomyzidae > Dryomyza > Dryomyza anilis. The sequence continues at coordinate 59,366,781 of OX638131.1, forward strand.
GTTCCACCAGACTACCGATGCATATGATATCATCGGTCTTATCATTGCCGTGTAAATCCATAAGGTTTTGCTCGGCGATAGTCCCCATGTCTTCCCAAAAATTCCTCTGCATTGCCAGAAGACATTCAATGCTCGCGAAATTTTATTTTCAACATGTTTTGTCCAAAGTAGTTTACTATCTAGAATTAATCTCAGATATTTTACTTCGTTAGACAGAGGAATAGAGACACCCTTAAGTACTGGTAGAGATAATCCTGTCATTATTATTTTACTAGTTAAGAGAACAATCCCTGTTTTGTGAGGGTTGACGGAAATTCCGTTTGCAGTACACCAGCTGTCAATTCGGTTCAATGAGTTTTGTGTTTTAACACAGACCTCATTGAGGGAAAAGCCTGTGGCAAGAATGGCAACATCGTCTGCATAGGCCTGGGAATAGACACCTGGTCCATCAATATCGTTGAGCAGAGAGTCAACCAACATACACCGGAGCAAGGGGGAGAGAACGCCTCCTTGAGGACAACCTCTATACACCCCTGCCATAATATACTGACCGCACTCCGCCTCAGAGGTGATGGTCCTAAACATTAGCATGGACCTTAGCCATTTGACCAATGTTTCATCTATTCCATGCCATCTAGCTGCGTTGCACATTTCATCAAAAGTCGCATTATCAAAAGCACCCTCGATGTCAACAAATATGCCCATCACGTACATCTTCCTCTGAAAAGCATGCTCGATCTGGCCAACCAGATGTTGCAATGCTGTTTTACAGGATTTTCCACGTTGGTAGGCATGTTGTCTTGATGATAGTGGGTACATTGACATCGATGTTTTTCTGATGTGCAACTCAACTAGTCTTTCTAGACACTTTAGTATGAAGGACATCATACTAATGGGTCTCAAGCTCTTGGCTATGGAATAGTCTTCTCTTCCAACTATAGGAATAAAGGCTACTTTAACTAAACGCCTGGATGTCGGAATGAATGCCCATGCGAGACTTGCTCTAAAGATCTTCTTTAGGCATGGTAGCAATTGGGTTATACCTTCCTGCAGCATGACTGGGTGGATGCCATCCGTTCCAGGTGACTTGAAGCCATCAAAAGAGGCCACTGCGTATTGGATAGCTTAATCGTACACAACCAATCTGGCAACCTGCCAGTCATGTTTTGTCACATTAGAGTTGTTATTGCAGTCCCCAGTGCTGGGATTACAAAGTGGCCCTATGTAGATTTGATTTCCCGGAAAGTGAGTATCAACTAGGACATTGAGTGCCTCTGTCTTAGACTCAGTATACGAGCCATCAGGTCTCCGCCGTGAGTCCAGTCGAGCAGTTCGGTCTCTTTTAAGAAACTTGACCAATCGACTAGTCTCACTGCAGGATTCGATGCTACTGCAGAAGTCTTTATAAGAAACACGGACGTCTCAATACTTTCTTTGGTACGAATTCTGACAGGAATATTGAGGGAATTCTCAAGTTCATGTCTGAAGCGTGCCAAGTTCGTTTTTCTAGGGTTTCTTACCGTCATAGAGGGCAACACCTCTCGGTCAGTATGAAACTCGATATAACTGTGGTCCGATAAAGAATCTTCATTAAGAATCTTCCAGTTAAAGATTGACTCTCAGTCTACAGTTAGACAAAGTAAGGCAATCACTGCATGTTTTCTAGCAGTCACAAAAGTGGGTTTATCACCAGTGTTGTGAATGTTCAGATTGGAGGTCATGATGAAGTCAAGGAGTCTGGTACCTCGTGCGTTGCATTTACTGCTGCTCCACACAGTGTGTTGAGCATTAGCGTCACAGCAAAGAATAAGGCCGATCTCCTTAAGATCACAGTACTATATGAGCTATGGTTCTGTGGTTCTTAAATAGCTGTGATGTGAGGTAATGTATGCAACATGGAGAGCCGCTTACCTAGTAAAGCGGTAGCAGCTTTATAACGTTGCAGATTGATCTGAGTAAATCTCATGACAGGATAATTAACTCGTTTCTCATCATGTGCCTATTCATTTGGAATTGATTCGGAATTTGATCAGTCCCAAGAATAAGTTTAGATGGCTGTCGTACTTAGATAGCATGTTAGATGTCATGCTATCTAAGTACGACTTCTGGTCTAAGCCAACAATCTGGGTTGACCCCTCCTTGTCCTCCGGACCACGCTCTTGTTTATGGCTATAGATTTTACATCCGTTCGTTTCGATGCCCTGGTTTTGAGCACGTAGGCAGGCAAAAACTTGCGCTGTTTTCCTGATAGGACCAGGTATCCAGCATATTGCTCGCCTGCGTTTGGGTTCGTCTCCGCTGAAAACACCGAAGCGCGATTTGCCCAAAGGGGGGATTTTAGCAACGGCTGTGGCAATCCAATCGAAATTGGCTTTAGACGAGCATAGCACCTTCATGATGACATCACCCGTCTCATAGCCTTTTGCGTTTGCACTGAAACCGCCGGTGCTGACTAGCCGCCAAAGATGATCGGTGCAGTGTTTTACTTCTGCATCATTCATCTTTTGCTCCTTCCCAATTTGCCAAAAATCGCAACCGGAAGAGCTTTGCGAGCAGCATCACGATATGATACTGCTTGCCTACCTCCGGAACATGAAGCGCCAGTGCTCTTGCTTGTTGAAGCAATATTACTGGAAACTGTCGAGTTCTGGGAGTTACGGGGTTTCGTAGTTGCAGTGAAGGTTTTAAACTTCTTGGCATTCTGCTTCTCAGGTGCATTGGCAGCCACCACCACAGCAGCAGATGGCCCGGCTTCAGTCGGAGTAACCTCCACCGATCTATCGCGTTTTTCTGTGGTAGCTGGGGAAGAGAAAACTCCAGCGTCGCCTTAAGCCTTTTCAGCCTCTTTGCGATCTTTCGCTTTATTCTTCCTTCTCCTTCTCACCTGGGCATCGGACAACCTGACCTGTGTATTCAGAGATCCGGGTCCGGTCTCCAATGGAAGTTTAGCTTCCAGTTGGGCGTCGTTCTCTCTAGGATTAGATGCTGGTAAGACACCACTTTCCTTCGTTCGACCCATGTTTCCAAATACGTGACAGAAAGGAGCCCTGAGAGGAAACAACACTGCACTGTCGGACAGTAGTCAATTCTAGCTCACCGTAAATACAGTTTTGCTCCAATATTTTGTTTATAAGTAATTGGTATTCCATTCTTTATATGGGCGTGATAGGCCTGCTTTCACGCCTAACATTCGCATTAAACTATATAACTTGACCATCGTAAGAGATATACTGATAATATTAGGTACTATGGTACATATCACAATTCTTAACCACTATACCAAATATGAGCCTGTTTTGTCAACTATAATGACAGAAAAGGCAAAACTGACATGTTAAAGTAACAAAATTTATTTAAATTATTTTACGATTTTCGTACTTTTCTCATCACTTAAACTCATTTTAAATGACGTGTGGCAAACTAATGCAGGAATGTTTAACACCATTAGAAAGAAGACATTTCAGACATTATGCCAGTGAAAATATTTATGAGATTTGGATGTCTACTTTTGTATAAAAAATACGTCATTTTTGTTTTATTTTTTTTGACAGATAATCAGGAAAAACATGAAAAGCCATTTGAAATTTTTGATACATAAGATGATAGTTCTCTCAATTCCCAATAATATAAAACTAACTCTCTGTATGTGGAGTATATATTGAAAGAGTTATGACTGTTTTAATGTAACCCATTTTTATTTCTTGAAAAGTACTTGTTTAATTTTTTCAATTTAAGCAAGCCTATAGAAGGATTTTTTTACTAGAGTGTATCATTTTTTGTTTGTTCTTTAGGTTCTCATAAATTATTATTAAAATTACATATTTTTAAACTTTCTGCTACAAACTTTAATTTCTGATTTTCGGCGAGCTAGACTAAGCTTTTCTCCCATAGTGAACTGTCGAGCAGCCATACAGTGGAGGATTAGTCGTAGGCATAGCCGAACCGACACTTTCCTCTACTGGTAAGAAAACCACTGCGTTGCCGTTATCCTCCTCTAGATTCCTAGCTGTCTCATAAATTTGGGAGAAGGAGGGGCACGATGAACCACCTGCTACAGGAGCAGAAAAGTTCATCGTACCAGGGTTGGTTGCGTGGATTGAGTTCCCCAGAATCCTTTCCTCAGCCGCCGAAGTGGGTGGATTGCCACTTTTACCACCTGGAGTAGTTATATCTTTATGTTGACCCATCGCGGTAGTGTAGAGTTTCTTTAGAGTCTGCCACCCCACCAATAACAATGACTATGGTAGTAATTAGTTCTTTACTCATCACAAGCCTGTCTGACAAGGGTGACCCTACCAGAAACTTAAAAAAGTTTCCGTCAACTTAGCCTTATTGAGTCATTGTAATTTAAGCCCCCACACCACGTCAAGGTAACCACCACGTGGTGATTTCCAGTAACGTGCAAAGTGGTTACTGGCAAGTAGAAATCGATAAAAAGCATAGAGAGAAGACCACATTCAGTACTTGCGATGGATTATGGCAATTTTTGGTAATGCCGTTTGGACTATGTTAATGGAGCATGTATTGAAAGGTCTACACTGGAAAACTTGCCTGGTATACCTTGATGACATAATTGTCATGGGCAAGGACTTTGACGAGCATCTAAGAAATTTAGAGGAAGTATTCTTTCGATTGGAAAATGCGGATCTACAATTTAGCCCAAAGAAATGCTCACTTTTCAAGAAAGAAGTCAAGTATCTGGGTCATCGAGTTACTACGGAAGGAGTGCATACCGATGAAGATAAAATAGTTGCAGTAAAGGAGTGACCCAGACCGCAAAACCTACATGATATTCGAAGTTTCTTGGGGCTCTGTACATACTACAGACGATTTGTTCAAGGTTTTTCCAATGTTGCTAGCAGTCTGCACGAGTTGACAAGATTTCAATGGGGCGATGCTAAAGAAAGGGCGTTTTTGAAATAAAAAGATCTACTGTGCTCGGCACCAATTCTTGCGTATCAAATTCTAGGTGAGAAATGTATACTTGATACGGATGCAAGTGGATACGGAATAGGCGGAGTTCTCTCTCAAGTGATCAATGGCCAAGAAAAAGTGATCGCATACTACAGTCAAATCTTATCCAAGCTCGAGCGAATTACTGTGTCACCAGGCCGGAGCTACTTGCTGTAATCGAAAGTGTAAAAAAATTTCCAAAAATATCTGTACTTGAAAACCGATCACGCCGCACTGAGATGCTTACTTCAGTTCAAAGACCCAGAAGACCAAATTGCGCGTTGGATAGAGCGATTACAGAGTTACGATTTTACCATCGAACATCGTAAAGGAGGTCATCATGGAAATGCAGATGCTCTGTCACGACGACTGTGTAAACTTGACATTCGTTTGCTGAATGTTTTACCCGATTAAAAATGGACTCCGGAACAAATTAAAATTGATCAAAAGAGTGATTCCGATCTCACAAAAATCATTATGTTCAAGGAATAGCAAAGAAAACTATCATGGGAAGAGATAGCTGCCGACAGCCCAATAACTAAGGCTAACTGCGCATAGTGGCAGAGCTTAAAGCTACAAGATAGTTGTCATTATCGTGTATGGGAAAGTGAAGATGACACCCCCGCTCGAAGTTTGATTTTTGTTCCCAAGTAAAAAGTAAAAGAGATATTAGCAGAATAACATGGTGGATCTGGAAGAGGTCATTTAGGTATAAATGGTCGAAAAAGTAAAGAAACGATTTTATTGGATTGGATGCCATGAGTCGGTCGTCGATTGGATTCACAGTTGTCCGTAATGTGTACCAGCAAAAGGACCAACCGTGAGAAGTCGCGGCAGGATGCATCAGTACAACGTAGGAGTACCATTCGAGCGTATTGCCATGGATGTCGCCGGGCCGTTTCCTATCAGTGATGCGGGTAATAAGTATGTACTTGTCGTCATCGACTACTTCAGAAAGTGGCTTGAAGTGTATCCCATGCCGAATCAACATGCCACAACAGCTGCGGATGCATTAGGTAAAAACTGGGTAAGCCGTTTTGGAGTACCGTTCGAATTGCATTCAGATCAAGGCAGAAATTTCGAATCAGATGTACTTAAAGAAGCATGCATGTCCTCGACATACACAAAACACGAACAACGCAATTGCACCCGCAATCTGATGGCATGAAGGAGAGATTCCATTGGACTTTGGAAGGGTATCTCAGAAAAGTGGCGTATAAAATCAAAAAGATTGGAATACACACATACCACAGTTTCTCATTGCTTATCCAACGGCGGTTCATGACACCGGTGGTTCATGACACTTCGCCTGCAAAAATTGTTTTTGGAACAGACTTTAGATTACCTGCGGATTTAAAGTTTGGTGCGAGTTCTTCAGGTGGAATTCCTGTACACAATTATGTTTCCAGAAAAAGTGAGGAAATGAACGAAGTGCATCAATTTGTTAGGCAGCGTACACAATTTGCGAGTGATAAGATGAAGGCGAGATACGACTTGCGCACAAATTTAGAGAGATTTACGAAAGGAGAACTTGTTTTTTTCTATAACCTACAAAGGAAGAAAGGCTTATCCCCTAAGCTAGAAACACACTGGGAAGGATCATATAAGATACTTAAAAGAATTAACGATGTCGTGCATCGGATCCAGAATACTGCAGGCGCTAGACGAAAAATGAAAGTAGTACATTAGGAAAGGTTGGCTCCGTATAGAGACAGAGAGAGGATTAACAGATTTAGGTAGAGGGCAGTGTTAGGAAATTTGCTCCACTGTGCAAGCAATCAGCAATAATAGATAAGACGCAAGACAATTCAGCGCACTAAAGAATATGTTAGAAAGAGACGGAAGATCATTCAGCACACTATGCAATGTGCGAGAAAGAGATGGAAGATCAGCACATTGAAACACATGAGTGCAAATGAGACGCCAATAGCAGGCGTCATTCACGAAACGAGTAGAAGTTTCTCGAAGCATGTCGAACCGTGTCTAAACGTATCGAATCGTGTCGAACTGATGCATGTATTACATAAGGGCGCCGCATCTAAGGCACAGCGGAGTTATGATATAATAGTGAACTAGTGCATCTCGTGAGTGAACACTGTAAAGCTAAATTGTACAAATAAGTGATTATTTTTTAAGTTGTTATTTAATTAAATAAAGTTAATTAATACTAGTTGAAATAATACTAGTTAAAACCAAATATAAATGTGTTTTTATTTTGTACACAATCCAGCGATACGAACTCGTAGAGCAGTTTTCCGCAGACTGAATTTTCGTAACATTGGTGTGGGATTGAAACGGCATTGTGATACAAAATGATTGAATTCGATCAACTTAAAGTCGACCAGCTAAAAAAGGCGCTATTGATTAGTAATCTTGTAACTGCTGGTACAAAAGTAGAGCTGCAGAAGTGCCTAATGGAAGAATTGGAGGCCCAAGGCATTCTTCTCGCGGAGGACGAATTTGAAATTGAAGCTGCCTCATCGTCATCGAAAAATCTGGACACAGAGGGGAAAGTACAGACCCAAGTTTTTGATATAAGCTAATTCATCAGAGCTATGCAACAACAAATACAGATAATAGCTCAAGAAAATTCCAACAAATAAGACAAACAATTTCTGGAAAAATCAAAACAACTTCAAGAAACTTCCAACAAAAAGGAACAGAAGCTTCAAGAAAATTCTAACAAAATGGAACAGAAACTTCTTGAAAATTCCAATAAAATGGAGCAGAAACTTCAGGAAAATTCCGAACAGCTTCAAGAACATTCGAAACAGCTTCTGGAAGATTCTAAAACACTCCATGGCAAAGTAAATGAACTCGAAGCGCATATGAATGATGTTGATGATAAAGTTCAAATTTTAGAAAATGGTATAGACAAAGAAATCCATGGACCTTCACAGCATGTTGTTAGTGGTACGAGTCTAAAATCACCGATTTACGATGGAACCACAGCCTTCAAAATTTTCAAGCTGCAATTTAAGACCATGGCTGTAAGTAATCGATGGAACAATGAAGACAGCGTAGCCGCTCTTATCGTGGCGCTAAAAGGAGGCGTCGCAATACTTCGGCTGCGCCTCCTTTTAGCGCCACGATAAGAGCGGCTACGCTGTCTTCATTGTTCCATCACACACAGAAAAATCGTCTTTTGGCATGAGGTTAATTGAACCAACGTTTCAGTGTTGCAGCCGAAATACATTTGTTGTAGCCTCATGTCATTAAAATCAAGGTACCATTATTTACTCTATCCGAAATGTTAGACCGCGCAACTGCATGTTCGGTTGTCGTAACCTCATGATTGCATTTTTCATTCTGCCACAATTTGACGTTTGTGCATTTGTTATGGCATCTGAGTACGTTATTGTATCAACAAAATAAATGACAACCGCAACCTCATATCTATCAGCAGTTCGGTTGGCAGTTTCTTGCCAAAAATTATGGATACATGTAGAAATAAATAAACGTCAAAAATGTTCACAAGTGGCAAACCATAGGAAATTCATTAATTAAGTAAAAATGCGAAATAAATATATGAATATTAATAAAATCATCAATGAATTCAATACAAATGGCTGTTTAGCTAGTGCAATATTATAGAAATATATGACCAATGTGGCATTATATATAATTTTTTATATAGAAAAATGTTCACAAATAAGTTTTCTATATAAAAAAATATTCTCAAATAAAATTTCAATTGGAGGTTTCGGCATGCTTGCTGACTTGGAGGTTTAAACAACCTCATGCTAACTGAATAGGAGGTTGGCACAACCTCATTTGTGCTGACTAGGAGGTTGGTACAACTTCTGCCAACACAGGCTCTCTGCCAACACAGAGATCCAGCATTGATTGTGACCAGAGCCCGAAAATTAAGCAAGTTATCGCTCATAAAAATAGAAAAATACCACCTAATTCCGAAGTAATTGTTTGAGCGAAATTATATGAGGATTGTGGGTAACATAGTGGTAGGAAGAACACTTGTTGAGGCGGAGAAAGACAGAATTGTACCTATAAGAGTTCTCAATTTGGAAAACTCGTCAAATTAAGTCAAAAGGGAACAGTGATAGGCCAGTGTCAAAAGGCATCAGCGATTATAAATTGTGAGTCAAATAAAGCAAAGGACTATGTCACATCGCAAATAAACAAACAATCTTCTCACAAGTTTATAAATGAGTGAACGATGGATTTGGCTGCTAAAGAAAAGGGTCAAGTTCAAAATCTAATTGATAAATATCGGTGTATATTTGCTGAAAATGGCCAAAAGGATGGCAGAACTGCCATTGTAAAACATCGAAAATACACTGGTTGTTCTAACCCAATTCGTCAAGCACCAAGAAGGGTACCACTTGCGAAAAGAGACAAAGTATTACATTTGGTTGAAGAAAACACACAACTGGCGTGGTGGAACCATCTGAGAGTCCATGGAGGTCACCAGTAGTATTGGTGAAAAAGAAGGACGGTAATACTCGATTCTGCGTTGATTACCGAAAGCTCAATGATGTTACCACTGCCCAGAATCGATGACACCTTGAATACACTATCTAATGCTAAGTGGTTTTCCACGTTGGACTTGCAAAGCTGTTACTGGCAAGTAGAAATCGATAAAAAGGATAGAGAGAAGACCGCATTCAATACAGGCGATCGATTATGGCAATTTTTGGTAATGCCGTTTGGATAATGTAATGCTCCAGCCACATTCGAGCAGTTAATGGAGCATGTATTGAAAGGTCTACACTTTAAAACTTGCCTGGTATACCTTGATGACATAATTGTCATGGGCAAGGACTTTGACGAGCATCTAAGAAATTTAGAGAAAGTATTCTTTCGATTGGAAAATGCGGATCTACAACTTAGCCCAAAGAAATGCTCACTTTTCAAGAAAGAAGTCAAGTATCTGGGTCATCGAGTTACTACGGAAGGAGTGCATACCGATGAAGATAAATAGTTGCAGTAAAGGAGTGACCCAGACCGCAAAACCTACATGATATTCGAAGTTTCTTGGGGCTCTGTACATACTACAGACGATTTGTTCAAGGTTTTTCCAATGTTGCTAGCAGTCTGCACGAGTTGACAAGATTTCAATGGGGCGATGCTAAAGAAAGGGCGTTTTTGAAATAAAAAGATCTACTGTGCTCGGCACCAATTCTTGCGTATCCAATTCTAGGTGAGAAATGTATACTTGATACGGATGCAAGTGGATACGGAATAGGCGGAGTTCTCTCTCAAGTGATCAATGGCCAAGAAAAAGTGATCGCATACTACAGTCAAATCTTATCCAAGCTCGAGCGAATTACTGTGTCACCAGGCCGGAGCTACTTGCTGTAATCGAAAGTGTAAAAAATTTCCAAAAATATCTGTACTTGAAAACCGATCACGCCACACTGAGATGGTTACTTCAGTTCAAAGACCCAGAAGACCAAATTGCGCGTTGGATAGAGCGATTACAGAGTTACGATTTTACCATCGAACATCGTAAAGGAGGTCATCATGGAAATGCAGATGCTCTGTCACGACGACTGTGTAAACTTGACATTCGTTTGCTGAATGTTTTACCCGATTAAAAATGGACTCCGGAACAAATTAAAATTGATCAAAAGAGTGATTCCGATCTCACAAAAATCATTATGTTCAAGGAATAGCAAAGAAAACTATCATGGGAAGAGATAGCTGCCGACAGCCCAATAACTAAGGCTAACTGCGCATAGTGGCAGAGCTTAAAGCTACAAGATAGTTGTCATTATCGTGTATGGGAAAGTGAAGATGACACCCCCGCTCGAAGTTTGATTTTTGTTCCCAAGTAAAAAGTAAAAGAGATATTAGCAGAATAACATGGTGGATCTGGAAGAGGTCATTTAGGTATAAATGGTCGAAAAAGTAAAGAAACGATTTTATTGGATTGGATGCCATGAGTCGGTCGTCGATTGGATTCACAGTTGTCCGTAATGTGTACCAGCAAAAGGACCAACCGTGAGAAGTCGCGGCAGGATGCATCAGTACAACGTAGGAGTACCATTCGAGCGTATTGCCATGGATGTCGCCGGGCCGTTTCCTATCAGTGATGCGGGTAATAAGTATGTACTTGTCGTCATCGACTACTTCAGAAAGTGGCTTGAAGTGTATCCCATGCCGAATCAACATGCCACAACAGCTGCGGATGCATTAGGTAAAAACTGGGTAAGCCGTTTTGGAGTACCGTTCGAATTGCATTCAGATCAAGGCAGAAATTTCGAATCAGATGTACTTAAAGAAGCATGCATGTCCTCGACATACACAAAACACGAACAACGCAATTGCACCCGCAATCTGATGGCATGAAGGAGAGATTCCATTGGACTTTGGAAGGGTATCTCAGAAAAGTGGCGTATAAAATCAAAAAGATTGGAATACACACATACCACAGTTTCTCATTGCTTATCCAACGGCGGTTCATGACACCGGTGGTTCATGACACTTCGCCTGCAAAAATTGTTTTTGGAACAGACTTTAGATTACCTGCGGATTTAAAGTTTGGTGCGAGTTCTTCAGGTGGAATTCCTGTACACAATTATGTTTCCAGAAAAAGTGAGGAAATGAACGAAGTGCATCAATTTGTTAGGCAGCGTACACAATTTGCGAGTGATAAGATGAAGGCGAGATACGACTTGCGCACAAATTTAGAGAGATTTACGAAAGGAGAACTTGTTTTTCTCTATAACCTACAAAGGAAGAAAGGCTTATCCCCTAAGCTAGAAACACACTGGGAAGGATCATATAAGATACTTAAAAGAATTAACGATGTCGTGCATCGGATCCAGAATACTGCAGGCGCTAGACGAAAAATGAAAGTAGTACATTAGGAAAGGTTGGCTCCGTATAGAGACAGAGAGAGGATTAACAGATTTAGGTAGAGGGCAGTGTTAGGAAATTTGCTCCACTGTGCAAGCAATCAGCAATAATAGATAAGACGCAAGACAATTCAGCGCACTAAAGAATATGTTAGAAAGAGACGGAAGATCATTCAGCACACTATGCAATGTGCGAGAAAGAGATGGAAGATCAGCACATTGAAACACATGAGTGCAAATGAGACGCCAATAGCAGGCGTCATTCACGAAACGAGTAGAAGTTTCTCGAAGCATGTCGAACCGTGTCTAAACGTATCGAATCGTGTCGAACTGATGCATGTATTACATAAGGGCGCCGCATCTAAGGCACAGCGGAGTTATGATATAATAGTGAACTAGTGCATCTCGTGAGTGAACACTGTAAAGCTAAATTGTACAAATAAGTGATTATTTTTTAAGTTGTTATTTAATTAAATAAAGTTAATTAATACTAGTTGAAATAATACTAGTTAAAACCAAATATAAATGTGTTTTTATTTTGTACACAATCCAGCGATACGAACTCGTAGAGCAGTTTTCCGCAGACTGAATTTTCGTAACATTGGTGTGGGATTGAAACGGCATTGTGATACAAAATGATTGAATTCGATCAACTTAAAGTCGACCAGCTAAAAAAGGCGCTATTGATTAGTAATCTTGTAACTGCTGGTACAAAAGTAGAGCTGCAGAAGTGCCTAATGGAAGAATTGGAGGCCCAAGGCATTCTTCTCGCGGAGGACGAATTTGAAATTGAAGCTGCCTCATCGTCATCGAAAAATCTGGACACAGAGGGGAAAGTACAGACCCAAGTTTTTGATATAAGCTAATTCATCAGAGCTATGCAACAACAAATACAGATAATAGCTCAAGAAAATTCCAACAAATAAGACAAACAATTTCTGGAAAAATCAAAACAACTTCAAGAAACTTCCAACAAAAAGGAACAGAAGCTTCAAGAAAATTCTAACAAAATGGAACAGAAACTTCTTGAAAATTCCAATAAAATGGAGCAGAAACTTCAGGAAAATTCCGAACAGCTTCAAGAACATTCGAAACAGCTTCTGGAAGATTCTAAAACACTCCATGGCAAAGTAAATGAACTCGAAGCGCATATGAATGATGTTGATGATAAAGTTCAAATTTTAGAAAATGGTATAGACAAAGAAATCCATGGACCTTCACAGCATGTTGTTAGTGGTACGAGTCTAAAATCACCGATTTACGATGGAACCACAGCCTTCAAAATTTTCAAGCTGCAATTTAAGACCATGGCTGTAAGTAATCGATGGAACAATGAAGACAGCGTAGCCGCTCTTATCGTGGCGCTAAAAGGAGGCGTCGCAATACTTCGGCTGCGCCTCCTTTTAGCGCCACGATAAGAGCGGCTACGCTGTCTTCATTGTTCCATCACACACAGAAAAATCGTCTTTTGGCATGAGGTTAATTGAACCAACGTTTCAGTGTTGCAGCCGAAATACATTTGTTGTAGCCTCATGTCATTAAAATCAAGGTACCATTATTTACTCTATCCGAAATGTTAGACCGCGCAACTGTATGTTCGGTTGTCGTAACCTCATGATTGCATTTTTCATTCTGCCACAATTTGACGTTTGTGCATTTGTTATGGCATCTGAGTACGTTATTGTATCAACAAAATAAATGACAACCGCAACCTCATATCTATCAGCAGTTCGGTTGGCAGTTTCTTGCCAAAAATTATGGATACATGTAGAAATAAATAAACGTCAAAAATGTTCACAAGTGGCAAACCATAGGAAATTCATTAATTAAGTAAAAATGCGAAATAAATATATGAATATTAATAAAATCATCAATGAATTCAATACAAATGGCTGTTTAGCTAGTGCAATATTATAGAAATATATGACCAATGTGGCATTATATATAATTTTTTATATAGAAAAATGTTCACAAATAAGTTTTCTATATAAAAAAATATTCTCAAATAAAATTTCAATTGGAGGTTTCGGCATGCTTGCTGACTTGGAGGTTTAAACAACCTCATGCTAACTGAATAGGAGGTTGGCACAACCTCATTTGTGCTGACTAGGAGGTTGGTACAACTTCTGCCAACACAGGCTCTCTGCCAACACAGAGATCCAGCATTGATTGTGACCAGAGCCCGAAAATTAAGCAAGTTATCGCTCATAAAAATAGAAAAATACCACCTAATTCCGAAGTAATTGTTTGAGCGAAATTATATGAGGATTGTGGGTAACATAGTGGTAGGAAGAACACTTGTTGAGGCGGAGAAAGACAGAATTGTACCTATAAGAGTTCTCAATTTGGAAAACTCGTCAAATTAAGTCAAAAGGGAACAGTGATAGGCCAGTGTCAAAAGGCATCAGCGATTATAAATTGTGAGTCAAATAAAGCAAAGGACTATGTCACATCGCAAATAAACAAACAATCTTCTCACAAGTTTATAAATGAGTGAACGATGGATTTGGCTGCTAAAGAAAAGGGTCAAGTTCAAAATCTAATTGATAAATATCGGTGTATATTTGCTGAAAATGGCCAAAAGGATGGCAGAACTGCCATTGTAAAACATCGAAAATACACTGGTTGTTCTAACCCAATTCGTCAAGCACCAAGAAGGGTACCACTTGCGAAAAGAGACAAAGTATTACATTTGGTTGAAGAAAACACACAACTGGCGTGGTGGAACCATCTGAGAGTCCATGGAGGTCACCAGTAGTATTGGTGAAAAAGAAGGACGGTAATACTCGATTCTGCGTTGATTACCGAAAGCTCAATGATGTTACCACTGCCCAGAATCGATGACACCTTGAATACACTATCTAATGCTAAGTGGTTTTCCACGTTGGACTTGCAAAGCTGTTACTGGCAAGTAGAAATCGATAAAAAGGATAGAGAGAAGACCGCATTCAATACAGGCGATCGATTATGGCAATTTTTGGTAATGCCGTTTGGATAATGTAATGCTCCAGCCACATTCGAGCAGTTAATGGAGCATGTATTGAAAGGTCTACACTTTAAAACTTGCCTGGTATACCTTGATGACATAATTGTCATGGGCAAGGACTTTGACGAGCATCTAAGAAATTTAGAGAAAGTATTCTTTCGATTGGAAAATGCGGATCTACAACTTAGCCCAAAGAAATGCTCACTTTTCAAGAAAGAAGTCAAGTATCTGGGTCATCGAGTTACTACGGAAGGAGTGCATACCGATGAAGATAAATAGTTGCAGTAAAGGAGTGACCCAGACCGCAAAACCTACATGATATTCGAAGTTTCTTGGGGCTCTGTACATACTACAGACGATTTGTTCAAGGTTTTTCCAATGTTGCTAGCAGTCTGCACGAGTTGACAAGATTTCAATGGGGCGATGCTAAAGAAAGGGCGTTTTTGAAATAAAAAGATCTACTGTGCTCGGCACCAATTCTTGCGTATCCAATTCTAGGTGAGAAATGTATACTTGATACGGATGCAAGTGGATACGGAATAGGCGGAGTTCTCTCTCAAGTGATCAATGGCCAAGAAAAAGTGATCGCATACTACAGTCAAATCTTATCCAAGCTCGAGCGAATTACTGTGTCACCAGGCCGGAGCTACTTGCTGTAATCGAAAGTGTAAAAAATTTCCAAAAATATCTGTACTTGAAAACCGATCACGCCACACTGAGATGGTTACTTCAGTTCAAAGACCCAGAAGACCAAATTGCGCGTTGGATAGAGCGATTACAGAGTTACGATTTTACCATCGAACATCGTAAAGGAGGTCATCATGGAAATGCAGATGCTCTGTCACGACGACTGTGTAAACTTGACATTCGTTTGCTGAATGTTTTACCCGATTAAAAATGGACTCCGGAACAAATTAAAATTGATCAAAAGAGTGATTCCGATCTCACAAAAATCATTATGTTCAAGGAATAGCAAAGAAAACTATCATGGGAAGAGATAGCTGCCGACAGCCCAATAACTAAGGCTAACTGCGCATAGTGGCAGAGCTTAAAGCTACAAGATAGTTGTCATTATCGTGTATGGGAAAGTGAAGATGACACCCCCGCTCGAAGTTTGATTTTTGTTCCCAAGTAAAAAGCAAAAGAGATATTAGCAGAATAACATGGTGGATCTGGAAGAGGTCATTTAGGTATAAATGGTCGAAAAAGTAAAGAAACGATTTTATTGGATTGGATGCCATGAGTCGGTCGTCGATTGGATTCACAGTTGTCCGTAATGTGTACCAGCAAAAGGACCAACCGTAAGAAGTCGCGGCAGGATGCATCAGTACAACGTAGGAGTACCATTCGACATATTGCCATGGATGTCGCCGGGCTGTTTCCAATCAGTGATGTTGTGTATCATAATCGTAGAGTTCACTGCTTACATATGATCCACTGTTGTGTACCATAATCGTGGAACTTACAGCGTGCTTATGATCCACAACATAACATAACCAGTATATTTTTCTTTATGGCATACTTTTAGGGTTAAGCATTATGCATGTTAAACACAAAACAGCATTTAATTGTATTGGCGCACACAGCTTAACATAGCACAGGTATACACGCCCACGTTAAATAGGTCACTCAGATAAACGCTGACTTAGTTATTTTAGAATGATGAAAGTACTCAATTTATTGTGAAATTATAAATACGCTGACTAAGTTATTTTAGCATGATGAAATTACTCAATTTATTGTGAAATTATAAGAATACGAGGTGTTAAGTAGAAGTTAAGTATAGACTAAGAATCGATTGTTTTCGATAAGCTGAACTGTCTACAACTAAGTGTTAAGTATAAGTGTAACCAACTTTTAAAGCGAAATAAAGTGTCTTGAAGTAAAAAAGACTCGGTTGTTTTAAATAATATAAAGAAAGTGAAAAGGACTCAGTAAGTATAAATAGGATCAAGTTAAAGTCAAGAAGGACCTTTTTAGTATACAACATTTTGGCGCAGCCGGTTTCTCAAACAACGCTCTCAGGGACCGAGAGAAGAAGGACGATAGAAGGAAGAAAAGAACTAAAAATCACAAAATAAATGGTGATTATTTAATTTTTTGTTTTGAAAATACGTGAGTAACAGCAGAAAATTTAAACAATTATTACAGTGTTTAATAAAGTAAGAAATACAAATTGAATAAATAAAGGAAATTTATTAAATAAAATTTATTTAATATTAAACTCAGATAAGTAAATAAAATTATTTCTAAAATTAATATGAAACGGAATTTTTGAATTTTTTTTTTAAATTTAAAAAATTTTAGTACATTTAAAATATTATTTTCATTTTAAAATTTAAATGAGAATAAAATAACATTTTAAAGATTTTGAAAATTTGAAATATTTTTTTTTTTAATTTTTATAACATGGTCAATTTAATTAAAAATTTTATATTATTATAAAATATCTGATTTTAGTCAACAGATTTAAAATTTAAAAAATTTATTATATTTTTTTTAACATTGTGGAGCTACGTGAACTGTTGAGTGTTCTAGGAAATAAATTGGAATTTTTTTTGTCGTTGATAAATATATGGCGGAATTGGAACAATTACAGTTAGCATACGGAAACATACTAGGGCAATTGGACAGGTTTACGGATAAATTGTGGGCTCAAATTAGCCTCGAAGTAAATAATAAAGAACATTTACAATTAATAAAAAATAAAGTTAATAACACAAAGGTTTTTTCTAAAGTAGAAGGAGTAGATGTCGTGTTCGAAGAATTAATATATTTCTTGGAACACAAAAGTGAGAATAAAATAAAAGAGATAGAAGGCTGGAAAGGCGAATTTGCTGCATTAACTAAAAAAATAAACGATAAATTAGCAGAAAAACAGGATTTGTTAGACCACGCCTGCGGTATAGAGGCGGAAAACGAAAAATTAAGAGCATTGTTGAAAGATAAAGATATTTCTGATGAATCAGTAGCTAGGGCACTACGTCAACAACCAAGGTTAGAATTCGAATCAGTCGAAGAGGCAAATAACAAAGTAAGGGAATTGGATTCGAAAATCAGATTTTTAGAGGCGGAAGTAAACTTAGCACACGAAACATCGTTATACCATAAAGAAGCTTTAAGAATAGAAGAAAATTTAGAAAGCATAACAAAAGATATAACAATAATTGAAATGCCGACAGACGATATTTCGAAATGCGTACGAAATCTGGTCCCGGTGTTCAAGGGCGAAGATTCACCGTTCCTAAAAACGGAGCTTCTTAGATTTATAGACGGTTGTAAGGCAGCGAACCTTAAAATAACTGAAGAAAATCAGGAGGAATTTATGATTTGTATTAAACTGCGTCTTGATGGAGATGCATACGAATTAGTGAGGACCAAGAATATAAATGATTTAGATGAGTTGTTTGAATTACTTAAAAGCACATATTTAAAGGTGGCTACATTAGATTCAGTTCAATACAACATAAGACAGGCATATCAAGGTGGAGGGGAAAGTTTAAGGGCGTTTGCAAGGCGTTTAGAAGTATTGCAGTCGAACGCAAACGACATAGCCGATACAATGTACAAAAAGAAAAACCTGCCAACAGATATTTTTAACACGGAACTATTAAATTCTGTGCTAACAGCATTTAAAGTGGGAGTGAGTGACCCGACTGTAAAGATACTACTGTTGAGTAGCAAGGCAGATAATTTAAATGATTTATTAGACGAAGCGTTAAGGGCAGAAGCCACCATACTGCGGGGGCCGAGATTACCGGAGGAACTGTATAGTTTTGAAAAAAGACCGAATGGAACCTCAGTTAGTAAAAATAATCAAGAAACTGATATTAGAAATTCACGACAAGATAGGGGTAAAAGTCAACAAAATAGAAATAATGGGAATACAGGGGGTGCCATGAAAAAGGGGCCAGTCTGTTCATTTTGCACAAGACCAGGACACACAAGGGATGACTGTTATTTGCGAAAAAATACACCATTTTGCAGAGAATGCGAGAAATACGGACATGAATCGAGTTGGAGATGTGGATCAAATAGACTGGAAGAACGCCAGGAGAACCAACAACAACCATTTCAGAATCAGCAGTACCAAGGGGGTTATAGAGGACTTCAGAATAACGGCTATCAACACCAACAGCAGCAAAATCAGAATCCGCAAGACAGCAATACTCGTAATAATAGAAATAATAATATTAATAATGGTAATGAAAATAATAGAAATAATAATCCGTTTAGAAATAACAATAGTAATAACAATAACGAACCTAATAGAACATACAGAAATAATAGGGCATGTTATGGGTGTGGTCAAGTCGGCCATATGATAGCGGATTGCCACGCCAAGAAAAATGTTGTGCCAAACAGTAGTAATGCTCACAATAGGGGAAACTACCACGGGCCCAGCCAAGGCAAATAAGCTGGGGTCCCGTTAACATTAGTAAAGTTAGGTCAAAGGTAGAAATAGTGGATCATACACCAAGGCAGCCTGTGATCACATTTGCTACCGCAGCTTCAAATAACAACCAAAAAATCGTGGGGGAAAATATCGTTCATCAAACGTCGAGAGTGACCGTTGATACATATGTTGAGCCACCGTGTTTGGTCTGTAAGGAGAAGTTGAAAGAGGAAAAAATGGGTGAAAATATTGTTCATCAAACGTCGGGAATGACCGTTGATACATATGTTGAGCCACCGTGTTTGGTTTGTAATGCAGTAGTAGGATTATTAGTTTATATCATACACTTTATAGGTATTGTGTCGATTACACTGGGGAACAAAATAATAAAATTAGCAGAATATGAAAAGTATAAGGGAACCTTTGGAGAGGAAGCAGTAGGGTATAAAGTAAAAAACATATTATCAAGAATATCAAAAAGTTTTGAAAATTTCGTAATAGAATATGATAAGAAGATTAGATGTCATATGAGTGAGTTTAGTAAAAGAAAGAATCGTATAATATGCAGTAGGCAGGGTGACTATTTCAAACTACCTAATGTAAGTGATGTTTTCATCGAAGTACCTTGTGAGGATGCTAAAAATGGAAAACTCATATTACTGGTAGATTCGGGAGCAGATGCTAGTATAGTAAAGGAGGGTTCGATGATACGACTTCCGGGTTTTGATAAAAATACTCAGAAAGACTTTAGTGGTGCTTTTGGGGGATGCGTAAGGACTTTAGGGACAATAAATATTCAGCACAATAGTATAGAGTGGTTCTGTTTAAAGATGCATGTAGTGGCACTTGAACAAGAAATACCCGCTGATGGAATAATAGAACGAGATAATATATGGAATAGGTCCATAATAAATGCCATAGATAAGAAGTTAATATTTTATGATCAAGATAAAAACAATACTATACAACTACCCATGAGGACACGGGCAGACATGGAAAATATTTTTCTAAATCAGGAATTAAAAGTAGAACCTAGAACCGCAAAGATAGTATCATTACGTTTAAAAACAAAAATTCCAATCGTCTTAATACATAAACAAGAAATTTGTCCAGGAGTATATTTGGGCGAAAGCATATCGAATGTTAGCAAAAATAGAGTTTATGTGTCCGTATTAAATGCTACAGAAAAAGAATTTATAATAGACAGTGCTTTTAAACCAAAATTCTCGAATTTCAATCAGTATAAGGAATCGGATATCAACAATTCTACAATAAATAGCATAAATTCAGTAAACATTACGAACAGAATTAACAAATTATTAGAGGAAATAAAAATTGATGGAACCTTGAATAAAGACGAAATTACATCTTTACAAAATCTGTGTATTTCGTATCATGATGTTTTTCATTTAGATGGCGATGAATTAACATACACGCCAGTACTTAAACATGAAATAATAACACAGTGGAACCAACCACCAATCAATCAAAAGCAATACAAATTGCCACACACACATAGAGATGAAATCAACAGACAGGTTAGTAAAATGTTGGATGACGGCATTATATCGCCAAGCATATCACCCTGGAATTCACCGATGTTGCTAGTTCCTAAGAAGAGCGGCAAGGACGGTAACAAAAAATGGAGGCTAGTTATAGATTTCCGTAAATTAAACGATGTGACAATTAAACAAGTATTTCCGATTCCTCGAATAGACGAAATATTAGACCAATTAGGTCACAGTCGCTATTTTTCAACTTTAGACTTGGCAAGTGGTTATCATCAGGTACTAGTTGAAGAAGGGGATATGGAAAAAACAGCTTTTAGTACAGGTCTTGGTTATTTCGAGTTTAACAGAATGCCTTTTGGTTTAACAGGGGCTCCAGCCACTTTCCAAAGAATAATGAATCACATATTAACAGGTTTACAGGGTATCGATTGCTTTGTTTATCTTGATGATATAGTGGTGTACGGAAAGAATTTAGCTGAACATGAGTTTAGGTTGAGTAGAGTATTGCAGAAATTAAGGGAACACAATCTAAAATTAAATACAGAAAAATGCCAGTTTTTGCGTCGCGAAGTTGTCTATTTAGGACATAAATGTTCGGAACTAGGTGCTCTGCCAGACCCCTCAAAGGTTGAATGCGTGAAAAATATTCCGGTACCAAGAAATAAAAAAGAAGTACAAGCGTTTTTGGGATTAATTAATTATTACAGAAAATTTATAAACAATATGGCAAAATTATCATTACCAATTAATAAATTACTTAGAAAGGATGTTAAATTCGCTTGGACAGACGATTGTCAAAGTTCATTTATTAAATTAAAAGAATCAATAATTTCACCACCCATTCTCGCATATCCAGATTTTACAAAACCTTTTTTACTTACAACAGATGCAAGTAACGAAGCAATAGGTGCGGTACTGTCACAAGGCAAAGTAGGGAGCGACCGACCAATAGCATTTGCTAGTAGGGCCTTAAATGGAGCAGAAAAAAATTACTCCACCATTGAAAAGGAATTTTTAGCTATAGTCTGGGCAACAAAAAATTTTAGAGCTTATCTTCTAGGCCGACATTTTCAAATTTATACAGATCATCAACCATTACGTAGCACAGCAAATCTCAAAGATCAGACATCAAGGTTAGCCCGTTTCAGGCATAAATTATCAGAATATGATTACGAAATATCTTACAAACCAGGTAAACAGAATTTGAACGCAGATACTTTAAGTAGAATTCCACATCCAGAACCAGATATTACTGCGGTCCAAATACGGTCTAAGACCACACAAAATAAATTAGATAATCAAATTTCAAAAACCAAACAACAAATGAGCACGCCAGTACTGGATGAAATAACAACAGACACCAAGAACGAATTAAACTCAAGTGTACTATTAACTGACCCAGAGGAAATTAAAACTGTTATAAAAGACTTTCATGACTCAGCATTAGGAGGTCACCAGGGCGCAGTGAAAACATATTTTAGAATCAGAAAACAATTTAAGTGGAAAGGTATGCAGAAACAAATAAAAGATTACGTTAAGAATTGTCAAAAATGCCAAGTAAATAAAAGTTCTAGGCTTACTAAAATGCCAATGGTTTTAACTGATACGCCTGTACGGCCATTCGGTAAAGTATACATGGATCTTGTAGGTATTTTACCGGAAACTATATCTGGAAATAAATATATATTAACTTTTCAAGATGATTTTTCAAAATATATGTGCTGCGTAGCTATCCCAGACGCAGAAGCAAGTACTGTAGCAAAAGCATTTTACGACGAAATTATTACAAGACATAACATACCAAAAGTATTGATAACCGACAATGGTTCGAATTTTGTTTCAAAATTATTTTCGGACACGTGTAAATTGTTAGGAATTAAAAAGTTACATATTACACCATATCATCCACAGGCCAACGGCTCTTTGGAACGAAGCCACCGACCATTAGCAGAGTATTTACGAAGTTTTGCGAAAGAAGATGGATCAAACTGGGACCAGTGGTTAAATACAGCAATGCATGTACACAATAATACAATGCATATCTCCACCGGGCAAACGCCTTTCCGTACTTTATACGGTTACGATTTTGAAATGCCAACCAATCTTAAACGCAAATGCTCACCAGTATATAATACCGATGATAGCAACAAGCTATTAAAATACCAAATTCAACGCACACACGAAATCGTGCGACAAAATCAAGTCAGAGCCAAAGAAAAATCTAAGCAAAGCTATGATAGCTCAGTACACCCAATAATATTCAAAATAGGCGATAAAATATTACTTAAAAATCAAAATAGGAAAAATAAATTTTCACCAGTTTGGGTAGGACCCTACGAGGTACTTTCAATAATAAGCCCTGTAACGACTGAGATTTGTATCAAGGGTAAAGGGAAAAAATTTCATAATAATTTGTTAAAGGCATACAACAGTATAGTTACGTAGAATGAAATAAACACTGTCTGCAGCAAGAACCAATATTTTTTAACATCATTGATATTAAGTCAAATAGTTAGTGCAGGACAGAATAGCTAAGTATTACATATTGAAATTAAATTGAAACTACAAAATAAATAAAGAATAGAGAAAAACTATATATTTTTTTAAATGTAGATATTAAATAAATTAATTTTAAATAATTTATAAAATCCAAAAAATGTCATGTAATATTGCCAAAATACAAATCGCAGAGAAAATAGCTATGTATTAATTGAAGATGACTAGCATTGAATATAAACAAATAACAAAATCAAATTATTATTTGAGGTACGAATTTGCAAGGTATAAAAATTACGTTGTCATTAAAATTGTGATAGGTCAGTACCTACCTCAATGGTATTTTAAACAAAAAGATTCATTGCGCATAGAGCGCAATGCTCCCAGCTCATATTAATATAGAAGGCTTGAATATATTCATATGCTAAACGTTTAAATGCACTTCAGCACTTTACAGGCAGAAGCCACTAACGTACTGGAACTGAAACGAGATACGGTAGTGCAGCGACAAAACTGCCTAATATTTTTTATCATTAACATAATTTTCATTCATGAAACTAAATATATTAATGCAGATATGCGTTAATATAGCAAACTAACAAACGTTTTAAATTCATCATTACACGGTAATGAAAATAAATAAGTACAATTGAGATGTACAAAATTAAATATTTAACAACTTAATATAGCAAATACATTTATGTAATGCTAAGAAGTCGCGCGCGCTTATTTCTTAATATTTAAAAAAAAATTATTAGTTGGTGCATGAGTAAATAGCTGAGTATTGTTGAATATGACTAGCATTTAACCATGTACTACTGGGACTCTAAATAAAACAATTTGTATTGCAATAATGCAGAAACATATCCAAACATATATGTTTCTAAACAAAATCATATAGTAAATGTTGACACATATGTAAATTAACTATTATAACTAATTAAGGTATAATTATGGCCATAGCCTTAACAGGATGTATTAAGGTAAAATAAGAAATATTTATAAGAAAACTATATGATATGATCAAGGATTCCATTAAATATGTTAAAAAAAAAAAAAATGGAATTTCTTCTCTTTCTCTTTACGATAGGCAATAAAGAGCGAAACCAATATAATGATTAGAATTGTCACACTGGTCCTGATGCTGGCAGCCAATGAAGCAGTCAACATCACACAGACATCAATTAATGATACAAGATTATTCTTTGAGAAGACAACCGATGCTTTGTTCTACAATGATGAATGGACGATAGTAGCCAAGTTTAAACCGCTACAACTGAACGATTTCCTGGAGCTGACAAACAAATACATAATCACGGCAAACACAATGTGCGAACAAATGAGCACCAATGTAAACGGACCCAGCATAAAAAGATCATGTATAGCAGCAACACGGGAGACCACGGCAATAATAGCCACACTACAGAAAAATGAAGAAATTATTAAGCGCACAATAAAGAGTAACCGACAAAAGAGATCACTCAATTTCATTGGAGAAGGATTCAACTGGGCTTTTGGACTGATGGACAATAATGAAAGAGAAACTATCTATAAACACCTGAATAATATTGATGAAAATGAACATAAAACATACGAAATAATGAAAAGACAAATTACGGTGTTTTCATCAAATTATAACAAGATAGCAGAACCCTTACTGAATTCCTTAAAGGAAGTCGAAAATCTACAAAATGTGTTAAACATAACAATAAGAACACAAAAATACATAAATGAAAAAATAAACCAACAAGTTAGTCATTTACTATTCATGATGGATACCTTGGAAATTCAATCTACAATTAATGCAAACCTAATCGAAATTCAAGGACAACAGCAGATGGAAATGGCAATCATAGATGATCTATACAAGGGACGATTACACCCGACAATTATAGACCAGAGCGAGTTAGATGAAATGCTGACTAGTCTCACGTTAAGAGGAAAGGCGAAGTGGTTCATACAAAAATCATTCGAAATGCACCGTGCATCAACAGTACGAGTTTTCC
Source organism: Dryomyza anilis (assembly GCA_951804985.1). Lineage (NCBI taxonomy): Eukaryota > Metazoa > Arthropoda > Insecta > Diptera > Dryomyzidae > Dryomyza > Dryomyza anilis. Next base: position 59,391,950 of record OX638131.1, read on the forward strand.
CAGACACAGACGGCCTAATAATAGTCATCAAGACACCACTACCTGATGATTTGTTGTTCACATTATATAGAATTTACCCAATACCCACAAATATTAATGAAGAATGGGATGCATTGGTTAAAACAACATATGACTACATATCAGAAGCAGAAGACCGGAGCAAATACATAGGTCTATCGAATGAAGATCACAGCAAATGCATTTTGGTTAGCCAACATACGGACAAAGAAATTACACTATGCAAACGTCCAGGAACCATGCTAACAACTAGCAACACACTATGTGAAGTCGCGCTGATTCAACACAGAACAGATATTAAAGATACCTGTGAACATGTTGCAATCAAAAGGAGTTCTGGCCTAGTAGTTAAACTATGGACACCAAACACATGGTTGTATAAATTCAATACACCAGCCTTTTTCGAAGCAGTTTGTGGGTCAAATATAGCCACATTGACACTATCCGGCCTGGGTTGGATATCCATAAATGAAGCTTGCAACATACACAACAAAGAAATGATACTGCCATACGAGTTTACACATCAAAGCATTAGGAATATAACATACAAGAAGGAAGAACATACGGTTATGATAGAAAATTTACAAGGCAATTGGTCATCATTATCATATTCAAATATATCACAAACATCGTTACCGATCTTAGTGTCAGATCACAGCAAAATAAGAGCAGCATTAAGAGATGGGCATCGTGATTTCGACGAAATATTAATACAATTAACTGATAACCAGGAACGCAAAGAATTACTTAATCGTCAAAACGAAATAACGAAAACCGGTATGTCGTACGGCATATTAATGCTGATACTAATAATAATAATAGCGGCATATGTATTATACATACATTACTACTCGACAATTAAAAATAAAGCAACAATAAAAGCCGATGAATTTAATACAAATAAATCACCAATAGCAACAATAGATGTAGAAGCGGCTAAGAAAAACCTTGAAATGGTGTCAAATACATTTCCCAGCAAGAAATCCCCACTCGAAAAAATCGGTTCATTGCGGAAATCAACAACGCAGAAACCAAACACCACAACACCCATAGCAAGTCAACGAACGAAGTCACATGAAATAGAAGCCAATACGTCAGAAACAACGACAACGCATCGAACTACTACCGCAGAACAGCAGCAGTCAGCAACGAAAACATCGGGACCAGGTTTTTATTATATATAACTGGAAATTACAACTCTTAATTTACTAATATCCATTAAATATTATATAAGTAAAGATCATAACTTCATAACTAATAGAACTTAACGTAATTTATACCACATAAAACAATGTAAAAAGAAAAAACTATTATTCTTTTTAATAATAATTTTCTCTTCAGAAATAATTAAAATAATACAAAAAAAAAAAACTATTATTCTTCTTAATAATAATATTTTTTTTTCAATAAGGGGGGAGGTATGTTGTGTATCATAATCGTAGAGTTCACTGCTTACATATGATCCACTGTTGTGTACCATAATCGTGGAACTTACAGCGTGCTTATGATCCACAACATAACAAAACCAGTATATTTTTCTTTATGGCATACTTTTAGGGTTAAGCATTATGCATGTTAAACACAAAACAGCATTTAATTGTATTGGCGCACACAGCTTAACATAGCACAGGTATACACGCCCACGTTAAATAGGTCACTCAGATAAACGCTGACTTAGTTATTTTAGAATGATGAAAGTACTCAATTTATTGTGAAATTATAAATACGCTGACTAAGTTATTTTAGCATGATGAAATTACTCAATTTATTGTGAAATTATAAGAATACGAGGTGTTAGGTAGAAGTTAAGTATAGACTAAGAATCGATTGTTTTCGATAAGCTGAACTGTCTACAACTAAGTGTTAAGTATAAGTGTAACCAACTTTTAAAGCGAAATAAAGTGTCTTGAAGTAAAAAAGACTCGGTTGTTTTAAATAATATAAAGAAAGTGAAAAGGACTCAGTAAGTATAAATAGGATCAAGTTAAAGTCCTAGAAGAAGGACCTTTTTAGTATACAACAGTGATGCGGGTAATAAGTATGTGCTTGTCGTCATCGACTACTTCAGAAAGTGGGTTGAAGTGTATCCCATGCCGAATCAACATGCCACAACAGCTGCGGATGCATTAGGTAAAAACTGGGTAAGCCGTTTTGGAGTACCGTTCGAATTGCATTCAGATCAAGGAAGAAATTTCGAATCTGCTGTATTTAAAGAAGCATGCTTGTCCTCAACATACACAAAACACGTACAACGCAATTGCACCCGCAATCTGATGGCATGAAGGAGATATTTAATTGGACTTTGGAAGGGTATCTCAGAAAAGTGGCGTATAAAATCAAAAAGATTGGGATACACACATACCACTGTTTCTCATGGCTTATCGAATGGCGGTTCGTGACACCACAGTTGCTTCGCCTGCAAAAATTGTTTTTGGAACAGACTTAAGATTACCTGCGGATTTAAAGTTTGGTGCGAGTCCTTCAGCTGGAATTCGTGTACACAATTATGTTTCCAGAAAAAGTGAAGTAATGAACGAAGTGCATCAATTTGTTAGGCAGCGTACACAATTTGCGAGTGATAAAATGAAGGGGGCGGGGGGATTTACGGAGAGGTATTTACGGAGAGGTATTTTAGAGGGATTTACGGAAGGAGAACTTGTTTTTCACTATAACCTACAAAAGAAGAAAGGCTTATCCCCTAACCTACAAACACACTGGGAAGGATCATACAAGATAATTAAAAGAATTAACGATGTCGTGCATCGGATTCAGAATACTGCAGGCGCTGGACGAAAAATGAAAGCAGTACATTAAGAATGGTTGGCGCCGAATAGAGACAGAGAGAGGATTAACAGATTTAGATAGAGGGCAGTGTTAGGAAATATGCTCCACTGTGCAAGCAATCAGCAATAATAGATGAGACGCAAGACAATTCAGAGCACTAAACAATGTGTTAGAAAGAGACGGAAGATCATTCAGCACACTATGCAATGTGCGAGAAAGAGATGGAAGATCAGCACATTGAAACACATGAGTGCGAATGAGACGCCAATAGCATGCGTCATTCGCAAAACGAGTAGAAGTTTCTCGAAGCATGTCGAACCGTGTCTAAACGTATCGAATCGTGTCGAACTGATGCATGTATTACATAAGGGCGCCGCATCTAAGGCACAGCGGAGTTATGATATAATAGTGAACTAGTGCATCTCGTGAGTGAACATTGTAAAGCTAAATTGTACAAATAAGTGATTATTTTTTAAGTTGTTATTTAATTAAATAAAGTTAATTAATACTAGTTGAAGTAATACTAGTTAAAACCAAATATAAGTGTGTTTTTATTTTGTGCACAATCCAGCGATACGAACTCGTAGAGCAGTTTTCCGTAGACTGAATTTTCGTAACATTGGTGTCAGAAGTGGGATTGTGATACAAAATGATTGAATTCGATCAACTGCAGAAGCTGCAGAAGCACGAATTTGAAATTGAAACTGCCTCATCGTCATCGAAAAATCTGGACACAGAGGAGAAAGTACAGACCCAAGTTTTTGATATGAGCTAATTGATCAGAGCTATGCAACAACAGTTTCATATAATAGCTCAAGAAAATTCCAACAAATAAGATCAAAAATTTCTTGAAAATTCAAAACAATTTCAAGAAACTTCCAAACGATTTCAAATTCCAACAAAAAGGAATAGAAGCTTCAAGAAAATTCCAACAAAATGAAACAGAAACTTCCTGAAAATTCCAATTAAATAAAGCAGAAACCTCACGCAAATTTCGAACAGCTTCGAGAACATTCGTAACAGCTATGGAAGATTCTAAAACACTCCATGGCAAAGTAAATGAACTCGAAGCGCATATGAATGATGTTGATGATGAAATTCAAAGATTAGAAAATGGTATAGACAAAGAAATCCAGGAAATAAAGAAAGATTTGCACGTGTTGCAGATAAATGGACCTTCACAGCATGTTGTTAGTGATACGAGGCTAAAATCACCGATTTACGATGGAACCACAGCCTTCACAATTTTCAAGCTGCAATTTAAGACCATGACTGTAAGTAATCGATGGAACAATGAAGACAGCGTAGCCGCTCTTATCGTGGCGCTAAAAGGAGGCGCAGCCGAAGTATTGCACACAGAAAAATCGTCTTTTGGCATGAGGTTATTTGAACCAACGTTTCAGTGTTGCAACTGAAATACATTTGTTGTAACCTCATGTCATTAAAATCAAGGTACCATTATTTACTCTAACCGAAATGTTAGACCGCGCAACTGCATGATACTAATAATAATAATAGCGGCATATGTATTATACATACATTACTACTCGACAATTAAAAATAAAGCAACAATAAAAGCCGATGAATTTAATACAAATAAATCACCAATAGCAACAATAGATGTAGAAGCGGCTAAGAAAAACCTTGAAATGGTGTCAAATACATTTCCCAGCAAGAAATCCCCACTCGAAAAAATCGGTTCATTGCGGAAATCAACAACGCAGAAACCAAACACCACAACACCCATAGCAAGTCAACGAACGAAGTCACATGAAATAGAAGCCAATACGTCAGAAACAACGACAACGCATCGAACTACTACCGCAGAACAGCAGCAGTCAGCAACGAAAACATCGGGACCAGGTTTTTATTATATATAACTGGAAATTACAACTCTTAATTTACTAATATCCATTAAATATTATATAAGTAAAGATCATAACTTCATAACTAATAGAACTTAACGTAATTTATACCACATAAAACAATGTAAAAAGAAAAAACTATTATTCTTTTTAATAATAATTTTCTCTTCAGAAATAATTAAAATAATACAAAAAAAAAAAAACTATTATTCTTCTTAATAATAATATTTTTTTTTCAATAAGGGGGGAGGTATGTTGTGTATCATAATCGTAGAGTTCACTGCTTACATATGATCCACTGTTGTGTACCATAATCGTGGAACTTACAGCGTGCTTATGATCCACAACATAACAAAACCAGTATATTTTTCTTTATGGCATACTTTTAGGGTTAAGCATTATGCATGTTAAACACAAAACAGCATTTAATTGTATTGGCGCACACAGCTTAACATAGCACAGGTATACACGCCCACGTTAAATAGGTCACTCAGATAAACGCTGACTTAGTTATTTTAGAATGATGAAAGTACTCAATTTATTGTGAAATTATAAATACGCTGACTAAGTTATTTTAGCATGATGAAATTAATCAATTTATTGTGAAATTATAAGAATACGAGGTGTTAGGTAGAAGTTAAGTATAGACTAAGAATCGATTGTTTTCGATAAGCTGAACTGTCTACAACTAAGTGTTAAGTATAAGTGTAACCAACTTTTAAAGCGAAATAAAGTGTCTTGAAGTAAAAAAGACTCGGTTGTTTTAAATAATATAAAGAAAGTGAAAAGGACTCAGTAAGTATAAATAGGATCAAGTTAAAGTCCTAGAAGAAGGACCTTTTTAGTATACAACAGTGATGCGGGTAATAAGTATGTGCTTGTCGTCATCGACTACTTCAGAAAGTGGGTTGAAGTGTATCCCATGCCGAATCAACATGCCACAACAGCTGCGGATGCATTAGGTAAAAACTGGGTAAGCCGTTTTGGAGTACCGTTCGAATTGCATTCAGATCAAGGAAGAAATTTCGAATCTGCTGTATTTAAAGAAGCATGCTTGTCCTCAACATACACAAAACACGTACAACGCAATTGCACCCGCAATCTGATGGCATGAAGGAGATATTTAATTGGACTTTGGAAGGGTATCTCAGAAAAGTGGCGTATAAAATCATGGCTTATCGAATGGCGGTTCGTGACACCACAGTTGCTTCGCCTGCAAAAATTGTTTTTGGAACAGACTTAAGATTACCTGCGGATTTAAAGTTTGGTGCGAGTCCTTCAGCTGGAATTCGTGTACACAATTATGTTTCCAGAAAAAGTGAAGTAATGAACGAAGTGCATCAATTTGTTAGGCAGCGTACACAATTTGCGAGTGATAAAATGAAGGGGGCGGGGGGATTTACGGAGAGGTATTTACGGAGAGGTATTTTAGAGGGATTTACGGAAGGAGAACTTGTTTTTCACTATAACCTACAAAAGAAGAAAGGCTTATCCCCTAACCTACAAACACACTGGGAAGGATCATACAAGATAATTAAAAGAATTAACGATGTCGTGCATCGGATTCAGAATACTGCAGGCGCTGGACGAAAAATGAAAGCAGTACATTAAGAATGGTTGGCGCCGAATAGAGACAGAGAGAGGATTAACAGATTTAGATAGAGGGCAGTGTTAGGAAATTTGCTCCACTGTGCAAGCAATCAGCAATAATAGATGAGACGCAAGACAATTCAGAGCACTAAACAATGTGTTAGAAAGAGACGGAAGATCATTCAGCACACTATGCAATGTGCGAGAAAGAGATGGAAGATCAGCACATTGAAACACATGAGTGCGAATGAGACGCCAATAGCATGCGTCATTCGCAAAACGAGTAGAAGTTTCTCGAAGCATGTCGAACCGTGTCTAAACGTATCGAATCGTGTCGAACTGATGCATGTATTACATAAGGGCGCCGCATCTAAGGCACAGCGGAGTTATGATATAATAGTGAACTAGTGCATCTCGTGAGTGAACATTGTAAAGCTAAATTGTACAAATAAGTGATTATTTTTTAAGTTGTTATTTAATTAAATAAAGTTAATTAATACTAGTTGAAGTAATACTAGTTAAAACCAAATATAAGTGTGTTTTTATTTTGTGCACAATCCAGCGATACGAACTCGTAGAGCAGTTTTCCGTAGACTGAATTTTCGTAACATTGGTGTCAGAAGTGGGATTGTGATACAAAATGATTGAATTCGATCAACTGCAGAAGCTGCAGAAGCACGAATTTGAAATTGAAACTGCCTCATCGTCATCGAAAAATCTGGACACAGAGGAGAAAGTACAGACCCAAGTTTTTGATATGAGCTAATTGATCAGAGCTATGCAACAACAGTTTCATATAATAGCTCAAGAAAATTCCAACAAATAAGATCAAAAATTTCTGGAAAATTCAAAACAACTTCAAGAAACTTCCAAACGATTTCAAATTCCAACAAAAAGGAATAGAAGCTTCAAGAAAATTCCAACAAAATGAAACAGAAACTTCCTGAAAATTCCAATTAAATAAAGCAGAAACCTCACGCAAATTTCGAACAGCTTCGAGAACATTCGTAACAGCTATGGAAGATTCTAAAACACTCCATGGCAAAGTAAATGAACTCGAAGCGCATATGAATGATGTTGATGATGAAATTCAAAGATTAGAAAATGGTATAGACAAAGAAATCCAGGAAATAAAGAAAGATTTGCACGTGTTGCAGATAAATGGACCTTCACAGCATGTTGTTAGTGATACGAGGCTAAAATCACCGATTTACGATGGAACCACAGCCTTCAAAATTTTCAAGCTGCAATTTAAGACCATGACTGTAAGTAATCGATGGAACAATGAAGACAGCGTAGCCGCTCTTATCGTGGCGCTAAAAGGAGGCGCAGCCGAAGTATTGCACACAGAAAAATCGTCTTTTGGCATGAGGTTATTTGAACCAACGTTTCAGTGTTGCAACTGAAATACATTTGTTGTAACCTCATGTCATTAAAATCAAGGTACCATTATTTACTCTAACCGAAATGTTAGACCGCGCAACTGCATGTTCGGTTGACGTAACCTCGTTGCATTTTTCATTCTGCCACAATTTGACGTTTGTGCATTTGTTACGGCAACTGAGTACGTTATTGTATCAACATAATAAATGACAACCGCAACCTCATATCTATCAGCAGTTCGGTTGGCAGTTTCTTGCCAAAAATTATGGATACATGTAGAAATAAATAAACGTCAAAAATGTTCACAAGTGGCAAACCATAGGAAATTCATTAATTAAGTAAAAATGCGAAAGAAATATATAAATATTAATAAAATCATGAATGAATTCAATACAAATGGCTGTTTAGCTAGTGAAATATTATAGAAATATATGACCAATGTGGCATTATATATAATTTTTTATTTTGTTTAATTATTATAAAATAAAACATTAAATGTTGCTTCATACTGTTTTTATTTTTCAGGGAACAAGAATTAATAGATATATTTTTTGAAATTGTGTGCGTGACATATTTACGCATCTAATATACATATAGAAAAATGTTCACAAATAAGTTTTCTATATAAAAAAAATATTCTCAAATAAAATTTCAATGGGAGGTTTCGGCATGCTTGCTGACTTGGAGGTTTAAACAACCTCATGCTATCTGAATAGAAGGTTGGCACAACCTCATTCGTGCTGACTAGGAGGTTGGTACAACCTCAAAAAAAATCAGTTTTCTGTGTGTGCAGACTGTTACAGATCGAAACAGTTATTTGGCGGTTATGGTTGCACTGCAACACAAATATGACAGTGATCACATGAAGCAGATCTACAGAATGGAACTAAAGTGCCGAATGCAAAGAAATTGTGAAACATTGCAGGCGTATGCAGCGGACGTCGAGAGGCTTGCGCATATGTCGTATGCAGATTCAACGAGTGATTTCATAGAAAAGTGCAAGATAGATGCGTTCGTTGATGTCATAAGCGATCAGGACACAAAACGTGTAACAGTGACTGGGCCCAATGTAACATTTACAGAAACGGTTACCAGAGCTCTAACACAGGAGACAGCAAATGCGTTGTGCCGACCGGCTCCAAAGACCCGTAGAATTGATTTGGAGAGCGATGACTTATTTCAAGTAGTGTGCCAAGCGGTTAAAGCAGGCAATAAATCCGAACACACAGCTGCCAACCATGATACCTAATTTAAAGGTAAATACTACAATTGTGATACATATGACCATATGGCACGTGTTTGCCGCAAGCGCGCATTAAATCAATCCATAGAAGAATCCAACGACAGGACCATGTCCAAAATAACAATAATTTTAAACTATAAACTAAAACGAGTCAGTTCTTCGGGGCACGATCTGACTCCCATAACCGATTTCCCCTGAACCCCATTTCACAAATTGCTCGAAAGTCAAATAGCTTAACTGTCGAAGGACTCATTGATTGTACAGCATATATGGCAACATTGGACACGGGAGCTTCAAACTCAATAATAAGAAGTAATATTGTTAAGGACGTAGTAGTGCCGCTTATACGAATAATTTTGTGAACAGCTACAGGCGAAGAGGTCCCTATCAGAAAAAAGATTACCAAGGAAATCACCATTTGTACAACGACAGATCAGCATGATTTTATAGTGGCGGAAATAGTAGACGAAATAATACTTGACATGGACTTCACGATAAGGAACGGTTTCACACTAGATTTAATAAGAAAAATTTTGAGTTATGCCAACACAGAGATCCAACATTGATTGTGACCAGAGCCCGAAAATTAAGCAAGTTATCGCTCATAAAAATATAAAAATACCACCTAATTCCGAAGTAATTGTTTGAGCGAAATTATATGATGATTGTGGGTAACAAAGTGGTAGGAAGAACATTTGTTGAGGCGGAGAAAGACAGAATTGTACCTTTAAGATTTCTCAATTTGGAAAACTGGTCAAAAGGGAACAGTGATAGGCCAGTGTCAAGAGGCATCAGCGATTAGAAATTGCGAGTCAAATAAATCAAAGGACTATGTCACACCGCAAATAAACAAACAATCTTCTCACAAGTTTATAAATGAGTGGACTGTTGTAAAGTTAGAGTTGTAAAGTTCGAGTTGATTTATTTTACAATATAATTAATCAAAAGACAATTTTTTATTTTTAGAGATGAAAAGACACTTTTATTAATTTTAGAGTTGAAAAGACACTTTTACTATTTTAGTACCTCCACTTGAGGTTGGTTAAACTACAATCTTTAAAATTGCAACGAAAGGTATTAACGATACCTTCCTTGCAAGCTTTTCTTAAATTCTATTTTCACTATGTTCTAGTGAGTTTTCACTTTCACTCAATTTTGGTGTACGTGACTTTTGAAGAAAGTCAGACTTGCAGTTTTTGGCTGACACCAATTGCGAAATATCAAAATTGTTGGCAAACGCTGCTCTGCTTATTTTAACGTAGCTTCCTAATCATGCAATGATAAATTCTATTGCAAGAGGTGTGGTCTAAGTAAAGCTTTAGCGTTTTGCCGAATTATCGCAAGCTTTTGTTAACTGTGGAAGCTAACTTGAAAGAGGTGTGTTCTACGCAAAGCTTAGCGCTTTGCCAAATTATTATCATTGTTGCCAACGTGAAGCTTTGGGACAATGCTAGGAACATGTTGCTGTACAATGATATAAAAACATGATGCGCTCAACATATGTACAGCAACATCCAATAATGAATGAATAGTGAAGAACCATAAAGAAAAGAAAAATGTATGCGCTAATTCACAACATTCCCCCCCCCCCCTTATAGAAAAAAAATATTATTAATATGAGGATTAATGATAATTTTTTACAAAATGTCTTAAATATATTGTTGAATATATAGAAATGATGTTTTATTAGAGTTATTATTAAGATTAATAATGATAATATGTTTATTTTAATATGATGATAATAAATATAATATGTTATTTTATCTTAATTTATCTATAGAAATATGTTTGAATAATTAAATGGGTTTCAATAATAATAATGATAATAATATATATTTTTTTTATATAGATTTCTTTTTTTATAATATAAATATATTTTTTCTTCTTTTTTTTATATATTGTTATTATTTGTTTTTTTTATGTATGTATTGAATGTATTCAATGAAGGGGCCAAGGCGGTGTTGAAAAAACAATACGACAAGAACCTCAACCCTATACAATTCAAACCACACGACATGGTTTTAATGAAAAACCAAACTAGGAAGAATAATTCTCTCCAAATTGGAAGGGACCCTACGTGGTCGTAGAGGGAAGTGGGCCAGTGACCACGACGATATTGATCAAAAACAAAGATAAGAAATTCACAATAATTTGTTAAAGGCATATCACAAATAGTGTATGCCGTTAAAACTAAAAATGTTATTATATTACCCTATGTTAGAACCCATATAAAACCAATTAGCTATGCGTTGACAATTATACCCGTAGATTGCAACGTTATGAAAACATCATGCGACATATAGAAAAAATAAATCTATCCATAAGATATAGAGTAATCATTAAATAAAACATTAAATAACTCGTCATTTAGAGGAAGAAATAAATATAAATAGTTTAGGAAAACAGTAAATAACAAACATAGAGGGATAAAAACGAACAAATCGAATTCGTTTAGGTTTTACTCGAATGATTTGAATTCTATTCAATATTTTAATATTAGGGCATGTTCAGAAGTATGTTATTTTCAGATAGGAGTATGTTCAGAAATATTTGACAACAAAAATCAAATTTAAATTGATCCACAGAACTTTAATGGAACTGAATTTAATTGAAACATAATATTTGGCGGGTTACTGATCGAATATCGACATATTAATGGCAAAACCGTCGTTTTCCATTTTACTCAAGGCACATCATGTAATTTGTTTTTCAACAAAAACACCAACCTTTCTACAGCTGGTTTCACGCAATCGGACATGTTTAAAAATGTGTGCCTGCAGACAATTGCTTTTTTTTTGACGATGGCAGACCAAAATTCTATATGAAAAGTACTTGAATTGCCTGCCTTACGGAATTCAATAAATTTAAAACACGATTCTTTTATTTTTAAAAATATTTTTTGAACAAAATATATTTCTAATGGAAGATTTTTGGCAGGCAGTCAAAATATGTAGCTGCCTTGATCTGCCTTCACATTTGATATATCCGCCACTACATTGCTTCACCTTCCTAAAAGCTGCCGTTAGGCTGCCATCTGCCGTTTTGTTCAAAGGCAGACAAAAGTTTTGCTACAACAATGGCTGCCGAAAACCTGCTGAAAGCTTGAAAGCTGCTGTGCTTACATATCTGTTGCCTGCCAGTTATCTGCCGTTTATTTTGTATGGGCATGTTGGATTAAGAATCGAATTTTGGCATCGAAAAAAACATATATTATTGAATTTTTAATTTGATTTCTATAGAAAGTTGGAAAGTTAAATTGGAAAATGAAAAATATCGATTTCTGGAAATCAAATACAAGGTCAATTCTTTTGAAATTTGATACGATTTCAATCGAATGCTGGAACATACAGGATTTGATTGAAAAATCGTATTCAAATCGAATTTAATCCAATTTTTGACTTTAATGAAATACAAAATCGTATTGTATTCTTAAACAGAATTTCATCAAATTGAATTTAATTGAAATACTATTTTTTATATTGTAAAATTGATTTGTAAAACAGCAAAAAACCTGGATTATATTGAAAAACTGAAATACGATAACCTCAAAAAGGCAAATTAAATAGTATTAAATTTTTAATTTGATTCCGTTTGAAGGCTGGAACATGCGAATAGTTTATTTTTTATTTATTATAAATTTACTACAGTCTCTAGAAAACACTACAGTATTTATTACTTTTTGTTTAAAAAGAACATACGTAATTGTTTCGCAAAAAAATATTTCCAAATATATCAAAAATTTAAAACAATATTTTTATATATCATTTTTAAATTGGAAATTTTTCCATTAGAGTTTTTTGGAAACTAAACTTTTGCATTCAGATATTTTAATTATATATTTTCAAATAGAATTTTTTAATTTCAAATAGTATTCATTTATATTTTTAAATTAAGCATTTGTTCTTTTATTATAATGTAAAAATTTAAATTAATTAAATTAATTCTTTCACTTAGTTTTTCAATGTCAATTGATTTAACTGATGATAGCCTTGCTGATATGTTTCAGCGTTTGCGATTCGCGTGCCTGACGCATTTGCTTATTCAGCACATCGAATATCTTCTGCTCCGTCTCACCTTCTGCCCGACAGAGTGCACAATATTGCGAACTCAATATATGCAACGGACTCCGTTAGTAGATGACCTTGTGTGTCTTGAGTCTATTCTTCTTGTGCGCCCAGAAATGTAAAATTAACTCGGCGGCCGCCAAAAACAAATAGACATAAATGTTAAAAACGAACAGGGTCGGTATGCGAAACAAACGATATGTATTCTTGTTGTAACCAAGTAAAATACCATTCTTTACACCCTCCATGTTCATGTAATCGTCACGTTTGTATTGTGTCGTTTTTGGATTAGTCGCATTTTTCATTGCCTTCTCCTTCATCAGTTTATCCTTCTTAAGCACCTCCACATCGGGCATCATTTGCACCGATATCGGTTCCGGACTCGGATAATGTACATCGTTTGTCATCGTCATTTCCAGCTCGTCACACAGTGTGCCGCGTAGATATTTTTTGGGAATTTGAAAACTTTTATGTTTCATAAAACGCATTTTGTGTTTCCCGATCAGCGGTTCTCCGGTCTCCTCATCGATACGCTGCTGCTCAATGGTGGTGCTGTCGCATTGGAATTAGTCAACCTCTTCGGTTTTGGAGTTCTGTATTGAGTACCCCATCGGGTCGGAATGTACTAAGTATTGTATACATGTTTGTGTGTATTTGAAGTAAGATGTTTGGATGTATTGTTTATGTTTTGTTGTTTAAATATTTAGACATTTGCCAGACAATTGTAAAATACGCGCACAGCGTAGTCCACACCACCCGCCTCGTTTGAAGTACGTTCAGCATCTCCTTGAATGAGACATTCTGTTGCAAATCCTTGCGCTTCATGAACTTCTGTATTAAATCATCGAAATACAAATTCTTCTCCAGCTCCCAGGTGTCGTTCTTCGGTCTGAAACCCTTCCAGCTCATGCGGAAGACACGTCCCGTCTTCTCTTCGGCATAGTCTATGATACTCTCTACTTCCCATTCCTGGTTGGGATCCTGTTTGTTGGGTGTCGCCTTTTTTGGGGGAAGCCTTGGTTCAGTTATTGGAAGTCTTTTTCTTATATTTCTCAATAATATCTGGACATGATAGTGTATCCTCGGGTTCCCAAGTATCATCGTCCTTTGTGTAGCCCTTCCATCTGATCAGATAAAAGGTGAGACCGCGCTCCACTCTGTGCTCCAAGATTTCTTTGACCTCATACTCTTCCTCCGGCTGCTCGTCATCATTTTCATCATCGTCCGCATCTACGGCAGCTGCATTTTTCTTAGCTCCCCTGCCACGTCCACCGGTTGCCGCTTTGGCTGGTTTTGCTTTGGCCTTGCCCGCTTTGCGTCCACGCTTGGCAGGACTGCTTGCGCTACCATTGAGCGGCTCATCGTCTGATGCATCAGTGGCGCCACCAGCCTCACCACCGTCCGACACGTTTTTGGCGGCTGCTTTGCGCTTTGTTGCTGTCTTCTTTGCACCGCCACCATTCTTATCGACTGCAGCGGCAGCTGCATCGGCTCTCTCATTTTCCTCACCATGCAACGATTGAAATTCATTATTATTATTATTTTTTTGTGTATATATATATTTTATTTTTGTGTTTTGTATATTTTTTTTTAATATCTTTCGTGTTATGCTTGTGTAATATTTGTTCATACTTATAGTGATGATCTAACCGATTTAATTTATATATATATATATATATATATATATATATATATATATATATATATATATATATATATATATATATATGTATATATGTATATAGATAAACTTGTTCAAAATATTTTACTTTTGCTTGTGTATATAGTGTGTTTGTTGGTATTTTAAAATGAATATATTGATTTTATATTTGGGTTAGAGAGGTGTAAATAATTACATGAGTGACTTTTGTATGCCCTACTGTTGGACCAGATTTCTCCTCTTGCTCTTCTGTGTGTTGGTTCGGATTTGCCTTGTTCATCTTCAATGTTTCGTTGTATGTAGTGTGTTGGAACTGTTGGGCTGCGATGGTTCTTGTGGATTTTGCTAATGATGTTATCTCCAGTAGACGTCGTCATGTTGATATGCTGTACTCTTAGTCGGTCAAGAGAGTTTTGATCCCGTTGACTTGGTAGACGATTCGTTCGAGATGAGTGTTCTTTTCTGCGATCTTATCAAACATTTTGAAAACATCTTGGTGCTCATGTCACTTTATGTAGCCTATAGATTTCTGAATTGTTGATATCAGAAAACCACTGGGCATCTGCTTCACTACTTTTTTGTGGAACATCTTGGTGCTTGTCGTTTTATTTAGAATATTATTGTTTACGCGCAACGTAAACCCTTGCGTAGTGAACACCGCCTGCCTTGTCTCTGATGTTCGCCGCTGCAGGCAAGGAGCGCGCTGCAGTCGAAAGGCGGTCGTTTTTTCGTTCGGCTAGAACAACGTTCTAGCAAGACGAACTAGTTAGTTATCGAACATACACTCCCTCCAAAACCCAACACAAAAAAAACACATAAAACCCACCCAATTACATTAAACGCGTATAAACATTAATACAAGTGTGCTGAAACAAATCACCAACTATAACGATTTAACATCTACCAACAATACAACATCAACAAACAACAGAGTTCTACGTTGGACATTGAAGCAACACTATTACAACAAACAACGTTGGACTCAGCACACCATCCTACAACAAGTCAAAAAACAGCAAACAATCCAAGGTACATTTTACAATTTATTATATTTATACATATTGACCCGCGCCCTTTCCCATCGCCGTATTACGAGCTGCCACCCAAACATTTGGTCCATCGAACCGTCGAAGAATCAACGACGTGGAAAAATACGGCAGAAAAGTGGACTGACCCACACAATTTTTAAAAATACCGCATTCAAATTTGCGAAGAATTAGTTGTGGAAAAATTGTGCCGAAAAATTGTTGCTGTAACTCAGAAGAGCAAAAATAACCAGTGGACATCGACCCCAGCAGCAAAAGCAGCAAAAACTACAATATATAAAAAAACCCAAGTGACGATTCAAACATTAATTTTAAATTCGCACTGATACCCGACGCAATACACATAATTATAGAAATTGAAATTGTCAATTTTTATTATTAATAATATACATTTATATATTTTTTACATTTATAATTGTATTTGCGAATTGCAAATAAATTCATAAACTTCTTTTGCAGCTGACCCATTGTTTTTTTCCTTTTGTGTGGTTGCTGTATATAAGCAATCGCTCGTTGCTTTGGCTGCCGCCAAAACAGTCCTTATATACACACGCACACACGATCGCTCGTCACTTACACAAATTGCCTTGAGCGTTGCCAGATTGAGCAACGGCAATTGTGAGACCATATTGATCGTGGGATTGACCCGGGATAAAAAATCTCCCTTTCCCAAAATTATTGTTTGCTCTCTGTGTTCGTAAATTTGATTTAACCCTTTAAACCCAATAAAAAAATTTTTAAAAATTATTTTTGTTAAAAAATTTAAAAAATTTAATTTTTATAATTAAATAAAAATTAAATTTGGTGGATAGTTTAACCCACACTATCCACGTTAACCCATTTCGAACCGTACAATTTAAAAAAATATATATTTTTGATAAAAAATTTTAAAAAAAATTAATTTTTATAATTAAATAAAAATTAAATTTGGTGGATAGTTTAACCCACACTATCCACATTAACCCATTTCGACCCGTACAATTTAAAAAAATATATATATTTTTTTAAAATAAATTAAATTTTAATTTTTATAATTAAATAAAAATTAAATTTGGTGGATAGTTTAACCCACACTATCCACATTAACCCATTTCGACCCGTACAATTTTTTAAAAAAGTTATTTTTGTTAAAAAATTTAAAAAAAAAAATATTTTTATAATTAAATAAAAATTAAATTTGGTGGATAGTTAAACCCACACTATCCATATTAACCCATTTCGACCCGTACAATTTTTTAAAAAATTATTTTTGATAAAAAATTTAAAAAAAATTTAATTTTTATAATTAAATAAAAATTAAATTTGGTGGATAGTTTAACCCACACTATCCACATTAACCCATGTCGACCCGTACAAGTTATAAAAAAAGTATTTTTGTTAAAATAAATAAAAATTTAATTTTTATAATTAAATAAAAATTAAATTTGGTGGATAGTTTAACCCACACTATCCACATTAACCCATTTCGACCCGTACAATTTTTTAAAAAACCACCTTTGTTAAAACAAATAAAAAATTAAATTTTTATAAAATTTTTAAAAAATTAAATTTAGTGGATAGTTTAACCCATTCTATCCACGTTAACCCATTTCGACCCGTACAATTTTTTAAAAAATTATTTTTGTTACAAAAAAAAAAATTTTTAAAAAATATATATTTTTATAATTAGATAAAAATTAAAATTTGTTGGATATCCACATTGCCTCATTTCGACCCATACAATTTTCTCAAATTTGTATTTGTCAAAATTTAACCCGTTAAGAACGTTCAAAATATTGATTTATTTTAATATTGGATACTTAATCACACAATCCAGATTAACCCACCCGGACCCAAAAATAAAGTTTGAAAATTAAAGAAAAAAATGTTTATCATTTATTTTTTTAATTTTTGAACAAATTTTAAAAAATTTCACGTGTGGTTTTTGGATAGTTAACCCATACTATTTAATAACCCCCTACAACCGTGACCCATCAGATTTGAGCGTCTTAACCTAAGTTACCAAGTATCGTTGAGTAAGCATAATGTATCTCACGAGTTTTGTGCATTTTGCCAACGACGTTATTGAATTTGAACAAATTCATAGCGAGACCCAGGCAAAAGACCTTACATAGCCAATTCTAGAAATACAGCAGAAGCAACTGCTGTACCTATGGGACAAAACCCAAGATATTACGAGGCAGCAAGGGAAATGCCCGATAACCCTGAGAGGCTGAGGTGGATAAGTCCGAACTAAAAGACAAATATAGAAGGACATACCAAGCGTACGTCAGATGTTTGTCGTCCATTAGGGAGCATTGGAACTCATTGAAGAGTACCGTGGCCCCAAAGGACTCAACCCAGCTGGAGGCGCGACCCAACACTGTACCCGAATTCAGCCCCAGCATAAAAGTGCCCCCATGCGATACTGACGTTTTTTTATGGAGACTATGTCTCCTGGACAACATTTAGAGACATTTCTCGGCCTTATATATAAAAAACCCAAGGTTAAGCAATGTAGAAAAACTTTTCCACCTTAACCAAAAGACCCGCGGCGAGGCTATGGACATTGTAAAAAATGCTCCTCTCGTCAATGATGGCTTTTTCATGGCTTGGACAAATTTACAAGATCAATATGAAAATAAAAGAATGCATATAAATGCGCAACTCAAGACCCTATTTAATTTGAGTCCAGTTATTGTTGAGTCAGGTAGCTCGATAAAGAAGCTGCAACGGACTATCAATAACTGCATAATGACCCTTCAAACGCTGGAGATAGATACAGACAACTGGGGCCCAATCCTGGTATATCTATGCTCGACCCGACTCCCCAAAAATACCCTAGAGGACTTTGAAAAATCTCTAAAGGACAATTCAGTCGTTCCATCATGGAAAACTTTAGATGCCTTTTTGACCCGCACTTTCAAGACCCTCGAATCTGTTGGTGATATAAAGGCTTCTAATATGAAGCCCAACCAACAAAAAATTTCCGGTAACTCCGGTCCCTGTCCTTGGGGAGAGAAACGGGTGCATTCTTTTCATACGAAGGTGGCGCCAAAGCCAGCGCAATCTGCATCGGTACCTAAAAGGTACGAATCTAAACCCTCTCAGTCCAAGCCATCTCGTTGGGAAAGCCATGGTGGCATCTGCAAAATATGCAACGCCAACCACACAATTCGCGAGTACCCGAGATTTATAGCCATGAAAGTTGAAGAAAGGCAAGAAATTATAAAGCGAATTGGTTGCTGTTTTAATTGTCTTGCAGTTTCTCATGGCTATAAAGAATGTAAGAGCAAATATTTTTGTCGATTATGTGGCAAAAAACATAACACGTTGTTACATTTAAGTGCGTCTGACCCAGACCCGACCCCATCCACAAGCGCACAAGCAGCGAAGCAATCGACTAGCTCGAGCCATCAGGTTTACACGACCCAAATACAGTCCACTGACTCTACTGACACACCCACACTCTCTTCACACTTTGCGGCTAGCCGAAATCAAATACTGTTAGGAACGGCAATGGTCATGATCGAACATGAAGGAGCCTCCTTTGTGGCACGTGCGCTTTTTGACTCCGGGTCAGAAGCCACGTTTATAGCCGAACAATTATTGACACAAATCGGACTACCAACCCAAGCAGTAGATGCACAAGTTACTGGCTTAAACCAGTCAGTTGCTGCAACTCCGACCAGATCATGTGAGCTAACGTTGCGTTGTTCTACCAATCCTCACTTCAGGATACATACGCAGGCCTTAGTGTTGAAGACCCTAACAAATGATCTGCCTACATACCCTATTGACCCTACCCTAAGGAACAGTGTATGTGAACTGGACTTAGCAGACGCTAAGTTCTTCCTGACACGACCCGTGGACATGATAATAGGATGCGATTTATATCCGCAGATTATCAAGGAAGGCCTTTATCATAATGTGCTAGGTACCCTTCTAGCACAAGAGACAGAATTCGGTTGGATTCTGTCAGGCCCCATTCCCGATTGCTGACGAAGTTTTGGGAATTGGAAGAAATGTCTAAACCTTCAGTTCAGTCTGAAGAAGACAAGTTTTGCGAAAGTAATTTCGAAAACACAACGCGCCGAGATCCTACAGGCCGTTATATTGTGACCATCCAATTTAAACCCGTTGAGAGTAATAGTCTCGGGAATTCGAGACATATAGCCATGGCTCAATTTTTGCGAAACGAACAATCGCTATTGAAAAAACCTACGATAAAGGCTGAGTATGATCAAGTTATTTTAGAGTATCTAGAGCTTGGTCATATGAAGAAAATCAGCCAATCACCCTTCCGTGGCTATCAACCGACCTATTATTATTTGCCACACCATGCTGTGTTTAAGCCAGAAAGCGTCTCGACAAAGTTAAGAATTGTTTTTAACGCGTCGAATGTGGCAGCTAACGGCAAAAGTCTAAACGACATATTGTACACAGGACCCAAAATGGCGACTGTATAGGTTTGTGTTCAACGCTGATATACAGAAAATGTATCGTCAGATACTCGTTGACGCAAATCACCGACCAAAGGATACTTTTCCGAAAATCAGTCGATGACCCTATCGAGGACTATGAGTTGCAGACGGTGACTTTTGGTGTTAATTGTGCACCGTATTTGGCAATTAGGACCCTTCAAAAGTTGGCAGACGATGTAATCGAGACCCACCCCCTCGCCTCGTATATATTACGTAACAGCATGTACGTTGATGACGTTTTGGCTGGTGCACACGAACTGGTGCAGGCGAAAAAGGCACAAGACGAGCTCGTGTCTGCCCTAGAGTCCGCTGGTATGTCTTTACGAAAATGGACTTCTAACTCCCAGAAAATTCTCGAAGATCTGCCAACTGACCATTTGCTGGACATTGATTTGCTCAAATTATCCGAAAACAATAGCGCCAAGACCCTTGGTATTCGCTGGAACGCTAAAAAGGATTCGTTCTTTTTGCAGGTTCCACCAATCGAGCTCAACTCTGGCTACACGAAGCGACAAGTTTTGTCGACTATTGCCAAACTGTTTGACCCTGCTGGATGGTTGTCACCCGTGATAGTTGCGGCTAAGATAGTAATGCAGCAAATTTGGCTCGACAAAACGGATTGGGATGCAATCATTAAACCCTTGACCGTGCATAAATGGCAATATTTCATTGTCGGCTACCTCAATAAAATAGAAAAACCCAGATGGACCCAATTTTCACCCAAATTAAAAATCTAATTTCATGGCTTTTCTGATGCTTCAGAAAAAGCTTATGCAGCAGCGCTATATATGCGTGTAATATTTGAAAACTGTCAGGCAGTCACAACCCAGTTAAGACTGTTTCCCTTCCGCGGCTTGAACTCTGCGGAGCAGTCTTACTGACAAATCTCGCAGAAACGATTTTACCACAGTTTGACGTGACTCACTATCGAGCGCATTATTGGACTGACTCTACGATAGTGCTGGCATGGCTACGTAAACCTCCATGTTCATGGACGACATTCGTTGCCAATCGTGTATCGACGATACTTGAGAAAGTAGGCGGCGAGAATTGGCATCACGTCGATTCCCAAGATAACCCAGCGGATGTGGCCAGTCGTGAATGCACAGCCTCAGATCTTCGTCAACAAGACCTCTGGTGGCACGGCCCCTCATGGCTAACACTCGACCAAACCAATTGGCCAGTATCGCGAGACTCGATCGAAACCAACCTTGAGGCCAAACCGGTACAAGTTATTTGCCAAGACCGATTTTCGTTATTTGCCAAGAGCACTCAGAGTCATAGCCTACATGTTCAGATTAACATATAACGAGCGATTCCCGCTGTTGTTGCCGTACCATAGCCAATTTACTAAGTTAATTACCCTTTTGACCCACAAAGTGACTTTGCATGGTGGAAATCAGTTAGTCCTTCGACTACTGAGAACAGAATTTTGGGTCCCAAAACTAAAAGTTCTTATTCGCTCCACCATACATAATTGTAAAATTTGTACACTATATCGCAAAATGCATCATACACTCTTAGAAATATATTGTCATTTCCGACAATATTGTAACAATCTCGATGTTCAAAATAGATCTCATCATCAGATTGTCACCTTATAGTCAACTTGACAATTAGATTGTTTATTTTAAACGTCATACGAATGTTCGGATAACAATCGATATTATCAATGAATAAAATAAAAATGTCACACGAATGTTTTTCAAATTTTTATTTCCAATCAATTATTTTATAATGCAGTGGGCATATATGCGAACACGTTCACGTTATTGTGCAGCGCGATTTTTTGCACGACATTTCTTTGGGAAGCAGTCAACCACAGGAGAGCTCGCTCAAGTTCCTGTCTAAAATGCCCGAATCACGCCCTGGATTTCATCTAAATAATCCTATAATCAGCTCGTGTCCGTCGAAAATATTATGGAACAAAAGGGTCGGATACGACCACGAGTTTGGCGGGCATAGTCTGATACTCCTGATACCCGACATGATCTGCAACTTTTTCGCGAGGTGTAGACTAAAAACATGTAAAAATAGAAACTGATTAATTAATATTAATTAAAATTACAAACAACTTACTTATATTTGGGAACGATTGAACGACTTCCTTAAAGAATTTTAAATTAAAATAATAACAATTCAAATGACATTTTATTTTTTGTATTCAAAGTAGTGCTGCCATGTGATTCAATTATATATAAATGACAATCCCATATTGTTAAAAAGTAACAATATATTTCTGAGAGTGTACCCAAATCATGGCGGCGCTACCGCCTGAACGCACAACCCTCACTCGCCCATTCAGTAACACTGGTGTAGATTTTGCTGGTCCGTTTGAGATCAAAAACTACACTGGTCGCGCGTGTTTGATAACCAAGGGCTACGTTTGCGTGTTCACATGTTTTGCGACTAAGGCGAAACATATCGAACCATGTAGTGACCTCTCGACCCAAGCGTTTTTAGCACCCTTTTCTCGATTTTTTTCGAGGCGGGGATGCCCTATCGCTCTTTACTCTGACAACGGCACCAATTTCGTTGGCGCATCAGTAATGTTGAAGAGAGATCGAGAGGATTTCATGAAAGCGCTACAGACCCAAGTACTATCTACGCATAGTCACCAGGACCTTAATTGGCAATTCATACCACCCGGAGCACCGCACATGGACGGTCTCTGGGAGGCGGGTGTGAAAAGTTTCAAGACCCACTTTAAAAAGGTTGCATCAAAGCAAAGATTCACCTTTGAAGAGTTTGCAACTCTGCTGACCCGAATTGAAGGTTGCTTAAACTCCAGACCCTTAAACCCTTCTAGTGACAACTCACAAGATTTTTCCCCTTTAACTCCAGGACATTTCTTAATTGGTACGCCATTATTGACCCCAGCGGAGCCTGATCTAAGTGACTCCAGTTTGAAAGTCGATGACCTAGTAGTCATTCAGCACGAAAATTTGCCCCCTTTAGATTGGAGGCCGAGTCGTGAAAGTCTATTCAGGCTCGGACGCTAGAACTCGCGTAGCAGATATTCGAACTGCTAAGGGAACCACCACCAGACCCATTACCAAGCTTGTGGTGCTCCCCACAAACTAATGACCCACCCACATTTTGCCATGGTAACCTTCTACAAGACCCACACCCTACTTTATTTCAGTTACCATGGCACCCAACAACTCTAGCGCTGTGTAAAAGAACGCCAGCGGCAAGCGTGGCGACTCTCGAGCCAGCTGGAAGAATACTCGGCAAGGCAGAGACAGGAGCGGCGGAAACAAACACCGCACCAACAACAACACCATCAAGCGCAAGAGTAACAAGACCCATACCCGACCCAACTCATCCAATCCTCGTGTCGCTCCAACAGGACGACACTCGAGACCCTCGCAAGTCACTCACCATGTGGCTTGTGGAATTTGCCGTCAGGACCATAGGCTGGCGACGTGCTTTAGGTTCCGCGAGAAGAACCTGGATGAGAAGTACGAAGTAGTGCTGAGGTATCACTACTGCGTGAATTGCTTGGCACGGTCACATCTCATTGACCGGTGCACTAGCAGAGAGAAGTGTGCCATCTGTCAGGCGAAACACCACACAAGCCTGCACGGACACTCCCGACTACGCAAAACTTAGCGGGAGCAGAGCAATTCACGCCGCCCCTGACCCACAGAGACCCGACCCGAGGAGACGAGACCCACTGAGACTCCCCTTGTGTTTGCAAGGCAGACTCTCATCCCCACTGCCACAGTCAAGGTGCATCACAACAACAAGTGGCACCTTGCACGCGCGCTTATAAATCCCACGAGGCATGTGACGATTATTGCGCAGGAGCTGGTCAACCAGCTACATCTGAGGACGACTAAGGTGGACGACAAGACAGTCTGCAAGGTGGTAGTGGGGTCCCACTTTGATGAAGCATTCAAGTGCGAGATCAATGCACTAGTCTCCAAAGATTTACCTCGCAAGCCATACCCAGACGACGTCAATGAACCTGTCCTGAGTCGATTTGAGCACATGTTCCTCGCGGACCAGAAGTGCTGTTCATCGGCGCGGATAGTGTTGGAGTTGGGTGCTTATGTATACCCAAGGATATTGAAGACGGGTGTTTACGCAAGCGACGGCGGCTTGGCAGTGGCTCAGAGTACTGCGTTCGGCTGGACGTTGTCTGGCCCATGTGGACTCTAAGTCAATACACAACCCCGCATATAACGACCCACAGATGCCGACCATACTCACTGACCCATAACACGAAGACGATGAAGATGATTTAGTTATAGTATCATGAATTATAGTACAAAATGAATTGACCCATAGCATTAATATTTTTTAAGTTTTGCAGACACTGCAAGGCGGGCGGAATGTTTACGCGCAACGTAAACCCTTGCGTAGTGAACACCGCCTGTCTTGTCTCTGATGTTCGCCGCTGCAGGCATGGAGCGCGCTGCAGTCGACAGGCGGTCGTTTTTTCGTTCGGCTAGAACAACGTTCTAGCAAGACGAACTAGTTAGTTATCGAACATACACTCGGACGAACATAAAGTTTTTTCCCTCCCAAACCCAACACAAAAAAAAAACACATAAAACCCACCCAATTACATTA
This sequence comes from Dryomyza anilis, assembly GCA_951804985.1. NCBI lineage: Eukaryota > Metazoa > Arthropoda > Insecta > Diptera > Dryomyzidae > Dryomyza > Dryomyza anilis. The sequence goes on from OX638131.1 coordinate 59,416,647, forward strand.
AACGCGTATAAACATTAATACAAGTGTGCTGAAACAAATCACCAATTATAACGATTTAACATCTACCAACAATACAACATCAACAAACAACAGAGTTCTACGTTGGACATTGAAGCAACACGATTACAACAAACAACGTTGGACTCAGCACACGATCCTACAACAAGTCAAAAAACAGCAAACAATCCAAGGTATATTTTACAATTTATTATATTTATACATATTGACCCGCGCCCTTTCCCATCGCCGTATTACGAGCTGCCACCCAAACAATTATAGATTTCTGAATTGTTGATATCAGTTCTCTACGTGCGATGGAAGACATAATAATTTGACTTTTTATATACATTATCAAGAACAATGTTGAATATTGTTTTCTGCATCTTGTTTCTGGCAGTTGTAGTTTTATGATTAAAATTCAATCACTGCAATCTACTTGTGCTTGGTATAACAACAAGTTTGCTCCAAGTGCATCCTTCTACGTCTTCAAATATGCTGCCAATCTGCTTCATTTCTTCGTTTTTGTTTTCTTTATTTGAATCTGCTGGACCTCTGCTTCACTTCTTTTTCTTCTTGATAACACCCAGAGCTCCTTCCACATGTCCCCATTAAAATTCCAAGACCCCAACGATAAATGCGTCTTCTGAGTATCCAGCGCTGTTGGTCATTCTAAATAACAATTTTTTGTGCACTCGGATATTTTAAATTTACATGAAGATTTAACAATTTAATTTTGTTTTTAAACTCTTGCAAATGTGTGGTGTGGTACTAACTTATATAAAATATTTTTTTCTTTTTTTATTATTTTAATACCCCTTATTTTTTTTTCATGTATATATTTGTTTTATCTCTTTTTTTTATTCTTTAAAAATTTAATTGTTAATATTATTTTTTTTTCTTCTTTTTTTTCTTCTCTTTTTTTTTCTTTTTAATAAAAATTGGTATCCCTCTTTTTTTTTAATTTTAATTTTTTTTTATATTTTTCTTTTTTTTTTGTTTCATTATATTATTTTTTTTTTCACTTTTTTGTTTGCTTAAAATTTAATTTTCCCTGACGATCTCGTGTGATCGCTGTATTTGGTACTTTAATACTTTAATTGCCTATATATAAAGGTGAACATTTACGCTTTAAATTCGTAGGTATGTCGAAGTCAAACCCGTTCAACGTACGGAATGGTGTTTGACCCGTCGAAGTATGCACCGTGTTATTATGAACATGTCTGTTACCAATACTTTGGGTATATTGTGGCGTGTAACTATTTCGTTGAAGAATGCTTTTGCAACGGTGTTGGCTTCCGCATCGGGTATAGCCACACAGCACATATATTTAAAAAATCGTCCTGAAACGTTAAAATGTATTTATTCCCTGAAATGGTTTCGGGCAGAATACCCACCAGGTCCATGTACACTTTGTCAAAGGGTCTGTCTGGCGTATCAGTTAGAACCATTGGCATCTTCGTCAGCCTTGAACTTTTGTTTACCTGGCATTTTGAACAATTTTTCACATAATCCTTTATTTGCTTCTGTTTTTACGCCCCCTTGGTGACCAACTAACGGTGAATCGTGAAAATCTTTAATTACCGTCTCTATGTCCCGAGGTTCAGTTAGAATTATTATATTGTCATTTTCCATTGTTACCAAATCGCCAGGATCGCATTCTGACTGTTTCTTATCGTCTTCCTTGTCTCTTTTCATGGTTTTCGAACGTGTTTGTACTACAACTACTTTTTCAGTATTATTCGGTATGCGGCTAAGCGCATCCGCGTTTAAATTACTTTTTCCCGGTTTATAATGAATTTCGAAATCATATTCCGATAATTTGTGTCGGAAACGCGCAAGACGTGATGTCTGATCTTTTATATTTGCTATACCCTTTAGGGGCTGATGATCTGTATAAATTTTAAAAGGTCTTCCCAAAAAATATGCCTTAAAATTTTTTGTTGCCCATACAATTGCCAAAAATTATTTCTCTATAGTAGAGTAGCGTGTTTCCGTATTGTTAAGAGACCTACTGGCAAGCTCGATCGGCAGTCACTTCCAACTTCACCTTGCGAAAGAACCGAGTCAATTGCTTCGTTACTGGCGTCTGCCGTGAGCAAAAAGGGTTCGTTAAAATCCGGATACGCTAGTATGGGTGGTAACATAATTGCCTCTTTAAGTTTTAAAAACGAATTCTGAATTCCATATGAACTTAGCGACCTTTTTGGTCTGGTAGGGCACCTAAATCAGAACACTTATGTCCCAAATATATAACCTCGCGTCGCAAAAACTGACATTTCTCTGCATTTAATTTCAAATTGTGTTCTCTCAGCTTTTGCAAAACTTTGCATAGCCTATGCTCGTGTTCTGCTAAATTATTTCCATAAACCACTATGTCATCTCAATAAACAAAACAGTCAATACCCTGTAAACCTGTTAGTATGTGGTTCATTATCCTTTGAAAAGTGGCAGGTACCCCGTTAAACCGAATGGCATTCTGTTAAATTCGAAATGACCAAGACCTGTACTGAAAGCAGTTTTTTCTTTGTCACTATCTTCAACTAGAACCTCATGGGAACCACTGGCTAAATCTAGTGTAGAAAAATACCGACTATAACCTAACTGGGCTAAAATCTCATCTATTCGTGGTATCGGAAATACCTGTTTGATGGCGATGTCATTTAATTTTCGGAAATCTATAACCAGTCTCCATTTTTATTGCCATCTTTATCGCCCTTTTTAAGTACCAATAATAATGGGAAATTCCACGGCGACATGCTTGGTGAAATAATTCCATCGTCTAACATCTTTGATACTTGTCTATTAATCTCAGTTCTATGCATATGAGGAAGTTTATACTGTTTCTGATTTATTGGTGGCTGATTCCATTGTGTGGGTATTTCATTTTTTAATATCGGAGTGAATGTTAATTCATCCCCTTCCAAATGAAAAACGTCATGATATGACAAGCAGATATTTTGCAAAGAGGAAACTTCTTCTTTATTTAATGATTCATCGATCTTCACATTCCCTAATAATCTATCAATTCTATTTTTTATATTAACCGAGTTTATTGTATTTATTGTAGAACTCGTCTTTGTTGCTTCTTTATATTTGTTAAAATTTGAAAATTGTGGCTTGAAATTGCTATCTATGGTCACCTCCTTATCGGTGGCATTTAAAATTGATGCATATACTCTATTTCTTCTAACGTTTGTTAAACTCTCTCACAAATATACTCCTGGCTGAATTTTCTGTTTGTGCAACAAAACTATAGAAATTCTTGGCATTAACGGCAGTGATACAACCATGGCTGTTCTGTGCTGTACCCTGATTTGTTGATTAAAATTAATATTTTCTATGTCTTGCAATGATTTTAATGGAAATTTAACAAGGTGATTTTTGTCTTCATCAAAAAATGTATTTTTTTTATTTAACGCATTTATAGATCTGTTCCAGAGATTGTCACGCCCGACTATTTCATCTGCTGGTACCCCTTGTTCAAGTGACACAACGTGTAGCGTTAAACTCAGGTTTTCTATGTTTGTGTGCTGAATCTTAGTGGAGCCTAAGGTTCTAACGCATCCACCAAAAGCACCACTCAGATCTTTCCCAATATTTTTATTAAAATACAGCAAATGTGCCATCCTATTTTCTTTAATCGGTTAAATATTTTACTATGTATGCCTAATTGTGAAGATAATTTCATTTTCTTCGACATAAATTTACTCTTAAAATTATTAACAATTGGACACAATTTAATTTTACAAATCGTGCGTTTATTATACACTTCTGACGATAAAACTCACATAGCGCTAATAATAAAAAGAAATATTGAAATTAATTCATTGAAAATTATACTTGCCCCTATACGGAATGTATTCACAGTCTTGCCAGACGTTTGATCTACAATTCCCAAATTTTCAGGGCCCTGTTGTACATCAGAAATACTTTTTCTTTTAGTTTGAAAAATCTGCACATCGCCAGTAAGCACAATTGCATATTCATATTAATCATAATAATGTAACACCAAAATTGCTTACTGTTATGCATGCATTCGTATTTTTCTCATACACTTATTTGATACATTTACTCTTATACACATATGATGACAACAACAAATGTATTGGTAGTAATGTAAGCCTCATCAGGTAGCACCTGCATGCGGCGTACAGGGAACTAAAGCACATAGAAGTTTTTCTCACGATCACCAATACGAATTGATTATTTCACAATATGATGACACTCAGATCTGGTGTTTGTAAATATTGGTGCGACCGAGGTGATGAGTAGAGGTTAAGAATATATTTTAAGTTGGATATGATTTTAACTGCCTTAGAGTGCAGACGTGTTTATTTTATAAGTTAAACAATAATGTTAATATTAAAATAGAACTTTCAATTAAATAAAAGAATGTCTTGGAAGAAAAGACTTGTTTGAATTATTTCGGTTAATAAAAATGGAACTTCAATGTTGGACATTCTCTGGTAGGTCATCATGGGTAATTATAAATGGAACGTTGCGACATTTGGCCTCACGCCTAAGCAACGGACATTTTAATTACAACATTTGTCCCAGCCGGTTTTCGAACCAAACATCAAATCCCAGGGGACAGGATGGACTGGATGGAGATTAGAAGTATATGAAATAAATATATTGGACCCGGGAAAATATATTTTTTAGGAGTCGTGAGTATTGTGAAAAACAGTGAAAGAAAATGTGCGAAAAAAAAAATAATTTTTGTGAATTTGTGATACAAAACAAAAGAAACATTTGAGAATATTGAAATCATGAAATTAGACATTTGAAAAACAGGCAATTGAAAATTTTAAATAAATGATAAAATTTTTAAAAATTTCATAATATTGTGAAATTAAATTAACTTTAAATAAAACTGTGAAATTAAAATGTTGAATAATTTAAGAATTTTGAAATTAATTAAATAACAAATTGGAGAATTTTAACAAAGTTAAATTACATAAAAAAAAATCAGTATTCAGTTATAAAATGATGAGATGTTTTTAGAAAAAAAAATTGTATATATATCAAAATGAGCTAAATAAAACAGTATTAAATTTAATAGAAAAATTAAATCAAATAGTAAGCCCCAGAAAATGTATTTTCTGGGGCAGAATCTCCATTACTAGAAACTGAATTATATAAATTTATTGAAGGCTGTGAAACAGCAAAGCTTAAAATTAAATAATCAGATTATGAGGAATTTATTAAAAGCGTTAGGTTACATTTGCAGGGTGAGGATAAAACATTTTCAAAAAATAGAAGAATTATACGAGTTGCTAAAAAATACATACTTAAATGATATTTCTTTAGATTCAGTACTAGAAAAGATTAAAAAAGTTTTTCAAAATAGTAAAGAGAGTTTGAGAGCGTTTGGAAGACGATTAGACGAATTGCAATCCATGGCATTAGAAATTGCAAGTATAAAATACCGTAAAAAGATAGGTAATGATGACGTATTCAGATTGGAATTACAGAAGTCAGTATTGATCTCTTTTAAAGTAGGTGTGAAGGATCCAACAACAAAAGTTGTATTATTAAGTAGTAAGTCAGACACATTAGATGCATTATTGGAAGAAGCATTAAATGTTGAAGCTATTATGCAACTAAGACCAAAGTTAAATGAATACGAATATAATGTTGAAGCAGAACATAATTCAGAAATAATTAAGCAAAGAGAAAATCCAGAAAAGAATGATAAATTAACCTATGTAAGGAATGTTCCGACATGTTCATTCTTTATGAATTTAGGACATACTAGGGACGATTGTATTAGTAGGAAAAATGAGCCTTTCTGCTACGAATGTGGAACTTATTTCCATGAAGCTAATTGGAAATGTGCCAATACTAATATGAAAAATTCTAAAATACAGTTAGGTAATAATGATATTAAAAATAATAATCACAAAGAAAATAAAACAAGTAATATGAAATGCTTATGGTGTGATAGACAAGGGCATAAAATAGATAAGTGTTATGCGAAAACAAAATTTGAATCAGTCACAAATAATAATCATAATCAGGGAAACTAACAGGGGCTCAGTCAAGGCCAATAAACTGGGGACCCCAAAAGAAAAGTAATATAGGGCCAAATGTGTTAGGAATTGTAGATCACACGTCGAAAGAGACTGTGGTCAAATTTACTACCCCATTAATCTTTCAAAAACTGAAGGAGGTAAACAATGAATTAAATTATGAATTAAATGCAAAATAAAATTGCATAATACACAATTGGAATGGAGATTGTTCGAATTTATCTAATATAAGTGATGTTTTCATTGCAGTACCTTGCGAGGCAGCTAAAAATGGAAGACTTATTTTATTAGTAGACTCAGGAGCAGATGCCAGTTTAGTAAAAGAAAGTGCGATGACAAATTTTCCAGGTTTTAACAAAAATATTCAAAAGGATTTGAATGGAGCTTTTGGTGGTTGTGTTAGGACATTAGGAACCACCAAGGTCCAACACGGGAGCATAGGGTGCTTAAGTTTAATGCTACACGTAGTGTCACTTGAACAAGGAGTACCAGCAGACGGAATAATCGGACGTGACAATTTATGGAATCGATCTATAATAAATTCGATAGACAAAACGATAACGTTCTTTGATATAAATAAAAATCATATTATAAAACTACCAATGAAAACACAGACAGAAATACAAAACATTTTTTACAACCAACAAATTAAAATTCAAGCGAGAGCCGCGAAAATAGTATCATTACCTTTAAAAACAAAAATTCCAATCGTATTAATACATAAGCAAGAAATTTCTCCAGGTGTATATTTAGGCGAAAGCCTATCAAATGTTAGCAAGAATAGAGTTTATGTTTCAATATTAAATGCTACAGAAAAATAAATTCTAATAGACAACAAATTTAAACCAAAGTTTTCGAATTTTAATCAGTATAAAGAATCGTATACCAAAAATTCTACAATAAATAGCGTAAATTCAGTAAATATAACAAATAGAATTAACAGATTATTAAGGGAAATTAAAATTGACGAAACTTTAAATAAAGACGAAATTACATCTTTACAAAATTTGTGTATTTCTTATCATGACGTTTTTCACTTAGATGGCGATGAATTAACATACACGCCAGCGCTTAAACATGAAATAACTACACAGTGAAACCAACCACCAATTAATCAGAAACAATATAAACTTTCACATACACATAGGGAAGAAATTAATAGACAAGTAGTAAAAATGTTAGATGACGGCATTATATCTCCAAGCACCTCACCTTGGAATTCACCGTTATTGTTAGTACCAAAAAGAGCAATAAGGACGGTAGCAAGAAATGGAGACTAGTAATAGAGTTTCGTAAACTAAATGATGTAACAATAAAACAAGTCTTTCCGATTCCTCGTATAGACGAGATATTAGATCAGCTAGGGCATAGTAGATACTTTTAAACATTAGATTTAGCAAGTGGTTATCATCAGGTCTTAGTAGATGAAAGAGATAAAGAAAAAACTGCTTTCAGTACGGGACTTGGACATTTTGAATTTAATAGAATGCCATTTGGTTTAACAGGTGCACCTGCCACTTTTCAAAGAATAATGAACCACATATTAACAGGTTTACAGGGTGTCGATTGTTTTGTGTATCTCGATGACATAGTTGTATATGGAAAAAATTTAAGCGAACATGAGCATAGATTAAGTAATGTATTGCAGAAATTAAGGGAACATAATTTAAAATGAAATACCGAAAAATGTCAGTTTTTGCGTCTCGTCTATTTAGGACATAAATGTTCGGAACTAGGTGCGCTGCCAGACCCCTCTAAGCTCGAATGCGTGAAAACTATTCCGGTGCCAAGAAATAGAAAAGAAGTACAAGCATTTTTGGGATTAATTAATTATTACAGAAAATTCATAGGCAATATGGCCAAAATATCATTACCAATTAATAATTTACTTAGAAACGACGTTAAATTTACATGGACAGACGATTGTAAAAATTCATTTATTAAATTAAAAGAATCAATAATTTCATCACCAATTCTCTCATATCCAGATTTTACGAAAACTTTTTTACTTACAACTGATGCAAGTAATGAAGCAATAGGCGCGGTACTGTCGCAAGGCGAAGTTGGAAGCGATAGACTAGTCGCATTTGCGAGTAGGGCATTAAATGGGGCCGAAAAACTATACTCCACCATTGAAAAAGAATTTTTAGCTATTGTTTGGGCAACCAAGAATTTTAGAGCATACCTATTAGGGCGACCATTTAAAATTTTAACAGATCATAAGCCCCTAAAAGGTATTGCATACTTAAAAGATCAGACATCCCGCCTTGCGCGTTTCCGACATAAGTTGTCAGAATACGATTTTGAAATAATTTACAAACCAGGTAAAAAGAATTTGAACGCAGATGCTTTAAGCAGAATACCATATATACAACCCTATATTACAGCAGTACAAACACGTTCTAAAACTACACAAAATAAATTAGATCAACAAATTACAAAAACAAAGCCCCAAATTAGTACACCGGTCGTAGATGAAACAATTACAGATGCAAATAACGAAACAAATTCTGCACACTTATTAACTGATCCGGAAGAGATTAAAACGGTAATAAAAGATTTTCATGATTCCGCATTAGGAGACCATCAGGGCGCAGTAAAAACATATTTTAGAATCAGAAGACAATTTAACAATTTAATAATGCAGAAACAAATAAAAGATTACGTAAAAAATTGTTCAAAATGCCAAGTAAATAAAAGTTTTAGGCTTACAAAAATGCCAATGGTCCTAACTGATACGCCCGTGCGACCATTTGATAAAGTATACATGGATCTTGTAGGAATTTTACCAGAAACTATCTCTGGAAATAAATATATATTAACATTTCAAGATGATTTTTCAAAATATATGTGTTGCGTAGCTATACCGGACGCAGAAGCAAGCACTGTAGCGAAAGCATTTTACGACGAAATCATTACGCGCTTAAACATTCCAAAAGTATTAGTTACCGACAATGGTTCAAATTTCGTCTCTAAACTGTTTTCAGATACATGTAAATTGTTAGGAATTAAAAAGTTACATATTAGGCCATATAATCCACAAGCTAATGGATCTTTGGAAAGAAGCCATCGACCATTAGCAGAATATATGCGAAGTTTTGCAAAAGAAGATGGGTCAAACTGGGACCAATGGTTAAATTCGGCAATGCACGTGCACAATAACACAGTACATATGTCAACAGGGCAAACCTCTTTCCGTACTTTATATGGGTTTGATTTTGATATGCCCACTAATCTAAAACGTAAATGTTCACCAGTTTATAATACTGATGATTACAACAAATTATTAAAATATCAGATTCAACGCACACATGAAATCGTGAGACAAAATCAAGATAAAGCAAAAGAAAAATCTAAACAAAGCTATGACAGCGGATTACACCCAACAATATTTAAAGTAGGCGATAAAATATTATTAAAAAATCAAAATAGAAAGAATAAATTTTCTCCCATATGGGTAGGACCCTATGAGGTACTTTCGGTAGTAAGTCCTGTAACGACAATGATTTCCATCAAAGGAAAAGGGAAAAAATTACATAACAACTTATTAAAAGCATATAATTTTGAAGTTTTACACAATTAAATAAATAGGTGTAAAGAAATAAATAACTGAACCAATAGTTCATGATGATCATAAATCGTAATCATGTTAGAATGAAATGCATACTATTGCAAACAACAATATAAGGTAAAGAAATGCCGCGTTAATAAGATTTTTTTTTTAGGAATATGTTTTTAAATCTTAATCAAATAAATAAGTGCATGAGGGAATAGCTACGTATTAATTTTAAAAGGTTACTAGCATTAAATCATGTACTAAAAAATGTGTAATGGTGAAAATAGATAAAGTAATAAAGTGATTTACAAGATTATATTAGATATTTATTAAGCAAAGATTTCAGTACGAATTAGCAAAAGAAATAAAATATACATTGCCACTATATTTGAGATAGGTCAGCACCTCAATTTCATTGTCAAGGGCATTGTCAATCGAAACAAATGAAAGAAAGATCGTTGTACTTGAAATACAGACGTAAGCGGACCACAAACTGAAGGGGAGCACAGATATAAGTAAGGAGCTTAGGTATAGTTATAAGTGATAAAATGCAATTCAGCGTTTTGCATGTAGGAACCACTGCACTAATGGTCTGAAAATGAAACGAGGTACGTTAATGCAGCGACAAAAACAAACAAACAAACTAGCAAACGTTTTAACCGAGATCATTTAACGGTCATAAAAATATATATATATATGTACGTATTGAATGTACCAAAGTTGTTATGCAAAAGAAAGATTGAAAATACTATCATATATCAAGCATATTTAAATTAATAAATTAGTGCATGAATAATTAGCTAAGTATTTTTGAAAATGTCTAGCATTGAGTCATGTGGTAATGAAATATTATGGAAAAATTAAAGATTTCTAAAGTACATGTACATTTTATTGAATGTAATAAATGAAATGTTCAATATAAACATACAATGAAGATATTAAATTTGAATATTCTATATAAATTAAAAATTATGTTAAATTAAATTAAGTATGAAGTTATAGTAAACAAGTAATAAGTATTTTAATAATAATCCTGATTCTGCAAATGTACTCCAACCACGACGAATCACAAAGAAGTAAAACATGCACGAAGAAGAACAACAAGCAATCCACCAAACAATAAAAATTAACGTTAAATACAATATGCTGAAATTTTAATTGCCAAAGAAGGTCGTTTAATTTTGTTGGGAAAAGGTCTGAAATGGTAATGTAATGTAATGAAGTACAAAAGAATAATGATAAAACGACATGTGGAAGTTATGGCGCGGACGACAACAATCAATACATGTTTAATTAAGAGAAATGAGCTACCCTATGGATATGGATGTAGAAGTTTGACAAATCAGCAAAGAAAGTTGCAACTATTTTATCATAATAATGCAACAACATTTTACATTTTATATATACTAAATAAAAGATGACAATTTTATCGCTCAAAGAACACGCTAACATTATGTAAATAAGTTGAAGGAGCTATTCCATATACACTTATTTAGCTGTCAATGCGAACCTGTTTAGTTACCACAATTACACTAAATCACACACGCTTCAACAAATGAACACAATTTCTTAAACAATTTTGAAGAAGACGAAAATTAAAAACAATAAGAACCAAGAATATACGTATTCGAATATTGTTACAACAAGTGAAATATAATAGTACAACAACGTCAAACTAACAAAACAACAACATCTACGTATAAATAAAAATTACAATTACTGAAGATGACAATTCCGCTAGAAAAACTATCTAAGAAGAAAATTTCTCAAAACATTCAAAGAAGACAAATCCGTATTAATATTCAGAAATATAAAATTACAAAATTATCAATTTTAGTATCTGATCTTGTTTGTTGAAACAGTGGCAGAAACACATAAAGTGCAGCCAACAACACTACAGTCAACGCAATCGCAGCAACCACCAACCGAAGAGTGGCAGCAGCAGTCAACACTAAAAACATCGGGATCAGGTTATGTTTGTATTTAATTTCCTTTTATAATTCAGATGTTTAGATTAAAGGCGGGCTAATGCAGCCAAATAATTAGAAAATTGGGCCAATACCATTTTTTTTTATTAATTTAAAATCATTAAATTTGAATTTATTTATCTCCACTAGGTAATATACAATTGTTTGTTTTTAAAAATAAAATAATCTACACTATAAGAATTTTATCAAGATATAAAAGAAAAAACTATTATTATTTAATTAATAATAATTTTTTCTTAAAATAAGGGGGGAAGAATGTTGTATATCAGAAATACTTTTTCTCTTAGTTTGAAAAATATGCACATCGCCAGTAAGCACAATAGTATATTCATATTAATCATAATAATGTAACACCAAAAATGCTTACTGTTATGCATGCTTTCGTATTTTTCTCATACACTTATTTGATACAGTTACTCTTATACACATATGATGACAACAACAAATGTATTGGTTATAATGTAAGCCTCATCAGGTAGCACCTGCATGCGGCGTACAGGGAACTAAAGCACATAGAAGTTTTTCTCACGATCACCCCAATACGAATTGATTATTTCACAATATGATGACACTCAGATCTGGTGTTTGTAAATATTGGTGCGACCGAGGTGATGAGTAGAGGTTAAGAATATATTTTAAGTTGAATATGATTTTAACTGCCTTAGAGTGCAGACGTGTTTCTTTTATAAGTTAAACAATAATGTTAATAATAAAATAGAACGTTCAATTAAATAAAAGTATGTCTTGGAAGAAAAGACTTGTTTGAATTATTTCGGTTAATAAAAATGGAACTTCAACGTTGGACATTCTCTGGTAGGACATCATGGGTAATTATAAATGGAACGTTGTGACATTTGGCCTCATTTTAATTACAACAGCCCTTAATTACAACTTTCTTTTTATTCGATTTACTTTTCATTTTATTATTCTTGATTTTAATATTTTTAACTTCGGATTTTATTGGTTTTACTTTCTTTACTTCATTTGCTTTCTCTATAATTTGTTTAATTATAATTTCCTTAATTCCTATATTTTGTTCATTTTTCGCGTCAAGTTGTGTTTTATTATTTAGTTCATTATATGTTTTTGTTGGAAGATTTCTATCTTCATTAATATGTATCTTCACTTTTTATTTTCTTGATTACTTATACTCTCTATTTCGCTTTTTTGTAGTGTTATACTACAAACTTCTACAACTTCCGGCCTAACTATATTACCTGTAGCTGATTCTATATTTTCTTCCGCATAACAATTAGTTATTGTATGCCCTTTTCTATTATACCATGAGCATTTCATATTACTTGTATTATTTTTCATTTGATTATTATTATCACCTTGTTGTGTAAAATTTGCAGTTGTATTCATATTTTTCATTTTATTATTTCCACATTTCCGATTAGATTCGTGTTCATAAGTTTGACACTCTTTGCAGAAAGGCATATTTTTCCCATTCCAGCAATCTTCCCTATGTTCTGATTTTTTACAAAAAGAACATAATGGAAATTTCGGAATTTCTATCATCATTATTAATTACTTGTCCAAATTCATCTGCTAACGTTTTGCTTTGCTCATTGCTTTTTGAAAAAGTTTCATCCTTAAAATTATAATTGTCCTGTTTCGACCATGGTTCTCGCTGCATAAAAGTTTCCACATTTAGAGCTTCATCTAACAATGCATATAATGTGTTTGACTTGCTACCAAACATTATAATTTTTATTGTTGGATCCCGAACTCCAATTTTGAAAGAAGTCAGAACTGAATCCAACAACTCTAATCTGAACACGTCATCAATACCTATGTTTTTTCTGTACTTTTTACTGGCGATCTCCAATGCCATAAATTGTAATCCATATAACCGTCTGGCAAATGCCCTCAACTTTTCTCCACTGATTTATTTTACATTTATTTATTTTACAATTTAATTAATCAAAAGACACTTTTTTATTTTTAGAGTTGAAAAGACACTTTTATTAATTTTAGAGTTGAAAAGACACTTTTACTATTTTAGTACCTCCACTTGAGGTTGGTTAAACTACAATCTTTTAAATTGCAACGAAAGGTATTAACGATACCTTCGTTGCAAGCTTTTCTTAAATTTTATTTTCACTATGTTCTAGTGAGTTTCACTTTCACTCAATTTTGGTGTACGTGACTTTTGGAGAAAGTCCGACTTGCAGTTTTTGGCTGACAGCAATTGCGAAATATCAAAATTGTTGGCTAACGCTGCTCTGCTTATTTTAACGTAGCCCCCTAATCATGCAATGATAAATTCTATTGCAAGAGGTGTGGTCTAAGTAAAGCTTTAGCGCTTTGCCGAATTATCGCAAGCTTTTGTTAACTGTGGAAGCTAACTTGAAAGAAGTGTGTTCTACGCAATGCTTAGCGCTTTGCCAAATTATTATCATTGTTGCCAACGTGAAGCATTGGTACAATGCTATGAACATGTTGCTGTACAATGATATAAAAACATGATGCGCTCAACATATGTACAGCAACATCCAAAACTGAATGAATAGTGAAGAATCATAAAGAAAAGAAAAATGTATGCGCTAATTCACAACAGGACGAATGATTTGGCTGCCAAAGAAAAGAGTCAAGTGCCAAAGCTAATTGATAAATATCGGTGTAGATTTGCTGAAAATGGCCAAAAGGATGGCAGAACTGCCATTGTAAAACATCGAATAGACACTGGTTATTGTAACCCAATTCGTCAAGCACCAAGAAGGGTACCACTTGCGAAAAGAGACGAAGTATTACATTTGGTTGAAGAAATGCACACAAATGGCGTGGTGGAACCATCTGAGAGTCCATGGAGGTCACCAGTAGTATTGGTGAAAAAGAAGGACGGTAGTACACGGTTCTGCGTTGATTACCGAAAGCTAAATGATGTCACCACTGCCCAGAATCGATGACACCTTGAATACACTATCTAATGCTAAGTGGTTTTCCATGTTGGACTTGCAAAGCGGTTACTGGCAAGTAGAAATCGATAAAAAGGATAGAGAGAAGACCGCATTCAGTACTGGAGTAGTATTTTTCGCCGGCTCTAGCTCAAAGGGGCTCCATGGAGCCATAAGGAGCCATGAGGATCATTTTTTAAAAGAGGTGTTGTTATTGTTTTCAATAGGGATCACTTTTTAACAGAGGTGTTGTTAGTGTATTTCAGTTGGGATCAGTTTTTTTATCAAAACCGTTCTAATTGTTTTCATAGGAAGTATTTTTTAAGATGTGTGGATCATATTTTATCAAAAGCGTTCTAATTATTTTCATACAGAGTATTTTTAAACATGGGTGGATAATATTTTATCAAAAGCGTTCTAATTGTTTTCATAAGGAGTATTTTTTAACACGATACAGTAGTACATTTGCGCCGGTTCTGGCTCAATGGGCTCCATGGCGCCATGAGAAGCATTTTTTAACAGAGATGTTGTTATTGTTTTCAATAGGGATCACTTTTTAACAGAGTAGTTGTTAGTGTATTTCAGTTCGAATAATGTTTTAACAGAGGTGTTGTTATTGTTTTCAATGGGGATCATTTTGTAACAGAGTAGTTGTTAGTATAATTTTAGGTGTATTATATGTATACTATATACATTATAATGGCATGGAGCCATTGGGATGTAATTTTAACAAATGTTGTTAATGTTGATACATACATAAATATATTATATGTATGTTTTGAAGGTATGCAGCCGTAAAGAGTAAATTTGCAACTCATATTGTTGTTGGGATAATTATTTCGGAGTAAGCATTTTTAATGGCAATATTTATAAACATACATATATGTACGTAATAATTTTGTTGTTGTATATGTTATAGAAGCAATTAAAATTTCAGTTTTATACTTGATGATTTATTTTGCATGTTTATCAAGAGAGTTGAGGAACAAAGGGTTCAATTTGAAACTTTGTTGAGGAACGAAGATTGTAATTTAAAACATGGCTATATGAATGAATATTTTATTAGACATATATTTTTTGGTGGGTAATTTTTTTTGTTGTAAACAGGTAATTGCACTTCTGCATTAATGCATTGATACATATTTAATTCAAGGTGAATATTACTATAATGGATATTGTAGTATATTTTTATTCTACAAATTCATGGTCATTTCATTCGTTTAATTTGCTTATATGAATGAATGGGTCATAAGGCTCCATTGGGATCATTTTTATTTAAATTTGCGTGGAGCAATAAGGCTCTATTGGGATCAAATTTAAAAACAGTTTATTAAGTTTATCCCTTATTGTAAGCATTACCAGTATATGGAAAAAATATTAACTATTCACGGAGTACATTATAAGAGCTGTCCATGGGCCACAGATGACTTAACGGAGTGACCAGATACATGTGGTTGCTATTATTATGACAGGAAAAGCAAAGACATTGATAAACTAATAAAATTATATTATAGAATAAAATATACAAAATAATTGTATATTACATATTATAAATAATGTTTTTTTTTATATATTCAATGAATTTGTAAAATTTTAAATAATAGAAATAAAAAGACAAATTTATAAATTATTTTCATTAAATTGTTTTATTTATTTTTTATTATAGGAAACTTAAAAATACTTTTAAAATAATGCACAGCTAAAATATATAAATTAATAATATAAATTATATATATCAAAATAATCAAAAAACTTATTAAAAGAAATATTTTTACTTCTTAAATATATAAATATACAGCAATAAACACCGCATAACATTGAAATTTCACTTTGTAATCGGAAATTGCTTTTAATAAATGTGGATGCATTGGTTTGAATAAAATGGTTTAATATGTGAACTCGCTGCAGAACAAAAATATTCAGCCGGCTCATTTCGAGGAAAATATATTACAATCCTAGTTTAAATGATGAATCCATATTCACAATATAAAATGCTGGCTTTTTTATTCGATTTCTAGGTAGCTGATTTGATGCAAAAACTCCTTTAAAATTTTTCTTAGTTACTAAATTTTTATATAAAATATTTTCTATATTACTTGTATTCATAATGATTGTAATACAGTACGATTTTTATCAATTTCCAAAACACTATCAAACTCACAATATGCTAAACAAGTAATAGCTTCAGAAAGTGCTTCACTGAAACGACTTTAAATTCGTATTGTACCTTGATCTATTAAGTATCCACAGTGTGAGTTATTGTTATGATCTGATGTTAAATCAAATGCAAGTAAGAAATATCCGTTATCAAATAATTCTTTAGTTATTTGATTTCCCTTATCAAAGTAATGTATGCCAGTACCTTTAAATAAGGTTTGATATCCCCTTGTACTTATATGTCCATGTTTATAGTCAAATTCAATCGGCTGTGCTGGTACTTGTGCTCCATTTACAACTAAATTAAATCTTTGTAAATTGAAATGGCGAAAGTTATAAGGTTTTTCTGAACGATTCTGAATATTAAGAAATTTGGAAGTTGTCCAATTATAACATTATATAACAGTAGAGAATGATTGCCGGGGTGAATGTCTTGATTTCAACTTTTTATATGGATAAATAGCATTTCTACTTTGTAAAACATTATGGTGTTCCATTAAAATATTACTATTAATGGTAAGATGATTAATGTATAAGTTATCTTCATGAATTTTAATGGATGACTCTCCAGATTTTGAATCTTCTAGTATATAAAAAGAAGGTTTCTCCATATTAAGGGTTTTTTTTTAACATTATTAAGAAGATATTTAGCTTGATTAAATATATCTGCATGAAGTTTTCCAATTAATTCAACTCGTTCTCCATTTTTAAATGTTTTATTTCGTGTAGCTAAACCTGGATTTTCATTCTCAACTATTGAATTAATTTTTTTATATCTAATGACCATCCGCATGAAGATATTTAGCTTGATTAAATATATCTGCATGAAGTTTTCCAATCAATTCAACTCGTTCTCCATTTTTAAATGTTTTCTCTCGTGTAGCTAAACCTGGATTTTCATTCTCAACTATTGAATTAATTTTTTTTATATCTAATGACCATACGCATGATTCAAGATGTGTAGATTTAGCATCATTTCCATAGTTTAACAATGTTTCAATATAAGATCTATACTTACTTACTTACTTAAATGGCCCTTACAACCGTGGGTCGGTTTTGGCCGCTGAGATGAAGCCGCGCCAGTCGGATCTGCTTTGCGCGCGCTGACGCCAGTTAGAAATACCAAGCGTTGCCAGGTTGTCCTCAACTTGGTCTTTCCAACGCAGATTTGGACGCCCTCTTCTACGCTGTCCACCTTCGAGTTTCGATTCAAGCACCTTCTTGGCTGGAGTGTTTTCATCCATTCGTTCGACATGACCTAGCCAGCGAAGCCGCTGGATCTTGATGCGCTTGACTATGTCAATGTCGTCGAATAACTCATATAGCTCGTGGTTCATCCTGATTCGATACTCGTTAGCAAAGCAGATAGGGCCAAAGATTTTACGGAGAATCTTTCTCTCGAACGCTCCCAGTACTCTCTCATCGGTGGTGGCCAGCGTCCATGTTTCTGCACCATAAAGTAGGACGGGCATGATGAGTGACTTGTAGAGCGTTATTTTTGTCCGGCGAGAGAGGGCTCTGCTTCTCAATTGCCTACTGAGCCCAAAGTAGCACCTGTTGGCAAGAGTTATTCTCCGTTTGATCTCCAGGCTGACGTCGTTGTTGCTGTTTACGCTGGATCCCAGATAGACGAAGTCCTTCACAATGTCGAACTTGTGGGTGTCAAAATCAGCTTTTTGTCCAAGACGCACGGACTCTTTTTTGCTTGTTGACACAAGGAACTTCGTCTTGTCCTCGTTCACCGCTAGACCCATTCGACGCGACTCTTTCTCCAATCTGGAGAATGCTGCGCTGACTGCTCGTGTGCTCCTGCCAATGATATCAATATCGTCGGCATATGCGAGCAGCATGACACTTTTGTTGAGGATAGTGCCGCTTTGACGGAGTTCGGCAGCTCGAACTATTTTCTCCATCAATAAGTTAAAAAAGTCGCACGATAGGGAGTCACCCTGTCTGAAACCTCGTTCGGTATGAAATGGCTCGGAGAGGTCTTTTCCTATTCTCACTGAGCAACGTGTGTTGCTCAGGGTCATCCTGCAAAGTCTTATAAGTTTCGCAGGTATACCGAACTCAGACATTGCGGCGTATAATCGTTCCCTTATCGGAGTGTCGAAGGCGGCTTTATAGTCGACTAATAGGTGGTAGGTGTCGATCTGTTTTTCTAGGGTCTTTTCCTGGATTAGGCGCAATGTGAAAATCTGGTCTATGGTGGACTTTCCAGGTCTGAAGCCGCACTGATAAGGTCCAATCAGTCTGTTGACGATGGGCTTCAGTCTTTCACATAATACGCTCGATAGAACCTTGTATGCGATATTGAGTAGGCTGATCCCACGGTAGTTGGCGCAGATAGTGGGATCCCCTTTCTTAAGGATTGGGCAGAGTACACTGAGGTTCCAGTCACTTGGCATGCTTTCATCCGACCATATTCTGCTTACGAGCTCGTGCATGCTCTCTATTAGCTCTTCGCCTCCGGTCTTAAACAATTCAGCAGGCAGGCCATCAGCACCTGCGGCTTTGTTGTTTTTCAGCCGAGCAATGGCTGTTCTGACCTCGTCATGGTCGGGTGGCGGAATCTCAACGTCGTCATCAAGTACTGGGGTTGCCGGGTTTGCTTCTCTATCGGTGGAATTGAGGTCATCATCACCGGTCAGCAGTTTAGAGAAGTGATCCCTCCATATTTTCAGTGTGCTCTGGATATCTGTCACTAGATTTCCGTTCTCATCTTTACAGGAAGAGGCTCCGGATTTCGAACCTCCGGCTAGGCGTCTTATTTTCTCGAAGAATTTTCGAGCCTCATTCCTGTCCCCATGCATCTCAATCTCCTCACACTCACGTCTTTCTGCCTCGCTTTTTTTTCGCCTGAAAAGACGTCTCTCTTCCCTCCTCTTCTCTTTGTATCGCTCCTTCGCAGCTCGCGTAGCTACTGACTGCAGGGTGGATTTGTACGCAGCGTCTTTCTCTGCAGTGGCCGCGCGACATCTTGGTCATACCACTGATTCCTCAGGGGGCGTTGGAATCCAAGCACCTCTTCGGCAGCCGTACGCATAGAGCAGGAGATATGATTCCACTGCGCGCTTATATCATCGAGAGGAGGAGTGCTTTGTCTAAGCAGGTGTGAGAGTCGAGTGGAAAAGGCTTGCGTTGTCTGTTGTGATTGCAGCTTCCGACGTCTAGCTTTCTCTGCGTTTGGTTCCGTACGTTCTTCGCAGCGCTTAAGCGTGTGCGGACCTTGGCTGCTACAAGGTAATGATCCGAGTCCATATTGGCACCTCGGATAGTGCGTACGTCCATCACGCTTGAAGAGTGCCTTCCGTCAATCACAACGTGATCAATTTGATTTCGAGTTTTTTGATCGGGCGACAACCATGTGGCCTTGTGGATATCGAAATGTTCGAATCTAGTGCTACTAACTACCATGTTTCGTGCTGCGGCGAAGTCGATTAGTCTCGTTCCGTTATCGGAAGTGTTGGCATGGAGGCTAAATTTTCCGATTGTGGGACAATAGATGGCTTCTCTGCCCACCTTGGCGTTAAAATCGCCTAGCACGATTTTGATATCGTGGCGGGGGCAGCGCTCGTATGCGTTGTCTAGGCGCTCGTAGAAGCGCTCTTTTGTCTCGTCATCTTTCTCGTTCGTCGGAGCGTGTGCACAAATTAGGCTGATATGGAAATATTTAGCCTTGATGCGGATTGTTGCCAGCCTTTCGTCCACGGGCGTGAACCTAGAGACAAGGTGGCGGAGTCTCTTGCCGACCACAAATCCACATCCAAATTCGTGTCTCTCCGCATGGCAGCTGTAGTAGATATCACAGGACGCTTGTTTCGAACAGCCCTGTCCCGTCCATCGCATCTCCTGGATAGCGGTGATGTCAGCCTTATATTTTTCGAGGACATCTGCCAGCTGGATAGAGGCACCTTCCCTATAAAGGGTCCGGACATTCCAGGTGCATATCCGTAAATCATGGTCCTTAAAACGTTTGCGTGGGTCGTCATCGTTGTAATCGGTCGTTATCCGAGGCTTCTTTTTTGTTTTCATTGGGCGCATAGGTTTTTTCCGTGGTGGGACCCAAACCCAACGCACGAACCCTCACTCTGAGGGAGATGCTCGCCACTCACTTTAGCCGACTTCTACACCGGGTGGTGTAGAGCGCCGTTTCCAGGGACTTCCACGAGGAGGACTTCCACCGAAGTGGAGGTGTCACCATTTGACAATTTGTCAATTCTGGTGACCAGTGAGTTGACTTGAGACGACACCTACAAGGATTGCGCTGGCTTCGCCATGTTGAAGCACTCAGACACGTTGCCTTGTGATAATCGCCCCCATAGTCCCCCATAAGATCTATAGTGATAATTATTATCAGATTGAGATACATTTCTATTATTTAAATGAACACTACAGCTCCGAAATAATGAATGAAGTAAATTGTTTATGACTCCTCCATTTCCATTAATTTCTACAATTAATCGTAAATAAACACTACTTAGATCACGATATGTTTCACCATTTCCGAGTGAAAGAAATTCTATTGTAGTAGAGTTTTCAATTGTTGCTATTGGACTATATGATACCTCCTCTGTTTTAATTATTCTAGTTTGTACAGGTGGTGACTCAAAAAGAGTTCATACATTCAATAAATCCTGCCATCATAAATAAATTAACAGTTGCCAAATATATCAGTAAACTTCCTTCTTCTAGAGCGTTTAGTTTTCATAAGATCTTTTTTCTTTAGTCGTTTGAATTTTATACGTTTTCCATTCCCATCTTGTATATTTCTAATTTTGCTAATAACTTTTTCTTTTAAATTTCGAACAGCCTTTTTACCCTGTTCAGTTAATATAGTTTTTATAGGTTTAGTACCTAACTCTTCCAAAACTGATTTTCCAATTTCGAGTGAATGATTTTTTAAAGCATTTAATCCAGTTATCATTAGAGGTTTTAGATGTGTATACAAGGCCGAAAAAATGAACCAATTACACGACCATATTGAATAATTCTAGGAAAATCCTATATTATCCAAATTTGATCCTGATTGATTAAGATAGTACTCAGAATAAATCTTGTCTATGGTTTACATAGAAATGATATCAGTACAACTTATGAAGCTTCTTTTATATTACGAAAATGTAACGTGAAATAAACGGGGAATTCATTCGACATAATAATTATTTTCTTTCCTTTATCATCTCGTATCATTATAGAAATATTATTTATATTTGAAGATTCCAATGGATAATATTCAATATTTTCAAAGTTTCATTTATTTCATTTATTTTTTATTTATTTCAAATTTATTTCATTTAAACATGGAAATATTTTTAAATACTTTATTTTTTGATCGCCTACATATCTGGGTTTAATAATGTCTGTGCACACAAACACTAGGTTGTATAGCTCGCTAGATCTTAATTTATAATTTGTATATAAATTAAATTTTTCATAAGAATTCGATATAACATCTAACATTTTAAGTATTGTATTCTCCGATACAAAGTGTCTATTAATACTGCTTTTTACGCCAACCAATTCAGGGTTTTCATTTATACTATCTTGAATGTCTAATTTTTCAGTTATTAATTTTAAACTTTTATCTTTTTTGTTATAGATATTCAAATCTTCTTTATTTTTTTTATTACAACTGTCTCAGGATTAGAATTGACATTGAGTTGATTTTGTGCAATTTGTGGTTTTTCTTCTCTATTTGTGATAGCTTGATTTATTTTGTTTATGAAATTTAAATATGTGGTAGGGATAGTGTTTATTTTTTTATCTACTTTTAGATCATTATTTACATTTTTGATATTACTTTTATTTAACTTTAAAGTTGATTTCGAAATATCCCTTTTATTCAAATTTCGAGATACTTCAAATTTAGATGGGTTATTAACAAGTTGAAATGAAATTTCTGTTAAACCTACAACCCAGTTTTCATTTAAAATCAAAGATTGTTTTAATAAATTTGTAAATGTAGATTTAGTATTTTCATAGATATTTGCGGAATTATTACTTAATAAAGTAACATAAAAACTGGAATCACCCATCTTTTATTTTCAAATGTTTTAATAAGAATGCTAGTTTTTTTTATTAAAAATAATTTTATTTATATAAATATTTGAACAACATAATTATAAGAAATTAAATATAGTTTACTTTGTTAATAAATTATTTTTATTGATCCATGAATTATGTTCTCTTCCAAAACCGAACCATTTGACATATACCATAACCTTTTTTCATTTTATAGCCTTTTAACTAGTTAAGTATTTGATGTTTCTGTTTTAAGTAATTCTTCTTCATAAAATCCTCCTTTTATTATTTCTCCTTGATAATCAATTAACTGATATGCAATTGTGATATTTATTTATTTTGAACACCTCATTGGACCAATTGGATTCATATGCTTTATAGAAAGTGCCTTTATATTTACTAATTCGAACATCATCTCCAATTTTTAATTTAGTCATCTTAAATGTTTTATTATGATTGTAAACTGTATTTAAAAGCATTTGTTGATTTGATTTATTGACATTTTTTTGGAGGCATGATGATATTTATTATTATATATATTTATATTTTTTGTAATCAATTCTAACCATTTATAAGTACCTTGAAGGCTAAAGTCTTTCCGCATTAAATTTTTAAAAGTTTTATTAAATCTTTCAATTATTGAAGCCTTCATATTGGAAAAAGTATGATAATGGTTTATTTCAAATCGATTCATTAATTTTTTTAAATGTGAATTGAAAAATTCTTTACCCTGATCAGATTGAATATTATTTGGAATTTTATTCTTATTTTTTCCAGAATATTTTGCATAGCTAAGGTTACATCGATTCCACTTTTGGTTTTAACAGGAATTGCTTATGCGTATTTAGAAAAAACATCTATAACAGTTAGTAAATATTTAAATCCTTTATTAATCTTTGCAAAAAGTATCATTTCTACATGATTAATTTGCCAAGTATCTGAAATACCCTTTTGTATAAACCTACGCCGTTTAAAATTCCTTCTTGCTTGTCGGTGCAATTCATTTACAAGAACTTCTTTAGGCATAGTGAGTTCAGCCAATAATGGAAATGATTGTAAAAATGTATATTTATATTTAAACAATGCATGCTTCCAACAATTCTTTTTATTTGAAGTTAGTCATAGCATAGAGAACAATGTTTCATCAATTTGTGTATCCATTTACAATGTTAGTTTGTGGTCCATCAGATTATGGCAATCGACATTTATTATAAATCTTAATAACAATAAACATTTAATTAGTTCTCCTATTACGAAGTAATTTGGTGTTATGCTAAAAAAAATCATTACCAGAAATTGATAATGTAAATTTTGTTGAAGGTATTCCAGATGACTTTGAGAATTCCGCCAATGAATCTATACTAATTATTTTAGATGATTTAATGTTAGACGCATTTAATAAAAAAGTTTGTGAACTATTTACTAAAGGTTCACATCCCCGAAATTTATCAGTTGTTTTAGTAACGCAAAATATTTTTCATAAGGGAACACATACAAGAGATATATCATTGAATTCAAAATATATAGTTATGTTTAAAAATCTTAGAGATAAAATACAATTTCAATGCTTGACAAGACAAATTTATCCTGAACATTATAAAGAATTAGTTCGAGTATATAACACTTATACTGAGAGTGCTCATGGTTATTTATTAATAGATCTTACACAACAAGCACACAACGCATTAAGATTCAGATCTAACATTTTCAATAAAGAATATTGTTATTGCTTTGTTTCAATTCAAAATGACGTGCAAACTGGAACGATTGAAGGAGAACAAATATATTCTATATGTTCTTAAAATGCGAAACCTAAATTGCGAAATGCAATTCTAAAAAATGCGGATGATAATCTTATAAAAGCTATTAATGAAATTGCATTTAATATTATACATTAAAATCATAATGTAAAGAAAAACGATCTAGTAAAGTTAAAATCATAATAAAATGTCATTAGAAAACTTTGCTGCTCAAAAACGAGGAGGATTTATTCCAATTTTAATTTAATCTGTTTTAAGCGGTGTTATCGGAAAAATTTAATCAAATTTTTTAAAACGAAAAATTCTTCCGATATATGCCTCTCATACACTTAAAGATATAAATAAATGGTATGAAATAAAACAAGAACTCGCAAAATATTTGATTTCCAAACAAGAAATAAATATAAAGAAAGGGATAAGGATACTCAAACAAAATGGATATTTCAAAACGATAATGAAACACAAACAAAAGATATTGGAAAATGAGATTTTGCTTCACAGGCTGACTTCAATGCTGATGAACATATATTTAGCAATATTAACGAACATGAAGAAAATTCTATGGATGTGGATACAATAATTAATAAAATAAATCGTACCTCTGCAAGTTCTGCAGCTAGACGTTTAAAAAACTTTTCAAATCATGGATCACCTAAAGTACGATTTTTGTCAAGTGATGGAAGTAAAATTACACCGAAAACTTAGCAAACTATGTTACCATATCAATACTCACCTCGCCTTACTCGTCAAAAAAATAAAACATTACAAAATGTTTATGATGATGTTAATTGGTATAATATTAAATAAAAAAGCATTTTTTACATATATAAAATTGAATTTTTATTTAATATAGTTTTTATAGGTTTAGTACCTAACTCTTCCAAAACTGATTTTCCAATTTCGAGTGAATGATTTTTTAAAGCATTTAATCCAGTTATCATTAGAGGTTTTAGATGTGTATACAAGGTCGAAAAAATGAACCAATTACACGACCATATTGAATAATTCTAGGAAAATCCTATATTATCCAAATTTGATCCTGATTGATTAAGATAGTACTCAGAATAAATCTTGTCTATGGTTTACATAGAAATGATATCAGTACAACTTATGAAGCTTCTTTTATATTACGAAAATGTTACGTGAAATAAACGGGGAATTCATTCGACATAATAATTATTTTCTTTCCTTTATCATCTCGTATCATTATAGAAATATTATTTATATTTGAAGATTCCAATGGATAATATTCAATATTTTCAAAGTTTCATTTATTTCATTTATTTTTTATTTATTTCAAATTTATTTCATTTAAACATGGAAATATTTTTAAATACTTTATTTTTTGATCGCCTACATATCTGGGTTTAATAATGTCTGTGCACACAAACACTAGGTTGTATAGCTCGCTAGATCTTAATTTATAATTTGTATATAAATTAAATTTTTCATAAGAATTCGATATAACATCTAACATTTTAAGTATTGTATTCTCCGATACAAAGTGTCTATTAATACTGCTTTTTACGCCAACCAATTCAGGGTTTTCATTTATACTATCTTGAATGTCTAATTTTTCAGTTATTAATTTTAAACTTTTATCTTTTTTGTTATAGATATTCAAATCTTCTTTATTTTTTTTATTACAACTGTCTCAGGATTAGAATTGACATTGAGTTGATTTTGTGCAATTTGTGGTTTTTCTTCTCTATTTGTGATAGCTTGATTTATTTTGTTTATGAAATTTAAATATGTGGTAGGGATAGTGTTTATTTTTTTATCTACTTTTAGATCATTATTTACATTTTTGATATTACTTTTATTTAACTTTAAAGTTGATTTCGAAATATCCCTTTTATTCAAATTTCGAGATACTTCAAATTTAGATGGGTTATTAACAAGTTGAAATGAAATTTCTGTTAAACCTACAACCCAGTTTTCATTTAAAATCAAAGATTGTTTTAATAAATTTGTAAATGTAGATTTAGTATTTTCATAGATATTTGCGGAATTATTACTTAATAAAGTAACATAAAAACTGGAATCACCCATCTTTTATTTTCAAATGTTTTAATAAGAATGCTAGTTTTTTTTATTAAAAATAATTTTATTTATATAAATATTTGAACAACATAATTATAAGAAATTAAATATAGCTTATTTTGATAATAAATCGTTTTTATTGATCCATGAATTATGTTCTCTTCCAAAACCGAACCATTTGACATATACCATAACCTTTTTTCATTTTATAGCCTTTTAACTAGATAAGTATTTGATGTTTCTGTTTTAAGTAATTCTTCTTCATAAAATCCTCCTTTTATTATTTCTCCTTGATAATCAATTAACTGATATGCAATTGTGATATTTATTTATTTTGAACACCTCATTGGACCAATTGGATTCATATGCTTTATAGAAAGTGCCTTTATATTTACTAATTCGAACATCATCTCCAATTTTTAATTTAGTCATCTTAAATGTTTTATTATGATTGTAAACTGTATTTAAAAGCATTTGTTGATTTGATTTATTGACATTTTTTTGGAGGCATGATGATATTTATTATTATATATATTTATATTTTTTGTAATCAATTCTAACCATTTATAAGTACCTTGAAGGCTAAAGTCTTTCCGCATTAAATTTTTAAAAGTTTTATTAAATCTTTCAATTATTGAAGCCTTCATATTGGAAAAAGTATGATAATGGTTTATTTCAAATCGATTCATTAATTTTTTTAAATGTGAATTGAAAAATTCTTTACCCTGATCAGATTGAATATTATTTGGAATTTTATTCTTATTTTTTCCAGAATATTTTGCATAGCTAAGGTTACATCGATTCCACTTTTGGTTTTAACAGGAATTGCTTATGCGTATTTAGAAAAAACATCTATAACAGTTAGTAAATATTTAAATCCTTTATTAATCTTTGCAAAAAGTATCATTTCTACATGATTAATTTGCCAAGTATCTGAAATACCCTTTTGTATAAACCTACGCCGTTTAAAATTCCTTCTTGCTTGTCGGTGCAATTCATTTACAAGAACTTCTTTAGGCATAGTGAGTTCAGCCAATAATGGAAATGATTGTAAAAATGTATATTTATATTTAAACAATACATGCTTCCAACAATTCTTTTTATTTGAAGTTAGTCATAGCATAGAGAACAATGTTTCATCAATTTGTGTATCCATTTACAATGTTAGTTTGTGGTCCATCAGATTATGGCAATCGACATTTATTATAAATCTTAATAACAATAAACATTTAATTAGTTCTCCTATTACGAAGTAATTTGGTGTTATGCTAAAAAAAATCATTACCAGAAATTGATAATGTAAATTTTGTTGAAGGTATTCCAGATGACTTTGAGAATTCCGCCAATGAATCTATACTAATTATTTTAGATGATTTAATGTTAGACGCATTTAATAAAAAAGTTTGTGAACTATTTACTAAAGGTTCACATCCCCGAAATTTATCAGTTGTTTTAGTAACGCAAAATATTTTTCATAAGGGAACACATACAAGAGATATATCATTGAATTCAAAATATATAGTTATGTTTAAAAATCTTAGAGATAAAATACAATTTCAATGCTTGACAAGACAAATTTATCCTGAACATTATAAAGAATTAGTTCGAGTATATAACACTTATACTGAGAGTGCTCATGGTTATTTATTAATAGATCTTACACAACAAGCACACAACGCATTAAGATTCAGATCTAACATTTTCAATAAAGAATATTGTTATTGCTTTGTTTCAATTCAAAATGACGTGCAAACTGGAACGATTGAAGGAGAACAAATATATTCTATATGTTCTTAAAATGCGAAACCTAAATTGCGAAATGCAATTCTAAAAAATGCGGATGATAATCTTATAAAAGCTATTAATGAAATTGCATTTAATATTATACATTAAAATCATAATGTAAAGAAAAACGATCTAGTAAAGTTAAAATCATAATAAAATGTCATTAGAAAACTTTGCTGCTCAAAAACGAGGAGGATTTATTCCAATTTTAATTTAATCTGTTTTAAGCGGTGTTATCGGAAAAATTTAATCAAATTTTTTAAAACGAAAAATTCTTCCGATATATGCCTCTCATACACTTAAAGATATAAATAAATGGTATGAAATAAAACAAGAACTCGCAAAATATTTGATTTCCAAACAAGAAATAAATATAAAGAAAGGGATAAGGATACTCAAACAAAATGGATATTTCAAAACGATAAAGAAACACAAACAAAAGATATTGGAAAATGAGATTTTGCTTCACAGGCTGACTTCAATGCTGATGAACATATATTTAGCAATATTAACGAACATGAAGAAAATTCTATGGATGTGGATACAATAATTAATAAAATAAATCGTACCTCTGCAAGTTCTGCAGCTAGACGTTTAAAAAACTTTTCAAATCATGGATCACCTAAAGTACGAATTTTGTCAAGTGATGGAAGTAAAATTACACCGAAAACTTAGCAAACTATGTTACCATATCAATACTCACCTCGCCTTACTCGTCAAAAAAATAAAACATTACAAAATGATTATGATGATGTTAATTGGTATAATATTAAATAAAAAAGCATTTTTTACATATATAAAATTGAATTTTTATTTTATTATTAATTTAATTTAATACATTATACATGTATATAACATTATACATTATATTTAATATGTTTACATATTAATTTTCTAAATATATATGCTCATAAAAATATCTAAATCAGTATTTAAAGCTTTAATATAATTAATTTTATAATGCCCCCAAGCAAGTGTGTTTATACCATCATCTAGTATATACCGCTTGTCATCTATAAAATTAAGGGCTAATTTATTTACACATTAAATACATTTCTCTCATTATAACTTTTTTATTGTAAAGACATGTTTTATAATCAAGAATAGTAAATGTTTTACTAACTGACCTTTTGCTTTTGATATTGGTGTACCATCTTCAATAGTAAAAAAGTATGTCTTAGGTTTAAGACATATTATTTCTTTCATTATTTTACCAATATTTTCGTTTTTCATCAAATCCACTACTACCACAATTATTTTGATTATAACCAAATATATTAGGATACTCATAACTAGAAGTGTCAAAAATATAATTTGATGGATCAGTTTTTTGAACATCTTCATAAATGTTTTTATAGAAATCAATAGTATTAACTTCAATTACAAGCGAGTCTGTATCCGTATATACTAAACGAATATTTGAATTAAATTTGTTTTTCAAGTAGTTATAATAAAAAATAATACATTTTTAATTTTGATAGATCTAATATACAAAACCCTGTATATATTGGTTTATTTAGCTTTACTCTGAGCTGTTTGGATTCAGTTATCACCATATTTTCATCTATAATGGTTTGACTATGAAAAGCTGGACTTGCTATTAAAGCTCTTGCTCCTTTTACTTTTCCTAAATTCTCCCAGTTACATGAAATTTTGACATTTTTCCTTTTTTCAACATTTTCCATAGTCTTCCCATATACTGCGTTATTCATAAGTTTATAAAGTTTTTTTCAAATTCTTTTTTAGCTTTTGATCTCATAACAGTATTCAGATCGATATATTTTTTAAACCAACAGCTTTGTTGAAACTCTAATACTCTGTGCACTTTTAATAAAATTAGGCCCTGTTTCAGACATTCTTGTAGCATCATATAATGGATTTTATATTGAGTCTTATGAGTTAAAACTGCAATTAATTTCGGTTCTTTAGATTTAGAAGAAGCAGGTGATACTTTACTTTCTGGACAAAATGGGAAATCATTATGCATATCATGTATATTCTCATGATATCTTAAGTCTACTTCGAAAATTAATCCTTTATCAGAACTCATTGATAATGATTTAATTTTTTCTGTTTTGAATTTTTTAATACCTTTTTCATCCAAAAATTTAAAATTTTAATATGGTAATGGTTGTGACATTGCATAACCATATAAATTATTTGCATCGAAATACATTAAATATTGTGATTTCTCTCTAAGATTAAATTCATGCATACATTTATTATTGGCTTTAACATGTCTAACTGAACATTGAGTTAGACCTCCTCGAATGCCATCCTGTATAAATGTATACTATATATACTATCTATATCTGTTAATAATTCTAACTCAATACCAGTAATTTTAAGCATAGCATCCCAGGATGCCAGGTGCTGTAAAATAATGACATGGATTTAATTCATAAATTTGAATGCAAATTTTCCTAAAATTTTAGAAAATATCTTCATTTAAATGTCTTTATTAATTTGTCCAAGCTACTTGGTAGAAATCTGAATGAGTCTACAAACCGTATTTTAAAATTATGATCATCATTTAACTTAATTGTTTTGGTTATTGATATAAAAACCTTTTTATTTAGAGGAATTATATCAATATCACCTTCAATATCATTTAAATTTCTAAAAAATAAATGTAAATCATATTTGGATAAGTTATGAGTAAATACAGCAAAATATTTAGTTGCTTTTGCTTATAAATTACAATCAATATGTGCAGCACTTAAATATTTTCCTGTATAATGACAATGATGTCTTACTATTGAACTAATATTATTATCTAAACTATTTTTACATATTATACATATCTTACATTCTATAAACGATTTCTTATTCGTCTCCGTCATTTCGATGGGACGAATATTCGCAATTGTATTCCAATACAATTCTTTGATTTTAGTTAGTAGCGTCTCTATTAAAACTTTGGAGCAATCACTTCCTACAATGAATAAACAGTAAAAATGTATAGTATACATCTGATTACTCTCAGTTTATATTTACCTATATATGTTTTCATTTCATCAAACTTGTCATCATAGGCTCCTTTCATATACCATGAAAAAGCACAAGGTACATGTTCCTGTACTGTATTGGTGAAGGAATTTAAAGGATCTAGCGTACATTCTGCTAACGGTACTAGTAATGATTCGAAATCCAAATAGAAAGTATATCGAACTTGTAATGTTTTTTCAAAACCATTAAATTTAATTTTGTTGTCTTCTTGCATAGGTAAGTAAGTTATTTTCTGTTTACATGATGATTTATGCTTTTCTAAAGATGCTTCGGAATTAAATTGAAGTATGCAATTATTACATACAAATAATTTATGATTTATTTTACGTGACTGTGTACTAATAAGACGACTTATGTCTCTAATCCATACGTTATGAGTACTTGTCTCGTTTTCACAAAATGGAATATTAATATGTATTGGTTGTTCATTTTTTGTCTTATATATTGGTCCCAGTATTTCATATTTATTTAAGAAAACAGAGTTGTTATAAAATTTAAAAAATTATGAAATCGTATTCTGAATTTTATTGACTTCCAGTGTATTCCACTAGATATACTTTAAATTTTGCTGAATTCAAATTTTTATATTCAGTTAAATATATATTATATTACATACTTTGATTTATAAAGGTGTTCTATACAATGGATATAATAATAAATTTTAATCGTTTTCACACTTTTAATATATAAACGTTAAAAAATGGATTGTGTATTTTCCCCATTTAAAATTCTCGACCAGAAACAACCTGAAGCGGCATATCCTGCGAAAACATAATTTTTCGAATAAAAAGGCAAAAATTTATACTTATAAGTAAATAACTAAATATATTTTTTAAAATTATTTTATATTAATAATAATATATTTATTAACAGTAAATCCTCAAATTGAAATACTAGAAGTCGTAACACTTCCGCCAGTAAATTTGATAGATGTTGGAATTAGAAAGGTTTGCTTGATGATGGACTAGATCATCTATTTCTTAACTTAGACGATCCGAGGATGTTAAATGCGGATCGTCATTATTGTAATTTAATGGACGACGATGATGATAATATTTTATTAAACGCTCTACTGTGTTTTGAGCAGATAATGCAAACATAAGTTTTTATCAATTATTTTTTATATTGTTTCAAATCGTTTTAAGAATAAATAAATAAAACAATATGTATGTATTTAAATATTTTATTTAAAAATGAATATATTTAAAAGTAAGTATATAGATACGTTTTTATTCATAACGTAAATCGAATAGGGCCATCTCCATAACTTCAGATTGTCGTCCTCTAAAAATCAAAGACCACTTCTTCTCATTTATATTATATAAATATGGATCATCGGTTTCAACTTTTCTAGAAATTCTTGCTGGTAGATATAACCATCTATTGTCTGTTAGATGTACAATTAATTTTGTTCCATTAATTGTGTTTTCCATTCAAATTTAGAAATCCTGAATTCTTGATCAATGGGTAAGTCATCTACTCTAATCCTTTTGCTAAAATAATAATAATTTCAGCGAAATCCTTAAAATAATAAAAATATATAAATTAATAAATACAAAAAATTAAAAAAAAAATTAAAAATCTTACCATATTTTTGTTCCTATCAAATTGTAATGTAGACGATAAATAACTTTAATTCAAATTTCGATCCACTTATATATAATGGATATCTCTTTAAAATGAGTTAAAAAGATAATTCCATTAGTATAAATATACTCAATTAAAATTTTAAAGAGAGTATATAAAATTTGACTCAAGAAAAAACTAAATAAAATTAAACATGTTTTAACATGTTCAATCTTTAAAACTTATAGTATGTTGTTTAGAAATTGATCCCAATGGAGCTTTATTGCTCCATGCAAATTTAAATAAAAACCAGTTGGGAAGGTTAGATCACATGGGAAATTTTAAAGTAGGTGTAATTATGATAGTTAGGATTATCAAAATTATAGTCGGTCTAAGCCGACTATAAATACCCTACACATATGTGTGGTTACCATTCAAAGTGATATATAGGTCACCAGGGTATACGAATCCTGAAAATAATTACAAACATTCAATCGCTAAAGAATTTCCATTCATTTGATACCCATATTTACAAATGGGTAGGTGTACCGAATTTCACTTTTTTTTTTGGAAGTCGTTTCGCCGGAAACCATTATTTTCATGTATTTGAGCATGAGTCAATATATATTTGACCAAAAAAAGTATACAGTAATATATCTTGTTCAGACAGCTTAGGTATATAAGTAATTTAAATCTTAAGTTTCATTGCTCTAGCTCTTCTATTTTTTCTGTTATCGTGATTTCAACAGACAGACAGAAGGACAGACGGACAGACAGACAGACGGACATCGCTAAATCGACTCAGGAGATCATGCTGATCAAGAATATATATACTGTTCCATACCGGAGATGCTTCCTTATGGGTGTTACAAACGGCGTACCAAACTGAATATACCCTTTCACTTTTAGTGTAGGGTATAATGATTACAATGGAGCCTTATGGCCCATTCATTCATATAAGCAAATATAAGCCATGACTTTGTAGAATCAAAATATACTACAATATCCATTATAGCTATATTCACCTTGAATTAAATATGTAATAATAATAATAGTTTGGCACTACAGTCCTATAAGAACTTAGGCCGAGCTCTCTCACCATTTTGAGCTGTGCGTGTTATATTTGTACTCAAAGTGGTGGGACCTACAGTTTATTGCCGAATCCGAACGGCGGGTGAGAACATTTCATAGGCAATATTTTACTCTCGTAGGTTTGCCATTTCAATTTATACTTATAAGTAAATAACTAAATATTTTTTTTTAAATTATTTTATATTAATAATAATATATTTATTAACAGTAAATCCTCAAATTGAAATACTAATGAATATATTTAAAAGTAAGTATATAGATACGTTTTTATTCATAACGTAAATCGAATAGGGCCATCTCCATAACTTCAGATTGTCGTCCTCTAAAAATCAAAGACCACTTCTTCTCATTTATATTATATAAATATGGATCATCGGTTTCAACTTTTCTAGAAATTCTTGCTGGTAGATATAACCATCTATTGTCTGTTAGATGTACAATTAATTTTGTTCCATTAATTGTGTTTTCCATTCAAATTTAGAAATCCTGAATTCTTGATCAATGGGTAAGTCATCTACTCTAATCCTTTTGCTAAAATAATAATAATTTCAGCGAAATCCTTAAAATAATAAAAATATATAAATTAATAAATACAAAAAATTAAAAAAAAAATTAAAAATCTTACCATATTTTTGTTCCTATCAAATTGTAATGTAGACGATAAATAACTTTAATTCAAATTTCGATCCACTTATATATAATGGATATCTCTTTAAAATGAGTTAAAAAGATAATTCCATTAGTATAAATATACTCAATTAAAATTTTAAAGAGAGTATATAAAATTTGACTCAAGAAAAAACTAAATAAAATTAAACATGTTTTAACATGTTCAATCTTTAAAACTTATAGTATGTTGTTTAGAAATTGATCCCAATGGAGCTTTATTGCTCCATGCAAATTTAAATAAAAACCAGTTGGAAAGGTTAGATCACATGGGAAATTTTAAAGTAGGTGTAATTATGATAGTTAGGATTATCAAAATTATAGTCGGTCTAAGCCGACTATAAATACCCTACACATATGTGTGGTTACCATTCAAAGTGATATATAGGTCACCAGGGTATACGAATCCTGAAAATAATTACAAACATTCAATCGCTAAAGAATTTCCATTCATTTGATACCCATATTTACAAATGGGTAGGTGTACCGAATTTCACTTTTTTTTTTGGAAGTCGTTTCGCCGGAAACCATTATTTTCATGTATTTGAGCATGAGTCAATATATATTTGACCAAAAAAAGTATACAGTAATATATCTTGTTCAGACAGCTTAGGTATATAAGTAATTTAAATCTTAAGTTTCATTGCTCTAGCTCTTCTATTTTTTCTGTTATCGTGATTTCAACAGACAGACAGAAGGACAGACGGACAGACAGACAGACGGACATCGCTAAATCGACTCAGGAGATCATGCTGATCAAGAATATATATACTGTTCCATACCGGAGATGCTTCCTTATGGGTGTTACAAACGTCGTACCAAACTGAATATACCCTTTCACTTTTAGTGTAGGGTATAATGATTACAATGGAGCCTTATGGCCCATTCATTCATATAAGCAAATATAAGCCATGACTTTGTAGAATCAAAATATACTACAATATCCATTATAGCTATATTCACCTTGAATTAAATATGTAATAATAATAATAGTTTGGCACTACAGTCCTATAAGAACTTAGGCCGAGCTCTCTCACCATTTTGAGCTGTGCGTGTTATATTTGTACTCAAAGTGGTGGGACCTACAGTTTATTGCCGAATCCGAACGGCGGGTGAGAACATTTCATAGGCAATATTTTACTCTCGTAGGTTTGCCATTTCAATTTATACTTATAAGTAAATAACTAAATATTTTTTTTTAAATTATTTTATATTAATAATAATATATTTATTAACAGTAAATCCTCAAATTGAAATACTAATGAATATATTTAAAAGTAAGTATATAGATACGTTTTTATTCATAACGTAAATCGAATAGGGCCATCTCCATAACTTCAGATTGTCGTCCTCTAAAAATCAAAGACCACTTCTTCTCATTTATATTATATAAATATGGATCATCGGTTTCAACTTTTCTAGAAATTCTTGCTGGTAGATATAACCATCTATTGTCTGTTAGATGTACAATTAATTTTGTTCCATTAATTGTGTTTTCCATTCAAATTTAGAAATCCTGAATTCTTGATCAATGGGTAAGTCATCTACTCTAATCCTTTTGCTAAAATAATAATAATTTCAGCGAAATCCTTAAAATAATAAAAATATATAAATTAATAAATACAAAAAATTAAAAAAAAAATTAAAAATCTTACCATATTTTTGTTCCTATCAAATTGTAATGTAGACGATAAATAACTTTAATTCAAATTTCGATCCACTTATATATAATGGATATCTCTTTAAAATGAGTTAAAAAGATAATTCCATTAGTATAAATATACTCAATTAAAATTTTAAAGAGAGTATATAAAATTTGACTCAAGAAAAAACTAAATAAAATTAAACATGTTTTAACATGTTCAATCTTTAAAACTTATAGTATGTTGTTTAGAAATTGATCCCAATGGAGCTTTATTGCTCCATGCAAATTTAAATAAAAACCAGTTGGAAAGGTTAGATCACATGGGAAATTTTAAAGTAGGTGTAATTATGATAGTTAGGATTATCAAAATTATAGTCGGTCTAAGCCGACTATAAATACCCTACACATATGTGTGGTTACCATTCAAAGTGATATATAGGTCACCAGGGTATACGAATCCTGAAAATAATTACAAACATTCAATCGCTAAAGAATTTCCATTCATTTGATACCCATATTTACAAATGGGTAGGTGTACCGAATTTCACTTTTTTTTTTGGAAGTCGTTTCGCCGGAAACCATTATTTTCATGTATTTGAGCATGAGTCAATATATATTTGACCAAAAAAAGTATACAGTAATATATCTTGTTCAGACAGCTTAGGTATATAAGTAATTTAAATCTTAAGTTTCATTGCTCTAGCTCTTCTATTTTTTCTGTTATCGTGATTTCAACAGACAGACAGAAGGACAGACGGACAGACAGACAGACGGACATCGCTAAATCGACTCAGGAGATCATGCTGATCAAGAATATATATACTGTTCCATACCGGAGATGCTTCCTTATGGGTGTTACAAACGTCGTACCAAACTGAATATACCCTTTCACTTTTAGTGTAGGGTATAATGATTACAATGGAGCCTTATGGCCCATTCATTCATATAAGCAAATATAAGCCATGACTTTGTAGAATCAAAATATACTACAATATCCATTATAGCTATATTCACCTTGAATTAAATATGTAATAATAATAATAGTTTGGCACTACAGTCCTATAAGAACTTAGGCCGAGCTCTCTCACCATTTTGAGCTGTGCGTGTTATATTTGTACTCAAAGTGGTGGGACCTACAGTTTATTGCCGAATCCGAACGGCGGGTGAGAACATTTCATAGGCAATATTTTACTCTCGTAGGTTTGCCATTTACTGCCGAGAGGTAGCGCGGTATAGAAAAATATTTCTATGAAAAGATGTTGTTAGCCCCAGTCCAGGATTGAACCGGGGACCTTTCGGCTCGCAGTCCAACGCACTAACCAGTGAGCTACCGCGGCTACACTTAAATATGTGTCAATGCATTAATGCAGAAGTGCATTTTCCTGTTTACAACAAAAAAAAATTACCTAATAATAACATTCATTCATATAGCCATGTTTTAAATTACAATCTTCGTTCCTCAACAAAGTTTAAAATTGAACCCTTTGTTCCTCAACTCTCTTGAGGATCATGCAAAATAAATCATCAAGTATAAAACTGAAATTTTAATTGCTTCTATAACATATACAACAACAAAATTATTACGTACATATATGTACGTTTATAAATATTGCCATTAAAAATGCTTACTCCGAAATAATTATCCCAACAACAATATGAGTTGCAAATTTACTCTTTACGGCTGCATGCCTTCATAACATACATATAATATATATGTAAGTATGTATGTATTAACATTAACAACATATGTTAAAATGTCATCCCAATGGCTCCATGCCATTATAATGTATATAGTATACATATAATACACCTGAAATTATACTAACAACTGCTCTGTTACTGTTTATGCCAAACAGCAGCATGCAACTGCTGCGCTGCATGCAACATGAGCATAAAGTATTGTTCGATTATTTTCACGCTAGATGGCGTTTCGTTATTTTGACACTTAGTCAATTTCTTAGTTTTTAAGTTTGATTTCCGTTTTAAGTTACAATGAATTGTTCTCTTTCACTTTTGAAATCCAAGCGGTAAGCACGCACAATAAAGCGAATTCCTAAAGAATAAATTCTAATCCTTGTGTTTTTTTTTATATCCGATTCCTACTGCCTATACGTCTATGAACAACGTTTTCTGCGAGAAAAAAGAAGATCCGCATCCTATTCAAGCTGCGAAAGTCCACATCGAGTT
This sequence comes from Dryomyza anilis, assembly GCA_951804985.1. Taxonomy (NCBI): domain Eukaryota; kingdom Metazoa; phylum Arthropoda; class Insecta; order Diptera; family Dryomyzidae; genus Dryomyza; species Dryomyza anilis. The sequence goes on from OX638131.1 coordinate 59,455,057, forward strand.
CAGCAGATTCACATTGGTCCTTCGAGCCGGATTATTCAGCAAAAGTGGGCAAGATTTATCACCGAGGTGCCGAGTGTTAGCACAATATTTCACTTATAAAGAAGTCCAGAGAGTGGTTTGAAGATCTCCGTCCAAGCAGTTCTCCGCTGAAAAGGTGCGTTTGCTTTTGTTTTATATTTCTTATTTTAGTTGTGTAAAGTGGTGCGAGTAGGCAGGGCCGTCGACGGTTTATTTCAGAAAATTTTGTTAAAACAAATATTTCTGTATTCCAATAAAAAAAAGGTGCATTTTGTGTAAAAAAAAAAAAATATATATATATATATATATATAAAAACCAAAAAAAAAACTGTGCAAAATCCAAAAACTGATTTATTAATAAAGTCAGAAAACCAAAAAAAACTGTGCAAAATCCAAAAACTGATTTATTAACAAAGTCAGAAAACCAAAAAAAAAAAAAAAAAAAAAAAAAAAAAAAAAATCGAGTAAAATCCAAAATTACTTCTAAATTCATATTGTGTTTTTTGCGAAAATTAAGAAGTTGCTGCAAAAAAAAGGAGCATTGATTTAAAAAATAAATCATACAAAAAAAAACATGCAAATATCCACGAAAATTTATAATTGTTGATTGTGAAAAATTTAATAAAAATATATAAATATATTGAAAATAAATCCAAAGTGTTTTTTTTATAAAAATTAAAAAACGCTATTCCAATGTTCTCCAAAGTGCATATTTAATATAAAACAAATTATTCCTTTTTTGTAAACGTTTCCCAAAAGTTTGATTAAAACTACATAAAATCCACAAACAAATTTAGAAATTATCAAAAGAAATAATCAAAAAGCAATATATGTATGTTATAATCTAAAAATAAAGTTTACAAAAAATCAAATTCAAAAAATTTTAAAAATTATAAAAATATATAAAAAAGCTTTCTTAGCTCTAGTAAAATTTACACAAAAAAGTACATATGTATATTGCTCAGTGATTTAAAATTAAAAAAAAGTATGAACAACTAAATAAAACCTCCGAAACTCAAAAAACCAAATTGAAAAAAAATTGGGAAAAGCAGCCACGAGTCGCAGGATTTTCTAAAAATTGTCGCTGAAAATAAAGGTTTGAGTTTTTCAATTTCCAATATTATTTTTAAAAAAAATATTTTAATGTTAATATACCAATATTTTCCGTTTGGGCAAAATTGGTAGAAAATCTAATGCTTTGCGTCAAACCGGTTTTTATGTGACAACACATAAAAGCCGCAAAATTAGTTGCAAAATTTGAGTTAAAATTTTTGCTCGTTTGTCCGTATGCAGATTCAAGTGCGGTCATTTAATTTCTTTACGATATTTTTTTCTCTCTCTCATTGCTTATGCATTGAGTCTTCTTGTCCAAATTAAGCAATTCCACTTAGTATCTTTTGATTGCTTTGTGCACTCAATCTCTCTCATAATCTCCTTGCTGATCGCTTTGTGCGTTTTACTCACGCGCTCTTTCGTATAAAGCCACGCTCAATCTCTCGCTTGATCGTTGAGTTGCTTTGCGATTGCTCTCAAATATCTTTGATTGTTCGATTGCATTACGCACTGTCTCACTCAATCAATGATACGCTAAATCTCTTGTTGTTTTGCTCATCGCTTGATCGTTGATCGTTTTATGCTTAATCTCTCCGTTTCTCGCACACTGCACATTGTTGCACTCATCAATAATTTTAAGCATTTATACTATTTCAAAAGCAGTGAGAATATTTCTACTCAGTTTTCCGTGGGAGAGAGAGTACACACTTGTCCATTCTTTTGAAAAAAAAAAACATTTGCGGTTTGCAACATCAATTCCAGATTTCCTGCTCTATTTTTTATCCACATTAATTTCGGCTCTTTCGTTTTCCACTATCACTAGCAACATTCTCGGGAGTTTGCTAATGAGTATATGTATGAGGTCAATAACCTCTGCATTTAACTTACAAAAAAATCTTTAGCAACATTTAAAATCAGCTGTTTTTACTGCCAGCGAGATTTGCGTTAAGTTGCCTATTTACGTGTTTTATTTTAACAATATTGTCCGTATATGTATATATCTATGGTGTATTGCACATATTCGTTGAATTTCAATTTAATTTGAATATAGATGTAATATATGAAAATTAAACCCTGATTTAAATTTTTAATCTGCTAATTGGTTTAAAAAATTTAATATTTCATTTCCAACATTTCCTACATAAAATAACAACCATTTATTTTTTTGATTTAAAAAAAAAATATATATATTGGTTTCATAAATTCAAAAATTTACTGTAACAGTTTTTAGTTCACTTTTAATTATTTTTTTTCTCATTAACTGCAATAAAATAATTGGAAAAATTCTTTAATAAAAAAAAAAACCTCTAAATTTTAAATAAATTAATTATATTCTATTTTTTCTTCATTTTATATATTCTATAACTTTGCTTTTGTTTCAAATTTTATTAACTCCAGCATTTTTTTTGAAATAATCATTGAAAATTAACTTGATCTTTACTGATAATATTCCAACAAATTAATATTTAATAATTTTAAAGTGAGAATAATTTCAAATTATTTTTTCCAAATATTTTTACAAATATTTTTATGTCAATAATTTAAATCATTTACCATAAATATTCCTCGAACATTAATTTAATCTTTAGGTTTTACCAAACATTTCAACAAATTAATATTTAATTAGTTTTACAGTATGAACAATTTTCAAAATAACTTTTTAAAACTTTAAAGGTTATTTATTTCAAAATAGTTATTATAGTAAAAAAATAAAATATTTAGCAAGATCTAATAAATTAAAAAAAAACCTAGTAATCCAAATTTCCCACTGCAAATAATTTTTTAAATTAATTTTCCAAAATAATTTTTTAACTATATTACTATATTCCTATATTATAAACTATATTATTATAAATAAAAACATTTTGGTAAACAGTAAGTAACCATATTTTCCGAAATTTTTAAAAATTATTTTTGCATTTCCTGGGCTTCATATATATTACTTTTTTTTGAATTTCCTCCATTGTTGTTTTCTGGTTCGTCGTTTTAATTATTCCAAATTTCATTTCATTACAATTTAAAAAAATAAAAAATTCCTTACAATGTCGGTGCTCGATGTATTCATTCGGTTAACCGATCGCCTAGTCGAGTTTGAAGCGGACTTTGCCACTGGACCTGCTGCTGTTTACTCAACACATGCTTTGGATGCGCATAAGGAAGAGTTGAAGTCCATCTGGTCGCGAGTTAAGGAGGTATACGAGGAATGCTTGGACGACCTTACGAAGGACGCTGCCAATCAGAATAATGCAGATCTTGAGACGGTAAAGGGGAAGTACAAAACGACTTATGCGACATTCGTACGCTGTGTGGCAAGGATAGGAGAATACGTAGAAGACCTTGCTGCTTCTGCAGCTGCTTTAGCTGCGCCTGTTCCACTTCCTACTGTTATTAGTGAGATTCTTCCTCCTAGTAGTAACTTCCGGTTACCCCCCTGCGATACTGAAACTTTTAGCGGGGATTATTTATCATGGCCATCCTTCCGTGATTTATTGACAGCCGTTTACATAAATAATTCTCGACTAAGTTCCGTAGAAAAGCTCTATTATTTAAATCAGAAAACACGTGGAGAAGCCCGGGATATCGTTAAAAAATGTCCACTTACAAACTACGGTTTTGTAATCGCGTGGAAGAATCTACAAGATCGCTTTGAGAATAAGCGTATCCTGGTAAATTCTCAACTTCGAATTCTATTTAATTTAGCTATTGTTCCATCTGAGTCAGGTAATGCGATCAAAAAACTCCAAAGTGAGATCAATAGCTGTATTTCTGCGCTTCAATTATACGATATAGACATCGATAATTGGGACGCAATTTTTGTTTTTTTGTGTTCATCGCGACTTCCAGATAATACACTCGCTCTCTGGGAGCAATCCATCCAAGCTAAAACGGAGATTCCTAGCTGGAAAAACTTAGATCAATTTCTAACTGCGCGATATCAGACGCTAGAAACAGTATCTGATATAAAAAATTCAAATTTCAGTTCAGTTCCAACTTCCAGAGTTCCATTTCAAAAGAAACCATTCACTCCTTTTGTTCCGCGTAAGGTGAACACGTTTCATTCAAATATTACAACGCCAGCTTGTAAATTGTGCCCTAAGGAACAGCATACTATTCGCCAATGCCCTCGATTCCTTAACATGACTCCAGAAGATCGGGATGCACATGTTAGGAAATACGGGCTTTGCCTAAATTGTTTTGCACGCGCCCATTCCGTGAAAGAGTGCAAAAGCAAACATAACTGCTTTACTTGCAATAAAAGGCATAATACGCTTTTGCATTTTGAAAATTTCGAGACCCGTTCCAAATCGGTCATTCCATCAAATTCCATTTCTATTCCTGATGATGACCAACCGAGCACCAGTAAAAATTGCCCAATTACACATTCTCACGCAACTCAATTACAGTCCACTTATATTTCCAATTCTATCGATAATTTCCATTCCAGTTTCGCATCAAGCTCTAAGTGTATGTTACTTGGTACCGCTGTGGTACAAATTTCGCATTTAGGCGTTTTATACTCTGCTAGAGCGTTGATAGATTCTGGATCGGAAGCGACGTTTATTTCCGAAAAGTTATTAAAACTCTTAAAGCTTCCATCGCGCGCAGTGAGTGCTCAGGTTTCCGGTTTAAATCAGGGAATTAATGGCCAAATTCAAAAATCGTGCTCTTTCCGACTTGGTTCAGTTATAAATCCAAATATTCTAATAGAAGCATCGGCATTAGTTCTACCCCATCTCACGGGCAATCTACCAAGTTGCCAGATTGATTCATCTATTATTTCCAAAATTCCTAAAATACGTTTAGCTGATGCAGAGTTTTTCAAAAGCTCGCATATAGATCTACTCATCGGTGCTGACCTTTTTCCATCCATAATTCTTGATGGCGTCAAGCGACAGATAAGTGGTTCTCTGCTCGCACAAGAAACTATATTCGGATGGATCCTAACAGGGCCACTGCCATCCAATACGGTTTCAACGTTTTCCACTGTTGTTTCTTATTTCAACAGTGTTCCTCTAGATAGAGAAATTTCGCGATTTTGGGAGGTGGAGGATCTTCCACAAAAACATATTATGAGCGAATCCGATCGTTTTTGTGAAGAAAATGTCCGAAAAACCACAAAAAGGCAAGATGATGGGCGATACGTGGTATCATTACCATTTAAAAATGGCGTTTCTGATCTATCCAAGCTGGGTTCCTCCCGATCCATTGCGTATGCACAGTTTTATCGAAATGAAGCCAGGCTCTATAAAAATATAGACTTCAAGGCTGAATACGATACAGTTTTAAAGGAATACCTTAAACTTGACCATATGAAAAAGGTTGATTCTCCAAATATTTCATACTGTCCTAATAATTATTATCTACCGCATCATGCGGTAATAAAACCCGAAAGCACGACGACTAAAGTTCGTGTAGTATTCAACGCTTCCAATCCATCGTCTAATGGTGTGAGTTTGAATGATATTTTGCATGTTGGGCCAGTACTTCAGTCTGACCTGACTATTTTGGTTTTGAAGTGGCGATTTTATCAATATGTTTTTAACGGTGATATCGAGAAAATGTATCGCCAAATTATCGTAGATCCCAGCCATACTTCCTTCCAGCGAATTCTTTTCCGCGAAAATTCAAATTCCGATATTTTGGATTATGAATTGCAAACGGTCACGTTTGGCGTAAATTGCGCACCTTACCTTGCAATTCGTACATTATATCAACTTGCAGATGATGTTCAAGCTAAATTTCCACTTGCAAGTGAAATACTACGAAATTCCATGTACGTAGATGATGCGCTTGTAGGAGCGCACACAGTAGAAGCTGCGATAAAAGCCCGCGATGAACTTATTGCAGCTTTAGCTTCAGCTGGGTTCTCTTTGAGGAAATGGACTTCAAATTCACATCAAATTCTAAAAGATCTACCTCCAGATCATCTTCTTAAAGAAGATTTCTTACAATTTGATGATACAAGTCATGCGAAAACGCTAGGAGTTAGATGGAACGCACATTCTGATTCCTTCTATTTCATGGCTAAACCTATGGTCTACAAATCTTCATACACAAAACGAGAAGTGTTATCCGAAATTTCAAAATTATTTGATCCCGCTGGTTGGTTAGCTCCTTTTATTGTTTTAGCCAAAATGTTAATGCAACAAATCTGGTTAGAACAAACTGATTGGGATCAGAATGTATCCGTGAATTCCCTTAAAAGATGGCGTTCTTTCCTGTCAAACTATTCACAAATAAATAATATACAAATTCCACGGTGGATCGATTATACAGCCGAGTGTCATGTCCAATTCCATGGGTTTTGTGATGCCTCAGAAAAGGCATATGCTGCTGCACTGTATGTCCGCATTACTACTGGCATGAAAATTACTACTCATTTATTGGCGGCAAAAACAAAGGTAGCACCTGTAAAAACTATTTCCCTCCCGCGGTTAGAATTATGTGGAGCCACTCTCCTATCCGATATGGTAGATAACCTAATCCCGCAATTAGCAGTTAATAAATACGATAGTTATTTTTGGACGGATTCCACCATCGTACTTGCTTGGCTACGAAAACCTCCATGTCATTGGACAACTTTCGTGGCCAACCGAGTCTCCAAAATTGTGCAAGGCGTTGGATACAATAATTGGTTTCATGTCGATTCAGGTACAAATCCAGCAGACTTAGCCAGTCGTGGCGTTCTGCCACAGGACCTAGTGTCAAATTCCCTATGGTGGAATGGACCTCGGTGGCTTCAACTCTCTCCCGCCCACTGGCCAAGTATTGACCAGGTAAAGATTCCTGATATTGATCTTGAACAAAAACCAATTAAAGTCAATTTTGCGTATTTCCAAAACTTCGAAGACATTACGGAGCGTTTTTCTTCATTTCCAAAGGCATTACGCGTAATCGCCTATGTATATCGTTTTTTCCATCGAACGAATTCCCAACATCGCTCTACTTTCTGCCATAATTCCCATATGATTTCATCTTCTGAGATAAATCATGTTAAAAACCGTCTCATAATTATTGCACAAAAGGTTGGTTATCCCGATGATTATCGAAACCTGTCTCTTAAGCAACCGATTGCAACATCCAGCAACATATTGAACTTAAATCCATTCGTGGATGATGCTGGTCTTATCAGAGTTTGTGGTCGTCTTGTTTCCTCCCCTGTGCTGTCTTACGATGAAAGACATCCAATAATAATTCCCTATAATTGCAATTTCTCGCGACTTTTGGTAAAATTCACGCATATAATTTCTCTGCACGGAGGCAATCAATTGGTTCTCCAACTTGTCCGTCTCCAATTCTGGATTCCCAAGGTTAAAAACCTGATTAAATCTACCATCCACAATTGTAAAATTTGTGTTGTCTTCAACCAGAAAGTCCAAAAACAACTAATGGGTTCCTTGCCTCCTGAACGAACTGTTCTCACTCGTCCATTCGCGCATGCAGGTATGGATTTTGCCGGACCATTCGACATAAAAAACTATACCGGTAGAGCGTGTTTAATCACAAAGGGTTACGTGTGTGTGTTCGTTTGCTTTTCCACTAAAGCAATACATTTAGAGGCCACCACAAGTCTATCGACTCCATCCTTTTTAGCTGCCTTTCATAGATTTGTATCTAGACGTGGATGTCCTCTACATGTTTACTCAGACAACGGAAAAAATTTCGTAGGAGCTTCAAAATCCATAATGACAGACTTCATACATGCCTCACGTACGTCCTTAGTATCTCAATATAGTCACCAGAATCTTTCCTGGCATTTTATACCCCCAGGTGCGCCTCACATGGGTGGTTTATGGGAGGCAGGTGTTAAAAGTTTTAAGGCTCATTTCCGCAAAATAGCGGGTCCTTTCAAATATACATTTGAAGAATTCTCCACTTTGCTAGCCAAAATAGAATCATGCTTAAATTCTCGTCCTATCACTCCTGCATCTGAAGATGCTTCAGACATTTCGTCATTGACACCGGGCCATTTCCTGATCGGTTCTCCAATTCTAGCTCCACTAGAACCTCAAAGCAATGAGCAAGCTGTATCCATAATTAATCGGTGGCAGCGACTCAAAGCTCTCCATCAAAACTTTTGCTCCCGATGGAAGCATGAGTATCTAAAAGAACTGCATAAGCGAAATAAATGGCAACGGCCCGAGGTCAATGTCGAAATTAATACTATGGTTGTCATAAAAGATGAAAATCTTCCGCCAAACGAATGGCGACTTGGCCGCGTAACAAAGGTATATTTTGGTACTGACAAACGTGTTCGAGTAGCCGACATATTGACTGAACGCGGTGTTATAACTCGCCCTATCGTAAAACTTGTAATACTCCCTTCCAATTAATTATTTCAGTTCCCTGATTTCTTCTTATTATTTTTTACATATATTTCCAAACAAATTTTTTAGCGCAATCATGGCAAATAATTCAAAACAAATCAAAAGGACGTTCTACAAGCATCAATACTCCACTAATTTCCGATGTGTTTTATGTCAGCGCCGTCACGCTATCCGCTTCTGTCCAAAATTCTTGGCAATGAGCACAGATAAGAGGATGCGTGTAGTACTCCTAAATAAACACTGTTCCAATTGCTTAGCCATGAAACACTCTAGTGGATCCTACCGCACGAAGTCTGGGTGCCATTATTGCCACGAAAATCTAACTATGCTTTGCGAGAGCGCTTATCGATTCATGTGGGAAAACGACTCGCATTTCAACATCGCTTGTGGAGGACCTCCTCATTCCGACAACCATGGTGGGTGATGATAAGATGTGCTCAATTCGCATCCGGGCACCTAATAACAGCAGCGCTCAAATCGACGCCATTGCTCGCGTCGACAATCGCATTACTATGCGAACACCAGCTAAATCTATCGACGCAAATATCAAGGATAAATTTTTAAACATTGTCCTTGCCGATCCAAAATTTTACCAGTCCTCTCCCCTATCCATAGTATTGGGAGCGGACCTATATCCAAAAATCATTCTTTCTGGAATGATGCCGAGCAACAGCGGACTCCCTGTTGCCCAAAATACAATTTTTGGTTGGATACTATCCGGAACTTGCGCATTATAATCCAACCTATTTTTTAAATATGAAATCGCAACAATTTGCACAGAAATAAGAAATGTGAAGTAAAGGGAAACGCATTTTAATAACCTACATACCTACTTATATATCCATAATATAATTTACAAAATATGAAATACACAATGAATTTAACAATTATATTATATTATTTAATCCTATATATCTTTCGTAGCATATTACATTTTTTATTACAGCTGTACTGCAAGGCCGGCGGCAATGTTTATGCCAAACAGCAGCATGCAACTGCTGCGCTGCATGCAACATGAGCATAAAGTATTGTTCGATTATTTTCACGCTAGATGGCGTTTCGTTATTTTGACACTTAGTCAATTTCTTAGTTTTTAAGTTTGATTTCCGTTTTAAGTTACAATGAATTGTTCTCTTTCACTTTTGAAATCCAAGCGGTAAGCACGCACAATAAAGCGAATTCCTAAAGAATAAATTCTAATCCTTGTGTTTTTTTTTATATCCGATTCCTACTGCCTATACGTCTATGAACAACGTTTTCTGCGAGAAAAAACAAGATCCGCATCCTATTCAAGCTGCGAAAGTCCACATCGAGTTCAGCAGATTCACATTGGTCCTTCGAGCCGGATTATTCAGCAAAAGTGGGCAAGATTTATCACCGAGGTGCCGAGTGTTAGCACAATATTTCACTTATAAAGAAGTCCAGAGAGTGGTTTGAAGATCTCCGTCCAAGCAGTTCTCCGCTGAAAAGGTGCGTTTGCTTTTGTTTTATATTTCTTATTTTAGTTGTGTAAAGTGGTGCGAGTAGGCAGGGCCGTCGACGGTTTATTTCAGAAAATTTTGTTAAAACAAATATTTCTGTATTCCAATAAAAAAAAGGTGCATTTTGTGTAAAAAAAAAAAAAAATATATATATATATATATATATATATATATATATATATATATATATATATATATATATATATATATAAAAACCAAAAAAAAAACTGTGCAAAATCCAAAAACTGATTTATTAATAAAGTCAGAAAACCAAAAAAAACTGTGCAAAATCCAAAAACTGATTTATTAACAAAGTCAGAAAACCAAAAAAAAAAAAAAAAAAAAAAAAAAATCGAGTAAAATCCAAAATTACTTCTAAATTCATATTGTGTTTTTTGCGAAAATTAAGAAGTTGCTGCAAAAAAAAGGAGCATTGATTTAAAAAATAAATCATACAAAAAAAAAACATGCAAATATCCACGAAAATTTATAATTGTTGATTGTGAAAAATTTAATAAAAATATATAAATATATTGAAAATAAATCCAAAGTGTTTTTTTTATAAAAATTAAAAAACGCTATTCCAATGTTCTCCAAAGTGCATATTTAATATAAAACAAATTATTCCTTTTTTGTAAACGTTTCCCAAAAGTTTGATTAAAACTACATAAAATCCACAAACAAATTTAGAAATTATCAAAAGAAATAATCAAAAAGCAATATATGTATGTTATAATCTAAAAATAAAGTTTACAAAAAATCAAATTCAAAAAATTTAAAAATTATAAAAATATATAAAAAAGCTATCTTAGCTCTAGTAAAATTTACACAAAAAAGTACATATGTATATTGCTCAGTGATTTAAAATTAAAAAAAAGTATGAACAACTAAATAAAACCTCCGAAACTCAAAAAACCAAATTGAAAAAAAATTGGGAAAAGCAGCCACGAGTCGCAGGATTTTCTAAAAATTGTCGCTGAAAATAAAGGTTTGAGTTTTTCAATTTCCAATATTATTTTAAAAAAAAATATTTTAATGTTAATATACCAATATTTTCCGTTTGGGCAAAATTGGTAGAAAATCTAATGCTTTGCGTCAAACCGGTTTTTATGTGACAACACATAAAAGCCGCAAAATTAGTTGCAAAATTTGAGTTAAAATTTTTGCTCGTTTGTCCGTATGCAGATTCAAGTGCGGTCATTTAATTTCTTTACGATATTTTTTTCTCTCTCTCATTGCTTATGCATTGAGTCTTCTTGTCCAAATTAAGCAATTCCACTTAGTATCTTTTGATTGCTTTGTGCACTCAATCTCTCTCATAATCTCCTTGCTGATCGCTTTGTGCGTTTTACTCACGCGCTCTTTCGTATAAAGCCACGCTCAATCTCTCGCTTGATCGTTGAGTTGCTTTGCGATTGCTCTCAAATATCTTTGATTGTTCGATTGCATTACGCACTGTCTCACTCAATCAATGATACGCTAAATCTCTTGTTGTTTTGCTCATCGCTTGATCGTTGATCGTTTTATGCTTAATCTCTCCGTTTCTCGCACACTGCACATTGTTGCACTCATCAATAATTTTAAGCATTTATACTATTTCAAAAGCAGTGAGAATATTTCTACTCAGTTTTCCGTGGGAGAGAGAGTACACACTTGTCCATTCTTTTGAAAAAAAAAAACATTTGCGGTTTGCAACATCAATTCCAGATTTCCTGCTCTATTTTTTATCCACATTAATTTCGGCTCTTTCGTTTTCCACTATCACTAGCAACATTCTCGGGAGTTTGCTAATGAGTATATGTATGAGGTCAATAACCTCTGCATTTAACTTACAAAAAAATCTTTAGCAACATTTAAAATCAGCTGTTTTTACTGCCAGCGAGATTTGCGTTAAGTTGCCTATTTACGTGTTTTATTTTAACAATATTGTCCGTATATGTATATATCTATGGTGTATTGCACATATTCGTTAAATTTCAATTTAATTTGAATATAGATGTAATATATGAAAATTAAACCCTGATTTAAATTTTTAATCTGCTAATTGGTTTAAAAAATTTAATATTTCATTTCCAACATTTCCTACATAAAATAACAACCATTTATTTTTTTGATTTAAAAAAAAAATATATATATTGGTTTCATAAATTCAAAAATTTACTGTAACAGTTTTTAGTTCACTTTTAATTATTTTTTTTCTCATTAACTGCAATAAAATAGTTGGAAAAATTCTTTAATAAAAAAAAAAACCTCTAAATTTTAAATAAATTAATTATATTCTATTTTTTCTTCATTTTATATATTCTATAACTTTGCTTTTGTTTCAAATTTTTTTTGAAATAATCATTGAAAATTAACTTGATCTTTACTGATAATATTCCAACAAATTAATATTTAATAATTTTAAAGTGAGAATAATTTCAAATTATTTTTTCCAAATATTTTTACAAATATTTTTATGTCAATAATTTAAATCATTTACCATAAATATTCCTCGAACATTAATTTAATCTTTAGGTTTTACCAAACATTTCAACAAATTAATATTTAATTAGTTTTACAGTATGAACAATTTTCAAAATAACTTTTTAAAACTTTAAAGGTTATTTATTTCAAAATAGTTATTATAGTAAAAAAATAAAATATTTAGCAAGATCTAATAAATTAAAAAAAACCTAGTAATCCAAATTTCCCACTGCAAATAATTTTTTAAATTAATTTTCCAAAATAATTTTTTTACTATATTACTATATTCCTATATTATAAACTATATTATTATAAATAAAAACATTTTGGTAAACAGTAAGTAACCATATTTTCCGAAATTTTTAAAAATTATTTTTGCATTTCCTGGGCTTCATATATATTACTTTTTTTTGAATTTCCTCCATTGTTGTTTTCTGGTTCGTCGTTTTAATTATTCCAAATTTCATTTCATTACAATTTAAAAAAATAAAAAATTCCTTACAATGTCGGTGCTCGATGTATTCATTCGGTTAACCGATCGCCTAGTCGAGTTTGAAGCGGACTTTGCCACTGGACCTGCTGCTGTTTACTCAACACATGCTTTGGATGCGCATAAGGAAGAGTTGAAGTCCATCTGGTCGCGAGTTAAGGAGGTATACGAGGAATGCTTGGACGACCTTACGAAGGACGCTGCCAATCAGAATAATGCAGATCTTGAGACGGTAAAGGGGAAGTACAAAACGACTTATGCGACATTCGTACGCTGTGTGGCAAGGATAGGAGAATACGTAGAAGACCTTGCTGCTTCTGCAGCTGCTTTAGCTGCGCCTGTTCCACTTCCTACTGTTATTAGTGAGATTCTTCCTCCTAGTAGTAACTTCCGGTTACCCCCCTGCGATACTGAAACTTTTAGCGGGGATTATTTATCATGGCCATCCATCCGTGATTTATTCACAGCCGTTTACATAAATAATTCTCGACTAAGTTCCGTAGAAAAGCTCTATTATTTAAATCAGAAAACACGTGGAGAAGCCCGGGATATCGTTAAAAAATGTCCACTTACAAACTACGGTTTTGTAATCGCGTGGAAGAATCTACAAGATCGCTTTGAGAATAAGCGTATCCTGGTAAATTCCCAACTTCGAATTCTATTTAATTTAGCTATTGTTCCATCCGAGTCAGGTAATGCGATCAAAAAACTCCAAAGTGAGATCAATAGCTGTATTTCTGCGCTTCAATTATACGATATAGACATCGATAATTGGGACGCAATTTTTGTTTTTTTGTGTTCATCGCGACTTCCAGATAATACACTCGCTCTCTGGGAGCAATCCATCCAAGCTAAAACGGAGATTCCTAGCTGGAAAAACTTAGATCAATTTCTAACTGCGCGATATCAGACGCTAGAAACAGTATCTGATATAAAAAATTCAAATTTCAGTTCAGTTCCAACTTCCAGAGTTCCATTTCAAAAGAAACCATTCACTCCTTTTGTTCCGCGTAAGGTGAACACGTTTCATTCAAATATTACAACGCCAGCTTGTAAATTGTGCCCTAAGGAACAGCATACTATTCGCCAATGCCCTCGATTCCTTAACATGACTCCAGAAGATCGGGATGCACATGTTAGGAAATACGGGCTTTGCCTAAATTGTTTTGCACGCGCCCATTCCGTGAAAGAGTGCAAAAGCAAACATAACTGCTTTACTTGCAATAAAAGGCATAATACGCTTTTGCATTTTGAAAATTTCGAGACCCGTTCCAAATCGGTCATTCCATCAAATTCCATTTCTATTCCTGATGATGACCAACCGAGCACCAGTAAAAATTGCCCAATTACACATTCTCACGCAACTCAATTACAGTCCACTTATATTTCCAATTCTATCGATAATTTCCATTCCAGTTTCGCATCAAGCTCTAAGTGTATGTTACTTGGTACCGCTGTGGTACAAATTTCGCATTTAGGCGTTTTATACTCTCAAATTCAAAAATCGTGCTCTTTCCGACTTGGTTCAGTTATAAATCCAAATATTCTAATAGAAGCATCGGCATTAGTTCTACCCCATCTCACGGGCAATCTACCAAGTTGCCAGATTGATTCATCTATTATTTCCAAAATTCCTAAAATACGTTTAGCTGATGCAGAGTTTTTCAAAAGCTCGCATATAGATCTACTCATCGGTGCTGACCTTTTTCCATCCATAATTCTTGATGGCGTCAAGCGACAGATAAGTGGTTCTCTGCTCGCACAAGAAACTATATTCGGATGGATCCTAACAGGGCCACTGCCATCCAATACGGTTTCAACGTTTTCCACTGTTGTTTCTTATTTCAACAGTGTTCCTCTAGATAGAGAAATTTCGCGATTTTGGGAGGTGGAGGATCTTCCACAAAAACATATTATGAGCGAATCCGATCGTTTTTGTGAAGAAAATTTCCGAAAAACCACAAAAAGGCAAGATGATGGGCGATACGTGGTATCATTACCATTTAAAAATGGCGTTTCTGATCTATCCAAGCTGGGTTCCTCCCGATCCATTGCGTATGCACAGTTTTATCGAAATGAAGCCAGGCTCTATAAAAATATAGACTTCAAGGCTGAATACGATACAGTTTTAAAGGAATACCTTAAACTTGACCATATGAAAAAGGTTGATTCTCCAAATATTTCATACTGTCCTAATAATTATTATCTACCGCATCATGCGGTAATAAAACCCGAAAGCACGACGACTAAAGTTCGTGTAGTATTCAACGCTTCCAATCCATCGTCTAATGGTGTGAGTTTGAATGATATTTTGCATGTTGGGCCAGTACTTCAGTCTGACCTGACTATTTTGGTTTTGAAGTGGCGATTTTATCAATATGTTTTTAACGGTGATATCGAGAAAATGTATCGCCAAATTATCGTAGATCCCAGCCATACTTCCTTCCAGCGAATTCTTTTCCGCGAAAATTCAAATTCCGATATTTTGGATTATGAATTGCAAACGGTCACGTTTGGCGTAAATTGCGCACCTTACCTTGCAATTCGTACATTATATCAACTTGCAGATGATGTTCAAGCTAAATTTCCACTTGCAAGTGAAATACTACGAAATTCCATGTACGTAGATGATGCGCTTGTAGGAGCGCACACAGTAGAAGCTGCGATAAAAGCCCGCGATGAACTTATTGCAGCTTTAGCTTCAGCTGGGTTCTCTTTGAGGAAATGGACTTCAAATTCACATCAAATTCTAAAAGATCTACCTCCAGATCATCTTCTTAAAGAAGATTTCTTACAATTTGATGATACAAGTCATGCGAAAACGCTAGGAGTTAGATGGAACGCACATTCTGATTCCTTCTATTTCATGGCTAAACCTATGGTCTACAAATCTTCATACACAAAACGAGAAGTGTTATCCGAAATTTCAAAATTATTTGATCCCGCTGGTTGGTTAGCTCCTTTTATTGTTTTAGCCAAAATGTTAATGCAACAAATCTGGTTAGAACAAACTGATTGGGATCAGAATGTATCCGTGAATTCCCTTAAAAGATGGCGTTCTTTCCTGTCAAACTATTCACAAATAAATAATATACAAATTCCACGGTGGATCGATTATACAGCCGAGTGTCATGTCCAATTCCATGGGTTTTGTGATGCCTCAGAAAAGGCATATGCTGCTGCACTGTATGTCCGCATTACTACTGGCATGAAAATTACTACTCATTTATTGGCGGCAAAAACAAAGGTAGCACCTGTAAAAACTATTTCCCTCCCGCGGTTAGAATTATGTGGAGCCACTCTCCTATCCGATATGGTAGATAACCTAATCCCGCAATTAGCAGTTAATAAATACGATAGTTATTTTTGGACGGATTCCACCATCGTACTTGCTTGGCTACGAAAACCTCCATGTCATTGGACAACTTTCGTGGCCAACCGAGTCTCCAAAATTGTGCAAGGCGTTGGATACAATAATTGGTTTCATGTCGATTCAGGTACAAATCCAGCAGACTTAGCCAGTCGTGGCGTTCTGCCACAGGACCTAGTGTCAAATTCCCTATGGTGGAATGGACCTCGGTGGCTTCAACTCTCTCCCGCCCACTGGCCAAGTATTGACCAGGTAAAGATTCCTGATATTGATCTTGAACAAAAACCAATTAAAGTCAATTTTGCGTATTTCCAAAACTTCGAAGACATTACGGAGCGTTTTTCTTCATTTCCAAAGGCATTACGCGTAATCGCCTATGTATATCGTTTTTTCCATCGAACGAATTCCCAACATCGCTCTACTTTCTGCCATAATTCCCATATGATTTCATCTTCTGAGATAAATCATGTTAAAAACCGTCTCATAATTATTGCACAAAAGGTTGGTTATCCCGATGATTATCGAAACCTGTCTCTTAAGCAACCGATTGCAACATCCAGCAACATATTGAACTTAAATCCATTCGTGGATGATGCTGGTCTTATCAGAGTTTGTGGTCGTCTTGTTTCCTCCCCTGTGCTGTCTTACGATGAAAGACATCCAATAATAATTCCCTATAATTGCAATTTCTCGCGACTTTTGGTAAAATTCACGCATATAATTTCTCTGCACGGAGGCAATCAATTGGTTCTCCAACTTGTCCGTCTCCAATTCTGGATTCCCAAGGTTAAAAACCTGATTAAATCTACCATCCACAATTGTAAAATTTGTGTTGTCTTCAACCAGAAAGTCCAAAAACAACTAATGGGTTCCTTGCCTCCTGAACGAACTGTTCTCACTCGTCCATTCGCGCATGCAGGTATGGATTTTGCCGGACCATTCGACATAAAAAACTATACCGGTAGAGCGTGTTTAATCACAAAGGGTTACGTGTGTGTGTTCGTTTGCTTTTCCACTAAAGCAATACATTTAGAGGCCACCACAAGTCTATCGACTCCATCCTTTTTAGCTGCCTTTCATAGATTTGTATCTAGACGTGGATGTCCTCTACATGTTTACTCAGACAACGGAAAAAATTTCGTAGGAGCTTCAAAATCCATAATGACAGACTTCATACATGCCTCACGTACGTCCTTAGTATCTCAATATAGTCACCAGAATCTTTCCTGGCATTTTATACCCCCAGGTGCGCCTCACATGGGTGGTTTATGGGAGGCAGGTGTTAAAAGTTTTAAGGCTCATTTCCGCAAAATAGCGGGTCCTTTCAAATATACATTTGAAGAATTCTCCACTTTGCTAGCCAAAATAGAATCATGCTTAAATTCTCGTCCTATCACTCCTGCATCTGAAGATGCTTCAGACATTTCGTCATTGACACCGGGCCATTTCCTGATCGGTTCTCCAATTCTAGCTCCACTAGAACCTCAAAGCAATGAGCAAGCTGTATCCATAATTAATCGGTGGCAGCGACTCAAAGCTCTCCATCAAAACTTTTGCTCCCGATGGAAGCATGAGTATCTAAAAGAACTGCATAAGCGAAATAAATGGCAACGGCCCGAGGTCAATGTCGAAATTAATACTATGGTTGTCATAAAAGATGAAAATCTTCCGCCAAACGAATGGCGACTTGGCCGCGTAACAAAGGTATATTTTGGTACTGACAAACGTGTTCGAGTAGCCGACATATTGACTGAACGCGGTGTTATAACTCGCCCTATCGTAAAACTTGTAATACTCCCTTCCAATTAATTATTTCAGTTCCCTGATTTCTTCTTATTATTTTTTACATATATTTCCAAACAAATTTTTTTATCGCAATCATGGCAAATAATTCAAAACAAATCAAAAGGACGTTCTACAAGCATCAATACTCCACTAATTTCCGATGTGTTTTATGTCAGCGCCGTCACGCTATCCGCTTCTGTCCAAAATTCTTGGCAATGAGCACAGATAAGAGGATGCGTGTAGTACTCCTAAATAAACACTGTTCCAATTGCTTAGCCATGAAACACTCTAGTGGATCCTGCCGCACGAAGTCTGGGTGCCATTATTGCCACGAAAATCTAACTATGCTTTGCGAGAGCGCTTATCGATTCATGTGGGAAAACGACTCGCATTTCAACATCGCTTGTGGAGGACCTCCTCATTCCGACAACCATGGTGGGTGATGATAAGATGTGCTCAATTCGCATCCGGGCACCTAATAACAGCAGCGCTCAAATCGACGCCATTGCTCGCGTCGACAATCGCATTACTATGCGAACACCAGCTAAATCTATCGACGCAAATATCAAGGATAAATTTTTAAATATTGTCCTTGCCGATCCAAAATTTTACCAGTCCTCTCCCCTATCCATAGTATTGGGAGCGGACCTATATCCAAAAATCATTCTTTCTGGAATGATGCCGAGCAACAGCGGACTCCCTGTTGCCCAAAATACAATTTTTGGTTGGATACTATCCGGAACTTGCGCATTATAATCCAACCTATTTTTTAAATATGAAATCGCAACAATTTGCACAGAAATAAGAAATGTGAAGTAAAGGGAAACGCATTTTAATAACCTACATACCTACTTATATATCCATAATATAATTTACAAAATATGAAATACACAATGAATTTAACAATTATATTATATTATTTAATCCTATATATCTTTCGTAGCATATTACATTTTTTATTACAGCTGTACTGCAAGGCCGGCGGCAATGTTTATGCCAAACAGCAGCATGCAACTGCTGCGCTGCATGCAACATGAGCATAAAGTATTGTTCGATTATTTTCACGCTAGATGGCGTTTCGTTATTTTGACACTTAGTCAATTTCTTAGTTTTTAAGTTTGATTTCCGTTTTAAGTTACAATGAATTGTTCTCTTTCACTTTTGAAATCCAAGCGGTAAGCACGCACAATAAAGCGAATTCCTAAAGAATAAAATCTAATCCTTGTGTTTTTTTTTATATCCGATTCCTACTGCCTATACGTCTATGAACAACGTTTTCTGCGAGAAAAAACAAGATCCGCATCCTATTCAAGCTGCGAAAGTCCACATCGAGTTCAGCAGATTCACAGTTACAAAATGAACTCTATTGAAAACAATAACAACATCTCTGTTAAAAAATGCTCCTTATGGCTCCATGGAGCCCATTGAGCCATAACCGGCGCAAACGTACTACTGTATCATGTTAAAAAATACTCCCTATGAAAACAATTAGAACGCTTTTGATAAAATATTATCCACCCATGTTAAAAAATACTCCATATGAAAATATTTAGAACGCTTTTGATAAAATATGATCCACACATCTTAAAAAATACTCCGTATGAAAACAATTAGAACGGTTTTGATAAAAAAATGATCCCAACTGAAATACACTAACAACACCTCTGTAAAAAAGTGATCCCTATTGAATACAATAACAACAGCTCTGTTAAAAAATTATGCTCATGGCTCCTTATGGCTCCATGGAGCGCCTTTGGGCCAGAACCGGCGCAAACATACTACTTACTGGTTTGGAAATTTTAGGTAATGCCGTTAGAATTATGTAATGCCCCAGCCACATTCGAGCGGTTAATGGAGCATGTATTGAAAGGTCTACACTGAAAAACTTGCCTGGTATACCTTGATGACATAATTGTCATGGGCAAGGACTTTGACGAGCATCTAAGAAATTTAGAGGAAGTATTCTTTCGATTGGATAATGCGGATCTACAACTTAGCCCAAAGAAATGCTCACTTTTCAAGAAAGAAGTCAAGTATCTGGGTGGGTCATCGAGTTACTACGGAAGGAGTGCATTCCGATGAAGATAAAATAGTTGCAAAAAAGGAGTGGCCCAGACCGTAAAACCTACATGATATACGAAGTTTCTTGGGGCTCTGTACATACTACAGACGATTTGTTCAAGGTTTTTCCAATGTAGCTAGCAGTCTGCACGAGTTGACAATATTTCAATGGGGCGATGCTAAAGAAAGGGCGTTTTTTAAATTAAAAGATCTACTGTGCTCGGCACCAATTCAGCGTATCCAATTATAGGTGAGAGATGTATACTTGATACTGATGCAAGTGAATACGGAATAGGCGGAGTTCTCTCTCAAGTGATCAATGGCCAAGAAAAAGTGATCGCATACTACAGTAAAACCTTATACAATCCCGAGGGAATTACTGTGTCACCAGGCGGGAGCTACTTGCTGTAATCGAAAGTGTGAAAAATTTCCAAAAATATCTGTACGGACAACAGTTTCACTTCAGAACCAATCACGCCGCACTGAGATGCTTACTTCAGTTCAAAGACCCAGAAGACCAAATTGAGCGTTGGATAGAGCGATTACAGAGTTACGATTTTACCATCGAACATCGTAAAGGAGGTCATCATGAAAATGCAGATGCTCTGTCACGACGACCGTGTAAACTTGACATTCATTTGCTGAATGTTTTACCCTATTAAAAATGGACTCCGGAACAAATTAAAATTGATCAAAAGAGTGATTCCGATCTCACAAAAATCATTATGTTCAAGGAACAGCAAAGAAAACTATCATGGGAAGAAATAGCTACCGCCAGCCCAATAACTAAGGCTTACTGCGCACAGTGGCAGAGCTTAAAGCTACAAGATAGTTGTCTATATCGTGTATGGGAAAGTGAAGATGGCACATCCGCTCGATGTTTGATTTTTGTTCCCAAGTAAAAAGTAAAAGAGATATTAGCAGAATAACATGGTGGATCTAGTGGATGTCATTTAGTGATAAACGGTCGAAAAAGTAAAGAAACGATTTTATTGGGTTGGATGCCAAGAGTCGGTCGCCGATTGGATTCACAGTTGTCCGCAATGTGTACCAGCAAAAGGACCAACCGTGAGAAGTCGCGGCAGGATGCATCAGTACAACGTAGGATCACCATTCGACGTATTGCCATGGATGTCGCCGGGCTGTTTCCAATCAGAGATGCGGGTAATAAATATGTGCTTGTCGTCATCGACTACTTCAGAAAGTGGCTTGAAGTGTATCCCATGCCGAATTAACATGCCACAACAGCTGCGGATGCATTAGGTAAAAACTGGGTAAGCCGTTTTGGAGTACCGTTCGAATAGCATTCAGATCAAGGAAGAAATTTGGAATCTGATGTATTTAAAAAAGAATGCATGTCCCCAACATACACAAAACACGAATAACGCAATTGCACCCGCAATCTGATGGCATGAAGGAGAGATTCTATTGGAACGATCATACAAGATACTTAAAAGAATTAATGATGTTCTGCATCGGATTCAGAATACTGCAGGCGCTAGACGAAAAATGAACGTGTCGAATCGTGTCGAACTGATGCATGTGGTACATAAGTGCGCCGCATCTAAGGCACAGCGCAGTTATGATATAATAGTGAACTAGTGCGTCTCGTGAGTGAACATTGTAAAGCTAAATTGTACAAATAAGTGATTATTTTTTAAGTTGTTATTTAATTAAATAAAGTTTATTAATACTAGTTGAAATAATACTAGTTAAAACCAAATATAAGTGTGTTTTTATTTTGTACACAATCCAGCGATACGAACTGGTAGAGCAGTTTTCCGTAGACTGAATTTTCGTAACAATATATATATATATATATATATATATATATATATATATATATATATATATATATATATATTGTTACGAAAATTCAGTCTACGGAAAACTGCTCTACGAGTACGTATCGCTGGATTGTGTACAAAATAAAAACACACTTATATTTGGTTTTAACTAGTATTATTTCAACTAGTATTAATAAACTTTATTTAATTAAATAACAACTTAAAAAATAATCACTTATTTGTACAATTTAGCTTTACAATGTTCACTCACGAGACGCACTAGTTCACTATTATATCATAACTGCGCTGTGCCTTAGATGCGGCGCACTTATGTACCACATGCATCAGTTCGACACGATTCGACACGTTCATTTTTCGTCTAGCGCCTGCAGTATTCTGAATCCGATGCAGAACATCATTAATTCTTTTAAGTATCTTGTATGATCGTTCCAATAGAATCTCTCCTTCATGCCATCAGATTGCGGGTGCAATTGCGTTATTCGTGTTTTGTGTATGTTGGGGACATGCATTCTTTTTTAAATACATCAGATTCCAAATTTCTTCCTTGATCTGAATGCTATTCGAACGGTACTCCAAAACGGCTTACCCAGTTTTTACCTAATGCATCCGCAGCTGTTGTGGCATGTTAATTCGGCATGGGATACACTTCAAGCCACTTTCTGAAGTAGTCGATGACGACAAGCACATATTTATTACCCGCATCTCTGATTGGAAACAGCCCGGCGACATCCATGGCAATACGTCGAATGGTGATCCTACGTTGTACTGATGCATCCTGCCGCGACTTCTCACGGTTGGTCCTTTTGCTGGTACACATTGCGGACAACTGTGAATCCAATCGGCGACCGACTCTTGGCATCCAACCCAATAAAATCGTTTCTTTACTTTTTCGACCGTTTATCACTAAATGACATCCACTAGATCCACCATGTTATTCTGCTAATATCTCTTTTACTTTTTACTTGGGAACAAAAATCAAACATCGAGCGGATGTGCCATCTTCACTTTCCCATACACGATATAGACAACTATCTTGTAGCTTTAAGCTCTGCCACTGTGCGCAGTAAGCCTTAGTTATTGGGCTGGCGGTAGCTATTTCTTCCCATGATAGTTTTCTTTGCTGTTCCTTGAACATAATGATTTTTGTGAGATCGGAATCACTCTTTTGATCAATTTTAATTTGTTCCGGAGTCCATTTTTAATAGGGTAAAACATTCAGCAAATGAATGTCAAGTTTACACGGTCGTCGTGACAGAGCATCTGCATTTTCATGATGACCTCCTTTACGATGTTCGATGGTAAAATCGTAACTCTGTAATCGCTCTATCCAACGCTCAATTTGGTCTTCTGGGTCTTTGAACTGAAGTAAGCATCTCAGTGCGGCGTGATTGGTTCTGAAGTGAAACTGTTGTCCGTACAGATATTTTTGGAAATTTTTCACACTTTCGATTACAGCAAGTAGCTCCCGCCTGGTGACACAGTAATTCCCTCGGGATTGTATAAGGTTTTACTGTAGTATGCGATCACTTTTTCTTGGCCATTGATCACTTGAGAGAGAACTCCGCCTATTCCGTATTCACTTGCATCAGTATCAAGTATACATCTCTCACCTATAATTGGATACGCTGAATTGGTGCCGAGCACAGTAGATCTTTTAATTTAAAAAACGCCCTTTCTTTAGCATCGCCCCATTGAAATATTGTCAACTCGTGCAGACTGCTAGCTACATTGGAAAAACCTTGAACAAATCGTCTGTAGTATGTACAGAGCCCCAAGAAACTTCGTATATCATGTAGGTTTTACGGTCTGGGCCACTCCTTTTTTGCAACTATTTTATCTTCATCGGAATGCACTCCTTCCGTAGTAACTCGATGACCCACCCAGATACTTGACTTCTTTCTTGAAAAGTGAGCATTTCTTTGGGCTAAGTTGTAGATCCGCATTATCCAATCGAAAGAATACTTCCTCTAAATTTCTTAGATGCTCGTCAAAGTCCTTGCCCATGACAATTATGTCATCAAGGTATACCAGGCAAGTTTTTCAGTGTAGACCTTTCAATACATGCTCCATTAACCGCTCGAATGTGGCTGGGGCATTACATAATTCTAACGGCATTACCTAAAATTTCCAAACCAGTAAGTAGTATGTTTGCGCCGGTTCTGGCCCAAAGGCGCTCCATGGAGCCATAAGGAGCCATGAGCATAATTTTTTAACAGAGCTGTTGTTATTGTATTCAATAGGGATCACTTTTTTACAGAGGTGTTGTTAGTGTATTTCAGTTGGGATCATTTTTTTATCAAAACCGTTCTAATTGTTTTCATACGGAGTATTTTTTAAGATGTGTGGATCATATTTTATCAAAAGCGTTCTAAATATTTTCATATGGAGTATTTTTTAACATGGGTGGATAATATTTTATCAAAAGCGTTCTAATTGTTTTCATAGGGAGTATTTTTTAACATGATACAGTAGTACGTTTGCGCCGGTTATGGCTCAATGGGCTCCATGGAGCCATAAGGAGCATTTTTTAACAGAGATGTTGTTATTGTTTTCAATAGAGTTCATTTTGTAACTGTGAATCTGCTGAACTCGATGTGGACTTTCGCAGCTTGAATAGGATGCGGATCTTGTTTTTTCTCGCAGAAAACGTTGTTCATAGACGTATAGGCAGTAGGAATCGGATATAAAAAAAAACACAAGGATTAGATTTTATTCTTTAGGAATTCGCTTTATTGTGCGTGCTTACCGCTTGGATTTCAAAAGTGAAAGAGAACAATTCATTGTAACTTAAAACGGAAATCAAACTTAAAAACTAAGAAATTGACTAAGTGTCAAAATAACGAAACGCCATCTAGCGTGAAAATAATCGAACAATACTTTATGCTCATGTTGCATGCAGCGCAGCAGTTGCATGCTGCTGTTTGGCATAAACATTGCCGCCGGCCTTGCAGTACAGCTGTAATAAAAAATGTAATATGCTACGAAAGATATATAGGATTAAATAATATAATATAATTGTTAAATTCATTGTGTATTTCATATTTTGTAAATTATATTATGGATATATAAGTAGGTATGTAGGTTATTAAAATGCGTTTCCCTTTACTTCACATTTCTTATTTCTGTGCAAATTGTTGCGATTTCATATTTAAAAAATAGGTTGGATTATAATGCGCAAGTTCCGGATAGTATCCAACCAAAAATTGTATTTTGGGCAACAGGGAGTCCGCTGTTGCTCGGCATCATTCCAGAAAGAATGATTTTTGGATATAGGTCCGCTCCCAATACTATGGATAGGGGAGAGGACTGGTAAAATTTTGGATCGGCAAGGACAATGTTTAAAAATTTATCCTTGATATTTGCGTCGATAGATTTAGCTGGTGTTCGCATAGTAATGCGATTGTCGACGCGAGCAATGGCGTCGATTTGAACGCTGCTGTTATTAGGTGCCCGGATGCGAATTGAGCACATCTTATCATCACCCACCATGGTTGTCGGAATGAGGAGGTCCTCCACAAGCGATGTTGAAATGCGAGTCGTTGTCCCACATGAATCGATAAGCGCTCTCGCAAAGCATAGTTTCCCATTGACTTCGAGTTGGATTACGGATGGATTTTCGTGGCAATAATGGCACCCAGACTTCGTGCGGCAGGATCCACTAGAGTGTTTCATGGCTAAGCAATTGGAACAGTGTTTATTTAGGAGTACTACACGCATCCTCTTATCTGTGCTCATTGCCAAGAATTTTGGACAGAAGCGGATAGCGTGACGGCGCTGACATAAAACACATCGGAAATTAGTGGAGTATTGATGCTTGTAGAACGTCCTTTTGATTTGTTTTGAATTATTTGCCATGATTGCGCTAAAAAATTTGTTTGGAAATATATGTAAAAAATAATAAGAAGAAATCAGGGAACTGAAATAATTAATTGGAAGGGAGTATTACAAGTTTTACGATAGGGCGAGTTATAACATCTCCCTCAGAGTGAGGGTTCGTGCGTTGGGTTTGGGTCCCACCACGGAAAAAACCTATGCGCCCAATGAAAACAAAAAAGAAGCCTCGGATAACGACCGATTACAACGATGACGACCCACGCAAACGTTTTAAGGACCATGATTTACGGATATGCACCTGGAATGTCCGGACCCTTTATAGGGAAGGTGCCTCTATCCAGCTGGCAGATGTCCTCGAAAAATATAAGGCTGACATCACCGCTATCCAGGAGATGCGATGGACGGGACAGGGCTGTTCGAAACAAGCGTCCTGTGATATCTACTACAGCTGCCATGCGGAGAGACACGAATTTGGATGTGGATTTGTGGTCGGCAAGAGACTCCGCCACCTTGTCTCTAGGTTCACGCCCGTGGACGAAAGGCTGGCAACAATCCGCATCAAGGCTAAATATTTCCATATCAGCCTAATTTGTGCACACGCTCCGACGAACGAGAAAGATGACGAGACAAAAGAGCGCTTCTACGAGCGCCTAGACAACGCGTACGAGCGCTGCCCCCGCCACGATATCAAAATCGTGCTAGGCGATTTTAACGCCAAGGTGGGCAGAGAAGCCATCTATTGTCCCACAATCGGAAAATTTAGCCTTCATGCCAACACTTCCGATAACGGAACGAGGCTAATCGACTTCGCCGCAGCACGAAACATGGTAGTTAGTAGCACTAGATTCGAACATTTCGATATCCACAAGGCCACATGGTTGTCGCCCGATCAAAAAACTCGAAATCAAATTGATCACGTTGTGATTGACGGAAGGCACGCTTCAAGCGTGATGGACGTACGCACTATCCGAGGTGCCAATATGGACTCGGATCATTACCTTGTAGCAGCCAAGGTCCGCACACGCTTAAGCGCTGCGAAGAACGTACGGAACCAAACGCAGAGAAAGCTAGACGTCGGAAAGCTGCAATCACAACAGACAACGCAAGCCTTTTCCACTCGACTCTCACACCTGCTTAGACAAAGCACTCCTCCTCTCGATGATATAAGCGCGCAGTGGAATCATATCTCCTGCTCTATGCGTACGGCTGCCGAAGAGGTGCTTGGATTCCAACGCCCCCTGAGGAATCAGTGGTATGACCAAGAGTGTCGCGCGGCCACTGCAGAGAAAGACGCTGCGTACAAATCCACCCTGCAGTCAGTAGCTACGCGAGCTGCGAAGGAGCGATACAAAGAGAAGAGGAGGGAAGAGAGACGTCTTTTCAGGCGTAAAAAAAGCGAGGCAGAAAGACGTGAGTGTGAGGAGATTGAGATGCATGGGGACAGGAATGAGGCTCGAAAATTCTTCGAGAAAATAAGACGCCTAGCCGGAGGTTCGAAATCCGGAGCCTCTTCCTGTAAAGATGAGAACGGAAATCTAGTGACAGATATCCAGAGCACACTGAAAATATGGAGGGATCACTTCTCTAAACTGCTGACCGGTGATGATGACCTCATCAATTCCACCGATAGAGAAGCAAACCCGGCAACCCCAGTACTTGATGACGACGTTGAGATTCCGCCACCCGACCATGACGAGGTCAGAACAGCCATTGCTCGGCTGAAAAACAACAAAGCCGCAGGTGCTGATGGCCTGCCTGCTGAATTGTTTAAGACCGGAGGCGAAGAGCTAATAGAGAGCATGCACGAGCTCGTAAGCAGAATATGGTCGGATGAAAGCATGCCAAGTGACTGGAACCTCAGTGTACTCTGCCCAATCCTTAAGAAAGGGGATCCCACTATCTGCGCCAACTACCGTGGGATCAGCCTACTCAATATCGCATACAAGGTTCTATCGAGCGTATTATGTGAAAGACTGAAGCCCATCGTCAACAGACTGATTGGACCTTATCAGTGCGGCTTCAGACCTGGAAAGTCCACCATAGACCAGATTTTCACATTGCGCCTAATCCAGGAAAAGACCCTAGAAAAACAGATCGACACCTACCACCTATTAGTCGACTATAAAGCCGCCTTCGACACTCCGATAAGGGAACGATTATACGCCGCAATGTCTGAGTTCGGTATACCTGCGAAACTTATAAGGCTTTGCAGGATGACCCTGAGCAACACACGTTGCTCAGTGAGAATAGGAAAAGACCTCTCCGAGCCATTTCATACCGAACGAGGTTTCAGACAGGGTGACTCCCTATCGTGCGACTTTTTTAACTTATTGATGGAGAAAATAGTTCGAGCTGCCGAACTCCGTCAAAGCGGCACTATCCTCAACAAAAGTGTCATGCTGCTCGCATATGCCGACGATATTGATATCATTGGCAGGAGCACACGAGCAGTCAGCGCAGCATTCTCCAGATTGGAGAAAGAGTCGCGTCGAATGGGTCTAGCGGTGAACGAGGACAAGACGAAGTTCCTTGTGTCAACAAGCAAAAAAGAGTCCGTGCGTCTTGGACAAAAAGCTGATTTTGACACCCACAAGTTCGACATTGTGAAGGACTTCGTCTATCTGGGATCCAGCGTAAACAGCAACAACGACGTCAGCCTGGAGATCCAACGGAGAATAACTCTTGCCAACAGGTGCTACTTTGGGCTCAGTAGGCAATTGAGAAGCAGAGCCCTCTCTCGCCGGACAAAAATAACGCTCTACAAGTCACTCATCATGCCCGTCCTACTTTATGGTGCAGAAACATGGACGCTGGCCACCACCGATGAGAGAGTACTGGGAGCGTTCGAGAGAAAGATTCTCCGTAAAATCTTTGGCCCTATCTGCTTTGCTAACGAGTATCGAATCAGGATGAACCACGAGCTGTATGAGATATTCGACGACATTGACATAGTCAAGCGCATCAAGATCCAGCGGCTTCGCTGGCTAGGTCATGTCGAACGAATGGATGAAAACACTCCAGCCAAGAAGGTGCTTGAATCGAAACTCGAAGGTGGACAGCGTAGAAGAGGGCGTCCAAATCTGCGTTGGAAAGACCAAGTTGAGGACAACCTGGCAACGCTTGGTATTTCTAACTGGCGTCAGCGCGCGCAAAGCAGATCCGACTGGCGCGGCTTCATCTCAGCGGCCAAAACCGACCCACGGTTGTAAGGGCCATTTAAGTAAGTAAGAGTTATAACACCGCGTTCAGTCAATATGTCGGCTACTCGAACACGTTTGTCAGTACCAAAATATACCTTTGTTACGCGGCCAAGTCGCCATTCGTTTGGCGGAAGATTTTCATCTTTTATGACAACCATAGTATTAATTTCGACATTGACCTCGGGCCGTTGCCATTTATTTCGCTTATGCAGTTCTTTTAGATACTCATGCTTCCATCGGGAGCAAAAGTTTTGATGGAGAGCTTTGAGTCGCTGCCACCGATTAATTATGGATACAGCTTGCTCATTGCTTTGAGGTTCTAGTGGAGCTAGAATTGGAGAACCGATCAGGAAATGGCCCGGTGTCAATGACGAAATGTCTGAAGCATCTTCAGATGCAGGAGTGATAGGACGAGAATTTAAGCATGATTCTATTTTGGCTAGCAAAGTGGAGAATTCTTCAAATGTATATTTGAAAGGACCCGCTATTTTGCGGAAATGAGCCTTAAAACTTTTAACACCTGCCTCCCATAAACCACCCATGTGAGGCGCACCTGGGGGTATAAAATGCCAGGAAAGATTCTGGTGACTATATTGAGATACTAAGGACGTACGTGAGGCATGTATGAAGTCTGTCATTATGGATTTTGAAGCTCCTACGAAATTTTTTCCGTTGTCTGAGTAAACATGTAGAGGACATCCACGTCTAGATACAAATCTATGAAAGGCAGCTAAAAAGGATGGAGTCGATAGACTTGTGGTGGCCTCTAAATGTATTGCTTTAGTGGAAAAGCAAACGAACACACACACGTAACCCTTTGTGATTAAACACGCTCTACCGGTATAGTTTTTTATGTCGAATGGTCCGGCAAAATCCATACCTGCATGCGCGAATGGACGAGTGAGAACAGTTCGTTCAGGAGGCAAGGAACCCATTAGTTGTTTTTGGACTTTCTGGTTGAAGACAACACAAATTTTACAATTGTGGATGGTAGATTTAATCAGGTTTTTAACCTTGGGAATCCAGAATTGGAGACGGACAAGTTGGAGAACCAATTGATTGCCTCCGTGCAGAGAAATTATATGCGTGAATTTTACCAAAAGTCGCGAGAAATTGCAATTATAGGGAATTATTATTGGATGTCTTTCATCGTAAGACAGCACAGGGGAGGAAACAAGACGACCACAAACTCTGATAAGACCAGCATCATCCACGAATGGATTTAAGTTCAATATGTTGCTGGATGTTGCAATCGGTTGCTTAAGAGACAGGTTTCGATAATCATCGGGATAACCAACCTTTTGTGCAATAATTATGAGACGGTTTTTAACATGATTTATCTCAGAAGATACTAGTTAAAACCAAATATAAGTGTGTTTTTATTTTGTACACAATCCAGCGATACGAACTCGTAGAGCAGTTTTCCGTAGACTGAATTTTCGTAACAATATATATATATATATATATATATATATATATATATATATATATATATATATAGATATATATATATATATATAGATATATATATATATATATATATATAGAGAGGGAGGTTGGGGACAAACGAGACAGATAACCCATGACAACCTACGCAAAAGTATGAAGGACCTTGACTTACGGATATTCACCTGCAATGTCCGAACCCTATATAGGGAAGGTGCCACTATCCACCTGGTTGGTGTCCTCGAAAGATACAAGGCATAACAGGCATCATTTAACATTTACTATAGCTGCCATGCGGAGAGGTATGAATTTGGTTGTGGATTTGTATTCGGCAAAAGACTCCGCCACCTTGTCTCTAGGTTCACACCAGTGATCGAACGACTGGCAACAATCCGCATTAAGGCTACATACTTCTTCATCATCCATATTTGTGCGCACGCTCCGACAAATGAGAAGGACGATAAATCCAAATAGGCCTTCTATGAGCGCCTCAACGAAGTCTATGAGCGCTAACCCCGACACGACATCAAAATTGTGATTGGCGCCTTTAATGCCTAGATGGGCCATGAGTGTATATTTGGTCCAACAGTTGGACAATTCAGCCTCCACGACAACACCTCCGAAAATGGAATGAGTTTGATCGAAGGCACGCTTCTATTATGTTGGACATTCGCTCGATCCAAAATGCCAACATCGACTCGGATCATTTCCTTGTAGCAACCAAGGTTCGCACACGCTTATGCGCTACGAAAAATGCACGGCATCCCACGCAAAGAAAGCTAGACGTCAGTAAGCTGCACACATAACATACCGAACAAGCCTATGACGCTCGACTCTTACACTTGCGTGCCCAAGAAACTCCCCCTCTCGATGATATAAGCGCGCAGTGGACACACGTGCCTAATCCAGGAAAAGTCCAAAGAGTGGCAGATCGACACCCACCACCTTCTCGTGGACTACAAAGCTGCCTTCGACAGTCCGATAATTAGTCGCCTATATGCCACCATGTCTCAGTTCGGTATACCTGCGAAACTTATAAGGCTTTGCAGGATGACCCTGAGTGACACATGTTGCTCAGTGAGAATTGGGAACAACCACTCCGATACGTTTAATACCGAACGAGGTTTCAGACAAGGTTATTCCCTCCCAAGCAAACACTGCTCGACAATTGCCACAAACTATTGTGGCATATGTGTACCTTCTAAGTTACCTCTGACACCAGTGTTGCTAACAAATAATATGTTGTCCTAAAGAGGTGACTAATAACATGTATGGAACATACGCAATAATATGTCGCAATGCTGTGATATATAAGTCATACATTCTGATAATGGAACATAAATTTAGGCTAAGAACATGTGCGGGACAATGCAATAATATGTCACAATGCTGTGATATATAAGTCATACATTCCGATAATGGAACATATACGATAATGGGCGGAGCTAACTTTGTTGTTATGAACTGGTAAAATAGTGGCAAATTTAAAAATGTATTATGTTCCATATATGTTGCAAGTATAGAATGAAGAACGTAATAGGAACATATTTATATATAATGTAGCTAATTAACTTTAAAATTTAATAAATGTATATTATTATACACGACATAATTATAACATCCACTACATATATTTATGAAAAGTTATGTTGCAAAAATATACATCCGCAAAAGCATAATTTAAAAAATAAAGAATATCACAATTTTAATAGATTTTCACAAATTGCATTTTTTTGTGAGCGCTTAAAAATTAGAGGGGGTAGAATATAAGCTTTAACCCGAAAACTTAAACCGTTTGTTAAATTAGAGTTGTAGTTTGTCGAATACTCTGTTCGTAAAGACTTCTATTATTATGCCATGCATATTTTTTTTTTATTACAGGACAAACATTCACGTTAATGGCACTGCGTAGGATCTTTATTATTTTTATTTTTAATCTACACATAAATGACAGTTTAAGTTAAAATTACAGTTCAAGTTCCAAATAGGTGAACCGAAACTTAAATGGATCAAAATTTTGTGGCAACTAAGCCTCGACCTGGGGCTTTTTGACTGGCAATTGGGTGGCAAAAAAGTATATTTCGCATGATTTAGAACAAACACTTTAATGGTAACTGTGTGGCTACCACTTAAGTTGCCACAAAGTGGTTACTTGGGCTATCGTGTGAATTCTTCAATCTAATAATGGAGAAGATTGTAAGAGCTGTACAGTTCCATAACCATGTCACTACTTTTAACAAGAGATCCATGCTGCTCGGGTACGCTGGTTATTGGGCAGAGCGTACGAGCAGTCAGTGCAGTATTCTCCAGTTTAGAGACGGAATCGCGTCGAATGGGTCTTACGGTGAACGAGGACCAGACGAAATACCTGGTGTCAACAAACAAAGATCCCCGGCGTCTTCGACAACACGTCACTATTGACAACCACAACTTCGAAGTAGTGAAGGACTTCGTCTACCTAGGTACCAGCATCAACGCGGAAAACAGTGTCAGTCTGGAGATTAGCCAAAGAATAACAGGTGTTAACAGGTGTTACTTTGGGCTCAGTAGGCAATTGAGGAGTAGAGCCCTCTCTCGACGGACAAAAATTACGCTCTATAAGTCGATTATCATGCCAATCCTCCTCTATGGCGCTGAGGCATGGACGCTTGCCAACACCGATCAGCGAGCTTTAGGAGCGTTCGAGAGAGTGATTCTTCGGAAAATCTATGGCCCGATATGCATTGGAAACGAGTACAGAATCAGATGGAACGAAGAGCTGTATGAGCATTGGTGAATTATCATTTCATTTCAAATCATGTCTGAAATACTTACTTTTCGTCATTATCAAAAATAAAAATAAAAAATGTTCCAAATGTAAAAAATAATCGATAATTCGTTACCGTTAGCCGGTAATGCCATATTAACAAAAAATAGTACTGAATGCAATTTAAACTGAAGTGATCTGAAACTGAAAACCTGTCTAATAGTTAAACTACGCGAGACGTTTAAGTAAACGTAATTTAAACTAAGCTTAAACCACAAACTGACCCTAAATATCTTGTTTTATTGGACAGTAACATATTCAAGGCCATACAATGCATAGTTATGTATTTAATATTAAATATATTAATTAATTTACTTTTTTACTAACACAATTTTAAATTAAATATTCACTGTCGAATTTACAACATTAATGTGCGAGTACGATAAAGAATTACTTTGGCCAATGTGATTTTGTACGAATCACCCGAAATATTACAAAAGATTATACCACGCTATTTTTTTCATAATAATTTGGCCGTCGGTAGTTTAATTGATGAGCTGATAATGATAGACGAACAACAATATCTCTTTCTTCCGTGCGTCAAGCTGTTCCACAAGGCATATTACTTGTTGATGTATTGGTTTCACAATTTCCGCATAACTTGAGTTCAGTGAATACTTCTGTAAAAAATCCAGGCTCTGCGTTAATTCTCAGCATATTGTTACTTTGTTGATTTATAATTACGAGACACCTGTAAATGAGAACCAACAAGAATATATGATTAGTTGTTGTAATTACTGTAGAAAAACTGATAATAATTTTAGTTGTATTCCAGTGGTTATTGATCGTGATCCGTACATCATTTCACTCTACACCTATGAGGCACAGGGTATATTAAGTTTGTGCATATATTGTAACACTCCTTTGGAGGCGTGTCAGGTATGGAAAAGTATATATATTCCTAAATAGCATCAGTACCAGAGTCCGTTTAGCCTGATCCGTCTCTCTATCTGACAACACGATAACTTGAAAAATACTGGTCAGAATAAAATGAAATTTCATTTTAATATGTTTTACCTCAAAAATAGTTCTGTGTACGGTTGGCCAAATCGGCTAACAGACATTTCCACCTCCCATACAAGTTACTTATATTCAAATATTTTTTGAACTAATAAAACATTCAAGAACTAATAAAGTATTGAAGATACAGTTCCAAGAAAAGACCTGATCCGCCCACAATATTTTTATACCCTACACTAAGAGTGAAAGGGTATATTCAGTTTGGTATGCCGTTTGTAACACCCAGAAGGAAGCATCTCCGGTATGGAAAAGAATATATATTCTTGATAGCATGACCTCCTGAGTCGATTTAACGATGTACGTCTGTCTGTCCGTCTGTCTGTCCCTCTGTCTGTCTGTTGAAATCACGATTACAGAAAAAGTAGAAGAGATAGAACAATGAAACTTTAGATTTAGAACACTTATATATCTAAGCTGTCTGAACAAGAAAATTGGCATGATCGGTTTATTGTGACCTGAGAACCGACCACTTATGTTCAAATACCTCATATAAAATGAATATCTACAGATCAGTATTACTGTATACGTGCTTAGGTAAACTTTTTTTGTCAAATATATATTGACTCAAATATATGAAAATAATGTTTTCTGGCGAAACGGCTTGTGATTATAAATAAATCGAAATTCGGTACACCTACCCATTTTTAAATATGGGTATCAAATGAATGGAAATTCTTCAGGGGTTGAAAGTTTGTAGTTATTTTCAGGATTCGTATACACTTGTGACCTATATACCACTTTGACTGGTATCCACACATATGTGTAGGGTATTTATAGTCGGCTTAGACCGACTATAATTTTAATAATCCTAACTATCATAATAACACCAACTTTAAAATTTGCCATGTGATCTAACCTTCCCAACTGGTTTACATTAGTTCCCGGTTTTTATAATGGAAATTTCAATCGTAAATTATTAAAAACAAATAAATGATATATTATGACTGGCGATTATGGCTTAGAGAAAGGTAACTCAATTCTGAACAATAATATTTTTCGGTTTTTTTGTTATTTTTTGTCTTTAAGGGCCAGTTTTTCAGTGCTCGTTTAAACGTGGTTTAAACTCCGTTTAATTAATCTTCTCTTTAAATTAAACGTCGTTTAATTTTGTTAGCAGTTTTTCAGTGATAGTTTAAAATGAACACAGACCAAGACAATACACCACAAGCAAATGACAAATAATTCTCTCGATATTGACTTCTGATAAATGTCATTCAAAATTAATTAAATAAATAAATAAAAAAATTGTTTCAGAAAAATAAAATTAATGTATTTTTAAATTTAAACAAGAGATCGAGCGAATGAAGTGCATGTGAAACTTTTTAATGCATAGTGTGCAAAAATACAAAAATTAATAATATTTTGTGAAACAGCGCAGCGACAGAAAATAGTGAAAAGTGTTGTGAAAAAAATTCATGTCAAAAATTTTGAAAGTTTAAACCACCAGCATCGGTCGTTTAAACTAAGTTTAAACGACGGTTGAAGTTCACTGAAAAAATCGATTTTGGTTATAAACGAAGTTAAAACCACAAACAAAGTTCAACTAGCACTGAAAAACTGGCCCTAAAAGATCAAATTAAAACTTCAGAACAATTCACATTAGTCAAACTTTATAGTTAAACATGTTTTTAAATGTAAATATAGGTATTATGTTTACATAAAAATAAATACTTTTTGTTAAAAAAAGTATGTTTTTATATTTGAATAATTTTTTTTTTAAATGGTTTAACAAAGCCTGATATTTCCAAACAGTTGCTGTAATAAATGATGTTTTCTTGAAAAATTAATATTTGCGGAGGTGGTAAAGAAAACTGTCAAGGCAATGAAGTAGCAGACTACAATCACAATCACGGTCTCCCATCGGAGCTCGGAGGGAGGAAAATGAAATATGAAAACACTTCAGTTCACGTCGGCCTAATACACCGTCTCCACCAAAAATGTGGTCTGGAGTGAAGAGACCGAGGATTGGCAGAATCTCTGACACACGGAGCAGCGGGGATAAACATCGTCACGTTGCAAGGGGCATAAAATAATCGCGTGATAATTCAAGCTACACAATTCATAGCAGTTGCAGGCGACTTTTGGAAATGTGAAATTTTATATGAGGTTTAGGTCTTTCTTAGCTGGAGCGAGATAGTACACAGAAACCTCGAAATTTGAGACAAAGGTTAAAAGTAAAGGATAAAAAATGTAAAATCAGGAAAAGTCCAATAAACCAAAACACAAAAGAAAAAAATACAAACTGAAAAAAAAACAGATAAAACAATAGATAAAGATTGGTTCGCCGATTCGTCACATGAACTGCTCATTTTTTCCTTGAAACGAATGAAATTCGGTTGAGTGTTGCACGTCTTTTTATGTTCGCATGATTTTACCCATTTTTTTGCGAATGAAGTCTGGAAAATATATGCTGTGATAGCTTTTTAACGTTCGAATCGCCAAAATCATTCGCTTCGCCAGTCATAATAGGGCCCATAATTTAGGTATACAATTAAACATCCCATATTAAAGTGTTGGGCAGATATGTCAAACACACGGCCCGTCATTAATCTATGGCCCGCGAAGACTTCATGTAAGTTATATTAAAAAATATATTTTTAGAATTGAATATTTAAAAATATGTTTTGTTTTTCAGGCATTAAAATGATTGTTATTCTGTTTTGTTCAGCGACATGTATCCAATTTAACATGGCATGGCAACATGGCAAAACTCATCATTAATTTATTTTAAAAAAATCAATATTTTTGTACTTTATTTTCCAGAATTTAATAATGAGAATTATAAATTTTTAAAAATAGTCTTATTTTATTTTCGTAATTGGGATTTTAAAGAAGATATATGACGTTGCACATTTTGATAGAAAATCGCCAAGTTTTAACCAAGAGTCTTAATTTGCATAAACCGGATTATCAATCATTTCAAAATTTTCTTCAGTAAGTAAAACTTTTAGTATTAGAAGCATTCCACACCAAATCTACTCAGATAAAGAGAATCGAAATATGCATTGACCATTTTTTGTTTAATTTCTTCGGACCATACCGGAGATACAGTGCTCCAAAATTACAAAAAATTAACCAAAAAATAACTTTTTTGTGGTTCTTCATATTGAAATACCTCTTGACCCCAAATGCTACAAATCACGCTTTAATAAACATGTGGTCATCGTCCTTGCAATTTAAATTATATGCTCATAATAAGGACCCTCTTTCCTATTTTTACAAATATCAAATTTATCGGTCATTTTCCGACATATTTTAAAACAGATATATACATATTTTAAAACAGATATATACATATTTTAAAACAGAAGGTTTTGAATTCGATGCCTAAACCAGGCATGTTTGACATGCCTGGTGTAGAGTATTCCATAGTCGGTCGCGACCGACGTTAAGTCCCGCCCTCATACAACACAAATTATTAGAACCAGATTCGTTTTTCGTTCAACAACTCAGAAGGTCAGAAGAAAAACAGTGCTAAATAATGTTTTTAAAAGAGAAACAATAGCAGCAATATTCGCAAAAAATTAAGAAAAAATGTCGCTCCGGCCCCTCGTGACCGCGACAAATCCAAACCCGGTGTACCTACTTAAAAGTACATATAGGTACTGAAACGAAAGGTAATTGCTTGACAATTACTAATGTAGTTTACATATGCCTACATGGAATACGCTGATCTTGCGTTCCCACATTCACTTGCCAGACCGACACGTGCATGTATACACCGAATGTTCCGTTGGTTTACTTTTAAGCAGAGCTCTCGATTACTTGGATACCCGGGTGGTTCGAACTACCCGGATAAGACAAATACCCGTAAAACCCCGGTACCGTCAACTGGGGTGACTTTAGACTTTCAAAGGTGACTTTGGCCAAACAAAAAATAATGTTTGCAATCAAATTTTCTCAGCATCCAAGTGACTTACAGATTTCATTTCTTTTACAATAATTTTCTTTGAAGAATTTTCTATCTGCGTTATGCTATTTCCTTAACTTTTAACACTCATATTACAATATATTAATATTTTGTAAATGTAGCTAAAAATCATTAATTTTATTTACGAACAAAATTAATTTAGTATGTTAAATATACGAATGCTTTGAATACGTTGCTTTGTTTACGTTAGAAATTAATATATTTTCTTTCTAATAAACCAAATATATATTGTCATTTTAGTCCATCCATCGTTCTTAAAATCAATGTTTTTGGGGTGACTTTGGCCCGAGTTAAAGTCGCCCCAAACTATACATGGAGGTGATTTTGACCCGGTTAAAACCCACATCAAATAATTCGAACGTGTATACCCAATGTTAAAATAACTCATGTGAAATAGTGGGTTTATTTGTTCCATTCTTTTCCAAATATATACTATATTTTCCCATTTTTAAAATAAACGTGTTTAAATTTTAGTTATTTTTTTATTTGATGTCAGATATTGACATAAATATAAATGAAAAACAACGGGGTTGAGTTAATTTCAAGACTAAGGCGGGTACAAACTGGAAGTGACCATCATTTATTTAGAAATATTAAAAAAATAGATCCACATAAGCCTTTTACTAATAAAAAAATGTAAAATGGTCAGAATTTATTTTTTGTAATTGATATTATATATCAGTTGACTAATTTACTTGATTAATTCCATTTAATAAATTTGTTATAATGAAGTATACAAAATGCTTTATATCTTTTTCATATTATTCCTTATTACTATGCTTATTATTCGAAATATATGGGTTTCAAGTGATCTGGATTTTCAATAAAACATATATGATGATATAGTATCATAGTCATCTTGCATAAATTGCCGTTTTTGGTACTATATATCGCAAGTTATCGCACGATTGCGACATGTTGCAGATGCAAACTTTATCACAAAATAAAATATGAACCTCGTCCTACGGATATTTAGCAAAAAAAATCTGTGTCCAGATATTAGATTTTGCAAAAATTCAAAAACAAATTTCTGTTACAAAAAAGTGTGTCGAGGGAGTAATTTATCACAATTCTCCATGTTCTCTTAAAAAAACATTTTAATATTAGTTCGCAATGATTTTGCTGTCAAAATTTCAAATTTTTTTTTTAACTTTACCTAACTGAAATTTTACGGATTATTTTTTAAAATTTGTTTATGAAATATTTGATTTATATGGAGCGAATTGCACACAGTAGATTTCATGCTAATATAATGTAGTGGTGCTAGATGCAAAATAGAAACAAAATTCTTTGCATCTGTTGCGCGATACCTTAACGCCGTAACGAAAAAAATCGATATCGTTAACTACAATTAACGACAAATATTATTAGGAGGTATTCCGTACACAGTTCGCTATGATATTTTTGTCAGCTGTCATCGTTAAGAATTGACCGAAAATTGTCGATACGATAGCGTTGACAATTATTTGGTTGTTAGCCAGCGATTTAACCGATTTTTATTGTTAAAAATCTTTCCGAATTTATTTGTCTACATAAAATGCATTGAAATCATATCAGGTGGAAGTCATGGAATCACTTTTATCATAACGATCGCTTTCGCAAGCGACAATTGTCGGTAGTTAGCGATATCGAATATTATCGTTATGGAGAGGCGCGATTCTGTAACTTATTAACGACAAATATCGATATCGTTAACTCACAACAATTATGGCATGCAGAAGCGATCGTCATGAAAAAAAAATTAAATTTTAACGATATTTGTCGTTAAAAAGAGTTAACTATATCGATTTTTGTCGTTAATAAGTTACAGAATCGCCCTACTGGTGTGTATTCAATTCGGTAGACTTTAATGGGTTAATAAGAAATCTATTACACATCCGTCGTCAACGAATGCTGCTGAGCGACTGAACTGAAATTTTTGAAAATTTGACATGAAAAATTAAAAAAATTCGACACCTACAGATTCTCATTATTAAATTTAAATTTATAATATTTTTTAGACGCGGCTGTTGTGGAAATATTTATTATATATTGAAAACTTTATTTAAATGAATGGCTAATATAATATTTTCACTAAAATTACAATAAACATTGCTTAAATTACGTTTCCCGCTTTACCCCAGAAAATGTATCCCAAATTGAACATAACTTATGATTTGCAAAACCCAAATGTTTTAAAAGATATAGAATATGCGATAATTTTAATATACCCTTTTAATTGAAAACGATAAATTCTCACGTTTTGATAGCTCTAAAAATCTTTCGACAACATTTTTTCCACTCGTTCTCGAAATGCAATAAAATGGTATTAATTTGATTATAACCAATTGCTTTTATGTTCGAAATTTGAAACATTTCTAAAAATTGTACATCTACATTACCACATGTCCCACTTATTCCCAGATTCCCCTATTTTTTCCCCTCTGTGAAAATATTCTTCTGGCTTGGCTACATTTTTCACTGATAAAAGAGTTTTCAAACTCATCGAAAGATTTTTTCAATACATCTACTTTGAAAAATAACTGAAATATACAAAGTAACCTTTTTTTTTATAATGAACATTCAAATGTTCATCTGATAGAAATGAAAAAAAAAAATTTATAGTTATTAAAAAAATATATATACATATATATTTTTTGTTTCATATAATGTTATTTATTGCAGCAACATATTTTTGATGCTTTTTAAGTCAATGTTTACTCTTGGAGTCTTCCCAGGGTTAGCGCAGTATAAATGTGTAGTGGGGTAAACATATATTTTATTCAGATGCAGACATATACGTTGTTTGCCGCTAAATATGTTTGTGAGAGCCATTTTCTTCAATGCCTGTGGTAAAATACTTTTTACTTAAAGATGTGACTGTCCCAGCACAAATATGAACCTGAGTTACGAGTCCGTTCGATTCGCAGTCCAGCGAAAAAAATGTCATAGAAAAATATAGTTCACGTAGTAGCAAATCCTAAACTATACAAATTACTGAGTATATTACTTTTTTTTTTTTTGAATACTGTTCGGTAATTACTTAAAGTCTGCCAAATAAAGCTAGTAATAATAGATAAAACAAATGAATTAACCTAACAGTAAAATAAAACAAGGTTTATTTTTTGCGATTCGTATATTTCCACTGCATCGAAGATCCTTCAAACTTGAAGTACATTTGTAAGTCACATAGTTCTTTAAACATTTTGAAATATGTATAGTATGCTGGTCCGATACATAATGGCATTTTTTCTTTAATTTTCACAATTCATATGCGACACGAAAAATAGTATCAAATTTGTCATTCATTAAAATAAAATGTTTAATATATATTACTACAACAGCCGCGTCCAATCAATACTATAAATTTAAATTTAATAATGAGTAGCTGTAGGGTGTCGATTTTTTTTATTTTTTCATGTCAAATTCGTTGACGACGGATGTGAATTATATTTCATACTAATCCATTAAAGCCTGTCGAATTAAATACACACCAGGAGATTACGCAGTGCAATTTTCCCCATCATGTTTTCCTATAATGCGGACATCAGATGCTAAGAATTTTCGATTTTGCATCTAGCACCACTAAATTTTATTAGTATGAAATTGTAGATCTCTGCGTGCAATTCACTCCATATTAATCAAATATTTCATAAACAAATTTTAAAAAATATTCCGTAAAATTTCAGTTAGGTAAAGTTTATACAGTTTTTCGATATTTTGACAGCAAAAACATTGCGAACTAATATTAAAATGTTTTTTTAAGAGAGCATGGAGAATTGTGGTAAATTACTCTCTCGACTCAACACAAATTTGTTTTTGAATTTTTGCAAAAACTAATATCTGGACACAGATTTTTTTTTGCTAAATATCCGTAGTTCAAGTTTCATATTTTATTTTGTGATAAAGTTTGCATCTGCAAAATGTCGAAATCGTGAGATAGTTTTCGATATATAGTACCAAAAACGGCATTTTTTGCAACTTTGACTCGATTGTGTGCAAAATCTGGACGTATAGGGAAAAATCCGAGTACGCAGCAAGAATCAAGAGACCGAAATCAACCAGATTAGGCCAACAAACCTCAATTTGTAGAACAGTGTTATTAATAACTGAACACAATTGTAATGGAATGTTGTTGAATGTCAATTAAAATAAATTCACTAACCAATACAAAGGCTCAGTCGATTTTTGGCAATATTTTGAAAATATTGAGGAAAATGATAATGCTGTGCGATGAAGGTGACGGTGTTCATTTGCGGGACGATATGGATACGGTTATTTTAGAAAATTTTAAGGGTGGTATATCTAATTCTGATACCAATATGTTTGATGCTGGAGTCGTCAACAAAAATTAACGCAATTTGGTTGATGCAATTGTTATACCCTACACTATGAGTGAAAGGGTATATTCAGTTTGGTACGCATTTTGTAACACCC
Source organism: Dryomyza anilis (assembly GCA_951804985.1). Classification (NCBI taxonomy): domain Eukaryota; kingdom Metazoa; phylum Arthropoda; class Insecta; order Diptera; family Dryomyzidae; genus Dryomyza; species Dryomyza anilis. Next base: position 59,497,570 of record OX638131.1, read on the forward strand.
AGAAGGAATCATTTCCGGTATAAAAAGTATATAAACTATTGATCAGCATGAACTCCTGAGCCGTCCGTCTCTCTGTTGGAATCACGATTACAGAAAAACTTGTAGAGATTGACCAATGAAACGGATAATAAGGCTCAAAAAATCCAATTGTTTCAAGTATCGACCTTTTGGACATAGTATCACAGGAAATATTACTACGGATTATATGGCTCCAAAACATGATTCGACAAGAAATTCTCGATAAAATTTGCATCTAGAAAGTACTGGTCATCACGAATGGGGGAACCTTTAAATATACTCAACGTCTATACAGACGGATCTAAACAAATCGACGGGGTTGGGACGGGTTTCTTCGTCCAAAGCTCAAACACTATTTACTCTTTTAAACTACCAGAAAACTGCAGTATTTTTCAGGCAGAGGTTGTAGCAATTACTGTTGTATATCAGAAATACTTTTTCTTTTAGTTTAAAAAATCTGCACATCGCCAGTAAGCACAATAGCATATTCATATTAATCATAATAATGTAACACCAAAAATGCTTACTGTTATGCATGCATTCATATTTTTCTCATACACTTATTTGATACACTTACTTTTATACACATATGATGACAACAACAAATGTATTGGTTGTAATGTAAGCCTCATCAGGTAGCACCTGCATGCGGCGTACAGGGAACTAAAGCACATAGAAGTTTTTCTCACGATCACCCCAATACGAATTGATTATTTCACAATATGATGACACTCAGATCTGGTGTTTGTAAATATGGATGCGACCGAGGTGATGAGTAGAGGTTAAGAATATATTTTAAGTGGGATAAGATTTTAACTGCCTTAGAGTGCAGACGTGTTTCTTTTATAAGTTAAACAATAATGTTAATATTAAAATAGAACTTTCAATTAAATAAAAGTATGTCTTGGAAGAAAAGACTTGTTTGAATTATTTCGGTTAATAAAAATGGAACTTCAACGTTGGACATTCTCTGGTAGGACATCATGGGTAATTATAAATGGAACGTTGCGACATTTGGCCTCACGCCTAAGCAACGGACATTTTAATTACAACATTTGGCCCAGCCGGTTTTCGAACCAAACATCAAATCCCAGGGGACAGGATGGACTGGATGGAGATTAGAAGTATATGAAATAAATATATTGGACAAGGGAAAATATATTTTTTAGGAGTCGTGAATATTGTGAAAAACAGTGAAAGAAAATGTGCGAAAAAAAAAAAAAATTGTGAATTTGTGATATAAAACAAAAGAAACATTTGAGAATATTTAAATCATGAATACGAATGTAATGTTGAAGCAGAACATAATTCAGAAATAATTAAGCAAAGAGAAAATCCAGAAAAGAATGATAAATTAACCTATGTAAGGAATGTTCCGACATGTTCATTCTGTATGAAATAAGGACATACTAGGGACGATTGTATTAGTAGGAAAAATGAGCCTTTCTGCTACGAATGTGGAACTTATGGCCATGAAGCTAATTGGAAATGTGCCAATACTAATATGAAAAATTCTAAAATACAGTTAGGTAATAATGATATTAAAAATAATAATCACAAAGAAAATAAAGCAAGTAATATGAAATGCTTATGGTGTGATAGACAAGGGCATAAAATAGATAAGTGTTATGCGAAAACAAAATTTGAATCAGTCACAAATAATAATCATAATCAGGGAAACTAACAGGGGCTCAGTCAAGGCCAATAAACTGGGGACCCCAAAAGAAAAGTAATATAGGGCCAAATGAGTTAGGAATTGTAGATCAGACGTCGACAGAGCCTGTGGTCAAATTTACTACCCCATTAAACTTTCAAAAACTGAAGGTAAACAATGAATTAAAATATGAATTAAATGCAAAAGGAAATGGCATAATACACAATTGGAATGGAGATTGTTCGAATTTATCTAATACAAGTGATGTTTTCATTGAAGTACCTTGCGAGGCAGCTAAAAATGGAAGACTTATTTTATTAGTAGACTCAGGAGCAGATGCCAGTTTAGTAAAAGAAAGTGCAATGACAAATTTTCCAGGTTTTAACAAAAATATTCAAAAGGATTTGAATGGAGCTTTTGGTGGTTGTGTTAGGACATTTGGAACCACCAAGGTCCAACACGGGAGCTTAGGGTGCTTAAGTTTAATGCTACACGTAGTGTCACTTGAACAAGGAGTACCAGCAGACGGAATAATCGGACGTGACAATTTATTGAATCGATCTATAATAAATGCGATAGACAAAGCGATAACGTTCTTTGATAAAAATAAAAATCAAATTATAAAACTACCAATGAAAACACAGACAGAAATACAAAACATTTTTTACAACCAACAAATTAAAATTCAAGCGAGAACCGCGAATATATTATCATTACCTTTAAAAACAAAAATTCCAATCGTATTAATACATAAGCAAGAAATTTCTCCAGGTGTATATTTAGGCGAAAGCCTATCAAATGTTCGCAAGAATAGAGTTTATGTTTCAATATTAAATGCTACAGAAAAAGAAATTCTAATAGACAACAAATTTAAACCAAAGTTTTCGAATTTTAATCAGTATAAAGAATCGTATACCAAAAATTATACAATAAATAGCGTAAATTCAGTAAATATAACAAATAGAATTAACAGATTATTAAGGGAAATTAAAATTGACGAAACTTTAAATAAAGACGAAATTACATCTTTACAAAATTTGTGTATTTCTTATCATGACGTTTTTCACTTAGATGGCGATGAATTAACATACACGCCAGCGCTTAAACATGAAATAACTACACAGTGAAACCAACCACCAATTAATCAGAAACAATATAAACTTCCACATACACATAGGGAAGAAATTAATAGACAAGTAGTAAAAATGTTAGATGACGGCATTATATCTCCAAGCACCTCACCTTGGAATTCACCGTTATTGTTAGTACCAAAAAAGAGCAATAAGGACGGTAGCAAGAAATGGAGACTAGTAATAGAGTTTCGTAAACTAAATGATGTAACAATAAAACAAGTATTTCCGATTCCTCGTATAGACGAGATATTAGATCAGCTAGGGCATAGTAGATACATTTCAACATTAGATTTAGCAAGTGGTTATCATCAGGGCTTAGTAGATGAAAGAGATAAAGAAAAAACTGCTTTCAGTACGGGACTTGGACATTTTGAATTTAATAGAATGCCATTTGGTTTAACAGGTGCACCTGCCACTTTTCAAAGAATAATGAACCACATATTAACAGGTTTACAGGGTATCGATTGTTTTGTGTATCTCGATGACATAGTTGTATATGGAAAAAATTTAAGCGAACATGAGCATAGATTAAGTAATGTATTGCAGAAATTAAGGGAACATAATTTAAAATGAAATACCGAAAAATGTCAGTTTTTGCGTCGCGAAGTTGTATATTTAGGACATAAATGTTCGGAACTAGGTGCGCTGCCAGACCCCTCTAAGGTCGAATGCGTGAAAAATATTCCGGTGCCAAGAAATAGAAAAGCATTTTTGGGATTAATTAATTATTACAGAAAATTCATAGGCAATATGGCCAAAATATCATTACCAATTAATAATTTACTTAGAAACGACGTTAAATTTACATGGACAGACGATTGTCAAAATTCATTTATTAAATTAAAAGAATCAATAATTTCATCACCAATTCTCTCATATCCAGATTTTACGAAAACTTTTTTACTTACAACTGATGCAAGTAATGAAGCAATAGGCGCGGTACTGTCGCAAGGCGAAGTTGGAAGCGATAGACTAGTCGCATTTGCGAGTAGGGCATTAAATGGGGCCGAAAAACGATACTCCACCATTGAAAAAGAATTTTTAGCTATTGTTTGGGCAACCAAGAATTTTAGAGCATACCTATTAGGGCGACCATTTTTACCAATTTTTACAGATCATAAGCCCCTAAAAGGTATTGCAAACTTAAAAGATCAGACATCCCGCCTTGCGCGTTTCCGACATAAGTTGTCAGAATACGATTTTGAAATAATTTACAAACCAGGTAAAAAGAATTTGAACGCAGATGCTTTAAGCAGAATACCATATATACAACCCGATATTACAGCAGTACAAACACGTTCTAAAACTACACAAAATAAATTAGATCAACAAATTACAAAAACAAAGCCCCAAATTAGTACACCGGTCGTAGATGAAACAATTACAGATGCAAATAACGAAACAAATTCTGCACACTTATTAACTGATCCGGAAGAGATTAAAACGGTAATAAAAGATTTTCATGATTCCGCATTAGGAGACCATCAGGGCGCAGTAAAAACATATTTTAGAATCAGAAGACAATTGAACAATTTAATAATGCAGAAACAAATAAAAGATTACGTAAAAAATTGTTCAAAATGCCAAGTAAATAAAAGTTTTAGGCTTACAAAAATGCCAATGGTCCTAACTGATACGCCCGTGCGACCATTTGATAAAGTATACATGGATCTTGTAGGAATTTTACCAGAAACTATCTCTGGAAATAAATATATATTAACATTTCAAGATGATTTTTCAAAATATATGTGTTGCGTAGCTATACCGGACGCAGAAGCAAGCACTGTAGCGAAAGCATTTTACGACGAAATCATTACGCGCTTAAACATTCCAAAAGTATTAGTTACCGACAATGGTTCAAATTTCGTCTCTAAACTGTTTTCAGATACATGTAAATTGTTAGGAATTAAAAAGTTACATATTAGGCCATATAATCCACAAGCTAATGGATCTTTGGAAAGAAGCCATCGACCATTAGCAGAATATATGCGAAGTTTTGCAAAAGAAGATGGGTCAAACTGGGACCAATGGTTAAATTCGGCAATGCACGTGCACAATAACACAGTACATATGTCAACAGGGCAAACCTCTTTCCGTACTTTATATGGGTTTGATTTTGATATGCCCACTAATCTAAAACGTAAATGTTCACCAGTTTATAATACTGATGATTACAACAAATTATTAAAATATCAGATTCAACGCACACATGAAATCGTGAGACAAAATCAAGATAAAGCAAAAGAAAAATCTAAACAAAGCTATGACAGCGGATTACACCCAACAATATTTAAAGTAGGCGATAAAATATTATTAAAAAATCAAAATAGAAAGAATAAATTTTCTCCCATATGGGTAGGACCCTATGAGGTACTTTCGGTAGTAAGTCCTGTAACGACAATGATTTCCATCAAAGGAAAAGGGAAAAAATTACATAACAACTTATTAAAAGCATATAATTTTGAAGTTTTACACAATTAAATAAATAGGTGTAAAGAAATAAATAACTGAACCAATAGTTCATGATGATCATAAATCGTAATCATGTTAGAATGAAATGCATACTATTGCAAACAACAATATAAGGTAAAGAAATGCCGCGTTAATAAGATTTTTTTTTTAGGAATATGTTTTTAAATCTTAATCAAATAAATAAGTGCATGAGGGAATAGCTACGTATTAATTTTAAAAGATTACTAGCATTAAATCATCTACTAAAAAATTTGTAATGGTGAAAATAGATAAAGTAATAAAGTGATTTACAAGATTATATTAGATATTTATTAAGCAAAGATTTCAGTACGAATTAGCAAAAGAAATAAAATATACATTGCCACTATATTTGAGATAGGTCAGCACCTCAATTTCATTGTCAAGGGCATTGTCAATCGAAACAAATGAAAGAAAGATCGTTGTACTTGAAATACAGATGTAAGCGGACCACAAACTGAAGGGGAGCACAGATATAAGTGAGGAGCTTAGGTATAGTTATAAGTGATAAAATGCAATTCAGCGTTTTGCATGTAGGAATCACTGCACTAATGGTCTGAAAATGAAACGAGGTACGTTAATGCAGCGACAAAAACAAACAAACAAACTAGCAAACGTTTTAACCGAGATCATTTAACGGTCATAATATATATATATATATATATATATATATATATATATATATATATATATATATATATATATATATATATGTATATATATATATATATATATATATATATATATATATATGTACGTATTGAATGTACCAAAGTTGTTATGCAAAAGAAATATTGAAAATACTATCATATATCAAGCATATTTAAATTAATAAATTAGTGCATGAATAATTAGCTAAGTATTTTTGAAAATGACTAGCATTGAGTCATGTGGTAATGAAATATTATGGAAAAATTAAAGATTTCTAAAGTACATGTACATTTTATTGAATGTAATAAATGAAATGTTCAATATAAACATACAATGAAGATATTAAATTTGAATATTCTATATAAATTAAAAATTATGTTAAATTAAATTAAGTATGAAGTTATAGTAAACAAGTAATAAGTATTTTAATAATAATCCTGATTCTGCAAATGTACTCCAACCACGACGAATCACAAAGAAGTAAAACATGCACGAAGAAGAACAACAAGCAATCCACCAAACAACAAAACAATCCACCAAACAATAAAAATTAACGTTAAATACAATATGCTGAAATTTTAATTGCCAAAGAAGGTCGTTTAATTTTGTTGGGAAAAGGTCTGAAATGGTAATGTAATAAAGTACAAAAGTATAATGATAAAACGACATGTGAGAGTTATGGCGCGGACGACAACAATCAATACATGTTTAATTAAGAGAAAGGAGCTACCCTATGGATATGGATGTAGAAGTTTGACAAATCAGCAAAGAAAGTTGGAACTATTTTATCATAATAATGCAACAACATTTTACATCTTTTATATACTAAATAAAAGATGACAATTTTATCGCTCAAAGAACACGCTAACATTATGTAAATAAGTTGAAGGAGCTATTCCATATACACTTATTTAGCTGTCAATGCGAACCTGATTACAAAAATAAATTTCACAAATCAACAAAGTTACCACAATTACACTAAATCACACACGCTTTAACAAATGATCACAATTTCTTAAACAATTTTGAAGAAGACGAAAATTAAAAACAATAAGAACCAAGAATGTACGTATTCGAATATTGTTACAACAAGTGAAATATAATAGTACAACAACGTCAAACTAACAAAACAACAACATCTACGTATAAATAAAAATTACAATTACTGAAGATGACAATTCCGCTAGAAAAACTATCTAAGAAGAAAATTTCTCAAAACATTTAAAGAAGACAAATCCGTATTAATATTCAGAAATATAAAATTACAAAATTATCAATTTTAGTATCTGCTCTCAACAAAGTACGATTCAATTTGCCTGAAAAACAACGCAACATAGAAGACATCAAATTTTAAAAGCTAAGAAAATCAAGACGCAAGATGAAAACAATGTTTGTTGAAACAGTGGCAGAAACACATAAAGTGCAGCCAACAACACTACAGTCATCGCAATCTCAGCAACCACCAACCAAAGAGTGGCAGCAGCAGTCAACACTAAAAACATCGGGATCAGGTTATGTTTGTATTTAATTTCCTTTTATAATTCAGATGTTTAGATTAAAGGCGGGCTAATGCAGCCAAATAATTAAAAAATTGGGCCAATACCATTTTTTTTTTATTAATTTAAAATCATTAAATTTGAATTTATTTATCTCCACTAGGTAATATACAATTGTTTGTTTTTAAAAATAAAATAATCTACACTATAAGAATTTTCCCAAGATATTAACAATGTAAAAGAAAAAACTATTATTATTTAAGTAATAATAATTTTTTCTTAAAATAAGGGGGAAGAATGTTGTATATCAGAAATACTTTTTCTTTTAGTTTGAAAAATCTGCACATCGCCAGTAAGCACAATTGCATATTCATATTAATCATAATAATGTAACACCAAAAATGCTTACTGTTGCATGCATTCATATTTTTCTCATACACTTATTTGATACACTTACTCTTATACACATATGATGACAACAACAAATGTATTGGTTGTAATGTAAGCCTCATCAGGTAGCACCTGCTTGCGGCGTACAGGGAACTAAAGCACATAGAAGTTTTTCTCACGATCACCCCAATACGAATTGATTATTTCACAATATGATGACACTCAGATCTGGTGTTTGTAAATATTGGTGCGACCGAGGTGATGAGTAGAGGTTAAGAATATATTTTAAGTGTGATAAGATTTTAACTGCCTTAGAGTGCAGACGTGTTTCTTTTATAAGTTAAACAATAATGTTAATAATAAAATAGAACTTTCAATTAAATAAAAGTATGTCTTGGAGAAAAGACTTGTTTGAATTATTTCGGTTAATAAAAATGGAACTTCAACGTTGGACATTCTCTGGTAGGACATCATGGGTAATTATAAATGGAACGTTGCAACATTTGGCCTCACGCCTAAGTAACGGACATTTTAATTACAACATTACTAAAGCTGCTTACTATTTAACTGGGTATGATTCCGGAGAGGAAATAAACTTTTATGTAGACAGTCAACCAGCACTCAAAGCTTTAAAAAGCAACACCATAAAATCTAACACAGTAGGAAAATGTTTTTAGGTACTGCATCTGGTGTCAAGCAGGTATGCGTCTGTTCCCGGAGGGGCGGCCTCCTCTGCCGACCGTAGAGTCTCTAAACTCTTATAGGCGTCTGATCCCTGTGGCGCCTTTTTTCCGACCGCAGGGCCGTTAAACACATACAACCGAAGGGTCTTGAAACACTTCGACTTACGCGGTAGAATAAAGATACCAGGTACGTTTTCTGTATTTTAGCAACCCTGGCGCGCAAGACTTTCTATTCAATATAAACTCACACCATCACATGGATAAAGCTGTAGTCCAACCCTGTTGTCAATAAAAATGCAACTTTAAATTAACCAACGGTTCAATTTGTATTCGTTTCTGGATAATGGACAAGTAAGCAATATTATTCTTTTTTTTTTTTGCAAAAATACAATTATAATGCATGTAGATTTGTTATAAAAACGATGAGGAAGACCACCTCGAACACCAATGTTCTTGCAGAATCAGCCATCGATTGTGAGATGCAGAAACTACGAGCAAAGTCTTCAATAAAAGCACATAATAAAGTGAGTCGGGAAGATGCGTCGAAAACAAAAGTTGAGGCAAAAACAACCAATGATGTTGATATGTCAGCAGTGCTTCCACAAAAGAACTAACACGAAAGTGAGTTGTAATTATATCGTATTATAATATTATAAATAAAGATATATTTTAAAAAGTTCGACGTCGTAATCGGTGTAGTAATCCATACAAGTAAAACACTTGTTTCAAATTTTATAAAAAAATAAAAAATATAAAAAAAACTAATTTGTAAACACTTTCAAAAAAATTTTCAAAAATAAAATTATTCTAATTTTGGTGTTCAGCATTTAACGAACATTGTTTTATTAAATTAAATTCGTAAACCATTACTTAAAACTGGTGACCCTCAGTGAAAATGCACAGAACACCACCAGGAACACCATCTTCGGACGCTCCGGTCCAGAACGCCTCAGAATTGGTAAGCGCAAATTCGCAGCAACCGGAAACAGCAGTGTACACAATAAGCGTACAGAAATTTCCTCCATTCTGGACAAAAAATCCGAAAGTTTGGTTCTTGCAAATAGAATCTATTTTCTCCATCGCTCGAATCAGAGCTGACGAAACTAAATTTCGTCATCTTGTCGCAAATGTAGATGCTAACACGTTGGACTTGGTAAGCGATATTCTGGAAACGGCTCCAGCAGGAAACAGATATGAAACACTTAAAACTCGCATCATATCCATGTTTTCGGAATCCGATGAGCGCAAGCTCAAGCGATTACTGAGCGGTCAAGTTCTGGGAGATCAACAGCCATCGCACTTCTTGCGAACGATGCAGAACCTCGGAAGTGGACAAGTTGGAGACAACGTCATTAAAAGTCTTTTCCTTGAGCAGCTTCCCGACAACGTCCGTGCAATTCTTGCGATCAGTGAACAGCAGGATATCAACAAGCTCGCAGAACAAGCTGACAAAGTCATGGACATGGCACGTCCTGCCAACATCTCCAGCGTTGCAAATACGCCAGATTCCTTACCATTCGATCGCTTGTCTCAACAAATCGAAGCACTCGAAAAACGGTTCGAGAATATGAATCGTGGCAGAAACGTGCAGCGTAATCGCAGTTCATCGCGCAGAGATTCCAGAGCTAGGAACGCAAACCCAAATTACTGTTGGTACCACAAGCGCTTTGGTGACAAAGCCACCAAATGCACTTCGCCATGCAGCTATCCAAAAAATTAATGAGCTTTTCGGATCCTGCGGCCTCCGAAATAGCTGATAACACATCAGGCCGCCTCTTCATCAAGGACAAGACAACAAGAAAAACTTTTTTGATTGACACTGGTGCTGACATCTCGGTTATACCAAGTACATTTGTTCGCAGCTAACGGTACGCCCATAAAAACGTTTGGCGCAAAGATTCTTCAACTCGATCTTGGTCTGCGGAAAGCATTTTCTTGGCTGTTCATCATAGCAGACGTCACAAAATGCATCATCGGTTCAGATTTCCTGAAACATTTTCTTCTACTTCCCGACCTCAAGAACAAAAGACTCGTCGATGGATCTACGCTTCTGTCAGTACCTGCAACAATCTCAAGAGAACCATCCCTCGGCATAACAACAATTGTCAAGAATCAAAGCATTTACCAGAAACTTCTAGAAGAATTCCCGGAAATTCATAATCTCTCAATGTCGCTCACCAACAACAAGAACGGTGTATTCCATCACATCGAAACATCAGGACCTCCAGTTCGCGCAAAGGTAAGACCTCTTGATAACAAACGTCTTATTAGCGCCAAAAAAGAATTCAAATTCATGCTGGACCATGCAATTATTCGTCCATCGAAAAGCATGTGGTCAAACCCTTTACACATGGCTCCTAAAAAGAACGGAGATTGGCGACCCTGTGGGGATTACCGATTTTTAAACAATATTACTGTTCCCGATCGGTACTCCATCCCATTCATCACAGACTATGTGCATTGCCTACATGGTCGAAAGTTTTTTTCGAAGCTAGACCTCATTAGAGCTTATCATCAGATCGACATGCATTCTGATGATATCCAGAAGACTGCTATCATTACGCCATTTGGCTTATTTGAATTTCTCAAAATGCCTTTTGGTCTGCGCAATGCAGCGCAAAGCTTTCAGCGTCTGATGGATGAGATCTGTCGCGACTTGGACTTCGTTTTCACGTATATTGACGATGTATTGATTGCGTCATATACTGAAGAACAGCATATTCAACATTTAAGAGCAATTTTTGAACGCTTTCGAAAATTTGGCATCATGATTAATCCTGCAAAATGTGAATTTGGATCCCCTGAAATTAATTTTCTTGGATTTCACATAACCTCTCTTGGTAGCACGCCGACGGCCTCAAAAGTTCAATCAATAATAGATTTTCCACAGCCCAAAACACTTTTGGAGTTTCGCCGATTCACGTGCATGCTTAATTTCTATCGTCGATTTCTACCGCACGCTGCTCATGATCAAGCTCTATTAAATGATTACTTAAAAGGCGCGGTAAAGAAAGATAAGCGTCCGGTTATATGGACAGAAGCCGCAACCGAATCATTTAAAAGATGCAAAAAACAAATTGCAAATGCTGCACTTCTAGCACATCCCGTGAAAGATGCAGATCTTCATCTCAAAGTTGACGCTTCAGACTTTGCTATCGGTGCTGTGGTAGAACAACAAATTGGTGAAAGTTGGCAACCACTCTCTTTCTTCTGAGTCCTGCAGAGTGCAAATATAGCACGTATGACCGCGAACTACTTGCTGCTTATAGTGCTGTAAAACATTTTCGGCATATCCTAGAAGGACGAGATTTTACATTGCTAACGGATCATAAACCCTTAACGTACGCCTTTCACCAAAATCCGAACAAAGCCACACCTCGTCAATTTCGTCACCTTGATTATATCGGTCAGTTTACTACGAAGCTCGTGCACATATCCGGAATTAACAATACTGTTGCAGACGCTTTATCACGGATTGACGAAATATCTACTTTAAATTATGCGAAGCTGAAGAACTTGCAAATTTTCTTAATAGCGATACCGGACTCAAGCTGAAACTCATACAACTTCCCGGATCCAACATTCAAATTTACTGCGACGTATCACAAGGTAAAACAAGACCCTTTCTTACAACCAGCTTCCGTAGATCCGCCTTTGACAAGCTTCATAATCTTGCGCATCCTGGCATAAGATCTACGAGAAAATTAGTTGCAGATCGTTTTGTATGGCCCGCGTTAAATAAGGATTGCAAGATGTGGACGAAATTCTGTGAAGCCTGTCAAAAATCAAAAATTACTAGGCATACGAAATCGCCTCTTGGTAATTTTCCAGTAACGTCAAACCGATTTTGTGAAGTTCATGTCGATGTCGTTGGACCATTACCGCCGTCCGAAGGATATTCATATCTGTTGACAATAATAGACAGATTCTCAAGATGGCCAGAGGCAATTCCTATTCGTGACATCACCGCTGAGACAGTTAGCCGAACTTTCTTCGAAGGTTGGATATCAAAGTTTGGATGTCCCAACAAAATCATTTGTGACCGTGGACGGCAATTCACGTCTAAACTCTTCCACGACTTGTCTGAATTTCTTGGCGTAAAATGTCAACATACCACATCATACCATCCTCAAGCGAATGGTATGGTTGAAAGACTTCACAGGACCTTAAAAGCTTCGTTGATTTGCAGAGCAAATGCGCAATGGACAAAATCTTTGTCATCAGTGTTGCTTGGTTTGAGGACCGCGTATAAGGACGACATTGAAGCATCTGCTGCAGAAGTACTGTACGGCGAAAATCTCCATCTGCCTGGTGAATTTTTTATTCAAAAAACTAACGATCGTCTTAATGCAACATACTTCGTAAGTGCTTTGAAAGACACAATGCAACAAATTCAACCAAAAACTGCATGTGGTAATCCGCATGGATTCATTTCAAAGGATCTTCTACATTCAAAATCGGTTTGGGTACGTCAAGATGCAGTAACAAAACCTCTTCAACCTAAATATACTGGTCCATATGAAGTTGTGAAGAAATCCGACAAATATTTTATTTTAAAGATGAACAACAAAGATGACAGTGTTTCGATTGATCGATTAAAACCAGCATTCATCGAATCAAGCATAATCGCAGCCTGTTGCCAGGAACAATCATCATCACCTCTACAGTTGACTCAAAGTTCAACTCAAAATTCAAAAACCCGCCTTCCGCTAGGAAGGGGGTACTGTAGTAATCCATACAAGTAAAACACTTGTTTCAAATTTTATAAAAAAATAAAAAATATAAAAAAAACTAATTTGTAAACACTTTCAAAAAAAATTTCAAAAATAAAATTATTCTAATTTTGGTGTTCAGCATTTAACGAACATTGTTTTATTAAATTAAAGTCGTAAACCATTACTTAAAATCGGAATCAGTGTCGTCAGAATCGGAAGAATTATTAACTGAAAAACCACCAATAACAACATTATCAAAGGGAAAAGGGAAACGATATATAAATATACAAGCGTATAAATCAAGAAACCATTTGATATGGCTTGGTGATAAAAATGGGCGTCCCTTCTGTAACGTATGTCAGAAAAGTATTATAGGTGGAACTTTCCACCTTACACGGCATGAAAAAACTGAGTTTCATAAAAAAATTTAAGACTGCAGAATGCACGACTCTACTGAAAACTGCAGCTGAAAATGGAAAGAAAGCACAGACCCACATGGAATCACGTAGACTTGAGTTGAAAATTTGCAGGTTGTGGAACATAATTTGTCTTTCAATTACTTGGATCACCAGCCTGCTTTCTTGATGTCTTGTTTCCCCAGCTCAAGTATAATTCCAAAAATAAGTTGTGGTCGAAAAAAAGGTGCACAATTAATAACGCAGATTATTGCACTGGCAAGTATTGAAGATGCTGCTTCAGAGCTTCAAGGATCAAAATATTCAATTATAATAGACGAAAATACAGACGTCAGCACAAAGCAATGTCTTGGAATTGTTGCCAGATATTTCTGCGAAAAACATTTGGAAGTGAGATACCGATTCATGGGAATAGTTGAAGTGAGAGATGGAACAGCCAGTGGATTATATGATTTATTAAAAGAATACCTGCACAAAAACAACATCCCGTAGCAGAATATTATCGGATTCGCTTCGGATAACGCTTCGGTTATTAGTGGGCAATTTAATGGTGTTGTTACCAAATTAAAGAGGGATTTACCATACTTATTCAGCATTGGCTGTATTTGCCACTCATTTAATTTGTGCGCATCGGAAGCAGCTCTTGGGTTTCCCAAAACTATTGAAGATTTGACGCGGGACATAAACCAATATTTTTATCACAGTTCTAAACGCCTCAGCAAGTTTAATCAGCTGCAAGCGCTTGCTAATATTAAACAGCACAAATTGTTGAAATTGGCAAATACGCGTTGGTTATCACTCGAAGCGGTTGTGATTCGAATGCTGGAACAATGGGATGTTCTAATAATGTTTTTTACTGAAGCTGCGGCTGAAGACAACTTGCAAGCTTCCGTTACAATTCTTAATGCATTAAAAACTCCCATTTACAAGTTATACTCCCTTTTCCTATCTTTTGTGATGGGTCTCGAAAATCGTTTGACTATTGAGTTTCAATGTGAAAAGCCAAAGCTACATACATTGCTTTCAAGAATAAGTGAAGTTTATAAAACACTTCTGAAAATTTTTATGAAGAAAGATTATCTGGAGAAAACATCAATCGAAAAAATTATTCCTGAGAACTCCCGAGAATATCTTTCAATGGATAACATGTATATTGGATCTCGTGCAGAAGTTTTTATTGATACAGGAGTAGTGTCAATAACAGATTTAAAAAATTTTCAACTACGTGCACTTCAATTTTACATAACATTGTGATCAGAAATAATAAAACGGGTTCGATTTAATGATTCAGTTTTGAATAAACTTGAAATGCTTGACCCCAAATCTATCATTAAGGGCGATGTCTTGTCAATTATACCATTGGCTAAACCATTTCCAAATGTTATATCACAGTCATACTGGGAAGAACTCAACACGAAATGGAGGATGTTGCCTGAAGTTAAAATTAATTTCAATGAGTTCATTTCTTTGACAGAATACATAAATTGTATTGGAGATTTGAGAAATGTGCTGGGAAACCAAATGTTTAAAAACGTACATTATTTTATGAAAGCCATGGCTTGTCTTCGTCGCAGCAGCGCAGCAGCTAAACGCGTTTTTTCTCAATTTAAGCTTATTAAAACAAATATTCGCAATAAACTAGCCATCGAAACGTGAGTGCACTTCTGCTGTGCAAGGAACTTATGAACAACAAGATATACAGTGAATGGGAGCCCAGTAAAGATTTACTAAAAAGAAAAGTGAATGTAGACGATATCGATTCAATTATAGAATATGATATTTTTATAAAAGAACATGGTGAACAAAATTACGACTTTTTTTAATTTTCATTTTTTTTTTATTACATAAATAAAAGTCCCACTAAAAATAATCTGTAACCATTTTTTCTTATAATATAAATAGTTTAAGAGATATGAACCTTAAAACATTGGAAAAAAATTGCATTCCATACACACACACACATATATATATATATATATATATATATATATATATATATATATATATATATATATATATATATATATATATATATATATTGGAACATAACTAAAATATCAAGAAAATTGTAGTGAAATACTACCATTTTCGTTAGAAATTTACTTATTTGATTTTAAGTGTTTGATATTATAACTTAACACACACTAACTACACAAAATTTATATTAACGCAAATTTATTACAATAGGCTGAAGAAAAATATAAAAATACAAAGATTCCATTAGTACATCCACATTTCGTAAAATTTTACGCCAAAACTTCCAATTTGAGGAATATTATGTCAAGATAATAATTTTATATCAATTAATCCTACAGATATCCTTTACACTCACTAACTTTTTTCTAATCACAATCAATGTGGTAAAAAATGAAAAAAATGTCATCCCGATATCGTTCCCGGATTACGAGAAATTACATGTCAAAAATTATAATAATAATAGGTTGGCGCTACAGTCCTATAAGAACTTTGGCCGAGCCCTCTCACCATTTTGAGCTCTGCGTGTTATATTTGTACTCAAAGTGGTGGGACCTACAATTTATTGCCGAATCCGAAGAGGCGGCCGAGAGGTAGCGGGGTATAGAAAAATGTTTCTATGAAAAGATGTTGTTAGCCGCAGTCCAGGCTTGAACCGGGGACCTTTCGTCTCGCAGTCCAACGCACTAACCACTGAGCTACCGCGGCTACGAAATTGTTTGTCTAAAATTACCTTTTTTTTTCTTATTTCACACTAACTTTTTTCTAATCTCAATCAATGTGGTAAAAAATAAAAAAAAAACGATATCGTTCCCAGATTATGAGAACTTACATGTCAAAAATTACCAATTTTATTCGAATTTCTTACTTTTGTGCCTTTTTTTGTAAAATTATTCCAAGGACTGCAAGCGATATCCTTCATTCTCACTATATTTTTTATAATCACAATCAGTGTGATAAAAAATGAAAAATATATCATCCCGATATCGTTCCCGGATTAGGAGAAATTACAATGCAAAAATTACCATTTTCATACATTTGTGCCTTTTTTGTAAATTCATCCAAATGCAAGCGATATCCTTCATTCGCACTAACTGTATTCTGATCACAATCAACGTGATAAAAAATAAAAAAAATATAATCTCGATATCGTTCCTGGATTAGAAGAAATTACATGGCAAAAAATACCAGTTTTATTCTGATTTCTTTGTAAATTTATTATAAGGACTGCAAACGATATTCTTCGTTCGCAGTAATCTTTTTCTAATCACAATAAATGTGGTAAAAAATAAAAAAAAAAATATTATCCTGATATCGTTCCCGGATTAGGAGAAATTACATGGCAAAAATTACCATTTTATTTTCTAATTTCATACATATGCGCCTTTTTTTGTAAATGTATTCCATGAACTGCAAACGAAATCCTTCATTACCTCTAACTTATTTCAGATCACTATCAATGTGGTCAAAAATAAAAAATAATTCATACCGATATCGGCACCAGATTTTAAAAAATCACATGTCATAAATTTCCACAAAATTCTCTAAGTTTAAATATTTTTACATAATTTTTATGAATCAATAGATGACATTTTGTAAAACATAACTTATCCTCGATATTTTTTTGTTAAGTAAAAAAAAAAAATCAACGAACTGTACTGATTTGTTTTGAACTTATATAATTTTGTTCAAAAAAATTTCGTCCAATGTAACGTTTCGGTCTGCACTGCGAAATGCAGGGACCTGCGCAACTAAGAGACAGGGTCGCGATGGGCAGTCAGCGAAGAAGATATCGAAGGCGGACGGCAAATCGTATGGGGGGTGGCACGTGATTCGATTGATGACAAACGCAAGTTTGCCATCATCGATGAAAGTCAGCCCTGTGGAAAGATTTCCGAGGGGGCTGCTGGAGGAGGTGTGGAATGACGCACTTGCGAACTCGATTATCTAGTCATCTGACAGCACCCCCGAAATCCATCTGGAATACTGCAGATTTGGGCAGACGCTAAGCTGAGCCATGGGCAGACGCTAAGCTACGGCTCGTAGCTATGAGCGACATACCCGTTCTGCGTAAGGCAACCTTCTTCGTCAGAGCAAACGGGGCGAAGCGACCAACGTGTGATATCCTTAGGATTCTGGCCGCGGGCTGAGGGTTGAACTATGGAAGGTGTTTCACAGGGATGAGATGACCGATGGAAACCTCATCATTGCGGGCATTGACCAGTACTCCATTACGACACTGGAGACATCTGGGGGTCGTGCCTTCTTCCTTACGCCATCTGTGACCATTAAGCTGGGCGAAAAACCTATCGGAGCTAGGGTCCAATCCCGGATCCTCCCAGGAGGATGAGCTACTCGCCCAATGACACTGATTACGCAGATCAACCTCTATAGTGGTCGTCTGACGACGGCTGCACTTATATAGAGAATGGAAGAAGGTAAGACGCACATCGCACTGATCCAGGAACCCTGGACTGTAAATGACAGGGTTGCTAGTTGGGATGACTCGCGATACCAAATATTTTATGGACTCAATGCAGGTAGCCCTAGGACCTGCATTATCTGTAAGAAGGATTATAACTTTTCTTTCTCCACAGAACTGTCTTCCTTAGACGCCACCACAATCTTTGGCGGGAGCGGTGGCCTAATGCTGGCTTCAGTATATCTCCCTCATGACTCCCCGGAACCTCCGCCATCCGAGTAACTGCTGAGGATTACAAGGTTTGCTGCCGAAAAAGGTAAGAAATTAATAATTTGTACAGATGCCAATTCTCACCATACAATATGGGGAAGCTACGACTGTAATGCACGGAGACATGCCCTATTTGAATTTATTAATGCGTATGATCTCCTGACCCTAAACGTTGGTTGCTCTGCCACCTTCATCACTAGAGTCAGAAGTGGAGTACTTGACATAACTCTTTGCTCTAAAAAATTACTCGACATGATCCAAGACTGGCATGTCTTTAGCAGACATTCCTTCTCGGGTCATAGATACATCTGTTTTAAACTTTCTATTCCTAACCTACACCACATATGTTTCGCAACAAAGCGAAAACAAAGTGTGTATAAAATGAATATGCTGTCCGCAAAAGGAGGGTCATGGCGACTCTTCTGTGCACAAGTTGATTGTGTTACAAAAACCGCAAGAATTAAGAAATTCTTTTCGAAAACCTACTCCCAACCAGAACTCCTGATAGGGTTAGGCCAGGTTACTCTTAGGACTCTTTAAAGATTTTAATGGAGAAGTACTTCCCCAACTGTATCGTTAACTCCGATGACACGAGGCAATGGAAAACTTCTCAATACTCCTACAACTTAGTCATCACCACCGACATAGTGGAAAGGCAATTCAAAGCTTCCAGCCGTATAAAGCCTCAGGACCAAATGGAATTATCCCACCGCTACTACAAGGGGCAGTGGACCTCCTGGACGTCCGACTAGCCAGGCTTTATGAGGCATGCATTAATCAGAGCTATACTCCCCTCACATGGTTAGAATCAAAAGTAGTTTTCATACCTAAGCCGGGTAAAGAAACCTACTCAATTCCTTAGGCGTATAGATCCATAAATCTAACGTCCTTTTCATTGAAAACACTGGAACGCATATGCGCCCATAGTGCAAGCGTTCAACAATAATAAATGAGACGGAAGATCATTCAGCGCACTAAGCAATATGTTAGAAAGAGATGGATAATAATTAAAACACATGACTGCGAATGCGATGCCAATAGCATGCGTCATTCACGAAAGGAGTAGAAGGTTCCCGAAACAAGTCGATACGGGTCGAACTGATGCCTGTAGTATATAAGATCGCCGCATTTGAGGCACAGCACTTCAGTTGTGATTTGATAGTGAACTAGTGCATCTCGTGAGCGAACATTGTAAAGATAAATTGTAGTAATACAGCAGTCGTTATAAGTGATTGTTATTAAGTTGTTATTTAAATAAATAAAGTCAATTAATACTAGTTGAAATATTACTAGTTAAAAACAAATATAAGTGTGTTTTTATGTTCTACACAATCCAGCGATACGAACTCGTAGAGCAGTTTTCCGTAGACTGAAACCAGCTAAAGAAGGAGCTATCGATTCATAATCTTGCAACTGCTGGTACGAATGTAGATCTGCAGAAGCGCCTAATGGAAGAATTGTATGCCCAAGGCATTGATATCGCTTAACACGAATTTGAAGTGGAAACTGCAGCATCGTCATCGAAAAATCTAGACACAGAGGAGAAAGTACAGACGCAAGTTTTTGATATGAGCCAGTTAATCGGAGCTATGCAACAACAGTTTCAGATAATGGATCAGAGACTTCTAGAAAATTCTAACCAGCTCAAATTAGACATGAAGAACGAACTTCAAGAAAAAACTAATCGGCTTGAGGAGAAACTTCTGTAAAATTCCAACCAACATCAAGAAAAAATGGAGTTACAGAAACATTCTAAGCAGATTCTAGAAGTTTCTAATACACTCAATGGCAAAGTAAAAGATCTTGAGCAGCATGTATTGGATATGAGAGTAAGTGCTGATGATAAAATTCAAAGATTGGAAATTGGCTTCGACAAAAAGTTCCAGAAAATGCAAAAAGATTTCGGTGCGTTACAGCTAAGTGGACCCTCACTGCAAGTAACTAGTGTTACAAAGTTTAAATCGCCAACGTACGATGGAACCACAGCGTTCAACATTTTTAAGCTACAATTTGAGGCAACGGTTGTAAGTAATAGATGGAACAATGAAGACAGCATAGCAGTGCTTATTGTGGCATTGAAAGGAGGTGCAGCCGAAGTATTGCAGACTGTTCCAGAAAGCGATAGAAGCAGTTACACAGCGGTTATGGCTGCACTGCAACGCAAATATGGCAGTGATCACATTAAACTGATCTACAGAATGGAACTAAAGGCCGAATACAAAGGCCTAATGCAGCGGACGTCGAGAGGCTTGCGCATTTGATGTATGCAGACTTAACGAGCGATTTCATAGAAAAGATCGAAACGCTTGTTGAAGGCATACGTGATCCGGAGACAAAGCGTGCAACAGTGATTGGGCCCAAGGTAACATTTATGGAAACGGTTACCACAGCACTTACCATGGAGACCGCAAATACGTTGTGTCGACCAGTTTTCAAGGCTCGTAGAATGGAAATGGAAAGCGATGACTTATTTCAAGTAGTGTGCCAAGCGGTTAAAGCAGAAAAAAAATTCGAACACACAGGTGCAAACCGTGATACCTAATTTAAAGATAAATGTTACAACTGTGCTACATATGGGCATATGGCACATGACTGTCGTAAAATTACTTCAATTACGTTCAATTACTCAATCCACAGAGGAACCAGATATGACGAAAGACAAGATCCTGTCCAAAATAACCATTTTAAACAATCTTTAAACTAATCTTTAAACAATCTTTAAACGATCTGACTCCCACAACCGATTGCCCCAGAATCTCCATTTCACAAATTGCTCGAAAACCGAATAGCTTAACTGTCGAAGGACTCATTGATTGTACATATATGGTAACATTGGATACGGGAGCTTCACACTCAATAATAAGAAGTAACCTTGTTAGGGACGAAGTAGAGAAGCTTATAGGAATAAGATTACAAATAGCTACCGATGAAGAGGACCCTATCAGAGGAAAGATTTCCAAGAAAATCACTACCACCGTTAAGCATGATGTTTTAGCGGCAGAAATAGTAGACGAATACTTGGCATGGGCTTCACACTAGATTTAACAAGAAAAATATTGAGTTATGCCAACACGGAGATCCAACTAAACATTGATTGTGACCAGAGCCCCAAACTTAAACAAGTTTCTGTTCATAAAAATACCACCTAATTCAGAAAAATAATTTACAAATAGAGGTTGTGGTATAAGCAAGTTGTTGGTTATTGAAGCAAACGATGAGCTGTATAAAAGTAACATTGTTGTAGGAAGAACACTTGTTGAGGCGGAGAAAGGTAGAAGAGTTCTAAATTTGAAAAACTCGTCAAAATTACTCAAAAATGAAACAGTGATAGGCCGGTGCCAAAAGACATCAGCGATTATAAATTGTAAGTCAAATCCATCAAAGGACTATGTCACACCGCAAATAAACAAACTATCTACTCACAAGTTTATAAATGAGAGGACAAAGGATTTGGCTGCCAAAGGAAAGAGTCAAGTTGAAAAGTTAATTAATAAATTTCGGAGTATTTTTGCTGAAAAGTGTCAATAGGATGGCAGAACTGCCATTGTGATACATAGAATAGACACTGGGTATTTTAAGCCAATTCATCAAGCACCAATAAGAGTACCGCGAGACGAAGTGTCACATTTGGTTAAAGAAATGCACAGAAGTGGTGTGGTGGAACAATCTGAGAGTCCATGGAGTTCACCATTAGTATTGGTGAAAAAGAAGGACGGTAGTACTCGGTTCTGCGTTGATTACCGAAAGCTAAATGATGTCACCAAGAAAGATAGTTATCCGCTGCCTATAAGCGATGATACCTTTGTTTCCAACGTTGGACTTGCAAAGTGGTTACTGGTAAGTAGAAATCGATAAGAAAGATAGAGCGAAGACCGCATTCAGAACTGGCGGTGGATTATGGCAATATCTGGTAATGCCGTTTGGGCTATATAATGCCCCAGCAATATTCGAGCGGATAATGGATAGTTAATAGTTAAAATATGAGTGTGTTTTTATTTTGTACACAATCCAGCGATTCGAACTCGTAGAACAGTTTTCCGTAGACTGAATTTTCGTAACAATATATGTATATATATATATATATATATATATATATATATATATATATATATATATATATATATATATATATATATATATATATATATATATATATATATATACATATTGTTACGAAAATTCAGTTTATTAAAATTTCACAGCACACATTCACTTTTATCACTTTTGCCAATCACTGTGGTTTCTTTTGGATCTTAAACAATGAAAGTTGGCAAAATGTTGAAAAAATTTTGAATATTATTTTAATGAAATTGTAAACAAAGCATTGATATTTTGTTTTAAAATATTCGTAAACAAATGTTGAATCTTTCAAACAGTTTTCAAAAAAAAAGTTTTCACTTATTATTATAATTACATTTCATATAATTACATTATATATATATATATATTTATATATATATTTATATATATATATATATATATATATATATATATATATATATAAATATATATATATATATATATATATATATATATATATATATATATATATATATATAAATATATATATATATATATATATATATATATATATATATATATATATATATATATATATATATAATGTAATTATATGAAATGTAATTATAATAATAAGTGAAAAATAAAAGAATGACAAAGGCGTTAACAAAATGTACAGAACAAAAAGGATCCATCCAAAAAGGTGGTTTTGGGATAAAGGCAGTTTTTTGCAATGACCAAGCTCGACCATAAATGGATAGTTGGTTTTGAAAGGCCAATGTACTGCAGATATAAAATCACTGTTGCATTTGGTAACATCAGTGTCATAAGGGACATTAGTGGCAAGGCAAGAAATTTTGTGAACTAGTTGTGGTCCCGTAAGAATATAGCCAAATACAGTTTCCTGCGAAATGAGGGTGCCTAGGACGTTTCGCTTCATACCCTCCATCATTATCAATGATTAGAGGTCGCCACCAATTAAAATGTCAACCGAATTTTGGAAAAAGTATAAAGTTTTGTAATAGATTGTTATAAAAAAATTGAAGTGGTTGTCAAAGATTGCCATGTTTATATATTTTGAAGTTTAAAATAAAAATCAAAATATTAAGAAAAATTCAAATAAAAAATTTAGAATTTGAATTTAATCAATAAACGTTAAATTTAAAACTAAATACAAGAAAAATTAAATAGATATCCCTCGCTCATGTTGAGGAAATCTACGTGGTGGAAGATATAATTTAAAATATGTTGCACTACTTAATTAGTTACATAATAATCTGCCGAGCAGTGCTGTTTCGCATGGGAATCTTCGAAGACAAGCAACCGGCATATGAATTTAAAATCACAGAACCTTTGTAGATGTTAATTAAAAAATGTATTTGATCTGCCTTTTGGTGTTTAGTTTCTGCCTTTTGCCAATTGCATTATAGTGCCATTCAGCTCTTTACTCAATCAGCACATCGCCTATTTTCCTTGTCTTCAGTGTCTGCACTGCAACATTCTTGCCATGGTGGGTCTAAGTCCAGTCATTGTCCTACCAAAAAATACATTTTAAGTTCGTGAAAATCAGAACATATTGGCAGCTGATTTTGTTTATTTGGTTTTCCGTCAAACACATTATAGTATATTTATATCTGTCTTTTTTTTAACATATTTCTGTTTCATTTATTTATTATAGCAATTTTATAAAGAAATGCAACCCTAGGTGACGGTGTATCTCACAGAAGATACAATGTAAATCGGGCATTAGGATTAATGAGGGAACCAATTACAAAAGAGCACCGCTTTGTTGGACTGGCAGCGACTGCTTAGTTTAAACTAACAATACAGGCACGTGTCGAAGACACTGGCAGCTTCAAAAGATTACAAAGGCGTTCCGAAATACATGAAGTTTCAGATGCAGAATCAATTAGTACCCTTGCTGAGTACATAATACCCATGTGACATACATTAATAATGGCAGTACCCAGAAGCACTTCTGAAGTTTGCGAAGCAAACCAAGATCGAAGGCTTTGGGTGTTGCATGGCGGAGGATGGGATCCTGACGCTCACAGCTCATGAAGGGAGATGAAGTGAACTGAATGTTGTTAAAAGATGTGCTGTGTGTGCTGAATGACGGAGGCCGAGACCCTAATACCACCTACGTAGTCGTATCACTGCTCATAAAAGGAGCCAAAGGCTCAGAGACATCGCTATGTAAAAGCGTATGAGGACGCTTTTTACACACTGAGCAACTGAAAGCACTTTTACAGTCCTTAATCTCATGGGACCTATTAAGGCAGTTAACGCAACATTGAAACTTTTTTTAAAGTGGAATAGCTCATTTGTAAAAATAGTTGACCTGCAAAACATGTTGCTGTTTGGGCAAAGTGTTGTGAATTAGACTCACATATTTTTTCTTTTCCTTATGGATATTCACTATTCACACAATTTTCGATGTTGATGTACATATGTTGAGCGCATCATGTTTACATCATGTTGTACTCATGTTGTACAGCAACATGTTCATAGCATTGTCCCATGTTAAAATAAGCAAAGCAGCGTTTGCCAACCATTGTACTATTTCGCAATTGCTGTTAGTCAAAAACTGCAAGTCGGACTTTCTTCAAAAGTCACGTACAACAAAATTGAGTGAAAGTGAAAACTCACTAGAATATAGTGAAAATGTAATTTAAATGAAACTTGCAATAAAGGTATAGTTAAAGGTCGCTTCAGTTTTAAGCAGTTAAGTTTTAAATACCTGTGAAGTGAGTTCAGTGAACAAAGTAAAAAGATATAAACGATAACAAGAAACCTGTTTAACATTTGGAACCAAGGTAACAAGTAACTTGATTAACAAAAGAACGCAAAGTGTCCTGTAAGGTATGCGTGAAAACTATTGTATTTTTTTTAGGCAGAGCTGGGTGTTGTGGATGAAACAGTTTCGCACGCGCAATGATGGGAGACGGACGTGTCGCGCCGTCCT
Organism: Dryomyza anilis; assembly: GCA_951804985.1. NCBI lineage: Eukaryota > Metazoa > Arthropoda > Insecta > Diptera > Dryomyzidae > Dryomyza > Dryomyza anilis. Next base: position 59,522,867 of record OX638131.1, read on the forward strand.
CTTATTTTAATTTGTCGTCCGTTGTACCAAATGTTAACAGTTGTCGAGTACCGTGAAATGTGTAATTTTAAGTGTCGTTTCAAGTGTCGTCCGCTGTATTCTAAAATAATGCATTTTTTAAATTACTAAAACAATAATAACAATTCACGATTAAAAACTTGCAATAAACAAAACCACAAAAATATCAACATAGAGCACTAATGCATGCTGCGAAATTACTAACAATAACAATAACAACAACAATAACAACATCAACATAAACCAGCACTGCCTGCTGTCGCCGTCGCTGAGTGGATTTTTTTGCAATTGTCAACGCAACGGGCTTATCTATGCCCTCTGCTGCAATTGTTCATTTGTTTTTCGTTCTCTGTCCCTTCCCCATCCTTCTCCACGCTACCAGCGCGCGAGGCTGAGACTGCAATAGTGCGTGACGAAACAGTGGTGAAGGCATAACACTCACCACAGTTTAGTTTACGCTCTCACTTGTTTGTCTCAACTGCGCCCGCTATTAGTATGTTTGTTTTAAATTTACCCAGAAGCGAAAATATCGCAAAACTTTCGTATAGATTTTTGCAACGTTCGTGGACTGAGGGCAAATTTCTTGCTGTTTATGCGCATGTTTCTGTGTATAGGCGACATATTATGGCTTTAGGTGAGAGCCAGGTTAGTGAGGCTGCAGATCCACTGGATTTTCAAATACCTGGGTACCACCTACTGCCATTATTCTCTGCCCACAGAGGTCTCGCCTTTTTTATTCGAAGTGACGTAGCGTACTAGCACCAACAGCAGCATAGTGTTTCGGGTAATGAATTTAATTCTATGTGGATTAAATTCAAAATCTTGTCACACATCATTCACTTGTGTTTTATTTATATGAATTCGAATCTAGATAGGGTTTCTACCTGTAACAAGCTAGATGCCCTATCTGATTCGATCTCAAATATATTGGAACAAATTCCAGGCAGTGAAATTGTTGTTGCTGGTGACTTTAAAGTGCACAACGTCACTTGGTTGAGCCACTTGGTTCTATCAACACAGGAGGGTTGTTATGTTGAGCTGTTTGCTGAGTGCAATCAACTCACTCAATTGGTGAAGGAACAGACGTATATCCCGCGTCGGTGAGCAGAGCTAAAAAGTCTTAGCCCTTTTTCTGACATGGCATCATGAAAAATATGATGTACAAGCACCTCTTGGTATTGTTTCCGCTGCTTTTTCGTATTCTAGTTTACGCGCCTCTTCGATTAAAGCCCGAAGAGGTCTGTATGGCTTTACGAAAAGCAAATTGGGAAGCGTTAAATGAATTTTTTCACAAATTTAATTGAAAATTGTGTTTCGCAGACAGAGACATTAAAGCAGCGGCTTTAATGGTACAAAATATTATTTTATTAGGTATGCGGTCCTTCATACCTTCTAAAAAGATTAGCATTAAACCCAAGGAACACTCTTGGTTTAATGAGACTTGCAGGATTGCAGTCAGGTCGAAAGAGGAAGCCTTTTAAAATTGGAGTTTTAACAAGAATGCTGACACAGAAAGACTTCGCATACAAGCTAGGAATCGCTGTAATGCTGTGATCTCACGCGAAAAGTTTCTTCACGTACAAAACGCGAGCAAAAAGGTCCAAAAGTTCTACCATAGAGGTAGTAAAAATTTCTGGTCATTCGTAAAAGGGCGAAGAATCAGACGACATCGTCTACTCCAACTCTTATTATGAATCGCCAGACCTTCACTGACCCGGTTGATAAAGCTAATCTCTTGGCAGAATTATTTGCAAATAACTCAACGCTCCCAGATAGTAATCAACCACTGCCCCTCGTCGATTTTGTTTCTTCTGCAATGCCTGAGATTCATTTTCAAACTCGGGCAGTTAAAAAGGTTTTAGCAAACCTCAACATTCACAAAACCTCTGGGCCAGATGGCATGTGTTGAAGAAGTGCGCGTCAACGCTGGCTTGTCCGTTGCGTAACCTTGCGTAACCTTTTCAACATGTTGGAAGGTTGCCAATGTCCAGCCAGTCCAAAAAAAAGGGCGAGGCTACGAACCCTGCCAATTACCAACCCATTGCAATATGTTCTGCACTCTCCAAGGTAATGGAGAGCGTAATTAACTTCCACCTTGTGAACTATCTTGAGTACAACGAATTGCTCAGTGACCGCCAATATGGTTTCCGTAGGGCCAGATCCACAGGTGACTTGATGGCGGTCCTCTCCGAAAAGTGGAATAATTGTATTCACCTTTTAAGGCTGTTGCTCTCGATATTTCCAAGGCTTTTAATCGAGTGTGGCATAAAGCTCTCGTTTCAAAACTAATTGCATTTGGTATCGGTGAATCTTTTACTCAATGGATATCGAGTTTTCTACAGGGTCGTACTATACGAGTTGCGATGGATGGTGTTTTTTTAGAACAACATTCCATCAATTCTGGAGTTCCGCAGGGTTCCGTCCTATCCAAGTCCCTATTTCTGGTATTTATCAATGACCTTCTGTCATTGACCCAGAACCCAAGTCATTCCTTTGCAGATGACAGTAACATTTATCATTCATATTCGTTCAACAAGCGTCCACACTCTTTGGAGGTTGAGAGTAAAAGACGCTCATTGAATGACACACTCAATAATGACCTGAAAACAATCTCCGAGTGGGGTCTTGCTAATACAGATGATTTTAATGCAAGCAAGACCCAATGTTGTCTGTTATCTCACAAATGAATGGATTCCCCTCAATATGGACTCTGTGGATATTGTGCAGTCAGCTGCTCTTGACGTTCTGGGCATATCAATTCAATGTGACCTCCGTTGGAATGATCACATATTTGATGTGTCGAAAGAAGCGGCCAAGTGCCTCGTTTTTTTGAAACGGTGTAAAACATACTTCACTCCCGCTGCTTGCGCATTGTCTACATCAGCTATATTCGGCCTAAGATGGAATACAATATATTTAATGGGGGATGAAAATATTTCATCCGCTATTGGTTCTCTTGAGCACCGAAGGACCGTAGGTTGTGTAAGCCTGTTTTATAGGTATTACAATGGTAAGTGTTCGAGGGAAATACATGCCCTGATTCCACCAGGTCGTTTGCTCTTTCGTTCTACTCGGTCATCAAACCAAGCCCACCCATTCGTAGTTCACTCGGCTCTCAACAGAACCACGCATTATAGAGAGAATTCGATCATCATTAGTACGACACGTTTGTGGATCAATCTCCCTGTGTCCGTTTTTCCTGACATTTTTGGCATTGGCAAGTTCAGAATAAACATTCACCGACACTACTTCATCTTTCCCCCCGCCCTTTAACATCTCATCCCTTCTTACGATCAACACTATCCATTGCATATGTAGGGCATCCCCTGAGCGTTTGTTAACTTGTAAAAAAAAATCCTGGAGGTAGTTCCCTTAGAGAAACTGCCAAAACGCCCAAGAATCCGGGTGTTCATAACGGGACCAACAATACCAAAAGAGCGCCTTAAAGAGATGCTGCCACATCAAAACAAATACATTTACCTATCATCCGATTGGGAGATCATTCGGATGGAAGAACCAACCAAAGTAGGGCAATCAGTGATGATTGCAGTGAGTCATGAGACAGAAGAGCTATTGAAGAAGAATAGCTTCAGAATTATCATCGGACTAAACAGTGTCGTTGCACGCCTCGTGACATGGAGAGGGAATACCGATATGAAGCAACTGGATCGCAATGATGAAGGTAATTCAAATTAACCTGCACCATAGCATAACGACTTCTGCACACCTTCTTCTCCATATCACAAAAAATAAGATAGATATCGTATTTATACAAGAATCATGGGTGAACCAGAACAAAATCTCTGGACTTGACCATACGGACTACGTCACCTACAATGCTTCAGACAACAGAACACTTAGAACATGCATTCTTGCAAAAAGAACTTTAAAACCAATACTCTTGACTTAGTTCAGTAATCGAGATAAAATATCTATAAGAGTAGACACAAAAATAGAATCCCTAATTATAGCGCACGATGATGGAGACCTTCCTCCTCGTAAAATAGTTGGACAGCTTGTCAAATACGCAAATAAAAAAAAGATCAACGCAATAATAGGATGTGATGCAAATGCTCATCACACTCTCTGGGGAAGTACAGATACAAACCACAGAAGCTATATGACAAAATACAATCTTGCCATCCTAAACAAAGGCTCTGAGCCAACTTTCGAAACCAGAAATAGAAGAGAAGTTTTAGATATAACACTTAACACACGTTCTAACATCACACGACCAGAGGACTGGAACGTATTAAGTGAAACGAGTGTTTCAAACCATTTCGAATTCAAAATCAATACAGGGAAACAAAATGACCATGATAACAAACCCAAAAATAAAACGAACTGGGCGGAATTCATAAACATAGTAGGCAAATCTAAATCGCAGATGGTTTCGTTTCTTTGTCAGTGACGGTTTTTTCTTTTTTTTTTAGTGCATGCATTTGTGATTAGAACAGTGTTTCTTGAAAAGTAAATAAAGTAATATAAATATTATAAAGTGTAGTGTACAATGTTCTACATTATTGTCTAACAATTGATTTAACCAATAGTTAATGTGCAAACATACAACTAATTACATATATATTTTGTAATAATTGCATAAAATAATTCTGTTGCATGTAAATTGTTATTGTTATTTTATTTGTGTCTTTCAATTCTTCTTTGTGCTATATTTTTTTACGCTAATCTCTTGTTGTGTTGTTAGTGTGTTCAAAATCAATAGCATTAACCCTTGCGTCCCTTTTAGTTTTTTTTAGCACGAAATACTTTACTTTGTGTTTTTCGATAGTTTTATACTATGGATTTCTTATCAGTAAAAACTTCTCTGCCTGCTTACTGAGGGACAATTGTAAAAGTCAAAACATTTTAAACTCAATGTTTTCCTGTTCCGGTCGCTGTGGTCAGTTGTACTACATGTGCTAATATTTCCATTGGATGCACTGAATTTTTATTTTCAGATCATTCAGGTCTGCAGTGGTATTGTCATACTTGTGGACCTCTTTCTCCATCATTTTTTTTTTGTTAAAATAAATAACTTTAGTGAAAAACTTAATATTTTAAATTCCAATTAAATGAAATATTAAATTCGTTAAACGAATTCAGCTCAACAGTAGCATACAGTGATACTGCACATAAGCCTGACATTATTCAAGATAATACAGTTATCAATAATAAATCAGTCTCTGATAACTAAATTAGTAGAAAAAAAAACGAAAAAGAAACAACACTAACAATAATAAATATTTAAGCCCTACTAAGGCAAAACGTTGTTCTCAATGAATTCCTATTACCCCTTCTCTTCCTTCTATTAGTCCTTCACTAATAGCAGCAACCCTGCCCAAAACAACCTCAAGTAGTATGGCTCTAGTTAGTGCTATTTTAAAGGCAATCCCAAAATTAAAAAAAAAAATCATATCTCGGTTGATGCCAAGACAACAGAAATGACAAGACAACAGAAAATATTTCCAATTTTATAAAACCGAATAAACTAGTGCCAACTGATACTTACTTATCTTGTAAAAAATCGGAAAATGGACATTTTATGCATCTTTTACTTTATCAATTGCTGAAGAACGTGCTGCGGCCGTTATCAGTTCAAATCTTTGGACTGATAACATTCTTGTTTTTAAGTTCAAAACCAAAAGAAACAATAGACCAAATAAAATTGTCCACCAAAATCCAAAAAACTTAAGCGTATCTCCCTTTACTACGAAAACGTAAGGGATTGCGTTCAAAGACTCGGTATATCTTTTTATAAACTCAGAATTTCGCGTACGATATCATCGCGCTAACTCAATGTTTTTAGAAAAGATAGATTTGACATCGAAAAATCTCCAGTCGGTGGTGGTATATTAATAGCAATAAGGAACAATTTAATAAGTTCTTTATTAGAAATTCCTATTGCTGCTACATTAGACCTTATTTGTGTTAGGATTGTACTTCACAATTCCTGTGCATATATCTTAAACTCTTACATTCCCCCGAAAAGTAGCATACAAGTCTATGAGACCTTATCCATAGATTTTGTATTGGAAATGCTTAATAGTTCTGATGATATTATACTTTTATTTAAAAATCAGAATTATGCGACGCATATGCGCATCAATATAGTCGAACGAGTGCGAACAAAATAGTGTGCGTCGCATTTGAGACTATTTGAGAAAATTGGGTGAGGCGCATATGGCCCTCATATAGCCCGCACGCATGCTGAAAAAAACAGTTTGCCGTATTTATGACACAATCTCATATAGCACTCACGAGTGCGGCCAAAACATAATAACAAAAATATAAAATTATGAAATATAGTTTGACATTATTTTAAATATTATAAAAATTGTAAATACATTTTGATGTCATCAAAACTTAAACAAACAAATTAAATTATAATTTATATATTAAATATAATAGTATTATAGCATCATTATATTGTAGCATCAGTGCCGCAGTGGTTATTGTGCTGGACTACGAGCCAAAAGGTCCCGCAGCACAGGTCGAAATCTGGGCTGGAATACTCAACATCTTTGAATAGAATAATGTTTTTCTATTCCGCGCAACCTCTTGGCAGATAATGGAAAACCTCCGAAAGTAAACAACCGGCGCTTTTCCATGTTCACATCCTGCCGTTTGCTAAACTGTTCTTTGAGTACTGTACGCATAGCTCAAGTGGTGAAAGCGCTCGGCCTATGATATTCATACCAGTAGGAATATATTATTATTATATAAACTAAACTACTATATGAAAGAAAACGTTTTTGCAGTCTGCACTAATAATGGAATTTGGTTTGATTTCTGATGTTTGATGTCATACATTTAAAATTAGCAACCAAAGAGTTAACATAAAAAATTTTAAATAAAGCCACCTCTTACAAAGAATACTAAACAATATAAAATGAACAATTAAAAACTTACCTGAAAATATTAATAGTTGATATTAATATGCTTGGAAGGACGCGCAATAAAAACCTGCACAATCAAAAACAGGAAATGTCTCATAATTTATTTTATTGTTTTAAAAATTATGGAAATTTTGTAAAATCGACCTTTCAAATTTATACTATAGTACTCGCACGAATGCGAGTTTTGTGATTTGTGTGTGCTCGCACTACACACACATGTCATGCGCCTGATTTTATACGAAAAATTTTTTTTTGAGTGCTCGCACTAAGATATTACTACACAATAACGTCGTGCGCCCGCACGAATGCGAGGTTGTGATATTTGTGTGCTCCGCACTCATGTTGTGCGCGCGCACGTTCTGTGTTCATTTTGTTCGCATATAGCACGCACGATGTGAGCCCGCACGACATGATTTTTTGTGCGACGCACGTTTGCAATCTGGGTAACTCTAAATCTCGACAAGAACAGATTTTTGTTGACACTATATCATCTGACTTATAACAAGTAAGTTGTATTACTAATTGTCTGGAACGACAACTTTACTACAGATAGTAACAATGTTGTAGTTACAAATTCGACGAATGTTCTAATAGACATTGATGCATATCATCCGCCTCTAACAATAATTTATCTATCTGATATTGCGAATATCATTAATAGTAAATCTGCAGACAAGGCTTATGAATTTTATTTTGAAAGAGCCAACATTTCATTATTAAATGAATTGTTGTCTGCTAAAATTGATATTCATGACACTTGATGAACTTGATGTTGCCATAAACTATTTCTACCATGAAGTCTTTTCCTGCATAGCACTATCTGTACTATATAGCTGTTGAGAGTTAGCATTATGACAGTCACTCATAGCGTGGAAGTTCATTGATATTTTTCTAGTGGGTATTTGCTGTTGCTAAATATTAATTGCTAAATATTTAAATAATATTATATGCATTCTAATTGTTGTTAAAACAAAAAGTAAATGATGTTGGTTTGATGACACAACTTTTGGTCGTTGCCTAAATAAGCGGCGACAATTTACTTAGTCAGCAATTGTAACTATAAACCAAATTCGTAGCAGCGTCAAGTTGCTAGCTTGAAGAAAATAAGCACGTGGTGCAATTTGTTTGTAAACAAAGATGACTTCAATTCAATGACTTTGCGATGGTCTAAATTCAATGTCATCGCGGGTTGTTGATTATGCAAGAGTTGCTTTCACGGTCAGCGTTAAGAAGTCGAGTTGTGGATCGAACTTGAGTTCTTTACGGAACTTGTGATTGGTTAAAATTATGCTTCTGGGTATAAGCAGCAAAACACACTGTGATTGGCCAAAATTATGTTTCTAGGCTGAAGCAGCAAAAGACACTGGAAAAGTAGCATTGAAACTTAGATTAAGTATTAGTATATAAGCTGTAGTTATTTAGTTTTTAAGAGAGTTTTTATTAGATTAAGAAGTGAGTCCAATAAGTGGAACAGAAAAAAGGAAATAAAAGTTATAAAAAGGATAAACTTGAAATGGAGTAAGTGTTATTATTTATTAAATGTCTTATTTTTAGATGATGAAATAGGGACATTAACATTGGCGCAGCCGGTTTTAGAACCAAACACTGATATAGGAAAAATTATAAGAATATAAACAATTTTGGAAAATTAGAATAGTTTCGTTGGAAAAAATATCTTAAACTGATACGTTTAATGGAAACTCTTCAATCAGAATTAAAAAAGGCACAACATGAAACAAAAAAATTATATGGAGAAATTGGACTTTTTATTGAACGTTCAGAGATTAAAAGAATAAACGGTTCAAAAGACTACATTCAGCTAGTTAGAGAAAAGATTAGAACCACTGCTGTCACGAGAATAGAAGAAGCAGACATAATATTCTTATCATTTTTAGAAATAATAGAAGCTAAGACAGATTTTAGCATAACAGAGAAAGAAAAATTAGAGACAGTGTTAACAGAATTAAAAAAAATGAATAATTGCTTAACAGATCAAATTAAAACAATTTTGGATCACGCAGAACACTTAGACGAAAATAGAGGAAAACTAGTGGAAATTATTGAAAACCGGAATTACATAGACACACCGGAAACATCTAGAAGTGCCCGATTCAGGGCTGAGTATGGTTGTATCACAGATGCACAAAAAAGAATTGTACAATTAGAAGATAGAAATAGTCTACTACAGCAAGAATTAGACTTAGTAACCAACGACTCATTGATACATAAGGAAGCTGTAAATAACAGTGAAATAAGTCACACGGAAAAAATAAATTTCCCGGAATTTAAAATGGGTATCGAACATATTTCCAAAATGGTGAAACATTTGGTTCCGATGTTCTCAGGCACGGACTCCAATGATTTACCCTCAGAAGTATGTAAATTCATACAAGGATGTGATTTAGTGGTAAAGTCAACAAAAGAAACAGAGTTTCAAGAATTTTTATCGTGTGTTAAGCTAAGAATATATGGAGATGCATTCGACCTAGTAAAAGGTATTCAATTTAGCGGATTAGATGAATTATATACTTTAATAAAGAGGACATATCTTAAAACCGTAACATTAGACTCAGTGGTAAATGAAATAAAGGAGACATATCAAAGATCTACCGTACACCATACACATGCTAAATAATAAGGCGGACTCACTAGATTCACTGATAGAGGAAGCGGTAGAAACTTTGGAGACGATACAAAGTGGGCGTGTAAGAGAAACATCGCATAGTGCCGCAGAGGAGCTTTTTAGCAGAGCCTCACACCCCACATGTGGAGAAATCGGTATAAAAAATTCAAACGAAAGGAATAAAGTGGCAACCCCATGTTCATTTTGCGGTAATGTAGGACACACGCGGGACGAGTGCGTCAGTCGAAAAAATACTCCATACTGTCAAGGATGTGAGACCTATGGTCACGAAACGAACTTAAGATGTGCACAGAAAATAAATGAACCAGAGCAGCAATTTACAAGTAAACAACAAACGCAAAATAACAACTATAATGATGGCTTCAAGAACAATACGCAAGCCAAAAATAGCAATTATAATGCTCGTGGTAATAATAACCACAACAATGGGAATTATAATAATAATGGAAATAATAGGAATTATAATAATAACAATAATAATAGAAGATATAACAACAATAATAGGAAAACTAACAATAATAATAGAAATAATAATTACAACAATGGAAATAACTTTAACAATAATAATGGTAATACCAATAGTAATAGTCGTCAATATTATAATAATAATGATGATAGGAGAAATGGAAATAATAATAACAACAACAATAATAATAATAAGAAAGATTTAAATAAATGTAAATGGTGTGCAAGAATCGGGCATACGTTGGAAAACTGTTACGCGAAGAAAAAGTTTGAGTCTACCCGCAATCAGGGAAACTGTTAGGGGCCCAGAATAGGCCAATTATCTGGGAACCCAAGACAAGTTGCGACATCAGGCCAACGAAGATAGGAATTGTAAATCAGACGCCGTGTGCGGCAGTGGATACGTTCGCTATCAATGGTAGGAAAATGGTAGATAATTTTTGTTCACTAATTGTATTGACGTTGAAAGTCTTTGGCATAATAGCATTAACAGCAAAAAATAATTTGTATGATTGCATAATAAATAGGATATGTATTGAAGAAAATAAGAAGAAATTAAATGATCTGATAACTTCCGGAATTGATAGCATAAATAAAAATATGAGTAAATATATTGAAAATATTAAGGAATTAAAATTAAGTTTATATACAAAATCAAAGAAAAATCGCATTATGTATAGTAGACATGGGGAATTCAGACAGATATCAAAATTAAATGATGTCTTTATAGAAATTCCTTGTAAGGAAGCAAAATATGGGAAACTAATATTACTAGTATATTGTGGTGCAGACTCTAGCTTGGTAAAGCGGAGTGCATTAGATAATAAGCTAGAGAGAAATTTAAAAGACACAAAAGATCTGAGCGGAGCATTTGGGGGACATGTGACCACCGCAGGATCAATTGAAATTCAACATGTGGAACATAGAAGGCTCAGTCTGACGTTACATACAATAATGCAGGATCAGGGAGTTCCGGCAGACGGTATACTTGGACGAGATAATCTATGGAACCACGCAATCATCAATGCAGTGGAAAAGGGATTAACCTTTATAGACAGAAACAAAAATAAAATTGTAACACTACCACTAAGATCACTAGATGAAATAAATAAAATATTTTACAGTGAAGAAATAAAAATAACAGCAAGATCTAAAGGTATCGCCAGATTACCACTACGAACCAAGATCCCCGTAGTAATAGTTCAAAAACAAGTAATTTCGCCAGGAGTTTATATCGGAGAAACCATATCAAATGTGAGAAAAAATAGTGTTTACGTTTCAGTGTTAAACTCAACAGAAAAATATATAATATTGAATAAGAACATAAGTAGTATGTTTGCGCCGGTTCTGGCTCAAAGGGGCTCCATGGAGCCATAAGGAGACATGAGGAGCATTTTTTACAGAAGTGTTGTTATTGTTTTCAATAGGGATCATTTTTTAACAGAGGTCTTGTTAGTGTATTTCAGTTGAGATCAGTTTTTTATCAGTTTTTTCATATGGAGTATTTTTTAAGATGTGTGGATCATATTTTATCAAAAGCGTTCTAATTATTTTTATACGGAGTATTTTTAAAAATGGTTGGATAATATTTTATCGAAAGCGTTCTAATTGTTTTCATAGGGAGTATTTTTTAACATGATACAGTAGAACGTTTGCGCCGGTTCTGGCTCAAAGGGGCTCCATGGAGCCATAAGGCCCCATGAGGAGCATTTTTTAACAGAGATGTTGTTATTGTTTTCAATAGGGATCACTTTTTAACAGAGTAGTTGTTAGTGTATTGCAATTCGGACAATTTTTTAACAGAGGTGTTGTTATTGTTTTCAATAGGGATCATTTTGTAACAGAGTAGTTGTTAGTATAATTTTAGGTGTATTATATGTATACTATATACATTATAATGGCATGGAGCAATTGGGATGACATTTTAACATATGTTGTTAATGTTGATACATACATATATATTATATGTATGTTATGAAGGCATGCAGTCGTAAAGAGTAAATTTGCAACTCATATTGTTGTTGGGATAATCATTTCGGAGTAAGCATTTTTAATGGCAATATTTATAAACGTAGATATATGTACGTAATAATTTTGTTGTTGTATATGTTATAGAAGCAATTAAAATTTCAGTTTTATGCTTGATGATTTATTTTGCATGATCATCAAGAGAGTTGAGGAACAAAGGGTTCAATTTAAAACTTTGTTGAGGAACGAAGATTGTAATTTAAAACATGGCTATATGAATGAATGTTGTTATTAGACATATATTTTTTGGTGGGTAATTTTTTTGTTGTAAACAGGTAAATGCACTTCTGCATTAATGCATTGACACATATTTAATTCAAGGTGAATTTTACAATAATGGATATTGTAGTATATTTTTATTTTACAAAGTCATGGTCATTTAATTCGTTTAATTTGCTTATATGAATGAATGGCTATAAGACTCCATTGGGATCATTTTTATTTAAATTTGCATGGAGCAAGAATGCTCCATTGGGATCAATTTTTAAACAACATACTATAAGTTTTAATGATTGAACATATTAAAACATGTTTAATTTTATTTAGTTTTTTCTTGAGTCAAATTTTATATACTCTCTTTAAAATTTTAATTGAGTATATTTATACTAATGGAATTATCTTTTTAACTCATTTTAAAGAGATATCCATTATATATAAATGGATCGAAATTTGAATTAAAGTTATTTATCGTCTACATTACAATTTGATAGGAACAAAAATATGGTAAGATTTTTTTTTTTAATTTTTGTATTTATTAATTTATATATTTTTTTTTATTTTAAGGATTTCGCTGAAATTATTAGTTTAGCAAAAGGAAAACTCTCTACATGCATTAGAGTAGATGACTTGCCCATTGATCAGGAATTCAGGATTTCTAAATTTGAATCGAAAAACACAATTAATGGAACAAAATTAATTGTACATCTAACAGACAATAGATGGTTTTATCTACCAGCAAGAATTTCTAGAAAAGTTGAAACCGATGATCCATATTTATATAATATAAATGAGAAGAAGTGGTCTATTATTTTTAGAGGACGACAATCTGAATTAATGGGGATGGCTCTATTCGATTTACGTTATGAATAAAAACGTATCTATATACTTACTTTTAATATATTCATTTTTAAATAAAATACTTTAATATATACATATTGTTTTATTTATTTATTCTTAAAACGATTTGAAACAATATAACAAATAATTAATAAAACTTATGTTTGCATTATCTGCTCAAAACTCTGTAGAGCGTTTAATAAAATTTTATCATCATCATCGTCCATTAAATTACAATAATGGCGATCCGCATTTAACATCCTCGGATCGTCTAAGTTAAGAAATAGATGATCTAGTCCATCATCTAACAACCCTTCCCTAATTCCAACATCTATCAAATTTACTGACGGGAGTGTAACGTCTTCTAGTATTTCAATTTGAGGATTTACTGTTAATAAAATTTTTATTATTAATATAAAATAATTTTAAAAAATATATTTAGTTATTTACTTACAATTATAAGTTTTTGCCTTTTTATGCGAAAAATTATGTTTTCGCAGGATATGCCGCTTCAGATTGTTTCTAGTCGAGAATTTTAAATATGGACAAAATTCACACTCCATTTTTTAATGTTTATATATTAAAAGTGTGAAAACGATTAAAATTTATTAGTATATCCATTGTATAGAACACCTTTATACATCAAAGTATGTAATATGATATATGTTTAACTGAATATAAAAATTTGAATTCAGCAAAATTTAAAGTATATCTAGTGGAATACACCGGAAGTCAATAAAATTCAGAATACGATTTCATAATTTTTGTACATTTTATAACAACTCCGTTTTCTATATTTTACTAAGTAATTTGAGATATCCCTACTATGCAAAAAAAAATAAAATTTTAATAAGTCAGCAAAAATATTGATGGTAGGTAATGTTGATTTGAAGTTAAATAGCAATATTTAGTGTATATCTATCACTTCAATCCAACGTATCCAAAAACATATTTTAAAATGTTCGTGTGTGAAATGTGTAAAAAGTCCTACGGGAAGTTATATAATTTAAAAAGGCACATCCTAAATGTGCATGACAAAAAAAACTTTACATGTAACAAATGTAATAAAACGTTCTCAAGGGAATACAATTTAAAAGTTCATTTATCGAAACATGATCTGGAGCTGTATATCAAGAAGACAAAAGGAACCGGTAATGGATAATGATGGAGCATCAACTAGCAATGAAACAATTAATTGTATATTTTGCAATTGTTTCGTTCATACATCTTTATGGAAAGCTCATATAAGAACAAATTTACATAAGAAATCCGCTGAGAAGGATGATAAAGATGGTTTCAAGCTTATAAAAAATGCATTCAAACAAAATGTATGCAATTATATCTTGTATAATGGTGACGAAGGCGAGTTAAATATAAAAGATTACTTGAGAAAAATAGAACTACAACTAATAGCTTTACTAAAACGTGAGTTATTATCAAAAAAATCAATAAAATTTAATGTCGAAGTCTCCGGAGAATATATTCTTCCGGTTAAACCTGAAAATGGAGATGATGAATTTAAAATATCAGTTATGTCCCATATAACTAAGCAGTTTACATTAATATCAGAGAGTGACATCAGTACGGCTATTTTAAATATGAAGGATGTAATAATACAAAAAATGGATGAATTTCAAGAAAGAGATAGTAGTTGGTCTTTAACAAAAATTAATAAAATTGAAGTTAACATCAATCAGTACATGCCATTAAGAGGACTGAACTATTTTGAACTTCCTCAATGCATACAAAATAAAAAAGCTTGTGTTAATGTTCATAATAATGACATTTACTGCTTTAAATGGGCAATTATATCAGCTCTTATGTATTGAAATATGAAAAATCCATCTCGAATACAATCTTATGGAATAGAGGATATTACTGGTGATATTATAAATATTGATGGAAATTGTATTAATTTTACTGGAATAGAATTCCCTCACAAAGTGAAGAATACGAAAATATTCGAACTAGAAAACTCAATTAGCATAAACATATTTATGTATAATGAAGTTAATATAAATAAATATGAAATACTGGGACCAGTATATAAGACAAAAAATGAACAACCAATACATATTAATATTCTATTTTGTGAAAACGAGACAAGTACTCATTACGTATGGATTAGAGACATAAGTCGTCTAAGTAGTACACAGTCACGTAAAAGAAATCATAAATTATTTGTATGTAATAATTGCATACTTCAATTTAATTCCGAAGCATCTTTAGAAAAGCATAAATCATCATGTAAACAGACAATAACTTACTTACCTATGGAAGACGACAACAAAATTAAACTTAATGGTTTTGAAAAAACATTACAAGTTCCATATACTTTCTATCTGGATTTCGAATCATTGCTAGTACCATTAGCAGGATCCTTTACGCCAGATCCTTTAAATTCCTTCACCAATACAGTACAGGAACATGTACCTTGTGCGTTTTCATGGTATATGAAAGGAGCCTATGATGACAAGTTTGATGAAATGAAAACATATATAGGTAAATATAAACTGAGAATAATCAAATGTATACTATACATTTTTACTGTTTATTCATTGTAGGAAGTGATTGCTCCAAAGTTTTAATAGAGACGCTACTAACTAAAATCAAACAATTGTATTGGAATACAATTGCGAATATTCGACCCATCGAGATGACGGAGATGGATAAGATATCGTTTATAGAATGTAAGATATGTATAATATGTAAAAATAGTTTAGATAATAATATCAGTTCAAAAGTAAGACATCATTGTACAGGAAAATATTTAGGTTCTGCACATATAGACTGTAATTTAAAAGCAAAAGCAACTAAATATTTTCCTGTATTTACTCATAACTTATCCAAATATGATTTACATTTATTTTTAAGAAATTTAAATGATATTGAAGGTGATATTGATATAATTCCTCTAAATAAAGAGGTTTTTATATCAATAACCAAAACAATTAAATTAAATGATGATCATAATTTTAAAATAAGGTTTGTAGACTCATTCAGATTTCTACCAAGTAGCTTGGACAAATTAGTAAAGACATTGAATGAAGATTCAATATATATAACAAAAAAAATCTTTTAAAATAATTCACATGGATTATTATTTCGAAAGGATGTGTTTCCGTATAATTATTTGGATTATACAGGAAAATATTTAGGTGCTGCACATATAGACTGTAATTTAAAAGCAAAAGCAACTAAATATGTTCCTGTATTTACTCATAACTTATCCAAATATGATTTACATTTATTTTTAAGAAATTTAAATGATATTGAAGGTGATATTGATATAATTCCTCTAAATAAAGAGGTTTTTATATCAATAACCAAAACAATTAAATTAAATGATGGTCATAATTTTAAAATAAGGTTTGTAGACTCATTCAGATTTCTACCAAGTAGCTTGGACAAATTAGTAAAGACATTGAATGAAGATTCAATATATATAACAAAAAAAATCTTTTCAAATAATTCACATAGATTATTATTTCGAAAGGGTGTGTTTCCGTATAATTATTTGGATAGTTTTCAGAAATTGAATGAGTCTGCATTATCCCCAAGGGATAAGTTCTTTAATACACTAAATAATGAGGAATGTACGGAGGAGGATTATATGTTTGCACAACAAGTTTGGAATAAATTTTCATGTCAAAGTTTGAAAGATTATTTAATAATATATTTATGGGACTATGGGGGCGACTATCACAAGGCAACGTGTCTGAGTGCTTCAACATGGCGAAGCCAGCGCAATCCTTGTCGGTGTCGTCTCAAGTCAACTCACTGGTCACCAGAATTGGCAAATTGTCAAATGGTGACACCTCCACTTCGGTGGAAGTCCTCCTCGTGGAAGTCCCTGGAAACGGCGCTCTACACCACCCGGTGTAGAAGTCGGCTAAAGTGAGTGGAGAGCATCTCCGTGCGTTGGGTTTGGGTCCCACCACGGAAAAAACCTATGCACCCAATGAAAACAAAAAAGAAGCCTCGGATAACGACCGATTACAACGATGACGACCCACGCAAACGTTTTAAGTATCATGATTTACGGATATGCACCTGGAATGTCCGGACCCTTTATAGGGAAGGTGCCTCTATCCAGCTGGCAGATGTCCTCGAAAAATATAAGGCTGACATCACCGCTATCCAGGAGATGCGATGGACGGGACAGGGCTGTTCGAAACAAGCGTCCTGTGATATCTACTACAGCTGCCATGCGGAGAGACACGAATTTGGATGTGGATTTGTGCTCGGCAAGAGACTCCGCCACCTTGTCTCTAGGTTCACGCCCGTGGACGAAAGGCTGGCAACAATCCGCATCAAGGCTAAATATTTCCATATCAGCCTAATTTGTGCACACGCCCCGACGAACGAGAAAGATGACGAGACAAAAGAGCGCTTCTACGAGCGCCTAGACAACGTATACGAGCGCTGCCCCCGCCACGATATCAAAATCGTGCTAGGCGATTTTAACGCCAAGGTGGGCAGAGAAGCCATCTATTGTCCCACAATCGGAAAATTTAGCCTCCATGCCAACACTTCCGATAACGGAACGAGGCTAATCGACTTCGCCGCAGCACGAAACATGGTAGTTAGTAGCACTAGATTCGAACATTTCGATATCCACAAGGCCACATGGTTGTCGACCGATCAAAAAACTCGAAATCAAATTGATCACGTTGTGATTGACGGAAGGCACGCTTCGAGCGTGATGGACGTACGCACTATCCGAGGTGCCAATATGGACTCGGATCATTACCTTGTAGCAGCCAAGGTCCGCACACGCTTAAGCGCTGCGAAGAACGTGCGGTACCAAACGCAGAGAAAGCTAGACGTCGGAAAGCTGCAATCACAACAGACAACGCAAACCATTTCCACTCGACTCTCACACCTGCTTAGACAAAGCACTCCTCCTCTCGATGATATAAGCGCGCAGTGGAATCATATCTCCTGCTCTATGCGTACGGCTGCCGAAGAGGTGCTTGGATTCCAACGCCCCCTGAGGAATCAGTGGTATGACCAAGAGTGTCGCGCGGCCACTGCAGAGACCCTGCGTACAAATCCACCCTGCAGTCAGTAGCTACGCGAGCTGCGAAGGAGCGATACAAAGAGAAGAGGAGGGAAGAGAGACGTCTTTTCAGGCGTAAAAAAAGCGAGGCAGAAAGACGTGAGTGTGAGGAGATTGAGATGCATGGGGACAGGAATGAGGATCGAAAATTATTCGAGAAAATAAGACGCCTAGCCGGAGGTTCAAAATCCGGAGCCTCTTCCTGTAAAGATGAGAACGGAAATCTAGTGACAGATATCCAGAGCACACTGAAAATATGGAGGGATCACTTCTCTAAACTGCTGACCGGTGATGATCACCTCAATTCCACCGATAGAGAAGCAAACCCGGCAACCCCAGTACTTGATGACGACGTTGAGATTCCGCCACCCGACCATGGCGAGGTCATAACAGCCATTGCTCGGCTGAAAAACAACAAAGCCGCAGGTGCTGATGGCCTGCCTGCTGAATTGTTTAAGACCGGAGGCGAAGAGCTAATAGAGAGCATGCACGAGCTCGTAAGCAGAATATGGTCGGATGAGAGCATGCCAAGTGACTGGAACCTCAGTGTACTCTGCCCAATCCTTAAGAAAGGGGATCCCACTATCTGCGCCAACTACCGTGGGATCAGCCTACTCAATATCGCATACAAGGTTCTATCGAGCGTATTATGTGAAAGACTGAAGCCCATCGTCAACAGACTGATTGGACCTTATCAGTGCGGCTTCAGACCTGGAAAATCCACCATAGACCAGATTTTCACATTGCGCCTAATCCAGGAAAAGACCATAGAAAAACAGATCGACACCTACCACCTATTAGTCGACTATAAAGCCGCCTTCGACACTCCGATAAGGGAACGATTATACGCCGCAATGTCTGAGTTCGGTATACCTGCCAAACTTATAAGGCTTTGCAGGATGACCCTGAGTAACACACGTTGCTCAGTGAGAATAGGAAAAGACCTCTCCGAGCCATTTCATACCGAACGAGGTTTCAGACAGGGTGACTCCCTATCGTGCGACTTTTTTAACTTATTGATGGAGAAAATAGTTCGAGCTGCCGAACTCCGTCAAAGCGGCACTATCCTCAACAATAGTGTCATGCTGCTCGCATATCACGACGATATTGATATCATTGGCAGGAGCACACGAGCAGTCAGCGCAGCATTCTCGAGATTGGAGAAAGAGTCGCGTCGAATGGGTCTAGCGGTGAACGAGGACAAGACGAAGTTCCTTGTGTCAACAAGCAAAAAAGAGTCCGTGCGTCTTGGACAAAAAGCTGATTTTGACACCCACAAGTTCGACATTGTGAAGGACTTCGTCTATTTGGGATCCAGCATCAACAGCAACAACGACGTCAGCCTGGAGATTAAACGGAGAATAACTCTTGCCAACAGGTGCTACTTTGGGCTCAGTAGGCAATTGAGAAGCAGAGCCCTCTCTCGCCGTACAAAAATAACGCTCTACAATTCACTCATCTAAGAGATTCTATACAAATGGTCTGAATATAAAAAAGCATAATATAAAAATGACCTGAATATATTTAATCCAATTAAAAATGTAAAACAATTTTTAATTCGTTTTACTAAATATTTAATAAAAGTCTATTAAAAATTCTCAATAAAACATTTAATATATAAATAACAACTTTAATATCAATACATATATCAAAAAAAGTTGTTAAATTTTCTTCAATTTACGATTTCTCATTATTACGAAAATGGAATTCAATACAATTAAAAGTTACATCGGCTGAGTTTCAATTAAAAATTAATTGCACTGAATAACATTTTTGTTATATGTACACAGTTTTTTATTTCTGTGCACGGAATATTAAAATACACACAGACAAAAATATTTTATTTCATTTCACTTTATTAATATAATTTATAGGCCAACAGCAAATTCTGAATGTATTAAAAGTTATTGGGAATGATTACGCGGTATAGGCAAACATCGTATCTCAACTTGTACAGTTTGAAATGAAGATCCGCTTGAGTGCTTCTATTAGAATTAAGTCCAGCCAGCATATGGTAAACTCCTGAAATATCGTCGTTGATGAAGTAAAGTGCATTCTAGAATTTTTCGAAATCTAATGTATAAAATGATGGGCACAAGTTTATTGATCTATTTGGCAAGTTTTACTTGTACAACGACAATATATATGTTTTAGATAAACGAATAAAATAACGTTATGCCAATTAATTTCCTCACGAAGTTGTTCAGAACAAAGAGTCGATGTTATTGTTTGATTATATTTATTGTGCATATACACAATTCAAAAATGTTGATTCAATTGCATAGTTTGCAATAAGATATTTAGTAAATGAATTTAATGGAACTTTAATTTTGGAATTATATCGTTTCAAGTAAGGCAATGCACAGTTCTGGAATAGGTTTAATATTTTTCTTCTTTTTTTTTCTTTGTGTAAAACAATGATTTCTATATAAATACATAAGAAACACTCGATATATTTTAAAACTTAATAATAAAACAGTTCCCGTTCTACTTTATGGTGCAGAAACATACCCGCTGGCCTCCACCGATGAGAGAGTACTGGGAGCGTTCGAGAGAAAGATTCTCCGTAAAATCTTTGGGCCTATCTGCTTTGCTAACGAGTATCGAATCAGGATGAACCACGAGCTGTACGAGTTATTCGCCGACATTGACATAGTCAAGCGCATCAAGATCCAGCGGCTTCGCTGGCTAGGTCATGTCGAACGAATGGATGAAAACACTCCAGCCAAGAAGGTGCTTGAATCGAAACTCGAAGGTGGACAGCGTAGAAGAGGGCGTCCAAATCTGCGTTGGAAAGACCAAGTTGAGGACAACCTGGCAACGCTTGGTATTTCTAACTGGCGTCAGCGCGCGCAAAGCAGATCCGACTGGCGCGGCTTCATCTCAGCGGCCAAAACCGACCCACGGTTGTAAGGGCCATTTAAGTAAGTAAGTAAGTAAGTATATTTAAATTGTGACGTTGTACTATTAGCAGATATTTTCGAAAATTTTAGGAAAATTTGCATTCAAATTTATGAATTAGATCCATGCCATTATTTTACAGCACCTGGTTTATCCTGGGATGCTATGCATAAAATTAGTGGTATTGAGTTAGAACTATTAACAGATATAGATAAGTATACATTTATACAGGATGGCATTCGAGGAGGTCTAACTCAATGTTCAGTTAGACATGTTAAAGCCAATAATAAATTTATGAATGAATTTAATCCTAGAGAAAAATTAAAATATTTAATGTATTTCGATGCAAATAATTTATATGGTTATGCAATGTCACAACCATTACCATATAAAGATTTTAAATTTTTGGATGAAAAAGATATTAAAACATTCACACTAGAAAAAATTAAATCATTATCAATGAGTTCTGATAAAGGATTAATTTTCGAAGTAGACTTAAGTTATCCTGAGAATATACATGATATGCATAATGATTTCCCATTTTGTCCAGAAAGTAAAGTATCACCTGCTTCTTCTAAATCTAAAGTACCGAAATTAATTGCAGATTTAACTCATAAGACTCAATATAAAATCCATTATATGATGCTTCAAGAATGTCTGAAACAGGGCCTAATTTTATTAAAAGTTCACAGAGTATTAGAGTTTCAACAAAGCTGTTGGCTTAAAAAATATATCGATCTGAATACTGTTATGAGATCAAAAGCTAAAAATGAATTTGAAAAAAAAATGTATAAACTTATGAATAACGCAGCATATGGGAAGACTATGGAAAATGTTGAAAAAAGAAAGAATGTCAAAATTTAGGAAAAGTAAAAGGAGCAAGAGCTTTAATAGCAAGTCCAGCTTTTCATAGACAAACCATTATAGATGAAAATATGGTGATAATTGAATCCAAACAGCTCAGAGTAAAGCTGAATAAACCAATATATACAAGGTTTTGTGTATTAGAGCTATCAAAATTAAAAATGTATGATTTTTATTATAACTACTTAAAAAACAAATTTAATTCAAAATTCGTTTAGTATATACGGATACAGACTCGCTTGTAATTGAAGTTAATACCATTGATTTCTATAAAGACATTTATGAAGATGTTCAAAAAACTGATCCATCAAATTATATTTTTGACACTTCTAGTTATGAGTATCCTAATATATTTGGTTATCATCAAAATAATTGTAAAGTAGTGGGTTTTGATGAAAGACGAAAATAATGGTAAAATAATGAAAGAAATAATATGTCTTAAACCTAAGACATACTTTTTTACTATTGAAGATGGTACACCAATATCAAAAGCAAAAGGTGTTAAAAAATCAGTTAGTAAAACATTTACTATTCATGATTATAAAACATGTCTTTACAATAAAAAAGTTATAATGAGAGAAATGTATATAATTAGATCTAAAGACCATATTTTATATACACAATGTGTTAATAAATTAGCACTTAATTTTATAGATGACAAGCGGTATATACTAGATGATGGTATAAACACACTTGCTTGGGGGCATTATAAAATTAATTATATTAAAGCTTTAAATACTGATTTAGATATTTTTATGAACATAGATAGATATTTAGAAAATTAATATGTAAACATATTAAATATAATGTATAATGTTATATACATGTATAATGTATTAAATTAAATAAACAATAAAATAAAAATTCAATTTTATATATGTAAAAAAATATGCTTTTTTATTTAATATTATACCAATTAACATCATCATAATCATTTTGTAATGTTTTATTTCTTTGACGAGTAAGGCGAGGTGAGTATTGATATGGTAACATAGTTTGCTTAGTTTTCGGTGTAATTTTACTTCCATAACTTGACAAAATTCGTACTTTAGGTGATCCATGATTTGAAAAGTTTTTTAAACGTTTAGCTGCAGAACTTGCAGAGGTATGATTTATTTTATTAATTGTTGTATCCACATCCATAGAATTTTCTTCATGTTCGTTAATATTGCTAAATATATGTTCATCAGCATTGAAGTCAGCCTGTGAAGCAAAATCTCTTTTTCCAATATATTTTGTTTGGGTTTCATTATCGTTTTTAAATATCCATTTTGTTTGAGTATCCTTATCCCTTAATGATTTATATGACTTTACCGATTTATTCTCTTTCTTCATATTTATTTCTTGTTTGGAAATCAAATATTTTGCTAGTTCTTGTTTTATTTCATACCATTTATTTATATCTTTAAGTGTATAAGAGGCATATATCGGAAGAAGTTTTCGTTTTAAAAAATTTGAATCTGATATATCTTTAGAATAGCGTTCATATGTAGAAGGGTTTAATAATACAAGCTTGGATAAAATATTAGACATTATCTAAAATTTTTCCTATAACACCGCTTAAAACAGATGAAATCAAAAATTGGAATAAATCCTCCTCGTTGGATTAGATGTTTTCTCTTTGATCGTAAAACAGTTTTTGAGCAGCAAAGTTTTCTAATGACATTTTTATATGATTTTAACTTTACTAGATTAACTTTACTGATGGACCACAAACTAACATTGTAAATGGATACACAAATTGATGAAACATTGTTCTCTATGCTATGACTAACTTCAAATAAAAATATTTGTTGGAAGCATGTATTTTTTATATAAATATAACTTTTTAAAAATCAATCATTTCCATTATTGGCTGAACTCACTATGAGTAAAGAAGTTCTTGAAAATGAATTGCACCGACAAGCAAGAAGAAATTTTAAACGGCGTAGGTTTATACAGAAGGGTATTTCAGATACTTGGCAAATTGATCTTGTAGAAATGATACCTTTTGCAAAGATTAATAAAGGATATAAATATTTACTAACTGTTATAGATGTTTTTTCTAAATACGCATATGCAATTCCTGTTAAAACCAAAAGTGGAATCGATGTAACCTTAGCTATGCAAAATATTCTGGAAAAAAATAAGAATAAAATTCCAAATAATATTCAATCTGATCAGGGTAAAGAATTTTTCAATTCACATTTTAAAAAATTAATGAATCGATTTGAAATAAACCATTATCATACATTTTCCAATATGAAGGCTTCAATAATTGAAAGGTTTAATAAAACTTTTAAAAATTTAATGCGGAAAGACTTTAGCCTTCAAGGTACTTATAAATGGTTAGAATTGATTACAAAAAATATAAATATATTATATAATAATAAATATCATCGTAGTATTAAAATGTCTCCAAAATATGTCAATAAATTTAATCAACAAATGCTTTTAAATACAGTTTACAATCATAATAAAACATTTAAGATGAGCAAATTAAAAATTGGAGATGATGTTCGAATTAGTAAATATAAAGGCACTTTCTATAAAGCATATGAATCCAATTGGTCCAATGAATTATTCAAAATAAATAAAATAAAGATCACAAATCCAATTACATATCAATTAATTGATTATCAAGGAGAATTAATAAAAGGAGGATTTTATGAAGAAGAATTACTTAAAACAGAAACATCAAATACTTATCTAGTTAAAAGGTTATAAAAAGAAAAAAGGATATGGTATATGTCAAATGGTTCGGTTTTGGAAGTGAACATAATTCATGGATCAATAAAAACGATTTATTAAATAAGTAAACTATATTTAATTTATTATAATTATGTTGTTCAATATAAATAAAGTGATTTTTAATAAAAAACTAGCATTCTTATCCAGTTTTTATGTTACTTTATTAAGTAATAATTCCGCAAATATCTATGAAAATACTAAATCTACATTTACAAATTTATTAAAACATTCTTTGATTTTAAATGAAAACTGGGTTGTAGGTTTAACAGAAATTTCATTTCAAATTGTTAATAACCCATCTACATTTGAAGTATCTCGAAATTTGAATAAAAGGGATATTTTGAAATCAACTTTAAAGTTGAATAAAAGTAATATCAAAAATGTAAATAGTGATCTAAAAGTAGATAAAAAAATAAATACTATCCCTATCACATATTTAAATTTCATGGACAAAATAAATAAAGCTATCACGAATAGAGAAGAAAAACCACAAATGGCAGAAAATCAACACAATGTCAATTCTAATCCTGAGACAGTTGTAATAAAAAAAAATAAAAAAAAATGAAGATGAGTTGAATATCGATGACAAAAAAGATAAATGTTTAAAATTAATAACTGAAAAATTAGACATTCAAGATAGTATAAATGAAAACCCTGAGTTGGTTGGCGTAAAAAGCAGTATTAATAGACACTTTGTATCGGAGAATACAATACTTAAAATGTTAGATGTTATATCGAATTCTTATGAAAAATTTAATTCACATACAAGTTATAAATTAAGATCTAGCGAGCTATACAACCTAGTGTTTGTGTACACAGACATTATTAAACCCAGATATGTAGGCGATCAAAAAATAAAATGCTTAAAAATATTTCCATGTTTAAATGAAATAAATTATATTCACTTTAAAAATATTGAATATTATCCATTGGAATCTTCAAATATAAATAATATTTCTATAATGATACGAGATGATGAAGGAAAGAAAATAATTATTATGTCGAATGAATTCCCCGTTTATTGCACGTTACATTTTCGTAATATAAAAGAAGCTTCATAAGTTGTACTGATATCATTTATATGTAAGCCATGGACAAGATTTATTCTGAGTACTATCTTAATCAATCCGGATCAAATTTGGATAATATAGGAGATATATACCATTCTCCTAGAATTGTTCAATATGGCCGTGGAATTGGTTCATTTTTTCGGCCTTGTATACACATCTAAAACCTCTAATGAAAACTGGATTAAATGCTTTAAAAAATCATTCACTCGAAATTGGAAAATCAGATTTGGAAGAGTTAGGTACTAAACCCATAAAAACTATATTAACTGAACAGGGTAAAAAGGCTGTTCGAAATTTAAAGAAAAAGTTATTAGCAAAATTAGAAATATACAAGATGGGAATGGAAAACGTATAAAATTCAAACGACTAAAAAAAAAAGATCATATGAAAACTAATCGTTTTAGAAGAAGGAAGTTTACTGATATATTCGGCAACTGTTAATTTATTTATGATGGCAGGATTTATTGAATGTATGAAAAGTGAATTAGATCTTTTTGAGTCACCACCTGTACAAACTAGCATAATTAAAACAGAGGAGGTATCATATAGTCCAATAGCAACAATTGACAACTCTATTACAATAGAATTTCTTTCACTCGGAAATGGTTAAACATATCGTGATCTAAGTAGTGTTAATTTACGATTAATTGTAGAAATTAATGGAAGTGGAGGAGTCATAAACAATTTACTTCATTCAATATTTCGGAGCTGTAGTGTTCATTTAAATAATAGAAATGTATCGCAATATGATAATAATTATCACTATAGATCTTATATTGAAACATTATTAAACTATGGAAATGATGCTGAATCTACACATCTTGAATCATGCGGATGGTCATTAGATATAAAAAAAATTAATTCAATAGTTGAGAATGAAAATCCAGGTTTAGCTAGACGAAAGAAAACATTTAAAAATGGAGAACGAGTTGAATTGATTGGAAAACTTCATGCAGATATATTTAATCAATCTAAATATCTTCTTAATAATGTGGATCTTAAAGTAACCCTTAATATGGAGAAACCTTCTTTTTATATACTAGAAGATTCCAAATCTGGAGAGTCATCTATTAAAATTCATGAAGCTAACTTATACATTAATCATCTTACCATTAATAGTAATATTTTAATGGCACATCATAATGTTTTACAAAGTAGAAATGCTATTTATCCATATAAAAAAGTTGAAATCAAGACATTCACCATTCACCTCGGCAATCATTCTCTACTGTTAGATAATGTTATAATTGGACAACTTCCAAATTTCTTAATATTTGGTATGGTAACTAATAAAGCATATACTGGTGATCGTTCGGAAAATCCGTATAACTTTCGCATTTCAATTTACAAAGATTTAATTTAGTTGTAAATGGAGTACAAGTACCAGCACAGCCGATTGAATTTGATTATAAACATGGACGTATAAGTACAAGGGGATATCAAACCTTATTTAAAGGTACTGGCATACATTACTTTGATAAGGGACATCAAATAACTAAAGAATTATTTGATAACGGATATTTCTTACCTGCATTTGATTTAACACCAGATCATAACAATAACTCACACTGTCGAAACTTAATAAATCAAGGTACAATACGAATTGAAGGTCGTTTCAGTGAAGCACTTTCTGAAGCAATTACGTGTTTAGCATATTGTGAGTTTGATAGTGTTTTGGAAATTGATAAAAATCGTACTGTATTACAATCATTATGAATACAAGTAATATAGAAAATATTTTATATAAAAATTTAGTAACTAAGAAAAATTTTAAAGGAGTTTTTGCATCAAATCAGCTACCTAGAAATCGAATAAAAAAGCCAGCATTTTATATTGTGAATATGGATTCATCATTTAAACCAGGATCACATTGGATTGTAATATATTTTCCTCAAAATGGGCCGGCTGAATATTTTTGTTCTGCAGGGAGTTCACCTATTAAACCATTTATAAATTTTATTCACACCAATGCATCCACATTTATCAAAAGCAATTTCCGATTACAAAGTGAAATTTCAATGTTATGCGGTGTTTATTGCTGTATATTTATACATTTATGAAGTAAAAATATTTCTTTTAATAAGTTCTTTAATTATTTTGATATACATAATTTATATATTAATGATATTTTAGCTGTACATTATTTTAAAAGTATTTTTAAGTTTCCTATAATAAAAAATAAATAAAACAATTTAATGAAAATAATTTATAAATTTGTCTTTTTATTTCTATTATTTAAAATTTTTACAAATTCATTGAATATAGTATAATAAAAACATTATTAATAATAAACAATTATTATGTATATTTTATTCTATAATATAATTTTATTAGCTTATCAATGTCTTTGCATTCCTTGTCATAATAATAACAACCACATGTATCTGTTCTCTTATAATGTACTCCGTGAATAGTTAATATTTTTTCCATATACTGGTAATGCTTACAATAAGGGATAAACTTAATAAACTGTTTTTTATGATCGTCAAATAAAATATTATTAAATCCTTTTAAAAACTTTTTTACTTTTATAACTTCCATAATAGTATTTTTTCCTATCAAATTGTAATGTAGACGATAAATAACTTTAATTCAAAATTCGATCCATTTATATATAATGGATATCTCTTTAAAATGAGTTAAAAAGATAATTCCATTAGTATAAATATACTCAATTAAAATTTTAAAGAGAGTATAGAAAATTTGACTCAAGAAAAAACTAAATAAAATTAAACATGTTTTAACATGCTCAATCATTAAAACTTATAGTATGTTGTTTAAAAATTGATCCCAATGGAGAATTATTGCTCCATGCAAATTTAAATAAAAATGATCCCAATGGAGTCTTATGGCCCATTCATTCATATAAGCAAATAGTCTTATGGCCCATTCATTTATATAAGCAAATTAAACGAATTAAATGACCATGACTTTGTAAAATAAAAATATACTACAATATCCATTATAGTAAAATTCACCTTGAATTAAATATGTGTCAATGCATTAATGCAGAAGTGCATTTACCTGTTTACTACAAAAAAATTACCACACCAAAAAATATATGTCTAATAACAACATTCATTCATATAGCCATGTTTTAAATTACAATATTCGTTCCTCAACAAAGTTTTAAATTGAACCCTTTGTTCCTCAACTCTCTTGATGATCATGCAAAATAAATCATCAAGCATAAAACTGAAATTTTAATTGCTTCTATAACATATACAACAACAAAATTATAACGTACATATATCTACGTTTATAAATATTGCCATTAAAAATGCTTACTCCGAAATAATTATCCCAACAACAATATGAGTTGCAAATTTACTCTTTACGGCTGCATGCCTTCATAACATACATATAATATATATGTATGTATCAACATTAACAACATATGTTAAAATGTCATCCCAATTGCTCCATGCCATTATAATGTATATAGTATACATATAATACACCTGAAATTATACTAACAACTACTTTGTTACAAAATGATCCCTATTGAAAACAATAACAACACCTCTGTTAAAAAATTATCTGAATTGAAATACACTAACAACTACTCTGTTAAAAAGTGATCCCTATTGAAAACAATAACAACATCTCTGTTAAAAAATGCTCCTCATGGGGCCTTATGGCTCCATTTGATAAAATATGATCCACACATCTTAAAAAATACTCCATATGAAAACAATTAGAACGGTTTTGATAAAAAACTGATCTCAACTGAAATACACTAACAAGACCTCTGTTAAAAAATGATCCCTATTGAAAACAATAACAACACCTCTGTTAAAAAATGCTCCTCATGGCTCCATGGAGCCCCTTTGAGCCAGATCCGGCGCAAACATACTACTAACATACAGCTCAAATTTTCAAATTATAATAAATTTATGGAACCAGTGAGTGTCACAATGAATAGCGTACAAAGCATAAACATACGACACAGAATATGCAAACTATTTGACTCATTAAAATTGGATCCAAATGCAAATGTTGAAGAGAAGGCATCCATAGAAAAAATATGTGCGTCATACCATGATGTATTTCTGTTAGAGGGGGATGAGCTATCGAATACACCTATTTTAAAACATGAAATCCCAACAATAGACGGCCAACCTCCGATTAACCGAAAACAATATAAATTACCACATATTCACAGAGAAGAAATCAACAAACAGGTGCAGAAGTTATTAGACGACGATATTATATCACCAAGCACGTCGCATTGGAATTTACCACTATTGTTGGTACCTAAAAAGAGTGGCAAGGACGGACAGAAAAAATGGAGACTGGTAATAGATTTCAGAAAATTGAACGACGCAACGTATTTCCAAAAGTATTTCCAATACCTCGTATTGATGAAATTTTGGATCAATTAGGTCACAGAAGGTATTTTTCAACATTAGATCTTGCTAGTGGTTATCACCAAGTGCTAGTGGATCCCCCACGTGGTGGTTACCTTGACGTGGTGTGGGGGCTTAAGTTACAATGACTCAATAAGGCTAAGCTGACGGAAACTTTTTTTAAAGTTTCTGGTAGGATCACCATTGTCAGACAGGCTTGTGATGAGTAATGAACTAAATACTACCATAGTATTTTTTTGGTGGGGTGGCAGACTCTAAAGAAACCCCTATACCACCGCGATGGGTCAACATAAAGATTTAACTACTCCAGGTGGTACCCACAAAAGTGGCAATCCACCCGCTTCGGCGGCTGAGGCAAGGATTCTGGAGGCCTCAATCCACGCAACCAACCCTGGTACGATGAACCTCTCTGCTCCTGTAGCAGGGGGTTCATCGTGCCCCTCCATCTCCCAAATTTATGAGACAGCTAGAAATCTAGAGGAGGATAACGACAATGCAGCGGTTCCCATACAAGTAGAGGAAAGTGTCGGTTCGGCTATGCCTACGACTAATCCTCCACTGTATGGCTGCTCGACAGTGTTGTTTCCTCTCAGGGCTCCTTTCTGTCACGTATTTGGAAACATGGGTCGATCGAAGGAAAGTGGTGTCTTACCAGCATCTAATCCTAGAGAGAACGACGCCCAACTGGAAACTAAACTTCCATTGGAGACCGGACCCGGATCTCTGAATACAGAGGTCAGGTTGTCCGATGCCCAGGTGAGCAGGAGAAGGAAGAATAAAGCGAAAGATCGCAAAGAGGCTGAAAAGGCTAAAGGCGACGCTGGAGTTTTCTCTTCCCCAGCTACCACAGAAAAACGCGATAGATCGGTGGAGGTTACTCCGACTGAAGCCGGACCTTCCGCTGCTGCTGTTGTGGCTGCCAATGCACCTGAGAAGCGCAATGGCAAGAAGTTTAAGACCTTCACTGCTGCTGCGAAACCCCGTAACTCCCAGAACTCGACAGTTTCCAGTGATATTGCTTCCACAAGCAAGAGCACTGGTGCTTCATGTTCCAGATCGGCTGCGGATGAACTGCCTTCAACATCCACTGGCAGAGGTAGGCTAGCAGTAGCATTTCGTGATGCTGCTCGCAAAGCTCTTCCGGTTGCGATTATTGGCAAATTTGGGAAGGAGCAAAAGATGAATGATGCAGAAGTAAAACACTGCACCGATCATCTTTGGCGGCTAGTCAGCACCGGCGGTGTCAGTGCAAACGCAAAAGGCTATGAGACGAGTGATGGCATCATGAAGGTGCTATGCTCGTCTCAAGCCAATTTCGATTGGATTGCCACAGCCGTTGCTAAAATCCCCCCCTTGGGCAAATCGCGCTTCGGTGTTTTCAGCGGAGACGAACCCAAACGCAGGCGAGCAATATGCTGGATACCTGGTCCTATCAGGAAAACAGCGGAAGTGTTTGCCTGCCTACGTGCTCAGAACCAGGGCATCGAAACGAACGGAGGGAAAATCTATAGCCATAAACCAGAGCGAGCTCCGGAGGACAAGGAGGGCTCAACCCTGGTGGTAGGCTTAGACCAGAAGTCGTTAGATGTCATGCTATCTAAGTACGACAACCATCTAAACTTATTCTTTGGACGGATCAAATTCCGAATCAATTCCAAATGAATAGGCATATGATGAGAAACGAGTTAATTATCCTGTCATGATATTTACTCTGATAAATCTGCAACATTCTAAAGCTGCTACCGCTTTACTAGATAAGCGGCTCTCCATGTTGCATACATTACCTCACATCACAGCTATTCAAGAACCATGGGTGTATAACAAACGCATCTGTGATCTTAGTGAACTATGTGGTGAAACCATACTATACGATGAGCAAGCCGCAAGGCCTAGAAGCTGTCTTATAGTCTCGAAACACTTTGCTGTCACCAAGTTAACCCAATTCTGTGGGCAAGACCTGGTGGCAACCAAAGTGAGCTATGAAAGCGATAGTGGATGGAAACATCTGATTGTCGCCTCAGGCTACTTCCCCTATGACTCACTACTGCCTCCTCCGCCAAAGGCAATTGTTGAGCTCATAGCGTACTGTGATCTTAAGGAGACCGGCCTTATTCTTTGCTGTGACGCTAATGCTCAACACACTGTGTGGGGCAGCAGTAAAAGCAACGCGCGAGGTACCAGACTCCTTGACTTCATCGTGACCTCCAATCTGAACATTCACAACACTGGTAATAAACCCACTTTTGTGACTGCTAGAAGACAGGAAGTGATTGACCTTACTTTGTCTAACTGTAGACTGAGAGAGTCAATCTTTAACTGGAAGGTTCTTAAAGAAGATTCTTTAACGGACCACAGGTATATCGAGTTTCATACTGACCGAGAGGTGCTGCCTTCTATGATGGTAAGAAACCCTAGAAAAACGAACTGGGCACGCTTCAGACATGAACTTGAGAATTCCCTCAATATTCCTGTCAGAATTCGTACCAAAGAAAGTATTGAGACGTCCGTTCAAGTTATGAACGATGTCATAAATTCTAGTTTTGTACGAACATGTCCGGTACGAAAAACGTTATCTAGATCTCCCGTTCCTTGGTGGAACGCTTGTCTTGAAACCTTGCGCAAGGATTCCAGAAAGCTTCTAAATAGGGCCCTAAGGAGCAACTTAGACTCTGACTAGTTTCTTTACCGAGCTAAGCAGAAAGAGTATAAGAAACGAATTCGTAAATCGAAAAGTGTTTCCTATAAAGACTTCTGCAGTAGCATCGAATCCTGCAGTGAGACTAGCAGATTGGTCAAGTTTCTTAAAAGAGACCGAATTGCTCGACTGGACTCACTGCGGAGACCTGATGGCTCGTATACTGAGTCTAAGACAGAGGCACTCAGTGTCCTAATTGATACTCACTTTCCGGGAAATCAAATCTACATAGGGCCACTTTGTAATCCCAGCACTGGGGACTGCAATAACAACTCTAATGTGACAAAACATGACTGGCAGGTTGCCAGATTGGTTGTGTACAATGAAGCTATCCAATACGCAGTGGCCTCTTTTGATTGCTTCAAGTCACCTGGACCGGATGGCATCTACCCAGTCATGCTACAGGAAGGTATAACCCAATTGCTACCATGCCTAAAGAAGATCTTTAGAGCAAGTCTCGCATGGGCATACATTCCGACATCCTGGCGTTTAGTTAAAGTAGCCTTCATTCCTAAAGTTGGAAGAGAAGACTATTCCATAGCCAAGAGCTTCAGACCCATTAGTATGATGTCCTTCATACTAAAGTGTCTAGAAAGACTAGTTGAGCTGCACATCAGAAAAACATCGCTGTAAAGGTACCCACTATCATCAAGACAACATGCCCACCAACGTGGAAAATACATCATTGCAACATCTGGTTGGCCGGATCGAGCATGCTTTACAGAGGAAGATGTACGTGATGGGCATATTTGTTGACATCGAGGGTGCTTTTGATAATGCAACTTTTAATGGAATGTGTGACGCAGCTAGAAGGCATGGAATAGATGAAACATTGGTCAAATGGCTAAGGTCAATGCTAATGTTTAGGCCCATCACTTCTGAGGCGGAGTGCGGTCAGTATATTATGGCAGGGGTGAATAGAGGTTGTCCTTAAGGAGGCGTTCTCTCCCCCCTGCTCTGGTGTATGCTGGTTGACTCTCTAGTCAACGATCTCGATGGACCAGGTGTCTATTCCCAGGCCTATGCAGATGATGTTGCCATTCTTGCCACAAGCTTTTCCCTCAAGGAGGTCTGTGTTAAAACACAAAACTCGTTGAACCGAATTGACAGCTGGTGTACTGCAAACAGACTTTCCGTCAACCCTCACAAAACTGGGATTGTTCTCTTCACTAGGAAAAGAATAATGACAGGATTATCTCTACCAGTACTTAAGAGTGTCACTATTCCTTTGTCTAACGAAGTAAAATATCTGGGCCTAACTCTAGATAGTAATCTACTTTGGACAAAACATGTTGAAAATAAAATTTCACGAGCATTGAATGCCTTCTGGCAATGCAGAGGAATTTTTGGGAAGATTTACACGGCAATGATAAGACCAATGATATCATATGCATCGGTAGTCCGGTGGAACAAGATGTCGCGAAAATGCGTGACAACTAGGTTTGCCAAGATACAGAGAACCGTGTGTCTGGGTGTTACGGGTGCCTTTCCCACTACACCTGGTCCATCACTGAATGCAATCTTAAACCTACCACCACTTGACATCTTCATCAGAGGCGAAGCCATGAAAGGCTGCTGGAGACTAAAACGAGGTGGTTTCTGGTTTAATGTTCCCTGGAATATCTCTGACATTGCACTTGACACTCCATTAGACACCTGTCTACTGGAGATGCCCTCTGATGCAATGATAACAGAAATATTACCAAGACGATATTTTGAGGTCTGCGAACCTGACATTCAAGACTGGCTAACGCCTGACTGTGAGCCACATAGAGGGTCACACCGCATTTTCACAGACGGCTCCAGAACCGATCAGGGATCTGGTGCTGGAGTGTTTGTGGAACCGGATGACCGAAGACTTCACTTCGCCTCGGTATTTCAAGCCGAAGTCTATGCTATACTTATGGCTATGGACTACATTGCGGATAATAGATGGCAGACAGGGCTATATCAGTTTGCAGCGATATCCAGGCTGCTCTTATGGCTTTGAACAACCAGGTCATCACATCCAAAATTGCACGTCAATGCTGATCACGTCGCAATTGTGTTGGTAAATACAATACACTGAAACTGATTTGGGTGCCGGGCCATAAAGGAGTTTCGGGCAATGAAACATCTGACGAACTAGCACGTGCTTGGATCTGAGGATAATCCATTCCGCAGACAAGAGCAGATGGCCGAATGAGACGAAATGCAGATTCTCCAAGCTCATGACACCGACGATAACCAAAAGATCGGCCTCGTTTCTACTTTCCTTAAGTAGAAAGGAGTGCAGAAAACTTACGGGACTTCTAACGGCACACAACGCATGTGAAAAACACATGAACGCAATCGGCCTGGCCGAAAGCGCCTTATGTTCTGCCTGCTACGAAGAAACTGGCATCACAGAGCACTATCTCTGTGACTGTCCAGCATTTTCTAGAATTAGAAGGCAGATCTTTGGCACAGACGTGATGAGAGAGGATCAGCTTCATTCTCTATCACACAATAGCCTTCTTAGATTCAATAATGAATCTAAGAAGTATCATTAAAAACCAGGGAACTGGGTCACAGCACAATGGATATAACCCTGTCTGAGTGCTGTGGCTCTATTTTTAATCCCACATTACAAAAAAAAAAAAAAAGCTAGTGGATGAACGTCACAGAGAAAAAACAGCGTTCAGCACGGGCTTGGGACATTTTAAATTTAATAGGATGCCATTTGGATTGACGGGGGCACCCGCTACGTTTCAAAGAATAATGAACCACATTTTAACAGGATTGAAGGGACTTGATTGTTTCGTATATCTGGACGATATAGTTGCGTATGGAAAAAACATAATGGAGCACGAAATTAGACTATGTAAGGTGTTAGAAAAATTAAGGGAAAATAATTTGAAATTAAATACGGAAAAATGCAATTTTTTAAGGCGTGAAGTAGTATATTTAGGGCACAAATGCACGGAGTCAGGCGCAATGCCAGATCCCGATAAAATAGAATGTGTAAAAAATATTCCGGTACCCAGGACTAAGAAACAGCCTTCTTAGGTTTAGTAAATTATTACAGAAAATTCGTTAAGAATATGGCAAGGTTAACACTACCAATTAATAAACTGTTGCGGAAAGATGCCAGTTTTGTATGGACAGACAAGTGCTAGGATTCATTTATAAAACTTAAGGAAGCAATTATTTCACCTAATGTTCTAGCATACCCAGATTTTTCAAAACCATTTGTATTGACAACAGATGCAAGTGGAGAAGCTATAGGAGCAGTGCTGTCACAGGGCGAGCCAGGTTCTGATCGACCAATCGCATTTGCAAGTAGAGCTCTGAATGATGCTGGAACTAGGTACTCAACAATTGAACGAGAATTTCTGGAAATAATATGGGCCACAAAAATTATAGAGCGTATTTGTTGGGGCGTCCATTCACGGTTTATACGGATCATCAACCACTGCGTAGCATAGCGAATTTAAAGGATCAAACGTCAAGGCTAGCCAGGTTCAGGCACAAATTATCGAAATAATTTATAAAAAAGAAAAAAGAATTTAAATGCTGACGCATTATGTAGGATTCCACAATTAGAAACAGAAATTGCGGCAGTTCAAACCCGTTCTAAAAATAAACCAAAGGCAATAGATCCACAACCGGACGTCAGTAAGCCAGTCTTGGACGACACAGTAACGGATATGGATGGTGAAACAATCTCGAGTCAAGTATTAACCGATCCTGAAGAAATTAAAACAGTACTTAGAGACTTTCACGACTCGCCGTTAGGGGGTCATCAGGGCACACTGAAAACATATTTTCGAATAAGAAAGCAATATAGGTGGAAGGGAATGCAAAAACAAATTAAAGAGTATGTAAAAAATTGCCTAAATGTCAAGTTAACAAAAGTTCTAAGCTAACAAAAATGCCAATGGTCTTGACAGATACACCAACACGCCCATTTGATAATGTTTATATGGACTTAGTAGGAATTTTACCCGAGACAGTATCTGGCAATAAATACATTTTAACATTTCAAGACGATTTTTCAAAATATATGTGCTGTGTAGCAATACCAGACGCAGAAGCAAGTACAGTGGCTAAAGCATTTTATGATGAAATTATAACACGCCACAATATTCCGAAAATTCTAGTAACTGACAATGGCTCTAATTTCGAGTCAAAGTTATTTTCTAATACATGCAAATTATTGGGTATTAAAAAAATGCACATTACACCCTATCACCCACAGG
This sequence comes from Dryomyza anilis, assembly GCA_951804985.1. NCBI lineage: Eukaryota > Metazoa > Arthropoda > Insecta > Diptera > Dryomyzidae > Dryomyza > Dryomyza anilis. Next base: position 59,559,886 of record OX638131.1, read on the forward strand.
CCAATGGATCATTAGAACGTAGTCACAGACCATTAGCAGAATATCTGAGATGTTTTGCTAAGGAGGATGGTTCCAATTGGGATCAATGGTTAAATTCGGCAATGCATGTCCATAATAATACGATGCATGTGTCAACTGGGCAAACACCTTTCCGAACACTATAGGTTTATGATTCTGATATGCCAACTAATTTGAAACGTAAAGTTTCACCACTATATAACGCCGATGATCATAACAAAATATTAAAATATCAAATACAGCGGGCGCATGAAATAGTGAGACAAAATCAAGAAAACTTAAAAGAAAAATCTAAAACAAGCTACGATAAATCATTAAATCCCATTGAGTTTCAAATTGGGGAAATGGTTGTAATGAAGAATCAAAATAGGAAAAATAAATTTTCACCAATATGAGTAGAGCCCTATAAGGTTTTGTCCGTCACTACCCCCGTGACAACGACAATATTAACAAAAGGAAAGGGAAAGAAAATACACAACAATTTGTTGAAAAAATACCATAATTAGAAATTGATGTATTAATTGCTGTAATGCGGAAATATATTTATAAATAAATTGCGAAAAGTTTAGAATTGTGTGATAATGAATAGGAAATAGGAAAACAGAAGAAAACGGTACCCACAGATCGCTATGTATTACTTAGGGTTAATTTACTAGCATGTGGCGGACCAAATTTAAAGGTTATGAAAACAAGAAATATTAGGAAAAATATAAATAAGAAAGAATTATAAATGATAACACGAGTTTTTTATACGAAATAAATGCGATAAAATATATTTGTACGAAATTGAGATATTGAACCAATAGCTAAGTACTGCTGAGCGTAGATAACTAGCATAGAAATTTTGAATTGTAAAGTGAATTATGAAATTATGGTTGAATTATTAATTTTAAAATAAAATGAAAAGTACATTATGATGAATTGAATTTTGAATAAATAAAGAATTATTAATTTATGTTAATTGCTGACGAGCAAATAAATGACAAGTAGGTTTTTTTTTTAGAGCTAGAAAATGCTCCAAATGATATATAGAAAAAATATGATTGAATTAAAAGACTAGAAATAATATTATAGAAAATATATAAATACGTTTACAAGGAATGAAAAATAGGTTTTTAGAGCTAGAATATTCTCCAAAAGAGATTATTATGATTGACTTAATTGATTAGAGAAATATTATAAAAATTATGAGAAAATGCATACAACAGTTGCAAAATGCATACAAGACTTTTTAGAGTTAGCAAATGATCCAATTGTTATGTTGATATTTATTTTATTAAAGCAGCTAAGTATTACTTCGGGTAATTTACTAGCCTGTGCAATAAATTATGAGTTTATGTTGAATGGAAGAAATGAGGAAATGAATATATATAAAACAAAAATATAGTTAAAAGATATAAATTATTAAATAATATAATTGTATTAAGGATAGAAACAAATGAGAACGGCAATTACATTTTATGTAGGGATTCGATGTACTCTTCGAAAAGAGTTGACATCCGTAAGACTTTATGGTAATCTTAATCTTAAATAGTTTGAAAAGAACAGCAGCAAATTGTTTTTAAGCATTTCACTAAATACGACGAATACTAGTCTGCAACTTGATCAATTGCATACGTGTATTACGAATCGTATTAGGTGAACTCGAGCGAAAACTTAAGATGATCACTTATGTTTTGTTAGAGATTTCGATAGAATGAAAAATAAATAAATATAAAAATTGCATATATGTCGAATGAGCATTTTTTAAAATAAACAGCTTAAAAATAAGCTAAACTTCACAAGGTTTAAAACAAAAAAAAAAGTGGAAGATGTTTTACTTGTAGAATATGTTATTCAGATAAAATAAATTCTGTTACAATTATGAATAAATTAATATTTTTTTTTCTCTTCTGGAAAAATGTTTATGAAACATCAAAACCAATATACGTATTTATTATACTGATTAGTTTAATAGATATTAAAATATAAAAATATAAACTTAAATAAATATGTTATATGACACATGTTTTTTGTACATACCACAACTTATATTGTAAAATATTAGCACAAACTATAAGATAATGTCAAACTTCGTAATATAAGAGAATGTTTATTTATAAGAAAAATGTGTTTTTTTTATTTTATAAAATTTTAAAGTACAATATTATGTAAGGTAATATATGAATGATAATTTTGATAGAGATATAACGATGTTATTATATGAATATAATTATGTTTTACAGACACTTAAATATGTGAGTGATTGTAATGATACACGAAAATGATTAGATTTAAGTAAAAATAATTATAGCAACGAAATCTCATTGAATACTAAAAATATTGTGACAGTAATTAGATATAGTTTTATTAGAAAAATAAGTTGGCAATAATATGGCTAATCCTGCTCATTGTGAGGGTCCAGGTAGATTCAATTCACAGACCGACAGCGTTGGAGCAGCATTCACTCGTGTTCGATCGGAAAACATCTACAGGGCGGAGTGAACAGTAATCACGAAATTTGTTGTAACTGACTCAAGCGAACAATTGTAGTTAACAGATGACTTCGTGTCAAGGGTACAGGGTTCATGCACAAGAAACGAACGTTTGTGGAAAACGTACGATACGCGTAAAAAATACGGAAAACATATGCGTTAACTACGTAAAACATATGATAGAGCAAAAAGTAACAGTAATTACGACAGGTTGTCCAGAACGTTGCAAGCAACCATTAAAGAGATAGAGCGGTTGCGTGTTGGAATGAACGCTACACTAGAGGAATTCACCAGAATTAAACAGAATCACATAAGGAGATGGCATCAATTGAATTCGCTATCATAGTGTTGAAATAAAGAAGATTGTGAACACAAACCTGAAAAAGCTCCAGAAACAGAACCATAAAGTTAGTTAGAATGAATCTGAGCATAGCATGTTGCACCCGGACGTTTTGGGCCAAGCGTTGCTGAGCGAATTGACAGTGGAACTGAAGATAATGTACGAATCAGAGTGGTTCTTAAAGAACATATTGAATTTACACATCGAAACTAAAGCGACATCGCAATGTAGTGTCGGAAGCAAGTTAGACGGAGTCATGAGCAGTCGGGACCCCGAGAAGTATTCTACTCAGGGGCTCCTAGATCTGTGAGATCAATGACGGCTTCACTAACAAATAAGATGGTGCGAACCGCAGTCCGAAGGAAAGAAGACAAGTACAATAACTCATATCTGGAACTTGAAGAACCAGTATCGCTACCAAATATGAAGATCGATTAACCATGCCAATAGTGACGAGAGTTATGTTACAGCAGAGCCCGCCATTTAACCAACGGAGACTGACCACGATATCTTGACTAAATTCAACCATGCCAATAGTGACGAGAGTTATGTTTACAGCAGAGCCCGCCAATATACCAACGGAGACCGACCACGATATCTTGACAACAACATCTGTAATACATAGACAAGGTGATTGCGGAGCAGAAGTATGCGGTTATGTATGTATTAAGTATCGGTAGTATGTTTGTATTGTACAGTAGTGTAAGGCATTGGTATCAGATGTTAGTATAAGATGGTTGTAAGTCGAAAAAAATTTTTTTTTTGTAAGGGGGGAGGAATGTTGAGAGTTAGCATTATGACAGTCACTCATAGCGTGGAAGTTCATTGATATTTTTCTAGTGGGTATTTGCTGTTGCTAAATATTAATTGCTAAATATTTAAATAATATTATATGCATTCTAATTGTTGTTAAAACAAAAAGTAAATGATGTTGGTTTGATGACACACCTTTTGGTCGTTGCCAAAATAAGCGGCGACAATTTACTTAGTCAGCAATTGTAACTATAAACCAAATTCGCCGCAGCGTCAAGTTGCTAGCTTGAAGAAAATAAGCACGTGGTGCAATTTGTTTGTAAACAAAGTCAATTCAATGACTTTGCGATGGTCTAAATTCAATGTCATCGCGGGTTGCTGATTATGCAAGAGTTGCTTTCACGGTCAGCGTTAAGAAGTCGAGTTGTGGATCGAACTTGAGTTCTTTACGGATCTTGTGATTGGTTAAAATTATGCTTCTGGGCATAAGCAGCAAAACACACTGTGATTTGCCAAAATTATGTTTCTAGGCTGAAGCAGCAAAAGACACTGGAAAAGTAGCATTGAAACTTAGATTAAGTATTAGTATATAAGTTGTAGTTATTTAGTTTTTAAGACAGTTGTTATTAGATTAAGAAGTGAGTCCAATAAGTGGAACAGAAAAAAGGAAATAAAAGTTATAAAAAGGATAAACTTGAAATGGAGTAAGTGTTATTATTTATTAAATGTCTTATTTTTAGATGATGAAATAGGGACATTAACATAGCCTTAAGTTCACTAAGATCTCATCGTATCCCTGGTACACTAAGGATTTGAAAATGCTACGTGACTCTAGGAATAGAGAATGGAATAGATATGTCAGCAGTCAAGACCCAAGTGACCTAGAAACATATAACGAAATGTTTCTGGAATTCCAATCTAGATCTAAAATTCTTTACACTGAGTATATTGATAAAATGAAGATACAAATTTTATCAGATCCAAAGAAGTTCTGGGGTTTCATCAATACTAAAAAAAAAATTGATGGTTTTCCTGCTTCTTTTAAAAATAATGATGGATTCATTAGCGACCCTAATGTCATATGTGGCCTATTTGCAAGCCTGTTTAAACAATCATTCTCTAATGATACTTTTATAACCGATGTTAATTATTTTGATTACATGCATTCTGCTTCTAAAACTTCATTAGTCTCTATATCATTGTCTCCGGAGCAGATTTTGCAATATATTTCGACGATTGATGATGATTTTAGTTCTGGACCAGACGGTATCCCGGCAACAGGTATAAAGAAATGTGGTACTTCGTTATGTAAACCACTTTGTTCTATATTTAATAAATCAATAAATGAAAGTAATTTACCAATATATTGGAAAAACTCATTTATAAGCCCAATTTTTAAAAAGGGATGTAAAAATGATGTAAATAACTATAACCCATCGCTAAATTGGCATCAATACCGAAATTGTTTGAACGTATTGTATATGATCAAGTTTAAAACCACTGTAGAGATGTAATTACCTCAAGTCAGCACGTATTTGTAACCGAAAGATCCACAGTATCTAATCTATTAGACTTCACTTCATTTGCAATAAGTTCAATAGAATCAGGAAAACAAGTTGACTGCATTTACACAGATTTCTGTAAAGTTTTCGATAAACTTCCTCATAACTTAATTTTATTCAAACTAAAGGTACTGGGATTTCCCGAATTCTTTGTTAGGTGGATAGGATCCTATTTATCTTATCGGTCATATCAAATACGCTTCAGAAATAATTTATCTTCACGATTTATTGCAACATCTGGGGTACCCCAGGGTAGTCATCTTGGTCCACTGTTATTTATACTGGCTATTAATGATGTGATATACAACATTAAGTACTCACATTTATTATTTTTTGCCGATGATATGACGTTCATATACTTCAGTCAGATTTAAAATCATTTGAAACGTGGTAATATAAGAATAACTTGATGCTTAATCCAGTCAAGCCATGGTATTTTCTCGCAAAAGAAATAAACTAGAATACAACTAATCACTAAAAGAGAAAATATTAAATCGGCTACACATGGTGAAAGATCTTGGTGTGTTTGTCGATAGAAGTGTATCGTTTAATTTACATATTGAAAATATATAAGCCACTTGGTTTTATCAAACGATGGGCTAAAGAATTTAATAGTCCCCTTACAACTTTGACACTATATTGCACTCTAGTTCGTTCACAATTGGAATATGCAAGTCAAGTATGGTCTCCTTTCTACAAGGTACATAATGACCGAATCGAAAGGATACAAAAAAACTTCGTACGTTTCGCTCTCAAGGGTTTCAATTGGATGGATAACTTACATCTTCCTTCATACGTAGATCGTCTGAAACTACTACATTTAAAGACGCAGACGGATTGCCGATATAATTTACATACCTCAATTAATTTCCGGTAGACTTGATTCACCCGAGCTTCTTAACTATATTAGTTTTAACCATAATCGTAGATGTAGCAGAAATCGTGATGTTCTTTTTTATCTACCTTATAGTAGAACTAATTATGTTGCTGCATCACCGTTCAATCGAATGTGTAATTTAGTCCACAGTATAATATAAATCCTTCAAAAAATCAACTCAAATGTAGGCTAAAACTATAATGTAACAAATGCATGTGTCACGTGCCCAACTAATTTAGTGGGTAAATAGGAGAACGTTCAATACTGTTAGAAACACAACAGACAATCGAAAGTGGGAAACATATAAAAAGCTACTATGCAACTTTAAGAGAGAACTTAGGAAAGCAAAGCGAGATGCTCATAACACTTGTAGACTCAGACACATGTTCCTTGCAACATTAAAGATTTGAATGGATTATGGACACACACACCAGAGGTAACATTAAAAGTTCTTCTGCAGACCCACTTTTCGAGAAGCGAACAACTACCACAACAAATTAACGAAACAATGACATCCATACACAACCACCGAGTCAATAACGAAGACGAAGTGAGGAATATAATCAACCTCGAAAAAATTGAATGGGCTATGAACACCTTCTCCCTATATAAATCCCCGGGATTGGATTGTATCTATCCAATGATGTTACAGAAAACATGTAACCTAATAGGCCCAATCATGGTAAGGGTATTCCAGGCGTGTCTATACCTAAAATACCAGTTTCAGGACACAATCCAAGAAAGTATGCAAGCGCTCATTGCTACAAAGATAGCTTCAGATGAGTTACTTCAAGCTTTTATATGTTTTGTATTAGTCCGAAAAATGGACGACAATTTAAGAATGAAGTTCGAGACTTCATTAAAAATTGCAAAGGGAATTCCAAAGGTGGATTCCTTATTGACATTTTTAGAACATGAGTTCTATGCTTTGGAGGCTAGCCAGAAAACAATCACAAATAAAAGTGATGTTAATCAAGCGAAACCTATGAAAAAAGCATTAGTGTCAAAGGCATAATGGCAAAATGTTTCATGGGCTGTGGATCCATACATTTTGCTTTCCAGTGTACAAGGGTTAGAAATTTAAATATAAATGAAAAATGGAATAAAGTTAAGCTTAATAATTTGTGTAAAAAATGTTTAAGAAGCGGACATACAAGCGACAAATATACTGGGTATAACTGTAGGATATGTGCTAAGGAACACAATATGTTATTACATAAAGAAAAAGAAGAATTAAAAAGCGCAGTAGTGAATGGGAATAGTAAAAATGTAGATGACGAAGAGAAATGTGTGTTTCAATTGGATAAATTGCAGAGCAATGCTTGATAGTGGTTCTCAGGTCAGTTTCATAACAAAAGGTTTAAAACAGAAGTTAAAGTTGCAAAGTCAACACACAAACAAATCAATTAAGGGATAACACAAAATATATCTCATATAAATGAAAGATTGTACGTTAATATTAAATCAAAAAACTCAAATTTTAAATCTGAGTTAGATGTTTTAGTTATACCTAAAATTGTTTCCGAGGTTCCTGTTAAAAAAGTTGTTGCTGGAGATATTCCGAAACATATTAGATTAGCTGATCCGAACTACTTTATACCTAGTAGTATAGATATGCTCATTGGAGCAGAATTATTCTATGACATTTTGGACAAGGGGCAAAAACGATTAAATGATACGTTTTTGTTGCAAAATACAAAACTAGGATGGGTCGTAAGTGGATCAGCAGTTAGCGAAAATGTATCTTATTGTGGAGTTGTTTCGTATACAGAAGACAATTTAGATACACAATTAAGAAAATTTTGGGAAGTCGAAGAATTAAATAGAGAAGTAAAATTGTCCAATGATGTGAAGAAATATTTAAAAGAACGATTTCTAGAGATAGGGATGGGAAATTTATTGCTCATAACACTTGTAGACTCAGACACATGTTCCTTGCAACATTAAAGATTTGAATGGATTATGGACACACACACCAGAGGTAACATTAAAAGTTCTTCTGCAGACCCACTTTTCGAGAAGCGAACAACTACCACAACAAATTAACGAAACAATGACATCCATACACAACCACCGAGTCAATAACGAAGACGAAGTGAGGAATATAATCAACCTCGAAAAAATTGAATGGGCTATGAACACCTTCTCCCTATATAAATCCCCGGGATTGGATTGTATCTATCCAATGATGTTACAGAAAACATGTAACCTAATAGGCCCAATCATGGTAAGGGTATTCCAGGCGTGTCTATACCTAAAATACCTACCAAACATGCGGAAAGAAGTAAAGGTAGTATTCATACCGAAAGCAGGGAAATTACAGCACTCCTGATTATAGACCTAAACTTTTCATGCAATCAACATGGATATCTTTAATGCAAATCAACTGAAACCGCGCTTCATGACGTAGTCTCCCACATTGAGAAATCCCTCAAATTCAAGGAATACACACTGGCAGGTTTTTTAGATATAGAATGTGCCTTCAACAACATCTACTCTACAGCCATCCGGAACGCGCTAATAAATGTGCAGGTAGAAAACGGCTTAGTAGCATGGCTGATGGAAACGCTAAAAAGCCGTAGAATCAATGCAAATATCGGACAGTGTGCCATAAAAATAACAGCTAGTCGGGGATCCCCTCAGAGGGGAGTTATATCCCCAACACTCTAGATACAAGTCCTGAACGAGGTTGCATACGCCGATAACTTGGTAATCTTGTCGACAGGGAAATACATGGATACAGTGTCCAATGTTTTAGAAACCTTGTTTAATTATATATAGGATATATTTATATCGCGATGGTATTTCAGAATAGTGAAGCCACGCTAGTTTATTACATATGCCGTTAGGTATATTAGTCTTGTCTGTGCACAAGATAAGTTTAAGGATAAACCCTTGACATATGTTATGTGATCTTTGACAATGAGATGACAGCGCAAAAGGACGTAACGCGGGAACAACTGCAGAGGTGGAAGAACGCACTGGAAAATCTTCGGAAGAATTTCGAGGAAAATGATGAGAAGTTGAAAAACCCTTCTCACACATTAAAGAAGAATGCATATTATGAGAAAAAAATATGCAATATAGTATTTTGTAAAACATTGCTAAGTAGCATTAAAGATAAAGTAGATTTAGAAATAGCTAATTCTATGGGATCCTCAGTAGCGGAGGAGACAGAAAATAGAACGCCAATAGAAAAAATGATACCAGTTCATAAAAATCAAGGCGTAGTTAGGAAATTCCAATATGCATTATCGGAATTTACCGACACTTTGGAAACTTTCAAAGCTGGAGTAGATAGTTTTGATAGTGTTAAAGAAGCTAAACGTTTAGCTGAAAATTCATTCATGAACTATATTCATATTTTCAACGATGATGAACTAACGGAATCATTTTATTCGTTGAAAGCTGAGTTACATGCCATATCTAAAAAACAGAAAGTTAAACTTCAGTCGGTAGAAAACCAGGTTTATAGAATTCCTGCAATTGAGATACCAATGTTTGACGGTGATTACACTAAGTGGAATCCGTTCAAAGAACTGTACGTCCAATTAATAGACAGCAGAGAAATTTCAAATACCCAAAAGATGTTTATTTTGAAATCGAAGCTAAAAGGTGCAACAGCGAATACAATTTTAAATCTTCTATCGACTGAAGAAAACTACCCAATTGCATGGAAGCTACTTGATGCAAAATATACAAATAAAAGAGCTGTAACTTCCATTTATTTTAAAAACCTTGTGGATGCACCATTGGTAAATGAAAGTACCAATAGTGTTAAACAGTTTCAGGACACAATCCAAGAAAGTATGCAAGCGCCCATTGCTACAAAGATAGCTTCAGATGAGTTACTTCAAGCTTTTATATGTTTTGTATTAGTCCGAAAAATGGACGACAATTTAAGAATGAAGTTCGAGACTTCATTAAAAATTGCAAAGGGAATTCCAAAGGTGGATTCCTTATTGACATTTTTAGAACATGAGTTCTATGCTTTGGAGGCTAGCCAGAAAACAATCACAAATAAAAGTGATGTTAATCAAGCGAAACCTATGAAAAAAGCATTAGTGTCAAAGGCATAATGGCAAAATGTTTCATGGGCTGTGGATCCATACATTTTGCTTTCCAGTGTACAAGGGTTAGAAATTTAAATATAAATGAAAAATGGAATAAAGTTAAGCTTAATAATTTGTGTAAAAAATGTTTAAGAAGCGGACATACAAGCGACAAATATACTGGGTATAACTGTAGGATATGTGCTAAGGAACACAATATGTTATTACATAAAGAAAAAGAAGAATTAAAAAGCGCAGTAGTGAATGGGAATAGTAAAAATGTAGATGACGAAGAGAAATGTGTGTTTCAATTGGATAAATTGCAGAGCAATGCTTGATAGTGGTTCTCAGGTCAGTTTCATAACAAAAGGTTTAAAACAGAAGTTAAAGTTGCAAAGTCAACACACAAACAAATCAATTAAGGGATAACACAAAATATATCTCATATAAATGAAAGATTGTACGTTAATATTAAATCAAAAAACTCAAATTTTAAATCTGAGTTAGATGTTTTAGTTATACCTAAAATTGTTTCCGAGGTTCCTGTTAAAAAAGTTGTTGCTGGAGATATTCCGAAACATATTAGATTAGCTGATCCGAACTACTTTATACCTAGTAGTATAGATATGCTCATTGGAGCAGAATTATTCTATGACATTTTGGACAAGGGGCAAAAACGATTAAATGATACGTTTTTGTTGCAAAATACAAAACTAGGATGGGTCGTAAGTGGATCAGCAGTTAGCGAAAATGTATCTTATTGTGGAGTTGTTTCGTATACAGAAGACAATTTAGATACACAATTAAGAAAATTTTGGGAAGTCGAAGAATTAAATAGAGAAGTAAAATTGTCCAATGATGTGAAGAAATATTTAAAAGAACGATTTCTAGAGATAGGGATGGGAAATTTATTGTACATATTCCATTAACAGATAACACAAATAAACTAGGAAGATCAGATTTGATAGCCAAACGCAGATTTTTATCAATGGAAAAGAAGTTAGAGAAAAATAACGAGATCAAAATTCAGTATCATGACTTTATGCGAAAGTATATGGAACTTGGATTATTTGCCACATCATTATGTTTTGCGACCAGAAAGTACTTCAACTAAATTGAGAATTGTTTTTGATGCTTCATGTAAAACAACTACAAATATAGCTCTAAACGATTTGATGTACACTGGTCCACGTCTACAGGATGATTTATTTAATATTTTAATGAGATTCAGAAAACATAGATATGTTATAACAGGTGATATTGAAAAAATGTATAGGCAAATATGGGTTCATGAAAGTCAGCGTAAATATCAACTGATTTATTGGAGATGGAATGCATCTCTACCATTGGAAACATATAGACTGACAACAGTTACATATGGAACTTCTTCTGCACCATATTTAGCGGTCAAATGTTTACAAACAGCCGCAGAGTCTGTGAGAATTAGTAACCCAAAGGCAGCAGATTTTATAATGTCTGATTTTTATGTGGATGACATTATGACTGGTAGTGAGTCTCTGGAAGAATTGATAACGTTACAGCATGATATTAAAAATATTTTAAAAGAACATGGATTTCCTCTTAGGAAGTGGTGTGCAAACCATTCTGGTCTTCTCAAAAATTTTCCACAAGGTGAATGCGAAGTTTCTGTAGATCTAAATAAGGATAACACAGATAGTGTTAAGGCACTAGGCTTAGCTTGGATTCCATCTTCCGATGAGTTTTTTTATAAAATCAAGCTTGAATTCAAAGTTTGAAATTACAAAAAGAAGTATTTTATCTGACATTTCAAAACTGTTTGATCCTCTTGGGTTTTTAAGTCCAGTTGTAGTTATGGCTAAAATTATGCTACAAGATTTTTGGAAACTGAAAATAGATTGGGACACCGTAGTTCCCAATGACATAGCAAGTTTATGGGCTATGTTCAGAAACGAAATGAATTCGCTAAATAAAATAAAACTGCCAAGGCATATGATATGCGATAATCCTACAAGTTTAGAATTGTATGGATTTTGTGATGCATCAATGAAAGTATATGGTGCTGTCATATATATAAAATCAGTCGACAATTTTAAGGAGTTATGTACACTTGGTAGCATCAAAATCAAGAGTTGCGCCAGTAAATATTTTAACGATACCTCGATTAGAACTTTGTTCAGCTGTTTTATTAATAGATCTTATAAAAAAGGTCGTAGATAGTCTTAAAATGAATATTAATAAAAAAAATAATTTTTCAGATTCGGAGATTGTCTTGAGCTGGTTAAAACTGGATCCTGCTGTACTTCAAGTTTTTGTTTCAAATAGAGTTAACTTTATACAATTAAATAGTAGCGTAGCTAGTTGGAAATATATAAACACATTGACCAATCCGGCAGATATCGTTTCAAGAGGACTTTATCCAAAGGAAATGATAGTTAATAAGTTATGGTTTGAAGGTCCAGCATTTATGAGAAGTAATGGGAAAGGGGATATACAACCATTTGTCCCAAGAGAAAAAATTCCAGAAGTGAAGAAAACTCCAGTAATAGCTTTACTTTTGGTTAATAAATTAGGTTTTGAAAATATAAACCATAGGAATAATTTTGATTTCTTACGAAATTTCGACGCAAATGTTGTTAAATTTATTAGCTTGATGCGGCGTAAGCAAAGTAGATCATGGATAGATCATAGGAAAGAATCTTTAATTATAATATTGAAGCTTATTCAACAGGAACACTTTGACACTGAAATTAAAAAGTTAAAGTCAGACAAATGTGTTCCTTTGAATTCGACAATAAGGACGCTGTCACCACTTTTGGACAACGATGACATAATACGAGTAGGAGGCAGAATACAAATATCAAATTTGTCTTACGAAGCAAACCACCCAATATTGCTACCATATGCTGATGATTGGGTGTCCTTATTAGTAACGCATTTACACAAAAAACATTTACATACGGGAGCACAAGGTCTATTAGCTATTACAAGACAACGGTTTTGGCCATTGAGAGGCAAGCAACTCGCTGCGAAAATCGTTAAAAATTGTTATAGGTGTTTCAGAGCAGAACCCAGACAAATTCATCAGATGATGGGAAATCTACCTGTAGACAGAATAATAAGAACAAGACCATTCTTGAATGTAGGAATTGATTTTCTGGGTCCAATAAGCATTCATCACAAGTTGAGAGGAAAACGAATTGATAAAGCATATGTATGCGTATTTGTGTGTTTCGCAACGAAGGCGGTTCACTTGGAGGTAGTATCGGATTTAAGTTCGGCGGCGTTTATTGGTGCATTGAAGAGATTCGTCGGAAGACGCAGCTGTCCTTTACGGATATATTCTGACAATGGGACACATTTTATTGGAGCTGCTAATAGTTTACACAATGTGTATGCTTTATTTAAAGATAAGCATCATCAGCACAATATATTTAAATTCTGTGTACAAAGAGATATAGAATGGATAAATATTCCAGCTAGGTCACCTCATGTAGGGGGGTTGTGGGAAGCCTGCGTCAAATCTGTAAAGAAGCATTTCTATCGAGTTATAGAAGGAACTATGACATTTGAAGAAATGTGTACTCTCATGACACAAATTGAGTCAGTTTTAAATTCAAGACCACGCACACCTCTATCTGAAGATCCGAATGATTTTCAGGTTTTGACACCCGGGCATTTTTTGATTGTGGAAACGTTTTCAACATTAAATGACTCCAGTGGTAACAAAAGTTATCACGGTCTGCGGGATCACTGGAAATCAGTGTGCTCAAATGCAGATGAATTTTGGAAACGTTGGTCTACTGAGTATTTAACGGAATTGCAAAAAAGGTACAAATGGCAAAATCCATCACCAAATATAAAACCTGAAACATTGGTTCTTCTTAAGGAAGATAATGTTCCTCCAATGAATTGGAGAAGGGGGAGGGTGATAGAAGCAATCATTGGAAAAGATGGTTTTTGTCAAACGGAAGAAGGAAGGACCAGCACTGGTGTAACAAAAAGATCAGTACACAATGTTTGTCCTTTTCCTACTGAAGAAACTTTACAATCAAATTAAATTATCGATAAGAATATTGAAAATGTAAATAACTGTAAAACAAATGTTCAAAATTCCAATGAGAAAATATGTAGTAGAATTAAGGTAAAGATCAAGAATTGTTTAGTTCATATATTAAGTTTTCTGATAATTTTACCTTATATATTAATTAGCTTGAGTATAGAACCATTAACGGACCATTCGGGAATATTCTTCGAAGATCAAGGATTAGTAGGACTGAAAAAATCATCGTGGTCTTTGGTTGCTTTTGTAAACATGTCAATTTACAAAAATCGATACGGGGATGTTGACGAAACAGTTCAACAAATCAGATGGATGTGTGCAAAATTTGATATCGAACAATCGAATATCCCGTATTATTCGATTGTTCGATATCAGATACAAGAACAAATACGTCGAAAAATGAGTTATATTATCGACAATGATAACTTCATCAGGAGTAAGAATTACAAACGCACGAAAAGAGCTCCACTCAGTTTTATTGGATCAATTCAACACGCATTGTTTGGGGTAATGGATGAAGAACATGCTGAGATATTAGCTGATCGAGTAGAAAGGAGTACTAACAATGAAAAATTTGTGTTAGAATTATTGAAAAATATGTCGTCAATTCAAGATGTCACGTCAAGCGTAATAAAAAAGCAGCATGAAATATTAGAAGATCAACTGTCAAAAATAAAATCGAATTTTGATTCTCTAGTGAAAGAGATCAATAATGGAATTAACTTACAGAATTTAAATTTTGCTTTATTGTATGCATTTTTTATTCTCGATGACTTTGAAAAATTTCAAGATGATCTTAAACTAAGTATTGGAAATGTTCATAGCAACGCTGCTCACCATCACATATTTACCATTGCTCAGTTTGAAAACCAGCTTGCCAGGATTGCACTACAACTAACTAAAGAACTGCAGTTACCAGATCAACGAGTCAGCGAGATATTCAAGGTTCTAGAAATCACTACCCGCACGACAGAAGATTTTATTATTTTTTGAAGCTAAAATTCCTTTGATACATTAAGACATATTTACAATCTATCAAATTTACTCTTATCCAACCAAGCATGATTCCAGATTTGTTAATTTAAAACCGCTAAATGCCACTAAAACAAGGTATTACAACGTCAACGATATTGATTTCCTAAGATGTATGCGAATGACAGAAATTGTGTTATGTCCGCAAACACACCCGATTTACAATATCGGCAATAAAAAAGTCTGCGAGATAGAACTGTTATTAAAAAGGAAGAAATACCTGTGTCGTCGAGATTGGGCTACCGTCTGTTACTTGGATTCAATTGAACGCTGGAAACAACTGGTTATTTTCGCTATTTGAAGATAAGTCGTTGAGATCTATTATATATAACTGTGCATCACCTTAATAACTAAGGTATTCTTCGTATGGAAGCTGGATGACATTTAGAATCTTCTGATGTGACTCTGATAGCGTTTACAAAGGTAAGCGAGAACGCATCGTACATTAACCCCAGAGTAAACATAAGCCATCAGTTACCAAAACTACATACAATCATTTTGCGGGAAATTGCTACGACCATTGCCATTGATGATATACCAAATCACAACCTCATCTGTTTGGATTCCCGATTGAGCTAGATATTCATCATGCAACGCACTACGGAATAAGTTTAATGACATCGGTTATATTGGTCATCGTTATCATAATTATTATATACCTCATGAAAAGATTCGGCAGTTTATCTTCACGTTTTCTACCTGCAATTCTCGCGCTACCACGAATTGGTTGACATAGAGATGTCAAGGCCGGGAGTATGTATAATTATATATAGGATATATTAATATCGCGATGGTATTTCAGAATAGTGAAGCCACGCTAGTTTATTACATATGCCGTTAGGTATATTAGTCTTGTCCGTGCACAAGATAAGTTTAAGGATAAACACTTTACATATGTTTATGTTATGTGGAACTCGCGTTGGTCCTTTTCCAGACCACATGTGTGAATTGTTGGAAGTGCATGCATGCATGTGCATCGCAGGAGTTTATGTATTTAGATAAGTTATGTATTAGGATATTTTAGTTTAAGAATTATTTAAGGTATAAATATAAGTGATATTATTTTAATAAAGAGAGTTCGTTCGAAACCGCCGTTGTGTCGTGTTGTTATTGAGTAGAAGTATTTTCAAACCTCTTTAAAAATAACTCGTCAATTTATGTCCACTGCTCCTGTAACGGACTATATTACACCTTATATTGACTTAGAAAAAAAGAATAAACTTAGTTTTTCCAACAAGGGAACAATGGGCCCAAAACAAGGTCATAAATCAGTATGAAATAAGTGTCTATACAGACGGGTCCAAGATGGACACGGGAACTGGGCGTGAACCCAGACAAATTCATCAGATGATGGGAAATCTACCTGTAGACAGAATAATAAGAACAAGACCATTCTTGAATGTAGGAATTGATTTTCTGGGTCCAATAAGCATTCATCACAAGTTGAGAGGAAAACGAATTGATAAAGCATATGTATGCGTATTTGTGTGTTTCGCAACGAAGGCGGTTCACTTGGAGGTAGTATCGGATTTAAGTTCGGCGGCGTTTATTGGTGCATTGAAGAGATTCGTCGGAAGACGCAGCTGTCCTTTACGGATATATTCTGACAATGGGACACATTTTATTGGTTTTGACACCCGGGCATTTTTTGATTGGGGAAACGTTTTCAACATTAAATGACTCCAGTGGTAACAAAAGTTATCACGGTCTGCGGGATCACTGGAAATCAGTGTGCTCAAATGCAGATGAATTTTGGAAACGTTGGTCTACTGAGTATTTAACGGAATTGCAAAAAAGGTACAAATGGCAAAATCCATCACCAAATATAAAACCTGAAACATTGGTTCTTCTTAAGGAAGATAATGTTCCTCCAATGAATTGGAGAAGGGGGAGGGTGATAGAAGCAATCATTGGAAAAGATGGTTTTTGTCAAACGGAAGAAGTAAGGACCAGCACTGGTGTAACAAAAAGATCAGTACACAATGTTTGTCCTTTTCCTACTGAAGAAACTATACAAACAAATTAAATTATCGATAAGAATATTGAAAATGTAAATAACTGTAAAACAAATGTTCAAAATTCCAATGAGAAAATATGTAGTAGAATTAAGGTAAAGATCAAGAATTGTTTAGTTCATATATTAAGTTTTCTGATAATTTTACCTTATATATTAATTAGCTTGAGTATAGAACCATTAACGGACCATTCGGGAATATTCTTCGAAGATCAAGGATTAGTAGGACTGAAAAAATCATCGTGGTCTTTGGTTGCTTTTGTAAACATGTCAATTTACAAAAATCGATACGGGGATGTTGACGAAACAGTTCAACAAATCAGATGGATGTGTGCAAAATTTGATATCGAACAATCGAATATCCCGTATTATTCGATTGTTCGATATCAGATACAAGAACAAATACGTCGAAAAATGAGTTATATTATCGACAATGATAACTTCATCAGGAGTAAGAATTACAAACGCACGAAAAGAGCTCCACTCAGTTTTATTGGATCAATTCAACACGCATTGTTTGGGGTAATGGATGAAGAACATGCTGAGATATTAGCTGATCGAGTAGAAAGGAGTACTAACAATGAAAAATTTGTGTTAGAATTATTGAAAAATATGTCGTCAATTCAAGATGTCACGTCAAGCGTAATAAAAAAGCAGCATGAAATATTAGAAGATCAACTGTCAAAAATAAAATCGAATTTTGATTCTCTAGTGAAAGAGATCAATAATGGAATTAACTTACAGAATTTAAATTTTGCTTTATTGTATGCATTTTTTATTCTCGATGACTTTGAAAAATTTCAAGATGATCTTAAACTAAGTATTGGAAATGTTCATAGCAACGCTGCTCACCATCACATATTTACCATTGCTCAGTTTGAAAACCAGCTTGCCAGGATTGCACTACAACTAACTAAAGAACTGCAGTTACCAGATCAACGAGTCAGCGAGATATTCAAGGTTCTAGAAATCACTACCCGCACGACAGAAGATTTTATTATTTTTTGAAGCTAAAATTCCTTTGATACATTAAGACATATTTACAATCTATCAAATTTACTCTTATCCAACCAAGCATGATTCCAGATTTGTTAATTTAAAACCGCTAAATGCCACTAAAACAAGGTATTACAACGTCAACGATATTGATTTCCTAAGATGTATGCGAATGACAGAAATTGTGTTATGTCCGCAAACACACCCGATTTACAATATCGGCAATAAAAAAGTCTGCGAGATAGAACTGTTATTAAAAAGGAAGAAATACCTGTGTCGTCGAGATTGGGCTACCGTCTGTTACTTGGATTCAATTGAACGCTGGAAACAACTGGTTATTTTCGCTATTTGAAGATAAGTCGTTGAGATCTATTATATATAACTGTGCATCACCTTAATAACTAAGGTATTCTTCGTATGGAAGCTGGATGACATTTAGAATCTTCTGATGTGACTCTGATAGCGTTTACAAAGGTAAGCGAGAACGCATCGTACATTAACCCCAGAGTAAACATAAGCCATCAGTTACCAAAACTACATACAATCATTTTGCGGGAAATTGCTACGACCATTGCCATTGATGATATACCAAATCACAACCTCATCTGTTTGGATTCCCGATTGAGCTAGATATTCATCATGCAACGCACTACGGAATAAGTTTAATGACATCGGTTATATTGGTCATCGTTATCATAATTATTATATACCTCATGAAAAGATTCGGCAGTTTATCTTCACGTTTTCTACCTGCAATTCTCGCGCTACCACGAATTGGTTGACATAGAGATGTCAAGGCCGGGAGTATGTATAATTATATATAGGATATATTAATATCGCGATGGTATTTCAGAATAGTGAAGCCACGCTAGTTTATTACATATGCCGTTAGGTATATTAGTCTTGTCCGTGCACAAGATAAGTTTAAGGATAAACACTTTACATATGTTTATGTTATGTGGAACTCGCGTTGGTCCTTTTCCAGACCACATGTGTGAATTGTTGGAAGTGCATGCATGCATGTGCATCGCAGGAGTTTATGTATTTAGATAAGTTATGTATTAGGATATTTTAGTTTAAGAATTATTTAAGGTATAAATATAAGTGATATTATTTTAATAAAGAGAGTTCGTTCGAAACCGCCGTTGTGTCGTGTTGTTATTGAGTAGAAGTATTTTCAAACCTCTTTAAAAATAACTCGTCAATTTATGTCCACTGCTCCTGTAACGGACTATATTACACCTTATATTGACTTAGAAAAAAAGAATAAACTTAGTTTTTCCAACAAGGGAACAATGGGCCCAAAACAAGGTCATAAATCAGTATGAAATAAGTGTCTATACAGACGGGTCCAAGATGGACACGGGAACTGGGCGTGAACCCAGACAAATTCATCAGATGATGGGAAATCTACCTGTAGACAGAATAATAAGAACAAGACCATTCTTGAATGTAGGAATTGATTTTCTGGGTCCAATAAGCATTCATCACAAGTTGAGAGGAAAACGAATTGATAAAGCATATGTATGCGTATTTGTGTGTTTCGCAACGAAGGCGGTTCACTTGGAGGTAGTATCGGATTTAAGTTCGGCGGCGTTTATTGGTGCATTGAAGAGATTCGTCGGAAGACGCAGCTGTCCTTTACGGATATATTCTGACAATGGGACACATTTTATTGGAGCTGCTAATAGTTTACACAATGTGTATGCTTTATTTAAAGATAAGCATCATCAGCACAATATATTTAAATTCTGTGTACAAAGAGATATAGAATGGATAAATATTCCAGCTAGGTCACCTCATGTAGGGGGGTTGTGGGAAGCCTGCGTCAAATCTGTAAAGAAGCATTTCTATCGAGTTATAGAAGGAACTATGACATTTGAAGAAATGTGTACTCTCATGACACAAATTGAGTCAGTTTTAAATTCAAGACCACGCACACCTCTATCTGAAGATCCGAATGATTTTCAGGTTTTGACACCCGGGCATTTTTTGATTGGGGAAACGTTTTCAACATTAAATGACTCCAGTGGTAACAAAAGTTATCACGGTCTGCGGGATCACTGGAAATCAGTGTGCTCAAATGCAGATGAATTTTGGAAACGTTGGTCTACTGAGTATTTAACGGAATTGCAAAAAAGGTACAAATGGCAAAATCCATCACCAAATATAAAACCTGAAACATTGGTTCTTCTTAAGGAAGATAATGTTCCTCCAATGAATTGGAGAAGGGGGAGGGTGATAGAAGCAATCATTGGAAAAGATGGTTTTTGTCAAACGGAAGAAGTAAGGACCAGCACTGGTGTAACAAAAAGATCAGTACACAATGTTTGTCCTTTTCCTACTGAAGAAACTATACAAACAAATTAAATTATCGATAAGAATATTGAAAATGTAAATAACTGTAAAACAAATGTTCAAAATTCCAATGAGAAAATATGTAGTAGAATTAAGGTAAAGATCAAGAATTGTTTAGTTCATATATTAAGTTTTCTGATAATTTTACCTTATATATTAATTAGCTTGAGTATAGAACCATTAACGGACCATTCGGGAATATTCTTCGAAGATCAAGGATTAGTAGGACTGAAAAAATCATCGTGGTCTTTGGTTGCTTTTGTAAACATGTCAATTTACAAAAATCGATACGGGGATGTTGACGAAACAGTTCAACAAATCAGATGGATGTGTGCAAAATTTGATATCGAACAATCGAATATCCCGTATTATTCGATTGTTCGATATCAGATACAAGAACAAATACGTTGAAAAATGAGTTATATTATCGACAATGATAACTTCATCAGGAGTAAGAATTACAAACGCACGAAAAGAGCTCCACTCAGTTTTATTGGATCAATTCAACACGCATTGTTTGGGGTAATGGATGAAGAACATGCTGAGATATTAGCTGATCGAGTAGAAAGGAGTACTAACAATGAAAAATATGCATTTTTTATTCTCGATGACTTTGAAAAATTTCAAGATGATCTTAAACTAAGTATTGGAAATGTTCATAGCAACGCTGCTCACCATCACATATTTACCATTGCTCAGTTTGAAAACCAGCTTGCCAGGATTGCACTACAACTAACTAAAGAACTGCAGTTACCAGATCAACGAGTCAGCGAGATATTCAAGGTTCTAGAAATCACTACCCGCACGACAGAAGATTTTATTATTTTTTGAAGCTAAAATTCCTTTGATACATTAAGACATATTTACAATCTATCAAATTTACTCTTATCCAACCAAGCATGATTCCAGATTTGTTAATTTAAAACCGCTAAATGCCACTAAAACAAGGTATTACAACGTCAACGATATTGATTTCCTAAGATGTATGCGAATGACAGAAATTGTGTTATGTCCGCAAACACACCCGATTTACAATATCGGCAATAAAAAAGTCTGCGAGATAGAACTGTTATTAAAAAGGAAGAAATACCTGTGTCGTCGAGATTGGGCTACCGTCTGTTACTTGGATTCAATTGAACGCTGGAAACAACTGGTTATTTTCGCTATTTGAAGATAAGTCGTTGAGATCTATTATATATAACTGTGCATCACCTTAATAACTAAGGTATTCTTCGTATGGAAGCTGGATGACATTTAGAATCTTCTGATGTGACTCTGATAGCGTTTACAAAGGTAAGCGAGAACGCATCGTACATTAACCCCAGAGTAAACATAAGCCATCAGTTACCAAAACTACATACAATCATTTTGCGGGAAATTGCTACGACCATTGCCATTGATGATATACCAAATCACAACCTCATCTGTTTGGATTCCCGATTGAGCTAGATATTCATCATGCAACGCACTACGGAATAAGTTTAATGACATCGGTTATATTGGTCATCGTTATCATAATTATTATATACCTCATGAAAAGATTCGGCAGTTTATCTTCACGTTTTCTACCTGCAATTCTCGCGCTACCACGAATTGGTTGACATAGAGATGTCAAGGCCGGGAGTATGTATAATTATATATAGGATATATTAATATCGCGATGGTATTTCAGAATAGTGAAGCCACGCTAGTTTATTACATATGCCGTTAGGTATATTAGTCTTGTCCGTGCACAAGATAAGTTTAAGGATAAACACTTTACATATGTTTATGTTATGTGGAACTCGCGTTGGTCCTTTTCCAGACCACATGTGTGAATTGTTGGAAGTGCATGCATGCATGTGCATCGCAGGAGTTTATGTATTTAGATAAGTTATGTATTAGGATATTTTAGTTTAAGAATTATTTAAGGTATAAATATAAGTGATATTATTTTAATAAAGAGAGTTCGTTCGAAACCGCCGTTGTGTCGTGTTGTTATTGAGTAGAAGTATTTTCAAACCTCTTTAAAAATAACTCGTCAATTTATGTCCACTGCTCCTGTAACGGACTATATTACACCTTATATTGACTTAGAAAAAAAGAATAAACTTAGTTTTTCCAACAAGGGAACAATGGGCCCAAAACAAGGTCATAAATCAGTATGAAATAAGTGTCTATACAGACGGGTCCAAGATGGACACGGGAACTGGGCGTGAACCCAGACAAATTCATCAGATGATGGGAAATCTACCTGTAGACAGAATAATAAGAACAAGACCATTCTTGAATGTAGGAATTGATTTTCTGGGTCCAATAAGCATTCATCACAAGTTGAGAGGAAAACGAATTGATAAAGCATATGTATGCGTATTTGTGTGTTTCGCAACGAAGGCGGTTCACTTGGAGGTAGTATCGGATTTAAGTTCGGCGGCGTTTATTGGTGCATTGAAGAGATTCGTCGGAAGACGCAGCTGTCCTTTACGGATATATTCTGACAATGGGACACATTTTATTGGAGCTGCTAATAGTTTACACAATGTGTATGCTTTATTTAAAGATAAGCATCATCAGCACAATATATTTAAATTCTGTGTACAAAGAGATATAGAATGGATAAATATTCCAGCTAGGTCACCTCATGTAGGGGGGTTGTGGGAAGCCTGCGTCAAATCTGTAAAGAAGCATTTCTATCGAGTTATAGAAGGAACTATGACATTTGAAGAAATGTGTACTCTCATGACACAAATTGAGTCAGTTTTAAATTCAAGACCACGCACACCTCTATCTGAAGATCCGAATGATTTTCAGGTTTTGACACCCGGGCATTTTTTGATTGGGGAAACGTTTTCAACATTAAATGACTCCAGTGGTAACAAAAGTTATCACGGTCTGCGGGATCACTGGAAATCAGTGTGCTCAAATGCAGATGAATTTTGGAAACGTTGGTCTACTGAGTATTTAACGGAATTGCAAAAAAGGTACAAATGGCAAAATCCATCACCAAATATAAAACCTGAAACATTGGTTCTTCTTAAGGAAGATAATGTTCCTCCAATGAATTGGAGAAGGGGGAGGGTGATAGAAGCAATCATTGGAAAAGATGGTTTTTGTCAAACGGAAGAAGTAAGGACCAGCACTGGTGTAACAAAAAGATCAGTACACAATGTTTGTCCTTTTCCTACTGAAGAAACTATACAAACAAATTAAATTATCGATAAGAATATTGAAAATGTAAATAACTGTAAAACAAATGTTCAAAATTCCAATGAGAAAATATGTAGTAGAATTAAGGTAAAGATCAAGAATTGTTTAGTTCATATATTAAGTTTTCTGATAATTTTACCTTATATATTAATTAGCTTGAGTATAGAACCATTAACGGACCATTCGGGAATATTCTTCGAAGATCAAGGATTAGTAGGACTGAAAAAATCATCGTGGTCTTTGGTTGCTTTTGTAAACATGTCAATTTACAAAAATCGATACGGGGATGTTGACGAAACAGTTCAACAAATCAGATGGATGTGTGCAAAATTTGATATCGAACAATCGAATATCCCGTATTATTCGATTGTTCGATATCAGATACAAGAACAAATACGTTGAAAAATGAGTTATATTATCGACAATGATAACTTCATCAGGAGTAAGAATTACAAACGCACGAAAAGAGCTCCACTCAGTTTTATTGGATCAATTCAACACGCATTGTTTGGGGTAATGGATGAAGAACATGCTGAGATATTAGCTGATCGAGTAGAAAGGAGTACTAACAATGAAAAATTTGTGTTAGAATTATTGAAAAATATGTCGTCAATTCAAGATGTCACGTCAAGCGTAATAAAAAAGCAGCATGAAATATTAGAAGATCAACTGTCAAAAATAAAATCGAATTTTGATTCTCTAGTGAAAGAGATCAATAATGGAATTAACTTACAGAATTTAAATTTTGCTTTATTGTATGCATTTTTTATTCTCGATGACTTTGAAAAATTTCAAGATGATCTTAAACTAAGTATTGGAAATGTTCATAGCAACGCTGCTCACCATCACATATTTACCATTGCTCAGTTTGAAAACCAGCTTGCCAGGATTGCACTACAACTAACTAAAGAACTGCAGTTACCAGATCAACGAGTCAGCGAGATATTCAAGGTTCTAGAAATCACTACCCGCACGACAGAAGATTTTATTATTTTTTGAAGCTAAAATTCCTTTGATACATTAAGACATATTTACAATCTATCAAATTTACTCTTATCCAACCAAGCATGATTCCAGATTTGTTAATTTAAAACCGCTAAATGCCACT
Organism: Dryomyza anilis; assembly: GCA_951804985.1. NCBI lineage: Eukaryota > Metazoa > Arthropoda > Insecta > Diptera > Dryomyzidae > Dryomyza > Dryomyza anilis. The sequence continues at coordinate 59,584,698 of OX638131.1, forward strand.
AAAACAAGGTATTACAACGTCAACGATATTGATTTCCTAAGATGTATGCGAATGACAGAAATTGTGTTATGTCCGCAAACACACCCGATTTACAATATCGGCAATAAAAAAGTCTGCGAGATAGAACTGTTATTAAAAAGGAAGAAATACCTGTGTCGTCGAGATTGGGCTACCGTCTGTTACTTGGATTCAATTGAACGCTGGAAACAACTGGTTATTTTCGCTATTTGAAGATAAGTCGTTGAGATCTATTGCAATGGGACCAAAACTGTGCATCACCTTAATAACTAAGGTATTCTTCGTATGGAAGCTGGATGACATTTAGAATCTTCTGATGTGACTCTGATAGCGTTTACAAAGGTAAGCGAGAACGCATCGTACATTAACCCCAGAGTAAACATAAGCCATCAGTTACCAAAACTACATACAATCATTTTGCGGGAAATTGCTACGACCATTGCCATTGATGATATACCAAATCACAACCTCATCTGTTTGGATTCCCGATTGAGCTAGATATTCATCATGCAACGCACTACGGAATAAGTTTAATGACATCGGTTATATTGGTCATCGTTATCATAATTATTATATACCTCATGAAAAGATTCGGCAGTTTATCTTCACGTTTTCTACCTGCAATTCTCGCGCTACCACGAATTGGTTGACATAGAGATGTCAAGGCCGGGAGTATGTATAATTATATATAGGATATATTAATATCGCGATGGTATTTCAGAATAGTGAAGCCACGCTAGTTTATTACATATGCCGTTAGGTATATTAGTCTTGTCCGTGCACAAGATAAGTTTAAGGATAAACACTTTACATATGTTTATGTTATGTGGAACTCGCGTTGGTCCTTTTCCAGACCACATGTGTGAATTGTTGGAAGTGCATGCATGCATGTGCATCGCAGGAGTTTATGTATTTAGATAAGTTATGTATTAGGATATTTTAGTTTAAGAATTATTTAAGGTATAAATATAAGTGATATTATTTTAATAAAGAGAGTTCGTTCGAAACCGCCGTTGTGTCGTGTTGTTATTGAGTAGAAGTATTTTCAAACCTCTTTAAAAATAACTCGTCAATTTATGTCCACTGCTCCTGTAACGGACTATATTACACCTTATATTGACTTAGAAAAAAAGAATAAACTTAGTTTTTCCAACAAGGGAACAATGGGCCCAAAACAAGGTCATAAATCAGTATGAAATAAGTGTCTATACAGACGGATCCAAGATGGACACGGGAACTGGGCGTGGGATCTTCTATGAAGTTTTCAAGTGGAAACTTCATATTTCAAGCGGACATATATGTCGTGGCTGAGGCGACCTGATTGTTAGCAAAGAAGGAACTATCGACAACTGATATTACCTTTTTATTGATAGTCAAGCTACCGTCAAGCCTTACAAAATAGGAATATAAGATCTGAAATAGTCAGCCATTGTCGTAGAGAGCTCCAAGTTCTGAACGAGCAACACAGCAGACGAGCTAGCCAAGAAAGGAGCAAATAAAGCAAACGACTTCATTGAGAGTAGTGTAAAATCACCTATGGCGGAATACAATCTACAGATCACAAAAACATTAGATAACATTAGGAATACGAACTGGGTTAAATCAAATACAGGGCAAACGACAAAAAAAACATGGAACCATCTTGACAAAGGTCACAGTACGAGTATTCTAGAATTACACAAAAGAGAATTAAGACTACTAATAGGGATAATAACAGGACACAACACGCTGGGAACCCTCTTGAGAAGGATGGTTTTTCAGATAGACGACATTTGCAGGTGGTGTGGGGATAGTGAAGCAACTGAAGACAGCTAAAATTTTCTCTGCCAATGCCCAGCAATGTCTCGAATAAGAAATAAATGTCCAGCAATGGCTCGAATAAGAAATAAATTGCTAGGCTCTTTTTTTCTTTCAGGAACTAGAGGAGATACACGAAGCGCATCCAATGCAGTTAACGAAGTACGTTACGGCATCAGGATGGCCCCAAAAGGAGGGAAGACACGAGCGTCCTTCTTAACCCATATTCTTAAGAAGAAAAGATTTGCATTTCCAACATCCTGACTGCCTAACCTAACCTTGACGGCAACATCTGCATCGCCCAGTCCGCCGAAGTAAGTACTATACACAGGCCAGATATTACTCAATACCAATATAATATTGTCCTCTAAGCAGATAGTATGTATTTGATATTTGACACAACTAGTTTCTCTGCCACTTATGCCACAAATGCCACAAATAAATTCAAACATTGGTTATGTGGAAATTGAATCGAAACTTTCGTCAACAGAGACATTTTAAAATGATGTTTTCAGCTACATTATTGAACAAAAAATAATTTGACTGTTTTTCTCTAACTGAAATCTGTAAAATTCCATTTCCACATAAGTAATGTTTTCGGCAGCGACATACTCTCTTGTAGAAGTTAACGTTTCGCACGTTCCGCTGCCACTATATTATACCGGTGATATGCCGGTGCTCTACTAGCTTTGTTAATCAGTTATCGTGAATAAAATTCCTCATGTTTCCCTAAAAAAAAATACGTATCATGAACAACATTTTTTAGGAAAATTTACCCATATTTCGCCGAAAAAAATTGCGCCAATTTTTCATCGGGGAAAAGAATTAATTAAAAACAAACACACTGTAATTAACTATACATTTATTTATAATATGTCAACAAATATATATATGATAACACCAAAAATATTTAAACAAAAGTTAGTCACATATTTCTGCACAAATTAATTGCTGATATATTTAACCACCGTAAAAACTTCACCGGCTGGGGAATATTTTAATTTTTTTAACTCTAGAATAATGAACGCAGTATAATCACAACAATAAGCAAAACAGCTGATTTATCGTTGCCTCTTGTTCAGTTCTAATTCCAAATTAAACTTTTATAGAGTTGTGAAATTTGTGCTTAAAAGTATAGTTAACTGCAAATAATAAAGATATGTATAGATATTTTATATCTAAAGTATTATTTTACAACTTTATTATCTAAACTGTTAAGGATAATCAAAAAACGCATTAAAAATCTGACAATGTTGTAAAACTACATTCGAACTCAAATTCGATTTCGAACAAAATTCTGGAGAAATTGCTGTTCCTGGGAGATTGCTGATACCAAAAAATTTTACCTGGGAACAAAAAAATCCGAGGAAACAGAATATTACCCAAGTATTCACGATAAGGTTGAATGTGCATTGGTGCAGCCATTGGTTTTCAATGACGATCTGAAAAGCTCTACGTCAACGGCGAGATAAGATAGTATATATCAGGGATGATTTTTGAAAATATATATATTGTAACATATCGTAAAAAAAATTGTACTAAATTGAGCCAACTTGTATTTTTTCATAAATTTATATGTTATTAATTTACAAATACGAAGATCATAGAAATTTTGCAATATATTTCGCCTAAAATACATGTGTTTCAAATAAAAATATATGTTTTTAAATTATTTAAGAAATAGAGACTCGAAATATCCTCTATTTTAATTGATTAGTTAAAATTCAATTATTCATGGTTTACTAAAAGTTGAACGTTTTTTTTACCAAATTTTCAAGAAAATTTGACTTTGATTTGGAATATCTTCCCAACTATTAAAGATAGCGGATTGCGGGTTAGTTTGTTTGTTACATACATTTATACGCGTTAATCCGTGTATAGACTATTTAATAGTATTTAAGGATATAATGCTCAAAAAAGGATTATTTTTGAAAAACCTATATTTTCGCACATGTTATTACTAATTATGACCCATAACGGTGGACAAATTATATGAAATTTGTATGGGTTATTTTAGTGGCTAAAGTTAATAGTTTGAGCAAAAAAAAAAGAAAGAAAGTTATTTCCAAATGAAATATTTTCAAAAAATCGCACAAAAAAAAATGAAACCGCAATATTTAAAAAAAACCTGCCTACGATTTTTTTTATTTTAGTCTTAAAATACTCGGGGCAGATCTCCGAAACATATTCTTAAAACATTTAAGTTCTCCCACGAATTTTGGGTTGAAAGTGTTCCAGGCTAGGCGTGTGCAGCCTACTGAATGCAACCATGTTTCGTAAATTCACCCTTTTCTTTTTTCAACTTACATTCGCAGAGAGCAATTTTTTAATAATGGCTTATGGTTTTGTTTGTTTGCTTTTATGTTCGTTCAGTTTGAAATTCAGATAGTTCAGTTATGAAAATTTTCATTTAATTCAAAATGGCTGTGAGACGAAGTTGGTGTTCGTGGTATTACAAATTAGTTTGTAAGTATTATAATATTTATGTTGAATATATATATATATATATATATATATATATATATATATATATATATATATATATATATATATATAATTTAATTATATTTAGAATAATGTGGACATTTTTCGCAAAAGTTAAACATCGCTGAAAAATCAAAAAATGCCTGTAGGAAAGAAATGTCTAGATGCCATTTAAGCTACCGGCCTTTATCGCTGCTGATGGTGGTTGCAAGCAGTTGTGCTTTCGACGTTTTTGTCGAATTAATTTGTAAGTAATTGTATATTTTTAATTATATTTTAACACATTTACTGTTTAGGGCAAGAGTGTGGATAATGAGGACAATGGCCGTAGCATATGAAGTGTGATAATGTCGCATTGCTCGTATTATTGTTAAATGCCATTCCTTGACGTTTCACACCGCGAACAGATCGCACGCGCTCGAATATTTTTGTTGCAGATTGTGTTAATGAACTCATGGTAGGTTTTGCAACCTTTTAAATAATTATTTTACGTTGATAAATTACTTTTCAGATGAAATCAATTTCCATTGCTATGAGTGCGCATATTGTGGACGATGTCGATTTGTGCAGCCAAGCGGTTTATAAAACCACTGTTATTTCAGCGGCAAATCTGTGCGCTCTCCAATCGCCGTCTGTTGTCAGCCACATGCAACCGTTGGCTGCCTTACATATGCATTGAAGTTGTCTTGATGCCGCTGAGGTAGCCGTCCTTGTGTCCTGGTCCCCGTAACAAGTGGTGGGTGTGGTGCATTATTGCGCGTAATGTGCTGTGCCCATCGGTGGTGGCTGTTAATCGCGCGACATGTCCGCCGCGAACAACTGCGACAGATCTACAGAGGAGCGTGATCCGCCGTATCTGTAGTATTTTCTACATTAATATTGCCGATTGTTATTTATAAAATTATTAATTGTAAATTCTTAATACAAATAATAAAAACAAAAAAAAACATAACCTGTGAATTTGTTGTCTTTGTAATTTCCTCATTACTCAGAGTTTAACTCAGAGTTGGCGTGCGAATCTGACATTCTATTCTGATAAATTTACGTCAGAATATTGAAAGGGAGGAGAGAGAGCCGAAATAAAAAAAATAGAATTTTGTGAGAAACTCGGTCAGAAAGAGAACGTAAAATTGCATTGGATTTCTATGTACAGATTATGTGTCAGCCGAACCTATTTCGCTCCGATTTCTGAGCAGGGTTCTGACAAAGAAGTACTAATGCTCCTACTTTTTTTTAATGGAAAGAGGAGTTATTTCCATCTGAACGAGTCACTGGGTTTTCTTTTGAGTTTGCTGGCGTCGCAGCCGTAAACATTTATTATGTGGAAGTGGAATTATTCAGATAGAAGTTAAAAGAGAAAAGCAGTTCACAAAACTTGAGCTCTGCGCCAATTAGTTGCAACAAAACTATCGAAATTCATAGCTTAATAAAATTGAATTGAGTCCAAAAATAAACAAGAAATCTTCACAATATTTCATTTGAAAATATCTCTGTTGACTATGTATTGTTCGATTCATTTTCCATATTACCAATGTTTAAATTTATTTGGCAAAAGTGGCAGAGAAACAACATGTATTAAAACTTTATGTCAAATACATACTCTACGATACATGCGAGATTCGACGCAATAATGATAGTGATTAATATATTTTTATAATTCTACACAGATAGAAATACATACAACAAATTAACAGGAAATGGTCGGATTTCGATCGCGTAAGCCCTATTAGAGCAAACATGGTCATTGCCTTCTCATGCCCTTATCATGCTCACCATTCCAGGGTTTACATTATCGATACAGTAAATGGTCCTGATCAAAGCAACATTCGTTGTTCCTCATAAGAAGATTTCCATCGGGTAATGATCGGGATTTTATCAGAAAAGCCCTAAATATGTCTTAATAAACGAGAAAACTTGTTCGATCCGAACAAGCAGCTACGTCCCACCAAATCGTTTCCGTCGGCGTGCGCGCTCTTCTCCTTTCTGCTGTTGCTCGATGAATCAACAAACATTTAGGACAATAAAGCCATCATTTAGTTAGAGAATTATCTGCAAAAGTGGCCGACAACAATACAGATGGCTGCTAACGGTTCTCACGTTGTAGCAATGTTGTGGGATAGTTTTACAGATAGTTGCAGATTATGCTGTCACAGGCTGTTCCTTCCTTGAAAGTTTCTGTGCAAACTGACCTCAGTTTTTTTTTTCTTTTATCGTGCCAATATCGTCTATAACCATCCGGACCATCTAATGTAATTTTTTTTTCGTCACTAAAGATAACTTTCTTCCATTCATCGTTCCATGATAAATGTGACATCGCAAAGTCATAACGAGCTTTCAGGTGACGTTTTTGTAATGCAGGTTTTCCTTTATTTTTAATCCAGATAAGATTATCTGAGTTATGTAAAATTAAACTTACACGTGTTGTGGAAACATCTAAAAGTAATTCACGTCGAGTTTCGGAAGAGTTATAATTGGTGGTCGACCCGGTCTTTTTATTTATGCATAAAGTGGTCCTAATTTAATTACGTTAGCAACGCCAATATGTGATCTATTGAGTCTTCTAGCAATAGCACGATTGGATAACCCGCACTCGTTATAAGCCATGATTTTTCCAATCTCTTCCATGGAGAATGTTTTACCATGAGAATTACTGCAGGAAATATTATTAAATAGAAATTAATATCGTGGATTATAATATACTAGACAAAGAATACTTACTAATTTTAGTTTCTATTTTTTTTTAATATTTACACAGAAAATTGTGCAATTAAATAAAAATTACCAATTGGAAGTATATTTTTTTCCATCCACACGATTAGTTAATTGCACATAAATGAAAAAACCAAGCATTAATGTCAATATATTATATGTAACGGTTCTTACTTTGACAATGTCTATAATAAAAAATACCAATTGTTGAAATTCTTTGTGGCATACAATTTATACTACACTTTTTCTTGTTGGTAGTATACTTATTTCTATGAGTGTATGTGTGGTTACCATACAATGTGGCATATCGGACACCAGGGTATACGAATCCTGAAAATAACTACAAATGGGTAGGTGTAGCGAATTTCGATTTTTTTTTGGGAACCACAAGTCGTTTCGCTTGAAAACATTATTTTCATGCACTCAGAATAAAATGTACCATTAAGTACTTTATGGTACGACCATTGATCTTATGGTTCATGTATTAATAGTTTTTTCTTTTTAAATCAAAAGTTTTCTAATTAATTCAATAGTATTTGAAAAATTCAGTACCATAAATTTAAATATTTCAATATTATTATTTTAAATAGAATAAATACATTTGTTTTAATGGTTTCCTCCTATAATAATAAACGTGGTGTAAAAAAAACATAAAAACGAATGCAAACATGTTCGTTTTGTACGTCATTCTGCGTGGTTACTCAAAATGGTCGCATGTAATTTTTTGTTACAATCCACATTGTTAATCGCGACATTGGTAAGTGCTCAATGTATTTAATGTAAATAAATTATATTTATATATTTATTTATATTTTTATTTATTACAGAAAATAAATAATACATCGAACTTCTATTAGGGCAACGGACTCAAAAATAACTGCAGACTCAAGTACTACAATCAATTATTGGAAACCAAAGCAAACATTAAATGTGTTATAACCTTTTGCTGCAAGAAGTATCTTTTTATGTGTGTGTTGTAAAACTGAATATCAATTTCGACATTTAAATAAAATAATATATACAATAAATTAACTAAAATACATTTTTGCATAAATAAATTATTATGAAAATGTAATTCGACTATACCATAAAATTAATAATACGTATCATTAAATTTTTATAGGTCTTTCTTATTGACATTACAATATCACATTATAAAATTTATGGTACAACCACACATTGTATTAAGAGTTTCAATAATACTGAACTGATGGGACGCATCCTATTGACCAATTTTAATGGTATAAATTATTGTTTTTCTATTGAAATACTATCAATTTACCATGATTTTTTTCTGGGTGTGTATCTGAACATTCATGTATAAGTCAGTATATATTTCACCAAAAAAGTTTACCTAAATCACGTATACAGTAAAATTGATCTGTAGCTGTAAATTTTATATGAGGTATTGGAATATAAGTGGTCGGATCACAGGTCACAATTGCCCGATCTCACCGTACAGCGTAGGTATATAAGTAATCTAAATTATGAGTTTTATTCATCTAACTCTTCGATTTTTTAAGTAGTAGGGATTTCAACAGACAGACAGACGGACAGACTCAGGAGGTCATGCTGATTAAGAATTTATATACTTTTCCATACCGTTTCCATATACTTTTCCTTCTGGGTGTTACAAACGGCGTACCAAACTGAATATACCCTTTCACTCTTAGGGCCGTTTTCACAATATCCAGTTAAGTGTTTCAATTCCACATATTCTATGGGTAACTCTAAGTTAAAGTGGTAGTTAGTGCTTAACCGAAGATTGTGAAACCGACCCTTAGTGTAGGGTATAAAAAAAATAATTATAAGAAAATGATTAATGGTTATCCAGAGCATAGTCCAAACTAACTACCAAAACTAAATAACTTATTACAACTGACTTATCAAATAAATTGTTGTTTATAGCTGGCATATTTATGGTAAACATAATAATCTATGAATACTAATCTATAAAATACTGATATATCAGCTATTCCATCTGATATTTAAGTTTCAGTTATTTAAATTAAAAACTTTTTTCTTCATTTTGATCTTGGGGAATATCTTGGGAAAGTAATAAAAATAAATAAAAAGTAATAAATGTTTGACAAGTATTTCACATGTTGTCGTTTTCTTTAAATACAAATATTTTTTTATTTAAATTTGAATTAAATAGTTTTTATAGAATTGTATTCCCTTTAAACATGTTTTATTATATATAATTTTAAAAATATATTTAATTATAAATTAAATACGTACTTTTTTGTATACAATGTTTTGTATTACAAAAGTTTTTAAATCTATATTAAAAAATTATACCCTACACCTATGAGGTACAGGGTATATTAACTTTGTGCATATATTGTAACGCCCCTTAGGAGGCGTCTCCGGTATGGAAAAGTATATATATTCTTGATCAGCATCACTACCCGAGTCCGTTTAGCCATGTCCGTATGTCTGTCTGTCTGTCCGTCTTGCTGTCCGAATACAGAATAACTTGAGAAATACTGATCAGAATGCGATGAAATTTCGTCTCAATATATTTTAGCCAAAAGTAGGAACTGAGTTTGAAAATGAGCCAAATCGGTCAACGGACACGCCCACCTACCATACAAGTCACGTTTATATAACTTTTCCGGAACTAATACCTCGAAAAGTATTCAAGGTATAGTTATAAAATTTAAAACGTATTATTAGAATTCACCTAAAAATATGTGGTCCAAAAATGGGCGTGATTCGGGTTTTCATAGTGGAAATTTGATCCGTAAATTATTAAAATCAAATCTATGAAAGATTAGCCTTTTAAAATTTTAAATATAGGCGTGGTCCGCCCAATTATATTTTTAAAATTTATTTTTTTTACACTTTTATATACATTTTTTAATTTATGGGGATATAAGACGTAAATTTCTGATATGTGAATAATATTCTGAGGGTGGGGAGGTTCAGCATAATTAAAAACTTTAAAATTAAGGTATGCAATTAAATATCCCACATTAATATCCCCACCAAAGGTGTAGGGTATTCCATAGTCGGGCCCGACCGACTATAAAAATCCGCCCCATGTCACCTAACTTTCCCAACTCGTTTTAATTTTCAATTTATCAGTGTTAATGAATATTCTAATAAAAAATATAAATTGATTTCCGTATATAATAAAAAAAATAACCTAGGGCGGAATAAAGAAAATTCCAAAAATGCCCATTCCTAATTCCGCCCTATTTATTTAAAGCTAAAAATAACTTAATTGATATTGATTACTAATTTAAATTGTAGCAAAAGACCATCGCTATTAAATTGCGCAATGTATAATTTAAAATAGATTTAAGCAATATATATTTGTATATATTTTTTTAATTTTAGGCTTAAATGTTATTTTCAAGGATATTCGACAAAAATTCAAAAACGTGTTTTTAGGAATAGTCTTGCTCAGTAGTAGTCGTTAGATGCAAAGTCAACTAAATATTTCTTAAATCTAAAATGTGTATAGAATCCCACATATCAAGTGTTGTATCACTTTTCAAAATACTTATAAGGGTTCCTATGATTAAAAATAGAGCGAATTATTTGAATTGTTACGATTTTTTTCGAAATTTTTTTAATGTGAGTAGTATGTCGTAAAAAGACTTCTTTAATCAATAATATGAATTCCAAAATATTTCATTCCATCTGTAGTTGCCTCAGAATTGTTGCATTATAATTGTTGAATGCAAATTGTGCTAAATAAAAGATATGTATTCCACGAAAAAAAAGTTTTTATTTTTTAACTGCATTTTTGAAAGGAAAAATTCATAAAATGAGTTATAATTCATAAAATGAGTTAATCTTAGAGCTGCATTAAAAGAATTTCAATATTCCTTTCACCGGAACGTTGAAAAATTTCCTTAAAAATGCTATCCATACCCCGCTGAAAATAATAGACAAAATAACAACAAAAAAATCAGCAGGACACCATCTGACTATAATTTTTTCAACTTTGAATAAAATTGGAGATATATTTTTAGGTACACATGAGAAATAATGTCCCATATCAAACAGAATTCGATTTGTTATTTTAATCACATATTTGCAGCCAATTTTAGTTGTTGTGAGAAGGGTTTTTCCCAACCTTGTACTAAATGTGATCTGAAAGGGAAACAATGAGAAACAACTTACTAATACCTCTTTGAAATTAAAATATTACAATTTAAATATGGTTTTAATACTCATATATTAAATTATGATTTGAACCCAAACTAAATCATTTACATAAAAATGCATATACAAATAATTTTATTTTTATATAATAATCGAGTTTTAGCTAATACAGCTAGCTTGCACTTTCACAAAATAATGCTGCAAAATATTTACCCACTAAATCGTGCATTTGTTACATTATAGTTTTTACATTATAGTTTTTGTGTACATTTGAGTTGATTTTTTGACAGATATATATTATACTGTGTACAATTATTAACTAAATTACATATTCGATTGAAGGGTGAAGCAGCAACATAATTAGTTAAGGTACATAAAAAAGAACATCACGATGTCTGCTACTTCTACGATTATGGTTAAAACTAATATAGTTAAGAAGCTCGGGTGAATCAAGTCTACCGGTTATTAATTGATGTATGTAAATGATATCGGCAATCTGTCTGCGCTCGTCAAGAGTCTTTAAATTTAGTAGTTTCAGGCGATCTACGTATGGAGGAAGATGTAAGTTATCCATCCAATTTAAACCCTTGAGAGCGAAACGTACGAAGTTTTTCTGTATCCTTTCGATTTGGTCATTATGTACCTTGTTGAAAGGAGACCATACTTGACTTGCATATTCCAATTGTGAACGAACCAGAGTGCAATATAGAGTCAAAGTTGTAAGGGGACTATTAAATTCTCCATCGTTTGATAAAACCAAGTGGCTTATATATTTTCAATATGTAAATTAAACGATATACTTGTATCGACAAACACACCAAGATCTTTCACCATGTGTAGCCGATTTAATATTTTCTCTTTTAGTGATTAGTTGTATTCTAGTTTATTTCTTTTGCGAGAAAATATCATGGCTTGACTGGATTAGCATCAAGTTATTCTTATATTACCACGTTTCAAATGATTTTAAATCTGACTGAAGTATATGAACGTCATATCATCGGCAAAAAATAATAAATGTGAGTACTTAATGTTGTATATCACATCATTAATAGCCAGTATAAATAACAGTGGACCAAGATGACTACCCTGGGGTACCCCAGATGTTGCAATAAATCGTGAAGATAAATTATTTCTGAAGCGTATTTGATATGACCGATAAGATATATAGGATCCTATCCACCTAACAAAGATTTCGGGAAATCCCAGTACCTTTAGTTTGAATAGAATTAAGTAATGAGGAAGTTTATCGAAAACTTTACTGAAATCTGTGTAAATGCAGTCAACTTGTTTTCCTGATTCTATTGAACTTATTGCAAATGAAGTGAAGTCTAATAGATTAGATTCAGTGGATCTTTCGGTAACAATTCCGTGCTGACTTGAGGTAATTACATCTCTACAGTGGTTTTAAACTTGATCATATACAATACGTTCAAACAATTTCGGTATTGATGCCAATTTAGCGATGGGTCATAGTTATTTACATCATTTTTACACCCCTTTTTAAAAATTGGGCTTATAAATGAGTTTTTCAAAATATTGGTAAATTATTTTCATTTATTGATTTATTAAATATAGAACAAAGTGGTTTACATAACGAAGTACCACATTTCTTTATAACTGTTGCCGGGATACCGTCTGGTCCAGAACTAAAATCATCATCAATCGTCGAAATATATTGCAAAATCTGCTCCGGAGAAAATGATATAGAAACTAATGAAGTTTTAGGAGCAGAATGCATGTAATCAAAATAATTAACATCGGTTATAAAAGTATCATTAGAGAATGATTGTTTAAACAGGCTTGCAAATAGGCCACATATGACATTAGGGTCGCTAGTGAATCCATCATTATTTTTAAAAGAAGCAGGAAAACCATCGCTCTTTTTTTTAGTATTGATGAAACCCCAGAACTTCTTAGGATCTGATAAAATTTGTATCTTCATTTTATCAATATACTCAGTTTAAAGAATTTTAGATCTAGACTGGAATTCCAGAAACATTTTGTTATATGTTTCTAGGTCACTTGGGTATTGACTGCTAACATATCTATTCCATTCTCTATTCCTAGTGTTACGTAGCATTTTCAAATCCTTAGTGTACCAGGGATACGATGAGATCTTAGTGAACTTAAGGCTTTATGGTACAGATAGTGCTATGCAGGAAAAGACTTCATGGTAGAAATAGTTTATGGCAACATCAAGTTCATTATCATTAATATAGTCTGATATTAAATAAATTTTAGCAGACAACAATTCATTTAACAATGAAAAGTTGGCTTTTTTTAAATAAAATTCATAAGCCTTGTCTGCAGATTTACTATTAATGATATTCATCAATGTCCATTAGAACATTCGTCGAATTTGTAACTACAACATTGTTACTATCTGTAGTAAATACTAAGTAAGTCAAGTTGTCGTTCTAGTACAATTAGTAATACAACTTATTTGTTGTAAGTCAGATGATATAGTGTCAACAAAAATCTGTTCTGGTCGAGATTTAGAGTTAGACGCAATATGTGTCGAAATATGTGTCGTCGTAAGAGTTATTCCATATTAAATCTGGTAAATTAAAATCGCATTAAAGTATAATATCATCAGAACTGTTAAGCATTTCCAATACAAAATCTATGAACTTAGATAAGGTCTCATAGATTTCTACGCTACTTTTCGGAGGAATGTAAGCGTTTAAGACATATACACAGGAATTGTGAAGTACAATCCTAACACAAATAAGCTCTAATGAAGCAGCAATTGGAATTTCTAATAAGGAACTTATTAAATTGTGCCTTATTGCTATTAATATACCACCACCGACTGGAGATTAAACTTATTTAATGGCTTAAAAAGTTTGGAATAATTATCAAGTTTGTTTGGCTGTGCTGCGTTTTAAAAAATTGCAATTTACGGTTTCAACATTTTGGCGACGAGGATTGAGGAAATTATCAACGGTCATTAATAACCTCAAACAATCAGTATGGATTCTGAAACTTTGAATAAAATACTCCAAGAACTCCATATGACAAATCAATTTTTGTCAAAAGTGGTAAAGGAAAACAGAGAGTTTTTGGAGATAGCTATGAAGGACAGGAAAATTGGTGGAGAGACACAAGGAACGTCGGTCCCAAATTTTCGTGACTTCTACCAATCAAATGACAAATGGAGCAAAGGCACTTTTTTTTGAACAAAGTTATATAACTTCAAAACAAATTGGTAGATTTCGTTGATATAATTATGCGAAAATGTATACTATTGATTAACAAAAAAATTGTAGAAGTATTTAAACTTCGAGATTTTTTTGTAAATTTTTGACATGTGATTTTTCAAAATCTACAGATAAATCGGTATGATTTATTTTTTTATTTTTGACCACATTAATAATGTTCTGAAATAAGTTAAAGTGAATGAAGGATATCAGTTGCAGTCCTTGGAATAAATTTACAAAACAGACACAAATGTATGGAATTATAAAAATATGGTAATTTTTGCCAAGTAATTTCTCCTAATCCGGGAACGATATAGGGATGATATTTTTTTATTTTTTACCACATTGATTGTTGATTACAAAAAATTTAGTGCTAACGAAAAAAATCTATAGGTTTAATTGATATAAAGTTATTAACAATTAATAATGTTCTGAAATAAGTTAAAGTGAATGAAGGATATCAGTTGCAGTCCTTGCAATAAATTTACAAAACAGACACAAATGTATGGAATTATAAAAAAAAAATTTTAATTTTTGCCAAGTAATTTCTCCTAATCCGGGAACGATATAGGGATGATATTTTTTTATTTTTTACCACATTGATTGTTGATTACAAAAAAATTAGTGCGAACGAAAAAAATCTATAGGTTTAATTGATATAAAGTTATTAACTTGACATAATATAACTCAAATGGAAATTTTTAACGTGAAATTTTACGAAATGTGGTTGAATTAATGGAATTTTGGTATTTTTATATTTTTGTACACACTATGGATATAAATTTGTTTGAATATAAACTATGTATTATGGTGATTCAAAATTGGATCGACTTTTTATTTTCCTACGAGATCACTCACCATACAATCAGAAAAGTTGAAAAAGACACACACGTGCCTTTTTTACCAAAATCGATTGATGTTTAGAGGTCGCGCACTTTGATTTTCTTTTTTTTTTTGGCGATCTGAAAAACGTAAGTTGGCTTCATGGGAAAAGTTGAATATCTCCCAAATTTTATCGAGTAAATTCACAAAATGTTGGTAAAAGTGCTCCAATATAATGCAGTTTCTAAAACTGTTGCTAAAATTATTTAACATCGACTTATTAATGCACAAACTAATTTTAAATTCATGAATTAGTTTCAGTTAATAAAAAAAATCCGCTAATCATTTCGTATCCGCTACACCCAATAATTGTTTCTTAGATATTCAATGTATCTAATAAATATAATTTAATCGCGGCCCTAGGCAAAACATAGCGGTAAATATCGTTTACATTCAGAAATTCGTATAAAACGGAAGTTTTCAGAAAATGAATTATTTATAACTTTAGTATTGGGAGTAGAATTTCCAAAATTTTAAATATCGTCGAAAGAAATCCTCGTATTCTTGTCACAAAAAAAAATATAAAACACATAATCGGCAAAGGTATACCGTAGTTATAGGTGATTACATAGTCAAAAAATGCATTATTTTCATACATTTTTACTTTAAATATAATTGCTCAACAGATCAAAAATAATATTTTATAATAGTAAAATGCTTTATTTTTTGACATATATAATAAAAAAATCTTATGTTAGGGAAACAGCCGAGTTAGAGTCGATTATCCAATATTCAATAACACTACTCAACAAAGCGAGAAATAAAATAAAACGGAAACTATCAACAACCCATATTTTAAAATCCAGTAAATATAGAAAAAAGTTTATAATTTTAGTTTGGACAATGCTCTTGATAACCATATGTCATTATCTTATTTATAATTGATCCGAAATTTTAAAAAATCATCCAAAAGTAGTCTTTAAAATAAAAAATATCGAGTTTTTTGTATATTAAAATTAGTTTTCGTGATACTGTTAAATTAACAGTACATACATTTCATCGCAATTTTAATTTAACAAGACATCGAGTTATTCTATCAAGTTTTCCAATATAAATATAACATTATACAATTGTTACATTAACAATACAGCATGTTGAATCAAACAGATATTCCATGTTCAGTTAACAATTTTTACTATTAATAATTAACATTATGAATAATAATAATAATTACTTTTTTTTTAATTATTGGTAGCGCTGTATTTATCTGTTTGAAACAAAAAAAACATAAATCCGTTTTCAGCATACACGATTTTTATTGTATTAAAGTTTGGGATATTTTTACTCGAATTTTCTTGAATAATCGAATCTAATTTGTGTGTTTTCTAACCAAATGTAATAAAATATATTTTATTAAATCGGTAATAAATAAAACATTTCACGATCGTACAATTATATACTTGATCTGTTGAGTACATATTTTTAAATTAAAAATGTATGAAAAAATGCATTTTTCTGCTATATAATCACCTATAACTACTGTATACCTTTACCGATTATATGTTTTATATTTTTTTGTGACAAGATTACGACGATTTCTTTCGACTATAATTAACATTTTGGAAATCCTAATCCCAATACTAAAGTTATAAATAATACATTCTCTGATATTTTCATATATTCACCGATATTTACCAATACATTTTGCCTAGGCCCGCGATTAAATTATATTTATTAGATACATTGAATATCTAAGAAACAATTATTGGGTGTAGCGGATACTAACTGATTAGCGGAATATTTTAATTAACTGAAATTAATTCATGAATTTATAATTAGTTACTGTATTAATAAATGGATATTAAAAAAATTAACAACTTTTTTTGAAACTGCATTATATTGGAGCACTTTTACCAAAATTTTGTGAATTTACTCCCTAAACTTTGGGAGATATTCAACCTTTCCATGAAGAAAACTTACGTTTTTCAGATCGCCAAAAACAGAAAATCCAAGTGCGCGACCTCTAAACATCAATCGATTTTGGAAAAAAATGTACGTGTGTGTCTTTTTCAACTTTTCTGATCCTATGGTGAGCGACCCCAATTACTTTACTTTTTTTGCTTTGCTTCTTTCTATACGTCGTGGATGTTGAGTTATGATATGATACTCTAAACACTTAAAATCAAATTTTTAAATTTCTGACGAAAATGGTAGTATTTCACTACAATTTTCTTGTAAATCGGAGCCAACCGGAAGCTCATCTTTTCAGAAGTTGTATTTTGTAGAAGCCTTAATACAGTAATGTTGTAATATGTATTTTTATATATTTATGTATGGAAAGCAATTTTGTTCATATATTTGAATGCTCATGTCTCTTAAACTAATGATGTTATAAGAAAAATGGTTACAGTGTATTCTTAGTGGTTTTTTATTTATGTAATATTGAAAAAAAAGTAGGAATGAAATTTTAAAAAAATATCGTATTGATCACAAATTTTATCATTTTGTTCACTGTGCGTCGATTGGGTGGCCGAGCTACGCGGCGCTGCTAGAGACTGTTTGTTTGAATCTTCAAAGCATCGATGTGGTGAATCATATATAGATAGAAAAATTAGCGATATGACAGTAATTCATACGCAGCATGAAAAACACGAACGGCGCACATTGTGAGATTTTTCACTATTTAGCTGGACAAAAGTCTAAGTCACTGGTTCCCAATATCAGAATTTGATATTTTTTGTAAGGATTCAAAAATGTTGTTTTTATTCTGCATTGTTAAAACTTTATTTAATATTGAATTTTAATAAATTATGCAAAACAAATATTTATAAATCCGATTTTTGGAAAATTTTTGGGGTTTGAAATAACAACACTTCTGTCATTAAACCAGCTTTTTTAACTTAAGCGGGTTTAATGATTTATATATGAACTATGAACTTTATAAATGGACTAAATCTGGACATTTTTATTGAAGTTATTCTCTCTCGTTTTAGCATTAAAAAGTTTGCAAACTTATGTATTGTTAGCCAAATATCAAAAATTTGCTAACAAAAGACTGACGAAGTCATTGTAGTAATTAAAAAAAGTGTATGGGTGTTGCAAATATGTGAATTTTGTTTTCCTAAAAGTGAAAATGTTCTTTGTTATTGTGAATGTAATCAAATATCGGAATAAAGTGGAATAAGAAAGAAAACTTCTACAGAAATTTACTTTTTTTCCGATATACTTACAATTAAAACTATTATTTTCAATTCGAATAATAAAATATTAAAGGGATTCATATCAACCACTTAAATCTCTTAAATAATGGAAACTTCGTAAATGGTAGAAATTTACGCAAAATGTGTATTTACGTGTAACTCATAAATTTATTTGTCGATTTTTATGTGGAAATAACGTTAATATATTTTCATAAATATTTTGCTCTATATTTTCGTTATGCCCGATTTACATTGTATCTTCTGGGAGTCTCACTGTATCTCCTAGGGTTGTATTTTTTTAAAATGTCATATAAAAATTATATTTTTTTTGAAAAAATGAACCCCTAGGAGATACAGTGAGACCCACAGAATATACAATGCAAATCGGGCATTAGTTGCCAATAAAAAAAATTGTAGTAAATGTTTCTTTCTTAGATTGTGTTGTGTTTACTACATTATATTTGATTTAATTAAAAATTAATGTAAATTAACAAGTAACAATTTACTGGAGAGCACCATTTTCTAGCTAGTTCTCAGTCAGAGAATGACGTGGCAGAACTGGATAGAAAAATTTGCGCATTACTAGCTACTGTCTGGTGGGATTGTGTTGGGGCTGTAAAGAGGCAAAACTAGTTAGGAAAACGTTTTGCAAACCAGCTAATTTCTAGACTGGTTATAATGAGGCTAAACTGGCCAGAAAAAGTCTTGTAAACTAGCTACTTTCGTGACTGGCTATGATGAGGCTCAACTGGCCAGGAAATCATTTTGAAAACTAGCTTCTTTCTAGACAGTCTATAATGAGTCTAAACTGGCATGAAATAATAAAAAGAGTGATCAATTCAAGAAGTTTTATTGCAAAAATTCTTTTTAGTAAAAATCACTCTTACATGAAAATATATATTTGTTTTATTAATTATTGAATTTTTTGCAAGTTTGCAACTCTACTCAACACTGTTTTAGTAATGTTTGTGTATTTTTTGCCGCGTTTTTTCAGAATATCAAATGTTATTTATATTTCTTGATCAACGCAATATTTTAAAGTTTATTAAAAGTTTTTTTTTTCAAACGCAGTGTTATGTCAATGCTAAATCATAAACAAATATGAGGCTGGAGTAACCGACTCAAATTTGCAACATGATACCAAATCACATCTGAGATGTCATAGACGGTCCGTCGTTTTGGGGAAACAAGTGATAATCAATTGAAGGGATCTTCCTATCTTTCGCAGTCAAACTT
The DNA here is from genome assembly GCA_951804985.1 of Dryomyza anilis. Taxonomy (NCBI): domain Eukaryota; kingdom Metazoa; phylum Arthropoda; class Insecta; order Diptera; family Dryomyzidae; genus Dryomyza; species Dryomyza anilis. Next base: position 59,604,283 of record OX638131.1, read on the forward strand.
TCGCAGTCAAACTTCGCAGTCAAACTTAAGATGGAGCACAACGGAACTCCGCTAAGTTCCCCAGCTGATATAAGTTGATGGCACTGAGGAGCTGTGTAAAAGTGGCGGTAGTAGCGACAATGTACTTGTGCAGCATCACTTAAATTTTATGGCAGCTTGTGAAAAAAGATCTTATTTTTGTATTATTTTTGCTAATTTATTTGTGATGTTATATGTTATCTAGTAATTGACCAGTTTTCATAATAAATAACTATCAAGAAACTGTGTAGTTTAACTATCCAATCTCCACCTGGAACCTGCGTGACACCACTGGCAAGTTACTAGTCAGTTTTCTGGCTAGAAACTAGTATGGCTACTAATAAAACTGGCTAGTTTATGGCGTTATTGGTTGGCATTGTTACTTGGGTTATTATGTTACCTTTTTTCAAGAAATTTTAAATGTTTTTTTAACAACAAAATATGTTTGTATACATTTTATTAAGTTTACTTGTTATTGGGACAATTAACTATCATTCCTTATTAAAATATTTTTCAAAATAAAAAAATTAAAAATTAACTTTTGTCTAGCTACCCAGCAAGACATGCCTTACCGAAACTCCAACACATAGACAAAACCATATTTTCTCACTCATACATAACTAATTTGAAATACATCCCTAAAGGACCAATGATGAATAAATTACCCATAATTTTACTAGTAATAAAAACTAATATATTTTGCACGTTGGTTTGCCACCATTTTTTATTTGTAGGTTATTCTTTACGTTTGAACAGCCGTTATAACAGTTTATATTACTTAAAATATTTCGTAAATTTGCCAGTAATTTAATCGTCACTTATTACCAAAAGTACAGTGACAAACATATATTCAATTGTATCTCATTGTAAGTGAGTGAGAAAGAGATAAAAATCACACGCACACAAAAGTTTCGGTCAATTATATCCCGACGCTATTAACAATGTTATGGAAACTTTTACTGAAACTTTCAGTTTTGGTACTTGTAATATTACTGCTCATATGACCGGTAGTGTTCTTGCTGGGTAGATAGTGAAAACCTCACACTGTGCGGCGGCCTTGTTAAAAACCAACATTGGAAGAGTTTTAAAAATCGCTACAATTTTCGAGTCAAAAATGAAAACTTGTTCGGAAATGGAACACACAGAATCTAAAGCAGGGTTCGAAGATGTTTTTTTCTCATCGCTTAATTTACATTCCTCACTTAAGATGAGAATTTTTTGCTTACTATGAATATCTTTTTTCATCATTGATAAAAATAAATATATCGCTCAATAATCGAATAATTCTCATTTTCAAAAGTACTCATCATTAATGATGAAAATAATTTTTATTTTCAATTTTTCTCATTATCGAATGATGAGAAAAAAACAGAACTTTGCGAATTCAGATTATTTGAAGACGAATAAATGATGAGGAAAGAGATGAGAAAATGAGGCGATAAGGCGAACAACAAAAAAAAAATCCCGTTTTTTTTTTTGTTAAGATTTTTCATCTATATTTTATTATTAAAATATATGTCAATACATATGGAAGATAAAGATTTTGTTTGTAATTTTAACCAAAAATCGCGCGATTTTTCTTAAAAATTTCCATATTTAAAAAAATTTTTATATTTTAAAAATTTTCATATTTTTTATCATTTAATATTTTTATATAAATTAAAATTTATAATTTTATTATAATATAATTAAAAGCATAACTTTTTAATTCAAAATGAAATTTTTATTCGAAAATTACAAATAGTTGGAAAAATAAAATTTCGGGTAATCTCGCTCTCCGATGCGGTCATAATCCCATATTTTACCACAAAATAAAGGGACATAATACCAATTGGGTTCCCATACAAGGCGGACGTACCTCCAAATTCCAAATTTGGAAGTAAGGCTGCCTTGAATGGGTATTAGTCAAATGTCAAAATAACTCAACAGTTTTTCTGCAAAAGTCCAAGAACTCAGAATGTTTTCTATCAGTCAACTGTAATAATCTCAATTTCATTACTGTTGTAACTATCTGCACATATGTCATATTAAAAAAATATTGTTACGAAAATTCAGTTTACGGAAAACTGTTCTACGAGTTCGTATCGCTGGATTGTGTACAAAATAAAAACGCACTTATTATTAGTTTTAACTAGTATTATTTCAACTAGTATTAATTAAATTTATTTATTTAAATAACAACTTAAAGAATAATCAGTTATATCAACTCCTGAATTACAACAATTTAGCTTTACAATGTTCACTCACGAGACGCACTAGTTCACTATTAAATCACAACTGAAGTGCTGTACCTCTGATGCGGCTCCCTTATATACTGCATGCATCAGTTCGACACGTTTCGACATGCTTCGACTTGTTTCGAGAACCTTCTACTCGTTTCGTGAATGACGCATGCTATTGGCATCTCATTCGCACCCATGTGTTTTAATGCGCTGATCTTCCATCTCTTTCTCGCACACTGCCTCAGTGCGCTGAATGATCTTTCGTCTCTTTCTAACACATGCTTAGTGCGCTGAATTGTCTTGCGTCTCATTAATTCATGTTGATTACTTGCACTATGGGGCAAATTACATCATTTCGTAACACTGCCCTCCACCTAAATCTGTTCGTCCCGAACAGATGTTAATCCTCTCTCTCTCTGAATGGCGCCAACCTTTCTAAATGTACTATTTTCATTTTTCGTCTAACGACTGCAGTATTCTGAATCCGATACACGACATCGTTAATTCTTTTAATTATCTTATATGTGTTCCCAGTGTGTTTGTAGCTTAGGGGATAAGCCTTTCTTCCTTTGTGGGCTATAGAGCAAACCAAGCTCTCCTTTCGTAAATCCCTCTGAATTTGTGCGCAAGTCATATCTGGCCTTCATCTTGTCACTCGCAAATTGTGTACGCTGTCTTTCAAATTGATGCACTTCGTTCATTTCTTCACTTTTTCTGGAAACATAATTGTGTATAGGAATTCCAGCTGAAGGACTCGAACCAAACTTTAAATCCGCAGGTAATCTTAAGTCTGTTCCAAAAACAATTTTATATGGTGAAGCTGCCGTGGTATCATGAACCGCCGTTCGATAAGCCATGAGGAATAGTGGTATGTGTGTATCCCAATCTTTTTGATTTTTATCAACCACTTTTCTGAGATACTCTTCCAAAGTCCGATTGAATCTCTCCACCATGCCGTCTGATTGCGGGTGCAAAGGCGTTGTTCGTGTTTTGTGTATGTTGAGGACTTTGTATACTTCTTTAAATACAGCAGACTCAAAATTTCTTCCTTGATCTGAATGCAATTCTAACGGTACTCCAAAACGGCTTACCCAATTGTTAACTAATGCCTCCGCAACTGTTGTGGCTTCTTGATTTGGCATGGGATACACTTCGGGCCACTTGCTGAAGTAGTTGATGACGACAAGGACATACTTATTACCCGCATCACTGATTGGAAATGGCCGGCGACATCCATGGCAATACGCTCGAATGATGCTCCCACGTTATACTGCTGCATCCTGCCGCGACTTCTGACTGTTGGTCCTTTTGCTGGTACACATTGCGGGCAACTGCGCATCCAATCGGCGACTGACTCTTGGCATCCAATCCAATTAAAACGTTTATTGGAGCGGATGTGCCACCTTCATTTTCCCATACACGATATAAGCAACCATCTTGTAGCTTTAAGCTGTGCCACTGTGCCCAGTAAGCTTTAGTTATTGGACTGTCGGCCGTTATATCTTCCCACGATGGTTTTCTTTGCTGTTCCTTGAACATCATGATTTTTGTGAAGTCGGGATCACACTTTTGATCAATTTGAATTTGTTCCGAAGTTCATTTTTCATCGGGCAAAACATTTAGCAACGAATGTCAATTATGTTTTCTTTTCCTTCCGCTCTTGAACAATGTCTGCATTCTAGTTTACATGGACGTCGTGACAGAGCATCTGCATTTCCATGATTTCCTACTTTACGATGTTCGATTGTGAAATCGGAGCACTGTAATCGTTCTATCCAACGCGCAATTTGGCCTTCCGGATCTTTGAACTGAAGTAACCATCGTAGTGCTGCGTGATCGGTTCTCAAGTGAAACTGTTGTCCGTACAGATACTTATGGAAATTTTTCACACTTTCGTTTACAGCAAGAAGCTCCCTCCTGGTGATACAGTAATTTCGCTCGGGCTTGGACAATGTTTTACTGTAGTATGCGATCACTTTTTCTTGCCCATTGATCACTTGAGAGAGAACACGCCTATTCCGTATCCACTTGCATCCGTATCAAGTATAAATTTCTCAGCTGGAATTGGATACGCAAGAATTGGTGCCGAGCACAGTAGATCTTTTAATTTCAAAAATGCCCTTTCTTGATCATCACCCCATTGAAATGAGTGGTTCTTTCTTGTCAACTCATGAAGACTGCTAGCAACATTGGCAAAACCTGGAAGAAATCGTCTGTAGTATGTACATAGCCCCAAGAAACTTCGTAGGTCATGTAGATTTTGCGGTCTGGGCCACTCCTTGACTGCAACTATTTTATCCTCATCGGTATGCACTCCTTTCGTGGTAACTCGATGACCCAGATACTTGACTTCGTTCTTGAAAAGTGAGCATTTCTTTGGGCTAAGTTGTAGACCCTCATCTTTCAATCGAAGGAATACTTCCTCTAGATTTCTTAGATGTTCGTTGAAATCCTTGCCCACAACAATGATATCATCAAGGTATACTTGGCAGTGTAAACCTTTTAATACGTGCTCCATTAACCGCTCGAATGTTGCTGGGGCATTGCATAGTCCAAATGGCATTACCAAAAATTGCCATAGTCCATCTCCAGTACTGAATGCGGTCTTCTCTCGATCTTTTTTATCGATTTCTACTTGCCAGTAACCGCTTTGCAAGTCCAACGTTGAAAACCACTTAGCATTAGATAGTGTATCCAAAGTGTCATCGATTCTAGGCAGCGGATAACTATCTTTCTTGGTGACATCATTAAGTTTTCGGTAATCAACGCAAAACGGAGTACTACCGTCCTTCTTTTTCACCAATACTACTGGTGAACTCCATGGACTCTCAGATGGTTCCACCACGCCATTTGTGTGCATTTCTTCAACCAAATGTGATACTTCGTCTCTTTTCGCAAATGGTACCTTGGTGCTTAACGAATTGGGTTAGAATCACCAGTGTCTATTCGATATTTTACAATGGCAGTTCTGCCGTACTTTTGGCCCTTTTCTGCAAATATACACCGATATTTGTCAATTAGCTGTTGCACTTGACTCTTTTTTTTGGCAGCCAAATCCTTCTTCTACTCATGTATAAACTTGTGAGTAGATTGTTTGTTTATTTGCGGTGTGACAAAGTCCTTTGATGTATTTGACTCGCAATTTATAATCGCTGACGCCTCTTGACACTGGCCTACCACTGTTCTCTTTTTGATTAATTTTGACGAGTTTTCCAAATTGAGAACTCTTATAGGTACAATTCTGTCTTTCTCCGCCTCAACAAGTGTTCTTCCTACCACTATGTTACTTTTATACAGCTCTTCGTTTGATTCAATAACCCACAACTTGTTTATCCCAAAATCTCCATTTAATTTCGCCCAAACAATTGCTTCAATCGATTGCACAATCAATATTTAGTTGGTTCTCCGTGTTGGTGTAATTCAAAATTTTTCTTGTGAAACCGTTCTTTATCATGAAGTCCATGCCAAGTATTATTTCGTCTACTCTTTCTGCCACAATAAAATCATGCTTAACTGTCGTAGTAAAAATCGTTATTTTCTTGGTAATCTTTCCTCTGATAGGGGCCTCTTCACCTGTAGCTGTTTGTAATCTTATTCCTACAAGCGGCTCTACTTTATCCTTAACAAGGTTACTACTTATTATTGAGTGTGAAGCTCCCGTATCTAATATATATGCTGTACAATCAATGAGTCCTTCGACAGTTAAGCTATTTGGCTTTCGAGCAATTTGTGAAATGGAGATTCTGGGACAATCGGTTATGGGAGTCAGATCGTGCCCCGCAGAACTGACTCTTTATACCCTACACCTATGAGGTACAGGGTATATTAACTTTGTGCATATATTGTAAAGCCCCTTAGGAGGCGTGTCCGGTATGGAAAAGTATATATATTCTTGATCAGCATCACTACCCGAGTCTGTCTGTCTGTCCGTCTTGCTGAGAAATACTGATCAGAATGCGATGAAATTTCGTCTCAATATATTTTAGCCAAAAGTAGGAACTGAGTGTGAAAATGAGCCAAAAAGGTCAGCGGACACGCCCACCTCCCATACAAGTCACGTTTATATAACTTTTCCGGAACTAATACCTCGAAAAGTATTCAAGGTATAGTTATAAAAATTAAAAAGTATTATTAGAATTCACCTAAAAATATGTGGTCCAAAAATGTGCGTGATACGCCCACTTTTTTTTTCATTATTTTTCGGGATTTCATAGTGGAAATTTTATCCGTAAATTATTAAAATCAAATCTTTGAATGATTAGCCTTTTAAAATTTTAAATATAGGCGTGGTCCGCCCAATTATATTATATTATATTTTTTTTATACTTTTATATACATTTTTTAATTTATGGGGATATAAGACGTAAATTTCTGATATGTGAATAATATTCTGAGGGTGGGGAGGTTCAGCATAATTAAAAACTTTAAAATTAAGGTATGCAATTAAATATCCCACATTAATATCCCCACCAAAGGTGTAGGGTATTCCATAGTCGGGCCCGACCGACTATAAAAATCCGCCCCATGTGACCTAACTTTCCCAACTCGTTTTAGAATAAAGATTGATTAAAATTTACGTTATTTTGGACATGATCCTGGGTTTCTTCATGTCGGGGTTCATTTGCAAATGGATTCATTGAGCGCTTGCGTTTTTTACGACAATCACGTGCCATATGCCCATATGTATCACAGTTGTAGCATTTACCTTTAAATTGGGTGTCTCGGTTGGCAGCAGTGTAATCTGGTTTAGCTCCACTTTTTAACGCTTGGCAAATTACCTGAAGTAGGTCTTCATTCTCCACATCTAATTTACGGACCTTTGGCGCTGGGCGCCACAACGTAGTTGCTGTCTCCTGTGTTAGCGCTGTGGTTACAGTTTCCGTAAATGTCACATTCGGCATTGTCACTGTGGCACGTCTTGTTTCCGGATCACGTATGCCGTCAACGAAGGCTTCGATCTTGCACTTTTCTATGAAATCACTCATTGAATCTGCATGCGACAAATGCGCAAGCCTCTCGACGTCCGCTGCATACGCCTGCAATGTTTCACCATTTCTTTGCATTCGGCACTTTAGTTCCATTCTGTAGATTTGTTTCATGTGATCACTGCCGTATTTTCTTTGCAGTGCAGACATAACCGCTAAATAACTGTTTCGATCACTTTCTGGACATTATGCAATACTTCGGCTGCGCCTCCTTTAAGCGCCACGATAAGTGCGGCTACGCTGTCCTCATTGTTCCTTCGATTACTTACATCCGTGGTCTCAAATTGCAGCTTGAAAATGTTGAACGCTGTGGTTCCATCGTATATCGGCGACTTTAACCTTGTACCTCGGACAACATGTTGTGAGGGTCCATTTATTTGCAACACTTCGAAATCTTTTTGCATTTTCTGGAGCTTCTGGTCGATACCATTAATTTTATCATCAACGCTAACTTCCATATCCCTTACATGCTCCTCAAGATCTTTTACTTTACTATGAAGTGTATTAGAAACTTCCAGAAGCTGTTTCGAATGTTCCTGCATTTGTTGCTCCATTTTTACTTGATGTTGGTTAGAATTTTCCAGAAGTTCTATTTTAAGTTGATTGGAATTTTCCTGAAGTTCTGTTTTAAGTTGATTGGAATTTTCTTGAAGTTCTGTTTTAAATTGATTGGAATTTTCTTGAAGCTTCTGTTCCATTTTGTTGGCATTTTCTTGAAGCTGTTTGGAAAACTGTTCTACGAGTTCGTATCGCTGGATTGTGTACAAAATAAAAACGCACTTATAATTGGTTTTAACTAGTATTATTTAAACTAGAGTTAATTAAATTTATTTATTTAAATAAGAACTTAAAAAATAATCACTTATATCAACTGCTGAATTACTACAATCTTTACAATGTTCACTCACGAGACGCACTAGTTCACTATTAAATCACAACTGAAGTGCTGTACCTCTGATGCGGCTCCCTTATATATTGCATGTATCAGTTCGACACATTTCGACAAGCTTCGACTTGCTTCGAGAACCTTCTACTCGTTTCGTGAATGACGCATGCTATTGGCATCTCTTTCGCACTCATGTGTTTTAATGCGCTGATCTTCCATCTCTTTCTCGCACACTGCCTCAGTACGCTGAATGATCTTTCTAACACATGCTTAGTGCGCTGAATTGTCTTGCGTCTCATTAATTATTGTTGATTGCTTGCACTATGGGGCAAATTACATCATTTCGTAACAATATTAATAGTTTTGCAGCAACTTTATTGAAACTTATGGGATGTTTGAATATTTGCTACAAGTCGTAAATTTAAACAGATTGTTGCAGCAAGACTTTCATAAACTCTTGTTTTCTTAGTGTACAATTTAATTGTTCTAAAAGCATTTCTACTTTAAAAGATATTTAAATATAAACAACCATACAAAAGTGTTTTTTCTCCATTTTTGTAACTTTAAACCATCTCTGGAAATAGTGGTCAATGCATATCTCGATACCCTTTATAGTTTCCCAAATTTCATTGATATCGAAGAGGTGAGTTCCAACAACTGGTCGATTTGGTGTGGAATGGTTCATATGTACTTTTATGGAATTATGAAAATTATACATGTTGCGCAATAAATAATAGGTACACCTAAAAATTAATATTTTGTGCATTTGACTGCACACAGAAATATCCTCTTTTCACATGAGGTTAATAGAACCAACGTTTTGCAACAGTGTTGCAACCGAAATACAATACAATACAATTATTGTAATCTCATGTCATAAAAATGAACATACCATTTCTTACTCTAACCGAAATGTTAGTCCGCGCAGCTGCACGTTCGGTTGTCAATCTGCCAAAATTTTACATTAGTGCATTTGTTACGGCAAATGAGTACATTATTGTATCAACAAAATAAATGACATACGGAAACCGATTGTAAATCTGCAGTTCGGTTACCAGTTTCTTGCCAACAATTATGGATACATGCAGAAATAAATAAACGCCAAAAATGTTCACAAGTCGCAAACAATAAGAAATTCATTAATTATGTAAAAATACGAAATAAATTTATGAATATTAATAAAATAATGAGTTAATTCAATATAAATAGCTGTTTAGCTAGTTAAATATAATATAAATAAAAAATATGAGACATATGTGGCATTAGAAATAATTTTGTTTTTTGTTTAATTATAGTGAAATAAATTGATAAATGTTTCTTCCGCTACAAATCAGTTTTCTGTTGGTAATAATTTAATGTATGGATCTGAGTATTCTCAATGGATGCAAAAAAAATCATAATGAAAACTTAAATCTGTAAAAAGTTAACGTCCAAAATATTTAGAAAAAACGAGAATTTGCATGTCAATCTGAGTATGAGGTCGTGATTAGAGTCTTGAAGTCCATCGGAAAATTACACTAATATCGTGGAAAAATAAAAAAGGTCTTTATTTGTTGTTTAGTGTACCTCGAGATCTAGCTCTATAACTATTTCAAAATATTTTCTGTTTTGAATAAAGATTTTTTATATAAAAGTTTATTTCAGATATTTTTTACCAACAGTTTGTACATATAATTTTATAATTTTAAATGCAATTATTACCTGTCCCAAAATTTTTCTTTGGAGTCCTCCACTAGGAATGGTTTTAAAGGATAACTTATTTCGTTTCCCATATATGAATAAGAAAGATATAAACATGTTAGTACAGCAGCTTGTAGTTCAGATTCTTTTGCTTCTTCGCCATTAACAAGTTCGCGAACGAGCATGTATACGAATACAACGTTGGCTGGGTTAATAAAAGCTACATCCTAAAACATAAATAAAAATACACAATATTAGATAATTATTTTTTTTTCTTCATGGTAATGTGGTATTGAATATCTTAATATGCAAAAAAAAAACAATCAATTAGTTTCACAATTGCATAAAAGTGCAATAAATGCGGACCACTTGTACAAAAATACTACACGGAAAAATATAGTGTAGAAAAGATAAAAAATGTCTTTAATATAAATACATATGTATTTGATTTACGTTCAAAACCATATGTATTTCTTTTTACTAAATTTTTTATGTATCATTTGACTGAAATTCTATACAAAATACATTTGTCTTAAAATATCTAAACTTTGTCTTTATGTATACATCCTAAAATATGTAGTAAAAATTACTACAGTTTTTACTCTGATCTCTCTTTATTTTATTTTATATATGGGTCATTCCATATCAAATCAACCTAGTGATTGGCAGCACCATCTGAGAATTTGTTGAAATTTGGATATATAGTGAAACAAAATAAAATGAAGATATTGGAGAATTTTCAGCTTCCCAAATGGTGTGGTTTCAGAAATTTTGTGGTTTTAAATTTGAAATAACTGTACTTATAAAAATCATAAAGGTGGTGCAAATCAATTGAACGTAACTTAAGCTGTAGTGAACCAAAATAAAACACAAAGGTCTCATTTTAGAGATAATAAATTTCAAAAAAGATATCTTACAATATCCACACCATGTTGCTTTAATAGTGGTCAGTTTTAAACAAAGTATATTTCAAAAGGACATATCTCAAAATGCAACCTTTTTAAAATTTTTAAATGAATATATGTTGAAGGTTGACTTTTTATCTATTATTAAAGATTTGAACTAGAGTGGTAAAATCACGGGTTCAGAAGTTATGTATAAAAATGTTGTAGAATGTTGAAAATTTTGTATGGAAAATTTGTTTTTTTTATATTTCATATTTTTTTATGTTATTTTATAAAATACATGCTCAGTAAAAAATTATTCTGCCCTACACTTATTTTGGTCTAGTTAAACTTGCAACATTTAATAGATGTATTTTTGTAGCTGATTCTGAAAATGGCATCAGTTTTGTCAAATTCAATCCCGTTTTTGAGATATTGCCCATTTCTAAAATTCTAGAAAAATTGTCTATATCTCAAAAACTAGAGTACATTGACAAATCTTTTGCCATTTTCAGAATCAGCGCCTTACATGTATTTAAAAAAGACTACAACTTTAACAACACCTAAATTATGGTAGGGCAGTATCATTTTTTACTGAGCATGTATATTATAAATAACAAAAAAAAAAAAATTGAAATATAAAAAAACAAATTCTTCATACAACATTTTCAACAATCCACAAGATTTGTATACATAACTTCTGAACCCGTGATTTTACCACTCTAGTTAAAATTTTAAATAATAGATAAAAAGTCAACCTTGAATACATATTAATTTAAATTTTTTAGAAAGGTTGCTTTTTGATATATCTCCTTTTGAAATATACTTTGTTTAAAACTGACCACTATTAAATCAATGTGGTATAGAAATTGTAAGACATCTTTTTGGCAATTTTATTATCTTTAAAATGAGACCTTTGTATTTTATTTTGGTTGACTACAGCTTAAGTTATGTTTAATTGACTAGCACCACCTTTGTGATTTTTATACAGTTTTTTCTAATTTTAAACCACCAAATCTCTGAAACTACACCATATGGGAAGCTGAAATTTTGACAATTTATTAATTTTATGTTGTTGCACCACACTTCCAAATTTCATTAAATTCTGAGATGGTATTGCCATAATTTGAATTTGTTCGGTTGATTTGATGTGAAATGACTCATATTTAATTAAAAATATGTATCGCTCATTTACTAAAAGAGTGCTATTTTTGAGTTAATGATGCAGAATTATCCATTATATCATGTTTCATCTTGTGTAAAAAATTCATATTCATATTTTGTATATTCTCCGCATGAAAAGAGAATATGCCGTTACCTCATTTCATATGACCCACACATTTTATATGCAAAGTGAAAATTTATTGAAAACTTTAAACGTGTTTTCTACAAAATCAATTTGTTTGAGTTATGACACTCTTGTAGTAAATTAGCGATATATATATATCGACGCCTCTTACGAAAACCCACACGTTTCAATTTGCTTACGAAAAACAGTATCTTTTTCGAAACTACGGAAAGAAGCACAAGTTCAGTTTCCCACGAAAACAACCACATCTCTTTTATAACCAAGAAATAAAGCATATATGTTTTATTGTCACGAAATTAAGTATAATTCTATTTTCGCCAAGAAAAGAAACACTTTTACATTTAGCTATGAAAAAAACTCATCTATCAATTCCTCAAGAATAAAAGCATATATATTTATTCAAGGAAGTTATCCCGGTAGACTGTTTGTGCACAAGAGCAAACTTAATTAGAAAAATGTGTTCCTTTGGGATTTGGCCAGAACCCACTTGCGTCATACAATTTTTTGGAAAAATTTGTTCCTTCGGGATTTGCCCAGAACCGACTTTCGTCATTGGACAATTCTTTGGAAACATTCTTCCTTTAGGATTTGGCCAGAACACACTTGCGTCATTGGATATTTTTTTTTTAAATTTGTTCCTTTGGGATTTGGCGAGAACCCAATTGCGTCATTGGACAATTTTTTGGAAAAATTTGTTCCTTTGGGATTTGGCTAGAACCCACTTGCGTCATTGTTCATTTTTTTTGGAAAAATTTGTTCCTTTGGGATTTGGCCAGAACCCACTTGCGTCATTGAACATTTTTTTGGAATTTGTTTTTTACTTTGGGATTTGGCCAGAACCCAGAACCTTCTGGCGTCATTGGACATTGGAACAAATTTTTCCAAAATATTGTCCAATGACGCAAGTGGGTTCTGTTCAAATCTCAAAGGCGGAACTTTTTCCAAAAAAATGTCCAATGACGCAAGTGGCATTGGATCTGGCCAAATACGAATAGAACACATTTTTCAAAAAAGTCCAATGGGTTCTAGCCAAATCGCACCTGCATGTTTATATATGACTAATGGAATAAATTCATTGGAACAGTTTCAGCAAATAATGTCCAGTGACACACCTTGAAACCATGTCATTAATGAAAAATCAAAAAATTTAGTTATAACACAATATAACCTCCATCATAAACATTGTGTGACTTCTTACCCACAAAATAGTCTATTGGGATATCTGTATCGAAAATACATATATGCTTTATTCGTGGTGAAATTAAAATGTGCTTTTGTTCGTAGATATAATATAAGTGTGTTTCTGTTCGTGGAAAATATAAAGTTACGCTTCTGTTTGTGGAGAAAATGTGAATGAAGATCTTTTCGTGGCTAAAACAATTTAATGTTTCTTTTCGTGGATAAAATAAATGTATGCTTGTCTTAATAAATTTTATTTTTAAAGTGCCGTTTTTCGTTAGCAAATTGAAACGTGTGGATTTTCGTAGGAGGCGTCGATTTATTGTAAGCCCTTGTTTCAAAATATGTACTTATTAATTTATGTACTTTAATTGTTAATAAATAATATATTTAAAATGTTCATGTGAAAAGAATACTTTTTGTATAACTGATTATTCAGAAAATATAAACGATACGATCGACACATAAAAATCAGTTTTTTCAATTTTAATAATTAATTTTATATTACAACTGCAGTGGTGGTAATCAGAAGGCCAAACAAATGATAGCATCACCTAGATCATCCTCTGCGAATTTGAATGAAGGATCCCATTCAGTATTGATTCAAACTCAAGCAGCTTGCACTATTGGTGGTGGCGATGGTAGAGGGATTTGTAATAATGGACAATATGAGGAGGTATCGTCGAGAATAGCCGCCTTAGAAGCGTTGGTCAGGGCGTTGTCGCAAAGAGATGAAGAACAAACGTTACAACATTTAAATATTCGCGCAGACTGCATTCCGGAATTCGAGCCAGGGATTCCTAATCTTTCGGTAGCGCGTTGGCTAGATAAAATTGAACAAATTTCTGTTTTAAATGGCTGGAACGATCGTATAAAAATTAATACGATGCAAAGCCGCCTCAAATGATTAGCCAAGATCTGGTACGAAAATCTCAATAATTATATCTTGAGCTGGGCTGAATGGAAGAAAGTCCTGATGAAATCTTTTCCCGAACACCAGGATTTTGCCACTAACTTAAAGCAGTTAGTAAGCCGTTTCATGCAACCAACTGAGGCAACTGCGGAGTACTATTTTGCTAAACAAATTCTGGTCGATGCTTGTAAAATAAATTGTGCGGACGCTGTTTCTTGCATTATTGATGGAATTCCGAGTGAACCATGAAAACTGGTGCACGAGCAGGCAGATATCGAACTCCAGAAGATCTCTTTGGACACTATTTGTCAACGTTCCCTAATCTAATTGAGCAAAGAAATAATATCCGACGTATGGATGGAAGAATTGTCACAGTAAAAGCTCCAGAGCTAGACGAAGGCAAATCTGAAAAGGGGAAGAAAATACTATGTTTCAATTGCAAGTCTGAGGGCCATTTTGAGAGTAAATATACGATACCTAAGAAGAGATGTAATCTATGCAATCGTTGGGGTCATGTAGCAAATGATTGCATAAAAAAACAGGGTAAGCACTCTTTTTCTATTTAGAAAAGTAAGACTGAAGGGAAGGAAATTTCTGCATGTTATTTCGCTGAGTGTAAGCTTGAAAATTTAACATTTCATTGTTACATCGATACTGGTTGTTCCGCAATATTAATACGCGAATCGAATGCTAATTGCCTTTCGGTAGATAAACAACCAAGTATCGAACATATAATGCGTTATGGTGGAGCAACCATACCTTTTTCTTTTTTTTTTTAATTTCAATGTGCAATCGAAATAGATATGGCAAAAGCTTATGTTGAGATGCTAGTTGTTCCTGATAATGCTCAAAAAATTGATATTTTAGTTGGGCAACCATTTAGTAATCACGAGAATGTGATTATGGTTGTGCAAAGAGATGTTGTACGGTTGTTCAACAGAGAATTAGCTGCTTTGCCAGAAATAAACAAGTTGCCAAAGAAAAAAATATCTATGTAGGCCAAGGAATCAACCGTCATCCCAGCAAATCATGCTGGATTTGTAAATGTCTTTTCTGATCCAGATTTTCACAAAGAAAGCATTTTTGTAGACGACTTAAGTATGAATAAACTAAACACTTGTTATACAATTTCCAGTTGTGTAACAAGTAATAATGGTTACATATTTATAATGAATGAATCCGGTGAAGATTTACATTTTCATACAAATCAACGTATGGTTAGGGGAGTTCCTTGTGAACTTGACCACATGTTGCTATTGAAAAATCTAAATGTAGATGTTTGCAAATTAAAACCCTTTACTAAAGAAGATGTAAATAAGTTGCCAAAGAAAAAAATATCTATGTGGGCCAAGGAATCAACCGTCATCCCAGCCAATTAGATAATATTAACTTTACTAAACCTCTAAATCTACTTAACCAATACCAACCAATTGATAATTTGAGATTTTCAATGGCCATGGTTTATATGGATGATATTTTAATTCCATCCACATCAATTGAAATGGGTTTAGAGCAGGAATGTCAACACGCGACCAGCGGGCCGCATGCGGCTCGCCAAACCTTCATCTACGGCCCGCGAAGACTTTTTAAATAATATTTTTTAAAAATATATTTTTAAGAATTTAAGCATTAAAATGATTATTATGTATTGTTGTGCATTTTTGTGAAGCGACATGTATCCAATTTAACATGTCATATAAGAAATTAAATTACTAATCTTGGTTAAAAACTTAATAATTTATTAAAAAAAAATATATATTTTTGTAGGCACATTATTTTCCCAAAATTGAATAATGAGATATTGTTGATAAGTTTTTAAAATAGAATCTTAATTTATTTTCTTAATTGTCATTTTAAACATTATACTTGGCGTAGCACAAATGGCATAACAATGATTTTTACCCTTTTTCATCAAGTAATATTGCATTTTATTTATAAAATTTTAAAGTGATTGTAAAGTTTTGAATTTCCCTTGGCTATATTTCACCGGCATATATAAAAAAATATATGGTAGCGCATAGTTTTGTACGTTGGCCATGGTTTTTATGGATGATATTTTAATTCCATCCACATCAATTGAAATGGGTTTAGAGCAGGCATGTCAAACACTCGACCAGGGGGCCGCATGCGGCCCGCCAACCCTTCATCTGCGGCCCGCGAAGACTTTTTAAATCATATTTTTTAAAAATTATATTTTTAAGAATTTAAGCGTTAAAATGATTATTATGTATTGTTGTGCATTTTTGTGAAGCGACATGTATCCAATTTAACATGTCATATAAGAAATTAAATTACTAATCTTGGTTAAAAACTTAATAATTTATTAAAAAGAAAACAATATTTTTTAGGCAAAATTGAATAATGAGATATTGATAAGTTTTTAATATAGAATCTTAATTTATTTTCTTAATTGACATTTTAAATATTATACTTGGCGTAGCACAAATGGCATAATAATGATTTTTACCCTTTTTCATTAACTAATATTGCATTTTATATATAAAATATTAAAAATTTTAAAGTTTTGAATTTCCTTGGCTATATTTCACCGGCATATATAAAAAAATATATGGTAGCGCTTAGTTTTTTACGTCTAACACCGAAAAGAAATATTGATTCGAATATTAAAAATAAAAGAAGAGAAAACTAATTAAAACTTAAAAATCTCTAAAACTGGAACCTATTTAACAAAACCATTTTCATAAACAGCTCTAGTATCAAATAAAGGCGCAATCAGAATAAAACAAGACCTCAAAAATTTGGAATTTTATTACAAATATATCGACATGTTTTTAACCAAGAGTCTATCTTTGCACAAACTAGAATTGGAATCATTTTAACATTTTTTTTTAGTAAGTAAAACTTTTTGTATTAGAGACATACCAAATCTACCAGAGTTCAAGACTTCACTTCTCCAGAGATACAGTGGTCCAAAGTTAAAAACAATTAAGCAATAATCACTTATTGTGGTTGTAGAAAAACTCTTGACCGTAGAATGCTGCAAACCTCGTTTTAAGGATATTAAAACAAACTACGTCATAACTCTTAAATCCGAAAATATAATCAATCGTCATTGTTTTTGCAATTTAAATTAATTGTTCATTAACAGGAAACCTTTTCAAATTTATTCAAATAATCATTGTTCTTGCAATTTAAATTAATTGTTCATTAACAGGAAACCTTTTCAAATTTATTCAAATACCAAATCTAAAAAATTTGATAACTAGTCTGCCATATAATTTATGCCTCGAAGTTATCTCTAACTAAAGAGGATGTTTCAATGCGACTTGCTTTGCTTGCTGGCTTTACGGGCTTCGGACAGTTTCGTAGATGTCAAAGCCTACAAAGCTTTTCAAATAGAAAATTTTTCTATTTTTTTCGACTTCAAAAGCTTGAACACTTTGTATTTAGACTAGTCCCATATAAACGCATGTATTTCTATTCATCTGTCAAAGCCAAGCTAGCAAAGCAAGTCGTATTGAAACATCTGCTTAACTTGGATAACAAAAATCCAATCTTTTTATCAATTGTTTATTTATTGGGAATAGAATTTAAAGTAATAACTGACTGTAATTCTATAAGAACAGCGTTCACAAAACGGGATTTAATACCGCGATTTGGAAGATGGTGGTTGATTATTCAAGAATTTAATTTCACTGTAAATGAAAGCATATGCTTAAAGCATATGCTTTAAGCAGAATTATTACTCATGAAACACTCGGAGATGTATTAATAGTTGATTTTTGTAAAGAGGATTGGATTTTCAACTTAAAGACGAAAGATGTTCTTTTCTAATAAATACACTTAAAACTATTACAAAAGATTACGAAGAAATAAGAATCCATAATGAATTTGTATTAAAAAATATCCGGTTGTATAGAAAAACTGATAAGGGAAGCAAGTGGGTTGTTCCAAAAACAGCTAGAAGTGAGATTGTGTTTAACCATCACGACAATGTTGGACATTTTTCCTTTGAAAAAACACTTAGTTTCATACAAGAAAAATATTGATTTGCAAATAGGAAAAAGTATATAAACCGATATATTTCATGTTGTTTGCCATGTTCGTATAATAAAGTTCCCTCGGGAAAACAGGCTGGATTATTACATCCAATTGAAAAGGTACCTGTACCATTTGATACATTGCATATAAACCATTTAGGCCCGTTTGTGCGAAGTATACACAAAAATAATTATATTATTCTTATGATAGAAGGATTTACGAAATATTCATTCCTGAAATCTGTTCAGAGTGCAAAGGTAGAACCTATTGTAAGATTTATTGAAGAAATAATTCGTACTTTTGGTGTTCCTCGAAGATTAGTATGCGATCGTGGAAGTTGTTTTACAAGTAATAAATTCGTTAGTTTTTGTAAAAATCTTGGGATAAAAGTAGTACACGATGCAACTGCTACGCCTAGAGCCAATGGTCAGGCTGAAAGATACAACAGAACAATTCTATCGGCTATATGGTCATCTGTAAGTGAAGAAAATAAATGGGATGAAACTAAACCAAATTTAGTCGGGTTTAAATTCAACCATTAATAAATCTAGAGGTAAAACTCCTAATGAACTGGTTTTTGGTTATCAGCCGAGAGGGAAAATTGATTTGTTTTTAAGCAACGAAGTTTGCGACCATACCTCTGTTGTAGATGTAGATTCCAAACATTCAGAGGCTCGAAAGACTATACTGCGAAATCAAATATATCAGAAGAAGTATTATGATAAGAAAAGCTCTTGTTTCAAAATATGTACTTATTAATTTATGTACTTTACTTGTTAATAAATAATATATTTAAAATGTCCATGTGAATAGAATACTTTTAACTGATTATTCAGAAAAATCAAAAAATTTAGTTATAACACAATATTACCTCCACCATCAACATTGTGTGACTTCTTACCCACAAAATAGTCTATTGGGATATCTGTATCGAATATAGATATATGCTTTATTCGTGGTGAAATTATAATGTGCTTTTGTTCGTAGATATAATATAAATGTGTTTCTGTTCGTGGAAAATATAAAGTTACGCTTCTGTTTGTGGAGAAAATGTGAATGAAGATCTTTTCGTGGCTAAAACAATTTAATGTTTCTTTTCGTGGATAAAATAAATGTATGCTTGTCTTAATAAATTTTATTTTTAAAGTGCCGTTTTTCGTAAGCAAATTGAAACGTGTGGATTTTCGTAGGAGGCGTCGATATATTGTAAGCCCTTGTTTCAAAATATGTACTTATTAATTTATGTACTTTAATTGTTAATAAATAATATATTTAAAATGTTCATGTGAAAAGAATACTTTTTGTATAACTGATTATTCAGAAAATATAAACGATACGATCGACACATAAAAATCTGTTTTTCAATTTTAATAATTAATTTTATATTACAGCTGCAGCGGTGGTAATCAGAATGCCAAAATTAAATCATCGTCGCGCTTCGCTTGTTAGAAATAACATACAAATGACAGCATCACCTAGATCATCCTCTGCGAATTTAAATGAAGGTGTTGGTTCAAACTCAAGCAGCTTGCACTATTGGTGGTGGCGATGGTAGAGGGAATTGTAATAATGGACTATGTGAAGTGGTATCGTTGAGAATAGCTGCCTTAGAAGCGTTGGTCAGGGCGTTGTCGCAAAGAGATGGAGAACAACCGTTACAACATTTAAATATTCGCGCAGACTGCATTCCGGAATTCGAGTATTCCTAATTCGGTATTCCTAATATTTCAGTAGCGCGTTGGCTAGATAAAATTTAACAAATTTCTGTTTTAAATGGCTGGAACGATCGTATAAAAATGAATACGATGCAAAGCCACCTCAAATGATTAGCCAAGATCTGGTACAAAAATCTCAATAATTATATCCTGAGATGGGCTGAATGGAAGGAAGTCCTCAAAAAAATTCTGGTCGATGCTTGTAAAATAAATGGTGCGGACGCTGTTTCTTGCATTATTGATGGTCTTCCGAGTGAAACAATGAAAACTGGTGCACGAGCAGGCAGATATCGAACTCCACAAGATCTCTTTGGACACTATTTGTCAACGTTCCCTAATCTAATTGAACAAAGAAATAACAGCAGACGTATAGAAGGAAGAATTGTCACAGTAAATGCTCCCGAGGTAGACGCAGGCAAATCTGAAAAGGGGAAGAAAATACTACGTTTCAATTGCAAGTCTGAGGGTCATTTTTCGAATAAATGTACGATGCCTAAGAAGATATAAAATCTATGCTATCGTTGGGGTCATGTAGCAAATGATTGCATAAAAAACAGGGTAAGCACTCTTTTTCTATTCAGAAATGTAAGACTGAAGGGAAGGAAATTTCTGCATGTTATTTCACTGAGTGTAAGCTTGAAAATTTAACATTTCATTTTTACATCGATACTGGTAGTTCCGCAATATTAACACGCGAATCGAATGCTAATTGCCTTTCGGTATATAAACAACCAAGTATCGAACATATAATGGGTTATGGTGGAGCAACCATACCTGTTATTTTTAAATTTCAATGTGCAATCGAAATAGATATGGCAAAAGCTTATGTTGAGATGCTAGTTGTTTCTGATAATACTCAAAAAATTGATATTTTGTGTTGGGCAACCATTTATTAATCACGAGAATGTGATTATGGTTGTGCAAAGGGATGTTGTACGGTTGTTCAACAGAGAATTAGCTGCTTTGCCAGAAATAAATAAGTTGCCAAAGAAAAAAAATATCTATGTAGGCCAAAGAATCAACCGTCATCCCAGCAAATCATGCTGGATTTTTAAATGTCTTTTCTGATCCAGATTTTCACAAAGAAAGCATTTTTGTAGACGACTTAAGTATAAATAAACTAAACACTTGTTATACAATTCCCAGTTGTGTAACAAGTAATAATGGTTACATATTTATAATGAATGAATCCGGTGAAGATTTACATTTTCATACAAATCAACGTATGGTTAGGGGCGTTCCTTGTGGACTTGACAAACATGTTGCTATTGAAAATCTAAATGTAGATGTTTGCAAATTAAAACCCTTTACCAAAAAATATGTAAATTCGCAGGTAGACCAATTAGATAATATTAACTTTACTAAACTTCTAAATCTACTTAACCAATACCAACCAATTGGTAATTTGAGATTTTCAATGACCATGGTTTTTGTGGATGATAATTTAATTCTATCCACATCAATTGAAATGGGTTTAGAGCAGGCATGTCAAACACTCGACCAGGGGGCCGCATGCGGCCCGCCAACCCTTCATCTGCGGCCCGCGAAGTCTTTTTAAATCATATTTTTTAATAATTATATTTTTAAGAATTTAAGCGTTAAAATGATTATTATGTATTGTTGTGCATTTTTGTAAAGCGCCATGTATCCAATTTAACATGTCATATAAGAAATTAAATTACTAATCTTGGTTAAAAACTTAATAATTTATTAAAAAACGAGTTGGGAAAGTTAAGTCACATGGGTAAGTTCGGTCACATGGGGCGGATTTTTATAGTCGGTCGGGCCCGACTATGGAATACCCTACACCTTTGGTGGAGATATTAATGAGGAATATTTAATTGTATACCTTAATTTTAAATTTTTAATTATGCTGAACCTCCCCACCCTCAGAATAATATTAATATATCAGAAATTTACGTCTAATATCCCCATATATTAAAAAATTTATAAAAAGTATAAAAAACTTAAAAAATATATTTGGGCGGACCACGCCTATATTTTAAATTTTGAAAGGCTAATATTTCATAGATTTGATTTTAATAATTTACGGATCAAATATCCACTATGAAAACCCGGGAAATAATGAAAATAAAAAAGTGGGCAGATCACGCCCATTTTTGGACCACATATTTTTAGGTGAATTATAACAATACGTTTTAAATTTTAAAACTATACCTTGAATACTTTTCGAGTTATTAGTTCCGAAAGAGTTATATAAAAGTGACTTGTATGGGAGGTGGGCGTGTCCGTTGACCGATTTGGCTCATTTTCAAACTCAGTTCCTACTTTTGGCTAAAATATATTGAGACGAAATTTCATCGCATTCTGATCAGTATTTCTCAAGTTATTCAGTATTCGGACAGCAAGACAGCAAGACGGACAGACGGACAGACAGACAGACAGACAGACAGACAGACAGACGGACATGGCTAAACGGACTCGGGTAGTGATGCTGATCAAGAATATATATACTTTTTCATACCGGACACGCCTCCTAAGGGGCGTTACAATATATGCACAAAGTTAATATACCCTGTACCTCATAGGTGTAGGGTATAAAAAACAATATTTTTTAGGCAAAATTGAATAATGAGATATTGATAAGTTTTTAATATAGAATCTTAATTTATTTTCTTAATTGACATTTTAAATATTATACTTGGCGTAGCACAAATGGCATAATAATGATTTTTACCCTTTTTCATCAAGTAATATTGCATTTTATATATAAAATATTAAAAATTTTAAAGTTTTGAATTTCCTTGGCTATATTTCACCGGCATATATAAAAAAATATATGGTAGCGCTTAGTTTTGTACGTCTAACACCGAAAAGAAATATTGATTCGAATATTAAAAATAAAAGGAGAGAAAACTAATTAAAACTTAAAAATCTCTAAAACTGGAACCTATTTAACAAAACCATTTTCATAAACAGCTCTAGTATCAAATAAAGGCGCAATCAGAATAAAACAAGACCCCAAAAATTTGGAATTTTATTACAAATATATCGACATGTTAACATTTTAACATTTTTTTTTAGTAAGTAAAACTTTTTGTATTAGAGACATACCAAATCTACCAGAGTTCAAGACTTCACTTCTCCAGAGATACAGTGGTCCAAAGTTAAAAACAATTAAGCAATAATCACTTATTGTGGTTGTAGAAAAACTCTTAACCGTAGAATGCTGCAAACCTCGTTTTAAGGATATTAAAACAAACTACGTCATAACTCCTAAATCCGAAAATATAATCAATCGTCATTGTTCTTGCAATTTAAATTAATTGTTCATAAACAGGAAACCTTTTCAAATTTATTCAAATATCAAATTTATATACGGGTTTTCAAAAAATCTATGTTTAAGTATTGTTTGTACCGAAAATCTAAAAAATTTGATAACCAGTCTGCCATGTGATTTATGCCTCGAAGTTATCTCTAACTAAAGAGGATGTTTCAATGCGACTTGCTTTGCTTGCTGGCTTTACATCGATATCGCAATGTTTTTCAAATAAATCTCGATATATTTGATCTATTTGATGCAATATTAATCCAGAATCGTTTTTACTATCGTTTCGAAAAAAACTGCGATATGTCGCTTTGAACTATTTTTGCAGTTTTAGTATGATTTGGCCTTCGATATTGGTGCAAGATTTATTCGATATCGTTGCAACAATTTTGGATGATTGTCAGATTCTGTTTCATAAAATTTTCTTTAGCATTAACATTAACTTAACATTACATTTTCTTTTAAAACCGAAGAAACAAATGTAAAAAACGAGCGATTTTTTTTTCTTATGGTACACAAATGCGGCACATATTTTAATAAAATTACATGAATCTGGGATAACTTTAAAATTAAAAAAAATGGTTTTTTTTAAGAACATCTATTAAGAACATCTATTAATGGGAACATCTACCTTGGGTTTGAAATTAATTCAGAGGGAAATTAGCCTGGAAAGGAAAATATAGTTTCTGTTTTAAAATTTCCAATACCTAAGAATATTCATGAAATAAGGCAATTTTTAGGTTTAACTGGGTATTTTCGAAAATTTATTTTTCAATATTCATTACTAGTCGGGCCTTTACAGAAATTGATTAAGAAGGATGAACGATTCATTTGGAATGAGGAACAAAATGAAGCCTTTGAAATCCTAAAACAAAAATTAATAGACCGCCCTGTTCTGGCTTTATACAACAGAAAGTTCTATACAGATTACATACTGATGCTTGTAAATGGGGTGTAGGAGCTGTTTTGTTGCAAAAGCAAGGTGATAATACATCAAAAGAGGAGCAAAGATATTCATATGAATTAGAAACTTTAGCAATTGTTTATTCTTTAAAAAGATTCCGAGTTTATTTATTGGGAATAGAATTTAAAGTAATAACTGACTGTAATTCTATAAGAGCAACGTTCACAAAACGGGATTTAATACTGCGAATTGGAAGATGGTGGTTGACTATTCAAGAATTTAATTTCACTGTAAAATATATACCAGGTTTATCTATGTGGCATGCATATGCTTTAAGCAGAAATATTACTCATGGAACACTCGGAGATGTATTAATAGTTGATTTTTGTAAAGAGGATCCTATTTGTAAAGAGGATTTAGTTTCATACAAGAAAAATATTGATTTGCAAATAGGAAAAAGTATATAAACCGATATATTTCATGTTGTTTGCCATGTTCGTATAATAAAGTTCCCTCGGGAAAACAGGCTGGATTATTACATCCAATTGAAAAGGTACGTGTACCATTTGATACATTGCATATAGACCATTTAGGCCCGTTTGTGCGAAGTATACACAAAAGGAATTATATTATTGTTATGATAGACGGATTTACGAAATATTCATTCCTGAAATCTGTTCAACAGAACAATTCTATCGGCTATATGTTCATCTGTAAGTGAAGAAAATAAATGAGATGAAAGTATAAGCCGAATTGGGTGTAGTTTTTTATTACCTGCCCAAACCCAACGAAACCATTACACGAGATCGTTATTGACTACAATTATGGCTTTTGAGGCGAGAATTGAAGAAAAATGGTCTCTATACGAGCACTGACAAACTTATATTGCAGCATGACCCCGCTCGTCCATGTATTGATCAACCGGTAAAAACGTACTTGGAAAGTTTTAAATGGGAAGTCCTACCCCACCCCACCCACATCGGCATTAATCTATTATGAGATGCTAAAGAACATCTGTAGCTTGAATTCGTATTCACAGACTTTAATATAACACAAAATTTAAGGCTCCTCGAGAATTACATCTCCATTACATTATATCATCAGGCAGTAGAACACTATTTTTGGATTGCAATACAAGCTACTGCAATATCTATAGATTTATATAATTTCGGCTTAAGCTAAAATTGGTACATCGAAGTTGAAAAATGTTTGCAAAATGAAAAATCTACATATGGAATTTTATTCACTACATGTACATTTAAATTGATTTCATCTACGGAAAGTTAAAAATCCCGTGGTGCCTTAAATTTTGTTTTTTTATGAAAGTTTGAGTTTACTAATTCAAGCTGCGAATGCTCTTTAGCATCTCATGG
This sequence comes from Dryomyza anilis, assembly GCA_951804985.1. Lineage (NCBI taxonomy): Eukaryota > Metazoa > Arthropoda > Insecta > Diptera > Dryomyzidae > Dryomyza > Dryomyza anilis. The sequence goes on from OX638131.1 coordinate 59,629,642, forward strand.
TTGATTAATTTGGATAATATTTACCACAATTAATGAAATGCAATGCAAAATTTTACAATTTTACCATTTAAATGTATTTTTTAGTTTTGTGTGCTTAAAAGTTGGTTAACAAAAATTAATTGTAAAAAATTTAGTTTCAAAAATAATACTGTCTATATAATAAAACTTAGGAACTATAGTTGGAGAGAATTATGTTATGTTACTATATATTATTGCAAAATTACTCTGTGAAGGTATTTTGAGTCGAAAAATACAAAAATATAAATTTATCAGTTAGGAATTTCATGTTGAATTAAATTTGAGCGCTTCAAATGACCCATGCGCGCAATTTAATTATGTCTATTATGTGCACTGGACATCTAGCTATTGAATTCAGAACAGTTGTATTTCAAAATCGTTAGCGCTTTTTGTCCATTAACTAATTAAAATATTCAAATTTAAAAGTGCATTTAAAATTTTGGAATTCGCGAAGAAAAAAATTAATCATATTTTTAAAAATTTCAATGCATTCCGAACCATCACACAAAAATTTACATGTTTTTTCGCATAAATGTATGAGATATTGACCTTTTAGATAACTCCTACTTCAGAATTTTGTTAGTCGAAAACAGAAAATCGAATTGCGCAACCTCTAAACATCCGCGGATTTCAAAAAAAATTGGCTGTTGTTTTTTTTCACCATTTGTGATAATATGGTGAGCGGTCCCGTTAAAAAATGCAAAATAGATACAATTTTGCATCACCCTAATGTGTACTACATATAAAACTAAAGAGAGTCCCAACAACATCAAGAAATATACATATAAATAAATAAATTATTAAATAACAAAAATATTTTCCTAATGATGAGATGAAAGCACCACTAAGCATCATCAGTTCTGATGACTAAAAATGAATTACAAGCACTTAAGTGTTGCTTTTCAATTAAAACACATAAGAAAAATATGCATGCCCATGGTAAAACTATAGAGACGACATATCGTCACTATCATGCCAAAGGGGCGAATGTGTAATTTTTGATATTTGCGTTTTTTTTACTTTTTTAATGTAGTTTTTCCTCAAGTTATGGCAAAAAAACGAAAATATTCTCCCTTTTGGCATGACAAGATTTAAAATTTTTCGAATTTTGCTATTTGCAAGCGATAACTTTTTATTGGTACAAGATAAAACGTTTATTATTTGTTTTTAATGCACCTATCGATTGGCATCATAACTTAAAAAATAATTTGCCAAACATTTTCTTGCAAATTAGAAAAATATTAAAAAAAATTATGCTAGGTACTTTCAAAACAAACAATTAATTGCTTTACAGAATAATTTTATCATAAACCAACAAAAATATGACAAAAAAACGAAAAGAGTCGCTCTTTTGCCATGATAATTTTTCTTATTTTTTTATTTGCAAGCGATAACTTTTTATTGGTACAAAATAAAATAGTCCTGTACGGACATTAATGGTATGTTTTTAACACACCTATCGATTGGCATCATTATTTTAAAATATTGTTACGAAAATTCATTCTACGGAAAACTGTTCTACGAGTTCATATCGCTTGATTGTGTACAAAATAAAAACACACTTATATTTGTTTTTAACTAGTTATATTAATATAGTATGATTTAACTTTATTTATGTAAATAACAACTAAAAGAATAATTGTTGAAGCTAGTGTTACTTGAAGTTTATTAACTGTAGTTTTTGTATTTAGTTTTAATTATATTAACTTTGTTTTTTCTGATTGAAATGAAAATTTTATATTTTTATTTTACTCACTTCCAATAATAGCTTCAACGGTTAACAAACGTAATAGGTTATGGACCCAAGCACCCGACTGTGCTGAATTAATAAGACAATATTAATTGAGAAGTGCAGAAAGCAGACCAAGCAGAGCAATGGATTTCGCCAAAAATATTAAGAAGTTGGCCGACAATAAGGACTGGCCGATGTGGAAAAGAAAAATACGCGATTTGATGGACTACCTTGATGGCGCTCCAGATGTCATCGACAAGCGGTTGGAGAAGCCTTTACCGCTAGCAGCTGGTGCCACAGATGCACCAGAAAAGGACTACAGGGAGAAGTGTAGTTTTTATCGCAAGGCGAACAGTTACGCAAAAACCATGCTAACTAGTGCCATAACGGATGATGTCAATAAAAAGGTGATGGAAAAAGAATCAGCGCACGACACCTGGGAAGCGCTGAAGCAGCAATTTGAAGCAACCTCGAAGGACCAACTCTTCGAGATTTGCTCGGATTTCTTTGCGTTCAGTTGGGCATCGAGTCAGGATGCTTCAACACATGTCGCAAAGTTACGGAGCTTGTGGAACGAGTTAAATAATGGACTTGTTGCCAAAGGAGAGAACGCGTTGCCAGATTTGCTACTGGTATGCAAGACGTTGCATAGGCTGCCGAGCAAGTTCGATGTGTTTCGGTCGAGCTGGATGCTTCTATCCAAAGATGACGACAAGACGTTCGATGAGCTGACAATACAATTGTGCATGTACGAGCGCAATTTCTGCGGTAATGGAGGCCAAGGGATGGTAGACATAGAAAGAAAGTATGCTGAAAAAGCGCTGTTTGTAAAACCCAACAAGCAGAAACAGAAAGCTCGCGGAAGTTCAAGCAACAAAGGGTCGACCAAGGAGGACTGTTGCAACGACTGCAAAAGAGGAGGTCATTGGGTACGAGAATGCAGAAAGTGGATAGCAGATGGCAGACCAGCAAGGAACAAGCAAAATAATTATGTGACGCAAAAGAGTCATTTCTGACTATTTGCAATGATGTTTTTGCTGTTGAGTCCAATTCGTCAGATTGGTGGATTGATAACGGAGCCACACGACACGTAACGAAGATAGCAGATTTCTTCAAAAACTATAAAGAGTTCGAGACTCCCTGCAGTATCAAGGCCGTTGGAAAAGAAATCATGCAGGCGCACGGAAAAGGAACCATTCGTGCATTGACAACGATAAACGGAAGAAATGAAGAAGTAACATTGGAAGACGTATGGTACGTTCCTGACATTTCAAGAAACTTGTTCTCGGTGTTGGCAGGCCAGGACGGAAGGACTGTGCTGCGCGGAGTACGCGAAGTGGGCGGAAGTTTGTATAAAGTACTTATCAAACCAATTCCCCTCAATAGAAAGGTGCAAGTTAATGCTGCGATAGAAGAAAGTTCAATGCTGCAACTGTATCATGAAAGATGAGGTCATCAAGACAAGCGACATGTCAAGGAGATGCTTGAGAGAGAGCTAGGCGTAAAAGTTAAATTGGATAGAGAATTGTGCGAGCCGTGCATCTATGGGAAGGCCCATCGATTACCATTTGGCACCAGAATTCAAGCAACTAAACCTGGATAACTTATTTCAACAGACGTGTGTGGACCATTTGCTGAGTCATTTTCCAAGAAGCGATACTTAGTTGTGTTTGAAGATAGTTACACAAAGTTTCGTTATGGATTCAGAGTAAGCTTTAAATCTGAAGTTAAGGATGTATTGAAGCAGATGCTCGCGCGCAAAGACGCAAGGTCATCCAATCAAGGAGTTGCAGAGCGACAACGGTGGCGAATTCGATAATGCAGAAGTACGGGAGATCCTTCAGAAAAATGGAACTACGCAACGGTTGACAACTCCGTATAGTCTTGAACAAAATGGCAGCAGTGAGCGCGAAAACCGTACGATCGTGGAGATGGCTAGGACATTTAAATTTGCAAATCCAGATATCGAATTTCCGGAGGCGATTTGGGCGGAGCTAGTGCATTCAGCGGTTTACATATTAAACCGAACGGGAAAGTCATCTGTAAATGGTGTGACTCCGTATGAGTTGAGGATTGGACAGATGCCCAGAATCAAACATCTACGGATCATCGCGTCAACATGCTGTATTCACGTTCCAGTTCAAAAACGCAGGAAAATGGATTCGAAAGCAGTGAAGGGATATCTCGTAGGATACGACGGTGACGAAAGATACAGAATCTACGTTGAAGGACAAACTCATGTGTTAGATTCAAGAGATGTGCAGTTTTAAGAAAAACGTTAGATTGTCGAGAAAAAGTGACGTTGCCATATATAGATGCACTGCCCGAGAAGAATGCGCAAGAAGAAGATTTGCAAGTTCCGGAACCAGAACCTGAACCGGAGTTCATAGATGCCGAAGATTATCCAGAAAATGCGAGTGAAATATACGAAGAGTCAAATTTAGAAGATGAAGAACAACAACCTATAGCACGTCGATTAAGGAATGCTCCCGACCTAAAAAAAGCCCAAATATTTAGAAGAATATGTAATGGAAGCTGAAGGTTTTATAAGTGAGGTAGAAACTCCAAAAACTTTTCAAGAAGCGACCACGTCTCAACAGTGAGTAGATTGGAAAAGAGCTATGGATTCAGAAATATCCTCGTTGAACGAAAACCAGACATGGAAGCTGACGTCTCTACCGAGAAGTGCCAATTTCGTGTAAGTGGGTGTTTCGTGTGAAGACAAATCCTGATGGAAGCATCGACAAATATAAAGCAAGACTTGTGATAAAAGGAAGCGCAAGGGCACAGACTACAGGATGCAAATCAATGTCAACACTAATGCTAAAAACGACGGAAATTTCGAAAACAGGGAAAGAAGAAGAAACGCAGTTCCCGTATCGAGAAGCTATAGAAGCAAAAATGTACCTGATGCTTGGTACGAGACCGGATTTAGCGTACAGCGTGGGATTTTCTTCAAGATCGTGTTGTGTATCATATTCGTAGAGTTCACAGCTTACATATGATCCACTGTTGTGTATCATAATCGTGGAACTTATAGCGTGCTTATGATCCACAATATAACATAACCAGTATATTTTTCTTTATGGCATACTTTTAGGGTTAAGCATTATGTATGTTTAACACAAACACAAGCATTTAATTGTCTTGGCGCACACCGCTTAACATAGCACAGGTATACACGCCCACGTTAAATAGGTCACTCAGATCACACAAATAAATGCTGACTTAGTTATTTTAGAATGATGGAAGTACTCAATTTATTGTGAAATTATAAATACGCTGACTAAGTTATTTTAGCATGATGAAATTACCCAATTTATTGTGAAATTAAAAGAATACGAGGTGTTAAGTAGAAGTTAAGTATAGACTAAGAATCAATTGTTTTCGATAAGCTGAACTGTCTACAAATAAGTGTTAAGTATAAGTGTAACCAACTTTTTAAGCGGTTGTTTTAAATAATATAAAGAAAGTAAAAAGGACTCAGTAAGTATAAATAGGATCAAGTTAAAGTCCTAGTAGAAGGACTATTTAACATACAACATTTTGGCGCAGCCGGTTTCCGACCATATATCAACTCCCAAGGGACGAGAAGGATTGATGGAGATTAATATTGGAAGAAATAACTATTTTGGATCATGGAAAATATTTTTTTTTATTTGTAAGTATTGTGAAAAATAATGGATACAAAAAATATGTGCGGTAAAAAAAAAAAAATTGTGAATTTGTGATATAAAACAAAAGAAATATTTAAGAATTTTAATAAGCAAAAAATAATGGAATTATGAAAATTGACATTTGTAAAAATAAAATAAAGAACAATTGAAAATTTTGAAATAAATTGTGGAATAAAATAAACTTTTAATAAAACTGTGAAATAAAATTGTGAAATGAATTACATAAATTATAAAATTTTATAAATCAGGAAATTAAATAAGTAAACTAAATTTTTTATAAAATTGATTAATTGATGTATTGAAGAACATTTTTAAAGTAATTGTGAAACATTATAAATTAGTTTGAGACATTTAATGATAATGATTAATAAATTTGAAAATTTAAATAAATTGAATAAAATAAGAATTTTGATACAGCAATGTTTTTATAATGTCGCGAAATTAATTAAAGAACAAAACTGGAAAATTAAAAAAAAATAAATAAATTGAACAAATAAGTTAATTTAGGATTCATAAATAATATGTTGATATGATTTTGAAATATAGATTAAAAAGGTTAAATAATGAAACATACAATGTGATAAATAAGGTAGTAAAAAATTTAATAGATAAATGAAATAATGGTTAAAAGTTGATTTAATATGAAACTAGTAAAAACAAAATAAATAATTTATTTAAGAAATGTATAGTTAATTATATAATTAAGTAAATGGAAAAATAAGAAACACTAGTAATGTGTACTGAAAATGTATTGAAACGCGTTCATTACGTTGTTCCTTACTTTTCTGGGGCGGAATCTCCATTATTAGAAACAGAATTATATAAATTTATTGAATGTTGTGAAACAACTAAGCTTAAAATTAAGGAATCAGATAGTGAGGAATTTATTAAATGCGTTAGGTTACGTTTGGAGGGAGATGCCTATAAATTAGTAAGGACAAAACAGTTTCAAAAAATAGAAGAATAATACGAGTTGTTAAAAAATACGTAATTAAATGAAATTTCTTTAGAATTAGTACTAGAAAATATTAAAAAGGCTTATCAAAAAAGTAACGAGAGTTTGAGAATGTTTGGTAGACGATTAGATGAGTTGCAATCCATGGCTTTGGAAATTGCAAGTAAAAATTACAGTAAAAAGATAAGTGAGGATGAAGTATTCAGATTAGAATTACAGAGCTCAGTGTTGATCTCTTTTAAAGTAGGGGTGAAGGATCCAACTATAAAGGTTGTATTGTTGGGTAGTAAGTCAGAAACATTAGATGCATTGTTGGAAGAAGCTTTAAATATACAGGCTGTTATGCACCGAAGTACAAGGTCGGAAGAGGATGAATATAATTATATGGAAAAAACACAGTCCAGCGTAACATCGGAAAATAAATTGCAACAAATAAATAATGAAAGCAACTATAAAAGGAGTGTTCCAACATGTTCATTTTGAAGTAAATTGGGGCATACTAGGGATGATTGTATTATTAGAAAAAATATGACTTTCTGCTACGAATGTGGAACTTATGGTCACGAATCCAATTGGAGATGTGCGAATAATAATAGTAATATAGGACAGAAAGAGTTAGGAATTGTAGATCAGACGTCGGAGGAGACTGTGATCAAATTTACTACTCCATTGCATTTCCATAGAACAGAGAAGACCAATGATGACAAATGCAATGACAAATTTTCCAGACTTTAACAAAAATATACAAAAGGATTTAAAAGGAGCATTTGGTGGGTGTGTTAGAACATTAGGTTCCACCAAAGTCCAACATAGGAACATAGGGCGCTTAAATTTAATGCTACATGTAGTGTCACTTAAACAAGGTGTACCAGCTGATGGAATAATCGGACGTGACAATTTATGGAATCGATCTGTAATAGACAAAACAATAACATTCTTTGATAAACATAAAAACCATATTATAAATGTACCAATGAAATCGCAGACAGAAATACAAAATATTTTTAACAATCAACAAATTAAAATTCAAGCGAGAACCGCAAAGATAGTATCATTACGTTTAAAAACAAAAATTCCAATAGTGTTAATACATAAACAAGAAATTTTTCCAGGAGTATATTTGGGCGAAAGCATATCGAATGTTAGCAAAAATAGAGTTTATGTTTCAGTTTTAAATGCTACGGAAACAGAAATTATAATAGACAGTACTTTTAAACCAAAATTTTCGAATTTTAATCAGTATAAAGAATATTTCTACAATATTTCAATAATTCTACAATAAATAGCATAAATTCAGTAAACATTACAAACAGAATTAATAAATTATTAGAAGAAATGAAAATTGATGAGATTTTAAATAAAGACGAAATCACATCTTTACAAAATATGTGTTTTTCGTATCATGATGTTTTTCATTTAGACGGCGATGAATTAACATACACGCCAGCGCTTAAACATGAAATAGCAACACAGTGGAACCAGCCACCGATAAACCAAAAGCAATACAAATTGCCACACACTCATAGAGATGAAATCAACAGACAGGCTAATAAAATGTTGGATGACGGCATTATATCGCCAAGCATATCACCCTGGAATTCACCGATGTTGTTGGTTCCTAAAAAGAGTGGCAAGGACGGTAACAAAAAGTGGAGGCTAGTAATAGATTTCCGTAAATTGAACGACGTGACAATAAAACAAGTATTTCCGATTCCTCGAATCGACGAAATATTAGACCAATTAGGTCACAGTCGCTATTTTTCAACTTTAGACTTGGCAAGTGGTTATCATCAGGTACTAGTTGAAGAAGGGGATAAGGAAAAAACAGCTTTTAGTACAGGACTGGGTCATTTCGAATTTAACAGAATGCCATTTGGCTTAACAGGTGCACCAGTTACCTTCCAAAGAATAATGAACCACATATTAACAGGTTTACAGGGAATAGATTGCTTTGTTTATCTTAATGATATAGTGGTGTACGGAAAAAATTTAGCTGAACATGAGCTTAGGCTGAGTAGAGTATTGCAGAAATTAAGGGAACACAATCTAAAATTAAATACAGAAAAATGTCAGTTTTTGCTTCGCGAAGTTGTCTATTTAGGACATAAATGTACGGAGCTAGGTGCTCTGCCAGACCCCTCTTAAGTTGAATGCGTAAAAAATATTCCGGTGCCGAGAAATAAAAAAGAAGTGCAAGCGTTTTTGGGATTAATTAATTATTATATAAAATTTATAAGCAATATGGCAAAATTATCATTACCAATTAATAAATTACTTAGAAAAGATGTTAAATTCACTTGGACAGACGATTCTCAAAGTTCATTTATTAAATTAAAAGAATCAATAATTTCACCACCCATTCTCGCATATCCAGATTTTACAAAACCTTTTTTACTTACAACGGATGCAAGTAATGAAGCAATAGGTGCGGTACTATCGCAAGGCAAAGTAGGGAGAGACCGACCAATAGCATTTGCTAGTAGAGCATTAAATGGAGCAGAAAAAAATTACTCCACCATTGAAAAGGAATTTTTAGCTATAGTCTGGGCAACGAAAAATTTTAGAGCTTATCTTCTAGGCCGACATTTTCAAATTCATACAGATCATCAACCATTACGTAGCACAGCAAATCTCAAAGATCAGACATCAAGGTTAGCCCGTTTCAGGCATAAATTATCAGAATATGATTACGAAATATCTTACAAACCAGGTAAACAGAATTTGAACGCAGATACTTTAAGTAGAATTCCACATCCAGAACCAGATATTACTGCGGTCCAAACACGGTCTAAGACCACACAGAATAAATTAGGTAATCAAATTTTAAAAACCAAAAAACAAGTGAGCACGCCAGTACTGGATGAAATAACAACAGACACCAAGAACGAATTAAACTCAAGTCTACTATTAACTGACCCAGAGGAAATTAAAACTGTTATAAAAGACTTTCATGACTCAGCATTAGGGGGTCACCAGGGCGCAGTGAAAACATATTTTAGAATCAGAAAACAATTTAAGTGGAAAGGTATGCAGAAACAAATAAAAGATTACGTTAAGAATTGTCAAAAATGCCAAGTAAATAAAAGTTCTAGGCTTACTAAAATGCCAATGGTTTTAACTGATACGCCTGTACGACCATTCGATAAAGTATACATGGATCTTGTAGGTATTTTACCGGAAACTATATCTGGAAATAAATATATATTAACATTTCAAGATGATTTTTTAAAATATATGTGCTGCATAGCTATCCCAGACGCGGAAGCAAGCACTGCAGCAAAAGCATTTTACGACGAAATTATTACACGACATAACATACCAAAAGTATTGATAACCGACAATGGTTCGAATTTTGTTTCAAAATTATTTTCGGACACGTGTAAATTGTTAGGAATTAAAAAGTTACATATTACGCCATATCATCCCCAGGCCAACGGCTCTTTGAAAAGAAGCCATCGACCATTAGCAGAGTATTTACGAAGCTTTGCGAAAGAGGATGGGTCAAACTGGGACCAATGGTTAAATACCGCAATGCATGTACACAATAATACAATGCATATGTCCACCGGTCAAACGCCTTTCGTACTTTATACGGTTACGATTTTGAAATGCCAACCAATCTAAAACGCAAATGCTCACCAGTATATAATACCGATGATAGCAACAAGCTATTAAAATACCAAATTCATCGCACACACGAAATCGTACGACAAAATCAAGCCAGAGCCAAAGAAAAATCTAAGCAAAGCTATGATAGCTCATTACACCCAATAACATTCAAAGTAGGCGATAAAATTTTACTAAAAAATCAAAATAGGAAAAATGAATTTTCACCAGTTTGGGTGGGACCCTATGAGGTTCTTTCAATAAAAAGCCCTATAACGACTGAGATTTGTATCAAGGGTAAAGCGAAAAAATTTCATAATAATTTGTTAAAAGCATACAACAGTATAGTTTAAATAAACACTGTAGAATTAAATAAACACTGTCTGCAACAAGAACCAATAATTTTTAACATCATTGAATTAAAGTCAAATAGTTAGTGCAGGACAGAATAGCTAAGTATTACATATTGAGAATGACTGGTATTGCTTCGTGTACTAACGAATTTGAAACTACAAAAGAAAAGAATAGAGAAAAACTATAATTTTTTTTAAATGTAGATATTAAATAAATTAATTTTAAATAATTTATAAAATCCAAAAAAATTTAATGTAATATTGCCAAAATACAAATCGCAGAGAAAATAGCTATGTATTAATTGAAGATGACTAGCATTGAATATAAACAAATAACAAAATCAAGTTATTATTTGAGGTACGAATTTGCAAGGTATAAAAATTACGTTGTCATTAAAATTGCGATAGGTCAGTACCTACCTCAATGGCATTTTAAACATACATGTTCATTGTGCATAGAGCGCAATGCTCCCAGCTCATATTAATATATAAGGCTTGAACATATTCATATGCCAACCGATTAAATACACTTCAGCACTTTACAGGCAGAAGTCACTAACGTACTGGAACTGAAACGAGATACGGTAGTGCAGCGACAAAACTGCCTAATATTTTTTATCATTAACAGAATTTTCATTCATGAAACTAAATATATTATTGCAGATATGCATTAATATGGCAAACTAACAAACTAACAAACGTTTTACATTCATCATTACACGGTAATGAAAATAAATAAGTACAATTGAGATGTACAAAACTAAATATTTAACAACTTAATATAGCAAATACATTTATGTAATGCTAAGAGGTCGCGCGCGCTTATTTCTAAAATATTAGTTAGTGCATGAGTAAATAGCTAAGTATTGTTGAATATGACTAGCATTTAACCATGTACTACTGGGATTGTATATACAACATTTTGTATTACAACAATACAGAAACATATCTAAATGTATGTTTCTAAACTAAATCATATAGTACATGTTAACACATATATTAACTACTATAAATATTTAAAGTATAATTATGGCCAACAATATGTATTAACTGGTAAAATGAGAAATATTTATAAGAAAACTACATAAAATTATTAAGGATTCCATTTATATCTGTAAAAAAATGTAATTTCGTCTTTTTACAATATGAAATAAAGAGCGAAACTTTAGAATTGTCACACTGGTCCTGATGTTGGCAGCCAAGGAAGCAGTCAACATCACGCAGACTTAAATTAATGATACAAGATTATTCTTTGAGAAGACAACTGATGATTTGTTCTACAATGATGAATGGACCATAACAGATAAATTTAAACCGCTACGACTGAACGATTTCCTGAAGCTGACAAACAAATTCATAATTACGGCAAATACAATGTGCGAACAAATGTGCACCAATGTAAACGCACCCAGCATAAAAAGATCATGTACAGCAGCAACACGGGAAACCACGGCAATAATAGCCACACTACAGAAAAATGAAGAAATAATTAAGCGTACAATAAAGAGTAACTGACAAAAGAGATCACTCAATTTCATTGGCGAAGGACTCAACTGGGCTTTTGGACTGATGGACAATAAAGAAAGAGATACTATCTATAAACATCTCAATGACATTGAAGATAATGAACATAAAACATACGAAATTATGAAAAGACAAATTACGGTGATTTCATCAAATTATAACAAGATAGCAGAACTCTTACTGCATTCCTTGAAGGAAGTCGAACATCTGCAAAATGTGTTAAACATAACAATAAGATCACAAAAATACATAAATGAAAAAATAAACCAACAAGTTAGTCATTTACTATTCATGATGGATACCTTGGAAATTCAATCTACAATTAATGCAAACCTAATTGAAATTCAAGGACAACAGCTGATGGAAATGGCAATCATTGATGATCTATACAAGGGACGATTACACCCAACAATTATAGACCAGAGCGAGTTAGATGAAATGCTGACTAGCCTCACGTTAAGAGGAAAGGCGAAGTGGTTCATACAAAAAATCATTCGAAATGCACCGTGCATCAACAGTACGAGTATTCCCAGACACAGACGGCCTAATAATAGTCATCAAGACACCACTACCTGATGATTTGTTGTTCACATTATATAGAATTTACTCAATACCCACAAATATTAATGAAGAATGGGATGCATTGGTTAAAACAACATATGACTACATATCAGAAGCACTGTTGTGTTGTGTACTGTTGTGTATCATAATCGTGGAACTTATAGCGCGCTTATGATCCACAATATAACATAACCAGTATATTTTTCTTTATGGCATACTTTTAGGGTTAAGCATTATGCATGTTTAACACAAACACAAGCATTTAATTGTCTTGGCGCACACCGCTTAACATAGCACAGGTATACACGCCCACGTTAAATAGGTCACTTAGATCACACAAATAAATGCTGACTTAGTTATTTTAGAATGATGAAAGTACTCAATTTATTGTGAAATTATAAATACGCTGACTAAGTTATTTTAGCATGATGAAATTACTCAATTTATTGTGAAATTATAAGAATACTAGGTGTTAAGTAGAAGTTAAGTATAGACTAAGAATCAATTGTTTTCGATAAGCTGAACTGTCTACAAATAAGTGTTAAGTATAAGTGTAACCAACTTTTAAAGCGAAATAAAGTGTCTTAAAGTAAGAAAGACCCGGTTGTTTTAAATAATATAAAGAAAGTAAAAAGGACTCAGTAAGTATAAATAAGATCAAGTTAAAGTCCTAGTAGAAGGACTTTTTAACATACAACAATCGTTGGAGAAACCAACCAACGAAGATGTAGCACGAGTGAAGAGAATGTTACGATACATTGCTGGTACGACAAATGCTGGAATAGTGTACAGCCGCAATGTAAATAGAGGAGTTCTGGAATGCTACAGTGACGCAGATTTCGGTGAATGCACCAATACTGGTCGTTCAACTTCAGGAGTGGTTATCAAACACGTAGGTGGCGCAATTTCATGGTTGAGTAGGAGACAAACCATGGTAGCAACATCAACCACTGAAGCTGAGATTGTTGCAGCAAATGAAGCCGCAAAGGAAATAATTTGGTTGAGTAGACTATTCAAGGAAATGGTGGAACTGGAGGAAGTGCCAATTTTGTAAGTGGATAATGCGCAAAATCCAGAATTGCATCGTAGGACCAAACATATTGAAATGAAACACTTCTTTATTCGAGAAAAGGTGTCTGAAGGAAAACTGGGGATTCAACAAATATCAACTGTTGAGCAGGTAGCAGATATAATGACGAAGCCACTTCCCAGGACCAGGCTTGCAATTTTATGTGACAGGATGGGTATGCAGTAACTTTAATAACAAGGAAGTGTTCAAGTTTATTAACTGTAGTTTTTGTATTTAGTTTTAATTATATTAACTTTGTTTTTTCTCATTGAAATGAACATTTTATATTTTCATTTTACTCACTTCCAATAAAAGCTTCAACGGTTAACAACGATAATAATAATCACTTATATAAACTGCTGAATTTCTACAATTTAGCTTAACAATGTTCACACACGAGACGCACTAGTTCACAATCAAATCACAACTGAAGTGTTGTGTCTCAGATGCGCCGCCCTTATATTTTGCATGCATCAGATCGGCACGTTTCGACAAGCTTCGACATGTTACGAGAACCTTCTACTCGTATCGTGAATGTCGCATGCTATTGGCATCTCATTCGCAATCATGTGTTTCAATGTGTTGATCTTCCATCTCTTTGTCGCACATTGCATAACGCGCTGAATGATCTTCCGTCTCTTTCTAACACATTGCTTAGTGCGCTGAATTGTCTTATTATTGTTGATTGCTTGCACAGTGGAGCAAATAACCTCTTTTCGTAACACAGCCCTCCACATAAATCTGTTCGTTCGAACAGATGTTAATCCTCTCTCTCTCTATACGGCGCCAACCTTTCTAAATGTACTACTTTCATTTTTCGTCTAACGCTTGCAGTATTATGAATCTGATGCACGACATCGTTAGTTCTTTTAATTATCTTGTGTGGTCCTTCCCAGTGTCTTTGTAGCTTAGGGGATAAGCCTTTCTTCCTTTGTAGGTTATAGAGCAAAACAAGTTCTCCTTCCGTAAATCCCTCTGAATGTGTGCGCAAGTTGTATCTGGCCTTCATCTTGTCACTCGCAAATTGTGTACGCTGTCTTACAAATTGATGCACTTCGTTCATTTCTTCACTTTTTCTGGAAACATAATTGTGTATAGGAATTCCAGCTGAAGGACTCGCACCAAACTTTAAATCCGCAGGTAATCTTAAGTCTGTCCCAAAAATAATTTTAGATGATGAAGCTGCTGTGGTATCATGAACCGCCGTTCGATAAGCCATGAGGAATAGGGGTATATTCCAATCTTTTTTATTTTTATAAACCACTTTTCTGAGATACTTTTCCAAAGTACGATTAAATCTTTCCATGCGGGTGCGCGTATTTTGTTGTTCGTATTTTGTGTATCTTGAGGACTTTTCATACTTCTTTAAATAAAGCAGACTCAATATTTCTTCCTTGATCTGAATGCAATACCAACGGTACTCCAAAACGACTTACCCAGTTGTTAACCAATGCATCCGCAACTGTTGTGGCTTCTTCAGACCACTTGCCGAAGTAGTCAATGACGACAAGCACATACTTATTACCCGCATAACTAATTAGAAATGGTCCGGCGACATCAATGGCGAAACGTTCGAATGGTGCTCCCACGTTGTACGGATGCATCCTGTCGTGACTTCTGACTGTTGGTCTTTTTGCTAGTACACATTGCGGGCAACTCCGACTCCAATCGGCGACTGACTCTTTCTGAATGAATCTCGACCATTAATGCCCAAATGACCACCGCTAGATCCACCATGGTATTCCGATAATATATATTTTATTTTTGACTTGGTAACGACAATCTTACTTCGAGCGGATGTTCCATCTTCATTTTCCCATACACGATATAAGCAATCATCTTGTAGCTTTAACCTCAACACTCAGCAAGCGAATGTCAAGAGTGTCTGCCTTTCCTTCAGCTCTTAAGCAACAATCTCAGTGCTGCGTGATCGGTTCTTAAGTGAAACTGTTGCCCGTACAGATATTTGTGGAAATTTTTCACACTTTCGATTACAGCAAGAAGCTCCCTCCTGGTGACACAGTAATTTCGCTTGGGCTTGGATCACTTTTTAGTATGCAATCATTTTTTATTGTCTATTGACCACTTGAGAGAGAACTCCGCCGATTCCATATGCACTCGCATCCATATCAAGTATAAATTTCTTACTTGGAATTGGATACGCAAGAATTGGTTCCGATTACAGCTGATCTTTTAATTTCAAAAACCCCAATTTTTGATAATTGCCCAATTGAAATGCGCAGTTCTTTCTTGTCAACTCGTGAAGACTGTTAGCAGCTTTGTCAAAACCTGCAACAAATCGCCTGTAGTATGTACATAGCCCCAGAAAACTTCGTAGGTCATGTAGGTTTTGCGGTCTGGTTCACTTCTTTACTGAAACTATTTTATCTTCATCGGTATGCACTCCTTCCGTAGTAACTCGATGATCCATATACTTGGCTTCTTTCTTGAAAAGTGAGCATTTCTTTGGGCTAAGTTGTAGACCCTCATCTATCAATCGAAGGAATACTTCCTCTAAATTTCTTAGATGCTCGTCAAAGTCCTTGCCCATGACAATTATGTCATCAAGGTATACCAGGCAAGTTTTCCAGTGTAAGCCTTTCAATACATGCTCCATTAACCGCTCGAATATAGCTGGGGCATTACATAGTCCAAACGGCATTACCAAAAATTTCCATAATCCATCGCCAGTACTGAATGCGGTCTTCTCTCTATCCTTTTTATCGATTTCTACTTGCCAGTAACCGCTTTGCAAGTCCAACGTGGAAAACCACTTAGCATTAGATAGTGTATTCAAGGTGTCATCGATTCTGGGCAGTGGATAACTATCTTTCTTGGTGACATCATTAAGCTACCGGTAATCAACGCAGAACGGAGTACTACCGTCCTTTTTTTCACCAATACTACATGTGAACTCCATGGACTCTGAGATGGTACCACCACATCATTTGTGTAGATTGTCTCTACTACGTCCTTAACAAGGTTACTTCTTATTATTGAGTGTGCAGCTCCCGTGTCCAATGTTACCATATATGCTGTACAATCAATGCGTTCTTCGACAGTTAAGCTATTTGGCTTTCGAGCAATTTGTAAAATGGAGATTCTGGGGCAATCGGTTATGGGAGTCAGATCGTGCCCCGCAGAACTGACTCGTTTTAGTTTAAAGATAGTTTAAAATTATTGTTATTTTGGACATGGTCCTGTCGTTGGATTCTTCTATGGATTGCGGCAAACACGTGCCATATGGTCATATGTATCACAATTGTAGTATTTACCTTTAAATTAGGTATCATGGTTGGCAGCTGTGTGTTCGGATTTATTGCCTGCTTTGCACACTACTTGAAATAAGTCATCGCTCTCCAAATCAATTCTACGCGCCTTTGGAGCCGGTCGGCACAACGCATTTGCTGTCTCCTGTGTTAGAGCTCTGGTAACCGTTTCCGTAAATGTTACCTTGGGCGCAATCACTGTTGTCTCCTGATCACGTATGCCATCTACGAACGCATCTATCTTGCACTTTTCTATGAAATCACTCGTTGAATCTGCGTACGGCAAATGCTCAAGCCTTTCGACGTCCGCTGCATACGCCTGCAAAGTTTCGCCATTTCGTTGCATTTTGCCCTTCAGCTCCATTCTGTATATCTGTTTCATGTGATCACTGCCATATTTGCTTTGTAGTGCAACCATAACCGCTAAATAACTGTTTCGATCACTTTCTGGAACAGTTTGCAATACTTCGGCTGCGCCTCCTTTTAGTGCCACGATAAGTTCGGCTACGCTGTCCTCATTGTTCCATCGATTACTTACAGCCGTGGTCTCAAATTGGAGTTCGAAAATGTATAACGCATTGTAAAACGGTGATTTTAGGATCGTACCACTAACAACATGCGGTGTAAGTCCATTTATCTGCAACGCATGCAAATATTTTTTCATTTCTTGGAGCTCTTTGTCGATGCCTTGATATTTTTCCTCTACATTATTTTCCAAGTCATTTACATTTGACTCAAGTTCTATTACTTTACCGTGGAGCGTGTTAGAAAATTTTAAAAGCTGCTTCGAATGTTCTTGCAACAGTTCCTCAATTTTTACTAGGAACTGTTTGGAATTTTCGAGAAGTTTCTGTTCCATTTTGTTCGAATTTTCTTGGAGCTATTTTGTATTTTCTTGAAGTTTCTGTTCCATTTTGCTGGAATTTTCTAGAAGATGTTTGGAATTTTCTTGAAATTTTTGTTTTATAGCTCCGAACAACTAGCTCATATCAAAAACTTGGGTCTGTATTTTCTCCTCTGTGTCCAGATTTTTCGATGGAGCTGCTGCAACTTCGACTTCAATCTCATGCTCTGTGAGATCTATGCCTTGGATTGCAAATTCTTCCAACAGGCTCTTTTGTAGCTCTACTTTCGTACCAGCAGTTGGAAGACCATGACTCGCCAGCTCCTTCTTTAGGTGGTAGATGCTAAGTTGATCAAATTTGACCATTTTGTATCACAATCCCACTTCTGACACCCATGTTACAAAAATTCAG
This sequence comes from Dryomyza anilis, assembly GCA_951804985.1. Taxonomy (NCBI): domain Eukaryota; kingdom Metazoa; phylum Arthropoda; class Insecta; order Diptera; family Dryomyzidae; genus Dryomyza; species Dryomyza anilis. The sequence continues at coordinate 59,647,662 of OX638131.1, forward strand.
TCTAGGGAAAACTTTTCTATATACTGCATCATATATACTGCATGCATCAGTTCGACACGTTTCGACAAGCTTCGACATGTTTCGAGAACCTTATTCTCGTTTCGTGAATGACGCATGCTATTGGCATCTTATTCGCACTCTTTTGTTTCAATGTGCTGATATTCCATCTCTCTCTCGCCTTTGCATTGCATACTGCGCTGAATGATTTTCCGCCTCTTTCTAACACATTGCTTAGTGCGCTGAATTGTATTGCGTCTCATTTATAATTGCTGATTGCTTGTACAGTAGAGCAAATTCCTCTTTTCATAACAACATTTTTATTTTTAAATTTTTGTTATTTGCAAAAAAAAAAAAATTATAAAATTATTTTTAAATAATGATGAAAGCAAGCAATTAATGCCTTTACATTTCTATTTGATCTTGTACACATGAAAGGTGGTAAATAATACAAAATAATACAAAAATATTTGCGTTTTGGTCAGGATATAGCCAGGCATAAACTAAAATATATTCTTTATAATTTATAAATAATTATACAAAAAGCCCAAGCGCAACCCTAATTCCGCCCTATTTTAATTAATGCTGTTCATTAAATCATTTAAAGTTTTGAATTAAAAAAAAAACCTAATGAATGCATTTTAAGCTTTTTGATTTTTTTTTATTTTTGAATTTAGTTGAATAAATCTTAAAAAAAAGAAAATCTCGAATAATTTGTTATAGTACATAATATACATTTTAGTTAGAAAATAATAAATTTTAAAACATATTAATAAATTATATCATTAATAAATAATTTTTTCATTTATTTAAGAATAGGGCTGGGCGTATGCAAAATTAAAAAAAATAATAAGAAAATGATTAATGGTTATCCATATCCAGAGCACAGTCCAAACTAACAAACAAACTACATTACCTCACATCACAACCATTCAAGAACCATGGGTGCATAGCAAACGCATCTGTGGTCTTAGTAAACTACGTGGTGAAACCATACTATACGATGAACAAGCCGTAAGGCCTAGAAGCTATCTTATAGTATCGAAACACTTTGCTGTCACAAAGTTAACCCAATTCTGTGGGCAAGACCTGGTGGCAGCTAAAGTGAGCTATGAAAGCGATAGTGGATGGAAACATCTGATTGTCGCCTCAGGTTACTTCCCCCATGACTCACTACTGCCTCCTCCGACAAAGGCAATTGTTTAGCTCATAGAGTACTGTGATCTTAAGGAGACTGGCCTTATTCTTTGCTGTATGGGGCAGCAGCAAATGCAACGCACGAATAACAGACTCCTTGACTTCATCATGACCTCCAATCTGAACATTCACAACACTGGTAATAAACCTACGTTTGTGACTGCTAGAAGACAAGAAGTGGTTGACCAAACTTTGTCTAACTGTAGACTGAGAGAGTCAATCTTAAACTGGAAGGTTCTTAAAGAAGATTATTTATCGGACCACAGGTATATCGAGAGGTGCTGCCGTCTATGAACCCAATAAAAACGAACTGGGTAGACATGAACTTGAGAATTCCCTCAATATTCCTGTCAGAATTCGTACCAAAGAAAGTATTGAGACGTCCGTTCAAGTTATGAACGATGTCATAAATTCTAGTTTTGTACGAACATGTCCGGTACGGAAAACGTTATCTAGACCTCCTGTTCCTTAGTGGAACACTTGTCTTGAAACCTTGCGCAAGGATTCCAGAAATCTTCTAAATAGGGCCCAAAGGAGAAATTTGGACTCTGACTGGTTTCTTTATCGAGCTAAGCAGAAAGAATATAAGAAATTAATTCGTAAATTGAAAAGTGTTTCTTATAAAGACTTCTGCAGTAGCATCGAATCCTGCAGTGAGACTAGCAGATTGGTAAAGTTTCTTAAAAGAGACCGAACTGCCCGACTGGACTCACTGCGGAGACCTGATGGCTCGTATACTGAGTCTGAGACAGAGGCATCCTGTGTCCTAGTTGAGACTCACTTTCCGGAAAATCAAATCCACATAGGGTCACTTTGTAATCCCAGAACTGGGAACTGCAATAATAACTCTAATGTGACAAAAAATGACTGGTAGGTTGCCAGATTGGTTGTGTACGATGAAGCTATCCAATACGCAGTGGCCTCTTTTGATGGATTCAAGCCACCTGAGCCGGATGACATCTGGTAGGGAGGTATAACCCAATTGCTACCATGCCTAAAGAAGATCTTTAGAGCAAGTCTCGCATGTGTATTAATTCCGACATCCTGGCAACATCTGGTTGGCCGGATCGAGCATGCTTTTCAGAGGAAGATATACATCAAGGACATATTGATGTATATCTTGAGCGACTTTTGATGGAATGTGTGACGCAGCTAGAAGGCATGGAATAGATGAAATATTGGTCAAATGGCTAAGGTCAATGCTAATCTTTAGGATCATGACCTCTGAGGTGGAGTGCAGTCAGCATATTATGGCAGGAGGGAATAGAGGTTGTCCTCAAGGAGGCTGGCTGCTGGTTGACTCTCTACTCAACGATGTTGCCATTCTTGCCACAGGCTTTCCCTCAATGAGGTCTGTGTTAAAACACAAAACTGCTTGAACCGAATTGACAGCTGGTGTACTGCAAACTGACTTTCCGTCAACCTTCACAAAACAGGGATTGTTCTCTTCACTAGGAAAAGAATAATGACAGGATTATCTCAACCAGTACTTAACGGTGTCACTATTCCTCTGTCGAAAGAAGTAAAATATCTGAGCTTAATTCTAGATAGTGAACTACTTTGAACAAAACATGTTGAAAATAAAATTTCGCGAGCATTGAATGTCTTCTGGCAATGCAGAGTGATTTTTGTGAAGACATGGGGACTGTCGCCGAGCAAAACCTTATGAAATAGCAGTGATAAGACCGATGATATCATATGCATCGGTAGTCTGGTGGAACAAGCTGTCGCGAAATGCGTGACAACTAGTCTTGCCAAGATTCAGAGAGCCGTGTGTCTGGGTGTTACGGGTGCCTTTCAAACTACACCTGGTCCAGCACTGAATACAATCTTAAACCTACCACCACTTGACATCTTCATCAGAGGCGAATCCAGGAAAGGCTGCTGGAGATTAAAACGAGGTGGTTTCTGATTTAATGTTCCTTGGAATATCTCTGACATTACACCTGTCTACTGGAGATGCCCTCCGATGCAATAATAACAGATATATTACCGAGACGAAATTTTGAGGTTTGCCAACCTGACATTTAAGACTGGCTAACGCCTGACTGTGAGCCAGGTAGAGAGTCACACCACATTTTCACCGACGGCTCCATAACCGATCAGGGATCTGGTCCTGGAGTGTTTGTGGAACCAGAAGACCACTGACTTCACTTTTCCTTGGCGACAATGCCTCGGTATTTTAAGCCAAAGTTTATGCTATACTTATGGCTATGGACTACATTGCAGATAATAGATGATAGAACAGAGCTATATCTGTTTGCAGCGATATTCAAGCTGCTCTTATGGCTTTGAACAAATTGTACGTCAATACAGATCACGTCTCAATTTTGTTGGTAAATGCAATACACTGAAACTGATTTGGGTACCGGGCCATAAAGGAGTTTCGGGCAATGAAATATCTGACGTACTAGCACGTTCTGGATCTGAGGATAATCCATTTGGACTATTACCTGTGCTTAGACTACCTGCATCTACGGGAAAATTCGCCATCAGCACACAAGGGCAGATGGATGAACGAGACAAAAGGCAGATTCTCCAAGCTCATGACACCGACTATAACCAAAAAATCGGACTCGTTTCTACTTTCCTTAAGTAGAAAGGAGTGCAGAAAACTGACGGGACTTCTAAAGGGACAGAACGCATGTGAAGAACACATGAACGCAATCGGCCTGGCCGAAAGCACCTTATGTTCTCCATCTTACGAAGAAACAGGCTCCACATAGCACTATCTCTTATTGATATCATTAAAAACCAGGGAACTGGGTCGCAACACAATGGATATAACCCTGTCTGAGTGCTGTGGTCCTATTTTCATCCCACAAAAAAAAATGTACTGATCGGGTAATTCCCCATTTCAATATTTACCCGGCCATTGCCCGGCCATTTCAGAGCCTAAGCTCAATAATGTTTTCATTACCAAAACCCTACACATACTCTATAAAATAAAATACAGTATTTAATTTAATAGTTTATTTACAAAATATATTTTAAAAAAATACTATAGGCTAAATAAAAAATACACTAAATTAAAATCATTTTTAAAAACATATTTTAATATTTAAAAATGGTATAAAGCAGGCATGTCAAACATCTGTTTCAAATATATCAAAAAATATCCGAACTTCTTTGATCCAGCCAAAAATTTTGACTGAGGTATTTACAATGGAGTATATTTCAAACAATAGAGAAAATTTTATAAATCAGACACCTGACAATCATCCAAAATTGTTGCAACCCAAAATTGTTGCAACTTTTTATGTCGGCAAAATCGTACGATATCGACTTAGATCTTGTACCAATATCGAAGTTCAATCACATGATTGAATAAACAATAAACTTTTGAATCAATTTTAATATCAATCGTGTGATTGCTTTATTTTCCATACAAAAATTGGGCAATCACAAGATTGATATTAAAATTATTTGAAAATTGATTCAAAAATTTATTGTTTATTCAATCGTGTGATTTAGGCTTCGAACTGCAAAATAGTTTTAAGCGACATATCGCAGTTTTATTTTCGAAACTATAATAAAACCGATTCTATAATAATATTGCATCAAATAGTTCGAATATATCGAGATTTATTTGAAAGACATTGCGATTTCAATGTGGAAAATGTTTAAATATCCTAACATAAAATTATACTCTACGTAAATTACAAAATTTTAAACATTAGCAACAAGATTAGATTTTTGTTATCCAAGTTAGTTCGAGAAATCTTCGAGCCACAAATCACATGACAGACTGGTGACCAAATTTTTGCAAAAGTTTGTTTTTTAGAAACCCGTATATAAATTTCATATTTGAATAAATTTGAAAAGGTTTCCTTTTTATGAACAATTGCTAAGACAATGGCCATTGATTAGATATTCGGATTTAGGAGTTATGACGAAGTTTGTTTTAATATCCATAAAACGAAGTATGCATCATTCTACGGTCAAGAGTTTTTTCTATAACCACAAAAAGTGATTATTGATTAATTTTTTCAAACTTTGGTACACTGTATCACTGGAGAAGGTGAGTCTTGGTAGATTTGGTGTGGAATGTCTCTAATACAAAAAATTTTACTTACTAAAAAAATAAATTTGAAATGATTCTAAATAAAAGCAATTTTTGTTTCTTGTTTTATTTTGATTGCGCCTTTATTTGATACTGGAACTGATTCCGAAAATGGTTTTGTTAAATAGAGTCCAGTGTTTTGAATTTTTAAGATTTTATTATTTTTCTTTCCATTTGTTTTAATAGTAAAACTTAAAACAATAATCTAATTTTCTTTTCTGTGTTAAACGTAAAAAACCATGCGCTTACATATTTTGTTTTTATATGCCGGCGAAATAAAGTCAAGGAAAATTCAAAACTTTACAATAAATTTAAAATTTTATGAATAAAAAAAAATATGAAATACATTTTTTTTAATATAAAACGTTTTTAATGTGAACTTTAATGATCCAATAGATTTTTTTATCTTTCGCCCCTCGCACCATTTTAAATCATACAAAAATTCACCTTAAAAACGTTTTATATTAAAAAAATATTTTTTATTTCATATTTTTTAATTTTCTTATTTTTTGTGTCACTTAAATTTTCGTCTGACGGAATTCAAAAGTTTAATATTATTAAAATGAAAATTATTCATTTTTCAAAATGTCTTTAATATGGAACCATGGCGATAGAACCATGTTGAACCGGATGGCAAGAAAACGATAATATAGCATTGCCAACCAGTTCAAGGCAATATTAAAAATCTCAAGACAGTTGCTCATCACGAAGATATTTTAAAATTACAAAATTTATACCGAGCTGACAGACGCGAAAGCAACCTAATAAAAACGTTTTAAAAACAATATTACTTGATGAAAAAAAAAATGGTAACCAGTTCGGAAGGTTAGATCACATGGGAAATTTAGTAGGTGTAATTATGATAGTTAGGATTATCAAAATTATAGTCGGTCTAAGCCGACTATAAATACCCTACACATATGTGTGGTTACCATTCAAAGTGATATATAGGTCACCAGGGTATACGAATCCTGAAAATAACTACAAACATTCAATCGCTGAAGAATTTCCATTCATTTGATACCCATATTTACAAATGGGTAGGTGTACCGAATTTCGATTTTTTTTTTGTGAACCACAAGTCTTTTCGCCGGAAAACTTTATTATCATGTATTTGAGCATGATGTCAATATATATTTGACCAAAAAAGTTTACCTAAGCACGTATACATAAAAATTGATCTTTATATGTACATTTTATATGAGGTATTTGAAAATAAGTGGTTGGATCATAGGTCACAATGGACCGATCTGGCCACATACAGCGTAGGTATATTAGTAATCTAAGTTATAAGTTTCATTTATCTAGCTCTTCAATTTTAAAAGAAGTAGGGATTTCAACAGACAGAAATGGGGTAATTCCCCATTTCAATATTTACCCGGCCATTGCCCGGCCATTTCAGAGCCTAAGCTCAATAATGTTTTCATTACCAAAACCCTACACATACTCTATAAAATAAAATACAGTATTTAATTTAATAGTTTATTTACAAAATATATTTAAAAAAAATACTATAGGCTAAATAAAAAATACACTAAATTAAAATCATTTTTAAAAACATATTTTAATATTTAAAAATGGTATAAAGCAGGCATGTCAAACATCTGTTTCAAATATATCAAAAAATATCCGAACTTCTTTGATCCAGCCAAAAATTTTGACTGAGGTATTTACAATGGAGTATATTTCAAACAATAGAGAAAATTTTATAAATCAGACACCTGACAATCATCCAAAATTGTTGCAACCCAAAATTGTTGCAACTTTTTATGTCGGCAAAATCGTACGATATCGACTTAGATCTTGTACCAATATCGAAGTTCAATCACATGATTGAATAAACAATAAACTTTTGAATCAATTTTAATATCAATCGTGTGATTGCTTAATTTTCCATACAAAAATTGGGCAATCACAAGATTGATGTTAAAATTATTTGAAAATTGATTCAAAAATTTATTGTTTATTCAATCGTGTGATTTAGGCTTCGAACTGCAAAATAGTTTTAAGCGACATATCGCAGTTTTATTTTCGAAACTATAATAAAACCGATTCTATAATAATATTGCATCAAATAGTTCGAATATATCGAGATTTATTTGAAAGACATTGCGATTTCAATGTGGAAAATGTTTAAATATCCTAACATAAAATTATACTCTACGTAAATTACAAAATTTTAAACATTAGCAACAAGATTAGATTTTTGTTATCCAAGTTAGTTCGAGAAATCTTCGAGCCACAAATCACATGACAGACTGGTGACCAAATTTTTGCAAAAGTTTGTTTTTTAGAAACCCGTATATAAATTTCATATTTGAATAAATTTGAAAAGGTTTCCTTTTTATGAACAATTGCTAAGACAATGGCCATTGATTAGATATTCGGATTTAGGAGTTATGACGAAGTTTGTTTTAATATCCATAAAACGAAGTATGCAGCATTCTACGGTCAAGAGTTTTTTCTATAACCACAAAAAGTGATTATTGATTAATTTTTTCAAACTTTAGTACACTGTATCACTGGAGAAGGTGAGTCTTGGTAGATTTGGTGTGGAATGTCTCTAATACAAAAAATTTTACTTACTAAAAAAATAAATTTGAAATGATTCTAAATAAAAGCAATTTTTGTTTCTTGTTTTATTTTGATTGCGCCTTTATTTGATACTGGAACTGATTCCGAAAATGGTTTTGTTAAATAGAGTCCAGTGTTTTGAATTTTTAAGATTTTATTATTTTTCTTTCCATTTGTTTTAATAGTAAAACTTAAAACAATAATCTAATTTTCTTTTCTGTGTTAAACGTAAAAAACCATGCGCTTACATATTTTGTTTTTATATGCCGGCGAAATAAAGTCAAGGAAAATTCAAAACTTTACAATAAATTTAAAATTCTATGAATAAAAAAAAATATGAAATACATTTTTTTTAATATAAAACGTTTTTAATGTGAACTTTAATGATCCAATAGATTTTTTTATCTTTCGCCCCTCGCACCATTTTAAATCATACAAAAATTCACCTTAAAAACGTTTTATATTAAAAAAATATTTTTTATTTCATATTTTTTAATTTTCTTATTTTTTGTGTCACTTAAATTTTCGTCTGACGGAATTCAAAAGTTTAATATTATTAAAATGAAAATTATTCATTTTTCAAAATGTCTTTAATATGGAACCATGGCGATAGAACCATGTTGAACCGGATGGCAAGAAAACGATAATATAGCATTGCCAACCAGTTCAAGGCAATATTAAAAATCTCAAGACAGTTGCTCATCACGAAGATATTTTAAAATTACAAAATTTATACCGAACTGACAGACGCGAAAGCAACCTAATAAAAACGTTTTAAAAACAATATTACTTGATGAAAAAAAAAATGGTAACCAGTTCGGAAGGTTAGATCACATGGGAAATTTAGTAGGTGTAATTATGATAGTCAGGATTATCAAAATTATAGTCGGTCTAAGCCGACTATAAATACCCTACACATATGTGTGGTTACCATTCAAAGTGATATATAGGTCACCAGGGTATACGAATCCTGAAAATAACTACAAACATTCAATCGCTGAAGAATTTCCATTCATTTGATACCCATATTTACAAATGGGTAGGTGTACCGAATTTCGATTTTTTTCTTGTGAACCACAAGTCTTTTCGCCGGAAAACTTTATTATCATGTATTTGAGCATGATGTCAATATATATTTGACCAAAAAAGTTTACCTAAGCACGTATACATAAAAATTGATCTTTATATGTACATTTTATATGAGGTATTTGAAAATAAGTGGTTGGATCATAGGTCACAATGGACCGATCTGGCCACATACAGCGTAGGTATATTAGTAATCTAAGTTATAAGTTTCATTTATCTAGCTCTTCAATTTTAAAAGAAGTAGGGATTTCAACAGACAGACGGACAGACAGACGGGCATCGCTAAATCAGGTCATGCTGATCAAGAATATATATACTTTTCCATACCGGAGATGCTTCCTTCTGGGTGTTACAAACGGCGTACCAAACTGAATATACCCTTTCACTCTTAGTGTAGGGTATAAAAATATAATAAAATTTATAAGAGATTATAAATATTTTTTACAAAAACAAATCCGTATTTTCAATCTATTTCGGTATCAATTTTAATCCCGCAGGATTACATGCGAAGTAATACAACATGTATTACAATGTAATGATGAGAGGTATTACAAATTTTATCAATATTTCTAGCATTTCTAGTTCAAGAGATATTTAAATATGAACAATAGTACAAAAGTGATTTTTGACACTTTTTTCCAACTTTGAGCCACTGTATCTCTGGAAATAGTGGTGGGAAAAAATAAAAAAATGTTTAGTGCATGTCTCGATACCCTTTATCAGTTGCCAAAATTTCATTGAAATCGAAGAAGATGAGTTCCAACCGCTGGTCGATTTGGTGTGGAATGGCCCATATACAATCCAAAATAATTTATAAAATAACCCAATATTGCTACCGTGCATCTATGTATTTATAAAGTTTTTGCGATATTATTGTTTTGGAAAATTTTCATACTTTATATAATAAAAATACTGAAGTTAATTCCATTTTTTTTAATTTTTCAATTTACTATAGATTATAATTATTTTCTATAGTTTTGTATTAAGAGTTGTACATGCTATATACATTATAATACAAAAAAGACGTGTTTTCTCCCTCATTATCTTACTCTGAAAAATAATACAGTTTTACTTACATTATACAGAAGATAAATATTTGAAAAATGCTGTAATTTTTTAGCCGCGGTAGCTCAGTGGTTAGTGCGTTGGACTGCGAGCCGAAAGGTCCCCGGTTCAAGCCTGGACTGGGGCTAACAACATCTTTTCATAGAAACATTTTTCTATACCGCGCTACCTCTCGTCAGTAAATGGCAAACCTACGATAGTAAAACCATTGCCTATGAAAAAGCTCTCACCCGCCGTTCGTATTCGGCAATAAACTGTAGGTCCCACCACTTTGAGTACAAATATAACACGCACAGCTCAAAATGGTGAGAGAGCTCGGCCGAAGTTCTACACAGGACTGTAGCGCCAAACTATTATATATTATTATTATAAACATCTGCAATATTGAAATCTATACCGTAGATCAAAAGATATAAGTAAAAAGTGGGCGTTCCGGACGGGATAAAAACGGAAGTAAATATCGAGGTTCATATGGATATTCCAAAAAGTAAGCGAATTGTTATATTAACACTTTGTTCCTAAAGATTATAGTTTTTTCAAAATAAATCACAGAAAAATTCCGGACGAGACAAAAAATTCTGCATTGAAATTCAGTACGATTTTTATTCTAAAAATACTTTATTCGTACAATCTTTTTTTTGTATAATTTCTGAACATAGCTGAGACAATTTACTTTATTTTTGTATATGAACACTTTGTTCCTAAAGTTTGCTATTATTTCGTAATAAATCGCAAAAAATTCCGGACGTTCCGTATGGAAATTTGCACTACGATTTTTTGCTAAAAATAATTTTGTATATGACAATATTAATAATGATTATTTAAAAAAAAAGTGATTTCCAGATGTTTTTAAAGTTTCTTTTAATTTTTTTAACTTTTTTTGAATCTTGTTGATATTTTTTATACTTTTACACTTTTGGTACTCAAAGTTCCGGACGCGACCGATTTCAATTAGCTGTCCAAAATGTTCTAGAATTACTAGAAAAATGAAAAACAGTGGATTCAACTCTTCTTAAAAAAGTTTAGTTTACTATGGTAATAAATGTATCTTTTTGGTTCCGGACGGGACATCGAAAACCCTTTTACAAAAATCAAAAAATTCCGTGGTTTTTAATTTGGATCATTATCGTTAAGCATTAGAAATATTTATTAATGTACCTGAAAAAACAGAAAATAATATTTTGTAAATGTACGTCTTTCAAATTATTATACCCTACACTAAGAGTGAAAGGGTATATTCAGTTTGGTACGCCGTTTGTAACACCCAGAAGGAAGCATCTCCGGTATGGAAAAGTATATCAGCATGACCTCCTGAGTCGATTTAGCGATGTCCGTCTGTCTGTTGAAATCCCTACTTCTTTTAAAATTGAAGAGCCATATAAATGAAACTTATAACTTAGATTGGCGAGATCGGTCCATTGTGACCTATGATCCGACCACTTATGTTCAAATACCTCATATAAAATGTACATATAAAGATCAATTTTTATGTATACGTGCTTAGGTAAACTTTTCTGGTCAAATATATATTGACATCATGCTCAAATACATGATAATAATGTTTTCCGGAGAAAAGACTTGTGGTTCACAACTTGTGGTTCGTATACACGAATCCCACAGTTTGAGCAAAATTGATATAATAAACGCGTTCATAATTGTTATGAATTGCGTTCATTATGGTATTCATATTAATTTTTTGACGCAAAGCAGCGCAGCCTCCACGTCACGTGCAATTCAGCCGAGCATAAAGGCGATACTGAAAAATAAAAAAACAGTCCACAAAAAGGAGCATAGAAAATACTACACAAAGTAGGTAGGTAGGTTTTGAGAAGGTAAAAAGGTTTCAAGTTTTCCCTAAAAAAAAATCAAGTTTTTATAATTTATACAGTTTTTTTTTCAGTTTTTATTTAACATTTCTAACATTTCAATAATTTTTCTTCGAGTCTTTCCATTACTAAAAAAACATTTGATCTTTTCTCGATTCCTGTAGTAACAGCAAATTAGAACGTATTTTTCTCAAATCAATATTAAGAAAAAAACAAAATTATAAACATATTGGAAATTCCCTCCTTAAGAGGGATTCTTCGTCCGAAGGATTCCTAAAGAAAACATTGTACAGTCTTCAAAAATTATGAAAAAGTTGGACATGCATATTAATTAAATTGTTATAATTTGAAAATTTATTGAATTGTTTTTATTATTAATTGATATGTTTTCGTTATTAATATTTTTATTTTTGTTAAATAACACTAATCAAGACGAATTTTCATATGTACACTAGGGTGGTTCAGAAACATATGGAAAAAACTCAAGTACACCTTACGAGTCAACGTACCTCAAATTATGTGAGGGCGTACCGTTCGTAACATCTTGTCCAAATTTCAATACCCTACGAATATTGGAAGACGGTGCTACACGGGCATATGTGTTGGCAATCACCAAACTCAAGTACACCTTACGAGTCAACGTACCTCAAATTATGTGAGGGCGTACCGTTCGTAACATCTTGTCCAAATTTCAATACCCTACGAATATTGGAAGACGGTGCTACACGGGCATATGTGTTGGCAATCTTCAAAATTTGTATTGTCCTATAACTATATATAATGATAGTATTAATAAATTCAGTAAGTTACATATGGCCATTATGTCCTGAGTTTGTATATGAAGGACATAAAGGACATGACAATATGAAATACGCAAGTAACAAATAAATGTATATGTTTTGATACACCTCGTCAATTTCATTAATATATATATATATATATATATATATATATATATATATATATATATATATATATATATATATATATTAATTTAAAGCTATAATGCAACAAAATTGGCCTGACACTAAGCCTTAAGAATAACATAGATATAGAATTTTATTTTATGTCTACTTTAATAAAAATATTATGTTCATAACGTATAGTTTTTATGTAATAAATCAAAGCTCTGATCATTTTCCTTTAATTTGATATACCACTTTCTAACACCAGTTGCACTATTTAATTAAAATTATTTATAATAACTCAAATGAGTCATCTCATATTAAAGCATCAAATATATGAAACCACACTATCTGGAAAGCTGAATATTGGCCAATATATTAATTTTGAGGTATTTCAACATACTTACAAATTTCACCCAATTCTGAGAAAGTCCTGGAAAATTTGTTTTTTTTTTGTGTTGATTTGTATGGAGTTAATTTAAACAATTTAATTAAATATTGCAACTGGAGAAAGAAAGTTTATTATATAAAAACTATACATTATGAATATAATATTTTTAGTAAATTAGCCATAAAATAAAAATCGAAACATTATAGTTCTAAAAGCGCTATATCTTTATTAATACCAGACCAATTTCATTGTATTATAGTTCATTAGAAAGTAAATAAAAATAGCTTTAATTTGATATATATATATATATATTTTTTTGTTTCGTGTTTATTATATATTGGAAGGTCCTTAATGTTCTTCATATACAAACTCAGGACATAATCAACATATGTAACTTACTGAATTTATTTATGCTATCATTACATGTACTTATCAAGGCGATATGAAAATACAAATTTTGAAGATTTGTTCGGAGATCGCCAACACATACGACCATGTAGCACCGCCTTCCAATAATCGTAGGGTGTTGAAATTTGGCCAAGATCTTACGAAGGGGACTCCCTCACATGTCCATGTGACATGTGACTGCGCTGGACATGTTGCTAAGAATGATAATAAAAGCTAAGAAAAGCTATGAAAATCGATAAATTTATAAATTACTTTTCACACATTCACTGAAAATAGTGATGATTTTTTTTTAGTACTATGCTAATACCTAATGAATGGCTTTTTGTCTCATTTTCTAGCGAGAAATAACGCTATAAAAAAGTTTTTTTACGCACGTGATTCTTTTGTATTTCATTGTGACGCGATTTTACTATTATAATTGTAGGTAATCTATTGACAACTATAATAGTAGTAAATTCTCACCATTTTTTGTTAGAGTGCATATTATTTCTAATGTTCTATAATAATGCGAAATGTATTGGTACTTTTTGTACTATTACATTAAAATATCAATTAATTTCAATCCATATTTCAATCGTCCTTTTTAAAATAACATAATTTAAAACCTTATAATAATGCACCGAACATATATTTCATTCACATCACCAATATATTCTGTTGCAATATCTCCAGAATGAAAATTCTATAGAAATATGTTTATGAATATACATTCATTATTTTAATTTAAAAGACAAATAGTATTTTACAGTTAAGTATTTTAAATGCATATATTTCAAAAAGTAGAAAGGACACGGAAAAAACAATACCATGGTCGAAATAGGTATTCTCTCTAGTATTACCTTCGAGTTTCGATTCAAGCACATTTTTGGCTGGAGTGTTTTCATCCATTCGTTCAACATGGCCTAGACAGTGAAGCCGCTGGATCTTGATGCGCTTGACTATGTCAATGTCGTCGAATAACTCATACAGCTCGTGGTTCATCCTGATTCGATACTCGTTAGCAAAGCAGATAGGGTCAAAGATTTTACGGAAAATCTTTCTCTCAAACGCTCCCAGTACTCTCTCATCGGTGGAGGCCAGCGTCCATGTTTCTGCACCATAAAGTAGGACGGGCATGATGAGTGACTTGTAGAGCGTTATTTTTGTACGGCGAGAGAGGGCTCTACTTACCAATTGCCTACTGAGCCCAAAGTAGCACCTGTTGGCAAGAGTTATTCTCCGTTCTATCTCCAGGCTGACGTCGTTGTTGCTGTTTACGCTGGATCCCAGATAGACGAAGTCCTTCACAATATCGAACTTGTGGGTGTCAAAATCAGCTTTTTGTCCAAGACGCACGGACTCTTTTTTGCTTGTTGACACAAGGAACTGTGAATGTGAAAATCTGGTCTATGGTGGACTTTCCAGGTCTGAAGCCGCACTGATAAGGTCCAATCAGTCTGTTGACGATGGGCTTCAGTCTTTCACATAATACGCTCGATAGAACCTTGTATGCGATATTGAGTAAGCTGATCCCACGGTAGTTGGCGCAGATAGTGGGATCCCCTTTCTTAAAGATTGGGCAGAGTACACTGAGGTTCCAGTCACTTGGCATGCTTTCATCCGACAATATGCTGCTTACGAGCTCGTGCATGCTCTCTATTAGCTCTTCGCCTCCGGTCTTAAACAATTCAGCAGGCAGGCCATCAGCACCTGCGGCTTTGTTGTTTTTCAGCCGAGCGATGGCTGTTCTGACCTCGTCATGGTCGGGTGGCGGAATCTCAACGTCGTCATCAAGTACTGGTATTGCCGGGTTTACTTCTCTACCGGTGGAATTACGGTCATCATCACCAGTTTAGAGAAGTGATTCCTCCATATATTCAGTGTGCTCTGGATATCTGTCACCGTTCTCATCTTACAAGAAGAGGCTCCGGATTTTGAACCTCCGGCTAGACGTCTTATTTTGACGAATATTAATTTATCGACGACAGCTGCCAGCTGGATAGAGGCACCTTCCCTATAAAGGGTCCGGACATTCCAGGTGCATATCCGTAAATCATGGTCCTTAAAACGTTTGCGTGGGTCGTCATCGTTGTAATCGGTCGTTATCCGAGGCTTCTTTTTTGTTTTCATTGGGCGCATAGGTTTTTTCCGTGGTGGGACCCAAACCCAACGAACGAACCCTCCCTCTGAGGGAGATGCTCGCCACTCATTTTAGCCGACTTCTACACCGGGTGGTGTAGAGCGCCGTTTTCAGGGACTTCCACGAAGAGGACTTCCACCGAAGTGGAGGTGTCACCATTTGATAATTTGCCAATTCTGGCGACCACTGAGTTGACTTGAGACGACACCGACGTTAAAAACGTTACGTATAGGAAAAAACTAAAGACGCAGTTCGAATCAGCACATTAAAGTTATATAGAAATGATATGAATGAAACCAGGGAGAAATTGAGGCGAATCTTGAGTGTAATCTTTCGATTCGAAATACAGAAAGTACTTAAAAAAATTAAATAATTATAATACCATTATAATACATAATATATTAAACAAATTTTTATTTTGAAGACAGAAGAAAGATTTACAATCAACTATGCTGGCGAATTAAATCCGGGTTTCTAATAGCGATAAAACTGGAACCATTGTCTCTGAATGTAACCTTTATTAATTACAAAATAAATAGATATAGTTCAACACCCTAACATTTTTATATTTGGGTCTAAAACTAACATTTTTCACTATTTTCACATTCATTACAATGAAATTGAGCGTACTACAAATTTCAATCATATAAAATCCATTTGACCGAGAATAAATCTTTTTACAAAATCTGAATTCTATTAAACTAACAGTATAAAATCCACTCAAACGATTGAGTTTACATAAATAAATCCACGTTCCTAATTTGAGTTAATTTTTAAAATTGTTATTAATTAAAAATCACATATAACTTCAAAAAAATGTGTCCACTATAAACTATTTTTTTTTATTATAATTTTTTTATAAAATATTTTTTCCACAAAAAACCAATATCCCAATAAAAATTTGATTGTTCATTCAAAATTAAAATTTAAAAAAAATTAAAGCTCTGATTGTCTTTTTTAAAAATAAAAATAAATAAATTATCTGGTGCAGTGGTTAAGTGATACAGTTATAAAATTTTTAAAGGCCTCAAGTAGCCCGTATGATAAACTTAGCAAAACAAATACTAGTGACACAGTTATAAAAGTTTTAACGACCTCAAGTAGCCCCTATGATAAATTAAAAAATATATATAACAGTGTTAGAAGTTTTAAGGGCCTCAAGTAGCCCCAACGATAAACTCTGAAATAAAAATATACTAGTGATAAAAGTTTTAAGGGCCTCAAGTAGCCCCAACGATAAACTTAAAAAAATAAATTCTTTGCAATTTCTGTGCTAACCACTGTTTGACCAGAACGAAAGATGTGCATCTGGACATCATAGGACGGACTGTAGTATCTGTTCGCAGTCCGCAACGTGGGAAGTGCTACCAGAGGATCCTGAGTCACCGCCAAGTAGCAGGCAAAAGGGAGTTAATCCAAGGAGCCGGCGTTGTAGTTTCGACATGGTAATCCAGTTTATATTAATGTAAGAATAGTATAAGTATAAATTAAGTAAATTTAACAAACAATTTTACATTGAAGTTAAAAAAATTAGTAATAGTTTACAAAAAGAATTAAAAAAATTACATTGATTAAAATATAGTTTAAAAAAAAAAATTAATAATATTTTACAAAATGAATAAAAAATTTACATTAATTAAAAAAATCTAATTTAAGAAAAATAAAAGTTTATGAAATTTAATTAATAAAAATTTACAAAAATAATTATAAACTTACATTAATTAAAATCAAGTAAAAAATAAATAAAATAAATTAATAATATTTTACATAAAGAATAAAAAATTTACAAAAAATTTACAAAAAACAAGTTAAAAAAAATAAAGTTTATGAAATTAAATTAACAATAGTTTAAAAAAAGAATAAAAAAATCTTACATTAATTAAAATCAAGTAGAAAATAAATAGGGAAAAATGAATTCATAAATTTGATATATAAATTAAAAAGCATGAAATAATTTATAAAAGCTCTGATTGTAAATTAATAAAATTTATTAATATTTACACTAAAAAGCAAGAACTAATTTTTAAAGAAATGTTTTAAAAATATTTTAAATTTATTTATATTGAAAACAAAAAAAAAAATATAAAAAAAGTCAATAGAAACGTTTAAAAGACAACAAATTAATTAATAAAATATTACGTTTATATTTTAATCTAAATAATCATGGCAAATCCTAACCTAATTCGTCCCGCATATTAAATCCTAATCCCATACAAAATCCTAACATTAATCCTAATCCCATACAAAATCCTAACACAAATCCGGAATTAGAACGTTTTGAAGAGGGAATAGTAAATAGATTCTGTTCAACCGAATGGAGAAATATAGTACAGTCAATAGTAAACCCCAATGTAGAATACTTAAATAGAATATCAAGGAAAAGACGAAGCACATAGAGCAAATTTATCAGATCTTGATAAAATACCAGTCTTAGTTTTTTCAAGATATCCTGGAGAGTTCAGCTCATAGAAAAAGAGTGTAGAAAGCATTTTACGATTGTATGAAACATCAAGAGGAACAGCAAAATACTTTGGAATTTTAAATGTTATTAGAAATAAAATAACAGGAAACGCCGATATTGCACTAGAATCATATAATACACCACTTGATTGGAAATCTATTTCACATTGTCTAACTTTACATTACGCCGACAAAAGGGATGTTGATACTCTGGAATACCAGATGACCTCATTAATTCAGGGAAATAAATCAGTTCAAGAATATTATCATTTATCACTTATTTTCAATAAAATCTGATGTATGGAAGTTAGTTCAGATTCTATGAACCTACTTACGCAAACATGCAAGCCCTAGATACTTTCGTCCGTGGCCTTAAAGGATATTTAACAAGACTCCTTGGTATCCGAGAGCCTACTGACCTACCTCAGGCTCTCCACCTCTGTTTAAAACTAGAAAACCAAAATTTTAGATTCTTTTACGCTTTTAAAAATCAAAAAAAGACAGAACATTCAAATCCACCAGATAATCTTCTTGGAAACCACTCCCAATTCTCATGTACAACAAATGCCATTTTATCTACAGTTGGCATACATTCCTCGCCAAGAGCCAGCATATTTTAATCAACAGCGTCAATTCAATAATCCACAGGTGACTTGATGGCGGTCCTCTCCGAAAAGTGGAATAATTGTGTTCACCTTTTCGGGGAGAGTAAGGCTGTTGCTCTTGATATTTCCAAAGCTTTTGATCGAGTGTGGCGTAAAGCCCTCCTTTCAAAACTAATTGCATTTGGTGTCGGTGAATCTTTTACTCGATGGATATCGAGTTTTCTCCAGGGTCGTACTATACGAGTTGCGATGGATGGTGTTCGTTCAGAACAACATTCCATCAATTCTGGAGTCCCGCAGGGTTCCGTCCTATCCCCGTCCCTATTTCTGGTATTTATCAATGACCTTCTGTCATTGACCCAGAACCCAATTCATTCCTTTGCAGATGACAGTAACATTTGTCATTCACACTCGTTCAACAAGCGCCCAAACTCTTTGGAGTTTGAGAATAAAAGACGCACTATGAATGACACACTCAATAATGACCTTAAATCAATCTCCGAGTGGGGTGTTGCAAATAGAGTAGATTTTAATGCAAGCAGGATCCAGTGTTGTCTGTTATCTCACAAAAGAATGGATTCACACCTACCTCCCCTCAATATGGGTGCTGTGGATATTGCGCAGTCAGCTGCTCTTGACGTTCTGGGCATATCAATTCAATATGATCTCCGTTGGAATGACCACATACTTAATGTGTCGAAAGAAACGGCCAAGTGCCTCGGTTTTTAAAAACGGTGTAAAACATACTTCACTCCTGCTAACTTACTCACTGTCTACACTTCCTATATACGGCCTAAAATGGAATTCAATTCGCACATTTCCTCCTTGGAGTTCCTGGACCGAATCCAACAACGTGCGATATATTTAATTGGGGATGAAAATATTTCATCGTCTATTGGTTCTCTTGTTCTACTCGGGCGTCAAACCAAGCCCACCCCTTCATAGTCCACTCGACTCTCAATAGAACCGCGCATTATAGAGATAATTCGTTCTTCAGTCGCACGATTCGTTTGTGGAACAATCTCCCTGCGTCCGTTTTTCCCGACATTTTTGATATTGGCAAGTTCAAAACAAACATTCACCGACACTACTCTATCTTTCCCCCCTCCTTTTAACCTATCATCCCTTCTTACGATCAACACTGTGCTTTGCATGCATCCCCTGAGCGTTGGTTAATTTAAAAAAAAAAAAATAAATAAAAGATCTACGACAAATATCTTAAACTGCATATTAATTATAAAAACGAATAGAATTTGAACACTAATTGTATTTAAGTTATTCTGTTATGACACTGATTTTTTTCATGCTTAAAAAGTTTCTAGCAAGTTGAAATAAAAGGAGAAAAATATAATAAGTACGTTTTCACAATAAGTATGAAACGTCCCTATTATAAATGAAAATTTTGAAAATTAAATTCAATTTCTTGAACAAGTTGTCAGATAAAAAGTGGCTAAAAACTTTCAGATTCTCATACTTTTTCAGCACAATTTCAATATTTCAGGCTGAAAATTTTACAACATATTTTGGTTTCGTTTACTTTTCAATTGTATGTCAAATTAATTCAAAAACAAAATTATTAACTTTGAGAATTAGATTTAAATATATGAAGAGCAGGGCTTGCAGTCACGTTTAGAACACGTATAAGATTTTATTGGAATGTAAATGGTTATAGGAGCATTTTGGGACAAGTGGAACGTCCTATTTACCCGAGCAACCGCAGGATCACGTCTTTTTGCGATTTGACATAAATTGCGTAAAATAAGCACTAGTGGATGCATTTCACTATACACATTGCACATATCCATTTTAGCACGGTTTTAAAAAAGTAATTTGTCCCCGCTAGAAGCTAAAAAATATTTTCATATTGACTTAAATTTAAACGTTGGAATTTCGAATTGTCAAACGACTCGAAAACTATATATTTGCCCATTTCTATAAAATAATGTTTCATTCACAGAATACTCGATAATTTTTGTACTTTTTAAGCTGTTAAAAAAGCCAGTGTCATTACGGCATTACTTATTTTCAATTTCTTCAACTAAAAATAAATTATTTTACTAACAAAAAAAAAAAAATCCAATAACATAAAAATTTGAATTATATTTTAACAAGAATTAACTAATAAAAAATAATTGAATAAATCAAGTGAGATAATTCAAAATCTCAAGGCCATAATAAAATGAACATATACGTTCATAATAAATATAAGGAATATGTCGTATAGGCATATTTCTGTTTTTGTCAGAAATTAAAAAATCCGTATGCTTCACGTACCGTATGTCAAGAGAACACAAATAATATCTTACAGGGTAACATTTAAATTTGCGAACACAAACTCAAACGCTACATAGCGAATACTAACAGAAAGAAGAGAATACAACAATAACCAATTACGATGCGTATACCAGAGTTGTTAAAGAATGCATTCTTTTGGGAATGCATTCATCTAAAAAATTGAAAAGAATGGGAATTCAATACATTCATTTTTGTTAAATGAATGGGAATTCAAACGCTTGAAGTCCCAATCAGATGGCCTTCATAATGAATGCATTCATTCCAGTCTGAATTCTATTTGGCAAAAAAGAATTCAAAAAACAATGAATGCATCCATTTTTTTGGCATTAATTTGTTTTTGTAATTTGTCAGAAAAATAAGGGTTACAAAATATGAAGTTCGTAAAATACCGCACTTTCCGGAATTTTTATTATTATTGACATTTTAATGAAAATATATCATTGCTATTGGAAAATTATGATAGTATATTTTATTAAAATCTGCGTTTTCACAAATATGTGAACAATTACAATGAATTCGACAACTTTGTGGTAAATATTTTTGGGAATTATGGGATGTGGGACTATACCCAGCAAGACATGCCTTACCGAAACTCCAACACAAAGACAATATTATATTTTCTCACTCATACATAAATAATTTGAAATACATCTCTGCGGGATCAATGATATATATATGACCCGTAATTTTATTAGTAATGAAAACCAATATTTTTTTATTTGTAGGTTATTCATTACGTTTGCAACAGCAGCCGCTACAGCAGGAGTTGAAAAAATATTTTACGTAAATTATAAACAATTGATAAACACTAAAAGTAAAACAGTTTATGTGACGTACGTTTAATCGTCACTTATTACCAAAAGAACAGTGACAAACATATATTCAATTGTATCTCATTGTAGATGAGTGAGAAAAAGATAAAAAATCACACGCACACAAAAGTTTTGGTCATTACTATCCCGACGCTTTTAAAAACGTTATAGAAACTTTTACTGAAACTTGCAGTTTTGCTACTAGTAATATTACTGCTCGCATGTCTGGTACTGTTCTTGCTGGGTAAGCTCTTATTTGTCAGCGACACACATACGGCAAATTCCGTGAAACTCAAATTTCATATTTTGAAGCAGCGCAGCGTCAACAGTGTTGATGTTGCGCATTTTTGTTTAGTAGCGAAATAATAAAAAGAAAGTACTTAACAATACTAATTATGTATATATTGGCATTTATAAAAAACAATTTAAATAAATGTACTTATTGTACTTATTAATCAAAAATTGTGCGTACGTATAGTGTTTTCAAAAAGAATAAAAAATTGTCAAATTTAATTACATATCAACTGGGTTGTTTTTTTTTTAATTTATCATTGGCAAATAATTAACACATTTTAATAATTATTAAAGGTGTGTGCGAATTCGAATAAATTGCTGACTAAACTAAACTATGTCGGAAATGCAGCGTTTACTTTTCAATTTAGCTAATTTTCGAGCAAACTTAATTGGAAGACATCAAACAGACATATGATAATCGACTTATTAGAGACTTTAACATTTACCGCGTACTGAATGGCGATCGAATTAAAACCCGTACAATTTAGTTTAATCAGCAATTTAGTCCAACTATACATATGAAAAATATGCATTTTAAAAATTGTACTTTTCTAATTCATAAAGGCGAAAAGTACAAACTTATTGCTACTAGTGATGTAAATGTATGGAGTAAATAAGTAATCGAATACTTGATATCAGATTTAAAGTAGGTATTTAATGAGTAGTTGAAACTACTACTACTATTATTAAGCGGAAAATTATGGAAATGAAAAAAATACATTTACTGCACGTTGTTAAGTCCCTACTTCATCAACTGAAATATGGCGTTTAATAAATAACAAACTTACTCCATTTCAAGTTTATCCCTTTTATAACTTTTATTTCCTTTTACTGTTCCACTTCTTGGACTCACTTCTTAATCTAATAACAACTCCCTTAAAAACTAAATAACTACAGCTTATATACTAATACTTAATCTAAGTTTCAATGCTACTTTTCCAGTGTCTTTTGCTGCTTCAGCCTAGAAACATAATTTTGGCAAATCACAGTTTTGTTTTGCTGCTTATGCCCAGAAGCATAATTTTAACCAATCACAAGTTCCGTAAAGAACTCAAGTTCGATCCACAACCTGACTTCTTAACACTGACCGTGAAAGCAACTCTTGCATAATTAGCAACCCGCGATGACATTGAATTTAGACCATCGCAAAGTCATTGAATTGACTTTGTTTACAAACAAATTGCACCACGTGCTTATTTTCTTCAAGCTAGCAACTTGACGCTGCTGCGAATTTGGTTTATAGTTACAATTGCTGACTAAGTAAATTGTCGCCGCTTATTTTGGCAACGACCAAAAGGTGTGTCATCAAACCAACATCATTTACTTTTTGTTTTAACAACAATTAGAATGCATATAATATTATTTAAATATTTAGCAATTAATATTTAGCAACAGCAAATACCCACTAGAAAAATATCAATGAACTTCCACGCTATGAGTGACTGTCATAATGCTAACTCTCAACATTCCTCCCCCATTACAAAAAAAAAATTTTTTTCGACTTACAACCATCTTATACTAACATCTGATACCAATGCCTTACACTACTGTACAATACAAACATACTACCGATATTTAATACATACATAACCGCATACTTCAGCTCCGCAATCACCTTGTCTATATATTACAGCGTTTGTTGTCAAGATATCGTGGTCGGTCTCTGTTGGTATATTGGTGGGCTCTGCTGTAAACATAACTCTCGTCACTATTGGCATGGTTGAATTTAGTCAAGATATCGTGGTCAGTCTCCGTTGGTTAAATGGCGGGCTCTGCTGTAACATAACTCTCGTCACTATTGGCATGGTTAATCGATCTTCATATTTGGTAGCGATACTGGTTCTTCAAGTTCCAGATATGAGTTATTGTACTTGTCTTCTTTCCTTCGGACTGCGGTTCGCACCATCTTATTTGTTAGTGAAGCCGTCATTGATCTCACAGATCTAGGAGCCCCTGAGTAGGATACTTCTCGGGGTCCCGACTGCTCCTGACTCCGTCTAACTTGCTTCCGACACTACATTGCGATGTCGCTTTAGCTTCGATGTGTAAATATGTTCTTTAAGAACCACTCTGATTCGTACATTATCTTCAGTTCCACTGTTAATTCGCTCAGCAACGCTTGGCCCAAAACGTCCGGGTGCAACATGCTATGCTCAGATTCATTCTAGCTAACTTTCTGGTTCTGTTTCTGGCGCTTTTTCAGGTTTGTGTTCACAATCTTCTTTATTTCAACACTATGATAGCGAATTCAATTGATGCCATCTCCTTATGTGATTGTGTTTAATTCTGGTGAGTTCCTCTAGTGTAGCGTTCATTCCAACACGCAACCCTTCTATCTCTTTAATGGTTGCTTGCAACGTTCTGGACAACCTGTCGTAATTACTGGCCATCACCGTTACTTTTTGCTCTATCATATGTTTTACGTAGTTTAACGCATATGTTTTCCGTATGTTTGACGCGTATCGTAGGTTTTCCGCAACCGTTCGTTTCTAGTGCATGAACCCTGTACCCTTGACACGAAGTCATCTGTTAACTACAATTGTTCGCTTGAGTCAGTTACAACAAATTTCGTGATTACTGTTCACTCCGCCCTGTAGATCCCTATATCTGTTTTCCGATCGAACACGAGTGAATGCTGCTCCAACGCTGTCGGTCTGTGAATTGAATCTACCTGGACCCTCACAATGAGCAGGATTAGCCATATTATTGCCAACTTATTTTTCTAATAAAACTATATCTAATTACTGTCACAATATTTTTAGTATTCAATGAGATTTCGTTGCTATAATTATTTTTACTTAAATCTAATCATTTTCGTGTATTCATCATTACAATCACTCACATATTTAACTGTCTATAAAACATAATTATATTCATACAATAACATCGTTATATCTCTATCAAAATTATCATTCATATATTACCTTATATAATATTGTACTTTAAAATTTTATAAAATAAAAAAAAAACATTTTTCTTATAAATTAACATTCTCTTATATTACGAAGTTTGACATTATCTTATAGTTTGTGTTAATATTTTACAATATAAGTTATGGTATGTACAAAATACATGTGTCATATAACATATTTATTTAAGTTTATATTTTTATATTTTAATATCTATTAAACTAATCAGCATAATAAATACGTATATTTTGAAAATTTTGTTGTTTCATAAACATTTTTCCAGAAGAGAAAAAAAATATTAATTTATTCATAATTCTAACAGAATATATTTTATCTGAATAACATATTTTACTAGTAAAACATCATCCACTTTTTTTTTTGTTTTAAACCTTGTGAAGTTTAGTTTATTTTAAAAATGCTCATTCGACATATATGCAATTTTTATTTTTATTTATTTTTCATTCTATCGCAATCTCTAACGAAACTTAAGTGATCATCTTAAGTTTTCGCTCGAGTTCACCTAATACGATTCGTAATACACGTATGCAATTGATCAAGTTGCAGACTAGTATTCGTCGTATTTAGTGAAATGCTTAAAAACAATTTGCTGCTGTTCTTTTCAAACTATTTACGATTAAGATTACCATAAAGTCTTACGGATGTCGACTCTTTTCGAAGAGTACATCGAATCCCTACATAAAATGTAATTGCCGTTCTCATTTGTTTCTATCCTTAATACAATTATATTATTTAATAATTTATATCTTTTAACTATATTTTTGTTTTATATATATATTCATTTCCTCATTTCTTCCATTCAACATAAACTCATAATTTATTGCACAGGCTAGTAAATTACCCGAAGTAATACTTAGCTGCTTTAATAAAATAAATATCAACATAACAATTGGATCATTTGCTAACTCTAAAAAGTCTTGTATGCATTTTGCAACTGTTGTATGCATTTTCTCATAATTTTTATAATATTTCTCTAATCAATTAAGTCAATCATAATAATCTCTTTTGGAGAATATTCTAGCTCTAAAAACCTATTTTTCATTCCTTGTAAACGTATTTATATATTTTTTATAATATTATTTCTAGTCTTTTAATTCAATCATATTTTTCCTATATATCATTTGGAGCATTTTCTAGCTCTAAAAAAAACCTACTTGTCATTTATTTGCTCGTCAGCAATTAACATAAATTAATAATTCTTTATTTATTCAAAATTCAATTCATCATAATCTACTTTTCATTTTATTTTAATTTAAAATTAATAATTCAACCATAATTTCATAATTCACTTTACAATTCAAAATTTCTATGCTAGTTATCTACGCTCAGCAGTACTTAGCTATTTGTTCAATATCTCAATTTCGTACAAATATATTTTATCGCATTTATTTCGTATAAAAAACTCGTGTTATCATTTATAATTCTTTCTTATTTATATTTTTCCTAATATTTCTTGTTTTCATAACCTTTAAATTTGGTCCGCCACATGCTAGTAAATTAACCCTAAGTAATACATAGCGATCTGTGGGTACCGTTTTCTTCTGTTTGCCTATTTCCTATTCATTATCACACAATACTAAACTTTTCGCAATTTATTTATAAATATATTTCCGCATTACAGCAATTAATACATCAATTTCTAATTATGGTATTTTTTCAACAAATTGTTGTGTATTTTCTTTCCCTTTCCTTTTGTTAATATTGTCGTTGTCACGGGGGTAGTGACGGACAAAACCTTATAGGGCTCTACTCATATTGGTGAAAATTTATTTTTCCTATTTTGATTCTTCATTACAACCATTTCCCCAATTTGAAACTCAATGGGATTTAATGATTTATCGTAGCTTGTTTTAGATTTTTCTTTTACCTTTTCTTGATTTTGTCTCACTATTTCATGCGCCCGCTGTATTTGATATTTTAATATTTTGTTATGATCATCGGCGTTATATAGTGGTGAAACTTTACGTTTCAAATTAGTTGGCATATCAGAATCATAAACCTATAGTGTTCGGAAAGGTGTTTGCCCAGTTGACACATGCACCGTATTATTATGGACATGCATTGCCGAATTTAACCATTGATCCCAATTGGAACCATCCTCCTTAGCAAAACATCTCAAATATACTGCTAATGGTCTGTGACTACGTTCTAATGATCCATTGGCCTGTGGGTGATAGGGTGTAATGTGCATTTTTTTAATACCCAATAATTTGCATGTATCAGAAAATAACTTTGACACGAAATTAGAGCCATTGTCAGTTACTAGAATTTTCGGAATATTGTGGCGTGTTATAATTTCATCATGAAATGCTTTAGCCACTGTGCTTGCTTCTGCGTCTGGTATTGCTACACAGCACATATATTTTGAAAAATCGTCTTGAAATGTTAAAATGTATTTATTGCCAGATACTGTCTCGGGTAAAATTCCTACTAAGTCCATATATATATATATATATATATATATATATATATATATATATATATATATATATATATATATATATATATATATATATATATATATATATAAACTTTATCAATAAACTTTATCAAATGGGCGCGTTGGTGTATCTGTCAAGACCATTGGCATTTTTGTTAGTTATAACTTTTGTTAACTTGACATTTAGGGCAATTTTTTACATACTCTTTAATTACTTTTTGCATACCCTTCCACCTATATTGCTTTCTTATTCGAAGATATGTTTTCAGTGTGCCCTGATGACCCCCTAACGGCGAGTCGTGAAAGTCTCTAATTACTGTTTTAATTTCTTCAGGATCGGTTAATACTTGACTCGAGATTGTTTCACCATCCATATCCGTTACTGTGTCGTCCAAGACTGGCTTACTGACGTCCGGTTGTGGATCTATTGCCTTTGGTGTATTTTTAGAACGGGTTTGAACTGCCGCAATTTCTGTTTCTAATTGTGGAATCCTACTTAATGCGTCAGCATTTAAATTCTTTTTTCCAGGTTTATAAATTATTTCGAACTCATATTCTGATAATTTGTGCCTGAACCTGGCTAGCCTTGACGTTTGATCCTTTAAATTCGCTATGCTACGCAGTGGTTGATGATCCGTATAAACCGTGAATGGACGCCCCAACAAATATGCTCTATAATTTTTTGTGGCCCATACTATTGCCAAAAATTCTCGTTCAATTGTTGAGTACCTTGTTTCTGCGTCATTCAGAGCTCTTCTTGCAAATGCGATTGGTCGATCAGAACCTGGCTCGCCATGTGACAGCACTGCTCCTATAGCTTCTCCACTTGCATCTGTTGTCAATACAAATGGTTTTGAAAAATCTGGGTATGCTAGAACATTAGGTGAAATAATTGCTTCCTTAAGTTTTATAAATGAATCCTGGCACTTGTCTGTCCATACAAAACTGGCATCCTTCCGCAACAGTTTATTAATCGGTAGTGTTAACCTTGCCATATTCTTAACGAATTTTCTGTAATAATTTACTAAACCTAAGAAGGCTTGTACCTGTTTCTTGGTCCTGGGTACCGGAATATTTTTTACACATTCTATTTTATCGGGATCTGGCATTGCGCCTGACTCCGTGCATTTGTGCCCTAAATATACTACTTCATGCCTTAAAAAATTGCATTTTTCCGTATTTAATTTCAAATTATTTTCGCTCAATTTTTCTAACACCTTACATAGTCTAATTTCGTGCTACATTATGTTTTTTTCCATACACCACTATATCGTCCAGATATACGAAACAATCAAGTCCATGCAATCCTGTTGAAATGTGGTTCATTATTCTTTGAAACGTAGCGGGTACCCCGTCAATCCAAATGGCATCCTATTAAATTCAAAATATCCCAAGCCCGTGCTGAACGCTGTTTTTTCTCTGTGGCGTTCATCTACTAGCACTTGGTGATAACCACTTGCAAGATCTAATGTTGAAAAATACATACTGTGACCTAATTGATCCAAAATTTCATCAATACGATGTATTGGAAATACTTGTTTAATCGTTGCGTCGTTCAATTTTCTGAAATCTATTACCAGTCTTAATTTTTTCTGTCCGTCCTTGCCACTCTTTTTAGGTACCAACAATAGTGGTGAATTCCAAGGCGACGTGCTTGGTGATATAATATCGTCGTCTAATAACTTCTGCACCTGTTTGTTGATTTATTCTCTGTGAATATGTGGTAATTTATATTGTTTTCGGTTGATCGGAGGTTGGCCGTCTATTGTGGGGATTTCATGTTTTAAAATAGGTGTATACGATAGCTCATCCCCCTCTAACAGAAATGTATCATGGTATGACGCACATATTTTTTCTATGGATGCCTTCTCTTCAACATTTGCATTTGGATCCAATTTTAATGAGTCAAATAGTTTGCATATTCTGTGTCGTATGTCTATGCTTTGTACGCTATTCATTGTGCGACTCACTGGTTCCATAAATTTATTATAATTTCAAAATTTGAGCTGTATGTTCTTATTCAATATTATATCTTTTTCTGTTGAGTTTAAAACTGAAACGTAAACACTATTTTTTCTCACATTTGATATGGTTTCTCCGATATAGACTCCTGGTGAAATTTCCTGTTTTTGAATTATTACTACGGGGATCTTGGTTCGTAGTGGTAATCTGGCGATACCTTTAGATCTTGCTGTTATTTTTATTTCTTCACTGTATAATATTTTGTTTATTTCATCTAGTGATCTGAGTGGTAGTGTTACAATTTTATTTTTGTTTCTGTCTATAAAGGTTAATCCCTTTTCCACTGCATTAATGATTGCGTGGTTCCATAGATTATCTCGTCCAAGTATACCGTCTGCCGGAACTCCCTGATCCTGCATTATTGTATGTAACGTCAGACTGAGCCTTCTATGTTCCATATGTTGAATTTCAATTGATCCTGCGGTGGTCACATGTCCCCCAAATGCTCCGCTCAGATATTTTGTGTCTTTTAAATTTCTCTCTAGCTTATTATCTAATGCACTCCACTTTACCAAGCTAGAGTCTGCACCACAATATACTAGTAATATTAGTTTCCCATTTTTTGCTTCCTTACAAGGAATTTCTATAAAGACATCATTTAATTTTGATATCTGTCTGAATTCCCCATGTCTACTATAAATAATGCGATTTTTCTTTGATTTTGTATATAAACTTAATTTTAATTCCTTAATATTTACAATATATTTACTCATATTTTTATTTATGCTATCCATTCCTGAAGTAATCAAATCATTTAATTTTTTCTTATTTTCTTCTATACATATCCTATTTATTATGCAATCATAAAAATTATTTTTTGCTGTTAATGCTACTATGCCGAAAACGTTCAACGTTAATACAATTAGTGAAATAAAATTATCTACCATTTTCCTACCATTGATAGCGAACGTATCCACTGCCGCGCACGGCGTCTGATTCACAATTCCTATCTTCTTTGACCTGATTTCGCAATTTGACTTGGGTTCCCATATTATTGGCCTATTCTGGGCCCCTAACAGTTTCCCTGGTTGCGGGTAGACTCAAAATCTCTCTTCGCAAAACAGTTTTCTAATGTATGCCCAATTCTTGCACACCATTTACATTTATTTAAATCTTGATTATTATTATTATGATTATTATTACTACTATTCCCATTATTATTATTAGTATGAATATTATTCCGATAATTACTATTTCTATTTCCATTATTATTGTTGTAATTATTTTCATTGTTATTATTATAATTACGATTATTATTCCGATAATTATTATTGTTATTATAATTATTATTATTGTTATTATAATTATTAGTTCTATTTTCATTATGATATTCCCAATTATTGTTGTTATTATATCTTCGAACATTATTATTCCTATGATTGGCTTGCGAATTATTCTCGTAGCCATCATTGTAATCGTAATTTATTGTTTGTTGTCTACGCGTACAGTTTTGCTCCGGTTCCGGTTCATTATTTGCACATCTAAGGCTCGTTTCGTGGCCGTAATTGCCACATTCTTGACAGTAAGGCATGTTCTTCCGACTGATACATTCGTCCCTCGTATGTCCGTCATTCCCGCAAAATGAACATGTTGGAACAACTTTATCCCTTTCGTTTGCGAGCATTTCGTGCTCAAATGATCCACTATTGTTTCCTATAACAATTTTTTCGCATGTTATTTGTGAGGCCCTGTTATAGTGCACCTATGGGGCATTCTGTGTTGTTTCTATTACACGCCCACTTTGTATTATCTCCAACGTTTCTACTGCTTCCTCTATCAGTGAATTTAGTGAGTTTAACTTATTATTTAGCATGTGTATTTTCAGTGTGCTGTCTTTAAGACCTACTTTAAAAGTCTTTTGTATGGATTTGTCCAGTTCCATTAACATTGCCTCGTCCCCTGTGCCGTTATATTTTTCCGCCTTTGTTTTCAGGACATTTAGGCGTCTTGCAAATGGTCTAATTTCTTCCGTGGATGTTTGATAGGCATGATTTATATCATTTATCACTGAGTCTAATGTTATGGTTTTAAGATATGTTCGCTTTATTAGAGTATATAATTCATCTAATCTGCTAAATTGAATTCCATTAACTAGTTCAAATGCGTCTCCATACATTCTTAACTTAACACATGATATAAATTCTTGTAACTCTGTTTCATTCGTAGCCTTTACCGCTAAATCACATCCTTGTATGAATCTACATACTTCAGAGGGCAGATCATTGGAATCCGTGCCTGAGAACATCGGAACCAAACGGTTCACGGTCTTTGCAATATGTTGGATACTCATTTTAAAATCTAGGAAATTAACTTTCTCAATATTACTGGTATCACTAGTGAATTTCTATTTAACTTCAGATTTTTCTCGACAGATTTTCCTTATTTATTTAAAAATTTATTATTTGTTTACACCATGTTTTCATTATTTTCCTCAAAACTCACTACAATACAATATATATTTTATTTCGTCCAATTTCTCCATTTAATTTTGTTGTTTCATGTTGTGTTTTCTTTAATTCTCATTGTAGGGCTTCCATTAAAAATACGTCGTTTCCAACAAAAATTTTTAAATTACCAAAATTAGATTTTATTTAAATTATTGACTATTTATTTTAAAAACATATTTAAAATTTTTTCTTTAATAAATAACAACACTTACTCCATTTCAAGTTTATCCCTTTTATAACTTTTATTTCCTTTTACTGTTCCACTTCTTGGACTCACTTCTTAATCTAATAACAACTCCCATAAAAACTAAATAACTACAGCTTATATACTAATACTTAATCTAAGTTTCAATGCTACTTTTCCAGTGTCTTTTGCTGCTTCAGCCTAGAAACATAATTTTGGCCAATCACAGTATGTTTTGCTGCTTATGCCCAGAAGCATAATTTTAACCAATCACAAGTTCCGTAAAGAACTCAAGTTCGATCCACAACTCGACTTCTTAACGCTGACCGTGAAAGCAACTCTTGCATAATCAGCAACCCGCGATGACATTGAATTTAGACCATCGCAAAGTCATTGAATTGACTTTGTTTACAAGCAAATTGCACCACGTGCTTATTTTCTTCAAGCTAGCAACTTGACGCTGCTGCGAATTTGGTTTATAGTTACAACTGCTGACTAAGTAAATTGTTGCCGCTTATTTTGGCAACGACCAAAAGGTGTGTCATCAAACCAACATCATTTACTTTTTGTTTTAACAACAATTAGAATGCATATAATATTATTTAAATATTTAGCAATTAATATTTAGCAACAGCAAATACCCACTAGAAAAATATCAATGAACTGCCACGCTATGAGTGACTGTCATAATACTAACTCTCAACAACGTTACCCCTTTTTTTGTAAAGTACACGGTGATGTGAAATGTTTTTGGATAACATTTCACATCACCGTGTCTATTTTATTAAATTAAAAAAATATAATTATTAAAATTTAGATATTATTTACATAAAAAAAAGGTTTCTGACATCGGTTTGGGTTATATTTTATTTTACACAGTATGCCCCTTTCAGTTGGTCCGGCATTTTAATACCCTACACCTATGAGGTACAGGGTATATTAACTTTGTGCATATATTGTAACGCCCCTTAGGAGGCGTTTCCGGTATGGAAAAGTATATATATTCTTGATCAGCATCACTACCCGAGTCCGTTTAGCCATGTCCGTCTGTCTGTCCGTCTTGCTGTCCGAATAGAGAATAACTTGAGAAATACTGATCAGAATGCGATGAAATTTCGTCTCAATATATTTTAGCCAAAAGTAGGAACTGAGTTTGAAAATGAGCCAAATCGGTCAACGGACACGCCCACCTCCCATACAAGTCACTTTTATATAACTCTTTCGGAACTAATAACTCGAAAAGTATTCAAGGTATAGTTATAAAATTTAAAACGTATTGTTAGAATTCACCTAAACATGTGGTCCAAAAATGGGCGTGATCCGCCCACTTTTTTTTTCATTATTTCCCGGGTTTTCATAGTGGAAATTTGATCCGTAAATTATTAAAATCAAATCTTTGAAATATTAGCCTTTCAAAATTTTAAATATAGGCGTGGTCCGCCCAATTACATTTTTTTTTTTAGTTTTTTATACTTTATATAATTTTTTTAATTTATGGGGATATAAGACGTAAATTTCTGATATATGAATAATATTCTGAGGGTTAATATCCCCAAAAAAGGTGTAGGGTATTCCATAGTCGGGCCCGACCGACTCTAAAAATCCGAACCATGTGACCGAACTTACCCATGTGACCTAACTTTCCCAACTCGTTTAGTTTCTAAATGTGTGTGTTTTATTTGCATACATAGTTTAATTTTAGTATAAGAACTAAACTATGCTTGGGGAAAAACTGTATTAAAAAATGTAATGCCCTTTTACATTATTGCGGCGATATGTATATGTATATATTTTAATTACGCAAACAAAATTTTACTTTATACATATTAAGTAATAATTTTTAGTAATTGGCTACTAAACAAAAATGCGCAACATCAACACTGTTGACGCTGCGCTGCTTCAAAATACGAAATTTTGAGTTTCACGGAATTTTCCGTATGTGTGTCGCTTACAAATAAGAGCTTCTAGTCTCACGATTCCATAATTCCCGAAAATGTTTGCCATAAAGTTGTCCAATTCATTGTAATTGTTTACATATTTGTGAAAACGCAGATTTTATTAAAATATACTCTCATAATTTTCCAATAGCAATGATATATTTTCATTAAAATGTCAATAACAACAAAAATTCTGAAAAGTGCGGGTTTTTTAATATTGTAATCCTTATTTTTCTGACAAATTACAAAAACAAATGAATGCCAACAAATGAATGCATTCATTGTTTTTTGAATTATTTTTTGTCAAAAAAGAATTCAGACTGAAATGAAAATGTTTTTTGAATTATTTTTTGTCAAAAAAGAATTCAGACTGAAATGAATGCATTCTTTGATGAATGCATTCATTATGAAGGCCATCTGATTGGGAATTCAAGCGTTTGAATTCCCATTCTTTTGACAAAAATGAATGCATTCATTTTGAATTCACATTGATAACCGACAGACGCATGACAACGGACAGACGCATGACAACAGACAGTCGCATGGCACCACACAACCAACACAAGTTGGCAACAACAACGAGTTTTCTTTGTGGTACAAAAATTTCCCGCTAAAAATTCTATCAAAAGCCCGGATGCTGCTTTGTTCGCATTTTTGTTGTTTCA
Source organism: Dryomyza anilis (assembly GCA_951804985.1). Taxonomy (NCBI): domain Eukaryota; kingdom Metazoa; phylum Arthropoda; class Insecta; order Diptera; family Dryomyzidae; genus Dryomyza; species Dryomyza anilis. Next base: position 59,682,381 of record OX638131.1, read on the forward strand.
AACGAATCAGAGGATTTGTGAAAAAAAAAACATAAAAGGCAATATAAGCTAAATGAGATACACTGTGAAAATGTTCATATATTATTTTTCTTTTGTTTTTATAAGTTAAATGAAATAATGCACATAGAACTTTACTTAAGAAAAACTTCATGATTTTACAATTACCAAAATAACTATGTAAAAGTAAAACAAAAATAATAATGTGAATTGCACTTTTGAAGCTTTTTACCGCTTCAAAAGTGCTTCACAGACATTATGCTTATATTATTTTGCCTTGAAAAACAAAATATAAATAAAAATACACATCTTCATTAATGTTCACGTTCATAAATATTGTGCACGCTTTCCATTGTTACTTGCTGTTCAATATTTAGTAATATCATGAATTCTGAATCATTAAAATGATAAAAACGCTAGAGTATTGCTTTTCTTGCATTTCTTGCAGTGTTAGTCTTGCACTTGCTCTTGCATTTCTTATCTTGCTCTTGTTCTTGCAAGAAAATCTTGATCTTGTTCTCGCTCTTGTTCTTTGCAATCAGTAAATGCAATATACATACGTTCTGATCATATGACAAATAAACAAAAAATTGCTCTCAATAACATAATTACAAAATTTCACAAACCTTTTTCTGAGCCTGACGAGAAACTAATCTACACAACAAAAGTTAAAGGTGAAATCCGAACCAACTCAGATAATCCCGTGTATTCAAAATATTATCCATATCCAATGTCCCTTAATGACGAAGTAGAGTCACAAATCAGTAAACTATTAGAAGACAGAATTATCCGACTATCCAGGTCTCCATATAATTCACCCATATGGATAGTCCAAAAAAAAAAAGCGAAGCATCTGGAGAAAAAACATAAAGTCGTGATAGATTACAGAAAATTAAATTTAATAACAATATCTGACACATACCCCATACCAGAAATTAATGAAGTACTTTCTCAATTAGGAAAGAGTAAATGGTTTACAGTGCTTGACCTTAAGAGTGGTTTTAATCAAATACCATTAAAAGAAGCAGATATGGAAAAAAACAGCATTTTCAGCAAATAACGAAAAATATGAATTTACACGGCTACCGTTTGGCCTTAAAAATGCACCAGCGATATTCCAACGAACGCTTGACGATGTACTTTGAGAGTATATTGGTGAGATTTGTTACGTCTATATCAACGATATAATAATCTTTAGTGATGATGAGGAAACACACCTAACAATCTATTCAAAGTTAAAGCAATTGCTAATTTCCCGATACCCAAAACATTGAAATATCTTAGATCCTTTCTTGGACTGTCAGGGTACTATCGTAGGTTTATCAAGGATTATACGCATTTAGCGAAAAACTTCACTTCCGTTTTAAGAGGGGAAGATGGCCGCGTGTCCATACTACAGTCGAACAAAAATATTATTCATTTCAACCAAACAGCAATAGAATCTTTCGAAAAATTAATAAAATTCATTAATAAGCAGAGACACTATCCTATATACCCAAACTTAAATAAAGACTTTCAACTCACAACAGATGCGTCCAATTTTGCACTTGGAGCAGTCTTAGAACAAGAAGGCAAGCATATAACATTTATCTCAAGAACTCTAAACAAAGCAGAAGAAAATTATGCTCAAATGAGAAAGAAATATTAGCAATAATTTGGAAATTGAGTTCTTTAAGAAATTATCTATATGGGTCATTAAAAGTACACATTTTTACTGATCACCAACCTCTTACCTATGCCCTAAGCCACAAAAACTATAATAGTAAAATGAAGCGATGGAAAGCAATTCTTGAGGAATACAACTACAAAATAAAATATAAACCTGGAAAAACAAACGTAATTACTGATGCTTTGTCAAGAATACAACCGCTAAATTTCAATATAAATGCATTAACAGAAATCCAACATAGCAATGACAGTTCCGCCGAAAATTTAATCATAAGTGTCGAATCCCCTATAAACGCATTTAAAAACCAAATATTCCTAGGAATCGTATACTCTTCTACATATCAATTCAGAATAGTTTCCCTTCATACCATAAACATATGAGTCATTCCATATCAAATCAACCGAAAATATTCAAAATATAGCAGCATCATCTCAGAATTTAATGAAATTTGGAAGTGTGATGAAACAACATAAAATTAATAAATTGTCCAAATTTCAGCTTCTCAGAAGGTGTGGTTTCAGAGATTTGGTTTAGACAATTAGATAAAACTGTATTAGAATCACAAATGTGATGCTAATCAAATAAACGTAACATAAGTTGTAGGCAACCAATATAAAATACAAAGGTCTCATTTTGCCAATCACCAACCACTTGGTTGATTTGATATGGAATGACTCATATAATAACTGAACATGAATACACGCCCCATACAATAATAGCAATTCTTAAAAGATACTTATCCGTCATAAATACAAGACATTTATCCGCAACATTTTGCATACTATAAAATAAGATTTATATAATTAGAAGTTGAAGACATAACGTTAGAACAGGATCAGGAGAATATAATAATTGAAGGACACAAGAGAGCGCATAGAAATAGCAAAGAAATTAAAGCGAAAATTCTAGAAAAATATTATTTCCCACAAATGCAAAGAAAAATAGATAATGTTGTAAAACAGTCCAGCATTTGCAAAGAACACATATACGTTACCAAAAAGAAATAGTTAAAGAAAATAGGTCAAAAATTATTATTACTTTGTCAGGGCGAAAAGTTAACAAAGAATACATTAAGAACTACGCTATATTATCAGGATATGCATCACTTCCAGCTTTGCGGAAGTACAAATTCTGGAATATACAAACTCTCAGGTTATCTCATTTAATACGGGAACGACGAAATTACAAACAGGTGTTTTTAAACTCATACACATCGTCGATATAGAGGTTTATGTAAATATACTAAAGGATTTAAATAATACAGTAAATACCAAAATCAACAATAGTAAGGCAGAATTGCCTTTCCTACACAATAAAATATCCCAGATCCAATCTCACATTAATCGACTGAAACCCACTATCAGGCGGAAAAGATTAATTAATATGATCGTTAACGCTTGGAAGCGGATTTCGGGTAATCTCGACCATCAAGATTTTTATATTATATAATATGAAATTAATTTTAATTTATAGTAAGCATTGCAATAACAAATGAAAAAATGTATATTTCAAAATTATTAAAGCCAATAAAAAAGGCGAAATTTTTAATAAAATTATTTATGAAAAAATTGTAATTTGTGAAAAATTAATTTACGGAATTATTGGAAATTGCTAAACTTATAATGACTTGACAATATGTAAGAAATAAGATGTTATAGATATAAGTAAAACCCTATGTATTCCAAATCTGCTAGTAAGCCAACCAGCCAGCTGTGCCAAAGTTAATAATCTACATGTTCCGACGGTCGAAAGCAGCGTCCCAGGTGTCCTCTTACTGCACAAATTTAATGGCACCATTGATATAAACCAGGAAGTGGTCAATCAATACACTAATGTAACTATAACAGCAGAAAATCAAACGTATCTTTTCAATGAGGAAATCAGCTACAAACCATTACCAGCGATCCTGCAACCAGCATCAACGTTGGAAGAATTTGAAGAAATTTTAACTATGGAAATTATAAAGGAGCTTCACATCATCAACACGAAACATATTAAAAAGTTAAGCATTGAAAATCAAAGGAATTTCATAATCGATATTGAATTATCAACCTTACCAATTATTGCAACAATAGCAATCATTACATTTCTTCTAAAAAAAGGAACAAAAATAGTTTAAATTACAAATATCATAGAAATCCTGAACTATCAACAATAACACCCTCAGAAATAAGACCTCCAAAACTAGCAAGGATAGACCAGATATCTTTTTATCCAACGAACGTTCGAATTTAAGGATGGAGGAGTTAACAACATAAATATTTAAACGTTTCTCAACGGAATTGCTGACGATGCGTCTATGGTTACATGCGCATCCGCTGTGTTACCCAAGACGCGTGGTGCGCAACTCAGCAGTCACATTGTGAGAATTTGCTACTAAGCAGTTTTATGGTAGGCTAGGCTTTAAGCTAAGTTAAGAACATTTTATTTGTCAGTCTTAAGTTTGAAACCAATAAAGTAAGACATCAGGGCATGAGCTCTGATTGTCTTTTTTAAAAATAAAAATAAATGTAAAAAGTTAAACTAATTAACTTATATTTGGATACCCAACATGAAAACAGATGCATTTGAATATATGAGTTCTGTTTGAGCCTTAAGCATTATAAATGTTTATTATTCAAACATAGATATGGTTATTTTATGCCTTTGCTATCATTTTTTTAAATCCCGGGATCCTGGAATAAAATTTTTTTCGGGATTGAAAAATAGTCGGGGATTGACATCCCTACTGACCACAGGCAGCCCTTATCGACTAGCCGTGATTTAAAACGCTGCCATCCTTGTCGCGCTTAACTGCAAATACCCACTTGCAGCCAACAACTTTATGGCCATGCGGCAAATCCACCAAGCTCCAGGTATTATTTTTCACAAGCGCTGCATACTCCTTTTCCGTCGATGATTTCCATTCGTTCACATATCTGCGCCGAGCGCCTCGTATACGCTGCTTAGAGTCGCCAACGAATCTTCTCTTAGCCCGTTCAATATATTGTATTGTTTTCGCGGACGTCCTCTCACACAAGTACGCAGCAATCTCAGTCGTCCTGGTCCAATCACAACATAATTAGCGCCATATTCATCTTGGTCATCTAGCGGAGAATCAGCATCGAGTTCAGCAGCCTCACTAACATGACCTTCACTAACAGCTGCCTCATGTACAGCACCCTCACTACCACTAGAAGCCTCGTCACCACAATTAGCCTCATCACCACCAGAAGCCTCATCACCACCAGCAGCCTTATCCAGCAAGGCACGCTCCAAGTTTTCGTTTTCAAACTCAATCGTATTCGTATGCTGTTGCTCAATAAATATAACGTGATGACTTTATTGTTTTGGGAATTGAACAAACAATATCCTTTGGTCACCTCGGAATACCCGATCATGATGTATGTTCCCTTTGGACTGAAGTTATTTGTATGCTTTTTATCTAAAGCAATTGCTGTTGCGCCATACCTCATGCGGTGTTTTATCGGCGAGAATATTTGTTACTGTTCTGTTGCGCAGGTATGCTACAGTTTTCACTGCCTCCGCCCAAAAAGATTCGCCGAGCTGCAGGTGACGTAACATAGACCTAGCCATTTCCACTAGCGTCCTGTTGGCTCTCTCTACGACGCCGTTCTGCTGCGGCGTGTATGGCACCGTCAATTGTCTTTTTATGCCATTTTCTTCAAAAAAATTTCGAGGACACCAGCCATATGTTCGCGATCGTTATCGCTTCTTATTGATTTGATTTTACGGCCACTTTGCTTTTCAGCCATGTCTTTAAAAGCATCGAACTCATCACTTTTGGCTTTCAAAAAATAAACTATAGCAAAATAACGCGAACCACAAGCAAATCCTTTGCGCGCGATTCCGATGCTTGTAGAAATGGTTTAATGCTAATTTTACTTTTTTCACAAGTTTCACACACGATCTGATTCGGTATTTCACCAAGCTTCAACCTGTACACACTTTGTTTGTTAGACATTTCTTTTAAACAATTAAAGCTTACATGTCCATACCGATTATGCCATTTAATCGCGTTATCAATCGAAGCTGGCTGCACCGTTGCATTAAAACACTTATCATGCACATGTTCGTATAGAAACAATCCACTGTTAATTTTAATTTCAACACAATTGCGTCCGAACAACACCGAATGTCGACTATCGATTGCTTTACTCACAGAAACAAAATTGCTTTGTAGTTTTGGTGCATATAAAACTTTTTCAATGTTATCATAGTGCCTTCGACGTCGTTACGGCCGACCTCGTAAATCGACTTGTTGCCAGTAGCGCCACTGTCTACGCACCACATATGTTTCGCAATTTGTGAGTGTGTTGCAGCTAGAGCCATAAAACAAAAATGCTCTACGTTACTACTATTGCTGTCTCCCTTATCCTCCGACTTGTTTGGTCCTCTACAGTTCACAGCGATGTGTCCGCGCCGACCACCTTTTTTGTGACCCTTATTGTTGTTATTGTTGAAGTTGCCTTTGCGCACACTGTTAGCAACGCCTGCGTTGTTTCGCTTTGCTTTCGATTTGCACTCGAACTCGCGCGAGCCTGCATTAATGTTTCCGTTGAATTTTCAAATTTTTCATCGCTTGCTTGGTGCCGCGCTCATTCTTCAAGGAATTTCACTTTTAGACTGTTGAACGTATGCAATTCGTCCAGCGTTTCCATTGCTACCACAAAATTTTCAAAATTTTTGGACAATGATAGCAGTATTATTACCAAAATCTCGTCAGGCAACGAAACGTCTATTTCAGACAGACCTTCCGTAATTTTACAAAATTCATTTGAGAAACGTCTCATATGATTTGAGACTGAGGTATAAGGCAGACTGAGGTATAAAAGTTTTTTAAACAATAGTAATTTTCACGCAGGCCCTTTTGGCTGATGAATATCGCGGAGCTTATTCCACGCTTGCATTGAAATCACACAGTTCTTCACATGATTGATTTGTGTTTTGTTCACACATAACATTAATGCCGCTAGGGCTTTTTCGTCTTTATCATCGAATGCAATTTTCTCTGCTGTTCTTGACTGCTCATTTATTTATTAAACGGCCCACAAATCTGACCACGGCGCGTAGTTCGAATCGTCCAATTTTTCTATTTGAAAAAACGCACTCATTTTAACAAATATATGTTTATTGTTTTTCGACACATGAAGTTTGAAGAATTGCGAACGAAAGTTTGGATACACCAAAAAAACACTTAAACACAAAATTAACTAATTAACAGCACGACGTGCGGCCTGGGCCCATAAACTGTTGAGATCTTAATTGAACTGGTATTAAAAAATGAACAGCTTATGATAAAGGACAAAGAAGCAAGAAAATGACACACAAAGCAAAAAAAAAGAGAAGAGGACGAAGAGTTTCCAGATTAATAAATACGAGAGTGTTGCATATTTCTGACCGGTATATATACATATATAATACAGCAGAAATCTTCATTGAACACTTACTGTGAAGTTGTGATGCAATAGCTGTGCGTCATTTTTCCTGGTAGATTTGGTTAAAATTTAATATTTTAACATATTTTATAATTCATTTATGTATTAAAATTTAATACAAATTATATTAAAATCAGTAATTTGTAACAAACAGTATTACATTTTATTTCATTGTATTAAACTTTAATATAAACTGTATCAAATAGTTTTTTTTAATATACTGTTACGACAAGAGGTAATTTGCTTCACTGTGCAAGAGTACGCAAGACAATTCAGCACACTAAGCAATGTGTTAGAAAGAGACGGAAGATCATTTAGCGTAATGAGGCATTGTGCGAAAAACAGATAGAAGACCAGCGCATTGAAAACACATAAGCGCGAATGAGATGCCATTAACGAAACGAGTAGAATATTCTCGAAATATGTCGAAGCTTGTCGAAACGTGTCGAACTGATGCATGCAGTATATAAAGGCGACGTATCTGAGGCACAGCACTTCAGTAGTGATTGAAAAGTGGTCGAGTGCGTCTCTTGTGAGAACAATATCAAGTTGAATAGTGAACATGCAGCAGTTGTTAGAATTTGTAATTAGTAAAGTTGTTTATTAAAGTGAATTAATAAAGTTATTTGTTATAATTTAAACCAAATATAAGAGTGGTTTTATTTATTAGACAATACAGAGATACGAACTTGTAGGACAGTTTTCGGTAGACTGAATTTTAGTAACAATAGATTGTATTAATAGTATAGCGTCGGTAGCTCAAGTTTAGGGCGTTGGACTGCGAGCCGAAAGGTCCCAGGTTCAAGCCTGGATGGCTAAGAGCATCTTTTCATAGAAAACATTTTTCTATACCTCTCGGAGGTCAATGCCAAACCTACGAGTATAACACATTGCCTATGAAAAGATCTCACCCACCGTTCGGATTCGGCATTAAAACTGTAGGTCCCACCACTTTGAGTACAAATATAACACGCACAGCTCAAAATGGTCAGATTTTTTATAGGACTGGAGCGCCAAACTATTATTATTATGTATTAATAGTTTCACTCTTTTTCTCCAATGAATATATTAGAAATTATTTTAGAATTTAATACAACTTCAGAATTCTAATTTATGTTAATACTTGACATGGATTATATTTAAATACATTTCTGATGAGGCCAAATTTAATTAAAATTTACTCCAAAATTTCTAACCGTGCATTGTCCAACAATTAAAATTTTGACGTTTAAAATTATTTTTTGAACGTCCGGTGGGCGAGAAATGTGGTGTTTCGATGAGTCTCGATTGAACTTGAATTCAACATGTCCGAAATCCGATAAAATTGTTGTGCTCGTCCATTTTGTTTTAAATTTACTTTGGTTATAAGGTTTTTAAATATATCCACTTTATTTTTTATGTTTGTCTTACGAAAATATTAACTTTTTTATACCCTACACTAAGAGTGAAAGGGTATATTCAGTTTGGTACGCCGTTTGTAACACCCAGAAGGAAGCATCTCCGGTATGGAAAAGTATATATATTCTTGATCAGCATGACCTCCTGAGTCGATTTAGCGTCCGTCTGTCCGTCTGTCTGTCCGTCTGTCTGTCTGTCTGTCTGTCTGTTGAAATCCCGACTACTTTTAAAATTGAAGTGCTAGATAAATGAAACTTAAAACTTAGATTACTTATATACCTACGCTGTATGTGCGAAAAAATTGGCGAGATCGGTCCATTGTGACCTATGATCGGACCACTTATGTTCAAATACCTCATATAAAATGTACATATAAAGATCAATTTTTATGTATACGTGCTTAGGTAAACTTTTTTGGTTAAATATATATTGACTCATGCTCAAATACATGATAATACTGTTTTCCGGCGAAAAGACTTGTGGTTCACAAAAAAAAAAAATCGAAATTCGGTACACCTACCCATTTGTAAATATGGGTATCAAATGAATGGAAATTCTTCAGCGATTGAGTGTTTGTAGTTATTTTCAGGATTCGTATACCCTGGTGACCTATATTTGAATGGTAACCACACATATGTGTAGGGTATTTATAGTCGGCTTAGAACGACTATAATTTTGATAATCCTAACTATCATAATTACACCTACTTTAAAATTGCCCCTGTGATCTAACCTTCCCAACTGGTTTAAATTGAATTCTTATTTAATTTATTTATTTTATTTGACACTTTAACGTAGATGATGTTATATTTTTCACAAATTTTAATATTAAAATCATATCGATTTTTTATCTAAAATAAATTGAAATAAATATCTAAAAAAAAATTGAAGAATTTGCACAAGAAAAAATGCGACATCTAATCAAAAGCAAGATAAAAACGCAAAAACAATAGCAAGAAACAAAAAGAAATAAGCAAGAATTTATAAAAAAAAAATACAGAAAAAAATCCTAAAGTCAAAAAGGAAAAGCGAACATACAAAAGCAAAAACAAAAATAAAAGCAAAAACTTGATAAAAAAGCAACATCATAATTAAAAAACCAAAAATTCAAAAATGTAAAAGCCAAAACAAAAAAATGTTAACACACAAAAACAAAAACGCAAAAGTAAAGAAACAAAACAAAAAAACCCGAAAGAAGCAAAAATACATAAAAAGACAATAAATTTAAAAACAAAATAAAAAAATGAAAACACAAAGAATAACTAAAAGACAAATGATAAATAAAAACCAGTTTCAGCGTCCATGTATTCGTGCCGCGTAACAGTCGTTAGCTCGCTGCTGTAAAGTGCGAAACACGAGCTAACACTTTAAGAACTTCAATCGTCCAACCGAGCTGAGCATGCAGCATCTTATCGCTGCTCGATATTCTGTTAAATGATGCGCTCGAAATGTACAGCACTCCTACATTTCGAGTGGCTGGGAATTGGTCATTTTTAAATCATTTCGTTTGCAATAGTTCTTTTGTTGTTATTTGCTTTTATTCTTGTTTATTATTTAATTTTATGAAATTTATGAATTTTATGAATATAGAACATTAAATATGCATTTAAAAAAAGTTTACAAAAAGAGCGAGTCAACTGAGCGGTCGAAATGTTGTGGTGCTCGGAGTAGCGCGCTAGCGTCCCAACTCGAAACTCTGTAGACCGAGCAGTTGTGTTTGTTTGCGGCTCAACATAAATTGAATTCGGCGAAAAACAACAGCGCTCGAAGGTCAAAGCGATCGCGCTGTTGTCTACGATGCGCGGTTTGTTTACAGTTCGGAAAAAATATGTTGTCACTCGTTTGTTGTTGAGAGAGTTAGTTTTGAGCTTTTTTGCGTACTCTTGAGCGAGCTTTCCGAAGCCTAATAAAAACCAAAGACTGAAAATAAAATTTAAGAAAAGAAATAAAAAAAATAAAAAAATTCAACAAAAAACCATGCCCCATTTCCATTAAGAACAATTTTCTCTAACGCTTAAACTCCATCTCTAAAAAACTAAAATAATTTTAGAGAAAATAAGCAATATTTGCGATTCAGACATTTAATATTTCTCCTAATTTTATTTGTTTAATATAAGTATTTTGAGAGTGATAGAAAACTAAACGAAACAAATGATTTCACATTTCCCTCTCATATGTATGCTTATTTTAGGCCAAAATTGAGATTCTAAAATATTTATAAGCGAAATTTCTTCCGCTTAATATTTATTTTTTGGAGTAAATATGTTTATGCGCTTAAATTATTTACACGGTTAAAAATCATTAACTATAATAACTAACAAACTAACTAATACAGCAGAAATCTACATGAACAATTACTGTAAAAATGTGATGCAATGGCTGTGCGTCATTTTTCCTAGTAGATTTGGTTAAAATTTAATATTTTAACATATTTTATAATTAATTCATGTATTAAAATTTAATACAAATTATATTAAAATCAGTAATTTGTAACAAACAGTATTACATTTTATTTCATTGTATTAAACTTTAATATAAACTGTACCAAATAGTTTTTTTTTAATATACTGTTACGACAAGAGGTAATTTGCTTCACTGTGCAAGAGTACGCAAGACAATTCAGCACACTAAGCAATGTGTTAGAAAGAGACAAGAGAAAGAGATTTAGCGTACTGAGGCACTGTGCGAAAAACAGATAGAAGACCAGCGCATTAAAAACACATAAGCGCGAATGAGATGCCATTAACGAAACGAGTAGAATATTCTCGAAATATGTCGAAGCTTGTCGAAACGTGTCGAACTGATGCATGCAGTATATAACGACGCCGTATCTGAGGCACAGCACTTCAGTAGTGATTGAAAAGTGGTCGAGTGCGTCTCGTGTGAGAACAATATCAAGTTAAATAGTGAACATGCAGCAGTTGTTAGAATTTGTAATTAGTATAGTTGTTTATTAAAGTGAATTAATAAAGTTATTTGTTATAATTTAAACCAAATATATGAGTGGTTTTATTTTGTAGACAATACAGAGATACGAACTTGTAGGACAGTTTTCGGTAGACTGAATTTTAGTGACAATAGATTGTATTAATAATGTAGCGTCGGTAGCTCAAGGTTAGTGCGTTGGACTGCGAGCCGAAAGGTCCCAGGTTCAAGCCTGGATGGCTAAGAGCATCTTTTCATAGAAAACATTTTTCTATACCTCTCGGCGGTCAATGCCAAACCTACGAGTATAACACATTGCCTATGAAAAGATCTCACCCACCGTTCGGATTCGGCATTAAACTGTAGGTCCCACCACTTTGAGTACAAATATAACAGGTACAGCTCAAAATGGTCAGAGAGCTCGGCCTAATTTTTTATAGGACTGGAGCGCCAAACTATTATTATTATGTATTAATAGTTTCACTCTTTTTCTCCAATGAATATATTATAAATTATTTTAGAATTTAATACAACTTCAGAATACTAATTTATGTTAATACTTGACATGGATTATATTTAAATACATTTCTGATGAGGCCAAATTTAATTAAAATTTAGTCCAAAATTTCTAACCGTGTATTGTCCAACAACTAAAATTTTGACGTTTAAAATTATTTTTTGAACGTCCGGTGGGCGAGAAATGTGGTGTTTCGATGAGTCTCGATTGAACTTGAATTCAACATGTCCAAAATCCGATAAAATTGTTGTGCTCGTCCATTTTTTTTTAAATTTACTTTGGTTATAAGGTTTTAAAACATATCCACTTTATTTTTTATGTGTGTCTTACGAAAATATTAACTTTTTTAAATTGAATTCTTATTTAATTTATTTATTTTATTTGACACTTTAATAGATGATGCTATATTTTTCACAAATTTTAATATTAAAATCATATCGATTTTTTTATCTACAATAATTTTTAAATCAAATCGCAAGCTGCAGTTCTTATTTGCTAGCGATATCGACATTTGTCGTTAAAAAGTTACAAATCGCGCTACAATTGTATACATAGTCCACACTATCTACGTAAAATCTACATTGTACACATTGACAAAAATGTATACAATTCTGAAACACACGAATTTATCCAATCCTGATAAAAAAAAATGGAAGAATTTGCACAAAAAAAAAATGCGACTTCAAATCAAAAACAACACACAAAAACAACACATAAAAACAAATACGCAAAAGTAAAAAAAAAAAAACAAAACAAAAAACCCGAAACAAGCAAAAATACAGAAAAAGACAATAAATTTAAAAACAAAATAAAAAATGAAAACACAAATAATAACTAAAAGACAAATGATAAATAAAAACCAGTTTCAGCGTCCATGTATTCGTGCCGCGTAACAGTCGTTAGCTCGCTGCTGTAAAGTGCGAAACACGAGCTAACACTTTAAGAACTTCAATCGTCCAACCGAGCTGAGCATGCAGCATCTTATCGCTGCTCGATATTCTGTTAAATGATGCGCTCGAAATGTACAGCACTCCTACATTTCGAGTGGCTGGGAATTGGTCATTTTTAAATCATTTCGTTTGCAACAGTTCTTTTGTTGTTATTTGCTTTTATTCTTGTTTATTATTTAATTTAATGAAATATATTTTATGAATATAGAACATTAAATATGCATTTAAAAAAAAAATTACAAAAAGAGCGAGTCAACTGAGCGGTCGAAATGTTGTGGTGCTCGGAGTAGCGCGCTAGCGTCCCAACTCGAAACTCTGTAGACCGAGCCGTTGTGTTTGTTTGCGGCTCAACATAAATTGAGTTCGGCGAAAAACAACAGCGCTCGAAGGTCAAAGCGATCGCGCTGTTGTCTGCGATGCGCGGTTTGTTTACAGTTCGGAATAAATATGTTGTCACTCGTTTGTTGTTGAGAGAGTTAGTTTTGAGCTTTTTTGCGTACTCTTGAGCGAGCTTTCCGAAGCCTGATAAAAACCAAAGACTGAAAATAAAATTTAAGAAAAGAAATAAAAAAATAAGAAAATTCAACAAAAAACCATGCCCCATTTCCATTAAGAACAACAGATCTAATTCTATTTTCTCTAACGCTTAAACTCCATCTCTTAAAAACTAAAATAATTTTAGATAAAATAAGCAATATTTGCGATTCAGACACTTGATATTTCTCCTAATTTTATTTGTTTCACATAAGTATTTTCAGAGTGAAAGAAAACTAAACGAAACAAATGCTTTCACATTTCCTTCTCATATGTATGCTTATTTTGGGCCAAAATTGAGATTCCAAAATATTTATAAGCAAAATTTCTTCCGCTTAATATTTATTTTTTGGAGTAAATATTTTTATGCGCTTAAATTATTTACACGGTTAAAAAACTTAACCTAATTTTTAATATGTGAATTGTAATAAATTAGATAAAAATGAGGTGATCCATAACGAAATTTTGAGAGAATCAATGACAAATTCAGTTTCAACTTTACGTAAATTTTAATAGAGGAACAAATCAAATCAAACAAATTCGGAGATGGAAACGTAATTTAATTGCCTGAGACATGACATGAGAGAAAAATTGATATTGATTTATTATACTCTACAACTAATTTTCATGAATAGATTATGTCAGTAATATGCATTTCTTCAACACCCTGTATCTTACACTGCACGGTAAAAAATATAATCAGTTTTTAATACCTATTTGCATTACATTGTAATACATGTTGTATTATTTTGCATGTAATCCTACGGGATTAAAATTTATGCTGAAAAAGATTGAAAATACGGATTTGTTTTTCTAAAAAAAAATTAAAAATATTTATATTATATTTTATATTTTATAAATAATATATTTTTATTATATTATATTCATTGTTTTATTTTTATAATTATTCTACACTCTTTAATTATTTGGCTCTTTCGAAACTATTTTCTTCATCTGCGCACACTTTGCCCGCTACATCAGGACCTCTAACATACCGGCATCCAACATTACTGCCAATTACTATTAGCGCTTTTTAAACAATGCATGGCTTGCGCATGCACTACAGTAACCGACTTCTGTTAGTTACCATAGCCTCTTCTACACAATTCCTAGACTCACCTTCGCGTTGGTGAACCCCGCTAACCCGAGCAACCAGCTGAAGATCGAGTTTCAATCCGGTGGGAGGTCTGGTCGGGGACAAAGGAGACAGCGATATTAGCCCTCCAAAATGGGGGTTGTGCGTTGGGCTTGAAAACCGCCATATAAAAAAATAATTCAAACAGATAACATGCCTCGGATACCGATCCGAATACACGATGACAACCTATGCAATCGTATAAAGGACCATGATTTACGGATAAGTACCTGAAATGTCCTAACCCTTTATAGGGAAGGTGGCACTATCCAGCTGGTATACTGTTACGACAAGAGGTAATTTGCTTCACTGTGCAAGAGTACGCAAGACAATTCAGCACACTAAGCAATGTGTTAGAAAGAGACGGAAGATCATTTAGCGTAATGAGGCATTGTGCGAAAAACAGATAGAAGACCAGCGCATTGAAAACACATAAGCGCGAATGAGATGCCATTAACGAAACGAGTAGAATATTCTCGAAATATGTCGAAGCTTGTCGAAACGTGTCGAACTGATGCATGCAGTATATAAAGGCGACGTATCTGAGGCACAGCACTTCAGTAGTGATTGAAAAGTGGTCGAGTGCGTCTCTTGTGAGAACAAGAGACGCACTCGAGCTCAAAATGGTCAGAGAGCTCGGCCTAATTTTTTATAGGACTGGAGCGCCAAACTATTATTATTATGTATTAATAGTTTCACTCTTTTTCTCCAATGAATATATTATAAATTATTTTAGAATTTAATACAACTTCAGAATACTAATTTATGTTAATACTTGACATGGATTATATTTAAATACATTTCTGATGAGGCCAAATTTAATTAAAATTTAGTCCAAAATTTCTAACCGTGTATTGTCCAACAACTAAAATTTTGACGTTTAAAATTATTTTTTGAACGTCCGGTGGGCGAGAAATGTGGTGTTTCGATGAGTCTCGATTGAACTTGAATTCAACATGTCCAAAATCCGATGAAATTGTTGTGCTCGTCCATTTTTTTTTAAATTTACTTTGGTTATAAGGTTTTAAAACATATCCACTTTATTTTTTATGTGTGTCTTACGAAAATATTAACTTTTTTAAATTGAATTCTTATTTAATTTATTTATTTTATTTGACACTTTAATAGATGATGCTATATTTTTCACAAATTTTAATATTAAAATCATATCGATTTTTTTATCTACAATAATTTTTAAATCAAATCGCAAGCTGCAGTTCTTATTTGCTAGCGATATCGACATTTGTCGTTAAAAAGTTACAAATCGCGCTACAATTGTATACATAGTCCACACTATCTACGTAAAATCTACATTGTACACATTGACAAAAATGTATACAATTCTGAAACACACGAATTTATCCAATCCTGATAAAAAAAATGGAAGAATTTGCACAAAAAAAAAATGCGGCTTCAAATCAAAAACAACACATAAAAACAAATACGCAAAAGTAAAAAAAAAAAAACAAAACAAAAAACCCGAAACAAGCAAAAATACAGAAAAAGACAATAAATTTAAAAACAAAATAAAAAATGAAAACACAAAGAATAACTAAAAGACAAATGATAAATAAAAACCAGTTTCAGCGTCCATGTATTCGTGCCGCGTAACAGTCGTTAGCTCGCTGCTGTAAAGTGCGAAACACGAGCTAACACTTTAAGAACTTCAATCGTCCAACCGAGCTGAGCATGCAGCATCTTATCGCTGCTCGATATTCTGTTAAATGATGCGCTCGAAATGTACAGCACTCCTACATTTCGAGTGGCTGGGAATTGGTCATTTTTAAATCATTTCGTTTGCAACAGTTCTTTTGTTGTTATTTGCTTTTATTCTTGTTTATTATTTAATTTAATGAAATATATTTTATGAATATAGAACATTAAATATGCATTTAAAAAAAAAATTACAAAAAGAGCGAGTCAACTGAGCGGTCGAAATGTTGTGGTGCTCGGAGTAGCGCGCTAGCGTCCCAACTCGAAACTCTGTAGACCGAGCCGTTGTGTTTGTTTGCGGCTCAACATAAATTGAGTTCGGCGAAAAACAACAGCGCTCGAAGGTCAAAGCGATCGCGCTGTTGTCTGCGATGCGCGGTTTGTTTACAGTTCGGAATAAATATGTTGTCACTCGTTTGTTGTTGAGAGAGTTAGTTTTGAGCTTTTTTGCGTACTCTTGAGCGAGCTTTCCGAAGCCTGATAAAAACCAAAGACTGAAAATAAAATTTAAGAAAAGAAATAAAAAAATAAGAAAATTCAACAAAAAACCATGCCCCATTTCCATTAAGAACAACAGATCTAATTCTATTTTCTCTAACGCTTAAACTCCATCTCTTAAAAACTAAAATAATTTTAGATAAAATAAGCAATATTTGCGATTCAGACACTTGATATTTCTCCTAATTTTATTTGTTTCACATAAGTATTTTCAGAGTGAAAGAAAACTAAACGAAACAAATGCTTTCACATTTCCTTCTCATATGTATGCTTATTTTGGGCCAAAATTGAGATTCCAAAATATTTATAAGCAAAATTTCTTCCGCTTAATATTTATTTTTTGGAGTAAATATTTTTATGCGCTTAAATTATTTACACGGTTAAAAAACTTAACCTAATTTTTAATATGTGAATTGTAATAAATTAGATAAAAATGAGGTGATCCATAACGAAATTTTGAGAGAATCAATGACAAATTCAGTTTCAACTTTACGTAAATTTTAATAGAGGAACAAATCAAATCAAACAAATTCGGAGATGGAAACGTAATTTAATTGCCTGAGACATGACATGAGAGAAAAATTGATATTGATTTATTATACTCTACAACTAATTTTCATGAATAGATTATGTCAGTAATATGCATTTCTTCAACACCCTGTATCTTACACTGCACGGTAAAAAATATAATCAGTTTTTAATACCTATTTGCATTACATTGTAATACATGTTGTATTATTTTGCATGTAATCCTACGGGATTAAAATTTATGCTGAAAAAGATTGAAAATACGGATTTGTTTTTCTAAAAAAAAATTAAAAATATTTATATTATATTTTATATTTTATAAATAATATATTTTTATTATATTATATTCATTGTTTTATTTTTATAATTATTCTACACTCTTTAATTATTTGGCTCTTTCGAAACTATTTTCTTCATCTGCGCACACTTTGCCCGCTACATCAGGACCTCTAACATACCGGCATCCAACATTACTGCCAATTACTATTAGCGCTTTTTAAACAATGCATGGCTTGCGCATGCACTACAGTAACCGACTTCTGTTAGTTACCATAGCCTCTTCTACACAATTCCTAGACTCACCTTCGCGTTGGTGAACCCCGCTAACCCGAGCAACCAGCTGAAGATCGAGTTTCAATCCGGTGGGAGGTCTGGTCGGGGACAAAGGAGACAGCGATATTAGCCCTCCAAAATGGGGGTTGTGCGTTGGGCTTGAAAACCGCCATATAAAAAAATAATTCAAACAGATAACATGCCTCGGATACCGATCCGAATACACGATGACAACCTATGCAATCGTATAAAGGACCATGATTTACGGATAAGTACCTGAAATGTCCTAACCCTTTATAGGGAGGTGGCACTATCCAGCTGGTATACTGTTACGACAAGAGGTAATTTGCTTCACTGTGCAAGAGTACGCAAGACAATTCAGCACACTAAGCAATGTGTTAGAAAGAGACGGAAGATCATTTAGCGTAATGAGGCATTGTGCGAAAAACAGATAGAAGACCAGCGCATTGAAAACACATAAGCGCGAATGAGATGCCATTAACGAAACGAGTAGAATATTCTCGAAATATGTCGAAGCTTGTCGAAACGTGTCGAACTGATGCATGCAGTATATAAAGGCGACGTATCTGAGGCACAGCACTTCAGTAGTGATTGAAAAGTGGTCGAGTGCGTCTCTTGTGAGAACAAGAGACGCACTCGAGCTCAAAATGGTCAGAGGGCTCGGCCTAATTTTTTATAGGACTGGAGCGCCAAACTATTATTATTATGTATTAATAGTTTCACTCTTTTTCTCCAATGAATATATTATAAATTATTTTAGAATTTAATACAACTTCAGAATACTAATTTATGTTAATACTTGACATGGATTATATTTAAATACATTTCTGATGAGGCCAAATTTAATTAAAATTTAGTCCAAAATTTCTAACCGTGTATTGTCCAACAACTAAAATTTTGACGTTTAAAATTATTTTTTGAACGTCCGGTGGGCGAGAAATGTGGTGTTTCGATGAGTCTCGATTGAACTTGAATTCAACATGTCCAAAATCCGATGAAATTGTTGTGCTCGTCCATTTTTTTTTAAATTTACTTTGGTTATAAGGTTTTAAAACATATCCACTTTATTTTTTATGTGTGTCTTACGAAAATATTAACTTTTTTAAATTGAATTCTTATTTAATTTATTTATTTTATTTGACACTTTAATAGATGATGCTATATTTTTCACAAATTTTAATATTAAAATCATATCGATTTTTTTATCTACAATAATTTTTAAATCAAATCGCAAGCTGCAGTTCTTATTTGCTAGCGATATCGACATTTGTCGTTAAAAAGTTACAAATCGCGCTACAATTGTATACATAGTCCACACTATCTACGTAAAATCTACATTGTACACATTGACAAAAATGTATACAATTCTGAAACACACGAATTTATCCAATCCTGATAAAAAAAATGGAAGAATTTGCACAAAAAAAAAATGCGACTTCAAATCAAAAACAACACATAAAAACAAATACGCAAAAGTAAAAAAAAAAAAACAAAACAAAAAACCCGAAACAAGCAAAAATACAGAAAAAGACAATAAATTTAAAAACAAAATAAAAAATGAAAACACAAAGAATAACTAAAAGACAAATGATAAATAAAAACCAGTTTCAGCGTCCATGTATTCGTGCCGCGTAACAGTCGTTAGCTCGCTGCTGTAAAGTGCGAAACACGAGCTAACACTTTAAGAACTTCAATCGTCCAACCGAGCTGAGCATGCAGCATCTTATCGCTGCTCGATATTCTGTTAAATGATGCGCTCGAAATGTACAGCACTCCTACATTTCGAGTGGCTGGGAATTGGTCATTTTTAAATCATTTCGTTTGCAACAGTTCTTTTGTTGTTATTTGCTTTTATTCTTGTTTATTATTTAATTTAATGAAATATATTTTATGAATATAGAACATTAAATATGCATTTAAAAAAAAAATTACAAAAAGAGCGAGTCAACTGAGCGGTCGAAATGTTGTGGTGCTCGGAGTAGCGCGCTAGCGTCCCAACTCGAAACTCTGTAGACCGAGCCGTTGTGTTTGTTTGCGGCTCAACATAAATTGAGTTCGGCGAAAAACAACAGCGCTCGAAGGTCAAAGCGATCGCGCTGTTGTCTGCGATGCGCGGTTTGTTTACAGTTCGGAATAAATATGTTGTCACTCGTTTGTTGTTGAGAGAGTTAGTTTTGAGCTTTTTTGCGTACTCTTGAGCGAGCTTTCCGAAGCCTGATAAAAACCAAAGACTGAAAATAAAATTTAAGAAAAGAAATAAAAAAATAAGAAAATTCAACAAAAAACCATGCCCCATTTCCATTAAGAACAACAGATCTAATTCTATTTTCTCTAACGCTTAAACTCCATCTCTTAAAAACTAAAATAATTTTAGATAAAATAAGCAATATTTGCGATTCAGACACTTGATATTTCTCCTAATTTTATTTGTTTCACATAAGTATTTTCAGAGTGAAAGAAAACTAAACGAAACAAATGCTTTCACATTTCCTTCTCATATGTATGCTTATTTTGGGCCAAAATTGAGATTCCAAAATATTTATAAGCAAAATTTCTTCCGCTTAATATTTATTTTTTGGAGTAAATATTTTTATGCGCTTAAATTATTTACACGGTTAAAAAACTTAACCTAATTTTTAATATGTGAATTGTAATAAATTAGATAAAAATGAGGTGATCCATAACGAAATTTTGAGAGAATCAATGACAAATTCAGTTTCAACTTTACGTAAATTTTAATAGAGGAACAAATCAAATCAAACAAATTCGGAGATGGAAACGTAATTTAATTGCCTGAGACATGACATGAGAGAAAAATTGATATTGATTTATTATACTCTACAACTAATTTTCATGAATAGATTATGTCAGTAATATGCATTTCTTCAACACCCTGTATCTTACACTGCACGGTAAAAAATATAATCAGTTTTTAATACCTATTTGCATTACATTGTAATACATGTTGTATTATTTTGCATGTAATCCTACGGGATTAAAATTTATGCTGAAAAAGATTGAAAATACGGATTTGTTTTTCTAAAAAAAAATTAAAAATATTTATATTATATTTTATATTTTATAAATAATATATTTTTATTATATTATATTCATTGTTTTATTTTTATAATTATTCTACACTCTTTAATTATTTGGCTCTTTCGAAACTATTTTCTTCATCTGCGCACACTTTGCCCGCTACATCAGGACCTCTAACATACCGGCATCCAACATTACTGCCAATTACTATTAGCGCTTTTTAAACAATGCATGGCTTGCGCATGCACTACAGTAACCGACTTCTGTTAGTTACCATAGCCTCTTCTACACAATTCCTAGACTCACCTTCGCGTTGGTGAACCCCGCTATCCCGAGCAACCAGCTGAAGATCGAGTTTCAATCCGGTGGGAGGTCTGGTCGGGGACAAAGGAGACAGCGATATTAGCCCTCCAAAATGGGGGTTGTGCGTTGGGCTTGAAAACCGCCATATAAAAAAATAATTCAAACAGATAACATGCCTCGGATACCGATCCGAATACACGATGACAACCTATGCAATCGTATAAAGGACCATGATTTACGGATAAGTACCTGAAATGTCCTAACCCTTTATAGGGAAGGTGGCACTATCCAGCTGGTTGATGTCCTCGAAATATACAAGGCTGGCATCACCGCAATCCAGGAAATGCGATAGAAAGGACAGGGCTGCTCTAAAAAGGCATCCTGTAACATTTACTACAGCTGCCATATGGAGAGGCATGAATTTGGTTATCGACTTTAATGCCAAGGTGGGCCATGAGGGTATCTTTGGTTCAACGGTTGGTCAAGACAGCCTCCAAGACAACACCTCCGACAATGAAATGAGGCTGATTGATATCGCCGCAGCATGAAACATGGTAATAGTGGTACTAGATTCAAGCATCTCAATATTCACAAGGCCACGTAGCGGTCACCCGATCAGAACACGCGTAACCAAATATATCAAAATGATCCAAAATGGACTCGGATCACTTCCTTGTAGCATCCAAGTTTGGCAAATGCACGGAAAAATGCACGGAAACCCACTCAAAGTAAGCTAGACGTCAGTAAGCTGCACACACAACAGACTGAACAAGCCTATGTCGCTCGACTCTCACACCTGCTTGCCCAAGGCACTCCCCCTCTCAATGATATATGCGCGCAGTGGACACACGTCTCCTGCTCAATGCGTACGGCTGCAGAAGAGGTGCTTGGATTCCAACTCCCACTACGGAACAAATGATATGACGGAGTGTCGCGCAGCCACTGCAGAGAAAGACGATGCATATAGAATCACCCTGCAGTCGGTAGATACGCGAGTCGCGAAGGATCGACACAGAGAGAAGAGGAAGAAGGAGAGATATCTTTTCAGGCGCAAGAAAAGAGAACTAGAAAGACGCGAGTGTGAAGGCTCGAAGATACTTTCGGGAGATAAATCGCCTGACCGGAGGTTTAAATACCGGACTCTCTTCCTGTCAGGACTGTGACGGGAATCTAATAACAGGGTACACTGAGATTATGGAGAGAGCACTTCTCTCATCTTCTAGCAGGCGATGACGACAACTACTCAGCCAATAGAGAGACAGCTTGGCAACCCCAGTTGCTGACGACGGCCGTGATCAGGTCTGCACAGCCATAAACAATCTCAAAAACGGCCCGATATGCGTTGAAAACGAGTACAGAATCAGATGGAATGACGAGCTGTATTAGCTCCATGCCGACATTGACATAGTCAGGCGCATTAACATCCAGCGCCTACGCTGGCTTGGACATGTCGAGCGTATGGATGAAAGCGCTCCAGCGTACCCATGAAAGCGTACCCATCATGGCTTGTAATGGCCAAATAAGTAAGTAAATAAACATATTTCTATCAAATAAGGCAATTTGAATTATAAAGCGAGCACTCGAGTGAATGTTACTAACATAGAAACAGGTTCGAATCTCGACCGTGGTCCTAATTTTTAATTTTTTTTTTAATTTTAATTTTCTTTTTTTTATTTACATTTTTTTATAATTCTTAAGTAATAATAATAACACAAAATAAGAAAGAATAAAAAAATATTTTGAATGAATAAAAATTACCCTGAACCTGCGATTCTGAACTAAATTTGGTAAGTATGGTTTATAATTTAACCTTCTATGGTTTAAAATCATTAAACTGAGAATAGACTATTTGAGATTAAATTTTAAACCTTTATGGTTTAAACATATTAAATAAACATAAAAATAAACTATTTGATTTTAAACTTTAATAAAATTGGATTAAATTTAAATTCTTAAACCACTGGGATTATTTTATACACTAAAACATTTCCATGTTAAATAAAAAAAAATATTAAATTTCAACCTCAGAAAGTTTAAAATTTAGTGTATCCTATTTAAAAGTTTAAAAATTAAAAATAACAATATTGAAATCATCTGTAATCCAAAGAGGAGTTTAAAAAATATTCCAACATTTTTTACCTTGTGGGTGGAATAGTAGACATTTTGTATTTAATGTTTTCTTATTTTTTGAGCCTGTAGAATCTAATATTACAAAACACAATAAACAAATAATGGATAAAAAGAAGTAGATAGTGACTGTATCATAATTTTATGGCTTTTTTTTGTGTGAATTTAAATATTATCAACTTACCTGCCATCCTTGAAGGAGTAAATTTCTGTCTACAGCCCTAAGCCACATTATTGCATCACCAGCTTCAAAATTTCGGAGTTTTTTGCATCTATCATTCAAAAAAATACCTAAGCATTTAAGAAGTTCGGAAGTTGATGCCTAAAATAATATAAATTTTAATATGTTATTTAAAGATTAGAAAAATTATGAAATATGCATATTTTAAGTCATTATGAATTAACATTTTTTCTATTTGTACACCGAGAAAAATAATCTTTAAACTCTGCTACAAAACACAGCGTTACCAATAATCAATAAATAATGTCCAACTTAAGATATTAGTCGACTTTTGATATAAATTTATATGGAAGATTTGTCAAAAAGCCGACTATTTGTTAAAGTTGTACATTATTTTTTGATTATTAGTAACGCTGAAAATATTGCAATTTAAATTTGTCAAATTAATAGCCTGAACTTTTAAATTTAATGTGCACTTTTTTCTCTTTTAATTCAGTAACCCATATTCAGTAGCCCACACCCAGAAAAAAATTCCCTCAAATCCCATTAAAATTGGTCAATAGGACAATTATTGATTTAATAGTATACAAAAAATAAATCTTTTCATATAAAATCAATAGCATTGTCATGGTATTTTCTGGTATTAAATGGTATTTTCCGATTAAAATAATAATTTATCCTATTGACTATTTTTAATAGTAAAAAACTATTATTTATATAGTTTTTTTCTGGGTGCACTGATGCGGAAACCAAGTTTCCGATACAAATGCTAAACTATTATAGGTTTCATGTGGAACAGAAATGCAACTTCGAACAGCTGTTTTATGTCAAATCAGTAGAAAAAACTCATAAAAAACGGAGATCGGACATGAATAATGTAAAACTAAAGACAAATCCTAAAAGTTTCTGGTTACACAGTCATATCTATTTCATCTTGTTTACAAAATAGTGTCGCACTGTGTTATATTTTATATAATTTAAATTTTCGGTTATTAAAAAATTACCTGTATAACAGTCTTTCGAGGAACATGATTTGTTTTTATTTGTGACGTGGAAGATTGTAGCACTGGCGGTAATGGTAATGTTAAAGGTAATTTTTGAATTAATTTGTTTTGTGTTCCTATGGAGTTAGTGTTATTTGCTCGAACTATGTCTGCTGTAGATGTTGGTTTGTTATTTTTAGAAGAATAATACGGACTGCGACGGTTATTGTTTTCTTGGTTTTGATTAAAGTTTTGTCGTTCTTCTACTTGATGAACTTGATGAATGTTTTTATTTTTATCTGATACGATTGGAAATGTATTATCCAAATATTGGCTTTTATATGTAACTGCAGTTAAATTAGAAGATTTGTTTTTATTTTCATTTTTCTTTTTATTTTGTGAAGTAGCTAATCTTTTCCATGATAACGCATTAATAAATAATGAATGTTTTTTAAAATTTTTTTCAATGGTATTTTTCTCCGATAAAATGGCAGCATGATCACCGTGAATTTCTATAGTGCTGGCCGAATGATTAGTCGTATGATTAGTACTGTTATTCAAATTGTTGAAAGTATTAGTTTGACTATATGATGTAATATTTAAATTTCCATTTTGATAATTTTTACCATTGTTGGTATATTGTTGACTTGGTATTTCCCTATTTTTTGCATTATTTAATTGTTCATAAGAATAATTATTTAATTGTGAGTCCATGGTATTAGAATTGTCACTTCCTACAATGACACGGCCACCAACACCATTAAATTGATTATATTGAATGTGATGCTGAGAAGAGTAACCGGGGCGCCTTTCCCTTGGACTAAAACTGAGAACGGTTCCCATAGCTTCCACAATGTATGTATATATATTATTGTATCTCTGAAATTACAAATAACTTCTAAGTATATTATTTTTATAATCAAAATGGTTAATTCACTCAGAATTTAAATAATAATTTATGATACTATGAAATATAATAATGTTTTAATTACACTTCCTCAAGAAATAATTACAAAGATTTACTATTTACGAAAATTTCTTAGACAAATTTGGCATCACAGTAGACATTAAAAATAGAATAATAACACAAGACAACAAATGGAGGCATTTTTATTTACACGCACAGAAAAAACATGATCACCAATCATGTTTTGACGGTATCATTTAATGCTTGAAACTATTATTGCAGCAATCATGTTGCATGATTGTTGCAATCATGTTTTCCAATGATTCTATCATGTTTTCAGAAAAACCATTGTTGCTTTAATCATTGCATGATTGTTTCAATCATGTTTTCACAAGCGTCACTTATTGCAGAAATCATTGAATGATTGCGTCAATCTGAAAGCAATAAATTTAAGAATTCGACATAAAAAAAACACCAATATTTAATAGAAAAAACTCTTTATTAAATATTATTAAATAATATATTAGTACACTCTGCCCAGTCGCTTCATTTTATTACTTTGCAAGAATGAAAATAGCGTTGCGAAGACGCTGACGTTCGCTGGTGTAGAAAAAACGGAATTATTGTGCGGCTCGTTGCACAGCTGATGTAACGACACCTTTTGTTCAGCGAGTATTGTGTCTTTCTCCCATCACATCTGTTCAGGATCTAAAACCTAAGTTTTTTCTTAACTTATCACTATTTGTATCACATTTTCTTTTTAAATGAAAATTTAAATTTACTAGCGCTCGACGCTGACGAGCCACGGCGAAATCTAATTTAAAACTGAATCTGACAAACTGTCAACAGCTGTCAAACAGCAATCATACTATTATTATATCAATCATGCTTCAATGCTAACATGATTGACACAATAATTAACTGGCAATCATGCATACTCGAATTACATATTTGTCACAATCATTACGTATTCTAATAATATAATTTTATCATAATATGATTGCAGAAATAATTTAATGAAAGACACAAGCATTAAAAAAATGGAAATGATTATGACAATCAGGAATGATAATAGCAATCATACTATTATTGCTACAATCATATTTTTTTGACATAATCATGTTTTTTCTCTGCGTGTATACACGATCTTCAGGTTACTTTCCGATGGACTTCAAGGTTCTAATCACGACCTTATACTCTCAAGTTTTTGAGTTATTACGTAATACAAATATACGACAATTCTGACAATTTGCTACAAATTAAAATTTTAAAGATTTAAACTTTTGATCTAAATTCCTTTGTATTCCATTGAGGATATTTTAACTATTATTTTTAACTATACCACATGAATTTCGGATTGATCTGACCGTCAAACGCAAAAAGTATTAATTTTAATGTGTTACTATTAACCGTGCGACAGTACTTTGCACACTAGAAAAAGTCGATATATACGTGAAACTACAGAATTTACAAATGTAATTCAGAAAAGACCAATTGAATTTCAGAAGACATCAATTGAAATTCAAAAATTCCATTGGAAATTCAAGAACATCAAATGAAATTCTGAAATTGCTTTTGAAATTCAAAAGACTTTACTTGAAATTCAATTTAAAATACAAAAGACATCACTTGAAATTCAGAAATACCATTTTAAATTCAAAAGACACCAATTGAAATTCAGAAATTTCATTTGAAATTCAAAAGACTTCAATTGAAATTCAGAAATTCCATTTGAAATTTAAAAGACATCAATTGAAATTCAGAAATTCCATTTGAAATTCAAAAGACATAAACTGAAATTCAGAAAATCCATTTGAAAATTAAAAGACATCAATTGAAATTCAGAAATTTCCATTTGAAATTCAAAAGACATCAATTGAAATTCAGAAATTTCCATTTGAAATTCAGAAATTTTCATTTGAAATTAAGAAATTTTCATTTGATATTCAGAAATTTCTATTTGAAATTCAGAAAATTTCCATTTAAAATTCAAAAATTTTCATTTGAAATTCAGAAATTTCTAATTGAAATTCAGAAATTTCCAATTGAATGGGTTGTAGTGGGTAAATTTTTTCAAGCATTTATGCTTTGAAAGTGCAAGCTAGCTGTATTAGCTAAAACTCGATTATTATTTGCTTTCTTTATAATTTGTTTATTTTTAATTTCCTTAATTCCTATATTCTGTTCATTATTGGCGTCAAGTTGTGTATTATTATTTAGTTCATTATGTGTTTTTGTTGGAAGATTTCTATCTTCATAAATATGTATTTTTACTTTTTGTTCTTTATTTTCTGCGTTAATAATATTCGCTGTTTTATTTTGTTGTAGTGTCCTCTTTGGAACTCCTACAACTACTGGCCTTACTACACTATTTGCTAAGGGTCCCCAGTTTAGTGGCCTTGACTGGACCCCTGGTAGTTTCCCTGTGCACTGCTATTATTGTTCCATGCATCATATTTGCGTTTGGCATAACAATTCATAATAACATGTCCGTCCTTTCTGCACCAAGTGCAATATTTAGCGAGCCTGTTTGCAAAATTCCCATTACCATTATTTCCTTGAAAAACTTGTGTATCGCGTTTAACACGACAATCCCCCTCGAAGTGTCCCCCTCTATGGTTTAATTATTTGTTTTAAAAATATTGAATTGTTATAATAGTTGAGCGGCACTGAAATCAGTTGAGCGCTCCGAACTGAACATCTTCGCTCATACTCATTGGAGCGATCAACCGTTGCTCAACCCTCTTCGTTCAAACTCATTTGAGCGAACATCAATCGCTCAACCCTCTTCGCTCAAGCTGATTTAAGCGATCAACAATAGCTCAACTCTCTTCACGCACAGTTTTTTTTACATAAACTTTGGACAACGGCTGATTTTGTTTAAAAAAATATCGTTGCGGATTAAACGATTGTGGTTATGGCGCCTTCAACCACTGACGATCTGTTGCAACAGATTCAGCTGGAATTGAACAGTCTAAGGGAATCACACACAACACATTCCGAACACAACGCGCGCGCGGTTCAAAATTAATTTGGATCTTTGGATTGCACACAGCTCACGGCCCGACGTCTCAACTCAGCCCCACGACCGACGTATAAACATCTCAACGATACCACAACTCGTTTTACAACGAGTGGAGAAATGTTGCAGGTAACACAGCAAGGCATTTCGGCCGTAAGCAACGTATCAGCCTTCTGCGACATGCATAAGAAATTGGTTGACGTCACAACAACCCGACGTCGCAATAAAACAATTCAGTTTTTTCAACAAAATCAAAACAACGCAGCATCAACAGACAACTCAATTGTGGCAGTCGCTACTAGCTACCCAAATGCAAGGTTGTAAATGAGCGGACTCAAGCTCATCGCTTAACTCATCGCTCAACTCATCGCTCAACTAAGCTCAAATGAGCTCGCTCAAATGAGCTTGAGCGAAGGGGGTTGAGCGATGGTTGATCGCTCAAATGTTGAGCGGACTCATCTGATGAGCGGACTCAACATATGAGCGATGGACTAGCGCTCAAATGTTATGCGCGCTCATCTGATAAGCGGACTCAACAGCATGAGCTGACGTCAGATGAGCGCGCTCAACTAAAAAATAGACAAAATTTGAGCGCCGCTCAACTATTGTCGAAATTAAAATTTTTAAAGACAAATATTAGCACATCGACTACTTGACGCATATGGAATTTCACAAATGTGCGTTTTTTAATGAAAGTGTTTCTACGGAAAGAAATACGCATCCAGGCGCATCAGTAGACTTTTTTTTGGACAAGTTGGTTCCGTTGGGATTTGGCCAGAACTTATCTGCGTCATTGGACATTTTTTTGGACAAATTGGTTCCTTTAGGATTTGGGCAGAACCTAACTGCGTCATTGGACATTTTTTTGGACAAATTGGTTCTTTTGGGATTTGACCAGAACCTAACTGCGTCATTGCACATTTTTTTGGACAAATTGGTTCCTTTGGGATTTGACCAGAACCTAACTGCGTCATTGCACATTTTTTGGACAAATTGGTTTCTTTGGGATTTGACCAGAACCTAACTGCGTCATTTGAACCAATTGTCCAAAAAAATGTCCAGTGACGCATTTAGGTTCTGGTCAAATCCCAAAGAAACCAATTTGTCAAAAATAAACGCATTTAGGTTCTGGTCAAATCCCAAAGGAACCAATTTGTCCAAAAAAAACGCAGTTAGTTCTGGTCAAATCCCAAAAGAACCAATTTGTCAAAAAAACTGTCCAATGACGCAGTTAGGTTCTGCCCAAATCATAAAGGAAACAATTTGTCCAAAAAAATTTCCAATGACGCAGATAAGTTTTGGCCAAATCCCAACGGAACCAAAAACCAGTTGGGAAGGTTAGATCACAGGGGCAATTTTAAAGTAGGTGTAATTATGATAGTTAGGATTATCAAAATTATAGTCGTTCTAAGCCGACTATAAATACCCTACACATATGTGTGGTTACCATTCAAATATAGGTCACCAGGGTATACGAATCCTGAAAATAACTACAAACACTCAATCGCTGAAGAATTTCCATTCATTTGATACCCATATTTACAAATGGGTAGGTGTACCGAATTTCGATTTTTTTTTTTGTGAACCACAAGTCTTTTCGCCGGAAAACATTATTATCATGTATTTGAGCATGAGTCAATATATA
This sequence comes from Dryomyza anilis, assembly GCA_951804985.1. Lineage (NCBI taxonomy): Eukaryota > Metazoa > Arthropoda > Insecta > Diptera > Dryomyzidae > Dryomyza > Dryomyza anilis. The sequence goes on from OX638131.1 coordinate 59,712,462, forward strand.
TTTAACCAAAAAAGTTTACCTAAGCACGTATACATAAAAATTGATCTTTATATGTACATTTTATATGAGGTATTTGAACATAAGTGGTCCGATCATAGGTCACAATGGACCGATCTCGCCAATTTTTTCGCACAAACAGCGTAGGTATATAAGTAATCTAAGTTTTAAGTTTCATTTATCTAGCACTTCAATTTTAAAAGTAGTGTTGTAAGTCAACATAGTGTGTTTTGGTAAGTCACTATACGTTGATATTATAAACGTATCGTGACCTACTTCCGCGATGACTACCTTATGCAGTTATCGTGAAGTTGGTGTAAGGTGTGATGTAGGGCTTACGTATCAAAGTTCAGTATTGTCGAAGTTGTGTCAAACCAGCGGTGGCGTGATTGGCTAGAGTGAAATTTGCGCACGGCACTCTGCCGGAACATGTTAGATTTGGAACATACCTCCATATAATAGTTTAAGTTAGATTTTAAGTCAGTTGTTAGTGGTAAATCAGTAGTTCAGTAGTAGACAATAATGTTAATATTAAAATATAACTTTAGAGTAAATAAAAGTATGTCTTAAAAGAAAAGACTTGTTTGAATTATTTCGGTTAATAAAAATGGAACTTCGACGTTGGACATTCTCTGGTAGGACATCATGGGTAATTATAAAAGGAACGTTGCGACATTTGGCTTCACGCCTAAGCAACGGACATTATAATTACAACATTTGGCGCAGCCGGTTTTCGAACCATACATCAACTCCCAAGGGACGAGAAGGACTGGATGGAGATTAATATTGGAAGAAATAAATATTTAGGATCAGGGAAAATATTTTTTTACATTTGTGAGTATTGTGAAAAATAGTGAAAAATATGTGAGCGGTAAAAAAATAAAAATTTTGTAAATTTGTAATATAAAACAAGAGACATGTTTGAGAGTTGTAATAATAAAAATCATGGGATTATTGACATTTAAAAAATGAAAAAACAATTGAACATTTTGAAATTAATTGTGGAATAAAATAAACTGTGAAATAAAATTGAGAAATGAATAACATAAATGATATAATTTGATAAATCAGAAAATTAAATAAGTAAACTAAATGTTTTATAAAATTGTTTAATTGATATATTAAAGCACATTTTTAAAGTAATAGTGAAACAATATAGAATAGTTTGAGTCATTAAATGATCATAATTAATAAAATTGTGAATTTAAATAAATTGAATAACATAAGAATTTTATTACAGTAATGTTTTCATAATGTTGCGAAATTAATTAAAAAACAAAACTGGAAAATTTTAACCAAATTAAATGCAATAAATAAATTAATTCAGTATTCTTAAATTACATGTTGATATGATTTGGAAATATAGATTAAAAAGTTTAAATAATGAAACATACAAATGAGATAAACAATGTTGTAAAAAATTTAATAGATAAATTAAAAAATGGTTAAAAGTTTATTTAATATGAAACTAGTAAAAACAAAATAAATAATTTAATTAAGAAAGGCATAGTTAATTATATGATTAAGTAAATGGAAAAATAAGAAACACTAATAATGGGTACTGAAAATGTATTGAAACGCGTTCATTACGTTGTTCCTTACTTTTCTGGGGCGGAATCTCCATTATTAGAAACAGAATTATATAAATTTATTGAATGTTGTGAAACAGCAAACTTAAAAATTAAAGAATCAGATAGTGAGGAATTTATAAAATGTGTTAGGTTACGTTTGGAGGGAGATGCATATAAATTAGTGAGGACAAAACAGTTTCAAAAAATAGAAGAATTATACGAGTTGTTAGAAAATACGTACTTAAAAGAAATTTCTTTAGATTCAGTACTAAAAGAGATTAAAAAAGCTTATCAAAATAGTAAAGAGAGTTTGAGAGCGTTTGGGAGACGATTAGATGAGTTGCAGTCCATGGCTTTGGAAATTGCAAGTAAAAAATACAGTAAAAAGATAAGTGAAGATGACGTATTCAGTTTGGAATTACAGAGTTCAGTGTTGATCTCTTTTAAAGTAGGGGTGAGGGATCGAACGATAAAAGTTGTACTGTTGGGTAGTAAGTCAGAAACATTAGATACATTGTTGGAAGAAGCTTTAAATGTGCAGGCTCTTATGCAGCGAAGTCCAAGGTCGGAAGAGGATGAATATAATTATATAGAAAAAACTAATTAGAAAACACTCAGTCGGAAAATAAATTGCAACAAATAAATAATAATAAAAGTAACTATAAAAGGAGTGTTCCAACATGTTCATTTTGTAGTAAATTTGGGCATACTAGGGACGATTGTATTATTAGGAAAAATACGCCGTTCTGCTACGAATGTGGAGCTTATGGTCACGAATCTAATTGGATATGTGCTAATAATAATATTGGCAATTTTGTTAATAAGGATAATAAGATGTATAACGGGAAAAATAATACAAGTAATATGAAATACTCATGGAGGGATACACAGGGGCATAAAATAGATAATTGCCACGCAAAAAGAAAATTTGAATCAGCAGGAAATAATAATTATAATCAGAATACACAAGGGGCTCAGTCTAGGCCAGAAAACTGGAGACTCCATAATAATAGTAAGATAGGGCCGATAGAGTTAGGAATGGTAGATCGGACGTCGGAAGAGACTGTGGTTGAATTTACTACTCCATTAAATTTCCGTAGAACAGAGGAGACCAATGAATTAAAATATGAATTAAAGGAAGAAGAAGGTGATCGCATAATATGCACTGGACATGGAGATAGCTCGGTTTTAACTAATGTAAGTGACGTTTTCATTGAAGTACCTTGCGAGGCAGCTAAAAATGGAAGACTTATTTTACTAGTAGACTCAGGAGCTGATGCCAGTATAGTAAAAGAAAATGCAATGACAAGTTTACCAGACTTTAACGAGAGTATACAAAAGGATTTAAAGGGAGCTTTTGGTGGGTGCGTTAGAACATTAGGTTCCACCAAAATCCAACATATTAACATAAGGCGCTTAATTTTAATGTTACATGTAGTGTCACTTGAACAAGGAGTACCAGCTGACGGAATAATCGGACGTGACAATTTATGGAATCGATCTGTAATAAATGCGATAGACAAAACAATAACATTCTTTGATAAACATAAAAATCATATTATAAAACTACCCATGAAATCACAGACAGAAATACAGAATATTTTTTTTAATCAACAAATTAAAAAAGCGAGAACCGCAAAGATAGTATCATTACATTTAAAAACAAAAATTCCAATCGTATTAATACATAAACAGGAAATTTTTCCAGGAGTATATTTGGGCGAAAGCATATCGAATGTTAGCAAAAATAGAGTTTATGTTTCAGTTTTAAATGCTACAGAAAAAGAAATTATAATAGACAGTACTTTTAAACCAAAATTTTCGAATTTTAATCAGTATATAGAATCGGATACCAATAATTCTACAATAAACAGCATAAATTCAGTAAATATTACAAACAGAATTAACAAATTATTAGAGGAAATGAAAATTGATGAGACTTTAAATAAAGACGAAATTACATCTTTACAAAATCTGTGTATTTCTTATCATGATGTTTTTCATTTAGATGGCGATGAATTAACGCCTGCGCTTAAACATGAAATAACTACACAGTGGAACCAAACTCCAATTAATCAGAAACAATATAAGCTACCCCACACACATAGGGAAGAAATTAATAGACAGGTAGGAAAAATGTTAGATGACGGCATTATATCGCCAAGTACCTCACCTTGGAATTCACCGTTATTGTTGGTACCAAAAAAGAGTGGTAAGGAAGGTAGCAAAAAATGGAGATTAGTAATAGATTTTCGTAAACTAAATGATGTAACAGTTAAACAAGTATTTCCGATTCCTCGGATAGACGAGATATTAGATCAGTTAGGGCATAGTAGATATTTTTCAACCTTAGATTTAGCAAGCGGTTATCATCAGGTTTTAGTAGAAGAAAGAGATAAAGAAAAAACAGCTTTTAGTACAGGACTGGGTCATTTCGAATTTAACAGAATGCCATTTGGCTTAACAGGTGCACCAGCGACCTTTCAAAGAATAATGAACCACATATTAACAGGTTTACAGGGTATCGATTGCTTTGTTTACCTTGATGATATAGTGGTGTACGGAAAGAATTTAGCTGAACATGAGCTTAGGTTGAGTAGAGTATTGCAGAAATTAAGGGAACACAATTTAAAATTAAATACAGAAAATGTCAGTTTTTACGTCGCGAAGTTATATATTTAGGACATAAATGTTCGGAACTAGGGACGCTGCCAGACCCTTCTAAGGTCGAATGCGTAAAAAATATTCCGGTGCCAAGAAATAAAAAAGAAGTACAAGCGTTTTTGGGATTAATTAATTATTATAGAAAATTCATAGGCAATATGGCGAAATTATCATTACCAATTAATAATTTACTTAGGAAAGATGTTAAATTCACATGGACTGACGATTGTCAAAATTCATTTATTAAACTCAAAGAATCAATAATTTCGCCACCAATTCTCGCATATCCAGACTTTACAAAACCTTTTTTACTTACAACGGATGCAAGTAACGAAGCAATAGGCGCAGTGTTATCGCAGGGCAACGTAGGGAGCGACCGACCAATCGCATTTGCTAGTAGGGCATTAAATGGAGCAGAAAAAAATTACTCCACCATTGAAAGGGAATTTTTAGCTATAGTCTGGGCAACGAAAAATTTTAGAGCTTATCTTCTAGGACGACATTTTCAAATTTATACAGATCATCAACCATTACGTAGCACAGCAAATCTCAAAGATCAGACATCAAGGTTAGCCCGTTTCATTAATTATCAGAATATGATTACGAAATATCTTACAAACCAGGTAAACAGAATTTGAACGCAGATGCTTTAAGTAGAATTCCACATCCAGAACCAGATATTACTGCGGTCCAAACACGGTCTAAGACCACACAGAATAAATTAGATAATCAAATTTCAAAAACCAAACAACAAGTGAGCACGCCAGTACTGGATGAAATAACAACAGACACCAAGAACGAATTAAACTCAAGTCTACTATTAACTGACCCAGAGGAAATTAAAACTGTTATAAAAGATTTTCATGACTCAGCATTAGGGGGTCACCAGGGCGCAGTGAAAACATATTTTAGAATCAGAAAACAATTTAAGTGGAAAGGTATGCAAAAAGAAATAAAAGATTACGTTCAGAATTGTCATAAATGCCAAGTAAATAAAAGTTCTAGGCTTACTAAAATGCCAATGGTTTTAACTGATACGCCTGTACGACCATTCGATAAAGTATACATGGATCTTGTAGGTATTTTACCGGAAACTATATCTGGAAATAAATATATATTAACTTTTCAAGATGATTTTTCAAAATACATGTGCTGCGTAGCCATACCGGATGCAGAAGCGAACACAGTAGCAAAAGCATTTTACGACGAAATCATTACACGTCATAATATACCGAAAATATTAGTAACGGACAATGGTTTAAATTTCGTCTCAAAACTATTTTCAGATACTTGTAAATTATTAGGAATTAAAAAGTTACATATTACGCCATATCATCCACAAGCTAATGGGTCTTTAGAAAGAAGCCATCGTCCGTTAGCAGAATATCTAAGGAATTTTTCAAAAGAAGATGGGTCAAACTGGGACCAATGGTTAAATTCAGCAATGCATGTGCACAATAACACAGTGCATATGTCCACTGGGAAAACTCCTTTACGTACTTTATATGGGTACGACTTTGATATGCCAACAAATCTAAAGCGAAAATGTTCACCAGTATATAATACCGATGATTACAACAAGTTATTAAAATACCAAATTCAACGCACACACGAAATCGTGAGAGAGAATCAAGAAAAAGCAAAAGAAAAATCTAAACAAATCTATGATAGCACATTACACCCAAAAATATTTAGCGTAGGCGATAAAATTTTGTTAAAGAATCAGAATAGAAAGAATAAATTTTCACCTATTTGGGTAGGACCGTACGAGGTACTTTCGATAGTAAGTCCTGTAACGACAATGATTTCTATCAAAGGTAAAGGGAAAAAATTCCATAACAACTTATTAAAAGCATACAATTTTGAAGAAAATATAACGAAATAAATAACGTGACAAACAGTTCATGATGATCATAATACATAATGTAGATCATGTTAAATGCATAATACTGCAAACAATGGTGAATGGAATAAATTACGCATAAATAAGATTTTTTTTTTTGGAATAGGTGTTTAATATTACTGAAATAAATTAGTGCATGAGGAAATAGCTATGTATTAATTTTAAAGGTGACTAGCATTGAATCATGTACTAACAAATGTTTTATAAGGAAAATAGATAAAGGAGTAAAGTAATTTAAGATATTATGAGTAAGAAAATATCAAAGGTTAATAACAGTTAATAATGAATAAGGTGATAAGCATGAGTATATTAGATGAGCTATAAAATAGTAAAATAAAATTTAAATTGTCACTACAATTGAGATAGGTCAGTACCTCAATGGCATTGAACCAAACGATATGAACCACTGCACTAATGCAAATAAAATGAGATACGTTATTTTGTATGTTATAATGTATACTGAAAAAAAAAAATAAGAAAAAAGACGAAAATTAATATGAATATGAAAGATAATAATAAACGGATAGCATGTGCGAGATGGTGTGGAGAGGAGTCATGGGAAAGTGCATAGTAGCCCAATGGGTTTAAATATAATGCATACCAAGAGTAATGCGGAGTAGGGAGTAAAAAATGAATTATAAGAACATGATTAAATTCGGAAATTAGTGCACGAATAAATAGCTAAATATTACTTATTGAAAATGACTAGCATTGATTCCTAATGAATTTGTATAAAGAATAATTAGGTTATAACAATAGTAGACACTAAAGATTTTAAAAGTATAAATAAACAAGTAGTAAAATAATAGTAACTTACACACACATATATAAAATATACACGTAATTCAATATTCTAATATAAGATAACGTAAATGGAAATAAGTTATAGAGGATGTTAAAAATAAATTATGTATACAATTTAAAGATTTTATAATGTAAAGTAATAATAGTATTTAGTTAATGATCCTGGTTCTGGAAATGGACAAGACGTACACGAAGAGACGAAGAAGTAACAAATAGACGAAGGGAAAACGAATAATTACAAAATAGAGAAATACAATTCAGGAGCGTCAACGATGATCGTTTAGTTTTGTTGGGAAAAGGTCTGAAATGGTAATGTTATGTAATGACATATGAAACAACATGTGAGAGTTATGGTGCGGACGACAACAATTGGACGTCAATCAGATGATTTATTAAGAGAAAGAAGGAGCTATACTATAAATATGGAGGTAGAAATTTGACAAATATGCAAAGTTGCGACTATTGTACCATAATGAGACAACAACAGTTTACATCTTTACATACATATAATTAAAAAAAATGTCAATTTTATAGCACAAAACAACACTCTAATATTATAAGTTGAAGGAGCTTTTTCATATACACTTAATTAGCTGTGAATGCGAACCTGTACTAAAGCAAAAAAGTCAAATGAACACGACAACATCATTGTATAATTAAAAGATACTAATTCCTGATCGATAGAAGAACTCGCTAGAGGAAGACAAGTTATAATAAGATCCAGAAATATGCGATTACAAAATTATTCATTTTAAAATCCGCTCTCAACAAATTACGATTAACTTGGCAGAAAAACAAAGCAATATCGAAGACGAAAAAATTAAATAATGTCGACGACAATAAGTTTTCAAGCAATTAACATCAAGACGAAGAATATCAGCTATTGTCCATTCTATACAGGGAAGGTGAGAAGAAATCGAGAGATGAAATTCAGCCAACATAATATACACGAGTAACAGAACCAGCGATCGCAGCAGTTTATGACATGTTAATGTTATTAAAATATTATAAATATGTAAAAGAAAATGAATGTAAGTTGAAGTGGAAATATAGTAAAGTTAAAGTAAAATGAAGAAAATTAAAGTAAAATGAGAACAAATTAAAATTACAATAAAGTAACAATAAATTTGATCAAATAAAAGTAAAGTAAACTAGACGAAAATTAAAGTAAAATGTAAGTTAAAGTAAACTAGAGAAAAATAATGAAAAATGGAAGTAGAATATAGTAAAAGTAAAAGTGAACAAATATTAAAAAGTTCAACAATATAAATAAGAAAGAAAGTTAAAGAAATATTATTTAAAGAAAAGTATAATAATAAATTACTAAGAAAATGAATATTCCACAAGAATAACTTTAAATATTCAAATTTAAAAATCGCAAAATATTTCCAAGTTAAAGTAAACAAATCGTTGCAAAAAATTAAGCATAATGTCTGATATGTATAATTAAAAATAACAACTGAACAACACAAAACGCAGCAAGTGCAAAGCGGTAACCTGATCAACTACTGTTTTGTCAACTGCAACGTTCTGTGCATTGTAACTGTTGTTTAGTAATTAGGTTATTAACCTCCAAATACATTATATTTTCAAATAATATAGTATGTCGTTGCCCATTTAAATAATATTGATGAACAAGACAAAACTATTATTAAGTTTATTTATATACATGTTTTTTTATAGTAGTAATGCTTTCTATGATAATATTAATGATGTAAAAGAAAAAACTATTATTCATTTTAATAATAATTTTTTCTTAAAATAAGGGTGGAGGTATGTTGTAAGTCAACATTTGGTAAGTCACTATACGTTGATATTATAAACGTATCGTGACCTACTTCCGCGATGACTACCTTATGCAGTTATCGTGAAGTTGGTGTAAGGTGTGATGTAGGGCTTACGTATCAAAGTTCAGTATTGTCGAAGTTGTGTCAAACCAGCGGTGGCGTGATTGGCTAGAGTGAAATTTGCGCACGGCACTCTGCCGGAACATGTTAGATTTGGAACATACCTCCATATAATAGTTTAAGTTAGATTTTAAGTCAGTTGTTAGTGGTAAATCAGTAGTTCAGTAGTAGACAATAATGTTAATATTAAAATATAACTTTAGAGTAAATAAAAGTATGTCTTAAAAGAAAAGACTTGTTTGAATTATTTCGGTTAATAAAAATGGAACTTCGACGTTGGACATTCTCTGGTAGGACATCATGGGTAATTATAAAAGGAACGTTGCGACATTTGGCTTCACGCCTAAGCAACGGACATTTTAATTACAACAGTAGTAGGGATTTCAACAGACAGACAGACAGACAGACAGACGGACAGACGGACAGACAGACGGACAGACGGACATCGCTAAATCGACTCAGGAGGTCATGCTGATCAAGAATATATATACTTTTCCATACCGGAGATGCTTCCTTCTGGGTGTTACAAACGGCGTACCAAACTGAATATACCCTTTCACTCTTAGTGTAGGGTATAAAAAAGTCTACTGAAAAAAAGCGCCTGGATGCGTATTTCTTTCTGTAGAAACACTTTCATTTAAAAGCGCACCTTTGTGAAATTCCATATGCGTCAAGTAGTCGATGTGCAAATCTTTGTCATCAAAAATTTTAATTTCAACAATAGTTGAGCGGCGCTCAAATTTTGTCTATTTTTTAGTTGAGCGCGCTCATCTGACGTCAGCTCATGCTGTTGAGTCCGCTCATCAGATGTGTCCGCTCAATATTTGAGTGATCGACCATCGCTCAACCAAGCTCATTTGAGCTAGCTCAAATGAGCTTGAGCGATGAGCGTTGAGCGATTTGAGCTTTTTTACAACCTTGCCCAAATGCAGTAACCGACGTTTCAAACAGCCACGACCCGACGTCTCAACACAGCCCCACGGACCTACGTCACACAGTGTGCACAAACGCTCTTAAATCGGGTGAAATTCAGTATTGTCGGAACCACTCAACCGATTTTAAAAATTTAACCAGTTGGGAAGGTTAGATCACATGGGAAATTTTAAGGTAGGTGTTATTATGATAGTTAGGATTATCAAAATTATAGTCGGTCTAAGCCGACTATAAATACCCTACACATATGTGTGGTTACCATTAAAAGTGGTATATAGGTCACCAGGATATACAAATCCCGATAATAACTACAAACTTTCAATCGCTGAAGTATTTCCATTCTTTTGATACCCATATTTACAAATGGGTAGGAATACCGAATTTCGATTTTTTTTGTTGAGCCACAACAATTATTTCCATGTATTTTAGCATGAGTCAATATATATATATTTACCAAAAAAAGTTTACCTAAGCACGTATACAGTAAAATTGATCTGTACATATACATTTTATATGAGGTATTTGAACATAAGAGGTCGGTTCTCAGGTCACAATAGACCGATCATGCCAATACTCTAAATCTAAAGTTGTATTGCTCTAGCTCTTCTACTTTTTCTGTAATCATGATTTCAACAGACACACAGAGGGACAGACAGACGGAAATCGCTAAATCGACTCAGGAGATCATGCTGATCAAGAATATATATACTTTTCCATAACGGAGATGCTTCCTTCTGGGTGGTACAAACGGCGTACCAAACTGAATATACCCTTTCACTCTTTTTTTTAATTTTTGAAGACTTGACTTTACATATTTTTACATAGATTGTACATTTTATCATGAAATCAAAATATTTGTATGGGACTTTTATAAACAATTTTAAAACTTAAGTTCTCCTAAGTTCTCTCTGTACAACATTTTTTAAATTTTTAAAATCGGTTGAGTGGTTCCGACAATACTGAATTTCACCCTATTTAAGAGCGTTTGGGCACACTATGCGTCACATTACAGCCACACGGTAGACGTCTCGACATAGCTCCACTGTCAACAGCGTCAACCGCATCAGCCAGACTCAACTCAACTCAAATGAACACAAGATTCTCATGTTACTATCACTAATCGTACCGACACCATTTAGAACTTCGAATTAAAAAAGATACCTTTTCATTAATTCGTGACCTTGTCACTGGAGGGTATGCTCTCGAATCATCCTTGAAGTTTAAACATACAAACAAATCGACATTCTCTCTAGTTCAACCCGTCTCAAATTGGCATGGGTCTATTTTTTTTTTTATTATTGAATCCAAATTGGTAACGGTGAATTTCTCTATAGTAAAGTTCAAAAAATCTAAAGTTTGATGCTTAGTCAATTATTATATTTTTTGTTTTGTTGGTGTAATTGGGTTTAAAAGTTTGATAATGGTTCCAGAATTTATCACAAACGATTTTAGCCATAAATAATACAGTCCTGTACTCTCACATTGCTACCGAAGGTAAAAAAAAAAGATTTAAGAAATATAAATTTATGTTTAGGGTAAAAAATGTGTTTTGTGTCAGAATTAAGAATAAAAATAAGAGTTTTAATCTAAAATATCCTCCTAAAATTTCACCAATTTTCAAACAAATCTTATGAAGTTGAAAACACCCTAAAAAATAATAATTATCTTTTATATTTTTACTGAAATTGTCTAGGACCATTATGAAACTTTTAAGCCCAAAAAAACAATATGATGTAATCAGTAAAAATTGTTTAATTGACAAAGCATCAGACTTTCGAAAAACTATACTGGACAGAAATTCACTTTTAATAGATTTTTATTCAGCGCACATAATGCCTTTGACTACAGAATGTATTAGATAAATATTACATGTATCGACTTGAGACGGGTTGAACTACGGAAAATGTCGATTTTAGTACTTTTTAAACTTCAAGGACGATGAGCTAGCATAATATTTGCTTCAGAGTTTACTCTAATTTTATGAGCCTATTCCGATCCAAAACAATTTCATTTAGTTGGTGAAAAAACAAAAATATGGCTTTTAACAGTTTTTTAACTTCATCTGCAGTGCGCGAGCACAGGACATTATCTTTTCCGAGTGAAATTTTGGTAAACTCTAGCAGCACAATGTAACATTTATGCTCTATTACAACTATGGGAAATTTCTTCTATCCGCCCTAACTAGGGATGTCAATCCCGGGATCCCGGGATTTCAGTCCAATCAGTCCCGAAAAACTCATCCCGGGATCATCGTTAAATCCCGGGATTTTCGGGATTACAAAAAACGCTAGTAGATCAATTTTTAATAGTTTATTCAAAAGTCTTTCAATGTTTGTGTACACATTTTGTGAAAAAGTAAATCTAACATTTAATCAAGGTTTGAAACCTAAACGAATAACGGTTTCGATTTCGGTTTTTTCCGCGTTTTGGTTTCGGTTTTAGGTTTTTATTACGAAACGGTTTCAGTATACCGATTCCAAGTTACGGTTTCGGTTTTGATTTCGGTTTTTGTATCAAATTTCTTTTAATTCCATATTTTTCAAATAACTTAACATTGCACTATGGGACATAAGCTTAGTCTAGCTCGCCGAAAATTGTACAAGAAAAAAATTTTATTTTGGGAATTCATAATTTTATTAAATGACATTAAACATGCCTTGTAGTTAAGATCTTCTATATAAAATAAAATATGTTTTCCTGTTTCTTTTTATGCTTTTTTAAAAACCGTTTTAAACTGGTATAAAACCGAAACGGTTTATTTCTGATTTTCGTATAACGGTTTCGATTACGGTTTCGGTTTTAAATGGATATCGGTTTTAAACGGATATCGGTTTCGGTTTCGGCTACGGTTTCAATCCTTGGATTTAATGGACTAAAATCTTAAAACACTGCCGTAAATAATAATGAATTACATGCTTTTTGACTTTGAACAAATTCACACATTTTTAAAAATTACGTCACTTTCGACTAATAACACTGTTCGGCAATCATTTTCTCATATCATGCCTATATAATTTTAATGTACTGATTCGAACTGCGTTTTTGGTTTTTTCCGTATACGTAATGTTTTGGAGAAAAATGCAATTTATTATTTTTGCATTTTTCACTGCATTTAAAAACAAACTTTTTTTTATAAAAAGACTAAACAGCCATTGAATAAAAATTCAAATAGTTATTGCCCATGAACAAGTCAACTTCGTCGTTTGAGATTTGGTTGCAATAACCGGTTAAATCACATACAACTTAAATAATTTTGAAATTAAAAGTTTAAATATTTCAAAATTTGTAAAACTATTTATTTTTTTAAAATTATATTTTTTTTTTTTTTAAATATTGTTTTCCACAAAAAACCAATATCCCAATAACAAATTTTGTTGTTCATTCAATATTTTAATTTTCTTATATTTGTACTAAAAAATAAATTTTAAATAAAAAGTATTAAAAAAATTTTTGATGATCAACGGGGTTTATATATCGCGGATTTAGTATACCATATTTGAATACCCAACCTGAAAACAGATGCATTTGAATATATGACTTTAGTTTGATTTAAGCATTATAATTGATTATTATTTAAACACAGATATGGTTATTTTATGTCTTTGCTATTATTTTTTTAAATCCCGGGACTAATCCCGGGATCCCGGGATTCAAATTTTTTAGTCCCGAAATTTCGGGATTGAAAAATAGTCCGGGATTGACATCCCTAGCCCTAACATAAAATAAACATCAAACCAGTTGGGAAGGTTAGATCACATGGGAAATTTTAAAGTAGGTGTAATTATGATAGTTAGGATTATCAAAATTATAGTCGGTCTAAGCCGACTATAAATACCCTACACATATGTGTGGTTACCATTCAAAGTGACATATAGGTCACCAGGGTATACGAATCCTGAAAATAATTACAAACATTCAATCGCTGAAGAATTTCCATTCATTTGATACCCATATTTACAAATGGGTAGATGTACCGAATTTCGATTTTTTTTTTTGTGAACCACAAGTCTTTTTGCCGGAAAACATTATTATAATGTATTTCAGCATGATATCAATATATATTTGACCAAAAAAGTTTACCTAAGCACGTATACATAAAAATTGATCTTTATATGTACATTTTATATGAGGTATTTGAACATAAGTGGTCGGATCATAGGTCACAATGGACCGATCTCGCCAATTTTTTCGCACATACAGCGTAGGTATATTAGTAATCTAAGTTATAAGTTTCATTTATCTAGCTTTTCAATTTTAAAAGTAGTAGGGATTTCAACAGACAGACAGACAGACGGACAGACAGACGGACAGACAGACAGACGGACAGACAGACGGACAGACGGACATCGCTAAATCGACTCAGGAGGTCATGCTGATCAAGAATATATATACTTTTCCATACCGGAGATGCTTCCTTCTGGGTGTTACAAACGGCGTACCAAACTGAATATACCCTTTCACTCTTAGTGTAGGGTATAATAAAAAATAACAATAAAATTTATAAATTAATTAAATAATAAATATTAATAAAATAAACAAATTATTTTTAAACTTGAAGTTGAATTTTTTCTAACGGTTAAACGGTTATCATTAGCTTAAAAACGGAAAACTACGGAAGCTATTAATACATAAATTCAGATTCAAAGGATTTCAAAAATAAAATATAATAATATAATAGTTTGGCACTACAGTCCTGTATAGAACTTCGGCCGAGCTCTCTCACCATTTTGAGCTGTGCGTGTTATATTTGTACTCAAAGTGGTGGGACCTACAGTTTATTGCCGAATCCGAACGGCGGGTGAGAGCTTTTCATAGGCAATGGTTTTACTCTCGTAGGTTTGCCATTTACTGACGAGAGGTAGCGCGGTATAGAAAAATGTTTCTATGAAAAGATGTTGTTAGCCCCAGTCCAGACTTGAACCGGGGACCTTTCGGCTCGCAGTCCAACGCACTAACCACTGAGCTACCGCGGATATAATTCCATATAATGCCCATATAATTCCATCATCTGCTTTTTCAGCTCTTATTATACCCTACACTCAGAGTGAAAGGGTATATTCAGTTTGGTACGCCGTTTGTAACACCCAGAAGGAAGCATCTCCGGTATGGAAAAGTATATATATTCTTGATCAGCATGACCTCCTGAGTCGATTTAGCGATGTCCGTCTGTCCGTCTGTCTGTCCGTCTGTCTGTCTGTCTGTCTGTCTGTCTGTCTGTCCGTCTGTCTGTCCGTCTGTCTGTTGAAATCCCTACTACTTTTAAAATTGAAAAGCTAGATAAATGAAACTTATAACTTAGATTACTAATATACCTACGCTGTATGTATTGGCGAGATCGGTCCATTGTGACCTATGATCCGACCACTTATGTTCAAATACCTCATATAAAATGTACATATAAAGATCAATTTTTATGTATACGTGCTTAGGTAAACTTTTTTGGTCAAATATATATTGATATCATGCTGAAATACATTATAATAATGTTTTCCGGCAAAAAGACTTGTGGTTCACAAAAAAAAAAAATCGAAATTCGGTACATCTACCCATTTGTAAATATGGGTATCAAATGAATGGAAATTCTTCAGCGATTGAATGTTTGTAATTATTTTCAGGATTCGTATACCCTGGTGACCTATATATCACTTTGAATGGTAACCACACATATGTGTAGGGTATTTATAGTCGGCTTAGACCGACTATAATTTTGATAATCCTAACTATCATAATTACACCTACTTTAAAATTTCCCATGTGATCTAACCTTCCCAACTGGTTTTTACTTATTAAAGTGATCCGGTAGGGCGATTCTGTAACTTATTAACGACAAAAATCGATATTTTTAACGACTAATATCGGTTAAATTTACATTTTTTTCATGATGATCGCTTCTGCATGCCACAATTCTCGTTAGTTAACGATATCGATATTTGTCGTTAATAAGTTACAGAATCGCGCCTCTGGGGTCGATTCTGGATCTGCGTTATCGTGAAGTGAAAAGTTTTTTTATACCCTACACTAAGAGTGAAAGGGTATATTCAGTTTGGTACGACGTTTGTAACACCCAGAAGGAAGCATCTCCGGTATGGAAAAATATATATATTCTTGATCAGCATGACCTCCTGAGTCGATTTAGCGATGTCCGTCTGTCTGTCCGTCTGTCTGTCCGTCTGTCTGTTGAAATCCCTACTTCTTTTAAAATTGAAGAGCTAGATAAATGAAACTTATAACTTAGATTACTAATATACCTACGCTGTATGTGCGAATTGGCGAGATCGGTCCATTGTGACCTATCATCCGACCACTTATGTTCAAATACCTCATATAAAATGTACATATAAAGATCAATTTTTATGTATACGTGCTTAGGTAAACTTTTCTGGTCAAATATATATTGACATCATGCTCAAATACATGATAATAATGTTTTCCGGAGAAAAGACTTGTGGTTCAAAAAAAAAAATCGAAATTCGGTACACCTTCCCATTTGTAAATGTGGGTATCCAATGAATGGACATTCTTCAGCGAATGAATGTTTGTAGTTATTTTCAGGATTCGTATACCCTGGTGACCTATATATTACTTTGAATGGTAACCACACATATGTGTAGGGTATTTATAGTCGGCTTAGACCGACTATAATTTTGATAATCCTAACTATCATAATTACACCTACTTTAAAATTTCCCATGTGATCTAACCTTCCCAACTGGTTTTTTGGTGAATTTATACCACATTTGCGATTCTCATTGTGCTGTGAAGTGATAACTATTGTCAAAATTTTACGAACATGAAAACAAAGCCGACAATTTTTGAAAAGATTTTCCAAAATTCATTACATAAATTTAAATAAATTTAAAATAAAATTATTAAATTTTAATAGAATATATTCTTATTTATATGTTTTGGATTAAGAAGCTTTAAATAACGATATAAATTATATATGCATAATATAGTTTTCACCACATAAACACGTATGGATGTGTTCAGTGAAAAGTGATAAGTTTCACGTAGATCCAGAATCTGCCCCCAGGTGTGCCTACATGAAGAAACTAAAACAATTAATATTGATTCAGTTATAGATGGCTTCGGTTGTTTAAGGCAAAGGCAAAGGATATCCTTTGCTTTAACTCGCCTTTTACAAATAAATACCTATTAAAATGTGTATTATACATATAATAAAATTATATCACTTCTATATTGAATAAAATTCACCTAAATTATTTCCCTGATTTCCCTGGTGAACGGATTCTCAGGATAGTGCTCAATCGAAAGTCCATTTTAGAGGTAAAGACAATCGCCACATGCTTGGTGAATACTGCTGGTCGATATGTAGAGAAACGCAACATGGGCAATACAAAAAAAAATGTAAGCGTACTTTTTCCCACAAATTCTTAATTATAAGTTAAATTATAGATATCCTGCACATAAACACATCAAACTTATGTTGCATTACATGTATGTAAATAAACACCATCTGTAATAAATTTATAAGTATATCTATAATTAATAATATAAAAACATTTAAAAAAACATTGTACTTACATCTCAAAAACAGAAAATAAATAAATGAAGTTACATTGCAAATCGGTTCATCAATCGAATTCATCATCTGTGAGGTTTTTGCTACAAGATTCCATCCAAGGTTTTTAAAAAGTTATATGCACTTGCACTTCAAATGCAAGTGAAACCCGGATGCGAATTGATATCGCGAAGCGGTTTTTGAATTCACGATCAATGGGATTTCTGCTAGAAGATGCATTCAATTGTTTTTGATATATTTTATTGTTTATTTGTTTTTGTTTTATTGTTTATTTATTTTATTTATATATTGATTGAAAAATATATTTTATGAAATTATTTCAAAATATGTTACATATTTGCATTTTAAATGCAATTTAAGACCGCAAGCGAACTGATCCAGAAAAAAGTGAACGCACATATCCTTGGATTGGTCTCTAAACCATTTACAAAAGTAATTCAAAAGACATCAATTGAAATTCAGAAATTCCATTTGAAATTCAGAGGACATCACTTGAAAGTCGGCAATTCCATTAGAAATTCAAAAGACAGCTTTTGAAATTCAAAAATTACATTTGAAATTCAAAAGACGTCAATTGAAATTCAGAAAATCCATTTAAAATTCAAAAGACATCAATTTAGATTCAGAAATTTCATTTGAAATTCAAAAGACATCAATTGAAATTAAGAAATTTTCATTTCAAATTCAGAAAATTCATTTGATTTTCAGACATTTCCATTTGAATTCCATAAAATTTCCATTTGAAATTCTAAAATTTCCATTTGAAATTCAGAAATTTCCATTTTAAATTCAGAAATATCTATTTGAAATTTAGAAAATTTCCTTTTGAAATTCAGAAAATCCATTTGAAATTCAAAACACATCAATTTAGATTCAGAAATTCCATTTAAAATTCAAAAGACATCAATTGAAATTCAGAAATTTCCATTTGAAATTCAAGAGACATCAATTGAAATTCAGAAATTTCCATTTGAAATTCAAAAGACATCAATTGAAATTCATAAATTTCCATTTGAAATTCAAAAGACATCAATTGAAATTCAGAAATTTCCATTTGAAATTCAGAAATTTTCATTTGAAATTAAGAAATTTTCATTTGATATTCAGAAATTTCCATTTTAAATTCTGAAATATCCATTTGAAATTCAGAAATTTTCATTTGAAATTAAGAAATTTTCATTTGATATTCAGAAATTCTATTCGAAACCAGAACCTAACTGCGTCATTGGACATTTTTTTGGACAATTGGTTCTTTTGGGATTTGACCAGAACCTAACTGCGTTTTTTTTGGACAAATTGGTTCCTTAGGGATTTGACCAGAACCTAAATGCGTTTTTTTTGGACAAATTGGTTTCTTTGGGATTTGACCAGAACCTAAATGCGTTTTTTTGGACAAATTTGTTCCTTTGGGATTTGACCAGAACCTAACTGCGTCACTGGACATTTTTTTGGACAATTGGTTCAAATGACGCAGTTAGGTTCTGGTAAAATCCCAAAGAAACCAATTTGTCCAAAAAATGTGCAATGACGCAGTTAGATTCTGGTCAAATCCCAAAGGAACCAATTTGTCCAAAAAAATGTGCAATGACGCAGTTAGGTTCTGGTCAAATCCCAAAGAAACCAATTTGTACAAAAAAATGTCCAATGACGCAGTTAGGTTCTGCCCAAATCTTAAAGGAACCAATTTGTCCAAAAAAAATGTCCAATGACGCAGATAAGTTCTGGCCAAATCCCAACGGAACCAACTTGTCCAAAAAAAAAGTCTACTGATGCGCCTGGATGCGTATTTCTTTCCGTAGAAACACTTTCATTTAAAAACGCACATTTGTGAAATTCCATATGCGTCAAGTAGTCGATGTGTAAATCTTTGTCTTTAAAAATTTTAATTTCGACAATAGTTGAGCGGCGCTCAAATTTTGTCTATTTTTTAGTTGAGCGCGCTCATCTGACGTCAGCTCATGCTGTTGAGTCCGCTTATCAGATAAGCGCGTTCAACATTTGAGCGCTAGTCCATCGCTCATATGTTGAGTCCGCTCATCAGATGAATCCGCTCAACATTTGAGCGATCAACCATCGCTCAACCCCCTTCGCTCAAGCTCATTTGAGCGTAGTTGAGCGATGAGTTGAGCGATGAGTTAAGCGATGAGCTTGAGTCCGCTAATTTACAACCTTGCATTTGGGTAGGTAGTAGCGACTGCCACAATTGAGTTGTCTGTTGATGCTGCGTTGTTTTGATTTTGTTGAAAAAACTGAATTGTTTTATTGCGACGTAGGGTTGTTGTGACGTCAACCAATTTCTTATGCATGTCGCAGAAGGCTGATACGTTGCTTACGGCCGAAATGCCTTGCTGTGTTACCTGCAACATTTCTCCACTCGTTGTAAAACGAGTTGTGGTATCGATGAGATGTTTATACGTCGGTCGTGGGGCTGAGTTGAGACGTCGGGCCGTGAGCTGTGTGCAATCCAAAGATCCAAATTAATTTTTCTGAATTTTGAACCGCGCGCGCGTTGTGTTCGGAATGTGTTGTGTGTGATTCCCTTAGACTGTTCAATTCCAGCTGAATCTGTTGCAACAGATCGTCAGTGGTTGAAGGCGCCATAACCACAATCGATATTTTTTTTTAAACAAAATCAGCCGTTGTCCAAAGTTTATGTAAAAAAAACTGTGCTTGAAGAGAGTTGAGCTATTGTTGATCGCTTAAATCAGCTTGAGCGAAGAGGGTTGAGCGATTGATGTTCGCTCAAATGAGTTTGAACGAAGAGGGTTGAGCAACGGTTGATCGCTCCAATGAGTATGAGCGAAGATGTTCAGTTCGGAGCGCTCAACTGATTTCAGTGCCGCTCAACTATTGTAACATATCAATATTTTTAAAACAAATAATTAAACCATGGAGGGGGGACACTTCGAGGGGGATTGTCGTGTTAAACGCGATACACATGTTTTTCAAGGAAATAATGGTAATGGGAATTTTGCAAACAGGCTCGCTAAATATTGCACTTGGTGCAGAAAGGACGGACATGTTATTATGAATTGTTATGCCAAACGCAAATATGATGCATGGAACAATAATAGCAGTGCACAGGGAAACTACCAGGGGTCCAGTCAAGGCCACTAAACTGGGGACCCTTAGCAAATAGTGTAGTAAGGCCAGTAGTTGTAGGAGTTCCAAAGAGGACACTACAACAAAATAAAACAGCGAATATTATTAACGCAGAAAATAAAGAACAAAAAGTAAAAATACATATTTATGAAGATAGAAATCTTCCAACAAAAACACATAATGAACTAAATAATAATACACAACTTGACGCCAATAATGAACAGAATATAGGAATTAAGGAAATTAAAAATAAACAAATTATAAAGAAAGCAAATAATAATCGAGTTTTAGCTAATACAGCTAGCTTGCACTTTCAAAGCATAAATGCTTGAAAAAATTTACCCCAAATAGTAGTTGGGCTCGGAACAAACGCATGCAGTTGTTAAAATATCTACAATATTATTTTTGTTATTAAAGCTTCAATCTACATTTGAGTTGACTTTTTGACAGATTAACATTAAAATGTGTGCAATTATTAACTATATTACACATACGGTTAAAAGATGATGATACAACATAATTTGTTCTACTAAATGGAAGATAGAATAATGTATCACCATTTCTACTACTTCTACGATTTTGGTTAAAGGTTATATATCGTAGAAGCTCTGGTGAATCCAATTTACCAGTAATGAGTTGATGTATATAAATTACATAAGCATTTTTTCTGCGATCTTCAAGTGATTTCAAGTTTAATAGCTTCAGACGATCCTCGTATGGTGGAAGATTGTAATTATCAACCCAATTTAAACCATTGAGAGCGAATCGTACAAAGTTTTTTGTAAACGTTCGATACGATCAGTGTGCACTTTATAAAAAGGAGACCATACTTGACTTGCATATTCTAGATGACAACGTACTAGAGTATTATATAGAGTTAATGTAGTCAAAGGGCTATTAAATTCTTTAGCCCAGCGCTTGATAAAACCAAGCAATGAAGAGGCTTTTTTACATATATGTTCAATATGAAGTTTGAACGATAAAGTGGGATCAACAAACAGATCCTTTACTATATGTACTCGACTAACATTTTCTCTTTTAACATATAGTTATACTCTATATTGTTTCTCTTTCGAGAAAATACCATAGACTAAGTGTCAGTCTGGATTAAGTACCAAATGGTTCTTAAAACACCAAATCTCAAAAAAATTTAAATCTGTCTGCAGTAATTTAGCGTCCTTCTCATCCTTGATAGCCTTATAAATTTTCGTGTCATCGGCATAAATTAATAGATTGGAGTACTTTATATTGTATATGACATCATTAATCGCCAAAAAAAAATAAAAGAGGTCCAAGATGGTACCCCGGATGTTGCAATAAAAGGTGAAGATGAAACTTTTCTGAAACGTATTAGATATGACCGATCAGATAAATAAGATTGTATCCATTTCACAAAGAATTCTGGAAAACCAAGTATCTTTAATTTGAACAAAATTAAATTGTGAGGAAGTTTGTCGAAAGCTTTACTGAAGTCAGTATATATGCAATCAACGTGATTTCCTGACTCGATTTCGTCAGTTGTGAATGAGGTGAAATCCAGTAGGTTTGATACCGTGGATCTACCGGTAACAAATCCATGCTGACGTGTTGTAATTACATGTTTACAATGAATTTTTACATGATCATACACAATGCGTTCAAACAATTTCGGGATAGATGAGAGTTTAGCAATTGGTCTATAATTGGTAACATCGTTTTTGCACACTTTTTTAAAAATTGGACTTATAAATGAGTTTTTCCAAAATTGTGGAAAATTACCTTCATTAATTGATTTATTAAATATGATACTAAGGGGCATACATAACGACGCACCACAGTTCTTTAAAACTGTAGCAGGAATACCGTCTGGCCCAAATCTATAATCATCTTCAATTGACGAAATGTATTGCAAGATTAAATCCGGTGTAAAGGACATAGAATTTAGTGAAGTTTTGGGTGCTGAGTGCATGTATTGAAAATAGTTATTATCAATAATGAACGGATCACTACTAAACGACTGTTTAAAAAGGCTAGCAAATAAGCCACATATAATATCAGGGTCACTCGTGAACTCCTCGTTATTTTTAAATGATGCTGGAAAACCATCCCTTTTCTTTTTAGTATTAATAAAACACCAAAACTTCTTAGGGTCTGACAATATTTTAAGCTTAATTTTTTCAACATAATCAGAAAAATGTGAAGCTGATTTACTATTAAATTCCAGAAACATGATAGTGTATGTTTCTAGGTCATTAGGATTTTGACTATTGACATATCTATTCCATGCTCTATTCCTAGAATTACGTAAATTCTTTAATTCTTTGGTGTACCATGGATACGATGATTGCTTAGAAAATTTCAGACTGTAAGGTACCGATAGTGCAATACAAGAAAATAGTTCAAAGTAAAAGAAATTTATGGAACAATCGAGTTGATTATTGTCAATATAGTTTGATAAAAAATCACGTTTTGCAAATAAGAATTCATTCATTTTAGCATAATCTGCTTTAGCAAAATTAAATTCATATACTTTATCTGAAGAGCGAGAATTAATTATATTATCTCTATCAGATTGGTAATAAATTGTTAAAGGTGGATGATAATTATCAATGCCTGTTAGAGCATGAATAGACCGTTTAACAACCGAATTATTGCTGTCAGTAGTAAAAACCAGGTCAAGTTGTCTATCTAGACAGTTAGCACTATATCTTAATTGTTGTAAGTCAGATGAGATAGTGTCAACAAAAATTTGTTCTTGTCGGGTTTTAGAGTTAGATGCACAGTAATATGTATCATCGTCAGATCTATCCCATTTTAAATCAGGTAGATTAAAATCTCCCATCATTAAAATATCGTCAGAACTATTAAGTAAATCTAGTACAAAATCAACTGACTTCGATAAAGTCTCAAAGGCTTCAACATTACTTTTAGGAGGAATATATGCATTTAAGATATATACACCGGAATTGTGTAATACAATCTTTACACAAATAAGCTCTAATGTAGAAGCAACAGGTATATCTACTAATGAACTTATAAAAGTATTATTGACTGCAATTAAAACACCACCACCGACTGGAGAATTTTCATACTCGAACCGATCTTTTCTAAAGATATTGAAACTATTATCAAATATTTCAATACTTAAATAGCTATTATTTAACCAAGTCTCAGTTACTGCTATGAGATCATATTCAAAAGTTTGAGTAGCTAAAAAAATATCTCGAGTCTTTGAGCGCAAACCCCTTACGTTTTGATAGTAAATGGTGATTCGCTCTAGTTTTTTGAATTTTGTAATTTTGCAGTTGGTTTGTTGACTTTTTTTGTTTGAATTCGGAAACAAAAATATTGTCTGCCCAAAGATTTGAGCGAATAACATCCGCAGCATATTCTGTAGCGATTGATACAGTGAATGATGCATAAGATGGCCTGTTACCAATTTTCTTCCATGGTATGTAGGTGTCAGCAGGTACTAGATTATTTGTTTTTAAATAGCTGATTATATTGTCAGTAGTCGTGTCTGGCATTAATCTAGAAATAAAAAATCTTTTTAATTTAGGTATTGCCTTCAATCCAGAATTTTCATTATTAATATTGATAATATTATTAATGCTATTTTCGGGCAGGCTTACTGCTACTAGTAAAGGCGCTGCATTAGGAGGTTGAGGGGGAGGAGTGATAGAAGTTTTATGTGAAATGCGTTTTGCCCGAGGAGGGTTTAGTGAGTTATTACTATTAACTCGTTTGCGCTTTTTGACCACTTTTTTGGTGGAGGAACAATATCAGATGAGGCAGAATCACCGATAATTGCTGTATGATTATCAATACAATCCGCCAAATCCTCAGTACCACTTGCATGTACCAATGAAGTAAATTCATTTAATGAATTTAAAATTTCTGTATAATTGACGTTCAAAGTATTTAGCCTATCTCCAAAGTTTTTAATTTTAACAAAAAAAAAACTGATGGAGAGAGAGGTCTGCAAGTAGGACAATACCATTGCAAACCTGAGTGCACTGAACTTAAAAATTCAGTACACGCCATAGAAATATAGGCACATGGAGCATGATATATTAAAGTAAAGAAAGTAAAACCAATTGAATCGGAAGTAAAAAATATTAAAATCAAGAATAATAAAATCAAAAGTAAATCAAATAAAAAGAAAGATGTAATTAACTTCCCTGAAAATTTGGGAATTGTAGATCAAACATCTGGCAAGACTGTGGATATATTCCGTACAGGGTCGAGTATAATTTGCAATGAAGTAATTTCAATATTTTATCGTCAGAAATGTATAATAAATTCACGATCTGTAAAATTAAATTGTCTTCAATTGCTAATAATTTTAAGAGTAAATTTATGTTTTAGGAAAATTAAATTAGCTTCACAATTAGACATGCATCGTAAAATATTTAACCGGCATGGAGAGTGTTTCAAGATATCCGATACGAGTGATGTGTTCATTGAAGTACCTTGCAAGGCAGCAAAGAATGGAAAACATACTCTGTTAGTGGATTCTGGAACTGAGGCCAGCCTAATTAAAGAAAATAGGATGGCAGATTTGTCGAATTTTAATAAAAATATTCAGAAAGATCTGAGTGGTGCTTTCGGTGGATGCGTTAGAACCTTAGGCTGCACTAAGATTCAGCACACAAACATAGAAAACCTGAGTTTATCGCTACACGTTGTGTCACTTGAACATGGGGTACCAGCAGATGAAATAGTCGGGCTAGACAATCTCTGGAACAGATCTATAAATGCGTTAAATAAAAAAATTACATTTTTTGATGAAGACAAAAATCACCTAGTTAAATTTCCATTAAAATCATTGCAAGACACAGAAAATAATAATTTTAATCAGCAAATCAGGGTACAGCCCAGAACAGCCATGGTTGTATCACTGCCGTTAAAAACAAGAATTCCTATAATTTTGTTGCACAAACAGGAAATTCAGCCAGGAGTATATTTGGGAGAGAGTTTAACAAACGTGCATCAATTTCAAATGCCACCGATAAGGAGGTGACCATTTTTCAATTCCAAGCCACAATTTTCAATTTTAACAAATATAAAGAAGCAACAAAGGCGAGTTCTACAATAAATACAATAAACTCGGTTAATATAAAAAATAGAATTGATAGATTATTAGGGAATGTAAAAATCGATGAATCATTGAATAAAGAAGTTGCCTCTTTGCGATTAAAATGGCAATAAGAAATGGAAAATTAATTGACGTCACCATCAAACAGGTATTTCAGTTAGGTCATAGTCGGTATTTTTCAACACTAGATTTAGCCAGTGGTTACCATCAGGTTCTAGCTGAAGCTAGTGACAAAGAAAAAACTGCTTTCAGTACAGGTCTTGGTCATTTCGAATTTAACAGAATGCCATTCGGTTTAACGGGGGCACCTGCCACTTTTCAATAGGTTTACAGGGTATTGACTATTTCTTTTATTTAAATGACATAGTGGTTTATGGAAATAATTTAGCAGAACACGAGCATAGGCTATGCAAGGTTTTGCAAAAGCTGAGAGAACATAATTTGAAATTAAATACAGAGAAATGTCAATTTTTGCGACGCGAGGTTATATATTTAGGACATAAGTGTTCTGAGTTAGGTGCCCTACCAGACCCAGCCAAAGTAGAGTGTGTAAAAAATATTCCAGTTCCGAAAAATAGGAAGGAAGTTCAAGCATTTTTAGGCTTAATTAATTATTACAGAAAATGTATTAGAGGTATGGCAAAACTGTCATTACCAATAAACTGTTTGCTTAAAAAGGACGATAAGTTCATTTGGAATGACAATTGTCAGAATTCATTTTTAAAACTTAAAGAGGCAATTATGTCACCACCCATACTAGCGTATCCGGATTTTAACGAACCCTTTTTGCTCACGACAGACGCCAGTAACGAAGCAATTGGCGCGGTTCTTTCGCAAGGTAAAGTTGGAAGCGGCCGTCCGATCGCGTTTGCCAGTAGGTCTCTTAACGATGCGGAAACACGCTACTCTACTATAGAGAAATAATTTTTGGCAATTGTATGGGCAACAAGAAATTTTAGGGCATATCTTTTGGGAAGACCATTTAAAATTTATACAGATCATCAGCCCCTAAAGGGTATAGCAAACTTAAAAGATCAGACATCACGTCTTGCGCATTTCCGACACAAATTATCGGAATATGATTTCGAAATTCATTATAATCCGGAAATAAGTAATTTAAACGATGATGCGCTTAGCCGCATACCGAATAATACTGAAAAAGTAGTTGTAGTACAAACACGTTCGAAAACCATGAAAAGAGACAAGGAAGACGATAAGAAACAGTCAGAATGCGATCCTAAAAATATAATAATATAGAACCCATAAAAGTAACAATATAAAACCAATTAGCTATGCGTTGACAATTAAACTCGTAGATTGCAACGTTATAAAAACATTATGCAACATATAGAAAATATAAATCCTACCATAAGATATAGAGTAATCATTAAATAAAACATTAAATAACTCGTCATTTAGAGGAAGAAATAAATATAAATAGTTTAGGAAAACAGTAGGTAACAAACAAAAGAAAAAAATATAATAATAAAAAAAAAAACATAGGACATATTAAAAACAATAATTTAGTAATAAAAAAATAAAAAAAATAAATGTATATATATAACTATTTTAGGAAAAGAACTTATAATTTTAAAGTTAGTTAATCATCAATTGAGAAAAGAAATAAATTAAGCACATGCAACCAATTGCATTAATTTAAAATTAAATCAATATTAGTCAAAAAATTGTCGAATTCAATACAGATAATACAAAACCAACAATTGCATTACTGACCTATATTAATAGCGCAAGCTATAAAACCTTGAAAAGGGTCATTCCCCCAAGTGTTTCATGCTGAAGCACATATGCAATGTGTACGAACGTATGTATATCATACACTAACATATAAATGCAGATCTTGCAGTTTTGTTTTGATACCATAAACAATGCAAATAAATATAATTCAATTTTACCGTCATGACAGTAGGAAGTTTCATATAATGTACACAAAAATAATATACTAAATTATTAAACATGTTTAGAAAATAAATCGCAACTCTAATTATATTTATTTACATGCAAAGAAATTATAGGTACTTTTGTATATTAATATAATTCAATTTGAATAAGTTTGAATATAACAAATAAATTTTAAATGAATTTAAAGAACTTACTTATAATAATTTAAATTTCTTAAAGAAGAAGAAAAATATTAGTTAGTATTAAAATTACAAAAAAAGAGAGATATATAAATATTTAGTACTGTTAAAATTAAAAAAAGGAACGAAAAAAAAAATATATTAGTAGAATAATTAAAATGTAAAAACAGGTAATAAATAAAAGCAAAGAATTTAAAATTTAAAAAAAAGCGATTTATGCATTTAAATATTTAGTGCAGTTAAAATTAAAAAAAAGTTTTAACAATTGAATCGAAAAAAAAGGGAAACATATTAGTATAATAAATAAAATGGAGAAAATATATATATAGGTATTAAATATTAATTTTTTTAAAAAGAATTTTTAAATTTTAAAGAAAAAAAAAAGTGAAAACAAAATATAATAAGAAGAGATGAAAAAAAAAAGAAAAATATGAAAAAAAAAAATTAAAAACATGAAAAAAAATTGGGGAATAAAAATGTAAAAATAAAGAGGGATACAAATTTTTATTAAAAATAAAACAAAGAGAAGAAAAAAATATAAGACAAAAAGCAAAAAAAAATAATATTAACAATTAAATGTTTAAAGCATAAAAAAAAGAGATAAAAAAATACATATATGTGAAAAAAAAGGGAACTAAAATTTAAAATTAGAGAAAAAACAAAGAAAAAAAAAGAGAAGAAAAAAAACAGGAAGGAAATAAGAAGAGAAAACAAAGAAGAAGAAAATAAGAAGAGAAGAAAAAAAATATAGAGAAAAAAAAATATGAGAAAAAAATATATAAATAACAGATATTAACTATTATTTTTTTTAAAAGAAAAAAAAAGGAAAAAATATATGAAAAAAATAGAGGGAATTAAAATTTAAATAAAAAAATATTTAATTAATTTATTTTAATTTTTATCTAACATTTTATTTTGTTTTGGCAATTTAAATTTGTATTGGAAATTAAATATATTTTTAAACTAAATTAACACAGTTAAAGAAAAAAAATATGTATATATAATAAATTCAACAATTCTTGAGAAAATTTTAAATAATATAAATGTATATGCAATGTGCAATATATTCTATGTACATATATATTTAAAAAAAAAATTATATGAAATCATTTTTTTTCATTTTTGCGCATTGAAGGGGGATTGAATCCGCCGCATTGAGTCCCTCCGCATATAAGACGACGATCTTAGCCATTGGGCTAAATACACAATTACACTAAAATTACACTAAGTTAATAAAAGCTAGTACTACGCTAAATAGTAATACTTCAAATAATGTGCACACTATATTTCAAGTAATTTAAGTATTTTAAATCAATCATTTAGCACACGCCATGTTACATGAACAATTATATATTATACGAAAATTATATTAAGATTACATAAATTAGTACCACACCAGAAGTGTGACACCACATATTTGGAATAGTTTGAAAACAAAATTTAAATTATTGTTTGTAAAAGTTTCATTTAAATAATAACCGAGTGCAAAAAAAAAATCTGTTATTTAGAATGACCAACACTCTACGTCGCTGGATACTGGATACGCGGGAGACGCATAGATGATCGTTAGGGTCTTGGGACTTTAATGGGGACATGTGGAAGGAGCTCTGGGTGTTATCAACAAGAAGAAGAAGTGAAGCAGAGGTCCAGCAGATTCAAATAAAGAAAAGAAAAACGAAGAAATGAAGCAGAGTGGCAGCATATTTGAAGACGTAGAAGAAGACGTAGGAGCAAACTTGTTGTTATACCAAGCACATTTAGATTACAGTGATTGAATTTTAATCATAAAACTACAACTGCCAGATACAAGATGCAGAAAACAATATTCAACATTGATCTTGAAAATGTATATTAAAAGTCAAATTATTAAGTCTTCCATCGCACATAGAGAAGAAGCGATGCAATATAGATTTTCTGATATCAACAATTCAGAAATCTATAATATTCTAAATAAAGCGACATAAGCACCAAGATGTTTTCAAAATGTTTGACAAGATCGCAGAAAAGAACACTAATCTCGAACGAAGTCAACCAAGTCAACGGGACCAAAGCTCTCTTGAACGACTAAGAATCCAGCGTGTCAACATGACGACGTCTACTGGAGATAACACCATTAGCAAAATCCACAAGAACCATCGCAGCCCAACAGAACCAACACACTTTATACAATGAAACATTGAAGATGAACAAGACAAATCCGACCCAACACACAGAAGAGCAAGAGGAGAAATCTGGTCCAACAGAAGGGCATACAAAAGTCACTCATGTAATTATTTACACCTCTCTAACCCAAATATAAAATCAATATATTCATTTTAAAATACCAACAAACACACACAGACTCAACAAACAAAGCACATATAAATAAAATAATTTGCATAAGTTTATCCATATACATATATATTCCTCTACAATAAATTGAAAGTATTAAATCGGTTAGATTATCATTATAAGTATTAACAAATATTACACGAGTAGAATATATATAAAATATACCCAAATATAAAATCAATATATTCATTTTAAAATACCAACAAACACACAAAGACTCAACAAACAAAGCACATATAAATAAAATAATTTGCATAAGTTTATCCATATACATATATATTCCTCTACAATAAATTGAAAGTATTAAATCGGTTAGATTATCATTATAAGTATTAACAAATATTAACAAATATAGTAGAATATATATAAAAAAAAAGAAGAAAATCTAAAAAATATTATTATTTCTATTATTGAAACAAAGTCAAATATTAAAAAATATTTTTATAACTTGAGAAAAGAAATAAACATATTATCATTGTCAAAATAACATTTTATCATTATTATTATTAATATTAATTCTAAGAACACATCATTATTATAAATTCAAAAATATTTTTAAGACATATAGTAAAAAATTATCATTAATTCAAATATTAATAATATTTTTTTTTCATAAGGGGGGAGGAATGTTGTGAATTACTTCACAACATTTTTCGCTTCCTTATTAATATTCACTATTCACACAATTTTGGATGTTGATGTACATATGTTGAGGAACATGTTCATAGCATTGCACCAACGCTTCACGCTGGCAACAATGATAATACTTTGGCCATGCGCTAAAGCTTTGTTTAGGCCACACCTCTTTCAAGTTAGCTTACACAGTTAACAGAGGCTTGCAATATGTTAAAATAAGCTATGTTAATATAAACAAAGCAGCGTTCTCCAACAATTATACTATTTCGCAATTGGTGTCAGCCAAAAACTGCAAGTCGGACTTTCTTCAAAAGTCACGTACACCAAAATTGAGTGAAAGTGAAAATTCACCAGAACATTGTGAAAATAGAATTTAAGAAAAGCTTGCAACGAAGGTATTCTTAATATTTATCGTTGCAATTTAAAAGATAGTAGTTTAGTGAGCCTCAAGTGGAGGTAGTAAAATTAATAAAGTGTTATAAAAATATAAAGTGGTTCTAATTATTTAAATAATAAAGTAAGAAGCATAGAGGAGAACTTAGGACACCACCGCATATGTATAAAATTTTTACAACAGGTGGAATGGTTATGGCCCAAGTTTTTTTTTTAACAAAAGCGTTCCTTCGGAAAGTGATACACTACGAAAAAAAGTGACGTAAAAAATGTATATAATTTTTATTTTAATATTTTTGTAATAAAAAACGTAATATTTCAAAATAAAAATATTACGCGAGTATTGAATTTCAAAGTAAAAAATAATTATTTAATTTTATTACGTTGGGTATGATTTTTTTGGTATGCTGCGTTTTCGTTGAAGGTCAAGCACAGTTTTTTTTGTACATAAACTTTTGACAACGGATGCTTTAGAAGTTTGGAGCGCTCAACCGATTTCATTGCCCCTCAACTATTGTAACAATTCAATATTTTTAAAACAAACAATAAAACTTCGGTGGAATGGTTAGACCCAAGTGTTTTTTTACAAAAGTGTTACACTACGAAAAAAAGTGACGTAAAATAAATGTATATAATTTTTATTTAAATATTTTTGTAATAAAAAAGTAATACTAAAAAAAAAATATTACGCGAGTATTTAATTTCAAATTAAATAAAAAGTATTTAATTTTATTACGTAAACTAGTCAAAAAGTATTTTAATTTGAAACATTTGTATTTATTTTTTATTACTTTTTTCCCTTAGTGTATGCTACCTGGCACCTCATTATACAAATAAATAAAGTACCTCGTCCAAGAAGTAGTTTAAAATAAAGTATTGTTTTTTGATATTTTAAAAAATATTAATTGTGTACTAAATATGAATCATTATCCAGGAGGTATTAATATATACTACCCATATTTTGATAATTTTTCTGAAAGACAGTAACGGAGCGCGCTCTGTATTTACTCTGCACTGCTACACACAGCTGCAACCAACTAAATTTCCCTATCCAATTATTCGGTTGGAGCAACAACCGATATAGTTGTAACAATCTCTTAACTCGGTTTGGGGCTAGTCGGTGGTTTGACATGAGGTTGTGGTAACCTTCAAATCGGTGATCATATGGTTGTGGCAACCTGAAAATTGGTTAACATAAGGTTGTCGCAATCTTCTGGTCGGTAAGCATGAGGTTTTCTAAACCTACAATTGAAATTTTATTTTGACAAAGTTATTTATGTATATAAAACTTACATAAAGTATTCTGCATTACACTATCCGAAAAAAATAAAATTAAACATGGTAAAAGTTACAGCAATTATCGGATATATTTGTAGCGCTGATTCCGAAAATGACATCAGTTTTGTCAATTTGGCTCTAGTTTTTGAGATATATTCCATTTTTTATATTCCCATTATTTTGGTCTTCTTTTATTTTTAAAATTCAAAGAAATTCAAAGAAAAGTATGAAAATATATTTTCGATATTAGATGCGAGATATAAGAAAAAAAATATCGAAATTTTTCAAAAAAAATAAAAATGTTGTGAATGAAAAACGTTATTATATAATAGAAAAATTGATAAATGCTTATTTTTATGCACAGTTAGATAGCGCCATGTATCTTCTTTAAATCCCCATTTAAGAAAATAAATTACCACTTTTAACAACTGTTTTACTTGTTAAATTTAAATTATCTGATTTTGTAAATTTTCTGGATTTAAATTTATCAAGTAAAAATATTGTTTTTAAGTAATATTGTATTTATAACGTTTTAATCAAACGTCGTAATAAATTTTCTTAATTCGGATTTTAAAGAAGATACTAGGAGCAATATAAAAGTTCATAAAAACATTTTTTAACATTTTTTTCCACTAAGTAATAACGTATTTTATTGCTAACATTTTCGACTGTTTTAACAAAGTTGCATTTCTTTCGCTAACAAATTTTTTCACGCTTTTAATCAAATTTTTGAATTGTAGAGTGATATATTTGCGTCTGATATCGAAAACCTAATTTCATTATTTTCTTTTGTTGGAATTTTAAAAATAAAAGAAGACCAAAATAATGGGAAGTTGAAAAATGGGGTACATCTCAAAAACTAGAGCCAATTTGACAAAACTGATGCCATTTGCGGAATCAGCGCCACAAATGCATCCAATATTTGCTCCTACTTTTACTGCGCCATAATGAGTGTGGGGCAGTGTTATAGATGCGTAAATATGTTGCGCATAAAATTTAAAAGAATATATACTAATAATATAATATACTAATTTCTGCTCCCTGCAAAATAAAAACACTATGAAAATATACATGTATCTGCATGCATTTATTTTTTTATTTCCTCATAACAAAAAAATAAAAAACTATTTCCATTGGCACATATGATCACATAAAGTTTATTTATTTTATATTTCACAGGCTAAAGAGCAATATATGTATTGAATTAACTCATTATTTTATTAATATTTATTTATTTATTTCGCATTTTTGCTTAATTAATGAATTTCCTATTGTTTGAAACTTGTGAAAATTTCGTTTCTTTATTTCTGTATGTGTCGAACTGCTGATAGGCATGTGGTTACCGTTTGTCATTTATTTTGTTGATATAATAACGTACTCAGTTGCCGTAACGAATGTACAAACGTCAAGTTTTGGCAGAATGAAAAATGCAATCACGAGGTTACGAAAACCAAACGTGTAGTTGCGCAGACTTAAATTTCGGTTGTAGTAAAAAAAGTTACGTTCATTTTAATGAATGAGGTTACAACAAATGTATTTCGGTTGCACCACTGCATCGCACAGTGTGCCCAAACGCTCTTAAATCGGGTGAAATTCAGTATTGTCGAAACCACTCAACCGATTTTAAAAATTGTGACGGACAAATTTGTAGGTGGCAAATTTGTCCCACACAATAAGAACTACAACAAAAGGGGATCATCAAGGGCAACCCGTGAGCAACACTGGCAAGGGGACAATCGATAAATTATAGCAACGATGGAAATGGCGGTGTGGTGAATTGCGAAAACGAGCGATCGTAGCGACAACGAAGGCAAGAAAGAGACAACGAGTGTCTCACACGAACATGGGAAGAAGCCGACGGTACGAAGCAAGCCGACGAACAAAGCCGAGTCAGTTCTTGGGTAGCCACCATCAAGGAAAGTTGAGTTGGATCTCCGCTGTGGCTTTGGTACAGTAAGCTCTTCCTGGGAGGAAAAGCCTGCTATACCAAGGAAAGGGATTCGACAGGTACATGGCAAGTGATATTCTAATAGACAAGGAATCGGTTTAGAGGAGTATCATTTGTTTCCATGCTCAGGTTGAATCCTTTGGCAACGATTGTCGGACTAGTGGAGATATGTAAACGCTTTCCGCTTGGGTCGACACGCTGCACCACCGAGACCAAAGCAAGATATCCGGAAGCAAAGCTACATCGAGACGTGTCGTAAAAAGTATTATTAAACGCAGGCGAACAACCAACCAAGCAGCGTGAAATTTATCAAGAGGAATCTCGGACAGACGAGGGTGCGCAAAATCGAAAGCACGCACCTCGCGGTAAGTCGCCATTTTGCCAAAATCGACGAGCGCTAGTGGAGCAGCAGCGAACACAAGCCGAAGGCATCCGAGTAGCCGTCAGTACGAACGAGTCATATCAGCAGCAGCGGTCACGAGAAATACCCGACTAGCCGACTGTGCAAACGAGTCACGAGTCTCCGACGACACGACCGAGTCATAGCAGTAGCAGCGGCCACGAGCCGAAGATACGCGAGCCACCGACAGTGCGAACCCGTCACAGCAGTAGCGGCGAACGAGTCGCCGACGACACGAACGAGCAGCGAACACGAGCTGAAGACGACCGAGTAGCCGACAATACGAACGAGTCACAGCCGTAGTCGACGAGTAGGGGATACGAGCCGGAGGTACCCGAGCGGGCGACCACACGAACGAGTATCACCGACGAGCCGAGGGCGGTAACGAAACGCAGCAGCCGCCGACTACGATACGGAGCACTAACTATAGCGGTACGCACAAAGATAATATTCGGTTACGCGGCGAACGGCGTAGACCGAGAATACCGGACTGAACATCATTACCCGAGGGTTCATCGTCGGGTGCATTTTCGGCGAGGACCCGCTTCTTTCCTTTATTACTACTATATCCTCAATACCATTATTTTGTTGGTTTAAGAACTAGAAGATATATTAAAACGCAACTATTAAAAATTATAAACGTGGGTGTTTTCACTGAATCAAATAGACTACGATTGAGTTTAACTTGCAAAGTATCCCTGACATAAATAAATAATTTGTCGACCTACCCCTGGACCGCCGTTGAGGTTACCCCAGCATTTGACCACCAGGTAGTTCGTTTAAAATTTAAAAAGTGTTGTACAGAGAGAACTTGAGAGAACTTAAGTTTTGAAATTAGAGTTTTTATCTTTAATAGTAATGGAGATAAAAATCAGTAAAGTTGAACATTTTTTCATGAAAAATCCAAAAGTTATCCGATTTTTAAAATTCTTCTTGTTTAGTTTTAAAGATATAGACTTGAACATGATTTTTTTTTTAATTTTTGAAGACTTTACTTTACATTTTTTTACATAGCTTGTACATTTTATCATGAAATCAAAATATGCGTAAGGGACTTTTATAAACAATTAACACATAAATCATAATCGGAAAAAGTTTCATGATGATAGGGTTAACTATTGTTTAGATATGTTCAATCTAATTCAATGTTAGTTTTGCATAATTTCCCATACGAAATACAACCAGTTGGGAAGGTTAGATCACATGGGATATTTTAAAGTAGATGTAATTATGATAGTTAGGATTATCAAAATTATAGTCGATCTAAGCCGACTATAAATACCCTACACACATGTGTGGTTACCATTCAAAGTAATGTATAGGTCACCAGGGTATACGAATAATGAAAATAACTACAAACATTCAATCGCTGATGAATTTCCATTCATTTGATACCCATATTTACAAATGGGTAGGTGTACCGAATTTCTATTTTTTTTTTGTGAACCACAAGTCTTTTTGCCGGAAAACATTATTATCATGTTATTAACATGTTATCAATATATATTTGACCAAAAAAGTTTACCTAATCTCGTATACATAAAAATTGATCTTTATATGTACATTTTATATGAGGTATTTGAACATAAGTGGTCGGATCATAGGTCACAATAGACCGATCTCGCCAATTTTTTCGCACATACAGCGTAGGTATATTAGTAATCTAAGTTATAAGTTTCATTTATCTAGCTAATCAATTTTAAAAGTAGTAGGGATTTCAACAGACAGACAGACGGACGGACAGACAGACGTACATCGCTAAATCGACTCAGGAGGTCATGCTGATCAAGAATATATATATTTTTCCATACCGGAGATGCTTCCTTCTGGGTGTTACAAACGGCGTACCAAACTGAATATACCCTTTCACTCTTAGTGTAGGGTATAAAAATTGGATTCTGGTGTAGACAATTTTGTATTTCGTATGGCTATGTAAAAAAATGTAAAGTAAAGTCTTCAAAAATTTAAAAAAAAATTAATGTTCAAGTCTATATCTTTAAAACTTAAAAAGATATTTTCTCATGTAAGCACACTTTTTTTAGATCTCAATGTAAGCTTTCCATAAACAAAAGAATTTTAAAAATCGGATAACTTTTGGATTTTTTACAATTTTTAAAAGATTTTTCTTGAAAAAATTTTCAACTTTACTGAATTGTATCTCCATAACTATTAAAGATACAAACTTCAATTTCAAAACTTAAGTTCTCTCAAGTTCTCTCTGTACAACACTTTTTAAAATCGGTTGAGTGGTTCCGACAATACTGAATTTCACCCGATTTAAGAGCGTTTGGGCACACTGTGCAACGTTGGTTCAATTAAACTCATGCCAAAAGAGGGTTTTTCTGTGTGTATGTACTTACAATATCATTATTTATATACCATATGATCAGCACTGTTTCTATGCATTTGTTTGTTTGTCATTTGCAAATATATTTTTTTTTTCTTTTATGAGGGGCCATTTAGTTTTCTTTTGTTTGCTTTTTTCAGTATAATTTTTTGACAAAATACTTCACATAAATAGATACAGCAATTCAACCATAGAAAGATATTCATTAATATACAATGCTCACAAATTATTTAAATCGTACGACAAATATTTGTGAACTTTCAAACTTATTAAAAATACGATTACGTGTGGTAGAAGTCGTTATAGGAGTAGAAGTCACCAAGTAGTATTTTTTAAAATACAAATTGCACAGTGCGACACTAAATTTAGTGACGGAGATTTGACAATTTTTTTAGAATCCTTGAGTAACCTGACGAATTTTCACAAAACAAACTTATCACTTTAGGACCTTTATGGTCATATATCTCGTAAACCTGACGATATAGGACTATAAAAAAAGTGGGCTTTTGCTGCACTGTGTTCAATATTCATGTAATTCAAAATCAAATATTAACACAATATAATAATTAAGTAATTCTATTACCAATTGGCCCAGCGTTAAAAAGTTATGAGCCCGTAACTATAGTCAAAATTAACCTGGAGCATAAATTTAATTACGGCTTTTTTGACAGTTTTCCTATTATTTCCTATTGCGTTATTTTTATTTATTTTTTTTAATTTTTGTACATGGTTGTTTTTGTCGAATAAAAAATGTTTGCTGATTTCGAACATTGCGTTGTTTTTGTCGCCCAAAAATTTCTTTTAACAATTTTTTTTTCTCGAAAATGTTCGAACATTGTTGTTTTTATCGAATACAAATTTTTGTTGGAAAATGATGATTTCGAACATTGAGTTGTTTTTGTCGTCAAAATTTTTTTTTAACAATTTTTTTTTCGAAAATATTCGAACATTGTTGTTTTTATCGAATAAAAATGTTTGTTGGAAAATGTGGATTTCGAACATTGCGTTGTCTTTGTCGTCCAAAAATTTCTTTTAACAATTTTTTTTTAGAAAATATTCGAACATTGTTGTTTTCACCGAATAAAAACGTTTGTTGGAAAATGATGATTTCGAACATTGCGTTGTTTTTGTCGTACAAAAAAATGTTTTAACATTTTTTTTTTCGAACATTTTCGAACACTGTTGTTTTTGCGAATAGTTCTTTTTGTCGTTAAAAAAATGAATTTTAATACAAATTTTGGTTGAAAAATGTTGATTTTGAACATTTTTGTCATCCATCCAAAAATTTTGTTTAACCACATTTTTTTTCGAACAAAGTATAGCTTCTGTAGAATATTTTTTTTTTTTTTGTAATTTATTTTTTCGAAACTCATTGGCTATTATCATAATTGTGAGCTCACTTTTAGGCATAACGTTAATATGCTTGTTTTTTGAATGCTAAATGCTTGTTTTTTGAATGCTACAAATGCCAATTGTTTAATCCGTATGTTAATATTAACCAGTAAAATTAATTGTTCAAAAAACTGAATGTGTTAAGAGTTGTGAATTTTGTTTGTGAATAATTTTTAAAGTGTTCTTTTAAAATGCCAAGAAAAAATAAATCGAATATAAATAAAGTGTGGAAGAAATCCAGAGCAGTTAAGAAAGCCAGGAATTCTGAAACTGCCAATGAAGTGGATATGCGGCGTAGTGGACAATCTTTGCGTCAGGCAGCGCTAAGGTCTGCAGAAGCACCTCAAGAGGCAGATGAACGTCGGAGTCGGCAGTAACATCGCCAAGCAGCGCAAAGAGCCGCTGAAGCACCAGATCAAGCTGAACAGCGTCGCAGTCGGCAGTTACATCGCCAAGCAGCGCAAAGAGCCGCTGAAACACCGGATGAAGCAGATGCGCGTCGCAGTCAGCAGTTACTTCGCCAAGCAGCGCTAAGAGCCGCTGAATCACCAGATGAAGCTGATGCACGTCGAAGTCAGAAGACACTGCGAAAAGCATCATTGAGAGCTGCAGAAAACCCGGAACAAGCTAATACACGTAGACAATCTGTACGCCAAGTTACGCTTCGAGCAGCAAAAACACCTGATCAGGTGGATGCTCGACGTAATTAGGAATCACTTCGCCAATCCGCAGTAAGAGCATCAGAAACCACTCACCAGGCAGATGCGCATCGCTCTCAGCAATATTTGCGTCAAGCATCGAACAGAGCCAACAAGATGCAAGAGGAGTCGGAAACTCGCCGCAATGAAGAGTCTCAGCGCCAATCAACTCGAAGAATTATTTTCTTAAAAGCAAGTTGGTCTCTTTTTAATAACGCTGCATTTGAGTATGATGCCACTATGAACTATGGAAGTCACAACCAAATAAAAATTGGAGGAATGAAGGCAGAATGTCGATTTTGTGGAGCCTTAAAATGGAAGTCTGAAACACCTGGAATGTGCTGTTGTGCAGGTAATTTTTATACCCTACACTAAGAGTGAAAGGGTATATTCAGTTTGGTACGCCGTTTGTAACACCCAGAAGGACGCATCTCCGGTATGGAAAAGTATATATATTCTTGATCAGCATGACCTCCTGAGTCGATTTAGCGATGTCCGTCTGTCTGTCCGTCTGTCTGTCTGTCCGTCCGTCTGTCTGTCTGTCTGTCTGTCTGTCCGTCTGTCTGTTGAAATCCCTACTACTTTTAAAATTGAAGAGCTAGCTACTTTTAAAATTGAAACTTATAACTTAGATTACTAATATACCTACGCTGTATGTGCGAAAAAATTGGCGATATCGGTCCATTGTGACCTATGATCCGACCACTTATGTTCAAATACCTCATATAAAATGTACATATAAAGATCAATTTTTATGTATACGTGCTTAGGTAAACTTTTTTGGTCAAATATATATTGATATCATGCTCAAATACATTATAATAATGTTTTCCGGCAAAAAGACTTGTGGTTCACAAAAAAAAAATCGAAATTCGGTACACCTACCCATTTGTAAATATGGGTATCAAATGAATGGAAGTTCTTCAGCGATTGAATGTTTGTAGTTACTTTCAGGATTCGTATACCCTGGTGACCTATATATCACTTTGAATGGTAACCACACATATGTGTAGGGTATTTATAGTCGGCTTAGACCGACTATAATTTTGATAATCCTAACTATCATAATTACACCTACTTTAAAATTTCCCATGTGATCTAACCTTCCAAACTGGTTTAAATTTATACTACACTTAATTAAAATATAAAAACAAAAACAGATTAATCAAATGCAAAAAAAAATATGATATTAAAAGATAAAACGAAAAACACATACAAATTTATATAAAGTTAATAACTTTAACTTTGAAAACATTAAAAATGCATTTCAAAAACTAATATTAAAAAACAAAAATTAAATTAAATAATGATAAAAAAAATAATTAAAATAATAAAATTCTAAAACACTATCAAAAGAAAATATAACAAAATAGGAATACAGTGTATGTAAAAATAGACAATAATATATCTTTTCTTTTATCTATCAATAACTATTCAAATATTAAAGACTAATAAGATAACATAACAAAACTAATAAAGAAAAGAAGGTAAACAAATCAATAAAAAAAAAATAAAATATAAAAAGAAAATCTAAAAATACAAAAGAGATTTAAAAATACTTGAAACATATAAACAGATAAAATAAAAATAAATAGATAAAAAGAAAAAAGATAAATAGATAAATAGATAAATAGATAAATAAATAGATAAATAGATAAATAGATAAATAGATAAATAGATAAATAGATAAATAGATAAATAGATAAATAGATAAATAGATAAATAGATAAATAGATAAATAGATAAATAGATAAATAGATAAATAGATAAATAGATAAATAGATAAATAGATAAATAGATAAATAGATAAATAGATAAATAGATAAATAGATAAATAGATAAATAGATAAATAGATAAATAGATAAATAGATAAATAGATAAATAGATAAATAGATAAATAGATAAATAGATAAATAGATAAATAGATAAATAGATAAATAGATAAATAGATAAATAGATAAATAGATAAATAGATAAATAGATAAATAGATAAATAGATAAATAGATAAATAGATAAATAGATAAATAGATAAATAGATAAATAGATAAATAGATAAATAGATAAATAGATAAATAGATAAATAGATAAATAGATAAATAGATAAATAGATAAATAGATAAATAGATAAATAGATAAATAGATAAATAGATAAATAGATAAATAGATAAATAGATAAATAGATAAATAGATAAATAGATAAATAGATAAATAGATAAATAGATAAATAGATAAATAGATAAATAGATAAATAGATAAATAGATAAATAGATAAATAGATAAATAGATAAATAGATAAATAGATAAATAGATAAATAGATAAATAGATAAATAGATAAATAGATAAATAGATAAATAGATAAATAGATAAATAGATAAATAGATAAATAGATAAATAGATAAATAGATAAATAGATAAATAGATAAATAGATAAATAGATAAATAGATAAATAGATAAATAGATAAATAGATAAATAGATAAATAGATAAATAGATAAATAGATAAATAGATAAATAGATAAATAGATAAATAGATAAATAGATAAATAGATAAATAGATAAATAGATAAATAGATAAATAGATAAATAGATAAATAGATAAATAGATAAATAGATAAATAGATAAATAGATAAATAGATAAATAGATAAATAGATAAATAGATAAATAGATAAATAGATAAATAGATAAATAGATAAATAGATAAATAGATAAATAGATAAATAGATAAATAGATAAATAGATAAATAGATAAATAGATAAATAGATAAATAGATAAATAGATAAATAGATAAATAGATAAATAGATAAATAGATAAATAGATAAATAGATAAATAGATAAATAGATAAATAGATAAATAGATAAATAGATAAATAGATAAATAGATAAATAGATAAATAGATAAATAGATAAATAGATAAATAGATAAATAGATAAATAGATAAATAGATAAATAGATAAATAGATAAATAGATAAATAGATAAATAGATAAATAGATAAATAGATAAATAGATAAATAGATAAATAGATAAATAGATAAATAGATAAATAGATAAATAGATAAATAGATAAATAGATAAATAGATAAATAGATAAATAGATAAATAGATAAATAGATAAATAGATAAATAGATAAATAGATAAATAGATAAATAGATAAATAGATAAATAGATAAATAGATAAATAGATAAATAGATAAATAGATAAATAGATAAATAGATAAATAGATAAATAGATAAATAGATAAATAGATAAATAGATAAATAGATAAATAGATAAATAGATAAATAGATAAATAGATAAATAGATAAATAGATAAATAGAT
This sequence comes from Dryomyza anilis, assembly GCA_951804985.1. Lineage (NCBI taxonomy): Eukaryota > Metazoa > Arthropoda > Insecta > Diptera > Dryomyzidae > Dryomyza > Dryomyza anilis. The sequence goes on from OX638131.1 coordinate 59,754,813, forward strand.
AAATAGATAAATAGATAAATAGATAAATAGATAAATAGATAAATAGATAAATAGATAAATAGATAAATAGATAAATAGATAAATAGATAAATAGATAAATAGATAAATAGATAAATAGATAAATAGATAAATAGATAAATAGATAAATAGATAAATAGATAAATAGATAAATAGATAAATAGATAAATAGATAAATAGATAAATAGATAAATAGATAAATAGATAAATAGATAAATAGATAAATAGATAAATAGATAAATAGATAAATAGATAAATAGATAAATAGATAAATAGATAAATAGATAAATAGATAAATAGATAAATAGATAAATAGATAAATAGATAAATAGATAAATAGATAAATAGATAAATAGATAAATAGATAAATAGATAAATAGATAAATAGATAAATAGATAAATAGATAAATAGATAAATAGATAAATAGATAAATAGATAAATAGATAAATAGATAAATAGATAAATAGATAAATAGATAAATAGATAAATAGATAAATAGATAAATAGATAAATAGATAAATAGATAAATAGATAAATAGATAAATAGATAAATAGATAAATAGATAAATAGATAAATAGATAAATAGATAAATAGATAAATAGATAAATAGATAAATAGATAAATAGATAAATAGATAAATAGATAAATAGATAAATAGATAAATAGATAAATAGATAAATAGATAAATAGATAAATAGATAAATAGATAAATAGATAAATAGATAAATAGATAAATAGATAAATAGATAAATAGATAAATAGATAAATAGATAAATAGATAAATAGATAAATAGATAAATAGATAAATAGATAAATAGATAAATAGATAAATAGATAAATAGATAAATAGATAAATAGATAAATAGATAAATAGATAAATAGATAAATAGATAAATAGATAAATAGATAAATAGATAAATAGATAAATAGATAAATAGATAAATAGATAAATAGATAAATAGATAAATAGATAAATAGATAAATAGATAAATAGATAAATAGATAAATAGATAAATAGATAAATAGATAAATAGATAAATAGATAAATAGATAAATAGATAAATAGATAAATAGATAAATAGATAAATAGATAAATAGATAAATAGATAAATAGATAAATAGATAAATAGATAAATAGATAAATAGATAAATAGATAAATAGATAAATAGATAAATAGATAAATAGATAAATAGATAAATAGATAAATAGATAAATAGATAAATAGATAAATAGATAAATAGATAAATAGATAAATAGATAAATAGATAAATAGATAAATAGATAAATAGATAAATAGATAAATAGATAAATAGATAAATAGATAAATAGATAAATAGATAAATAGATAAATAGATAAATAGATAAATAGATAAATAGATAAATAGATAAATAGATAAATAGATAAATAGATAAATAGATACATAGATAAATAGATAAATAGATAAATAGATACATAGAATATTTCTGTAGAATATTTTTTTTTTTTTTGTAATTTATTTTTTCGAAACTCATTGGCTATTATCATAATTGTGAGCTCACTTTTAGGCATAACGTTAATATGCTTGTTTTTTGAATGCTAAATGCTTGTTTTTTGAATGCTACAAATGCCAATTGTTTAATCCGTATGTTAATATTAACCAGTAAAATTAATTGTTCAAAAAACTGAATGTGTTAAGAGTTGTGAATTTTGTTGGTGAATAATTTTTAAAGTGTTCTTTTAAAATGCCAAGAAAAAATAAATCGAATATAAATAAAGTGTGGAAGAAATCCAGAGCAGTTAAGAAAGCCAGGAATTCTGAAACTGCCAATGAAGTGGATATGCGGCGTAGTGGACAATCTTTGCGTCAGGCAGCGCTAAGGTCTGCAGAAGCACCTCAAGAGGCAGATGAACGTCGGAGTCGGCAGTAACATCGCCAAGCAGCGCAAAGAGCCGCTGAAGCACCAGATCAAGCTGAACAGCGTCGCAGTCGGCAGTTACATCGCCAAGCAGCGCAAAGAGCCGCTGAAACACCGGATGAAGCAGATGCGCGTCGCAGTCAGCAGTTACTTCGCCAAGCAGCGCTAAGAGCCGCTGAATCACCAGATGAAGCTGATGCACGTCGAAGTCAGAAGACACTGCGAAAAGCATCATTGAGAGCTGCAGAAAACCCGGAACAAGCTAATACACGTAGACAATCTGTACGCCAAGTTACGCTTCGAGCAGCAAAAACACCTGATCAGGTGGATGCTCGACGTAATTAGGAATCACTTCGCCAATCCGCAGTAAGAGCATCAGAAACCACTCACCAGGCAGATGCGCATCGCTCTCAGCAATATTTGCGTCAAGCATCGAACAGAGCCAACAAGATGCAAGAGGAGTCGGAAACTCGCCGCAATGAAGAGTCTCAGCGCCAATCAACTCGAAGAATTATTTTCTTAAAAGCAAGTTGGTCTCTTTTTAATAACGCTGCATTTGAGTATGATGCCACTATGAACTATGGAAGTCACAACCAAATAAAAATTGGAGGAATGAAGGCAGAATGTCGATTTTGTGGAGCCTTAAAATGGAAGTCTGAAACACCTGGAATGTGCTGTTGTGCAGGTAATTTTTATACCCTACACTAAGAGTGAAAGGGTATATTCAGTTTGGTACGCCGTTTGTAACACCCAGAAGGACGCATCTCCGGTATGGAAAAGTATATATATTCTTGATCAGCATGACCTCCTGAGTCGATTTAGCGATGTCCGTCTGTCTGTCCGTCTGTCTGTCTGTCCGTCTGTCTGTCTGTCTGTCTGTCTGTCTGTCCGTCTGTCTGTTGAAATCCCTACTACTTTTAAAATTGAAGAGCTAGCTACTTTTAAAATTGAAACTTATAACTTAGATTACTAATATACCTACGCTGTATGTGCGAAAAAATTGGCGATATCGGTCCATTGTGACCTATGATCCGACCACTTATGTTCAAATACCTCATATAAAATGTACATATAAAGATCAATTTTTATGTATACGTGCTTAGGTAAACTTTTTTGGTCAAATATATATTGATATCATGCTCAAATACATTATAATAATGTTTTCCGGCAAAAAGACTTGTGGTTCACAAAAAAAAAATCGAAATTCGGTACACCTACCCATTTGTAAATATGGGTATCAAATGAATGGAAGTTCTTCAGCGATTGAATGTTTGTAGTTACTTTCAGGATTCGTATACCCTGGTGACCTATATATCACTTTGAATGGTAACCACACATATGTGTAGGGTATTTATAGTCGGCTTAGACCGACTATAATTTTGATAATCCTAACTATCATAATTACACCTACTTTAAAATTTCCCATGTGATCTAACCTTCCAAACTGGTTTAAATTTATACTACACTTAATTAAAATATAAAAACAAAAACAGATTAATCAAATGCAAAAAAAAATATGATATTAAAAGATAAAACGAAAAACACATACAAATTTATATAAAGTTAATAACTTTAACTTTGAAAACATTAAAAATGCATTTCAAAAACTAATATTAAAAAACAAAAATTAAATTAAATAATGATAAAAAAAATAATTAAAATAATAAAATTCTAAAACACTATCAAAAGAAAATATAACAAAATAGGAATACAGTGTATGTAAAAATAGACAATAATATATCTTTTCTTTTATCTATCAATAACTATTCAAATATTAAAGACTAATAAGATAACATAACAAAACTAATAAAGAAAAGAAGGTAAACAAATCAATAAAAAAAAAATAAAATATAAAAAGAAAATCTAAAAATACAAAAGAGATTTAAAAATACTTGAAACATATAAACAGATAAAATAAAAATAAATAGATAAAAAGAAAAAAGATAAATAGATAAATAGATAAATAGATAAATAGATAAATAGATAAATAGATAAATAGATAAATAGATAAATAGATAAATAGATAAATAGATAAATAGATAAATAGATAAATAGATAAATAGATAAATAGATAAATAGATAAATAGATAAATAGATAAATAGATAAATAGATAAATAGATAAATAGATAAATAGATAAATAGATAAATAGATAAATAGATAAATAGATAAATAGATAAATAGATAAATAGATAAATAGATAAATAGATAAATAGATAAATAGATAAATAGATAAATAGATAAATAGATAAATAGATAAATAGATAAATAGATAAATAGATAAATAGATAAATAGATAAATAGATAAATAGATAAATAGATAAATAGATAAATAGATAAATAGATAAATAGATAAATAGATAAATAGATAAATAGATAAATAGATAAATAGATAAATAGATAAATAGATAAATAGATAAATAGATAAATAGATAAATAGATAAATAGATAAATAGATAAATAGATAAATAGATAAATAGATAAATAGATAAATAGATAAATAGATAAATAGATAAATGGATAATTAGATAAATAGATAAATAGATAAATAGATAAATAGATAAATAGATAAATAGATAAATAGATAAATAGATAAATAGATAAATAGATAAATAGATAAATAGATAAATAGATAAATAGATAAAGAGATAAATAGATAAATAGATAAAGAGATAAATAGATAAATAGATAAATAGATAAATAGATAAATAGATAAATAGATAAATAGATAAATAGATAAATAGATAAATAGATAAATAGATAAATAGATAAATAGATAAATAGATAAATAGATAAATAGATAAATAGATAAATAGATAAATAGATAAATAGATAAATAGATAAATAGATAAATAGATAAATAGATAAATAGATAAATAGATAAATAGATAAATAGATAAATAGATAAATAGATAAATAGATAAATAGATAAATAGATAAATAGATAAATAGATAAATAGATAAATTGATAAATAGATAAATAGATAAATAGATAAATAGATAAATAGATAAATAGATAAATCGATAAATAGATAAATAGATAAATAGATAAATAGATAAATAGATAAATAGATAAATAGATAAATAGATAAATAAATATATAGAACAAAAGTTAACATAGTAAACGAAAGATATATATAAACAAATATTATTTCATGCATATTTTAGACAAAGTGTCACTTCCCTTTTTGGGAGAGCCCCCAGAACCATTTCAAAATTTGCTTGCATTCGATTCAAATGAATCAAAACAGTTTTTAACAAAAATTCGTCAGTACAATTCTTCATTCCAAATTACATCATTTGGTGCAGATAAAGAGGCATCATTACCAGGATTTTCACGAACTTTTACAGTGCAGGGACAAGTATACCACAAATTGGTTCTGTTTTCCCAATATCAGGTCAAGAAACCAAATTTTTGCAAATATTTTTCATGGGTGATGAAAATGTACAAGCGGAAAGGAGATGCGAAATTATTCCTGGTGTTGATAAAAATATTGTACTGCAACTACAACGGATGCTTCATCTTCATAATCACCTTATAAATGTTTTAAAAATGTGTATTGAAAATATGCCAAATGAGACTTATAAAATAGTTCGACACGCACATCGTACACCACAAGGTGAACACGAACGTCGATATAATGCCCCAGAGGTCAATGAAGTTGCTGCATTAATAGTTGGAAATCAGTACTCGCCGCGTGATATAGTTCTACACGCGAGGAATAATAATCTGTCTAGAGTACCTGAAACGCATAAATTCTACGATGCTCTTCAATATCCCTTGATTTTTTGGAAAGGACAGGAAGGATACCACTTTCAAATTCCTCAAATAAATCCAGTGACTAGACAATGTGTCCCATGCAAGAAAGTATCATGTATGGATTTCTACGCGTTTCATATTATGATACGTCGGAACAATTTTAATATATTAATGCGCTGTAGGCAACTATTTCATCAGTTTTTGGTAGATATGTACATCAAAGTGGAAAGTGAGCGGTTACGATATATAACATTCAATCAAGTCAAACTGCGATCAGAGAGTATTGTACATTTACAAGACTCTGTCAATAATGACGCGAATGTAAATCCAAATGACTCAGGACAAATCGTCATACTGCCATCATCATTAATAAATAGCCCACGATATCTTCATGAGTATACGCAGGATGCATTTGCATATGTTCGTGCATATGGCAGACCAGATCTGTTTATTACATTTACATGCAATCCCTCATGGAAGGAATTAAGTGATAAAATGATGCCAGGCCAAAAATCTACAGATAGACATGATTTAATCGCACGAGTTTTCCGTCAAAAAGTACAAAAATTTGTTACAGTCCTTACAAAAGGCAAACTTTTTGGTGACCATCAATGATTTATGTATTCTATTGAATGGCAGAAACGCGGGCTACCCCATATTCACATATTGCTTTGGCTAAAAAACAAGATACGCCCGAGTCAAATTGACTAAATCATTAGTGCCGAAATTCCCGAACCGCAAACTGATAAGGACCTTTATGACATCATCGTCAAAAATATGATTCATGGACCCTGCGGCCGTCATAATCCGACATCGCCGTGCATGAAAAATGGTAAATGCACCAAAAAATTCCAAAGTCCGCTAATAAAAGAGACCCAGCATAATGATAAGGGCTATCCCTTATATAGGCGAAGAGCGACAAGTGATGGTGGACATACATTTAAAACCAACATACGTGGCGGACAAAAAGATCTAATAGTAGATAATTCGTGGGTCGTGCTATATTCCCCTTTATTGTCAAAAACTTTCGGTGCGAACATTAATATTGAATTTTGCAGTTCGGTTCAAGCAATCAAATATATCTGCAAATACATCCACAAATGTAATGATCAGGCTATTTTCAATATACAGGAGGAAAATGTCAATGTGAATACAAGGAATGAGGTACAAGTATTTCAAGCTGGAAGATACATAAGTAGCAATGAGGCAGTGTGGCGACTGCTTAGTTTTCCATTGCATGAGAGATATCCCAGTGTAACACATTTGCAAGTGCATTTGGAAAATGGCGAAAGAATATACATTAATGAGCATAACTTTCAACAAAGAATAACTTCTCCTCCGAAAACTACTTTTACCGCATTTTTTGAGTTATGTAATGTTGATGAATTTACAAAAACATTGATGTATAGCGAAATTCCCCGCTATTACACATGGAATACGTCAACTAGAACATGGAACCGACGAAAACAAGGCACATTCGTAGACAACTGGCTTGGAGTACGAGCCGGAGGTACACTGGGACGCGTGTATACTGTTCATGTAAGCAACTTTGAATGCTTCTGTCTGCGAGTTCTGCTACACCACAGGAAGAGACCAACATGTTTTGCAAACCTAAAAATTGTCAATGGACACGTATGCGCAACATTCCGGGAAGCGTGCGAATCCATGGGTTTGATGGAAAACGATAGACAATGGGACTTAACCATACAAGAAGCTATTCTATGTCGTTTTCCAGCCAAACTAAGAGAACTATTTGCGATTTTGATTAGCATGTGTGGGCTATCAAATCCCTGAGAACTCTGGGAGCAGTATACAAATGATCTATCGGAAGATATTCTACGAAGAAATCAAATAAACAATGCTGACCTGACCTTTAATGATTTAATATATAATGAAGCATTACTTATTATTGAAGATAAGGTTATCACTATAGTTGGAAAGGACTTAGCTCAATTTGGAATCCCAAGACCACAGCGTTTGGATACTGTGCATGATGAACTATCTCGAGAATTGAGCTATGACACTTCAATAATAAATGCTCATATTGAAGATATGATTCCAAAATTAACAATAGAACAAAGAGAAGTTTTTGATAATGTAATAACTCACATTGACAAGAAAGAGGGGACACTTTTATTTCTCGATGCTCCTGGAGGAACCGGCAAAACATTCCTTTTAAATCTTCTTTTGGCTCAGATTCGCAAGGATAAAAAAGTGGCAATTTCTGTAGCTTCCTCCGGAATAGCCGCTACTCTGCTTAATGGTGGTCAGACTGCTCATTCCGTTTTAAAGTTACCACTGAATTTGGCCCAAACTGAGGTTCCCACATGCAATATTACCAAAAATAGCAGTCGCGGTGCTTTACTACAAAAATGTAAGCTATTAGTATGGGACGAATGTACTATGTCACATAAGCATGCGATTGAGGCATTAAATCGAAGTCTTCAATACATAAGAAGCTGCTCTTCACTTATGGGTGGAATGGTAGTCCTACCTGCAGGTGATTTCCGACAAAAATTGCCTGTTATTCAAAGAGGAACTCCGGCGGATGAAATTAATGCTTACCTAAAAGCTTCTGTTTTATGGACACTAATTACAAAATTGAGCATAACCACTAATATGCGAGTACACCTTCATAATGATGCAGCAGCTGGAGAACATGCTACAGAATTGCTCAAAATTGGTGATGGCGAAGTTCTCCGAGATAGCAATGATGAAGTATCATTTCAATGTGGGTTCTGTAATATGATAAATTCAGAGGAAGAACTAATTGCCAAAGTGTATCCCGAAATTAATGACAATTTAACAAATGAAAAATGGTTTTGTGAAAGGGTTTTGTTAGCTCCAAAAAATTATATTGTCACTAATATAAATGATAAAATTTTGTGCAAAGTTTCTGGTGAGTCAACCACTTCTTTGTCAATGGACAGCGTAATAGATGAAGAGCATTGTACAACATACCCACTCGAGTTCTTAAACTCAATAGAGATGTCTGGAGTTTCGCCCCACAAGCTGGAACTTAAAATTGGCGTTCCCATTATATTGATGCGCAATGTAAACGCACCAAAATTGTGTAATGGAACTCGACTGCGTGTAACTCATCTCAGTCGAAATGTCATCGGTGCGACAATATTAACTGGATCGGGTAAAGGAGGAGACGTATTATTACCCCGAATACCAATAATACCGACCGATTTGCCATTCCAATTTAAGCGTACACAGTTTCCGATTAAATTGGCATTTGCAATAACAATAAATAAATCGCAAGGACAAACACTGATGATTGCAGGTATTCATTTGGAAACACCATGCTTTTCGTATGGACAACTCTACGTTGCCTGCTCCCGAGTTTCAAGTGGTCAAAATTTGTACATATTTACACTAAATGGGAAAACCAAGAACATAGTTTACCAAAATATTCTAACAAAGAATATTTAATACATATCTTCTTATCACATAACTTCATAACGTATTTGTTTGTTGCAATTCATAAAATTAATCTGCTGCCATCAACATTTTAATATCGTGCTCAAAATTTACCAAATATAACGTAGATTGTCCATTTTAATAGTCATCGTGATATTATCATCAATGATATCTCTTAGATATCACATACATCTTAAATATTGGCGTAAGAGTTCGAAAATGGAAAGAATTGAATAAATTTATTATTTGCAGTCGAACCAATGAAATGGCCATCTAAATAAAGTAAGTAAATTCAATCTCCAAATATTTGATTTTTCACAAACTTAAATTATTTTTTTTATTTAGCGATAACCATGAATAATACAAATTGTAATCCAATAAACATATGCAGTATAAAACAACGTGTTCAATATTATTTTGAAATTTGCACAAACCCATATTTTAATCATTCTTTTATGGGAATTATTGTAAAAGATAATATCACAGATTGCAAAAGACGTCAAAATGATCAACAAACATGCAATTACAGAAATAGATGTACTATTCTCATATACATACTTCATGACAGAAAAAATAGTGCGAAAACATACAAAAACAAAAGTAACTTGCAAAATATATTAGCTGTGGTCCTAACAGTAAGTAACTTATGTCACCATTAATTTAATTATACATTCATAACCTTTCCATCTGCATATAGCGCAAATTGTAAAATTATCAAGTTAATAACTTAATAGTAATGCATATCACACTTTGGCATAAAGCAATCCCTTCAAAAAGAGTAAACTTGCTTAACCACAATTACATCATCTTAACATTGACGTCATCGATGATATATTATTTGATTACTAAAACGAATACATAAATCTAACGCCATTCTGAACTATATATCATCAACATCCACCAGATCTTCCATTTCGTTACCTTTATTATTTTTTCATCAGTTATCATCTTCTAACCATATTCATTATTGATGCAGGAATATCAACGAACTCGTCAACGATGTAAGTCTAAATCTAACTTTATACGATCATAACCTAAAATATTTAAATTTAGAAATGTTCATGAAGAAACAGATCCTTTATCTACGGTTATATTTATCTCGATTTTGAATACGTCTTCTTCAACATTAACATGGCCAACAGAACTCACCATGTATTACTGATTATAGCAATGGTTAATATGATATTATTTAGTGATCAGTTTCAGTTTTCGTCCTTTTGTTTTTATAATTGAAATTACTCATCATAAACAACTTATCATAATCAGAATAATCAACTTTAGTTCATTACAATTTCATGACGTCATTATTAAAGCTTATCGACTGCTTCGTCATCAAATATTCTGTTGAAGTCCTAAGCAATATTTACTTTCGGATTTAACAAAAACAAAACTACAAACAAATTTCGTGGATCCCGCGAATTCAACGTAATACTTAGATTGAACACCTTAAACCTGAATTTGTACCCTAATTCTAAAGTAATTTTCATCAATATTATACAAAAATGTTTCATCAACAAAATTTCGAGCATCATCATTATTCATTATCTATTATTAATCAAAAAAATGCATTCTAAATTTTTGAAGATCATCGATAACATCGATAACTCATCGTAGATTAAAATAAACGCCTTTTAGCTCTATCATCATTAATAAATTCAGAGTTTATTAAAACTGCGTCATCATAATCAAAATTGTCAGATTCATCACATACCTTCGTTATCAAAGTCAGCGTAGATGAAAAAATCATACAACAATGTATAGAGTTTGTCACCTGTATTCATGAATTCATAGTTGAATAAAATTGCCACCATCGTCATCATCGCCTTCAGCATCGATACATTAAGATAGTCATATTCAACACCTATCTTAATTATCGATGTCAGCTTCGATTGAAATATCGATCAGTTAATAGCTTTCATAACCTGTCTTCAGTATTGAATTCAGAATTGACTGAAATCGCCACCATCGTCTTCATCATAGAAATCATCACGATTATCAGATTCATCACGCGTCTTCGTTATCAAATTCAGCGTAGATGAAGCAATCATACAACAATGTATAGTGTTTATCACCTGTTTTCATTATTGAATTAAGAGATCATTGAAATCGTCACTATCGTCTTCAGAATTGACATCATCAAGATTGTCATATTCATCACCTGTCATCATTATCGAAGTCAGCGAAGATTAAATAAATCATCGAACTATTTATAACGTTTATCACCTGTCTTCAGTATTGAATTCAAAGTTGACTTAAATCACCACCATCTTCATCATCGTCTTCAACATCTACATCATCAAGATTGTCATATCATACAACAATTTATAGTGTTCATCACCTGTCTTCATTATTGAATTCAGAGTGGATTGATATCGTCACTATCGTCATCATAGTCTTCAGCATCGAAACATCAAGATATTCGTATTCATCAACTGTCTTCATTATCGAAGTAAGAGTCGATTGAAAGAATCTTCGAATAGTTTATAGTGTTCATCACCTGTCTTCATTACTGAATTCAGAGTAGATTGATATCTTCACTATCGTCATCATAATCTTCAGCATCGAAACATCAAGATATTCGTATTCATCACCAGTCTTCATTATCGAAGTCAGCGTCGTTTGAAAGAATCTTCGAACGGTTTATAGCGTTCATCGCCTCTCTTCAGTATTGAATTCAGAGTTGACTGAAATCGCCACCATCTTCATCATCGTCTTCAACATCATTAAGATTGTCATATAATACAACAATTTATAGTGTTCATCACCTGTTTTCATTATTGAATTCAGAGTGGATTGATATCGTCACTATCGTCATCATAGTCTTCAGCATCGAAACATCAAGATATTCGTATTCATCATCGAAGTCAGTGTCGATTGAAAGAATCTTCATCACCTGTCTTCATTACTAAATTCAGAGTGGATTGATATCTTCACTATTGTCATCATAGTCTTTAGCATCGAAACTTCAAGATATTCGTATTCATCACCTGTCTTCATTATCGAAGTCAGTGTCGATTGAAAGAATCTTCGAATAGTTTATAGCGTTCATCGCCTGTCTTCAGTATTGAATTCAGAGTTAACTGAACTCGCTACTATCGCCATTGTCATCACAAAAGTTTCTTTCTTTTTCAATAAATTATTGATAAAATAAAAAGATGTTTTAAAGTTTTGTATAATTTTGTTTTTTTTTCTACCATTCATACTCAATTTAGTTTCGGTACAAAATATAAAAAAAAACACAAAAATAAGAAACTTTAAACATTAAAACAAAATCATACCACAATAATAAAACATAATAGTAAAAACAAAACCAAACAACAATCATTCAATCTCTTATTTTCAATAACAAAATGTTTTAGTAATTTCAGATATTTAATGTTTATTATATGGTCAAAAATTAACACATATATCTGTTCAGCTTTTAAACCAAAAAAATACAGAAAAACCCCGTTACGCAGCCCGGATACAAAATACTATCATTATAATAATTTCAAAATTTATATATCGATATCATCAACGATATCATCATATTCATCACCTGTCTTCGTCATAGAATTCAAAAAAAATGTGCACGAGTCGTGTACGGGTCCAGCTAGTATATTAATATATTTAAAAAATAATTAATCAAATAATTTGAGTAATCGCACAGCCCTATTGAAAATATCTAAAAATTTAAAATTTATAATATCAAATGAAAGGCAAACTTCTACAAGTAATGCTGCTTGGTTTTTCTCTTGAAAAATTTTTATCAAAAATAAGTAACTGAAGTCAAAATATTTATCTTAAAAATTTTTAATTGTGGCAAGAGTTGAGCGGCGCTCAAATTAGTTGAGCACGCCGATTTCAAATGAACTTGAGCGAACTGAATTTGAGCGCAGGTTTCTCTCAACCCTCTCCACTCAAGCACATTTGAGCTATCAACAATTATATAGCCTGCTTTGCTCAAGCTCATTTGAGCGAACAAAATTCGCTCAACCCTCTTCCATATTTTTGAATTAATCCATATAAATCCGTATTTTAGATAAAAACTGACTCACATGGCTCAAATACATGTCTCAAAGTTTCACGGTGGGGTGACTTAATGTCAATGGTAATAACGTCTATTGACATTTTTTTTGACATAATGTCAATGTTTATTATATCGTGTTAAATGGACTTAATATTTATTGACGTTGTGGCTATTTGATGAGAAAACAACATTTTTTATGTCAATTTTTTAAATTGGACATAACATCAAATTTCTAAATGGACGTTAGAACTAATCGAAACATTGTAATTATTAGACATTTATAAGAGATAAAGACATAACTCCTCTACACTCTAAAAAAAAATTGTAATATTACTATTACACGCTGCAAAAAGGGCTCTCCCAAAATAATTTTGCAAGCATTACATATATCTTTGGAGCTTTATGCAAACAAAAGAATTTTTTCATTGCCAAACATTATAATAATAACAACCAAATATAAATCAAACATATTTAAGTTCAAAATGAATAAGCGTTATTGCAAACATATATGTATATGTTTGAATAGGAAAAACATTTTATTTACATGTAAACAAATTTATATTTACATTTAATTTTAATGTAAAACCAGTTGGGAAGGTTAGATCACATGGGAAATTTTAAAGTAGGTGTAATTATGATAGTTAGGATTATCAAAATTATAGTCGGTCTAAGCCGACTATAAATACCCTACACATATGTGTGGTTACCATTCAAAGTGATATATAGGTCACCAGGGTATACGAATCCTGAAAATAACTACAAACATTCAATCGCTGAAGAATTTCATTCATTTGATACCCATATTTACAAATGGGTAGGTGTACCGAATTTCGATTTTTTTTTTTTTTGTGAACCACAAGTCTTTTTGCCGGAAAACATTATTATAATGTATTTGAGCATGATATCAATATATATTTGACCAAAAAAGTTTACCTAAGCACGTATACATAAAAATTGATCTTTATATGTACATTTTATATGAGGTATTTGAACATAAGTGGTCGGATCATAGGTCACAATGGACCGATATCGCCAATTTTTTCGCACATACAGCGTAGGTATATTAGTAATCTAAGTTATAAGTTTCATTTATCTAGCTCTTCAATTTAGTAGTAGGGATTTCAACAGACAGACAGACAGACGGACAGACAGACGGACAGACAGACGGACAGACAGACGGACATCGCTAAATCGTCTCAGGAGGTCATGCTGATCAAGAGTATATATACTTTTCCATACCGGAGATGCGTCCTTCTGGGTGTTACAAACGGCGTACCAAACTGAATATACCCTTTCACTCTTAGTGTAGGGTATAAAAAGTAAATTTGGAGCTAATTTCTTCTTTACTCAATATTAATTTTTTCTTTTTTTTAAATTATATTTATTTTTATTTATATTAAATAATTATAAACTTAAACTTTTTTTATTACACATCTTTTTTATTTATACTATAGTTTAAATAGTTTTATTTCCATCTATTGTTCCTATTTCGAGTTCAGTGATTTACGGATGAATTGGATATTGCACAAACAGCCACTATCTGGTATTGGCGGTACTTAAACAAATTCTTCCACCAAAAAGAAAGTTTGAACTATATGAAAAGTATTAATGTGAGTATTACTGAGTGCTAAAAGTAGGCAGCATTATTATTCAAAAATCAAAATAATGCAATTATTTTTGAATTCGTTGTCACGCAGTAACAATCACGAATAACCAAAAACATATAATTCAAAGAACCTTTTATTGACGTTGGGTGTGTTAAATAGCGTGAATATCAAACACACATATCGTCGATGATACTGCAAAATCGCCTAACTGCATGTGAAAATAACGCCTGATTTGGTGTTATAATCGGGTTTTTAATGATATGTTAAACGGATAAATTAAAAAAATTCCATTATAAGCAGAGCTCTCGATTTCATACGAGTATTTTCGAGTAGCCCGAAACACTCGTGTATTAAATGTTCGAGCTACCCGGGTAGTTCGCAAAACCCGGTTAGTTTATTCGAATATAGTCGAGTAGCTGGATTGCTGGTTCGTTCGTTTGTTCGATTGACGATTGTTATTTAAACGCTTATTAATTTGTCTGCCTGCTCGTTTGCTTGATGTGGGAGTTGGAAGTGGTTGGAAAAATGTGGATGGACAAAAATGGGTGGGTGGGCAAAAGTGGAAGGTTATAAAAAGACTAACACAATTTTTATTGCAGAAATCTGTAGCAGACATCGTGGGAAAACGAATGGTACCACTTTCGGTGGTCCATGACCCCCAAAAGGGGGTCAAACAGCATTGTATGAAGTAAGTGCAGAATTGAGATTGAAAATAGTTTTGTTTCTTCTGTAAAATTCATTTTGTAAGAGTTATTCGAAAATGTAGATAGGCAGTTTTGTAGTATCATATATTAATATCTGATGAAAAATAATCGAGAGCTCTGTTTATAAGTTATGACATAATTAATTTTGTATGAAGTAAGTGCAGAATTGAGACTGAAAATAGTTTTGTTTCTATTGTAAAATTAATTTTGTAAGAGGTATTCGAAAATGTCTGATGAAAAATAAATATATATTCCACAGCAGACATGTCATACTCATTTCGTATCACGGACCGCATTGGCAATTCTAAAGATGAGGCGGGCCGCATTTGTGTACCATAAGAAAATAAAATCGCTCGTATTTTACATTTGGTTCTTAGGTTGTAAAATTAAATATAATGTTAAGATTATCAAATTTTCTATTGATCTTCGTTCAAAACGCCGCAAGCGATGTTTTACAAAAAATGGTGCGATCTCCATATCGAGGTAAATCTTGTACCAATAACGAAGTTCAAATTGTACTAAAGCCTGAATCACACGATTGAATAAACAATCAACTTTTGAATCAATTTTTAAAACAATTTTAGTATCAATCGTGTGATTGCCTAATTTTCCATACAAAAATTGGGCAATCACAAGGAATAATATTGCATCAAATAGTTCAAATATATCGAGATTTATTTGAAAAATATTGCGATATCGATGTGCAATATGTTTAAATATCCTAAAATAATATTTTACTCTACGAAAATTCGGAATTTTAAAAATTAGCAGCAAGATTGGATTTTTGTTATCCAAGTTAGTTCAAGAAATCTTCGAGGCATAAATCACATGACAGACGGATGAGCAAATTTATTAGATTTTCAGTACAAACAATATTTAAACATGTTAAAAAAGTTTATATAGTTCAGTTTTTGAAATTTTTAACTTTTTATTATTTTTCTTTCCATTTGTTTTAATAGTAAAACTAAAAACAAAAATCTAATTTTCTTTTCTGTGTTAAACGCAAAAAAACCTTGCGCTAACATATTTTGTTTTTATATGCCGACGAAATAAAGTCAAGGAAAATTCAAAACTTTACAATAAATTTAAAATTTTATGAATAAAAAAATATGAAATATATATATTTTTTTAATATTAAACGTTTTTAATGTTTTTAATGATCCAATAGATTTTTTTATCTATCGCCCCACGTTTCATTTTAAATCATAAAAAAATTCAACTTAAAAACGTTTTATATTAAAAAATAATTTTTATTTCATATTTTTTAATTTTTTATTTTTTTGTGTCAGTTAAATTGTCGTCTGACTGAATTCGAAAAGCCTACTATTATTAAAATGAAAAATACTCATGTTTCAAAGTGTCTTTAATATGGAACCATGGCGATAGAACCATGGTGAATCGGATGGCAAGAAAACGATAATATTGCATTGTCAACCAGTTCGAGGCAATATTCAAAATCTCAAGTCTGTTGCTCATCACGAAGGTAGTTTAAAATTACAAAATGAGTACCGAACAGACAGACGCGAAAGCAACCTAATAAAAACGTTTTAAAAACAATATTACTTGATGAAAAAAATGGTAAAAAACATTGTTATGTCATTTGTGCAACGCCATGTATAATATTTCAAATGACAATTAGAAAAATAAATTATCACATTCTCATTATTAAAGTTTGGAAAATAATGTGCCTACAAAATATTGTTTTCATTTAATAAATTAATAAGTTTTAAACCAAGATTAGTAATTAAATTTCTAATATCGCATATTAAATAAGATACATGTCGCTTCACAAAAATGCGCAACAATAATAATCATCTTAAAGCCTGAACAAATTTTTCAATTCATAAAATTATATTTTTTCTTTTTATTATTCAAGTCTTCGCGGGCCGCGTGTTTGACATGCCTGGTGTAGGGTATCAAAATAGCATATTTGTAGTAGCATAATTTTCATAATCATTTCTATGAAACTACCGTAAAGAAACATACCGTGAAGATGGGCCTACAAATACGCAAGCTTTTTTTGGGCCAATAAAATTCGCTAAAATTAAAAAAGTGGTAACAATTATCGGGGTCCCAAGCGGTTGCAAATGCATGTTGCAGAAATAGAAAGCATTCTAAACTTTATTAACTAACAAAGATTTATTCTACTACAGTTGGGAAATTTTTATATTTTAATTTTATTTTATAAAAATTTACTATTGGTTAAGAAAACATTTTCTTTACCAAAAAAAAATATTTAAAAAAAATTAAGGTGTTCCATAAAATGCTTTGCTCAATGAAATATTAATAAACCCAATGAAATTCAGATGAATTTGACCAATGTTATGATCAGTCAAACGCTAGAAATATACATTTTACAGTGTACCTATTACACCGTCCGACAATTGACAAATTTCGTTTCACAGGAACCAAATGATATAGGTCTGAAACTAGGGACTATATGGAGTTAAACTGCATTTTCAGTTTTATATTTCGTGATCCCGTTTTCTTTTAAAAGAACTTCAAACTTTCAAAGGATAATAATTTTCAAAAAATTCATATTGGTGTAAAAAGAAAGACGAGAATCTTGGCAATTTTATAAAAAAAAATATTTTATCCTATTAGGATGAAATGATGTCAATAATGTCCTTTTAATATGTATCCTTCAATATCCTTTTAAATTTCCAATGAGTAATTCCAAAAAAAAATATATGTTAAGAAATTCATTCCTACATCTTTATTAATTAACGATTATAAATATATAAGAATTCTTTATTCAACATCAATTAAATACATCGCCCACCATTCTTCGTTACACATACAAAAATCAAAAAGATTTGAATAAAAGCGCTAAAATTAAGATACCCGTGTCTCTTGCTATTTAGTTTATACTTTTTTACGCGATTTCCAAAGGCACAACATTTTCATTCTTCTGTCGGTCTATATTTCAAATCACTATTAGCCACAGGAGTTTGACTATTGGGATTATTTTCCTTGCTGAATAGGTGATAATAATAGCTAGGGCCAATTTTTCAGTGGTAGTTTAAATTTAGTTTGAACTGCGTTTACTTAATATATACGCACGTATTAAGAAACTTACATTTGGAGAAAAATTAAATTGTGATTCTTGAAATTAATTGTTTACTTTAGATCACATGATTTCAAACATATATTCGTTATTAGAAATTAAAAAAAAAAAAAAATTAATAAAAAAAAATATTTGTGAATACAAATTTATTCTAAATAAACTTTTGAATAACGATTAAAAAAATCTCAAAGAAATTAAAATGATTTCCATACAAATAAAATTTATTTGTTATTCAAAATGTTTGAATAAAACTCTGAAAAAAACGAATGAAAATTGAGCTGTATTTTTTGCATTGACTGGTTGTAACTTTGATCAACACCAACTTCAGCATATATTTCATTATATTAGCTGAAGTATTTTGAATGGAATTCAAAATAAATCAGTCAGAATATTAAAATTGCTTAAAATAATGAGTATGACCACGTCTAGCCTGAAACACTTTTAACCAAAAGTCGCGCGAGCAGATCGTTTTTTAAGAATATGTTTCGGGGACGTATTTTAAGACTAAATTAAAAAAATATCTTAGCCAGGTTTTTAAAATATCGCGATTACAATTTTTTTTGCGTTTTTTTTAAATATTTTTTTGATAAACCACAAAGAAAAGAAATTGAAACCGTGATACTTTAAAAATTCTGCCTACTATATTTTTTATTTTAGTCTTAAAATACTCGGGAGTAGTCGGAAACATATACTTAATAAACGAATTTTGGGTTGGTACGACTTTTGGGTTGAAGTTGTTTCAGGATAGGCGTGTGAGTTCTTGATTAGAATGTGGAAACCAATCGGAATAACATACTACGAAATCGGATAATTTTTTCTATTTTTCTAATAATAAAAAATATGTATTTGTTGAGAACGTTACAACATAATTGCTGTGCTGAAATCGTACATAAAATATTAAATTAATTCACAATTTATTAATAAAAATTGCATTAAAATTGTTATCTTTAAAATTTTTTAATATATAGCGAAACATCCGTAATAAACACGGATTTTCAATGTTAAAGAAATATAATATAATATAATATAATATAATATAATATAATATAATATAATATAATATAATATAATATAATATAATATAATATAATATAATATAATATAATATAATATAATATAATATAATATAATATAATATAATATAATATAATATAATATAATATAATATAATATAATATAATATAATATAATATAATATAATATAATATAATATAATATAATATAATATAATATAATATAATATAATATAATATAATATAATATAATATAATATAATATAATATAATATAATATAATATAATATAATATAATATAATATAATATAATATAATATAATATAATATAATATAATATAATATAATATAATATAATATAATATAATATAATATAATATAATATAATATAATATAATATAATATAATATAATATAATATAATATAATATAATATAATATAATATAATATAATATAATATAATATAATATAATATAATATAATATAATATAATATAATATAATATAATATAATATAATATAATATAATATAATATAATATAATATAATATAATATAATATAATATAATATAATATAATATAATATAATATAATATAATATAATATAATATAATATAATATAATATAATATAATATAATATAATATAATATAATATAATATAATATAATATAATATAATATAATATAATATAATATAATATAATATAATATAATATAATATAATATAATATAATATAATATAATATAATATAATATAATATAATATAATATAATATAATATAATATAATATAATATAATATAATATAATATAATATAATATAATATAATATAATATAATATAATATAATATAATATAATATAATATAATATAATATAATATAATATAATATAATATAATATAATATAATATAATATAATATAATATAATATAATATAATATAATATAATATAATATAATATAATATAATATAATATAATATAATATAATATAATATAATATAATATAATATAATATAATATAATATAATATAATATAATATAATATAATATAATATAATATAATATAATATAATATAATATAATATAATATAATATAATATAATATAATATAATATAATATAATATAATATAATATAATATAATATAATATAATATAATATAATATAATATAATATAATATAATATAATATAATATAATATAATATAATATAATATAATATAATATAATATAATATAATATAATATAATATAATATAATATAATATAATATAATATAATATAATATAATATAATATAATATAATATAATATAATATAATATAATATAATATAATATAATATAATATAATATAATATAATATAATATAATATAATATAATATAATATAATATAATATAATATAATATAATATAATATAATATAATATAATATAATATAATATAATATAATATAATATAATATAATATAATATAATATAATATAATATAATATAATATAATATAATATAATATAATATAATATAATATAATATAATATAATATAATATAATATAATATAATATAATATAATATAATATAATATAATATAATATAATATAATATAATATAATATAATATAATATAATATAATATAATATAATATAATATAATATAATATAATATAATATAATATAATATAATATAATATAATATAATATAATATAATATAATATAATATAATATAATATAATATAATATAATATAATATAATATAATATAATATAATATAATATAATATAATATAATATAATATAATATAATATAATATAATATAATATAATATAATATAATATAATATAATATAATATAATATAATATAATATAATATAATATAATATAATATAATATAATATAATATAATATAATATAATATAATATAATATAATATAATATAATATAATATAATATAATATAATATAATATAATATAATATAATATAATATAATATAATATAATATAATATAATATAATATAATATAATATAATATAATATAATATAATATAATATAATATAATATAATATAATATAATATAATATAATATAATATAATATAATATAATATAATATAATATAATATAATATAATATAATATAATATAATATAATATAATATAATATAATATAATATAATATAATATAATATAATATAATATAATATAATATAATATAATATAATATAATATAATATAATATAATATAATATAATATAATATAATATAATATAATATAATATAATATAATATAATATAATATAATATAATATAATATAATATAATATAATATAATATAATATAATATAATATAATATAATATAATATAATATAATATAATATAATATAATATAATATAATATAATATAATATAATATAATATAATATAATATAATATAATATAATATAATATAATATAATATAATATAATATAATATAATATAATATAATATAATATAATATAATATAATATAATATAATATAATATAATATAATATAATATAATATAATATAATATAATATAATATAATATAATATAATATAATATAATATAATATAATATAATATAATATAATATA